>CM039678.1:505238359-506648439 GCA_022496015.1 Hordeum marinum | reverse complement strand
AAACCTTGGTGGATTAAAGATACAACGGTCTTCTTAATCATTCAATCATATATTAGTTCACGTTATGAACGATACGTCTATGTGCATTCGAATGAGAGTATTGGCAAAACGCATCAGAAGAAAGTATTGTTTTTTTCCTTGTATTTTGGGCCAATTTAATCTGACCAGCTTAAATCGATCTGATCAGGTAGCTTATCTGTCTCTATGGAAGATTGTATGATTTAGCGGATTATATTTCATTTTTTGGTAGAAAACATTGTCAATCAGATCGATTAAATCTGAATCGTACCCATGTGTTAAGCTCCATGTCGTGAACCTCAAGTGATGCATATGTCTTTTTTACATAAGCAACCATGGTCTCGTGACATAGTTCGTTGACCCGACCAACCTTTTTTATAGAAATTAAATTCTTTTTTTCTGTAACGTATAGGCATTTGTGCTAATATTTACAAAAGAATCACAATTTGTGAGGCGTCAGAATATCGTTGGCATTGGAATGGTCCGACGCTCGACCTCCCTCCGTTCCTAAATATTGTATTTGTTTTTTTTAAGATTTAATTATGACTATATATGAAACAAAATGAGTGAATTCATATTTTAAATTATGTCTATGTACATTTATATGTAATCCGTAGTGAATTTTTTATAAAAACAAATATTTAGAAATCGGAGGTAGTAGAAAATGTTTCTCTTCGTTCCCTTACAAACAACAACAATCAAATAATCAGGCGACGATACAGCATCCTGTTTTCCCCCTCCGCCGCAGCCGCTCACCTTTCATCCCTCCCGCTTGCTCTACGTCTCTTCGAGCTAGCTCCGCCTCGACCCCACGCTCCGGCCGCCGGCGCGAGCCACCCGGGCTCCTCTTCTCCGAGCTCCTCTCTCTGACCACGCGCGGCTCGACATCTGCACACGGGGAGATTTCTTGGCGGCCGCGGGAAGGAGACGAGCGAGCGGAGAGTCGCCATGCCGATTCGCTCTCCACTCTAGATGAATGCCGAGCTCCGGACACCATTTGGTCAGTCCAGATTGTTGGGCACCGGTTGGATCTGTGTTTTTGGGCACATAATCTTCAAATTTTAGCTTCCCGTTCCATTCCTCTTGCGCTCGCCCTCTGCTCCCCTGGCCGAACCCTTCTTCTACCTTCAGCAGCCCACTCGAGGTACGCAAGCTCTTGCTTCGGCTTCACCTTGTTATGTCGCTCCATTTTTTTTCTATATCAACGTTTATGTCGTATGTACGTATGTACATGAGAAGGCATGCTGCTGCTTGTGTTTTTCTTTTTTTAGAAAAGGAGTATTACACCGGCCCCTGCATGTTGTGATGCATGCAGTCATTTTATTAATTATTCATAAAAACTTATAAAGTATTACATTAGGTAGTCTAAAGTCACCATCTTAGCAACATCTGTCGCTATTCCTATCCACTTGATGAAGGGGTGCTGATAGTCCGACCCTAATACCAAGCAGACATCGCACAAATGCCTAACATCTAAAACCGAAGGTCCCAACCAAGCCACATACTGGGTCTGGGGCACAAACCGGCCTGACGCACTCTCATGGGTCGTCGTCGCCATCTTTCACCGAACCATCTTCAGAGCAAGTACTGATGCAATGACCTTGCCAGGCTTGTCGTCGACGCCGTCACGGCGCCAAACAACGCCACCATCCTGCGCTCGTCCATCCAGACACATCTGTCGTCGAGATTCAGCTGCACCATGCCGCCAATACTCGTCGTCATCGACGCGGTAGATCCAACGCCGCTCCTCCTGCCAACCTCCACACCATCGCCGCTGCTGGAGCTGCCACGCAAAGCCCACCACCCATAGTAACTCTCCCCTGAACACCCAATCCTCCAAAGACGACGCCTCCATGAAGGACACGGGCAGGGCGCCGCCGCCGCCCAATCCAAGACGGATTTTGGACTTTCGTTTGGGAGTGGGTCAGAGGTGGATAGGAGGGGACCTTGGCTTCTCCTCCAAGGAGGGGAACGACGTCAAAGCCGTTGCCGATGCCGGGTCATGCTAGCCGACCAAAGTTTCCTCCGGTCCCCAACCTGTACTGCCAACCTCCGTCTGCTTCGGATCTGGCCACGAGCTGAGAAACGAAACCAACGGGATAAGAAAGAACCATGGGACTCAACCCACCAAATGGAAGATCGAGGAGAGACTCCGGTGCGAATCCGTCCAGGCACCAGATCCAGAGAATCCGACCTGGGCAACGACAAGTACCACCTCCCTGCACTAGCCGCCGGCGTCCTAACGCTAGATCGTGAAGGATCGGACCCAAACGCGACGACTCACGCAGTCGCAGCCACCAGCTCCTAGCGCTCCCGCAGCCGCCAATCCGGGCTGCAAGCGTGGACTCCAGCCGTCGGCACGTAGCGCACGCCGCCTCCAGGATCCTCCCGCAATGCCGCCGAACCCCACGGTAGTCCGACGCCTCTTCACGAATCAGGCCGTCCCGCGCCAGCCAGATCACGCATAGGGGAGAGATGCCCCGCCGCCGCCCCTGCCGGCCAGACTTCGCCCGGCGGCGCTGCTGGCTGCGGCGAGGGTGAGGGAGGCGGGGGAGACGCCCGGCGGTGGCTAGGGTTTCCCCCTGCCCGCCCACGGGGGCAGACGAGGGGGTTACGAGTGCTTCCACCTAGGGAAATGATGAGCGGATCTATTTGGTTTCTTCATTAGTTTCTTCTTGTTCCGTGATGTTACGGGACTGGCCAGTCGTCAATATATCATGCTTATTGTTCTGGACTAGTGGACAGTGATACAATTTCAATATGTTCTTAATTGTTTAGCTTGCTGGTAGATCTGTCTGAATCGCTGACAATTATTACTTCATTTTTATGCTATAGTGACATATATCATTTTCTTTGTGAAGATTAGAGTAAATGGCAGATTTTATCCCTAAAATGCGTATTGTGACACTGCTAAATAAAATTAACTGTCACATTTTATCCCTAAATTTACATTACTGACCCATTTTGATACTACTTACTCCGATAGAAATTTTTATCACATTTTACTCCCTAACTTCGCATCTGCATTTACCATATGTTCGAAGTTTCTGTGGTACTAGGAGATAGAGAATACAATGTTGAGCGGATTACAACACACAAGTGGGGCGACATCGCCGTTCTCGTTCGAGTTGTTAAAACAGATTACTAATAGTTTTTCCAAGGAGCACATAATTGGTCATGGTGCGTATGGAGTGGTTTACAAGGTATCATTGTCACTTGCATCTTTTTATTGGGGAATTCTATTTTTTCAAACAAGCGGCCGCTAATTACAAGAGCCCATGCGTGATATTAATAAGAGATCTTTAACAGGGAGTATTGGGCAACGGGGAAGAAATTGCCGTGAAGAGGCTTAAACACATGCCTCCAGAACATGACAGCAATAAACAATTTGAGAATGAGTGTGCTAACCTTATGAGGATCCAACATCAAAATATCGTGCGGTTAGTTGGCTACTGTCATGAAACACATCGTGAATATGTCGAACACGGTGGAATATACGTTTGGGCTGAGGTGGACGAACGAGTTCTCTGTTTTGAGTACTTGCAGGGTGGAAGCCTTGACAAACATGTCTCTGGTAAGATTGTGCTTTACTTAGACAATATTATGATGCACAAAGAGAAATACCCATTTCACCTACATAAGAGAAATACCTATTTCCCCTATATTTATGATCTATTTTAATTCATCTTTGCACGGGTGTCTTCATAATACATGTCATGTTTACTTGTGCAGACGAACCATGCAAACTTGATTGGGACACGTGTTATAAAATAATTAAGGGAGTGTCTGAAGGTTTAAATCACCTTCATAAGGACTCCATTTTCCATTTGGACTTAAAGCCTGGAAATATATTGCTGGATAACAACATGACACCAAAAATTGGCGATTTTGGTTTATCAAGATCCTTTCCTTCAACAAAAACCTGCACCACAGCGACAAATTTTGGAACATTGTGAGTTCATACCTGACGAGAAGTATTCAACTTATATGATTTCCTTACAGAGTAATTATATTTGATACCATGCAGGGGGTACATACCACCTGAACACATCATCGAACACCAAGTCTCACCGAAATATGATGTATTCAGTTTGGGTGTTATAATCGTAGTAATAATGGCCGGACTCAAGGGCTACTATGAATATAAAGATACCGCTTCCTTCGAATTCATCGTGTTTGTAAGAAAACAATATCTGAATCATGAATACTTGTTTTTTCATACAAAGTTATGTTTACGTCTTCATCTTGCTCTGTAGTTATGTAACATGTGAACATAACCCGCGGACATTTCATTTTAATTTTGCAGGTATGTGAAATGTGGCAAAAGAGGGTACATGCAATGATGTGGTCACACATATCACAAGAAGTTAATACATGCATCAAAATAGCGTTAAGTTGTATTAAGCATGATCGACAGAAAAGGCCTACTATAAGCCAAGTTGTCGATGCACTTAATAGGATTGATGTTGAGAAGTTGTCACTTAAGTGCGAGGTATTGAAAGATAAGTGTTTTTTTTACTATATCTACGACAACTTTTTTTAGGAACAGTTTTTTCTAACAGTCTTTTTTAAGAAAAAATAGAACTACCCCGGTTTTAAATCACTTTTGCATATTGTATTTTGATAGTAGGGTTTTTATGGTATTATATCTGTAAGTAAGCAGATAGTTGGATTTGTACTAGTAGTCAGCAACTCAGCATAATGTTTTCTCATATGACTAATTGTCTATTGTTATCCTAGCCCATAAAAATATACTCCCTCCGTCTCAAAGTAAGTGTCGCAGACATAGTTCAACTTTGTACTAAATTGTATTAAATGAGCGACACTTATTTTGAGACGGAGGGAGTATCAACTAGTAAACCCAACTATATAGTATTAAAAATGATAACATATTAGGGTACATCTCTCATTAAATATTTTGTAGATGGTGCTCTAGCAATTGTTTCGTGTACTAACTTCGAATGAACTGATCATTGGAATTTAATTCATGTATCTGTTAATATACTGCTGGTGTACAGGAATACAAATTTTTCAAAGAGTTATGCTGCACGCACGTCACTCCATGTATTATTTTATTATAATGAATGAAATCAGCCCATCGCTTGCTTTCCTTAATGCAACCGGTGTGGTGCAGATCACCATCGTAACAATATCGTAGTCTGAAGTGTCATACATATGGCTATTGGTATATTCAAATACTGCTACAGGAGAGGCCTCTACAAAATTGGGCTAAAGCTCTGCAGTTTTGTTGTTTGTAGACCACTGACCTACAAAGCACGGAGGCCTTGGCCTACAATCAATACACGACTTCCTCAGGTAAGCATCTCGCTATAAACAAAACTTTGTTTGTTTGGAAAAGTTTTGAAATTTCACTATGGATCAATGGTGGGGATTCGAATTCTCACCAGTTATGAAGAATGTTTGAGTCCTAAGGATGCCTACCCCAGAATATGAGACAACCAAGTTTCGGTGGGGATTAGCATGCCAAAAGAAGCACATATTTTGGGTGAACATAGAATTCAATCCACATGTGTATATTCGAAGAAAGTAAAGAGTGTAGAGGGTTGTTCTACATAATTAGATTTGCTGAAAATGCAGACATGCATGAAATCAACAAAAAAAAAGTGCAGGTACATTTTTTTTAGCAATCAGTGTTGTGGCAATAAAAAATCCCAACTATCAGTTTTAAAAAGCTATATAATTATTCGCTTCAAAATTCTGAATAAAACAAGTGAATTTCTGATACTATGAATTTCTAAATGAAAATATCATAAGTTGTACATTTTCCAGGTCTTGTATTTTGAAGTTAAATATTGGAAATGCCTTAAAAGCCAAGTATTCCCTCAGTTCCAAATTAATTCAAGTTCCAACTTTACCCTAAGTCAAACTTCCTTAAGTTCGTCAAAATATATAGGAAACTATATTAACATTTAGAACACCAAATTAGTCTCATGAGATTCTTTATAAAATATATTTTTGTACTGTGTGTTTGGTGTTGTATATCTTAGAACATTTTTCTATAGAGTTGGTCAAACTTAAACAAGTTTGACTTGGGACAAACCTAGAACTTCATTTAATTTGGAACAGAGGGAGTACTTTGTAATATTGATCTTGGACGAGTGAGGAATTGACTATTTTAAATGGTTTGTGATGTATTGCAATAACATAAAGAAATAACATTCTCCTTTACCTAGAAGGTTGTGATATATTTGTGATTTCCTCAGCTTCGATGGTCCATGATGGCACCACTAGGGTCGAATCCACGCCTGACGAGGTGGGAGAGGAGGATAGATCGATGCATGAAAGTGACACGGTTGACCCCATGATTTACGAACACAAGCCTATCATGAGGTGAACATATTATATCTACCCCCTTTCCTTTTTAAAGAGTACGTATTGTGTGATTTTGCTCACATTGGACTTGTCATTTGAATGTTTCAGGAACCTGACATCCTGTGCTATTGGAGGGTGTGCAAATAGAGCTATTTGGGAGCCTCAAGATGTGGCCCAGACAAGCGAGGACAACATCCTTGATAATGGCTACAGCCGGAGGAACTCAAACATAAGGTTTTTTTGTAGATCAAATTTGCAATTTGAGATTTCATGAATTAGAGCATTCACATTTAGCATTCTTACTTGGATGTTCTGCACTAATGGTGCCAAATATGCGTGGTTGCAGTGCTATATGTAAGGTATATTTTTATTGGTAAAAGATAGGTTGATTATCAATGTCTTATTTAAAACACACTCCAAAGATTCATTACACTTTCCGAAGTAGGCGACACATCATGCATGTAAACTATGGTTCGAAAGCTAATTGCATCACTATGCTTTTCTATAAGAAGCAATATGTGGAGAATACATCCGACTATGCTCATTCTCTCTATATTTTGTCAACAGATCAGAAGAAAGGCTTCATACTCCGGTCACCATGGGTACTATGGATACTGTTGGGGTTATTAGTGGCTTCAAGGAGTGTGATAATCTTTTTCAGTGGGCTAGATCTACCATTTCCTCCCAGTGGAGTGGTACACAAGAGCAGAGGCTTCATGAGGAATTGTTTCGATTGGGGAATGGCCTACAATGCCTTAGGGATACTCTTCCCGCAATGTATGATCTCATTGATCGAGCAGAGTGGAAGAGCCACAATCCTCATGTGGCAGAGCTCCTTTCAACACTCAAAGATGCAGTGTATGATGCTGATGAGTTTCTCGATGAGTTCAGATGGTACATGTTGAAGGTAAAAGTGGACGGGAATGGAAGCCAATCTCCTTTCATGGACTTCTTCAATAATGTCGTTAAAGGAAGCTTTATCAAAGTGGTTGCTATCCGGGAAAGGCTGGACAATATTTCCATTCACCTTCGCAGTATGGGGGTACATGAAGTCACAACACGGTTTGACAAATCAGTCAGGCCAGAGACTAGCTCGTTCCCAGATGAACCAAAAATATTTGGTCGTGACATGGAGCTAAAGAAGATAATTGAATTGCTTTGTGCACCAACAAATAGTAGCGATGCTTATCCCAAATGCCAGAAAGAAAATAGTGCAGTTGATGTGTTAACTAGCACATCAGCAAGAAACCAAATTGGTAATGAATCAAGAATATCATATCTTCCTGTTTTACCAATAGTTGGAATTGGGGGTGTTGGAAAGACCACTCTGGCTCAACATATATGTACTCATGAACAAGTAGAGTCTCATTTTGACATAATAATTTGGGTTTGCGTCTCGGATGACTTCGACGTGAAGAGGTTAACAAAAGAGGTCATACAGTCTTGTCCTGAAAAATATGCAACGACTGAAAATTTGAATTTGCTTCAGAAGAATTTTTCTGAGATTGCAAGAACTAAGAAATTATTGATTGTTCTGGATGATATGTGGGATGATGTTTTGAAGGAAAATGGGCAGCGCTGGAACAGGTTTTGTGCACCTTTAAAGAATGTACTACCGGGAAGTATGATGATGGTCACTACTAGAAGTCCGCTGGTTGCTGACAGAGTGGGCACGATGGACCCTATTAAATTGGAAGGTTTGAAGAACGATGTCTTTTGGGATTTTTTCAAACTATGTATTTTTGAATCTGGGAGTTCCAGTAATATCGAGAAATTGGAAATCATTGGTAGAAGGATAGTTCCTAAGTTGAAGGGTTCTCCTTTAGCCGCCAAAACTCTTGGACGGATATTAAGAATGAACCTTCAAGTAGCACATTGGAATGATGTACTAGACAGTGAACTGTGGAAGTTGAGCCAGGAGGATACTGAAATTTTGCCAGCTCTTCGGTTGAGCTACATGTATTTACCATTTCGTCTGAAGAGATGCTTCTCATTTTGTGCAGTGTACCCCAAAGATTACAATTTTGAAAAGGGCCATTTAGCTGAAATTTGGGTGGCAGAAGGCTTCGTTGAACCTCAAGGTGATACTCCACTTCAAGATATTGGTTATGAATACTTCAATGACCTTTTAAATCGGTCCTTTTTTCAAGAAGTTCATGGCAAATACTTAATCCATGACTTGCTGCATGACATGGCACAGAAAGTTTCAGAGCATGAGTGCTTCATCGTGAAAAGACAAAGTGACTTCAACGATATTCCTCCTAATGTTCGCCATTTGTCAGTATTCTCTAGCGCAGACATCGACAATGCCAGCTTGTTGAGTCTATGCCAGTTCACAAAGCTCCGTACCCTTCTTTGCAATGAACCTTTAGTGGACACTAGTTTAATGGAAAAATGGTGGAGTGAACTTTTGTCTGTGCGTGTGATTTTGTGTGTCTCTACTAATGAGTTACCAGCTGCTATTGGCAACTTGAAGCATCTTCGGTACCTTCAAATCTCGAGCACTTCACCTTTGAAGAGTCTTCCCGCCGAGTTTTGTCGGCTCTATAATCTGCAGATTTTACGTCTAGAGAAATGCAAGCTAGAAAGCTTGCCAGATGACTTCAGTAGCCTGATATGCTTACAGAGATTTGAATCACAGGGATTTCAATGTAAATCAAGTTTTAGAAGTTTCCGTAGAGAAGAACTTTATTATGAAGTTAGTGTTGATGTAGCCAATGATGAGCAGAGATTTAGGTTGATAAAGAATATAAACCAACTCGGTGAATTGGTGATATATAATATTGACAAGCAAAGCAAGGAGCATGCAGCAGAAGCCCAACTACAGAATAAGAAGTATCTTGAGACGTTAAAACTGTCATGGTCTGGGTTGAGGTGTCCAGAAGACAATGACATAGAAGTGCTTCGAGTTCTACAACCTCCTACCTGTCTGAAGTCTCTGCTCCTCCATGGTTATCCAGGTGTGTCAGTTCCATGGTCAGCATCCAGTATCTCAGATAGTATAAACCCAAGTGAGATACCTGAGGTGCTAGTTGACAACAGTAGTGATATCACTGGTATTTTTCCATCCCTGACAGACCTAGTCATCGATGAGTGCCCGAATTTATCATGCCTCGAACATATTCTGCATTCAGCACCGGCTATCAAGAAAATCACAATTCAATATTGCGAGAACTTGGTTTCAGTACCAGCTGAAAGACTTGGACATCTCCGTCGCCTTGATGAATTGACGGTGCAAGGATGTCCAAATATATATTCCCAAAGTTTGGTTGCACCTTCTCTCAAGAGGCTTGTGCTGGGTGAGGAGTTTGATTTTAGTCATGACCCTAGTTGTGGCAATCTCGCAGACAATGTAGACTGCTGCTCACTCACCTACCTTTTTTTGTCAAACAACCATCTCACATCCATCCAACTACAAATGTGGAATCTTCCAGCACTTGAGGAGTTGAAAATTTCACATTGTCAATTTCTTAAATCTATTGTTGGACAATCTGGAGAGGTTATCAGAAACACGGGTGGACCTAGAGCATTCCCATCTCTTAACTCCCTAACAATTGAGTGGTGTTATAAGCTGTCAACCATTGATGATCTCATAGCAGAAGAATATCTGCCTGCCATTGAGAGAATTCGAATTCAATTTTGTTGCAGATTGAAGTCCCTGCCCGGTGAAAGGTTTGGGAATTTTTCTTGTCTGAAGGATCTGGAGATCTCTGATTGCAGTAGACTCGGCTGGAAGAAAGGATTTGTGTTACCATCTTCCCTCCAAAGGCTCAAGTTGTATAAATGTGGGAATATCTCTGCATGGGTTCCCAGCTGCCTACAAAACCTTGCTTCCCTTGTTACATTGAAAATTTGTACCTTTCGCTATATAACATCCATTCCAGGCAGGCTTTGGAGCACTAGTCTCACGTCACTTGAAAATTTGTTGATTTGGTATTGTCCAGACATCGTATCAATTGGTGGAGAAAACGCAATTTCAGAAATACAAAATGTATCGATTACAGGCTGTCCTAAGATGGAGGAACTAGAGCAGCCTGTAGAAAGAGGCAACCGGATCACGATGTCATGAGAGTGGAGCCAGTCTTCCCATATGGTAAGTGTGTTCACACAAAACTTCAGATTATACTCGTTTTTCTTACACTCTTGTGATGTACGATTAAACACGTCTATATGCGCCTGTTTTTCTACAAATTTAAGCATCCTTTGCTTACTAATCAGTTCTTTCTTTTGTGTAGTGGCTTGTTCAATCAACAATCGACTGGGAACAAAAATATGAGCTTTTAGCTGAATCAACCTTACGGCATAGCAGATTCTCCTTATCACTCTCTATCCATTATGGCGAGTGTCAATCTAGCCACTGATGAGCAGGGGCGAGGATTTTGGTTGATGAAAAATATTAACAAGCTTGGTAAATTGAAGATATATAATATCAGCAAGCTAAGCAAGGAGAATGCAGCAGAAGCCCAAATACAGAATAAGGATTATCTTGAGATGTTGAACCTGTCATGGTTTAGGTTAAGGCCTTCTCCAGAGCCAGATGACAATGACAGAAGTGCTTTGAGTTCTACAACCTCCCACCTGCCTCAAGTCTCTGCTACTCGGTGGTTATCCAGGTGTGTCGTTTCCAACCTGGTTTCCGACTGATATCTTGCCAAGCTTAATGTCACCTCCCTTAATCATTTGTCATGCACTTAAGAGGTCATTGGCATCCATTATGTCAGAGCATATAAACTCAAGTGAGATACCTGAGTTGCTAGTTGACAATAAAAATGATATCACTGGTATTTTCTCGTCCCTGACAGACCTACTCATTGACAAGTGCGAAAATTTTATCATTCCTCAAACATGTTATACATGTACTGGCCATAAAAAAAATCGCAATTACAGATTACAAGAACTTAGTTTCAGTACCAGCTGAAAGATTTGGGGATCTCCGGTGCCTTGAGGAATTGATGGTGGAACGATGTCGAAAAATATATTTCCAAGGTTTGGTTGCACCTTCTCTCAAGAGGCTTGTCCTGGGTAGGGACTAGGGAGGGTGATTTTGGTGCTGAAGCTGAACAGTGGACTGGTGCTGAACATAGTTGTGGCAATCTCACAGACAGTGTCGACTGCTGCTCCTGACATACTTTTCTTTGTTAAGCAACCATCTCACATCAATCCAACTACAAATGTTGAATGGTCCAGCACTAGAGAAGTTGAAAATTTCACAGCGTCGATTTGTTACATCTGTCATTGGAAAATCAGGACAGGTCTTCAACGACACTGGCGACTCTAGAGCACTCCCATCTCTTACTTCCCTATCAACATTTTTGGGTCCTAAGCTGTCAACCATTGACGATCTAGTAGCAGAAGATTATTAGGAAGTGTAGAAATTAAAGTCCCTAGCCCGGTGAAAGGTTTGTGATTTTTTCTTTTCTCAAGGATTTGGAGATCACTAATTGCAATAATAAAGTCAGCTGGAAGAGTGGATTTCTGTTACCATCTTCCCTCGATATCATTGCGGGGATATCTCTGCACGGGTTCCCAGCTGCCTACAAAACCTTACTTTTTTTTTAGTTTAACATGCTACTGTCCGGCCTTAGAATGAGACCCTTAGGATTCACATACAACCAACTTCAACAGGAATGACGTAAGTTACATAACCGGACTGACGGGAAGCGAAAACTAGCAACTTGTAATCTAGCAAGAAGACTGATCAGGGTTAGTTAGGGCTTATGTTTTCGAATGAGTTTCTTTCACATTGTACAAATCCTAAGATTTAAATGAAACTTGTGATGTTTAACTGAAATGAATGTGGACTGTTTTGAATTTGTGGACTGATCCAAAAGAATTCCTTGCTCTGGATGTTTTAGATGAAAGGTTAAAATGCAGTGCATAAACAATTTTAGCCACTAGCATAAATTTGGCTTTTCTGATTCTAGTTTAAGATGATTCCAGTTCAGGATGATTCCAATTCTGGATGATCCAAAGTTTATCAACACAACTTAATTCATAGTTCAATGATATAGATAGAACAATTCATAGAACATCAATTTCCATCATCTCTTAACACACACATCAGGTCTCAACATCAACTTGCATCATCCCTACAAGACCTGAGAATCTTCCAAAGCTACAAAACCGACGTGATTTTATAGATAATGTCAGTCTGGTGATGAAAGGACCATCCCTCAAATAAAGCCTTATTTCTGGACGTCCAAAGAGCCCATGCCACCGCCCCAAAACTGAACCACGTCTACATTCTCTGCCCAACAATCCCCCTGGGCGAGGAGAATGAAGTCATCGAAACCAGCCGGCGCCCAATTGCAATTACACGCCTCTCTGAACACACTCCAAACATACCGAGCCATCGGACAACGCAAAAGGATGTGGTCGCAAGTTTGGTTGGCTCCACACAAAATACATTTCCCGTCGCTGGGGCTGTTCTGCTTGACAATCTGGTCACCGCTGGCGATACAGTTACGAGCAGCTTGCCATAGGAACATTTTGATCCTTGAGGGAAGTTTAGCCTTCCAGATATCCTGGAAGTCGCTCACAATATGATCTGTCGCAAAGATAGCCTCATACAGTGAGTCAGCCGAGATCGAACTCTACCGATGGCTCCAGACGCCAAGCCACCAAGTCTCGCCCTTGAGAGAGACGAATTGGAGCAAGAGTGGTGACCAACTCATCCCATTGTCCTCCGTCAAGGGGGGCCAGGTCTGTCTAAAGGCCGACACCCATCTCTCCTCCACCCACACATCGGCGAGACGGCGACCTCACATTCCGGCTCTCTCGCGGTGTCAAAGAGTCACTGAAAATAGAATCTTAGAGCTTCCTCTCCCACCCAGCGGTTGTGCCAAAAGCTCACGAGCGGCTCATCACCCACCTCAAACTTCGTTCCTAAGCGGAGCAAGTGTTGCACTTTCCAAATCGACCTCGCAAAATGTGAGAGTCGCGCACCTCGCCTAGAAGAAATGTCACCATTCTTCAGGTACTTATTCGTGGAGATCTCTAGCCGTAAACTTCCCTGCCCTCTCAGGATCTTCCAAGCCCACTTCGCAAGCATACACCAGTTCATGACTTTAGTGTTAGTGATCCCTAAACCTCCCACCTTTTTGGGGGAGCAAATTACCGGCCAGCTTACCATGTGATACATTTGCTTCCCATGCTTCTTGGCCCAGAAGAAACGAGAACGAACTTTGTCAAATTAGTCATGTACCCCATCCTGAAGCAAGTACAAGCCCATGGCAAAAATTGGGATAGAAGATAGACTGGAGTTAACCAACGCCAATCTCCCTACACGGATGCAAGGTATCGGCCCATCGATGGCTCTACTCGGGTGGCTACCCTATCAGTGATGGGAGAGAACTCCTCTATAGTGATTTTCTGGTCGGCCAAGGGAAGGCCCACGTATTTCATGGGCAGCTCGCCCAGCTTGCAATTCATCATATTAGCTGCTCTCCAACGGTTTTCCACCTCTCCGCCCGTGACAAACGCCTTGCTCTTCTCGAAATTGATTTTCAGACCTGACATAGCCTAGAAAACCTTACATCCCTTGTTACATTGAGGATTTGTACAGTTTGCCATATAATATCCATTCTAAGCAGCCTTTGGAGCACATTTCACATCACTTGACAATTTATTTGATGTCATGTTTGTATTTTTTGTGTGTCACATTTCCATTGTAGTGCCCTATTTTAGGTCAACTGTTGGAGAGAAAAAATCGGATGCCCTAAAACTCACTTTTTGAAACCTTTTTCGGTGCCCTATTTTAGGGCAGCTGTGGGAGATGCTCTAACATTCATGACCCCCTTATAATGAGGCACTCAACAAAACATACAATTTATTACACAGTTCCGTGGATATGAGAATCTCAGCCTAGAGTTACATCAGGAGATCGATGAGCCCAAGCCATCACTTTGTAACTTGATTTTGCATCAAGCTTTCCTTGTTGCATGAAGCCAGTGATTGTCAAATGTGATCAAGGCTGCTTGCTTTGGTAATGGTGGTAGTAGTAAAGGGTAGCTCAAAAGAGTTGTGCTTCTCAAAATTGACATCGGGTTCAACTTGATTCACATGGTCATTGCTCTTGCCCCAGATGAGAGCATAGAGACCAACAACAATAATCATTGCACCAGTGATCCTACATGGAAACAAATTTGTGAATGGATGGATAACAGCTAGAGGAGAATATCTGTTTTGGAATGAAGCATATACATACCTTCCCAATGTAATCACCTCGGAAAGAATGAAAGAGCCTAGCACGGTCACTATGATCATGCAGAGAGGGCAAAAGGCGGTGACAAACACTGGCCCCCGTTCTTGGATAACTATCCCTTGCACGTAATAAGCAACCCCAGAACACATTATGCCCTGAAATGAAATTAATTAAGCAGCGAGTCAGACATTGGAACCATCCACGGAAGTAAGTCTGATTTCAAATTGGTCACAATTACAGAGTAGACGGCCGTGAAGAGCCTCATGTCGAACCCGATTGCCCAAGCCTTGGTGTCACGCTCCATCACCAGCGCAACCATGCCGCTCTGCACGACTCCCGTGACGCATATCAGCGTGGTCAGGGAGAGCTCGGACGGGTAACTCCTCAACGTGTGTGACTGAAGATCACAAACCAAATCAATGGCCGTCAGTAATTCCTTCACCACAAATACGCCGCGATGAAGTTGGAATAGAAGCTAATTGAACAAGAGTGTGAATTCACCTGGAGTATGAAGAAGGCGGACCAGCAGAAGCAGCTCAACAGGATCATGAAGATGCCCAAGAGCCAGCAACCGCTGCTGTGGTTGGCCGTGTTGGTGACGACATGGCTTCCGGCGTGCTTGGTCCATGGGAAGTTGACGATAGGGCCGCTGAAGAGTACCATGAGCAGCGCTCCGCCAACCGTGATCAGCGTGCCGGCGATCTTTGCTTGGCTCCGCCGCTCCTTGATGTTTATTCTCTCCATCCTACATTGTTGTCCAATTTCTTTCATTACCTACTTAATAAATAGAAGGTCTTCAAACACAAACAAAGTAAAACATAGGATCATCAGTTTGGTTCGGAGCTTCACCTGATCAGGATGGCATTTACAAATGTTACGGCAGGCAATATGTTGGTGAGCGCTGAAGAGAAGCTCGCCGACGTGTTATGGGCTCCTATGTAGAAGAAGTTCTGATCAAGAACAGGCCTTGAATGATTTTAACAAGTATAAATGTAAGAATGTATCAGATAATGAGATCATGAAAATGCTACTTTTATGCAAGAAGTGTGTAGTGTTGGATCATTACTCGAGTAGTGCCAGAGCGACGATCTTGTAGAACACGGAGAGGGTCATTTTCGGCCTTGTTTTCCTGTCACACCAAATGAAGAGTAGGCATGAAGTCGCTTTCTTTACTTGGTTTATCAAGGCAAACTTGACGATTGACGGACAAAGGGAAGTGCTAGTGTTATTTGAGCTGTTTATGAATGGTCAGCAGTGCTACAGCCCCATAAACTTTTCTCTATTAATTGTACCAAGCTCACTTTTCGACCAAGAACCATCTTCTTAGCTCATAATGTAACATCAAAAGATTACAAAAGGATAATGCATAAAATGAACATGAGCCTTTTGCTTTGTCTTGTTACAGATTTCTGTTATTTCAAGGCCCGGTGTAATAAAAAAATGCAAACATGAATACTGATGTCGACAAACATATCTGCTAAAAGGAATATGAGAAGACAACAAAAATAATGTAATTATGAGCATGTACTAGACCTCAGATATTTTCGGATATTTTGCTTAATAATATGGTTGCACGCATCATGTTGATGCAGAGGCCGAGGGTTATCCTCCTTTTCCAGAAAAGAAAACATTGCAGGAAAATTACCGTTGTTTCCTTTAATTCTATGAAAGCAGATAATAAGCTAATCCTAACCCTAGATATTGCCCCATCTGAGGACATAAGAGTATGAATGTGGCTCAACAATCAACTGATAAATTGCCCCACCTACTTACAAAGTTAATTACTGTACACCTCTCACAGAAAAGAAAATTACTATACACAAGTTAGAGCATGTCTTTTCATACTAGTTCAAAAACTGAACTGCTAACTAAAGGTACAACGAAACGAGTGACCAATTTGACATGACCACAGTTTTCCTGACGGTGTAAGGGCGGGCGCCACCTGCATCTAGCTTCGCCACTGCCGGGCGCCACCCTGACTACATGAGCACGGTTAACCACCAACAAAATACATTCTACACGAAGCCAGCTAACTAGTATAAACGTCTAGACATATGAAGCTAACTAGGGATGATGATCCACGGATCGGTAATATGAACCTCTCAAACCATAGCGCGAACGGAGCCATGGCGACGGCGGCGATGGCGTTCCGGTAGACGACGAGGACGTAGTGGCTCATGCCCTGGCGCAGCGACGCGACGGAGACAAGGAAGAGCCCGGCGTAGCCGAACTGGAGGAAGACCATGGCCGCGTAAGGCATCGCCTTCCTCCAACTCCCGGCGAGCTCCATGATCTGCCTGACCGACCCTCTCGATCAAGCTCCGGCTAAACTGCCTCTACTCGGCTCGGCTGGCTATATGCGTGGCTGCTGATCAAGCACCGATAGCCTGGCACGCCTTCCTGTCTGCTTGATAAGTTGTCATGCGGTCTTGGCAGGGGCAACCTTATATACACACTCAACCGGGCAGGCAACCTGCATGACTGGGTTGCCCCGTACGTTACCTTACGTGTGTCGGTGCGTGAGTGACCTGCTGACACCGGGACATCTCGGTTGGTTCTCCATATCTTATGTTTTCTCTTGTTATCGTGATCTGTATCCGTTTCAGCACAACTACAGTCTTATTAAGGTTTGGTTAAAAGGGGCAGAGGCTTAGCATTGATTTCTGCTAGGGGAAATATAATTTTTTTTGTTTATTTTCATGTCCAAGTCCCATAGATAGTGTTTGGTGTTTATGATAGGCACCATGCACTGGTAATAAGATCTGAATTTCATCACCATTGTTAGCATTGGTTTCTGGTGGTGGCAACTACATTGTGTTCTTTTGTGGATCAATGAGCCAGAGTTTCCTCTTTTTCTGTTTTCTCATTTATTGTTCTTAAATTGAAACGTTTTCTGGAATACCCGAAAATATTATTGTTATCAAATATTGTTTGGAATTTTATTAATTATTCGGGAATTTCATTAAATCCCGTTTTTCTAATTGT
Organism: Hordeum marinum; assembly: GCA_022496015.1. Lineage (NCBI taxonomy): Eukaryota > Viridiplantae > Streptophyta > Magnoliopsida > Poales > Poaceae > Hordeum > Hordeum marinum. The sequence goes on along the minus strand of CM039678.1, from coordinate 506,630,900 downwards.
TTGTTCACAAATTTAAGAAATTTTTGTGTTTCAAAGAAAGTTGACAATATTTTTAAAGTATGTGGTTTTAATTTGCAATTTGTGTTCAGTTTTTTAATATATTGTTAGGATTTTTTAATACATTTGGAATAAGTATTCGAGTTTGTAAAATTATACATAATTTGAAATTCCAAATTATTGAGAAGTTTCAAAAAATGTTTAGGACGTAATAATATGTTCATGTTGATTTATAATGACGGAAATTGAAATAACATAAGTACTGAAATTAGGAAAACTACATGCCCATGGATGCACTCGCCTGGCATAGTTTGGCATACCCCTCTCAACTCATGGTTTTTTAGACTATGAATAAATGATCCCAACTTTTGAAAGAAGGTGGGCATGCCCATGTTAGGCATCCATATCAGGTTTTAAGGAATTTCGACACCATTTACACGTTGCGGCACGTTCAACCATTTATCGATCTTTTTTTCACCGTGGAAACTCCAGAAAATGCAAATCTTGTTCAAAACCCAAACAACTTGACATGGTGCCTTGAATTGGTCATACAAGGCCTTGAAAAAGAAATTGGGACCATTTCAAGAATGACAAGAAATAACGTGCTTTCGCAGAGATCCTTCTGGCCTACCCGAACAACTTCCGTTCAACATGGTTTATCTGTAGACATCCTTCAAATGACACCAACATTTGCAACCAGGCAGAAATGCTCATGATAGACATCCATGCTGGCTTTTAACGAATCCCGACACCTTATGCAAGTTGTGACATATCCGGCCATTTATCAGAACTTTATGACCGAGAAATCTTCAAAAAATGTAAAAATTGTCAAAAACCAAAATAAGAGGCATGATTCCTTGAATTGGTGATACAATGCCAAGAAAAAAATTGGAATCATTTCAAGGTTGTCAAAAAACAACATGTTTTTAGATGGATCCTTTAGGCCTACCCGAACACGCTCCGTTGAACATGATCTATTTTCTGTAATGCATGAAATAACCCCAACTTTTTCAAGCAGGTGGGCATGCCCATGGTAGGCGTTCATGCCAGGTTTGAACGAATTCCGACACCATATGGAAGTTGCGTCACGTCCAACCATTTATCAGGCTTTTTTCACCAAAGAAACAGAAGACATGCAAAGCTTGTCAAAAACCCAAACAACATGGTATGATGCCTTAAATTAGTGGTACATGAATAAGAAAAAATTGGGGGTCAATTCAAGGATGTCGACAAACAACATGCTCTCAAACGGTACCTTCTGTCCTACCCGGACACTCTCCATTGAATATGGTCTAGTTTTGACATTTTTCAAATGACCCCAACTTTTTCCACCGGGTGGCCATATAAGCTCACGGGAAAAATTGAGGTCATTTGACGGATGCTCTCAAAGAGACCCATCTTGCCTACTCGAACGTCCGACCATTTATCAGACTTTTTTTCACCAAGAAAATTCTTGAAAATGCAAAACTTGTCGAAAACTAAAAAAACTAGGCATGGTGCCTTGAATTGGTGATACAAGGCTATGAAAAAAATTGGGGCCAATTTAAGAATGTCGAGAAACACCGAAAAGGAACCTTGTAGCCTACCTGGACACCCTTCATTGAAGATGGTCTAGTTTTGGACATTTTTGAAATGATCCAAATTTTGCAAGAAGGTGGGCGTGCCCATCGTATGCATCCATGAAAAGTTTGAACGATTTCCGACACCGTATGCATGTTGTGACACATCCGACCATTTATGTGTACAAAGGATAATATTGAAAATAGCATTTGCTTTTCTTAAATGTATTTAATAAATGTTTGGTGGAGAAAACAATTTAAAAACATAATTTAATTTTCCTTAAAAATTTTATTTTTGTATTCCAAACAATATTTTAAAGTTTTGAACTGGTTTCAAAAATAATAATAAAGTTTAAAGAGGTGAAATGAATTAATGAAAAAAGAATACCAAAATAATAGAAAATAAAAAAACGCTTAGGCCTTGGCCCAACTAGGCGATGTTATAGCTCACGTTGGTCGGGTGCATTTTGGGAATTTCTAAATCTGTTTGCATTTTTTTTCAAAATCACGTGTCCGGATAATGTTTGGAAATTTCAAAAAAATATTCTTGTTAAAATTTCAAAACAGGATCATTTTTATATTTTTTCATAATTTCAGAAAATGTTCGGGAATATAAAAAATATTTGCGGTTTAAAAAAATCATAACGTAAAATATATTCTTATGTCCAATTAGTTAGAAAAATTCAAAAATGATCAGGATTTGAAAATATGTTCTCACTTTCAAAAATTCTTCGCATATCCAATTTTGTTTTCCAAATTTTGGTCGGAGTTCCTAAATTATTCTCACCGTTTCAAAAAATGTTCATTTTTTCAAAAGAAAATTGTGTTTTAAAATTATTTCCGTGTTTTTATAAAAAATTTGGAATTTTAAAATTTTGTATGCATGTTTATACTATGAAGGATTACAAAAAATGGTCGAAATCCTACAAGTTCTTCACATTTTGCTAAAAATGCGTTGGAATTTCGAAAATTGTTCAAATAAAATTGGACTTTCATGAAGTATTTTATTTTTCTAAAAAATTATTGTAATTTCCAAATTATTCATATTTTATTTCAATAAAACTTTTGACTTTTTTCAAAAAATAAATTATACGTGAATGTTGTTGTGTGTTCTTATATAATTCGCCTTATAGTTTTTAGGTTGAGTGGCAACGTCTGCACCAATAGTCTGGGGTTGCAAGTTTGAGTCCTCGTGATCTCCCATTTCGCTGTATTTTTTCTACATAAAATGGGCGAACGGACTCTTTTTATATGGTAATACGTGTCTCATTTATACCATAAGAATCATAGTACAAGTCACGTACGCATGGCCTGACAAAACTGAATACGTAGCAGAATGATAGCCTTTGGACAAACAAACACCAGCCAAGAAATAAAATTACAAACAAGACTAAGAAACCTTTGAGCTTGACACCAACGCCCGTCATCTGCCTCTGCCTTTGGCATCACCACAATAGCCACTAAAGGAGAAAAAATGACGGATCACCTGCACACCCGAGTTCGATGCGGCTCCATCGCTGATATGCAGCTTTGCAGACCTCCAAGGTAGCTCGTCAAAGGCGAAACTATTACCGTTGAACGAATCAGACCGGGACAACACCCCGAACATGCCATCGAACTCTAGATCTGGCACCCCCACATAACTAAGACGTCGGAGGAGGAAACAATACCTGTCATCCACGTACCACGAACCCAGCACACGATCCATAATCTTTCAGATGCCGTCGATGTAGATTACAATCTGCATTCGCTTCTGGAGTACTTTCCAAGCTTCGCGTCGGCACTGGAGCAAACGCCGTCGTAACGACGGGGCCCGAGGACACATGTCCACTATGAGGATGATGCCGCCGCCGCACAATCCTTACTTGAATAGACTGCATTTCAGATTCATTCTCAACCATAGGACCGATCGCCTTGTCGAAGTAGGATCCGGTAAAACTTTATTCAAACTTAATGGGTCGGCCCGGGGGTGTTCGCACAGCGTATACATTGTCAAAGCTCCATATTACCTTTTATACATTTTATTAGTGAGAGGATTGTACTGAAACGGGACTTCTTCGCAATTTGCTTTACGTGTGGAACACTAACTGCTGCATTTGTGGAAATTGGCAGTGTGGGTCCTGTAAGGACTTACACATTTTTAGCTTTCAAACTTTTGAGCTCGAGCCAATTGATGAGCATGTTTCGAGTGGCCTCCCAGGACCCAATGACTGCCTTCTAGAAACATTTTCGCAAACTATGGTTTTCCCGTGTACTCTGTTACTTCCTCCCCTATACTGAATTCAAAATGAATCTGTGATGTTTTGGTTCATAGGTGCACATCTATTATGAAATATATAAAAAATACACATTTTGAAATGTTAAAAAATTCTGAACAATAATTTCAAGTGTACATCCAAACATTCTATCTTCGCACATAAAATTTCACTAAGAATTTTTTTATGACAAGTATTAAAAAGATAAAAAGATATCTCGTGAATAGTTATAATATGAATCGAAAATTGTCTTTTCTACACAAGTCATAAAAAATGTCCTTTTTGGCCGAAACTTTGTGCATAAACATATAATATTTGGATGTATGCCCAGTTTTTTTTTACATTTTAAAATATGTACTAGACAATATATAGGTGCATCTACATCTCTGTGCCAAAGTGAATTTCTCCTTCCATCATGTGTTCTCCTATGTCTGAAGTGAAGATTCTGAGAATTTTGAAGATAATTGCAGACGCATTGCATCTTGGCGATTTTACGGTCCAGCTACCAGCTGCTATTGGGACCGATTATGATGGTGATTTCATTGCTTGCTTGCAGTTTCCATTTTTGATTTGCCACTTGCATGCTGCACACAATGGGTTCCATTATTAGCGAGCGCCAGCAGTCGGTCCTGATGTTGATAATAACAGTGATGGTAAAGCTTAATTTCGCTTTGTTTTGTGTTTCAGGTGGAGGCCTTCATGAGGTCGCAGCCAACCAGATGCGCCTCTATGATCTGCAGGGCCTCCTTGCCACTCTTCGATGTCTCTAACGCCAGTTGCTAAACAAATAGAAAATATCAAAATAACAAATAATAACTCCTTTCTCGTGCACTACCTTCTCCATCCACCTCTCCTCACATTGAATAATTTACGTCTACGATCACCTACATATTGTGAATCGTGCGTCGCCATATCTTATCCTCTTGAACGTGATTTGCGAAGATAGTGTGAAACTAAAACCAGTTTAGAAATTGGAAAGTCTCCGACCAGTGATGAGATCAGAATCATGTTCATATGTCCAGAGCGAGTATTTAACAAAGAACCATCACAATCGGGGTTTGTGTCCCACAGAACTATCACATTTTCGAAAGTAACCGAAAACTATCAATTTTTCCTAATTTTGTGGTAAGAAACTACCAAGTGAAAGTGGTGACGTTTTTACGATTTTAAGCCTGTTTATGACGTGGGAGACCCATGTGTCTGGGCTGACGCGGCGGCAAAGTCAGATCCTCTTATTTTGATAGTTAAGTTCACCATTATTACAAGTGGGTTCCATACGTCAACATCTACCTCCTTCCTCCTCCTCCCTTTCTCTTTTTGGCATTTCAACAAACACCTTGTGTGTACGGGAGGAAAGCAGGTGAGCTCGAGCTCTAGCAAGGCGGAGGAGGGTCAAGGAGGAAGAGGTCAGCCGGCCGTGGCAACCTTCCGAAAGCTGCTGCGACACCATGCCGGTCACGCGGTTGTGCGTCGTGGTGCTCCAAATAATTGTTGCAGGGGCTGCCAACGCAAGCAACACGACGAGCAGGACAGAGCATGTCCATGGGGCAAGCGGGCAGCCCGGCGAGGCCATCGAGGTCGATTTCTTTTTTAACAATGGATAAAGAAATTTTGAATTCAATGAACAAAATTTGAATTTTGATGAACCTATTTCAAATCCGATGAAAAGGTTTTGAATTGTTGGATATTTTTTTACGTTGATGAACATAAAAATGTTTGGAATTTGAAAAAAGAAAATTCCCAAAAAAGTGAAACGGTAAAGAAGAAGAAAAGAGAAAAGAAAAATAGTAAAAAGAAAAAGCGAAATAAAAAAACCCGGCAAATGGATGGCCCATCCGAATGCCCACAGCGAGGGGGTTGCGCGCCAGGTCGTTCGCGAGCGACCTGTGCAGTGAATAGGAAAATCGCCATGACAATACTCGCGTTAAGCGAGGCCATACCATATCTCGCGTCGAGTGAAAACAGTATCGCGCCGCCCGTGTTAGCATGTGCAGAGTTAAAAAAAAAAAGCAGGCACCCACATATTAAACCCTGATCTCCAGGCAGAGCGAGGAGCTGATAGCCATTCGGCTAGCGTCCATTATGTGCTGAGATAGTTGGACGCGTCCTACTTTAGCGAAACGGTGGGTTTTTCTGTTTTTCTTTTTTTTGTCCGGTTTTCTCCCTTTTTTCTGATTTCATTGTTTTTTTATCATTGCATTCTTCGGTTTTCTTTATTTCTTTCTTGGTTTTATGTCTTTTTTATTTTTTACATTTTTTTATTTTCTACAATTTTATTTATTTCTTTCTTGTCTTATTAAATACAAGTTCAATATTTTTTTGAATACATGCTCAACATAATTTCTATGCACATTTAGTGTTTTTTAAAAATTTAATTAAAAAAATTCTATTAATTCTTAAACATTTTTTAAATGATTGATTAACATTTTTATATACATGATCAAATTGTTTTATCATTTTAATACATGGTCAACATTTTTTTTACACATTTCAAATTTTCTAACTGTGCTACATTTTTCAAATACTTGCACAATATTTACTCAAATGCTTGATTAATATTTATATATACATGATCAAAAACAATACATCATTTTTTTTAATACAAGGTCAATATTTTATATATACACATTTAACATTTTACAAATGTTTAATCAACATTTTAAAATATATGTTCAACATTTTTCAAATACTTGATTAACATTTTATATACATGATAAAAAATTATCATTTTATAATACATCGTCAGTATTTTCTCTATACACAATTAACCAATTTAAAAGCTTGATTGACATTTTATATACATGATTAAAAAAATCATCATTCTTATAATAAATAGTCAATATTTTTTCTATACACATTTAAAAAATTTCAAATGATTGATCAACATTTTTCAAATAGTTGTTTAACAAAGTTCAAATGCTTGATTAAATTTCTTTAGACACATTACCAACTTTTTTATACAGATTTTTAATACAATTTCGTATACGTGTTAAACATTTTATCTATACACATTTTACATTTTCCAAATTTTTGCTCAACATTTTTCAAATGTTTTTCATGGAATGTTATATATATATATATATATATATATATATATATATATAGTATTTTAAATTATAAGTGAAAATAAAAGATAAAACATAAAAAGCGGTTGTGCCCTCCCGTGTTCTTGGGCCGGCCCATCTTGCTCCCCTTCAGCTAGGATCCCATAGGTCCATCTGAAAGCAAGATATTTTGGAGGTTTTCATTCCGCTCTGTTAGACTGGTAATAAAAAAATTAAAAGTATCTTCAAGAATATTTCTATTGCTGCTATTAGCTCCATTAAAATTATTTGGTGATCCACCTTTTATTAGGATAAGGAAGTCTAGCAACATACCCATTATTTTTACAGTTAGGATTATAGCTACTGCGAGCAAGAAAATTCACATCAATAACTTCTTCACTAGTGATGGCATTCACGTTTACCTCTTCTTTACCTTTCATAACGGAGATGAATTCATCAAGCTTGGTTGTCAACTTCGTATTATTTTCTTCAATTGCGTTCACCCTCTTGGTGGTAGTTCTTTCAACATGCCATTGGGCATGGTTTTCTAGCATATCGTCAAGTAGTTTCTTGACACCATCTACGGGCCTTCCCATGATTGTTCCTCCTACGACTGTATCAAGCATAGTATTTCGACATTGATTTAAACCATTATAGAACATATGAAGGATTAACAATTCCTTCACTCCATGGTTAGGGCAGTTTCTTATGTCTTCCTTCATTCTATCCCACGCAAGCGCTAGTGGTTCACGTTCTTCTTGCTTGAAACCTGTAATTTGAGAATTAAGTTGCATAATTTTTACATGTGGACAAAACTTAGATAAAATTTGTTGTAACCATCAACCCAAGAAGTTATATTGCCTCTACGTAGAGCTAGAAGCCATTCTTTTGGTTTTCTTCTCAAGGAGAAAGGAAATAGACACAACTTCAAACCGTATGGATCATAATCTGTAATGTGTGTCATGTTGCACAATTCAGTGAAATTGCATAAGTGCATAACGGCATCTTCAGAAGCAGAACCTCCAAATTGGTTTTGTTGAATCATGAAAACTAAGTTCGGTTTGGTCTCATACTCAACGGCTGCAACCTCAGGTTGTGCTATGGGTTCACGCATGAAGTTATTGCTGGGAGTAGCAAAACTTCCAATTACAAGCCATGGTAATCTTGTTGGTGTATTCAACTGACAATACTTGCAATAAAATAAAACAAAAACAAAAACTAAAACCGAAACTAATTTTAACAAAAACTCTAAACACAAAGACTAGTAACACTCAACTCATCTCCGGCAACGGCGCCACCTCACACCTATTTCCCCAAGAGGTGGCCTTGTGTTATCGAACCCACAAGAGGACGGTTCCCTTAATATTCTAGCTTTTGACCAGATCAATCAAGTTAATGGTGATTAAACACTTATAGTACAAAGGAGGTACGGGTATGAGGTATTAATGATTATAACCATGTATTTGCGCTGAGACCAGAGATGATCTTAATTTGTGCGCTCGAAGTCACCCATTGAGATGTGCTTGTTAAAACCCGAAGTGGAGGATGAGCACTGGTTTTTGGACTAGCAGTAGCGCGAGGTCCCGCGCTACCGTTGCGGCGCTACATCTAACTTGTAGCAGTAGCGTGGGATGGCTAGCGCTACATGTAAGTAATGTATCGATAGTGTGGTTTTGTACCCGCGCTACTGCTAACTATTAGCAACGTAGATCTGTACCCCGCATCAATTCATCATGTTTGGGTTACAAATATTCCTTAAGTATTTATAAAATTAGAACCAACATTTTATAAAGTATTTAAGTGCCTTAAACTTTTGAAAACAGAGGCCAAAAGAATAAATTGAATGCCTTTTGAATTATGAAAATTCCCAAACATTTTCAAATGGTCCCCAAACTTTTTGTGGCACTGCCTAATATTGCACTTGTAATAATGGCAAGCTTCCATAATTTACAAAAGTATTATGGTGTTGGAATTAAATCAAAAAAGATGCCAATAAATAAAAACAGAAAATAAAAAAAAGAAAAGGAAAAATGGGAGGGAGCACTGTTGGACCGGGCCTTACACACCTACAGTGTGGCCCAGCCCAGCCTGTCGGCCTTTCCCCTTCCTCCCGCCAGAGGAGGAGGCTGAGCCATGGCGTGTGCATGTGCACGCCGTTAACGCAGCCGATCCCCTCATGTCAAGCATCCGACGGCTCCTCATCGACTACAACCCCCCCCCCACCCCACCCCTTAGTGAACCCTAGATCTCACCCTCTAGCTCGCTCGATTTCTTCCTCCCCGCGCTTGGCCAAACCCCCTCATCGCCATGGCGTCGCCGTGGACGTGGCCGCCGAACTCCCCACGCCTTCAGGCCATGACGACGATCTTTGCCGTGCTCGACTACGCTGACGAACACGAGCCGGAGAGCGCTGCATCGTCGCCAGTGCCTTCATCTTCTTCCTCGGGCGCCGGAGATCGACGTCGTCCTCCCATCTGCTCCAAGCCTCCCCCGAGCCCGCTTTGCTCACCTGGCGGACCGCGGTGAGCTCCTGTCTCTTTCCTCTCTCTCTCTCTCTCTAAGCTCGCTCCGGTCTCGTAGCCCCCCTTCCCACCATGGCCGAAGCTCAGCTCCACTCGAGGTCGTCGCCCACGAGGCTCTGGTGACCAAATGGTCTCGGGCTTGTGTTCATCCGCTTCGCCGCGTCGCGTATGACCTCTCTAGCCCACCCATTTGCTCGATAGCGCGCTGCATCACCTCGCCCGCGATTGCCTGAGATCTAGTCGTTGGCGTCGATCCCGTCCATTCCAGCCGCTGCCACCACCGCAGATCGACGCGGCATTGAGTGCTCGTTCGATTCCGACCAGCCGCGTGCAAAATGATGCCCCGTAGCGAATTTCCAACGATGCCCGAGCCCTCCGTCGTGTGTTTGGCTCGCCAGAGCAAACTCCGACGGCATCCACCGGGAGGGTTGACTTGGGGCTACCCCCAATGTCACTACCTGTGGGCCAAAGGCCCCCGGTTGACCAGTTGACCGTGGTCAACACGCTGAGTGGGCAGTGCCCAGTCACTGCCAGTGGGCCACATCCCCCGGGCCACTGACATGTGGGCCTAGGGTCATGTGGGCCCGGGTTAAATTAAGATAATTAATTTGAGTATGTTAGTCACTCACATGTGGGCCTAGTCCCCTAATTAATCTAATTAGTTTAAAACTAAACTCTTGTTAAGCCCATTGTTTATGACAGGTGGGGCCGAGTTGTAAGGTTTGACCTAAGGCAGCTAGGTTGACTTTTGACATAATGATGACACAATAAATCACTGTCTGGATTAAAATAAATTTGTTAATTCCATACTATTAATAAAACTTTGAAAATATGTAAATTGATTTATAAATCAGATAAAAATAATTTATATATGAAAGTTGATCAAAAAAATCCAACGAAACTGAATACGCTGCATGTTCATCTGTCACATGCCCCTAGAATGATGAACATGGAACTTTCCCCTCTGATTCATCTGTCTAGTAGAAGCCTGAGACCCGGGAAATATCGTTAGATATTTTTCCCGCTCCCTCTGCAACACTTAGTACTGCGTTAGCTCACCCCTAGACTAGTGATGCTTCTGCTTGCTTTATATTTATTGTTTCTTCCCCCTCTTCTCTCCGATAGACATCGAGACTAACGCGGTTGCCGTGTACGACTACGCCGCCGATGTTCAGCCACTTGCCGAAGAGTATCTAGGCAGGCAACTCCCCTTGATCATTCCGATATCGTCTATTTCTTTTCCTCTCATTCTTGCATTAGATTTTGCTACTGTTGTAGATAGCTCCTATTCTGATGCATAGCTTGTTTTTGTTAAACTGTTGTTGTACCTTACTGCATACTAAATGCTTAGTATAGGTTGATTAGTGATCCCAGTGACCCCACTTTGTCCTCGTTGCCCTTGCTTCATCATCGACGACTCGAAGCCTTGATCAACCGGATCGACCAGCCTGAGCCCATCACATAACATCACCCCCTCGTTGTACGACTCTACAAGCTACCATCGAGTACCAAGGATGACACCTCGTAAAGTACTCATGATGCTAACTCTATAATGTAGCTAGTCGGTCATGGTTATCGAGGGTGATTCCTCCGTCACCACTCCCGACGATGACTCTGTCGTGCAACACCTCAAGCGTAGACCATCGAGGGTGAATCCTCTTTGGTTACCTTGATGGTTACACCGGGTGGGATCCATCGAGGTTGATTCATCGAGTTTCCTCCTTGATGTTTGGACACACAGATACTTTGAATTTAGTGTTGTTACATGTTGAGGTCAGGATGACCTGGAGGGTGTTTGTGTAATAATGATGAGGCGTGGCCAGGCATTCTTGGCCCTTGTCGCAAATCCTCAAGACGGGGCGACTGGACCACAAATCATGGATCATTGATTGTCATCGCAGCTAACAAAACACTAATGGCTTTGGGTATGTGATCTGAGAAGGCCTCTGGCTTGTTTCGCATTAACCACCACACGGGAATCAGTATGGGTACTCTGCGTCGTACATTCGCCCCAAATCTCTTCAGATGACACAGTTGAGCGGCACGCGCCCGGGTGGCCCGCGTAAGCACCGCCTTTGTATTAAGAGGTGCCAGGACTGACACCGACCGTCCACATAATGCGCATGATTGTGAAGGAAGATTGGCCCATGACCCCTTCGCGATTAGTATGTAGACCGGCGTGTGGCTCAACGTGTCGATCAGCCGAGGTCGGACATGACGAGGAAATTTTGTCCGGCCAAAGTTAATCGGGCGTGTTGGGCAAGTTGGTGCACCCCTGCAGGGAAGTATATCTATTTGAATAGTCGTGTCCAAGGTAACGGCCGCTCGGAGTTATATCCCGATCTAATACAACTAGAATAGTGACGTGAAATGAAATTGTTGGCTCCGAGATTGCTTTCTCATAGGGAGTCAAGGAAGAATCTCTGGGCAGTTTTAAATAGCGTGCTACTTATAAAACCTACACTCTTCTAATGATGCAAGACACCGAAGATGCTAGTCTTCGATAGGCTAGGCTTTCCCCCCTCTATTCTAGCATTTCCGCAGTCAGTCCAAAGATATCCCCATTCCTTTGATAATGTTGCATACTTAGCATAGATCTAATATAAGCCTTGCGAGTACTTTGTATGAGTACTCACCGCTGCTTTGTTCCCCCTTTTTCCCTCAACACGATTACTGCGTTCAGATGACGGAGCCCAGGAGGCAGTGGCTCCTGTCGATGACTACTACTACACCAACGGAGCCTACTACTACGTGGAGGCTGCCCTCGACCAACAGTAGGATAGGAGGCTCCTAGGCAGGAGGCCTTGCCTTTTCGATCTATTGCTTATGTTTGTGCTAGCCTTCTTAAGGAAAACTTGCTTACTTATGGCTCTACTTGGATATTACTTGCTTCCGCTGACTCATTTGTATTCAAACCCTCAAGGCCCCTGGCTTGTAATATGAAGCTTGTATGACTTTAATTTGTGTCTAGAGTTGTGTTGTGATATCTTCTCATGGGTCCCTAATCTTGATCGTGCGCATTTGTGTGTATGATTAGTGTACGATCAAAATGGGGGCGTCACAAGTTGGTATCAGAGCTGACTGCCTGTAGGTAGCCCCCTTTCCAACTCCTTGGTTGAAGTTGAGTCTAGTCATTGAAAAACTTTTACTAACATTGTTGTGTGGCTTACGGACCCACATCTCAATCAGGTGGTATTAGGATCTTCTATTCCTCTTCTATACTTTGGGTTCTGATCTCTCTTCTTCTTCGGGTTAAAGATTTTGCTAACTCTAACATTAGGTTCTCGTGATCACATCCACCTGGAGGGCCATATTGTCGATAATGATTTCCTTTGAAAATATGTTGAACACACTGTCATTTGACATCTTTGAACCTCCTTCTTATAGATGTGTCCCACAAGGCACCTCGTACGCGTGACAAATGTTGTCAATGCGGATGGGTTCCCAACCATTCTAATCGACCTCTTGACCAGGCTAGGATACCGCTGGTACCCTGAGTACACTGTTCACGAGGAATACCGCGAGTTCAACCATGAGCAGTACCATGGTGTGGTTGTTATCTTTGATCGGCGGAACATCTCCATCACTGAGTTGCACACCTTTCATGGTGTTGGATTGACTGTTGATATGGCAGTCCATGACGCCGCCTATGTTTCTATCGTCAATCTCTGTGGAGAGTACTCTCGCTTGGAGGAGACTGTGTTCAGATACATCTTGTATGTCTCCATTGTGGATGAGAATGGGCACTACACCGATGTCTGTACCCCTTACGTGTGATGTCGCTATGACCCGTAGGTTCTTGTTGAGTACACATAGGCTCTGGATCGTACTGCCCGGGCTCTTTCTCACGAGTTGTATGAAACTTGTTCTTGTCTTCACGGTGCTCTGAAGCATTTGCTATCAGCAGTCCATGCAGGGATGCATTCCGAGCACATCCTTTACCTACATAGGATAGAGTTTCCACCAGGTCTTGAGTGGCCTACTGTTGGGGGTTATACTCCTCCACATGGACCTCTGTTCACGGAGCGCATGATCCTTACATCGTAAGGGCCCGGTGTCATCACTAGCAGTTACCTGGCTTCAGTGGTTTTCCCCAACGTTGATGTAGCATATCACCATGTCCCGTTGTTGTATCTCTCTACTGCGTGCCTACACGCCACCTAGTTTTTCTAGGTTATTACCTTTTCGAACTTGTATTGTTGCTTTGTAATCGGCCTATGTATGGATCTATTTGTAGTGTTTGACTACTATGATGTATCTATTGCACTTCCTTATTTGTGCATGTTACCTCATGAATGATTCAATGTCTTTGCCTTTACTCAATGCTAAACCACCACTGTTAAAATATTGACATAATGGTTAGGCCAGCTGGTCGTGGTCGTGGTGCCGACCATCCACCACCACCCGAATACATGGCTAGAATGATGCAACCGTTTGAGCTGAACCGCCAATTTATGCAAGGGCTTATGGATCAGTTCCCGAGGCCAAACATGAATCAGTAGCTAGCCCCAATAACTCTGTAGGAATTTATGTGACTCAACCCTCCTCTCTACCACAACTCAACTCAGCTGCTTGACTGGCTTCGTGACATCACTTATGAGCTGGAGTCTGCCAACGCCCCACTGACCATGTATGTCACCTTTACGACCTACTTCCTGAAGGGCCTCATTGTTGAATGGTGGGACAGTCATGGGCATTCACAACCTGTTGGAACCATCATCACCTCGCCGAAGTTCCAAGTTGCTTTTCATGCCCGCTACATTCCTCGGGGAATTATGGACAGGAAGAAGCGAGAGTTCCGCAACCTCACCCAAGGAAACAAGACTATGGATGCTTATCAATGGGAGTTTCTGGACTTGGCCTACTATGTTGAAGAGGATGTTGCTACTGATGCTCACATACATGAGAAGTTCTGTGAAGGGCTTCACTCCAATATCAAGCTCATGCTCCTTGTTCAGGACTTTGTTGATTTTGCCACCTTGGTGAACAAGTCCACTCAGGTTGAGACTAGTTTGCAGAAATACAAGGATGGCATCAAGCGCAACCATGACATGGGCTCATCTTCGGGCTCGTCAACTCAAAAGCGTCGGATTTGGATTCCCCACAACATGTACAATGCACCTGCTCCTGCTCTAAGGTCATCCTATGCTACACCTCGTCTGCCTCCTCCACCGACTAGGCAGCCAAGACTTCCAGCTCCATCACTCGGGGTTCCTCCTTCCCGTCCCGAGGACGGGCTGTGCTTCAAGTGTGGTCATCCAGAGCACCGTGCCAAAGAGTTCAGGCAAAATCAAAATCAGCTTGCACTGCCTTCAACTGACAATGATAACAATCAGAACTGCAACAACAATGCCAGGCCTTCTTATGGTCGTGGCCAGGCTAACAACGTTGAACTGAGTGAAGCTCAAGACCAGCTTGCTACTGTGATGGGTACTCTTCTTGTTAACTCAGTACCAGCTTCTCTTTTATTTGATTCAGGAGCATTGCATTCTTTCATGTTAGAAGATTTTGCATACATGCATGACATTAAATACGAAGACCTGAACATTCCAATAGTGGGGGTGTTTACCACAGGCTGGGCTGGGCCGCACTATGGGCGTGTAAGGCCTAGTCTAGCAGTGCCCCTCCCACCTTTTCTTTTCTTTTTGATTATTTTTTGTTTTTATTTATTGGCTTATGTTTTTATTTAATTCCAACACCATAATACTTTTGTAAATTATGGAAGCTTGCCCATTATTACAAGTGCAACATTAGGCAGTGCCACAAAAAGTTTGAGGAACATTTGAAAATTTTGGGTTTTTCATAATTCAAAAGGCATTCAATTTAGGGATAATGAATTTTATGCCCCTAGTTGGGTCCCACTCGACAAGTTTACCCCTAGTTTTCAAAACCCTTCATTCTGCCCAAGCCACTTCTCTCTTATGCTTTTGCCCTTTGACCGTTTGACCACCACTTTGAAAAAATTCATAACAAATACATACTAACTCCAAAAAATGCAACTAAGATATCAAAATATTCAAACAAACATCACCTATATGTGCAGTCATTGGCATTCATGACAAAAGAGTTGGAAAGTCCCCATCACCTATATGAGCTAAAACTAAGATGGAGATTTTATAACACTTTTGTCATGAATGCAAATGTCGTGCACATGTAGGTGTTGTTTTTATGAACATTTTGATATCTTATTTTTATTTTTCTAAGTTAGTATGAATTGGTTATGAAGTTTTCAAAGTGACGGTCAAACAGTCAAAGGGCAAAAGCATAAGAGAAGCGAAGTGGCTTGGGCAGAACCGAGGGTTTTTGGAAAATAGGGGTAAAACTGTCGAGTGGGACCCAACTAGGGGCATCAAATTAATTATCCCTTCAATTTATTGTTTTGGCCTCTGTTTTCAAAAGTTGGAGGCACTTAAATACTTTATAAAAGGTTCCAATTCTATAAATACTTAAGGAATATTTGTAACCCAAACATGACTTTTTTTCTAGTTTGCCAAAATATTTAAACCACTTATTAATTGAATTTTGAATTTCAAAAGGATTTTGAAATGAGATATGATTAAAATGTGATAAAAATATGATCATGCACTATTTAGCAAAATGGATTAGCTTAATCTTGTGACCGCTGTAGCTTGATTACACATGTTACTGTAGTTGATAATCCAGGGGCGTTACAACTCTCCCCCACTAAAATAAATTCTTGTCCCAGGAATTAAGAGGTAGAGGGGAGAAGATCAGGGTATTCTGCCTGAAGGTTATCATCACGTTCCCAAGTGGCTTCATCTTCAGAATGATTTGACCACTATACTTTGAAGAACTTGGTAACCTTCTAACGGGTCCAACATTCAACTTCTTCAAGAACGCGGATCGGATGCTCCTTGTAAGTGAGATCATCTTGCACTTCGATCAATTCAGGATCCACTTCATGGTGCGTGTCCTCGAAGCAACAACGAAGTTGCGACACATGGAAGACATCGTGGATATGGGAGAATTTTGGTGGTAGCTCCAATTTATAAGCCACATACTCACTTCTTTCGAGAACATGGAAAGGACCAACTTAGCGAGGAGCTAGCTTGCCCTTGACTCCGAATTGATGAGTGCCTCTCAAAGGAGGGAAATGCAAATAAGCTTGATCACCGGGTTGATAGGTTGAACCCTAGTATTTATTGTCATAATTGCTCTTCTGGCGGGACTGGGCCGCCTTGAGATTATCTCGAACAATGCGGACTTGCTGTTCAGCTTGTTGGATAATGTCTAGAACAATGAGTGCTAGTTCCCTAGTTTCTGACCAGTTTAGAGGGGTTCGGCGTTTACGTCCAATAACCCTTCAAAGGGGGCCATCTTCAAGCTAGCTTGATAGCTGTTGTTATATGAGAATTCAGCATACGGGGGGGGGGGATTCTTCCCACTTCTTGCCAAAAGAGATTACACATGCCCGAAGCACGTCTTCAAGAATTTGATTGACTGGTTCGACTTGGCCTTCGGATTGGGGATGATAAGCAGTGCTCCAGGTTATATGAGTTCCCATTGCCTCTTGGAAACTATCCCAGAACTTGGAGGTGAAAATACTGCCACAGTCTGAACTGATTTCCTTCATAATGCTATGGAATCAAACAATTCTGGAGATATTTAAGTTTGCTCATTGACTAGTAGTGATTGTCTCATTGACTGGTAGAAAGTGTGCAACTTTTGAGAATTGGTCGATGATGAAAAAAATAGCATTGTTAGCTTCCGGCAACTTTGGAAAACTAGTGACGAAGTCCATGTGAATCTTGTCCGATTTCCATTCAGGAATAGGGAGTGGTTGCAGAAGTCCAGCCGTCTCTGATGTTCTGCTTTGACGCGGTGACAAATGTCACTCTTTGATATAACGAACAATGTCTTGCTTCATCTTAGACCACCAATACTTTTGACGGATGTCCAGATACATCTTGATACTTCCCAGATGAATAGTGAGAGGAGAAACATGTGCTTCTTTCATCACCTTCTCTATCATAAGCTCGAATCGGGGTACCACAATGTGATCTTTGAATTACAAGGTTCCGTCTTCAGCAAGCGAGAAATCTCTAGATTTTTGTAAGTCAATATCCCTTTTCATTTCATCGACGTGAGCATCTTTGGCTTGCGCGGACTTAATAGCCTTCAGAAGAGTTGGTTCCATGACAAGGTTATTAAGAGAACCCCGTGGAACAATGTGAAGGTTAAATTTGCAAAGCTCTTCATGAAGATGGAGATTAGCCTTCTGCACCATGTGGTTGTTGCAATAAGCTTTACAACTCAACGCATTAGCCATGACATTAGCCTTGCCATGGGTGTAAGAAATATTGCAGTCATAGTCAGTAATAGCTTCCATCCATCGTCCTTGACGTAAATTCCGATCTGGCTGAGTAAACAGATACTTCAGACTTTGATGGTCGGTATAGATCTCGCAACGATTACCAAGGAGGTAAGTCTCCATTGTAATAGTGCATAGATAACAGCATCAAGTTCTAGGTCATGAACTAGACATTTCTCTGCATGAGGACACAGCTATCGTGAGCCATAAGTGATCACTCTGTGCTCTTGCATTAGTACATAGCCAAATCCTTGACGGGATGCGTCGTAATAGATGACAAAGTACTTACGAGTATCTGGAGGACCAAGCACTGGAGAAGTTGTCAACCTGTCCTTGAGTGCCTGGAAACTTTCCTGGCATTTGTCTGTCCACTCAAACTTAACGACAAAACAATGACAATAGCTGGCGAGTTCGAGAAAACTTCTGACTTGCTTAACATTTTTGGGGGGAGTCCAATCAAGAATGACATGAACTCGTTCTAGGTTGAACGCAATACCATCCTTGGAGATCACATGGCCAAGGTAGGTCACTTTGTCCAACCAGAACTCACATTTGGAGTACTTGGCATATAGTTGATGCTCTCAAAGCTTTTCCAATACAAGATGGAGATGTTCAGCATGCTCTTCTT
Source organism: Hordeum marinum (assembly GCA_022496015.1). NCBI lineage: Eukaryota > Viridiplantae > Streptophyta > Magnoliopsida > Poales > Poaceae > Hordeum > Hordeum marinum. The sequence continues at coordinate 506,612,563 of CM039678.1, read as the reverse complement.
TATTCTTGGATAATACGAGGATATCATCCAGATAAACCACAATGAACTTGTCGAGGTATTCCATGAAGATATAATTCATTAGACAAGAGAATGTTGCTGGAGCATTGGTCAAACCAAAAGACATGATGGTGTACTCTTATGAACCATAGCGAGTAAGGAAGGCGGTCTTTGGAATGTCTTCTTCACGAACCCGATCTCATGGTAACCCAACCTCAAGTCAAGTTTAGAGAATAATTAGGAACCAGCAAGTTGACCATAAATACCGTTGATCCTAGGAAGTGGATATTTGCCCTGGATTGTTGCTTGGTTGATGGGTCAGTAATCTTGGACCAAACGGCTTGTACCATCCTTCTTCTTGACAAAGAGGGAAGATGATCCCCAAGCAGAGGAACTTGGACGAATGAAACCTTGATGAAGTGAATTGTTTATTTCTTCCTTAAGCTCAAGGAGTACATGAGGAAGCATCTATAAGGTCGTTTGGCTATAGGAATGGTGCCTGGTACTAAGTCAATGACAAACTCGACAACTCTGGTAGGGGGAGAATTCCTGGAAGTTCTTTGGGAAAGACATCTTGGAAATCACGGACAACTGGGATGTTTTCAACCTCCTCAAGAGGTGACGTAGTCAATGCATTCAAGGCATAAAGTCGTGATTCGCATCTCGAACAAGATGAGCATGGTAGCTTAATATCTCATTCGAATGATGTAGGAGGTGGACGGTTTTTGTGGCACAAATGATTGAAGCAGTATTTGTTTTTAACTAATCCATTCCCAGGATGAGGTCAATATTGGAAGACTTCGGCATAATGGGAGAGGCATGGAATTCCAACCCTTCAATTTCAATGGGGATATTGTGGCTAACCATGGAGATCTGATGATTGAATGAAGATTTTACTTATGTCTCTACTCAGATATTACTTGCTTCCGTTGACTCGTTTGTATTCAAGATTATGTATTCGAGCCCTCAAGACCCCTCACTTATAATATGAAGCTTGTATGACTTTAATTTGTGTCTAGAGTTATGTTGTGATATCTTCCCATGAGTCCCTAATCTTGAGTGTGCGCATTTGCGTGTATGATTAGCATACGATCAAAATGAGGGAGTCGCACTATTGTAGCAGTAGCGCGACGTAGTTACTCCGTGCTACTGTTGATATTCTACTTATAAGGTTTCTCCTAGTAGTGAGTCATAATAACATCTTGACTCGCATGTGTCCTGCATCAAGAATCAGTTGTCCTATAGAAGGCCCTATCCATCGTGCAGGGTTGCCTTGATAATTAAGATTATAATAATCAAAGAAGAGCTTTGGGTTTTTAATGACTACACATCATGAATCCCAGGGATTAGATCCATGTTACCATACTAAACCTTTTTGTCACTTGTATTCAGAATAACACTTCATGTTCTCTCTGCACTTAGCCTCTAAGTGGCTCGCTCTCCATGATCATGTGTACCTGCACGGATGAAGAACACGAACAAGACAAAAGACATCTACGAAACAATTATATTTCACACATACGTGTCGTTAATTCAAAGCTCTTACGTTGATCCCCACAACAAATATAGAGGGTTGCCGGTCCTATGCCTCAATCCATACCTTACTGAACTTCTCACACATGGAGATCAAATCGCATGATGCAAACATTAAATAACACATCTTGAACATCAATTGATTGATAATATGTGTTACAATGGTTGAACACGATTATGATACATACATTTTGCAACATGTTTTACTACTATTATTTATAATGTTTTTATGCATAATAATTCCTCGGGGAGTAATTCTAATGCGTTCTCTCTCATAATTTGCAAGGTTTACATCAAGAGGGAGAATGCCAGCAACTGGAATTCAGCACCCTGAAAAAGCATGTCAGAGATACCTATTCTACACAACTCCAATGAAGCTGGAAATTTATGGAGATTTTTTATGCATTAAATAAAAAATACTGGAGATGAAAACTACAGGAGGGGGGTGTTGGGGAACGTCGCATGGGAAACAAAAATTTTCCTACGCACACGCAAACCTATCCATGGTGATGAGCATCTACGAGAGGGAGAGTGGATCTACATACCCTTGTAGATCGCTAAGCGGGAAGCGTTAAGAAACGCGGTTGGTGTAGTCGAACATCTTCGCGATCCAAATCGCCGAGCGTCCCGCGATCTCATCACGATCCGTCCCGCGATCCAATCACGATACGTCCCGTGAACTCATCACGATCCGTCCCGCGATCTCATCACGATCCGTCTCACGATCTTGATCACGATCTGTCCCGCGAACTCATCACGATCCGTTCCACGATCTCATCACGAACCGTCTCGCGATCTCGATCACGGTCCTTCCGATCTAGCGCCGAACGGACGGCACCTCCGCGTTCAGCACACGTGCAGCTTGATGACGATCTCCACCATCTTGATCCAGCAAGAGGAGGTGGAGAGGAGAGAGAGTTCACCGGCAGCGTGACGGCGCTCCGGTGATGGTGGTGGTGGAGCAATTCCGGCAGGGCTTCGCCTAAGCGCTGCAGAAATCCGATCTAGAGGAGAAACTGTGCACCGGTGAAACGGGTAGCACGTGGCCGGAAATTCTGTCCAAAAACCACCCAATCCACTAGTATATATAGGAGGAGAGGAGAGGAGAGGCAGCCAAGGCCTTTGGGTCGGCCGAAATAGGAGGTGGGAAGAAATCCTACTTCACCTCCAATCCTAGTTGGAGTAGGATTGCCTCCTATTGGCTGATTTTCCACTTTTTGCTTTAGGACTTTCTCTCCTGCGCCATGGGCCTTTGTGGCTGTTTTCCCAGCCCACTAAGGGCTGGTTATTATTCTCCCACAGCCCATGGACCTCTTGGGGTCGAAGTACCCCTCCCGGAGGCCTCCCGGTACACTACCGGCACTCCCGGTACACTACCGGCACTCCCGGTACACTACCGATGAGCCCGAAACTTTTCCGGAAACCAAACTGGGACTTCCTATATATGAATCTTTACCTCCGGACCATTCCGGAGCTCCTCGTGATGTCCGGGATCTCATCCGGGACTCCGAACAAACTTCGGTCACCACCATACATAACTCTACACTACCGAAACGTCACCGAACCTTAAGTGTGCAGACCCTGCGGGTTCGAGAACTATGTAGACATGACCGAGACACCTCTACGGTCAATAACCAATGGAGGGACCTGGACATCCACATTGGTTCCTACATATTCTACGAAGATCTTTTTCGGTCGAACCTCTATGTCAAGGATTTAGTTAATCCCGTATAACGTCCCCTTTGTTCTTCGGTATGTTACTTGCCCGAGATTCGATCGTCGGTATCTCCATACCTAGTTCAACCTCGTTACTGGCAAGTCTCTTTACTCGTTCCGTAATACAAGATCCCGTGACTAACACTTAGCCACATTGCTTGCAAGGCTTGTTGTGATGTTGTATTACCGAGTGGGCCCTGAGATACCTCTCCGTCACACGGAGTAACAAATCCCAGTCTCGATCCATGCCAACTCAACAAACACCATCGGAGATACCTGTAGAGCACCTTTATAGTCACCCAGTTACGTTGCGACGTTTGATACACACAAGGCACTCCTCCGATATCCGTGAGTTGCATGATCTCATGGTCATAGGAACATATACTTGACATGCAGAAAACAGTAGCAATAAACTGACACGATCATATGCTATGTTTGTAGTTTGGGTCTTATCCATCACATCATTCTCCTAATGATGTGATCCCGTTATCAAATGACATCTCATGTCCATGGCTAGGAAACCTTAACCATCCTTTGATCAACGAGCTAGTCCATTAGAGGCATACTAGGGACATGGTTTTGTCTATGTATCCACACATGCATTTAAGTCTCCGATCAATACAGTTATAGCATGGATAATAAACGATTATCATGAACAAGGAAATATGATAATAACTAATTTATTATTGCCTCTAGGGCATATTTCCAACAGTCTCCCACTTGCACTAGAGTCAATAATCTAGTTCACATCACCATGTGATTCGCATTGTTATGAATCTAACACCCAATGAGTTTTGGGGCTCGATCATGCTTTGCATGTGAGAGAGGTCTTATAGTCAACGGGTCTGCGATATTCAGATCCGTGTGTACTTTGCAAATCTCTATGTCAAACTGTAATCACTGCTACCACACTCCACTTGGTACTATTTCCAAATGGCTGCTCCACTATACGTATCCAGATTGCTACTACTAGTCATCCGGATAGGTGTTAAAGCTTGCATCGACGTAACTCTTTACGACGAACTCTTTATCACCTCCATAATCAAGAAACATTTCCTTAGTCCTCTGGTTACTAAGGATAATTCCGACCGCTGTCCAGTGATCCACTCCTGGACCACTCTTGTACCCCTTGACAGACTCGTGGCAAGGCACACATAGGTGCGGTACACAGCATGGCATAATATAGAGCCTATGGCTAAGGCATAGGGGACGACATTCATCCTTTCTCTTTCTTCTGCCGTTGTCGAGCTTTGAGTCTCACTCAACTTCACACCTTACAAATCAGACGAGAACTATTTCTCTGGCTGATCCATTTTGAACTCTTTCAAAATCTTGTCAAGGTATGCACTCATTGAAAGTCTCATCAAGCATCTTGATCTATCTCTATAGATTTTGATGCTCAACAATTAGGTAGCTTTATCCAGGTCTTCCTTAGAAAAACACTTTTCAAACAACCGTTTATGCCTTCCAGAAATTCTACATTATTTCCGATCAACAATATGTCAACCACATATACTTATCAGAAACTCTATAGTGCTCCCACTCACTTTATTGCAAATACAAGTTTCTCGTAAACTTTGTATAAACATCAAAAACTTTGATCACCTCATCAAAGTGTATATTCCAACTCCGAGATGCTTGCTTCAGTCCATGGAAGGATCACCAAAGCTTGCACACCTTTTAGCATCCTTAGGACTGACAAAACCTTCTGGTTGTATCACATACAACCTTTCCTCAAGTAAACCGTTAAGGAAATGATGTTTTGACATCCATCTGTCAGATTTCATAATTGAAAACGCAGCAACTGCTAACATAATTCCAACAGACTTTAGCACCACTACGAGTGAGAAAATCTCATCGTAGTCAACTCCTTGAACTTGTCACAAACTACTTTGCAACAAGTCGAGCTTTACAAATGGTGATATTTACCATCAGCGTCTGTCTTCATTTTTAAAGATCCATTTGTACTCAACGACCTGCCGTCCAACGAGCAAGTCTACCAAAGTCTATACTTGGTTTTCATACATGGATCCTATCTCGGATTTCATGGTCTCATCCATTTGTCGGAATCCGGGCCCATCATCGCTTCTCCATAGCTCGTAGGTTCATCGCTGTCCAACAACATGACCTCGAAGACAGGGTTGTCGTACCGCTTAGGAGCAGTACACATCCTTGTCGACCCACGAAGTTCGATAGTAACTTGATCCTGAAGCTTCATGATCATCATCATTAACTTCCTCTTCAACTAACGTAGGCTTCACAGAAACATCTTTCTGCGCTGCGCTACTCTCTGGTTGAACAAAGGTTTAACAACCTCATCAAGTTCTATCTTCCTCCCACTCAATTCTTTCGAGAGAAACCTTTCCTCGAGAAAGGATCCGTTTTAGTAACAACCACTTTGCACTCGGATCTGAGATAGAAGGTTCACCCAACTGATCTTAGGGTATTCTATGAAGATGCATTTGTCCGCCTTGGGTTCGACCTCATTAGGTGAAAACATTTTTCACACAAGTGCCGCAGCCCCAAGTATTAAGAAACGACAGCTTAGGTTTCTATCAAACCATAATTCATATGGTGTCATCTCAACGGATTTAGATGGTGCCCTATTTAAAGTGAATGTAGTTGTCTCTAATGCATAACCCCAAAATTATAGTAGTAAAACGACAAGAGACATCATAGCACGCACCATGTCCAATAGAGCATAACTATGATGTTCGGACACACCATCACACTATGGTGTTCCAGGTGGCGTTTAGTTGTGAAACAACTTTCACATTGTCTTAAGTTGTATGCCAAACTCGTGACTCAGATATTCACCTCCACGATCATATCGCAGTCATTTTTATCTTCTTGTCACGATGATCTTTAAACTTCACTCTGAATTTGCTTGAACCTTTCAAACGATTCAGACTTGTGTTTCATTAAGTAAATATACACTATATCTACTCAAATCATCAGTGAAGGTAAGAAAATAACGATATCCACTGCACACTACAAGACTCACTAGATTGCATACATCAACATGTATCATTTCCAATGAATCACTTGCCCGCTCCATCCAACGGGGTCCTTTAGTCATCTTGCCCAAGAGGCATGGTTCGCATGTCTCAACCGATTCGAAATCGAATGAGTCCAAATATCCATCAGCATGGAGTTTCTACATGCGCTTTATACCAATATGACATTTAGCGGCAGTGCCACAAGTATGTGGTACTATCATTATTAACTTTGTATCTTTTGACATCAATGTTATGAACATGTGTAATACTACGATCAAGATTTCAACAAACCATTCTCACTGGGTGCATGACCATTGAAGGTATTATTCATGTAAACAGAATAACCATTATTCTCTAACTTAAATGAATAACCGTATTGCAATAAACATGATCTAATCATGTTCATGCTCAACGCAAAACACCAAATAACATTTATTTAGGTTCGTCACTAATCCTGAAGGTAGAGAGAGCGTGCGATGTTGATCACATCAACCTTGGAAACACTTCCAACACATATCGTCACCTCACCCTTAGCTAGTTCTCCGTTTATTCCGTAGCTTTTATTTCGAGTTACTAACATTTAGCAACCGAACCGGTATCCAATACCCAGGTGCTACTAAGAGTACTAGCAAGGTACACATTAGTAACTCGTATATCAAATATACTTCTATCAATGTTGCCAGCCTTCTTATCTACCAAGTATCTAGGGTTGTTCCGCTTCAGCGACCTCTCACCTCATAATAGAAGCACTTAGTCTCGGGTTTGAGTTCAACTTTGGGTTGCTTCACTGGAGCAGCAACTGACTTGCTATCCATGAAGTTTCCCTCCTTGATCTTGCCCTTTTCGAAACTAGTGGTTTGATTAACCATCAACACTTGACGCTCCTTCTTGATTTCTACCTTCGCGGTGTCAAACATCGCGAACAGCTCAGGGATCAATACTTCTATCCCTGGTGTATTATAGTTCATCACTTAAGTTCTAGTAGCTTTAGTGACAGTGACTTGGAGAACTATATCAATCACTACCTTATCTGGAAGATCAACTCCCACTTGATTCAAGCGATTGTAGTACCCAGACAATCTGAGTACATGCTCAACGATTGAGCTATTCTCCTTCATCTTACAGGCAAAGAATCTTGTTGGAGATCTCATATCTCGCAACACAGGCACGAGCCTGAGATCACAATCTCTGCCCCTAGAACATCTCATATGTTCCGTGACGTTCAAAACGTTTCGGAGCCTCAATTCTAAGCCGTAATGCATGACGCACAAAACTATCAAGTAGTCATCGAAACGTGCCTGTCAGATGTTCACAACATCTATAGACGACGCTAGAGGGGGTGGCGCACCGAGCGGTGCATTAAGGACATAAGCCTTCTGTGCAGCAATGAGGACAATCCTCAGATCACGGACCCAGTCCGCAATATTGCTACCAACATCTTTCAATTCTATTTCTCTAGGAACATATAAAAATACAAGGGAGCCACAACGCGAGCTAGTAATCTACAACATAATTTGCAAAGACACTTTGACTATGTTCATGATAATGAGTTCAATTAATCATATTATTTAAGAACTCCCACTCAAATTGACATCCCTCCGATCATTCGAGTGATACATGATCCAAATTCACCAACTCAAGTCCGATCATCACGTGAGTTGAGGTGGCTGCAATGGTGAACATCATTATGTTGATCATATCTACTATATGACTCATGTTCGACCTTTCGGTCTCTCGTGTTCCGAGGCCATGTCTGTACATGCTAGGCTCGTCAAGTTTAACCCGAGTGTTCTGCGCGTGCAAATCTGGCTTGCACCCGTTGTATGTGAACGTAGAGTCTATCACACCCGATCATCACGTGGTGTCTCAACACGACGAACTTTCGCAACGGTGCACACTCGGGGAGAACACAGTTCATCTTGAAATTCAAGTGAGGGATCACCTTATAATGCTACCGCCGTACTAAGCAAAACAAGGTGCATAAAAGGATTAACATCTCATGCAATTCATAAGTGACATGATATGGCCATGAACTTGTGTTTAAGATCTCCATCTTCGAAACACCGGCATGATCTCCATCGTCACCGGCACAACACCATGATCTCCATCATCTTGATCTCCATCAATGTGTTGCCATTGGGGTTGTGGCGCCAGCCCTGCTTCTACTTCTATTGCTACTGCTTAGCGATAAAGTAAAGCATTACATAGCGCTTAATGATTGACACGCAGGTCATACAATAATTAAAGACAACCCTATGGCTCCTGCCGGTTGCCGTACTCAACGACATGCAAGTCGTGAAATTCTATACATCACATGATCATCTCATACATCACATATATCTCATCATGTAATTGGCCATATCACATCACAACATACCCTGCAAAAACAAGTTAGACGTCCTCTAATTGTTGTTGCATGTTTTACGTGGCTGCTATGGGTATCTAGCAAGAACGATTCTCACCTACGCATAAACCACAACGGTGATACACTAGTTTGCTTTTCAACCTTCTCAAGGACCGCCTTTGTCGAATCCGATCCAACTAAAGTGAGAGAAACTGTCACCCGCAAGCCATCTAGGCAACAAGTTGCGTCGAGGGAACCGGTCTCTCGTAAGCGTACGAGTAATGTTGGTCCGGGCCGCTTCATCTCACAATCCCGCTGAACCAAAATACGACCAAGGGAGGAAGCAATCTAAGCATCAACGCCCACAAACCTTTTGTGTTCTACTCGAGATCTCATCGAACCATCAACCTAGCTCATGATGCCACTGTTGGGGAACGTCGCATGGGAAACAAAAATTTTCCTACGCACACGCAAACCTATCCATGGTGATGAGCATCTACGAGAGGGAGAGTGGATCTACATACCCTTGTAGATCGCTAAGCGGGAAGCGTTAAGAAACGCGGTTGGTGTAGTCGAACATCTTCGCGATCCAAATCGCCGAGCGTCCCGCGATCTCATCACGATCCGTCCCGCGATCCAATCACGATACGTCCCGTGAACTCATCACGATCCGTCCCGCGATCTCATCACGATCCGTCTCACGATCTTGATCACGATCTGTCCCGCGAACTCATCACGATCCGTTCCACGATCTCATCACGAACCGTCTCGCGATCTCGATCACGGTCCTTCCGATCTAGCGCCGAACGGACGGCACCTCCGCGTTCAGCACACGTGCAGCTTGATGACGATCTCCACCATCTTGATCCAGCAAGAGGAGGTGGAGAGGAGAGAGAGTTCACCGGCAGCGTGACGGCGCTCCGGTGATGGTGGTGGTGGAGCAATTCCGGCAGGGCTTCGCCTAAGCGCTGCAGAAATCCGATCTAGAGGAGAAACTGTGCACCGGTGAAACGGGTAGCACGTGGCCGGAAATTCTGTCCAAAAACCACCCAATCCACTAGTATATATAGGAGGAGAGGAGAGGAGAGGCAGCCAAGGCCTTTGGGTCGGCCGAAATAGGAGGTGGGAAGAAATCCTACTTCACCTCCAATCCTAGTTGGAGTAGGATTGCCTCCTATTGGCTGATTTTCCACTTTTTGCTTTAGGACTTTCTCTCCTGCGCCATGGGCCTTTGTGGCTGTTTTCCCAGCCCACTAAGGGCTGGTTATTATTCTCCCACAGCCCATGGACCTCTTGGGGTCGAAGTACCCCTCCCGGAGGCCTCCCGGTACACTACCGGCACTCCCGGTACACTACCGGCACTCCCGGTACACTACCGATGAGCCCGAAACTTTTCCGGAAACCAAACTGGGACTTCCTATATATGAATCTTTACCTCCGGACCATTCCGGAGCTCCTCGTGATGTCCGGGATCTCATCCGGGACTCCGAACAAACTTCGGTCACCACCATACATAACTCTACACTACCGAAACGTCACCGAACCTTAAGTGTGCAGACCCTGCGGGTTCGAGAACTATGTAGACATGACCGAGACACCTCTACGGTCAATAACCAATGGAGGGACCTGGACATCCACATTGGTTCCTACATATTCTACGAAGATCTTTTTCGGTCGAACCTCTATGTCAAGGATTTAGTTAATCCCGTATAACGTCCCCTTTGTTCTTCGGTATGTTACTTGCCCGAGATTCGATCGTCGGTATCTCCATACCTAGTTCAACCTCGTTACTGGCAAGTCTCTTTACTCGTTCCGTAATACAAGATCCCGTGACTAACACTTAGCCACATTGCTTGCAAGGCTTGTTGTGATGTTGTATTACCGAGTGGGCCCTGAGATACCTCTCCGTCACACGGAGTAACAAATCCCAGTCTCGATCCATGCCAACTCAACAAACACCATCGGAGATACCTGTAGAGCACCTTTATAGTCACCCAGTTACGTTGCGACGTTTGATACACACAAGGCACTCCTCCGATATCCGTGAGTTGCATGATCTCATGGTCATAGGAACATATACTTGACATGCAGAAAACAGTAGCAATAAACTGACACGATCATATGCTATGTTTGTAGTTTGGGTCTTATCCATCACATCATTCTCCTAATGATGTGATCCCGTTATCAAATGACATCTCATGTCCATGGCTAGGAAACCTTAACCATCCTTTGATCAACGAGCTAGTCCATTAGAGGCATACTAGGGACATGGTTTTGTCTATGTATCCACACATGCATTTAAGTCTCCGATCAATACAGTTATAGCATGGATAATAAACGATTATCATGAACAAGGAAATATGATAATAACTAATTTATTATTGCCTCTAGGGCATATTTCCAACAGGGGGCCACCAGGTGGCCACCCTCCACTAGGGCGCACCAGCCCGCCCTAACCGTGCCCTGGTGGAGGGTGGGCACCCAGGCCCACCTCTGGAGCCCATATTTTGGTATAAAATCCAAAAAACCTAGAAAAATTAAGAGGAGGACTTTCAGGACGAAGCGCCGCCGCCTCAAGGTGGAACTTGGGGAGGAGCACTTTTGCCCTCCGACGGAGCGATTTTGCTGGGGGAACTTTCCCCCCGGAGGGGGAAATCGAAGCCATCGTCATCACCAACAACCCTCTCATCTTGGGGAGGCCATTCTTCATCAACATCTACAACAACACTATCTCCTCTCAAACCCTAGTTCATCTCTTGTGTTCAATATTTGTACCGGAACCTTAGATTGGTACATGTGGGTGACTAGTAGTGTTGATTACCTTGTGTAGTTGATTACTAGATGGTTTATTTGGTGGAAGATTATATGTTCAGATCCATTATGCTATTCAATGCACCTCTGATCTAGAGCATGCATATTATTTGTGAGTAATTACTTTTGTTCTTGAGGTCACAGGAGAAGTCATGTTGCAAGTAATCCTGTGAATTTGATATGTGTTCGATATTTTGATGATATGTATGTTGTGATTCCCTTAGTGGTGTCATGTGTGTTGGAAATATGCCCTAGAGGCAATAATAAATTGGTTATTATCATATTTCCTTGTTCATGATAATCATTTATTATCCATGCTATAATTCTATTGATCGGAAACTTAGATACATGTGTGGATACATAGACAACACCATGTCCCTAGTATGCCTCTAATAGACTAGATCGTTGATCAAAGATGGTCAAGGTTTCCTGGCCATGGACATGAGATGTCATTTGATAATGCGATCACATCATTAGGAGAATGATGTGATGGACAAGACCCAAACTATAAATGTAGCATATGATCGTGTCAGTTTATTGCTATTTTTTCGGCATGTCAAGTCTCTGTGCTTAAGTGTCATCCGTGGATCGGTATGCTGACACACACAATACTTGAGGATTTACAACAGAGTTCAATCCCACATTTATTACATCGAGAATCCTCAAGAGTATTTATTACAATAATGTGGCCTAAGGCCAAGTAAACAAAAAAATGCGGAAGCAAATAAGTGCAATGAGGCCATCAACTCCACGAGCAAGCTGAGTGCAGAACAACGACCTATCGCACCTTATTCGTCGTCGGATAAATCTGCAACATGATAAGTTGTAGTCGTGTAGGTCAGTACATGGAATGTACTCGCAAGTCACATCATAAAGTGTAATGAGCCTACATAGTACATGCAATTTGGCTGGTGGAAAGCTCTAAGTTTAGTTTTGCATAAAGCTAGTTTTTCCCTATCAAAATAGTTGTTCTACTTCTACAAATATCAATAAGTCTGAGATGGTGCCCCATCTCAACCATTCCAAAATTATGTACCCAGTTGATTAGTTAAGAGTGATGAGATCTCCCTGCATTTCCACTATTAAAAGCTCAAGTTGTCCATGACCGGGGACACGGCTAATCGATTAGATTTTAACTCTGCAGAGGTTGTGCACTTTTCCCCGCAAGACTCGACCACATCCTTGATTGGAAGATCGAGACATAGTCTTTCCAAAGCATTTCCCCTAAGCCATGGATAGGCCGGTAGACCTACATCATCTATCCCGGAAGAGGTCACACCATCTACTCAACTAAGCCAGAGCCCATATTGGCTTGCGGCTGCACACGGAAGCTTCTAGACATGAAAATAAGGTTGATCCCTTTGAGCCTGGGTGGACGGACCACTAGTGTGCACTCCCATCGATTCCCATGAATGCTCCCACTGTACTTCGCCACCATACAAACCAATTTCCACCCAGGTAGTTCATTAGAGTTGGTCCTAATTACTACTTTGTTCCTCACATCTCAAGGTGATAACACTCCCCAATCCACGTCTACTTTGGCGAGGCATTGTAACATAATACGGGGCGACAAAGTTGGTACGGTTCAAACCTACCTCAAATGAACTACTAGGTGCAAGCATAGCCCTCGGGCATAAATTCTACCATGCAATCCTACAACAAAGGACTACGTGCATATATAAAACATAGGTAAAAACAGATATGATCAAAATGTAACTTGCCTTCATGCTGGGAGTGAAGTTCTAGGGAATGGTAGTATTCTGCTTCGCACTCCGGACAATCTAGCGCAAAGTAAATAAATAAATTCACATAAACAAGCATTCATACAATTCAAAGGAACATGCAACAAAATGTTTTGCTAAATCCAAATAAAATCCCAAACATGAAATAAGCATGCAAATTTTCCAGGTATAAAATCACATGTGGAAAAGTGTTCAAAAAATTTGTGACGGGCACTAGTGTTCCTACAAGGCATACTAGCAATATTGTGATGAACAGAAAATAATTGTGTAGAATATATTGTGGCAAAAGTTCATGGCAAAGGATTTAGTTCGTGTGACGTGGTGCAAAAAGAATCACTTTAAACGGTTATTCCATTTGGAAGATATGGCCTAATGAATTTAAATTCAAATCTGAAATAATTTCAAATTTTAACTTGTAAAAGTTTGCAACGATGGGTTCTCTGGTTAGCGCTACTCGAGACGAAAATCTAGCCGCTTGTTTCATCTCGTTTCGATCTACGGTTAAAAAGTTAAGGCCGTTTGAACTTTTGAAACAATTCTGAAAAAAACTGCTACAGGAACGTTTCTGAAAACATTAAAGTGTGAACGTGCGCGGCTAGAGCGTGATGTGGACAGCTCTGGTTTGCTGGCTGCGTTCGCTGCGGCGGCTACGCCGTGAACATTCGCGAAATAGGTAGGTTCGGCTAAAGTAAAAGAAAACCGACGTTCGGTTTAAATAAACCGCACGGTTTAGATCTAATAAAAAACCAATCTAAATAGCGTACCGGTTCGACCAAAAGAAAAAAACATTCTAATCTATGCTACATACGAACAGAGGAGGGGGCGAGCGCTCACAGAGACGAGGACGGGGTCGGGCAGGAACACGATGGCGGCGGGGCGACGGCTCCGGCGAGATGCAAACGAACGGGGCGAGCGGTGCGAGCGATGAGAGGTGGTGCGGGTTGGCTGAATGGAAAGAGGAGGCTCAGGGCTTTATATAGGCGCGATCTGGTGGCGCGGGGCTGCGGGATAAGCTCTATCCCGAGAGCTTCGCCCGGCAGGTGCGGACGCGCACAGGATGGTCTATCCCGTGGACTACGCGGGAGGTTGAAGACGATGGGGATCCGACCCCATCCGTCACGTGCGTGAGGGAGAGGTAGGCTAGCGAGAGAGGGAGCGAACGTTTTTTTTTCTGGTCGTTGCCTCCTGGCGGCGCTAGCGAGGAGCGCTCGCTCCTGGTGTAGCACGCTGGCCAGCCCTAGCGCTGGCTTGGGCTATGCGTGGCCGTGGCTAGCTGGCTGGGCCTGGCCTGGCCATCGGTGCCTTTTAAAAAAACGATTTGAGGTAAAAACAAAGACCACACATACACATAAAATAACAAAGATTTTTTTTCTAAAATCACTTCTAAATATATAGATCCTAGTGAACAATTTGTCCACCTCAAAAAGATTTTTAAAACATTTCTACTAATGCAATAGTTACGTTGATCAATAAAAAGAATTTTAAATACAGCTTTAAAACACCAATATACTTTAAATACTTTCGCACTCATTTATATTTTGAGGAAGTCATATTATCCCCTCTCTATTATTTTATGTGAGTGAAAAACTTGAACATCATAAACTCCAAATGCAATAAAAATATGATATGCAATATGATGATCCTATTAACATCCTAATTTAATAAAATTGGGATGTTACATAACCCTAATTGCCACATGTTGCCCTGTTCTTCCTCTAGATCAGTTTCTCCTCTAGATTAGTTGTGCGGTGCTTAGGCGAAGCCCTGCAGAATTACTTCACCTCCACCGCCACCACGCCGTTATGCTGTCGGAGAACTCATCTACCTCTCCGCTCCCTCTTGCTGGATCAAGAAGGCAGAGATCGTCATCAAGCTGTACGTGTGCTGAACGCGAAGGTGTCGTCCGTTTGGTGCTAGATCGGAAGGACCGTGATCAAGATCGCGAGACGATTCGTGATTGATCGCGGGACTGATGGGATCGCGGGACGCTCGGCGATTTGGATCGCGAAGACGTTCGACTACATCAACTGCGTTTCTTAACGCTTCCCGCTTAGCGATCTACAAGGGTATGTAGATCCACTCTCCCTCTCGTAGATGCTCATCACCATGGATAGATCTTGCGTGTGTGTAGGAATTTTTTTGTTTCCCATGCAACGTTCCCCAACAGTGGCATCATGCGCTAGGTCTATGTGTAGATGAGATCCCGAGTAGAACACAAAGAGTTTGTGGGTGTTGATGCTTAGATTGCTTCCTCCCTTGGTCGTGTTTTGGTTCAGCAGAATTGTGGGATGAAGCGGCCTGAACCAACCTTACTCATACGCTTACGAGAGACCGGTTCCATCTACTGACATGTAACTTCATTGCACAAAGATGGCTAGCGGGTGTCTATTTCTCCTACTTTAGTTGGATCGGATTGGACAAAGGCGGTCCTTGAGAAGGTTGAAAAGCAATTTATGTATCATCGTTGTGGTTTTGTGTAGGTGAGAATTGTTCTTGCTACATACCCATAGCAGCCACGTAAAACTTGCAACAACAATTAGAGGACGTCTAACTTGTTTTTCCAGGGTATGTTGTGATGTGATATGGCCAATTACATGATGAGATATATGTGATGTATGAGATGATCATGTGTTGTATAGAATATCATGACTTGCATGTCGATGAGTACGGCAACCGACATGAGCCATAGGGTTGTCTTTAATTATTATATGACCTGCGTGTCAATCATTAAGCGTTATGTAATGCTTTACTTTATCGCTAAACGGTAGCAATAGTAGTAGAAGCATGGTGGACGTGACAACCCCGATGGCGACACGTTGATGGAGATCAAGATGATGGAGATCATGGTGTCGTGCCGGTGACGATGGAGATCATGCCGGTGCTTTCAAGATGGAGATCAAAAGCACAAGTTCATGGCCATATCATGTCACTTATGATTTGCATGTGATGTTAATCCTTTTATGCACCTTGTTTTGCTTAGGAAAACGATAGCATTATAAGGTGATCCCTCACTTAAATTTCAAGATGAATTGTGTTCTCCCCGAGTGCGCACCGTTGCGAAAGTTCGTCATGTCAAGACACCACGTGATGATCGGGTGTGATAGACTCTACATTCACATACAATGGGTGCAAGCCAGTGTTGCACGTGCAAAACACTCGGGTTAAACTTGACGAGCCTAGTATGTACAGATATGGCCTCGGAACACAAGAAACCAAAAGGTCGAACATGAGTCATATAGTAGATATGATCAACATGATGATGTTCACCATTGAAACCACCTCAACTCACGTGATGATCGGACTTGAGTTGGTGAATTTGGATCATGTATCACTCGAATGACCGGAGGGATGTCAATTTGAGTGGGAGTTCTTAGGTAATATGATTAATTGAACTCATTATCATGAACATAGTTAAAGTGTCTTTGCAAATTATGTTGTAGATTACTAGCTCACGCGGTAGCTCCCTTGATTTTTTATATGTTCCTAGAGAAATAGAGTTGGAAGATGATGTTAGCAATATTGCGGACTGGGTCCGTGATCTAAGGATTGTCCTCATTGCTGCACAGAAGGTTTATGTCCTTAATGCACCGCTCGGTACGCCAACCCCTCTAGCGTCGTCTGTAGATGTTGTGAACATCTGACAGGCACGTTCTAATGACTATTTGATAGTTTAGTGCGTCATGCATTACGGCTTAGAATTGAGGCTCCGAAACGTTTTGAACGTCACGGAACATATGAGATGTTCTAAGAGCTGAAATTGGGATCTCAGGCTCGTGCCCGTGTTGTGAGATATGAGATCTCCAACAAGATTCTTTGCCTGCAAGATGAAAGAGAATAGCTCAATCGTTGAGCATGTGCTCAGATTGTCTGGGTGCTACAATCGCTTGAATCGAGTGGGAGTTGATCTTCCAGATAAGATAGCTATTGATATAGTTCTCCAAGTCACTGTCACTAAGCTACTAGAACTTGGTGATGAACTATAAAATGCCAGGGATAGAAATAATGATCCCTGAGCTTTTCGCGATGTTTGACACCGCGAAGGTAGAAATCAAGAAGGAGCGTCAAGTGCTGATGGTTAGTAAAACCACTAGTTTCGAGAACGGCAAGGGCAAGGAGGGAAACTTCATGGATGGCAAGTCAGTTGCTGCTCCAATGAAGAAACCCAACGTTGAACCCAAACCCGGGACTAAGTGCTTCTATTATGAGGAGAACAGTCCCTGAAGCTGAACAACCCTAGATACTTGGTAGATAAGAAGGTTGGCAACGTCGACAGAAGAATATTTTGATATACGTGTTATTAATGTGTATCCTACTAGTATTCCTAGTAGCACCTGGGTATTGGATACCGGTTCGGTTGCTAAATGTTAGTAACTCGAAATAAAAGCTACGGAATAAACGGAGAACTAGCTAAGGGTGAGGTGACAATGTGTGTTGGAAATGTTTCCAAGGTTGATGTGATCAACAACGCACGCTCTCTCTACCTTCGGGATTAGTGACGAACCTAAATAAATGTTATTCGGTGTTTGCGTTAAGCATGAACATGATTAGATCGTGTTTATTGCAACACGGTTATTCATTTAAGTTAGATAATAATGGTTATTCTGTTTATATGAATAATACATTCAATGGTCATGCACCCAGTGAGAATGGTTTGTTGAATCTTGATCGTAGTAATAAACATGTTCATAACATTGATGCCAAAAGATACAAAGTTAATAATGATAGTACCACATACTTGTGGCACTGTCGCTAAATGTCATATTGGTATAAATTGCATGAAGAAACTCCATGCTGATGGATCTTTGGACTCATTCGATTTCGAATCGGTTGAGACATGCGAACCATGCCTCATGGGCAAGTTGACTAAGGACCCCGTTTTCGGTTTGATGGAGCGGGCAAATGATTTATTGCAAATGATACATGTTGATGTATGCAATCCAATGAGTCTTGTAGCATGCGGTGGATATCGTTATTTTCTTAACCTTCACTGATGATTTGAGTAGATATAGTGTATATTTACTTAATGAAACACAAGTTTGGATCGTTTGAAAAGTTCAAGCAAATTCAGAGTGAAGTTTAAGATCATCGTAACAAGAAGATAAAAATGTCTGCGATATGATCATGGAAGTGAATATCTGAGTTACGAGTTTGACATACAACTTAAGACAATGTGAAAAGTTGTTTCACAACTCACGCCACCTGGAACACCATAGTGTGATGGTATGTCCGAACGTCATAGTCGTGCTCTATTGGATATGGTGCGTACTATGATGTCTCTTATCGTTTTCCCACTATCGTTTTGGGGTTAAGCATTAGAGACAACTACATTCACTTTAAATAGGGCACCATCTAAATCCGTTGAGATGACACCATGTGAATTATGGTTTGATAGAAACCTAAGCTGTCGTTTCTTAATGTTTGGGGCTGCGACGATTATGTGAAAAGGGTTTTCACCTAATGAGCTCGAACCCGAAGTGGACAAATGCATCTTCATAGAATACCCTAAGAACAGTTGGGTGA
The DNA here is from genome assembly GCA_022496015.1 of Hordeum marinum. Lineage (NCBI taxonomy): Eukaryota > Viridiplantae > Streptophyta > Magnoliopsida > Poales > Poaceae > Hordeum > Hordeum marinum. The sequence goes on along the minus strand of CM039678.1, from coordinate 506,593,901 downwards.
ACCTTCTATCTCAGATCCAAGCATAAAATGTTTATTGCTAAAACTGGGTCCTTTCTCGAGGAAAAGTTTCTCTTAAAATAATTGAGTGGGAGGAAGATAGAACTTGATGAGGTTATTGAACCTCTGTTTCAACCAGAGAGTAGCGCAGCGCAGGAAGTTGTTTCTGTGAAACCTACGTTAGTTGAAGAGGAAGTTAATGATGATGATCATGAAGCTTCGGATCAAGTTACTATCGAACTTCGTAGGTTGACAAGGACGTGTACTGCTCCTGAGTGGTGCGGCAACCCTGTCTTAGAGGTCATGTTGTTGGACAGCGATGAACCTATGAACTATGGAGAAGCGATGATGGGCCCGGATTCCGACAAATGGTTAGAGGCCATGAAATCCGAGGTAGGATCCATGTATGAAAACAAAGTATGGACTTTAGTAGACTTGCCCGTTGAATGGCAGGTCGTCGAGTACAAATGGACCTTTAAGATGAAGACAGACGCTAATGGTAAATGTCACCATTTATAAAGCTCGACTTGTCGCAAAGAAGTTTCCGACAAGTTCAAGGAGTTGACTGCGATGAAACTTTCTCACTCGTAGCGATGCTAAAGTCTGTTGGAATTATGTTAGCAGTTGTTGCCTTTTCAATTATGAAATCTGGTAGATGGATGTCAAAACATTGTTTCCTTCCTTAAGGAAAGGTTGTATGAGATACAACCAGAAGGTTTTGCCAGTCCTAAGGATGCTAAAAGGTGTGCAATCTTCAGTGATCCTTCTATGGACTGAAGCAAGCATCTTGGAGTTGGAATATACACTTTGATGAGGTGATCAAAGTTTTTGAGTCTATACAAAGTTTATGAGAAACTTGTATTTACAATAAAGTGAGTGGGAGCACTATAGAGTTTCTGATAAGCATATGTGGTTGACATATTGTTGTTCGGAAATAATGTAGAATTTCTAGAAAGCATAAAGGGTTATTTGAAAAGAGTTTTTCAAAGGAAGACCTGGATGAAGCTGCTTAATTGTTGAGCATCAAGATCTATAGAGATGGATCAAGATGCTTGATGAGACTTTCAATGAGTACATACCTTGGCAAGATTTGGAAAGAGTTCAAAATGGATCGGTGAGAGAAAGAATTCTTGCCTGATTTGTAAGTTGTGAAGTTGAGTAAGACTCAAAGCTCAACCATGGAAGAAGAAAGATAAAGGAGGAAGGTCATCCCCTATGCTTTAGCCATAGGCTCGACGAAGTATGCCATGTTGTGTACCGCACCTGTGTGTGCCTTGCCATGAGTCCGTCAAGGGGTACAAGAGTGATCCAGGAGTAGATCACTAGACATCGGCCAAGATTATCCTTAGTAACTAAAAGACCAAGGAAATGTTTCACGATTATGGAGGTGATAAAGAGCTCGTCGTAAAGAGTTATGTCGATGCAAGCTTTAACCCCAATCTGGATGACTCTTAGTAGCAATCCGGATACATATAGTGGAGCAGCCATTTGGAATAGCTCCAAGTGGAGTGTAGTAGTAGTGTCTATGGTTTGACATAGAGATTTGCAAAGTACACATGGTTCTGAATATCGCAGACCCGTTCACTAAAAGACATCTCTCACATGCAAAGCATGATCGAGCCCTAGAATCATTGGGTGTTAGATTCATAACAATGCAAATCACATGGTGATGTGAACTAGATTATTGACTCTAGTGCAAGTGGGAGACTGTTGGAAATATTTCCTTGTTCATGATAATCGTTTATTATCCATGTTATAATTGTATTGATCGGAAACTTAGATACATGTGTGGATACATAGACAACACCATGTCCCTAGTATGCCTCTAATAGACTAGCTCGTTGATCAAAGATGGTCATGGTTTCCTAGCCATGGACATGCAATGTCATTTGATAATGGGATCACATCATTAGGAGAATGATGTGATGGACAAGACCCAAACTATAAACGTAGCATATGATCATGTCAGTTTATTGCTACTGTTTTCTACATGTCAAGTATCTGTTCCTATGACCATGAGATCATGCAATTCACTGACACCGGAGGAGTACCTTGTGTGTATCAAACGTCACAACGTAACTGGGTGACTATAAAGGTGCTCTACAAGTATCTCCGAGGGTGTCTGTTGGGTTGGCATGGATCAAAACTGGGATATGTTACTCCGTGTGACGGAGAGGTATCTCAGGGCCCACTCGGTAATACAACGTCACAATAAGCCTTGCAAGCAATGTGACTAAGTGTTAGCCACGGTATCTTGTATTATGGAACGAGTAAAGAGACTTGCCGGTAACGAGATTGAACTAGGTATGGAGATGCCAACGATCAAATCTCGGGCAAGTAACATACCGAAGAACAAAGGGAACATCATACGGGATTAACTCAATCCTTGACATAGAGGTTCAACCGATAAAGATCTTCATAGAATATGTAGGAACAAATATGGGCATCCAGGTCCCGCTATTGGTTATTGACCATAGAGGTGTCTCGGTCATGTCTACATAGTTCTTGAACCCGCAGGGTCTGCACACTTAAGGTTCGGTGACGTTTCGGTAGTATAGAGTTATGTATGGTGGTGACCGAAGGTTATTCGGAGTCCCGGATGAGATCCCAGATGTCATTAAGAGCTCCGGAATGGTCCGGAGGTAAATATTGATATATAGGAAGTCCTATTTTGGTCACCGAAAAAGTTTTGGGCTCATCGGTAGTGTATCGGGAGTGCCGTGAGGGTATCGGAGGACCATCGGGAGGGGTATTTCGACCCAAGAGGCTACATGGGCTGTGGGAGGATAAATACCAGCCCTTAGTGGTCTGGTTGAAGTCCCACAAAGGGCCCATGCAGCTGGGAAGAAAAGCCCAAGGAGAAAAAGGTGGAAAAAGGCAAAAAGTCTAAATAAGGAAGGAGTCCTAATCCTACTAGGATTGGAGTAGGACTCCTCCACCTCCAATTTCGACCAAACCTTGAGGGTTTGAGGCTGCCTCCTCCCCTTCCTATCTCCTATATATACTAGAGGATTTAGAGGGAAGAGCTAACCCTAATTGCCACGTGATGCCCTCTTCTTCCTCTAGATCAGTTTCTCCTCTAGATTAGTTGTGCGGTGCTTAGGCGAAGCCCTGTAGAATTAGTTCACCACCATCGCCACCATGCCATTGTGATACCGGAGAACTCATCTACCTCTCCGCTCCCTCTTGCTGGATCAAGAAGGTGGAGATCGTCATCAAGTTGTACGTGTGTTGAACGCGGAGGTGCCGTCCGTTCGGTGCTAGATCGGAAGGACCATGATCAAGATCGCGAGACGATTCGTGATTGATCGCGGGACGGATCGTGATGAGATCATGGGACGAATAGTGATGAGATCAGAAGACGGACCGTGATGGGATCACGGGACGCTCAGCGATTTGGATCGCGAAGACGTTCGACTACATCAACCGTGTCTCTTAACCTTTCCCGCTTAGCAATCTACAAGGGTATGTAGATCCACTCTCCCTCTCGTAGATGATCATCACCATGGATAGATCTTGCGTGTGCGTAGGAATTTTTTTGTTTCCCATGCAACGTTCCTCAACAATGTGAATGTCGACTACATGACACTTCATCATCCTTGGGCGTAAGGGAATGCGTTGTGGACTAGTTATTAGATGATGGGTTGCTAGAGTGACAAAAATTTAAACCCTAGTTTATGCGCTACTTCGAAAGGGGCTGATTTGGGTCCACATGTTTAATGCTATGGTTAGACTTTGTCTTGATACTTTTCTTGTAGTTGCGGATGCTTGCGAGGGGGTTAATCATATGTAGGTTGTTAGTTCAAGTAAGAACAACACCTTAGCACCGGTCCACCCACATATCAAATTATCGAAGTAGCGAACACGAATCAAACCAACATGATGAAAGTGACTAGATAAATTCCCGTGTACCCTCAAGAACACTTTGCTCCACATAAGAGATAGTTTTGGCCTGTCCTTTGCTACAAAAGGATTGTTCTACCTTGCTGCACCTTACCTATTGTTACCATTACTTGCTCATTGCAAATTGCCTTGCTATCAAACTACTTGCTACTTACAATTTCAGTGCCCGCAGAGATTACCTTGCTGAAAACCGCTTATCATTTCCTTCTGCTCCTCGTTGGGTTTGACACTCTTACTTATCTAAAGGACTACGATTGATCCCCTATTCTTGTGGTTCATCAAGACTCTTTTCTGGTGCCGTTACTGGGGAGTGAAGCGCTATTGGTAGGTGGAAAATGGTAAGGAAAAACTTATAGTACATGCTGAAATTTACTGTCACTTGTTACTATGGAAAGTAATCCTTTGATGGGTTTGTTTGGGGTATCTTCACCCCCATCGTAACCACAATTATTTGCCCCTCAACCTACAGCACCTACTGAAAATATTGGTTATGAAATTCCTTCGGGTATGTTAGAACAACTACTAGCTAGTCCTTATGCAAGAGATAGAACTGAACATCTTGATATGCACCTAATACATGTGGAAGAAATTTGTGGACTATTTAAGCTTGCAGGTTTGCTGGAGATGAAGTTAATAAGAAGGTTTTCCCTTTATCTTTGAAGGGAAAAGCATTGACATGGTATAGGATATGTGATGATATTGGATCATGGAACTGGAATCGTTTGAAATCGGAATTCCACCAAAAGTTTTATCCTATGCATCTAGTTCATCGTGATCGGAATTATATATATATATATATATATATATATATATATATATATATTGGCCTCGTGAAGGAGAAAGTATCGCTCTAGCTCGGGGGAGGCTTAAGTCAATGTTATATTCATGCCCCAATCATGATATCCCGAGATAAGTTATCATTCAGAATTTTTATGCTCGGCTTTCTCATAATGATCAAACCATGCTCGATACTTCTTGTAATGGTTCTTTCATGAAGAATACTATTGAATTCAAGTGGGATCTCTTGTAAAGAATTAAACGCAACTCTGAAGATTGGGAACTCGATGAAGGTAATGAGTCAGGTATGAAGCTTGAATTTGATTGTGTTAAATCTTTTATGAATACCGATGCTTTTCACAAGTTTAGCACTAAATATGGACTTGACTCTCATATAGTAGCCTCTTTTGTGAATGCTGCTCATGTTGATCTCCCTAAAGAGAAGTGGTTTAAATATCATCCCCCCTGTAAAAAAATAAATTAAAGAACTAGTCCTTGCTAAAGAAGAAACTATCATTTACAATGTTGATCCAATTGTGCCTACGGATACGTCTCCGTCGTATCTATAATTTTTGATTGTTTCATGCCAATATTCTACAACTTTCATATACTTTTGGCAACTTTTTATACTATTTTTGGGACTAACATATTGATCAAGTGCCCAGTGCCAGTTCCTGTTTGTTGCATGTTTTTTTGTTTCACAGAAAATTCATATCAAACGAAGTCCAAACAGGATAAAAACTTATGAAGATTTTTTTGAATATATGTGAATTTTGGGAAGTGGAATCAACAGAAGGTGGTGCCCGAGGGGCCCACAAGCCTGCCAGGCATGCCCTGGGGGGTAGGGCGTGCCCTCAAGGCTTGTAGCCACCCCTTAGGTCGGTTGGAGCTGTCCTTTGGCCTCAAGAAAGCTAATTTTTGGATAAAGATCCCCTAATATTTTCAGCCCGATTGGAGTTACGGATCTCCGGGAATATAAGAAACTGTGAAAGGCCAGAATCTCGGAGCGCAAAAACAAAAGGAAACAGAGAGAGAGATCCAATCTCGGAGGGGCTCTCGCCCCTCCGCCACCATGGAGGCCAAGGACCAGAGGGGAAACCCTCATCCCATATAGGGAGTAGGTCAAGGAAGAATAAGAATAAGGAGGGGGCTCTCTCCCCCTCTCTCCTGGTGGCACCGGAATGCCGTCGGGACCATCATCGTGACGGTGATCTACTCCAACAACTCTGTCATCTTCACCAACACCTCCATCACCTTCCCCCCATCTATCTACAACGGTCCACTCTCCCGCAACCCATTGCACCCTCTACTTGAACATGGTGCTTTATGCTTCATATTATTATCCAATGATGTGTTGCCATCCTGTGATCTCTAAGTAGATCTATTTTGTCCTATTGGTTGATTGATGATCATGATTGGCTTGAGTTGCATGTTTTATTATTGGCGATGTCCTATGGTGCTCTCTGATGACCCACAAGTATAGGAGATCTATCGTAGTCCTTTCGATAAGTAAGAGTGTCGAACCCAACAAGGAGCAGAAGGAAATGACAAGTGGTTCTCAGTAAGATATTCTCTGCAAGCACTGAAATTATTGGTAACAGATAGTTTTTTGATAAGATAATTCATAATGGTTAGCAAGTAAAAATTGTAAAAAAGGTGCAGCAAGGTGGTCCAATCCTTTTTATAGCAAAGGACAAGCCTGGACAAACTCTTATATAAAGCCAAGCGCTCCCGAGGACACATGGTAATTTATATCAAGCTAGTTTTCATCATGCTCATTTGATTCGCGTTCGCTACTTTGATAATTTGATATGTGGGTGGCAGTGTTTGGGTGTTGTCCTTACTTGGACCAGCCTCCCACTTATGATTAAACCCTCCCGCAAGCATCCGCAACTACGAAAGAAGAATTAAGATAAATCTAACCATAGCATGAAACGTGTGGATCCGAATCATCCCCTTACGAAGCAACGCATAAACTAGGGTTTAAGCTTCTGTCACTCTAGCAACCCATCATCTACTTATTACTTCCCAATGCCTTCCTATAGGCCCAAACAATGGTGAAGTGTTATGTAGTCGACGTTCACATAACACCACTAGAGGAGAGACAACATACATCTCATCAAAATATCGAACGAATACCAAATTCACATGATTACTTATAACAAGACGTACCCCATGTCCTCAGGAACAAACGTAACTACTCACAAAACATGTTCATGTTCATAATCAAAGGAGTATAAGTGATGATCAAGCATTTGAACATATAATATTCCACCAAGTAAACCAACTAGCATCAACTACAAGGAGTAATCAACACTACTAGCAACCCACACGTACCAATCTGAGGTTTTGAGACAAAGATCGGATACAAGATATGAACTAGGGTTTGGAGATGAGATGGTGCTGACGAACATGTTGATGGATATTGACCCCCCCTCTTGATGAGAGGATCGTTGGTGATGACAATGGCTTCGATTTCCCCCTCCCGGAGGGAAGTTTCACCAGCAAGATTGCCCTGCCAGAGCTCTAGATTGGTTCTGCCGAAGTTCCGCCTTGAGACGGCAGCGCTTCGTCCCGAAAGGTATCTTATGATTTTTTTCCTCAACGAAACCCTTCATATAGCAGAAGATGGGCACTGGAGGGCTGCCAAGTGGGCCTCAAGCTCGCTAGCCATGACCAGGGGGTGGCTGCGGCCAGCAGGCTTGTGGCTCCCTGGTGGGCCTCCTGATGTATTTCTTTTGCCCAGTATTTTTTATATATTCCAAAATAATTCTACGTAGATTTTAAAGACTTTTGGAGTTACGCAGAATAGGTATCTCAGATTTGCTCCTTTTCCAGTCCAGAATTCCAGTTGTCGGCATTCTCCCTCTTCATGTAGACCTTGTAAAATAAGAGAGAAAAGGCATAAGTATTGTACCAAAATGTGTAATAACAGCCCATAATGCAATAAATATCAATATAAAATCATGATGCAAGATGGACGTATCAACTCCCCCAAGCTTAGACCTCGCTTGTCCTCAAGCGAATGCCGAAATCGATAAATATGCCCACATGTTAAGAGATAGAGGTGTCAATAAAAATAAAATACGGACATGAGGGCATCATGATCATATTTAGAAAAGCAATATATATTGACATATAATTTCTTATGCTAAAGTAACAATTCATTCACAATGGCAAAGTATGAATCAAGAACTCTATTGAGAACTGACAAACTATGATCTCAGTCATTGAAGCAATTCCAACTTATCATAATGTAGGAAAGAGTCAATATAAGAGCTTGTAAAGCAAATCCACATACTCAATCATATTTTAGTATTTCACAATTGCTAACACTCACGAGGTAGCTATGAGTTCAAAGTTTCAATTGGACACTGAGAAAGATAGGGGTTTATAGTGTTGCCTCCCAACTGTCCACCTCAAGGGTAATGTCAGCAGTAATAACTCATGCTCATCCACTTCTGAGTGCATATATGTGCCTAGATCATTCCCCAACACGTGACACTTGCCAGAAGATAAAGGCGAAAATAGCGAAGGTGATGGAGATCACCACGACTCTTGCATAAGGGTAAGTACTAGAAAATAAAAGTAATAGATAGACCCTTCGCAGAGGGAAGCAGAGGTTGTCATGTGCTTTTATAATTGGATGCACAATCTCTTGATGCAAAAGAACGTCACTTTATATTACCCCCTGTGATAGAGAACTTTATTATGCAGTCTGTCGCTTTTATGTCTTCCCCATCACAAGTTCGTATAAAGTTTATTTTCCTCACACTAATAGGTCACACATATTTATATAGCAATTTTTATTGCTTGCACCGATGACAACTTACTTGAAGGATCTTATTCTATCCTTAGGTAGGTATGGTGGACTCTCATGGCAAAAATGGGTTAAGGGTGTTTGGATGCACAAGTAGTATCTCTACCTGGTATGGGAGTTTTGGCTGATATGAGGTGGAAGCAAGCGACACATGTTGAGGAAACTATAACAATATAGCTTCTATTCAGAAATAAGCAAGCATAAACCATTATGTTGTCTTCCTTGTCCAACATCAACTTCTTAACATATAATATTTTAATGAGTGCTCACAATCATAAAAGATGTCCAAGATAATATATTTATATGTGAACCTCTCTTTCTTTATTACTTCCTTTTAATTGCCCCAATGACCAACAGCTATGTTTGTCAACCCACAACAAGTTTCAATAGACATACTTTTTACATGTGAAGTCATCACTCCCCTTAATATTTTCATATGTACTCTTTGCTTTTATTCTACGCTTCTTTCTACTTCATCTTTTTATAGATTAAGATCATACCAAGCAAGGCCCTCAACTCAAACGCACTTTTCATTATATAACTCACGGACTTGCTTACATAGGAGGACTTGTAAAGCAAAGACTCAAAACTAGATTACACGAAAACTTTATTCTACTAGATCAAGATATAACCAAAAGGATTGAACTAAGAAATGATGATGAAAATAAAAATAAAAATAAAATAAAATAAAAAACAAAATATGTGATGGTGATACGATACCGGGGCACCTCCCCCAAGCTTGGCACAAGCCAAGGGGAGTGCCCATACCCATGTGTTTAGTTGTCTTGCTTCAGAGGTGATGATGTGGGAGTTGTTGATGGGGTTGGAAGCCTTTCTAGTTTCCTCCTAAGCATAAAATTATGTTCCCTCAAATCGTCCACTTCCTGCTCGAGCTTCAATATCCTTTGACATAATTCTTCCTTGCTCTCCTGCAAGAAACGAGAAGGGAAAATAGAACCTTGGGTTTTTGCCTTGTGTTTGGGAGGCTTGATTTCCTGAACTCCATGTGCATATCTCCTGGCTGAAGTAGGGAGGCCTCTTCTTCATCCGAGCTTTCTTCCTCGTACTTGAATTCTTGTTCCTCCTCTGAGAACAATCCATAAGGGTCCAAGTCTCCATAGAGCTTGGGATTGGCAAGATAATGCGATATGAAGCTCTCCCCATCAGAATCTTGGGATGACATATTGCTCTAAATCTGCTGCAGAAATAGCTCAAAAAGAAAACAGGAGGTATTGTCGTGATACGAGAGTCAAAACCTTCGGGAGATTATATAATGAATTTTTACCGACCTGAAGGAGTATGCCACAAGAAAACGGAGTGCGGGTGGTGCACGAGGTGGCCACAAGCCCTAGGGGCGCGGCCCGGGGGTGGCCACACCGAGCAGGCTTGTTGCCTCCTCGTGCACTGTTCGAACTGCTTTAAATTTTCCTAATTTTTTAAATAATACAAAACAGATGAAAATTGCCATAGAAAAAGTTTTGGAGTCTTTTTACTTACCGTACCACGTACCTATTCCTTTTCGGAGTCTGAAATATTCTGGTAAGTCTCCTTAATGTACTCCTCCGAAGTTATGGTATTGATGATATTGGTTTCAACATTTATGGGAGTACCTGAGATATAATGTTTGATTCTTTGACCGTTCACCACCTTCGGGTTTGTGCCTTCGACGTTGTTAATCTTGACGGCATCGGAACGGTATACCTCTTCGATGACATAAGGACCTTCCAATTTAGAGAGAAGTTTTCCTGCAAAAAATCTCAAACAAGAATTGTATAGCAAGACATGATCACCTACATTAAATTCATGCTTTTGTATCCTTCTATCATTCCATCTCTTAATCTTTTCTTTAAACAACTTAGCATTCTCATAGGCTTGGGTTCTCCATTCATCAAGTGAGCTAATGTCAAATAACATCTTCTCACCAACAAGTTTGAAATCATAATTGAGTTCTTTTATTGCCCAATAAGCCTTATGTTCTAGCTCTAGAGGTAAGTGACATGTTTTACCATAAACCGTCTTATACGGAGACATACCCATAGGACTTTTGTAAGCAGTTCTATAAGCCCACAATGCATCATCGAGTTTCTTAGACCAATTCTTCCTAGATCTATTAACAGTCTTTTGCAAAACCAATTTAATCTCCCTATTGCTCAATTCCACTTGACCACTAGACTGAGGATGATAAGGATATGCAACCCTATTATTAACATCATATTTAGCAAGCAATTTACGGAAGGCACCATGAATAAAATGTGAACCACCATCAGTCATCAAATATCTAGGGACTCCAAATCTAGGGAAAATAACTTATTTAAGCATTTTAATAGAAGTGTTATGATCAGTGCTACTAGTTGGAATAGCTTCTACCCACTTACTGACATAATCACTAGAATATGAGTATACCCGTTAGATTGTGGAAAAGGCCCCATATAATCAAAGCCCCAAACATCAAATGGTTTGATAACAAGAGAGTAATTCATAGGCATTTCCTGACGTCTACTAATATTACCAGTTCTTTGACATTCATCACAGGATAAGACAAACTTAGGAGCATCCTTGAAGAGAGTAGGCCAATAAAACCCAGATTGTAGTACCTTGTGTGTAGTTCTATCTCTAGCATGATGTCCTCCGTAGGCTTTGGAGTGACACTTGCATAAGATATGTTCATGTTCATGCTCAGGTACACAATGTCTAATAATACCATCTACTCCTTCTTTATAAAGATGTGGGTCATCCCGAAAGTAATGCCTTAAATCATAGAAGAACTTTTTCTTTTATTGGTATGTGAAACTAGGAGGTATAAATTTAGCAACAATGTAATTGGCATAATCAGCATACCAAGGAGCATTATGTGAAGTATTCACGACAGCTAATTGTTCATCAGGAAAGCTATCATCAATAGGTATTGGGTCATCAAGAACATTTTCTAACCTAGACAAGTTATCTGCCACAGAGTTATCAGCACCCTTTCTATCAATGATATGCAAATCAAATTCTTGTAGCAGAAGGACCCACCTAATAAGTCTAGGTTTAGCATCTTTCTTCTCCATAAGGTATTTAATAGAGGCATGATCGGTGTGAACAGTTACTTTGGAATCAACAATATAAGGTCTAAACTTATCACAAGCAAACACAACTGCTAGAAATTCCTTTTCAGTAGTAGCATAGTTTCTTTGAGCACTGACTAGAGTTTTACTAGCATAATGGATAACATTTAATTTATTATCGACTCTTTGTCCTAGAACAACACCAACACATAATTTCAAAAGGTAGGTTCCAGTCGGGTGGTTGAACAACAGGTGCGGTAATCAAGGCATTCTTAAGAATTTCAAATGCTTCTACACAATCATCATCAAAAACAAATGGAACGTCTTTTTGCAAAAGGTTTGTGAGAGGCCTAGAAATCTTAGAGAAATCTTTGATAAACCTCGTATAGAAACCAGCATGACCAAGGAAACTTCTTATACCTTTGATATCCGCACGGCACAGCATTTTTTTCAATAGCATCAACTTTAGCTTTATCAACTTCAATACCTCTTTAGGAGATCTTATGCCCCAAGACAATACCCTCATTAACCATAAAGTGGCACTTTTCCCAATTCAAGACAAGATTAGTTTCTTCACACCTCTGCAAAACTCGATCAAGGTTGCTCAAACGATCATCAAATGAAGTTCCATAAACGGAAAAATAATCCATGGAAACCTCAAGAATCTTTTCACAAAAGTCGGAGAATATAGCCATCATACATCTTTGAAAGGTAGTCGGTGCATTGCATAAACAAAAAGGCATACGTCTATAAGCAAAGGTATCGAAAGGGCAAGTAAAAGTGGGTTTTTTATCGTGGCTTGATACAGGTATTTGAGAGAAACTAGAGTAACCATCTAGAAAGCAAAAATGAGTATGTTTGGATAATCTTTCTAGCATTTGATCAATAAAAGGTAAAGGGTAATGATCTTTCTTAGTAGCTTTATTTAATTTCCTAAAATCAATTACCATTCTATAACCTGTAACAATTCTTTGCGGGGTCAATTCCTTTTTATCATTAGGAACAACGGTAATACCTCCTTTCTTAGGGACACAATGGACGGGACTAACCCATCTACTATCAGCAACAGGATAAATTATACCTGCCTCCAGAAGCTTTAGTACTTCTTTTTTTACCACTTCTTTCCTCTTAGGGTTCAATCGTCGTTGGTGATCAATAACTGGTTTGGCATCAGGCTCCATATTAATTTTATGCTGGCATAGAGTGGGACTAATGCCCTTAAGATCATCAAGAGTATAACCAATAGCAGCACGGTGCTTCCTCAGAGTTTTCAATAATCTCTTTTCTTCATACTCTGAAAGGTTAGCACTAATAATAACAAGATATATCTCCTTTTCATCAAGATAAGCATATTTCAACGTATCGGGTAATTGCTTGAGCTCAAAACTGGATCACCCTTGGGTGGAGGAGGATCCCCAAGTATTTCAACAGGTAAGTTATATTTCAAAATAGGCTGTTGCTCAAAGAAAATTTCATCTATTTCATTCCTCTCATTCATATGCATATCATTTTCATGGTCTAGCAAATATTGTTCTAAGGGAACAGTAGGAGGCACAGCAATAGAAGCGAGACCAATAATTTCATATTTACTAGGCAATTCCTTGTCATGGGGTTGTCTACGAAATTTAGAGAAATTAAACTCATGAGACACATCCCCAAAGCTCATAGTAACTATTTCTTTCTCACAATCAATCTTAGCATAAACAGTATTCAAGAAGGGTCTGCCAAATATAATGGGACAAAAATTATCTTGTGGGGAACCAAGAACAAGAAAATCAGTAGGATACTTTACTTTCCCACACAATACTTCAACATCTCTAATAATCCCCATTGGTGCAATAGTGTCTCTATTAGCAAGCTTAATAGTAACATCAATATCCTCTAGTTCAACTGGTGCAATATTATGCATGATTTCTTTGTATAAGGAATAGGGAATTGCACTTATGCTAGCACCCATATCACATAAGCCATGATAACAATGATCTTATATTTTAACAGAAACAACAGGCATGCCAACAACTGGTCTATGTTTATGCTTAGTATCAGGTCTAGCAATTTTAGCAGCTTCATCACAGAAATGAATAACATGCCCATCAATATTATCAACCAAGAGATCTTTAACCATAGAAATACTAGGTTAAACTTTAATTTTTTTCAAGGGGTGTAGGTGTTCTAATACAACTCTTACGAACCACAGTTGAAGCTTTAGCATGTGCCTTTATCCTAACAGGGAAAGGTGGTTTCTCAATGTAAGCAGTAGGGATAACAGGATCATCATTGTAAGTAATAATTTTCTCTTCAACTTTAATAGGTTCCACTACTTTCACTTCAATGGGAGGATGATATTTAAACCACTTCTCCTTAGGGAGACCAACATGAGTAGCAAAAGATTCAAAGAAAGAAGCTACTATCTCAGAGTCAAGTCCATATTTAGTGCTAAATTCACGAAAAGCATCGGTGTCCATGAAGGATTTAACAGAGTCAAACATAAGATTTATACCTGACTCCTTACCTTCATCGAGTTCCCAATCTTCAGAGTTGCGTTTAATTCTTTCCAATAAGTTCCATTTGAATTCAATATCTTTCTTCATAAAAGAACCAGCACAAGAAGTATCGAGCATGGATTGATCATTACGAGAAAGCCGAGCATAAAAATTCTGAATAATAATTTCTCTCGAGAGCTCATGATTGGGGCATGAATATAACATTGACTTAAGCCTCCCCCAAGCTTGAGAGATTCTTTCTCCTTCATGAGGCCAAAAATTATAAATATAATTCCAATCACGATGAACTAGATGCATAGGATAGAACTTCTGATGAAATTCCACTTTCAACCGGTTGTAGCTCCATGATCCAATATCATCACATAGCCTGTACCATGTCAATGCCTTCTCCTTCAAAGGTAAAGGAAATACATTCTTCTTGATGAGATCCTCAGGCACACCTGCAAGCTTAAATAATCCACAAACTTCATCCACATAGATTAGATGCAAATCAGGATGTAGTGTTCCATCTCCTGCATAAGGATTAGCTAGCAGTTTCTCTATCATACCCGAAGGAATTTCATAATAAATATTTTGAGTAGGTTCAGTAGGTTGAGGGATAACTCTTTGTGTTTTCGGTCCAGGTGAAGATACCCCGAACAAGCCCCTCAAGGTATTACTTTCCATAGTAACAAGTGACAATAAATTTCAGCACACTAAATAATTTTTTTCCTTACCAAGTTCCACTCACCAAAGGCGCTTCACTCCCTGGCAACGGCGCCAGAAAAGAGTCTTGATGACCCAATAGTATAGGGGATCTATCATAGTTCTTTCGACAAGTAAGAGTGTCAAACCAAACGAGGAGCAGAAGGAAATGACAATCGGTTCTTCGTAAGGTATTCTCTGCAAGCACTGAAATTATCAGTAACAGATAGTTTTGTGATAAGATAATTCGTAATGGGTAGCAAGTAACAATTGTAACAAAGGTGCAGCAAGGTGGACCAATCCTTTTTATAGCAAAGGACAAGCCTGGACAAACTCTTATATAAAGCAAAGCGCTCCCGAGGACACATGGGAATTTATATCAAGCTAGTTTTCATCATGCTCATTTGATTCGCGTTCGCTACTTTGATAATTTGATATGTGGATGGACCGGTGCTTGGGTGTTGTCTTTACTTGGACCAGCCTCCCACTTATGATTACCCCCCCCCCCCCCGCAAGCATCCGCAACTACGAAAGAAGAATTAAGATAAATCTAACCATAGCATGAAACGTGTGGATCCAAATCAGACCCTTACGAAGCAACGCATAAACTAGGGTTTAAGCTTCTGTCACTCTAGCAACCCATCATCTACTTATTACTTCACAATGCCTTCCTCTAGGCCCAAACAATGGTGAAGTGTTATGTAGTCAATGTTGACATAACACCACTAGAGGAGAGACAACATACATCTCATCAAAATATCGAACGAATACCAAATTCACATGATTACTTATAACAAGACTTATCCCATGTCCTCAGGAACAAACGTAACTACTCACAAAACATGTTCATGTTCATAATAATAGGAGTATAAGTGATGATCAAGGATCTGAACATATAATCTTCCACCAAGTAAACCAACTAGCATCAACTACAAGGAGTAATCAACACTACTAGCAACCCACAGGTACCAATCTGAGGTTTTGAGACAAAGATCGGATACAAGAGATGAACTAGGGTTTGGAGATGAGATGGTGCTGATGAAGATGTTGATGGAGATTGCCCCCCTCTCAATGAGAGGATCGTTGGTGATGACGATGGCTTTGATTTCCCCCTCCCGGAGGGAAGTTTTACCGGCAGGATCGCCCTGCCGGAGCTCTAGATTGGTTCTGCCCAAGTTCCGCCTTGAGACGGCGGCGCTTCGTCCCGAAAGGTCTCTTATGAATTTTTCCTCGACGAAACCCACCATATAGCAGAAGATGAGCACCGGAGGGCTGCCAGGTGGGCCACAAGCTCGCTAGCCACGGCCAGGGGGTGGTCGCGGCCAGCAGGCTTGTGGCTCCCGGGTGGGCCTCCTGATGTATTTCTTTTGCCCAGTATTTTTTATATATTCTAAAATAATTGTCCGTAGATTTTCAGGACTTTTGGAGTTGCGCAGAATAGGTATCTCAGATTTTCTACTTTTCCAGGCCAGAATTCCAGCTGCCGACATTTTCCCTCTTCATGTATACCTTGTAAAATAAGAGAGAAAATGCATACGTATTTTTACCAAAATGTGTAATAACAGCCCATAATGCAATAAATATCAATATAATATCATGATGCAAGATGGACATATCACTCTCCTGGTCGTGCAAGCGTGAGGGATCCCTGCTGTAGGTTTGCAATATGCTTATGATTCACTTATGGTGGGTGGCGTGAGTGATAGAACACAGACCCAAGTAAGTAGGTTGTTGCATATGGGAGTGAAGAGGACTTGATACCTTATAATGCTATGGTTGGTTTTTACCTTAATGATCTTTAGTAGTTGCGGATGCTTGCTAGAGTTCCAATCATAAGTGCATATGATCCAAGTAGAGAAAGTATGTTAGCTTATGCCTCTCCCTCATATAAAATTGCAATAATGATTACCTGTCTAGATATCAATTGCCTAGGGACAATTCCGCAACTCCTACCACCACTTATACACACTCGTTAAACTAACTTAGTTGTTTCTCTTTCTTAGCAGCCCCTAGTTTTTATTTGTGTGCTCTTTATTATCTTGCAAACCTATCCTATCACACCTACAAAGTACTTCTAGTTTCATACTTGTTCTAGGTAAAGCGAACGTTAAGCGTGTGTAGAGTTGTATCGGTGGTCGATAGAACTTGAGGGAATATTTGTTTTACCTTTAGCTCCTCATTGGGTTCGACACTCTTACTTGTCGAGAAAGGCTACAATTGATCCCCTACACTTTTGGGTTATCAAGACCTACTGCTTACATAGAGAAACCACCTTTACATGTTAGGATAAAGGAACATGCTAAGGTATCAACTGTGGTTTGCAAAAGTAATATTAGAGCACCTAAGCCCTCTGAACAAATTAAAGTAGAACCTAGTTTTGCTATGGTTAAAGATCTCTTGGTAGAAAATATTGATGGGCATGTCATTTACTTCTGTGATGAAGCTGCAAGAATTGCTAAACGCGATGAAAAATACAAACATAGACCCGTAGTTGGCTTGCCCGTTGTCTTAGTTAAAATAGGAGATCATTGTTATCATGCTTATGTGATTTAGGTGCTAGTGTGAGTGCTATTCCTTTTATCTTATATCAAGAAATTATGAATGACATAGCACCTACTGAAATAGAAGATATTGATGTTACTATTAAACTTGCTAATAGAGATACAATTACACCACTTGGGATTGTTAGAGATGTAGAAGTCTTGTGTGGGAAAATAAAATATCCTACTGATTTTCTAGTTCTTGGTTCCCCACAAGATGACTTTTGTCCCATTATCTTTGGTAGACCTTTCTTGAACACTGTTAATGCTAAGATAGATTGTCAAAAAGAAATTGTCAGTGTTGAGTTTGGTGATGTGTCTCATGATTTTAATTTTTCCAAGTTTAGTACACAAACCTCGTGATAGAGAATTACCTAGTAAGGATGAAATAATTGGTCTTGCTTCTATTGCCGTTCCTCCTACTGATCCACCAGAACAATATTTGCTAGACCATGAAAATGATTTGCACTTTCGTGAAAGAAATGAAATAGATCAAAAAATCTTTGAACAACAACCTCTATTGAAACACAAATTGCCTATTGAAACTCTTGGAGGTCCTCCTCCACCTAAAGGTGATCCTGTGTTTGAACTAAAACAATTGCCTTACACTTTGAAGTTTGCTTACCTTGATGAGAAAAAGATATATCATGTTACTATTAGTGCTAACCTTTCAGAACATGAAGAAGAAAGATTATTAAAAATTCTAAGGAAGCGTCGGGCTGCTATTGGCTATACTCTTGATCATCTTAAGGGCATTAGTCCCACTCTATGTCAGCATAAGATTAATATGGAACATGATGCTAAACCCGTTGTTGATCACCAATGACGATTGAATCCTGAGATGAAAAAGTGGGAAGAACTGAAATATTAAAGATTCTAGAAGCATTTATAATCTATCCTATAGCTGATAGTAGATGGGTGAGTCCCGTTCATTGTGTCCCTAAGAAAGCAGGTATTACTGTTGTTCCCAATGATAAAAATGAGCTTATTCCACACAGAATTGTTACTGGCTATAGGATGGTAATTGATTTTAGAAAGTTAAATAAAGCTACTAGAAAAGATCATTGCCCCTTTACTTTTATTGATCAAATGCTTGAAAGATTATCTAAGCACACACACTTTTGTTTCCTAGACGGATATTCTGGTTTCTCTCAAATACCTGTGTCATAATCTGATCAAGTGAAAACAACCTTTACTTGTCCTTTTGGAACCTTTGCTTATAGACGTATGCCTTTTGGTTTATGCAATGCACCTGCTACCATTCAAAGATGTATGACTGCTATATTCTCTAATTTTTGTGAAAAGATTGTGGAGGTTTTCATGGATGATTTTCCGTTTACGGAACTTCTTTTGATGATTTCTTAAGCAACCTTGATTGAGTTTTGCAGAGATGTGAACAAACTAATCTCGTCTTGTATTGGGAGAAGTGACACTGTATGGTTAATGAAGGTATTGTCTTGGGGCATAAGATCTCTGAACGAGGTATTGAGATGGATCAAGCTAAAGTTAATGCAATTGAGAAAATGCCATGTCCTAGGGATATCAAAGGTATTCGAAGTTTGCTTGGTCACATTGGTTTCTATATGAGGTTTATTAAAGACTTATCAAAGATTTCTAGGCCTCTTAGTAATCTTTTGCAAAAGGATATTCCCTTTGTTTTTGATGATGATTTCATGGAAGCCTTTGAAACACTAAACAAAGCCTTAACCACTACACCTATTGTTCAACCACCTGATTGGAACTTGCCTTTTGAAATTATGTGTGATGCTAGTGATTATGTTGTTGGTGCTGTTCTAGGACAAAGAGTTGATAAGAAATTAGATGTTATCCATTATGCTAGCAAAACTCTAGACAGTGGCCAAAGAAATTATGCTACTACTGAAAAAGAATTTTTAGCATTCGTGTTTGCTTGTGATAAATTCAGACCTTACATTGTTGATTCCAAAGTTATTGTTCACACTGATCATGCTGCTATAAAATATCTTATGGAAAAGAAAGATGCTAAACCTAGACTTATTGGGTGGGTTCTCTTGCTTCAGGAATTCGATTTACATATCGTTGATATGAAGGGAGTTGAGAAACCCGTAGCTGATAACTTGTCTAGGTTAGAAATAATTCCTTATGACCCACTACCTATCTATGATAGTTTTCCTGATGAACAACTAGTTGCAATAAATGTCTCTCAAAACACTCCATGGTATGCTAACTATGTTAATTACATTGTTGCTAAATATATTCCACCTAGTTTCACTTACGAACAAAAGAAACAAATTGTTCTATGACTTAATACATTACTTTTGGGATGACCCACATCTTTATAAAGAAGGAGTAGATGATATTATTAGATGTTGTATACCTGAGCATGAACAGGAACAAATCTTACGGAAATGTCATTCTGATGCTTATGGAGGACATCATGCTGGAGATAGAACTGCTCATAAGGTATTACAGCCTGGTTTTTATTGGCCTACTCTCTTCAAGGATGCCCGTAAGTTTGTCTTGTCTTGTGATGAATGTCAAAGAATTGGTAATGTTGGTAAGCATCAGGAATTGCCTATGAACTATTCACTTGTTGTTGAACCATTTGATGTTTGGGGTTTTGATTATATGGGACCTTTTCCTTCCTCTAATGGGTACACTCATATTTTGGTTGTTGTTGATTATGTCCCTAAGTGGGTAGAAGCTATTCCAACTAGTAGTGTTGATCATCATACTTCCATTAAACTGCTTAAAGAGGTTATTTTCCCAAGGTTTGGAGTCTCTAGATATCTAATGACTGATGGTGGTTCACACTTTATTTATGGTGCTTTTCGTAAGATGCTTGCTAAATATGATGTTAACCATAGAATTGCATCACCCTATCATCCTCAATCTAGTGGTGAAGTTGAACTTAGCAATAGAGAAATAAAATTGATATTACAAAAAATTGTTAATTGGTCCCAAAAGAATTGGTCTTAGAAACTAAATGATGCACTTTGTGCCTATAGAACAGCGTATAAAAATCCTATGGGTATGTCTCCATATAAGATGGTCTACAGAAAAGCTTGTCATTTGCCTCTAGAATTAGAACATAAAGCATTTTGGGCAATCAAAGAACTAAACTATGACTTCAAACTTGCTGGTGAAAAGAGGTTATCTGATATTAGCTCATTAGATGAATGGAGAAACCAAGCTTATGAAAATTCCAAGTTATTTAAAGAAAATAAAAAAGATGGCATGACAAAAGAATCCAAATGCGAGAATTCAAAGTTGGAGAATATATTCTTTTGTACAATTCTTGTTTCAGATTTTTTGCAGGAAAATTTCTCTCCGAATGAGAAGGACCCTATGTTATCAAAGAGGTTTATCGTTCAAGAGCTATTAAGATTAATAATACCGAAGGTACCAACCAGAAGGTGGTCAATGGACAAAGAATTAAACACTATATCTCAGGTACGTGTTGGGGAACGTTGCATGGGAAACAAAAAATTTCCTACGCACACGCAAGATCTATCCATGGTGATGAGCATCTACGAGAGGGGCAGTGGATCTACATACCCTTGTAGATCGCTAAGCGGGAAGCGTTAAGAAACACGGTTGATGTAGTAGAACGTCTTCGCGATCCAAATCGTCGAGCGTCCTGCGATCCAATCACGATCCGTCCCGATGTAGCACCGAACGGACGGCACCTCCGCGTTCAGCACACGTATAGCTTGATGACGATCTCCGCCTTCTTGATCCAGCAAGAGGGAGCGGAGAGGTAGACGAGTTCTCCGACAGCGTGACGGCACTGCGGCGATGGTGGTGGAGTAATCTCGGTTGGGCTTCGCCTAAGCATAGCTGAAACCGATCTAGAGGAGAAACTACGGACTAGAGGGTAGGGTTGCACGTGGCCGAAAATCAAGTGCAAAAACCCTAAAACCCACTAGTATATATAGGAGGAGAGGAGGAGGAGGATTGGCGCAAGGGCCAGACCCTCTTTTCTTCGGCCGAAGTGGAGAGGAGGAGTCCTCCTCCTCCACTCCTAGTAGGATTAGGACTCCTTCCTTATTTCCACCTTTTTGCCTTTTCCACCTTTTCTCCTTTGGAATTTCTTCCCAGCCGCATGGGCCTTGTGTGGGACTTCCACCAGACCACTAAGGGATGGTATTTATCCTCCCACAGCCCATGTAGCCTCTTGGGTCGAAATATCCCTCCCGATGGTCCCCCGGTACACTACCGACACTCCCGGTACACAAACGATGAGCCCGAAACTTTTCCGGTGACCAAAACAGGACTTCCTATATATCAATCTTTATCTCCGGACCATTCTGGAGCTCCTCGTGATTTCCGGGATCTCATCCGGGACACTAAACAACCTTTGGTCACCACCATATATAAGTCTATACTACCAAAACGTCACCAAACCTTAAGTGTGCTGACCCTGCGGGTTCGAGAACTATGTAGACATGACCGAGACACCTCTACGGTCAATAACCAATAGCGGGAACTGGATGCCCATATTGGTTCCTACATATTATATGAAGATCTTTATCGGTCGCCCCTCTATGTCAAGGATTCAGTTAATCCCGTATGATGTTCCCTTTGTTCTTCGGTATGTTACTTGCCCGAGATTCGATCGTCGGTATTTCCATACCTAGTTCAACCTCGTTACCGGCAAGTATCTTTACTCGTTCCATAATACAAGATCCCATGACTAACACTTAGTCACATTGCTTTCAAGGCTTATTGTGATGTTGTATTACCGAGTGGGCCCTGAGATACCTCTTTGTCACACGGAGTAACAAATCCCAGTCTTGATCCATGCTAACCCAACAGACACCCTCGGAGATACCTGTAGAGCACCTTTATAGTCACCTAGTTACGTTGCGATGTTTGATACACACAAGGCACTCCTCCGGTGTCCGTGAGTTGCATGATCTCATGGTCATAGGAACATATACTTGGCATGTAGAAGACCATAGCAATAAACTGACACGATCATATGATACGTTTATAGTTTGGGTCTTGTCCATCCCATCATTCTCCTAATGATGTGATCCCGTTATCAGATGACATCTCATGTCAATGGCTAGGAAACCTTGACCATCTTTGATCAACGAGCTAGTTCACTAGAGGCATACTAGGGGCAAAGTGTTGTCTATTTATCCACACATGCAATGTGTTTCCAATCAATACAATTATAGCATGGACAATAAACGTTTATCATGAACAAGGAAATATAATGAAAACACTTTATTTATTGCCTCTAGGGCATATTTCCAACAGTCTCCCACTTGCACTAGAGTCAATAATCTAGTTCACATCACTATGTGATTTACATTGTAATGAATCGAACACCCATGCAGTTCTGGTGTTGATCATGTTTAGCCCTTGGAAGAGGTTTAGTCAACGGGGCTGCAACATTCAGATCCGTATGCACTTTGCAAATATTTATGTCCTTCTCCTCGATGTAATCGCGGATGGAATTGAAGCGTCGCTTTATGTGTCTGGTCCTCTTGTGAAACCTTGGTTCCTTGGCCAGAGCAATGGCACCAGTGTTGTCACAGAACAGAGTCATTGGATTCAGTGCACTAGGCACTACTCCAAGATCTATCATGAACTGCTTCATCCAGACACCTTCCTTCGCTGCCTCCAAGGCTGTGATGTACTCCACCTCGCATGTAGAATCGGCTACCACGCTTTGCTTGGAACTGCACCAGCTTACCGCTCCCCCGTTGAGAATAAATACGTATCCGGTTTGCGACTTAGAGTCATCCGGATCAGTGTCAAAGCTTGCATTGACGTAACCTTTTATGACGAGTTCTTCATCACCTCCATAAATGAGAAACATTTCCTTAGTCCTTTTCAAGTACTTCAGGATATTTTTGACCGCCATCCAGTGCTCCATTCTAGGATCACTTTGAAACCTTCCGGCCATACTTATGGCAAGGCTGACATCGGTTCTTGTGCATAGCATTGCATACATGATAGAGCCTATGGGTGAAGCATAGGGGATGACACTCATCTTCTCTCTATCTTCTGCAGTCACTGGGTATTGAGTCTTACTCAACTTTACACCTTGTAACACAAGCAAGAACCCCTTCTTGGACTGATCCATTTTGAACTTCTTCAAAACTTTATCAAGGTATGTGCTCTATGAAAGTGCTATTAAGTGTCTCGATATATCTCTATAGATCTTAATGCCTAATATGAAAGCAGCTTCTCCTAGGTCCTTCATTGAAAAACTCTTGTTCAAATATTCCTTCACGCTTTCCAATAATTCTATATTGTTTCCAACCAGCAATATATCATCTACATATAATATTAGAAATGCTATAGAGCTCCCACTCACTTTCTTCTACATACAAGCTTCTTCATAAACTTGTATAAACCCAAACGCTTTGATCAACTCATCAAAGCGCTTATTCCAACTCCAAGATGCTTGCACTAGTCCATAAATGGATCGTTGGAGTTTGCAAACTTTGTCAGCATTCTCTGGATCAACAAAACCTTCCGGTTGCATCATATACAACTCTTCCTCAAGGAAACTGTTGAGGAACGCTGTTTTGACATCCATCTGCCAAATTTCATAGTCGAAATATGCAGCTATTGCTAACATGATTCTGACGGACTTAAGCATCGCTACGGGTGAGAAGGTCTCATCGTAGTCAACTCCTTGAACTTGTGAAAAACCCTTTGCCACAAGTCGAGCTTTATAGACGGTGACATTACCGTCCGCATCCATCTTCTTCTTAAAGATCCATTTGTTCTGAATGGCCTTTCGCCCTTCAGGTAATACTTCCAAATTCCATACTTTGTTTTCATACATGGATCCCATCTCGGATTTCATGGACTCTAACCATTTCTCGGAATCCGGGCCCATCATCGCTCCTCCATCGCTCATAGGTTCATTGTTGTCCAACAACATGACCTCCAAGACAGGGTTGCCGTACCACTCAGGAGCAGTACGCGCCCTTGTCGACCTACGAGGTTCAATAGTGACTTGATCCGAAGCCTCACGATCATCATCATTAACTTCCTCTTCAACTGTTGTAGGCTCCATAGAAACTTCTTTTTGCGCTGCACTACTCTCTGGTTGAAGTAAAGGTTCAATAACCTCATCAAGCTCATTTTTCTTCCCACTCAATTCTTTCGAGAGAAACTATTTCTCAAGAAATGTTCTTAGCGACAAACACTTTGCCTTCGGATGTAAGATAGAAGGTATACCCAACTGTCTCTTTTGGGTATCCTATGAAGACGCATTTCTCCGCTTTGGGTTCCAGCTTTTCAGGCTGAAGCTTTTTGACATAAGCATCACATCCCCAAACTTTAAGAAATGACAACTTTGGCCACTTGCCAAACCACAGTTCATATGGAGTCGTCTCAACGGATTTTGATGGTGCCCTATTTAAAGTGAATGCAGTTGTCTCTAATGCATAACCCCAAAACGATAGTGACAAATCGGCAAGAGACATCATAGAACGCACCATATCTAATAAGGTTCGATTACGACGTTCGGACACACCATTACGCCGTGGTGTTCCGGGCGGTGTCAACTGTGAAACAATTCCACACTGTCTTAAGTGACTGCCAAACTCATAACTCAGATATTCACCTCCTCGATCATATCGTAGGAATTTGATCTTCTTGTTACGATGATTCTCAACTTCACTCTGAAAGTGCTTGAACTTTTCAAACGTTTCAGACTTGTGTTTCATTAAGTAAATATACCCATATCTACATAAGTCATTAGTGAAGGTGAGAAAATAACGATATCCACCACGCGCTGCAACATTCATTGGACCGCACACATCAGTATGTATGATTTCCAACAAGTCACTTGCCCGTTCCATTGTTCCAGAGAACGGCGTTTTAGTCATCTTGCCCATGAGGCATGGTTCACATGTGTCAAGTGATTCAAAATCAAGTGACTCCAAAATTCCATCAGCATGGAGCTTCCTCGTGCACGAGTCCATCTAGGGTTTGGAATCGGTGGCATCGAATTTAGAATGTTGGTTGCACTGATTTTGAGTGTTTGGCTTTGGACAGACTTTGGTGGGAGAGTTTGTGGGTGTCTTTGGTGACTCTCAGTTGTGCACGTATGAGCATTTTGTTCACCAACAAAACCTTACCCCCTTTTAATAGTAGTTTTTTTATTTCTGTGCCCCTGGTTCCTTAGCTCTACTCATTCATCCCCATTATCTTAACTTTTGCTCACTTTTCCCCACTCCCTTGCCCGAAACCCTCAGAATAGGTTACAACGGACGTTGCCGTCGGGTCAATGCCTCTGACCATTAACTCTGACGAGTGGGGACGCTCCCATTCATGCGGCTGACCACGATCGTGGGGTAGCACGTGTCCGTGGGACTTGCTCGAAACGTCACATCGTATAAAGAGGGGCAACCACCTCCATCGCCCCTACCATTTCCCCACCAAATCCCCTCCCTGCCATATCGTCGTCCTCTCCCCCACCGGCGTCGTCTTGCTCTCCTCCATTGCCTCCACCTCATCGTCTTGCTCTCCCCCACCGCATCCTCTTCCTCACCTTCATCACCTCCATCTGCCCGATGGCGGAAGCTCATGGCGACGCTGGTGCAGCGGTCGGAGATGTAGTGGAGCTACAGGGCGCGATGACCGCGGATGAAGTGAAGGACGTTGGCGGCATCCACGGCGGTGCGGGGAAACTCACAACCTCTACGGATGTGGAGAAGGAGGTGGCAGGCTCCGCTTCAGCGCTGCAGAAGGTGATGACGTCGAGCAGCGCAGTCCATCCCGATACCCCCAATGCGCAGCCTGGCGAGGAGAAGGAGGTATTTGCACTCGCTTTAGGATATTAGCTTGTAGAGTTAGTTGCATTGGTTAGATTGTGATTCATATGGTAGTTCAGATGGTTAGAGTAGTTGGTTTGACAGATGGGCCAGGGTTTCTGTATTGGGGGGGATTGGGGTTTTTGTACTAGTTTTTTTCTGGATTACATTATTTGCAAAAATGCTAGATAGATCTGTATGAGAGATAGGGATCTCTGTGCTTCAATGCTACACAGATGTATGCTTATTAGATTTCGTTTTTAATGCTCACAAATTGGGGTTTTTAATGCTACAGACATGTATGCTTATTAGATTGGGTCTCTATTAGATTTTTTTTGAATGCTACTCAGATTGGGGTTTTGAATGTCATATGCCCAAATGGAATCCATTGATTAAGAAGTTATTTGATTCATTAGTATATAAATTTTTCCACAATATGTACTTATATTAGCTCTGTTGTTCAATGTGTGTGCATGACAATGGAAGATGCAAATAGGATCATAGTATATTAGAACTATGATCAATGTAAAATACATATCTAAATTTTCAATGGGATGTAATTGTATATTCTAGAGGATGATGGTTGGGAAAAAAGAGGAAGCTGGACCTTACTGACTTCAAGGACCCGTACGTTCTAGGGTATTGGATCGAAGAAGAGTGTGAGGTAAGCCTGCTTGAAATTTAGATTGTTCATTTACCCTAGTTCCTTTGAGATGGTGTATATGAAGCTATAATGTATCTATCTAAATTCATTAGTGTGTGCAGTACATCTCTGGAGAAGATGTGGATGTGGACAACTTCGCGTCCTTCAAAGCGAAGGAAGAGGAAAAGATCAGGGCCAAGGGAGATGATTACTACTACAAGAGCATGACCAAAATTTGGCGCTGCCCCTACTGCACCACCAAGGCAATGCCAAAGTCCGGCCGCTTCGTTCACCTTCTAGCTCATGCAGAAGATGTAGCCATCCACGGCGAGGACTACAAGATTAGGGGCCAGCATGCTGCCCTCGCGAAATTCCTGACTCCCATTCGCAACTAATTGATGATGCGATGATGTGTTTTAATATGAACTTTGTGTGTTTGGTTGTTTGGGAACTTTGTTTGTGAACTGGATGTGTTCTATGGATGGTATGGTACTATGTGGTCTTCTATATATGCATGTGGCTATCTATATTGCTTATTTATGTGTTTTTAAATTTGTCTGCTTGTTGGGGAACGTTGCATGGGAAACTAAAATTTTCCTACGCACACGCAGATCTATCCATGGTGATGAGCATCTACGAGAGGGAGAGTGGATCTACATACCCTTGTAGATCGCTAAGCAGGAAGCGTTAAGAAACGCGGTTGGTGTAGTCGAACATCTTCGCGATCCAAATCACCGTGCGTCCCGCGATCCAATCACGATCCGTCCCGCGATCCGATCATGATCCTTCCGATCTAGCACCGAACGGACGACACCTCCGCGTTCAGCACACGTACAGCTTGATGACTATCTCCACCGTCTTGATCCAGCAAGAAGGACTGGAGAGGAAGAAGAGTTCTCCGGCAGCCTGACCACACTCCGGCGATGGTGGTGGAGCAATTCCGGCAGGGCTTCGCCTAAGCACTGCAGAAAACCGATCTAGAGGAGAAACTATGCACTGGAGGAACGGGTAGCACGTGGCTGGAATTCTAGTGCAAAACCCTAGAAATCCACCAGTATATATAGGAGGGAAGGAGGAGGAGAGGCAGCCTTGGACTCCAAGCCTTGGAGGCTTCGGCCGAAGTGGGAGGTGGAGGAGGACTCTCCTCCTCCAATCCTAGTAGTACTAGGATTGCTCCTTTTTGCCTTTTTTCCCACCTTTTCCTATTGGGTTTTTTCCAGCCACATGGGCCTTGTGTGGGAGTTTCCACCAGCCCACTAAGGTCTGAGGTTCACTCTCAAACAGCCCATGAAGCCTCTTGGGTCGAAATACCCCTCCCGGTACACTACCGGCACTCCCGGTACACTACCAATGAGCCCGAAACTTTTCCGGCGACCAAAACGGGACTTCCTATATATGAATCTTTACCTCCGGACCATTCCGGAGCTCCTCGTGACGTCCGGGATCTCATCCAGGACTCCGAACAAACTTCGGTCATCACCATACATAACTCTATACTACCGAATTGTCGCCAAACCTTAAGTGTGCAGACCCTGTGGGTTCGAGAACTATGTAGACATGACCGAGACACCTCTACGGTAAATAACCAATGGCGGGACCTGGATGTCCACATTGGTTCCTACATATTCTATGAAGATCTTTATCGGTCGAACCTCTATGTCAAGGATTCAGTTAATCCCGTATGATGTTCCCTTTGTTCTTCGGTATGTTACTTGCCCGAGATTCGATCGTCGGTATCTCCGTAGCTAGTTCAACCTCGTTATTGGCAAGTCTCTTTACTCATTTCATAATACAAGATCCCGTAACTAACACTTAGTCACATTGCTTGCAAGGCTTATTGTGATGTTGTATTACCGAGTGGGCCCTGAGATACCTCTCCGTCACACGGAGTAACAAATCCCAGTCTTGATCCATGCCAACTCAGCAGACACCCTTGGAGACACCTGTAGAGCACCTTTATAGTCACCCAGTTATGTTGTGACGTTTGATACACACAAGGTACTCCTCCGATATCTGTGAGTTGCATGATCTCATGGTCATAGGAACATATACTTGACATGCAGAAAACAGTAGCAATAAACTGACACGATCATAAGCTACGTTTGTAGTTTGGGTCTTTTCCATCACATCATTCTCCTAATGATTTGATCCCGTTATCAAATGACATCTCATGTCCATGGCTAGGAAACCTTAACCATCTTTCGATCAACGAGCTAGTTCACTAGAGGTATACTAGGGACATTGTGTTTGTCTATGTATCCACACATGTATCCATGTTTCCAATTAATGCAATTATAGCATGGATAATAAACGATTATCGTGAACAAGGAAATACAATAATAAACACTTTATTTATTGCCTCTAGGGCATATTTCCAACAGTCTCCTACTTGCACTAGAGTCAATAATCTAGTTCACATCACTATGTAATTTACATTGTAATGAATCGAACACCCATGCAATTCTGGTGTTGATCATGTTTAGCCCTTGGAAGAGGTTTAGTCAACGGGTCTACAACATTCAGATCTGTGTGCACTTTGCAGATATATATGTCTTTCTCTGTGATGTAATCGCGGATGGAGTTGAAGCGTCGCTTTATGTGTCTGGTCCTCTTGTGAAACCTTGGTTCCTTGGCCAGAGCAATGGCACCAGTGTTGTCACAGAATAGGTTCATTGGATTCAGTGCACTGGGCACTACTCCAAGATCTGTCATGAACTGCTTCATCCAGACACCTTTCTTCGCCGCCTTCGAGGTTGCGATCTATTCCGCTTCGCATGTAGAATCAGCTACCATGCTTTGCTTGGAACTACACCAGCTTACCGCTCCCCCGTTAAGAATAAATACGTATCCGGTTTGCGACTTAGAGTCGTCCGGATCAGTGTCAAAGCTTGCATCGACGTAACCCTTTACGACGAGCTCTTCATCACCTCCATAAACAAGAAACATTTCCTTAGTCCTTTTCAGGTACTTAAGGATATTCTTGACTGCTTGCCAGTGCTCCATTCCAGGATCACTTTGAAACCTTCCGGCCATACTTATGGCAAGGCTGACATCGGGTCTTGTGCACAGCATTGCATACATGATAGAGCCTATGGCTAAAGCATAGGGGATGACACTCATCTTTTCTCTATCATCTGCAGACACTGGGCATTGAGTCTTACTCAACTTCACACCTTGTAACACAGGCAAGAACCCCTACTTGGACTGTTCCATTTTGGACTTCTTCAAAACTTTATCAAGGTATGTGCTCTGTGAAAGTGCTATTAAGCGTCTCGATCTATCTCTGTAGATCTTAATGCCTAATATGAAAGCAGCTTCTCCTAGGTCCTTCATTGAAAAACTCTTGTTCAAATATTCCTTCACGCTTTCCAGCATTTCTATATTGTTTCCAATCAGTAATATGTCATCCACATATAATACTAGAAACGCTATAGAGCTCCCACTCACTTTCTTGTAAATACAAGCTTCTACGTAAACTTGTATAAACTCAAATGCTTTGATCACCTCATCAAAGCGCTTATTCCAACTCCGAGATGCTTGCACCAGTCCATAAATGGATCGCTGGAGTTTACAAACTTTGTCAGCATTCTCTGGATCGACAAAACCTTCAGGTTGCATCATATACAACTCTTCCTCGAGGAAACCGTTGAGGAACGCTGTTTTGACATCCATCTGCCAAATTTCATAGTCGAAATAAGCAGCTATTGCTAACATGATTCTGACAGACTTAATCATCGCTACAGGTGAGAAAGTCTCATCGTAGTCAAATCCTTGAACTTGTGAAAAAACCTTTGCCACAAGTCGAGATTTATAGACGGTGACATAACCGTCCGCGTCTGTCTTCTTCTTAAAGATCCATTTGTTCTGAATGGCCTTTCGCCCTTCAGGTAATACTTCCAAAGTCCATACTTTGTTTTCATACATGGATCCCATCTTGGATTTCATGGCCTCTAACCATTTCTTGGAATCCGGGCCCATCACTGCTCCTCCATAGCTCGTAGGTTCATTGTTGTCCAACAACATAACCTCCAAGACAGGGTTGCCATACCACTTAGGGGTAGTACGCGGGCTTGTCGACCTACGAGGTTCAATAGCAGCTTCATCCGAAGCTTCATGATCATCATCATTAACTTCCTCTTCTACCGTCGTAGGTTCCACAGAAACATCTTTCTGTGATGCGCTACTTTTTGGTTGAAGTAAAGGTTCAATAACCTCATCAAGATCTATTTTCCACCCACTCAATTCTTTCGAGAGAAACTCTTTATCAAGAAATGTTTCGTTCTTAGCGACAAACACTTTGCCTTCGGATCTGAGATAGAAGGTATACCCGACTGTCTCTTTCGGGTATCCTATGAAGACACATTTCTCCGCTTTGGGTTCCAGCTTTTCAGGCTGAAGCTTTTTGACATAAGCATCACATCCCCAAACTTTAAGAAACGACAACTTTGGCTTCTTGCCAAACCATAGTTCATATGGCGTCGTCTCAACGGATTTTGATGGTGCCCTATTTAAAGTGAATGCAGCTGCCTCTAATACATAACCCCAAAACGATAGTGGCAAATCAGCAAGAGACATCATAGAACGCACCATATCTAATAAGGTTCGATTACGACGTTCAGATACACCATTACGCTGTGGTGTTCCGGGCGGTGTCAACTGTGAAACAATTCCACATTGTCTTAAGTGACTGCCAAACTCATAACTCAGATATTCACCTCCTCGATCAGATCGCAGGAACTTAATCTTCTTGTTACGATGATTCTCAACTTCACTCTGAAATTGCTTGAACTTTTCAAACGTTTCAGACTTGTGTTTCATCAAGTAAATATACCCATATATACTTAAGTCATCAGTGAAGGTGAGAAAATAACAATATCCACCATGCGTTGTAACATTCATTGGACCGCACACATCAGTATGTATGATTTCCAATAAGTCACTTGCCCGTTCCATTGTTCCAGAGAACGGTGTTTTAGTCATCTTGCCCATGAGGCATGGTTCACATGTGTCAAGTGATTCAAAATCAAGCTCCAAAAGTCCATCAGCATGGAGCTTCCTCATGCGTTTAACACCAATATGACCTAAACGACAGTGCCATAAGAAAGTGGTACTATCATTATCAACTCTACATCTTTTGGCATCAATGTTATGAACATGTGTATCATCACTATCAAGATTCAATATGAATAAACCCCTCACATTGGGTGCATGACCATAAAAGATATCACCCATATAAATAGAACAACCATTATTCTCTGATTTAAATGAGTAACTGTCTTGCAATAAACAAGATCTAGATATAATGTTCATCCATAACGCAGGCACTAAATAACAATTATTCAGGTTCATCACTAATCCCGATGGTAATCAAAAAGAGAGTGTGCCGACGGCGATCACATCAACCTTGGAACCATTTCCCACACACATCGTCACTTAGTCCTTAGCCAGCCTCCGTCTATTCCATAGGTCCTGCTTTGAGTTGCAAATGTGAGCAACCGAATCGGTATCAAATACCCAGGCACTACAACGAGATCTAGTAAGGTACACATCAATAACATGTATATCATATATACCTTGTTTGTTGTTGGCCGCCTTCTTGTCAGCCAGGTACTTGGGGCAGTTCCGCTTCTAGTGACCAGTTCCCTTGCAATGAAAACACTCAGTTTCTGGCTTGGGTCCGGCCTTGGGTTTCTTTACAGGAGGAGCAACTGCTTTGCCATCCTTCTTGGATTTACCCTTCTTGCCCTTGCCCTTGCCATTCTTCTTGAAACTAGTGGTTTTATTGACCATCAACACTTGATGTTCTTTCTGGATTTCATACTCAGCGACTTTCAGCATCGCAAACAGCTCGGCGACTAACTTGTTCATCCCGTGCATTTTATAGTTCATCACAAAGATCTTGTAGCTAGGTGGCAGTGATTGAAGAACGCTGTCAGTGATCGCCTCTAGCGAAAGGGCAATTCCCAGCTCTGCCAGACGAGTCGAATACCCAGACATTCTAAGTATATGTTCACTGATAGATTCGTTCTCCTCCATTTTGCAAGCATAGAACTTATCGGAGGTCTCATACCTCTCGATCCGGGCATTCTTCTGAAAGATAAACTTCAACTCCTGGAACATCTCATATGCTCCATGTGTTGGGAGACGTAGTAGTAAATCAAAAGAATTCCTACGTGTCACCAAGATCTATCTATGAAGAAACCAGCAACAGGTGGGGAGAGATTGCATCTTCATACCTTTGAAGATCGCAAAGCGGAAGCATTACAAGAACGCGCTTGGTGGAGTCGTACTCGTAGCGATTCAGATCGCGGTGGACTCCGATCTCAACGCCGAACAACGGCGCCTCCGCGTTCAACACACGTGCAGCCCGGTGACGTCTCCTATGCCTTGATCCTGCAAGGAGGAAGGAGAGGTTGGGGAAGAGCTCTGGCAGCATGACGGTGTGGTGACGATGGAACTGCGTGGACTCCGGTAGGGCTTCGCCAAGCGCTATGGAGAACGAGGAGAGGGAGGAGTAGGGTTGCGCCGAGAGAGGAAGAAAACCGTGTCCCTGGCAGCCCAAAACCTCCACTATATATAGGAGGAGGGGAGGGATGTTGGAAATATGCCCAAGAGGCAATAATAAAATGGTTATTATTGTATTTCCTTGTTCATGATAATTGTCTATTGTTCATGCTATAATTGTGTTAACCGGAAACCATAATACATGTGTGAATACATAGACCACAACATGTCCCTAGTGAGCCTCTAGTTGACTAGCTCGTTGATCAATAGATGGTCACGGTTTCATGACCATGGACATTGGATGTCGTTGATAACGGGATCACATCATTAGGAGAATGATGTGATGGACAAGACCCAATCCTAAGCATAGCACTAGATCGTGTAGTTCGTTTGCTAAAGCTTTTCAATGTCAAGTATTGTTTCCTTAGACCATGAGCTTGTGCAACTCCCGGATACCATAGGAATGCTTTGGGTGTGCCAAATGTCACAATGTAACTGGATGGCTATAAAGGTGCACTACAGGTATCTCCCAAAGTGTCTGTTGGGTTGGCACGAATCGAAACTGGGATTTGTCACTCCGTGTGACGGAGAGGTATCTCTGGGCCCACTCGGTAAGACATCATCATATTGAGCTCAATGTGACCAAGGAGTTAGTCACGGGATGATGTATTACATAACGAGTAAAGAGACTTGCCGGTAACGAGATTGAACAAGGTATAGAGATAACGACGATCGAATCTCGGGCAAGTATCATACCGATAGACAAAGGGAATTGTATACGGGATTGATTGAATCCCCGACATCGTGGTTCATTCGATGAGATCATCGTGGATCATGTGGGAGCCAACATGGGTATCCAGATCCCGCTGTTGGTTATTAGCCGGAGAAGTGTCTCGGTCATGTCCACGTGTCTCCCGAACCCGTAGGGTCTACACACTTAAGGTTCGATGACGCTAGGGTTATACGGAAATGGTATACATGATTACCGAAAGTTGTTCGGAGTCCCAGATGAGATCTCAGACGTCACGAGGAGCTCCGGAATGGTCCGGAGGTAAAGATTGATATGTAGGAAGTCCTGTTTTGGTCACCGGAAAGTTTTCGGGCTCATCGATATTGTACCGGGAGTGCCGGGAGGGTGCCGGAGGACCCCCGGGAGGGTTGTGACGACCATAGGACTTTGTGGGCCCTTAGAGGAGGTGTGCCAGCCCTTATTGGGCTGGCCAAGACCTTCTAGAAAGGCCCATGCGGCTGGAGATCTAGAGATAAAGGGCAAAGAGTTTTAAAAGGAGGAGATCCACCTCCCTTGTGGGAGGTGGACTCTATCCCCACTTCGGTCGAAGCCCTCCTCTGTGGAGGAGGGGACAAGGCAGCCCTCCCTCTCCCTCCTCCTATATATAATTGAGGTTTTGGACTTTTGAGAACAGTTCTGAACTCTCTCTCTCACGGCAATGCCCTACCTCTCTTCTTCCTCCTCCGCAGCGCTTAGGCGAAGCCCTGCCGGGATACCTTGCTACTCCACCACCACCACGCTGTCGTGCTGCTGTTGGAGCCCTTCCCCAACCTCTCCTTCCTCCTTGCTAGATCAAGGCGTAGGATACGTCACCGGGCTGCACGTGTGTTGAACGCGGAGGCACCGTTGTTCGGTGCTTAGATCGGAATCCACCGCGATCTGAATCGCTGCGAGTACGACTCCATCAACCGCATTCTTGTAACGCTTCCGCTTAGCGATCTTCAAAGGTATGAAGATGTAATTGCCCCACTAGTTGCTAGTTTCTCCATAGATAGATCTTGGTGACACGTAGGAAAATTTTGATTACTACTATGTCTCCCAACAGTGGCATCATGAGCTAGGTCTATGCGTAGAATCTATGCACGAGTAGAACACAAAGCAGTTGTGGGCGTCGATTTTGTTAATTTCTTACCACTACTAGTCTTATCTTGATTCAGCGGTATTGTGGGATGAAGCGGCCCGGACCGACTTTACACGTACGCTTACGTGAGACTGGTTCCACCGCCTGACATGCACTTGTTACATAAGGTGGCTAGCGGGTGTCTGTCTCTCCCACCTTAGTCGGATTGGATTCGATGAAAAGGGTCCTTATGAAGGGTAAATAGCAATTGGCATATCACGTTGTGGTTTTGACGTAGGTAAGAAACGTTCTTGCTAGTAACCTATAGCAGCCACGTAAAAACTTGCAACTACAAATTAGAGGACGTCTAACTTGTTTTTGCAGCATATGCCTTGTGATGTGATATGGCCAAAGGATGTGATGTGATGCATTGTGATGTATGAGATTGATCATGTTCTTGTAATAGGATTCACGACTTGCATGTCGATGAGTATGACAACCGGCAGGAGCCATAGGAGTTGTCTTATTTTATTGTATGACCTGCATGTCAATCATAAACGTCATGTAATTACTTTACTTTATTGCTAAACGTTAGCCATAGTAGTAGAAGTAATAGTTGGCGAGACAACTTCATGAAGACACAGTGATGGAGATCATGGTGTCGTGCCGGTGACAGTGATGATCATGGTGCCCCGAAGATGGAGATCAAAGGAGCAAGGTGATAATGGCCATATCATGTCACTATATTGATTGCATGTGATGTTTATCATGTTTACATCTTATTTTCCTAGAACGACGGTAGTAAATAAGATGATCTCTCACTAAAATTTCAAGAAAAGTGTTCACCCTAACTGTGCACCGTTGCTAAGGATCGTTGTTCCGAAGCACCACGTGATGATTGGGTGTGATAGGTTCTAACGTTCGCATACAACAGGTGTAAGCCAGATTTACACACGCGAAACACTTAGGTTGATGGCCTAGGAACATGAAAGACCGAAAGGTCGAACATGAGTCGTATGGAAGATACAATCAACATGGAGATATTCACCATGGATGACTAGTCCATCTCACGTGATGATCGGACACGGGCTAGTTGACATGGATCATGTGTCACTTGGATGACTAGAGAGATGTCTATGTAAGTGGGAGTTCATTAAATAATTTGATTATGTGAACTTAATTATCATGAACTTAGTCTAAAATTATCTTTACAATCTATATTGTAGATCCAATGGCCAGCGCGAATGTCACCCTCAATTTCAACGTGTTCCTAGGGAAAACCAAGCTGAAAGATGATGGAAGCAACTATGCGGACTGGGTCCATGGCTTGAGGATCATCCTCATAGCTTCCAAGAAATTGTATGTCCTTGATGCACCACTAGGTGACCCACCCCTTCTCCTAGCAGAGCAAGACGTTGCGAACGCTTGGCATTCTCGCTGTGATGATTACTCCATTGTTTAGTGCGGCATGCTTTACAGTTTAGAACCGGGGCTCCAAAAGCGTTTTGAGAAACACGGAGCATATGAGACGTTCCAAGAGCTGAAACTGGTTTTCCAAGCTCATGCCCGGGTCGAGAGATATAACGTCTCCGACAAGTTCTCCAGTTGTAAGATGGAGGAGAATAGTTCTATCAGTGAGCACATCCTCAAGATGTCTGGGCTACACAACCGCTTTACTCAGCTGGGAGTTAATCTCCCGGATGACTCGGTCATTGACAGAATCCTCCAGTCGCTTCCACCTAGCTACAAGAGCTTTGTGATGAACTACAACATGAAAGGGATGGAGAAGTCCATTCCTGAGTTGTACTCGATGCTGAAATCAGCAGAGGTCGAGATCAGAAAGGAGCATCAAGTGTTGATGGTAAATAAGACCACTAGTTTCAAGAAAGGCAAGGGTAAGAAGAACTTCAAGAAGGACGGCAAAGTTATTGCCACGCCCGGTAAACAAGTTGCCGGGAAGAAGAAGAACAAGCATGGACCCAAGCCTGAGACTGAGTGCTTTTACTGCAAGGGTACCGATCACTGGAAGCGGAACTGCCCCAAGTACTTAGCGGATAAGAAGGACGGCAACATTAAAGGTATATGTGATATACTTGTTATTGATGTGTACCTAACCAGCGCTCGTAGTAGCTCCTGGGTATTTGATACCGGTGCAGTTGCTCACATTTGTAACTCCAAGCAGGAGCTGCGGAATAAGCGGAGGCTGGCAAGGACGAGGTGACGATGCGCATCAGGAATGGTTCCAAGGTCGATGTGATCGCCGTCGGCACGCTGCCTCTACATCTACCTTCGGGATTAGTGTTAAACCTTAATAATCGTTATTTAGTACCAGCTTTGAGGATGAACATTGTATCTGGATCTCGCTTGATGCGAGATGGCTACTCATTTAAATCTAAGAATAATGGTTGTTCTATTTATATGAGAGAAATGATTTATGGTCATGCCCCGCTGGTCAATGGTTTATTTTTGATGAATCTCGAACGTGATGTTACACATGTCCATAGTGTGAGTACCAAAAAGTGTAAGGTTGATAACGATAGTCCCACTTACATGTGGCACTACCGCCTTGGTCATATTGGTGTCAAACGTATGAAGAAGCTCCATACTGATGGACTTTTGGAGTCTCTTGATTTCTAATCATTTGACACGTGCGAACCATGCCTCATGGGCAAGATGACTAAGACTCCGTTCTCCGGAACAATGGAGCGAGCAACTGACTTGTTGGAAATAATACATACCGATGTATGCGGTCCAATGAGTGTCGAGGCTCGTGGTGGCTACCGTTATGTTCTCACCCTCACTGATGACTTGAGTAGATATGGGTATGTCTACTTAATGAAACATAAGTCTAAAACTTTTGAAAGGTTCAAGGAATTTTAGAGTGAGGTAGAGAATCAACGTGACAGGAAAATAAAGTGCCTACGATCTGATCGTGGCGAAGAATATTTAAGTCACGAGTTTGGCACGCACCTAAGGAAATGTGGAATTGTTTCACAACTCACGCCACCTGGCACACCTCAGCGAAATGGTGTGTCTGAACGTCGTAATCGCACTCTATTAGACATGGTACGATCTATGATGTCTCTTACCGACTTACCGCTATCATTTTGGGGATATGCATTAGAGACTGCCGCATTCACTTTAAATAGGGCACCGTCAAAATCCGTTGAGACGACACCATATGAATTATGGTTTGGAAACAAACCTAAGCTGTCATTTCTAAAAGTTTGGGGATGCGATGCTTATGTGAAGAAACTTCAACCTGAGAAGCTCGAACCCAAAGCGGAAAAGTGCGTCTTCATAGGATATCCCAAAGAGACCATTGGGTATACCTTCTACCTACGATCCGAGGGCAAAGTCTTTGTTGCCAAGAATGGATCCTTTCTCGAGAAAGAGTTTCTCTCGAAAGAAGTAAGTGGGAGGAAAATAGAACTTGATGAGGTAATTGTACCTCCACTCGAACCGGAGAGTACCGCAGCACAGGAAGTTGTTTCTGTGGAGCCTACACCGGCTGGAGAGGAAGTTAATGATGATGATCATGAAACTTCAGATCAAGTTACTATTGAATGTCGAAGGTCCACTAGGACACGTTCCGCACCAGAGTGGTACGGCAACCCTGTCCTAGAGATCATGTTGTTAGACAACGGTGAACCTTCGAACTATGAAGAAGCGATGGTGGGCCCGGATTCCAACAAATGGCTTGAAGCCATGAAATCCGAGATAGGATCCATGTATGAGAACAAAGTATGGACTTTGGTGGACTTGCCTGATGATAAGCTAGCCATTGAAAATTAATGGATCATTAAGAAGAAGACTGA
The DNA here is from genome assembly GCA_022496015.1 of Hordeum marinum. Lineage (NCBI taxonomy): Eukaryota > Viridiplantae > Streptophyta > Magnoliopsida > Poales > Poaceae > Hordeum > Hordeum marinum. The sequence goes on along the minus strand of CM039678.1, from coordinate 506,555,046 downwards.
CGCGGATGGTAATGTGACCGTCTATAAGGCTCGGCTTGTCGCTAAGGGTTATCGACAAGTTCAAGGAGTTGACTACGATGAGACTTTCTCACCCGTAGCGATGCTGAAGTCTGTCTGAATCATGTTAGCAATTGCCGCATTTTATGATTATGAGATCTGGCAAATGGAGTCAAAACAGCATTCCTTAATGGCTTCCTCAAGGAAGAACTGTATATGATACAGTCGGAAGGTTTTGTCGATCCTAAAGATGATGACAAGGTATGCAAGCTCCAGCGCTCCATCTATGGGCTGGTGCAAGCATCTCGGAGTTGGAACATTCGCTTTAATGAAGTGATTAAAGCGTTTGGGTTTGTACAAGTTTATGAAGAACCCTGTATTTACAACAAAGTGAGTGGGAGCTCTGTAGCATTTCTCGTATTATATGTGGATGACATACTGATAATGGGAAATGATATAGAACTCTTGGAAAGTGTAAAGGCCTACTTGAATAAGTGTTTTTCAATGAAGGACCTTGGAGAAGCTGCTTACATATTAGGTATTAAGATCTATAGAGATAGATCGAGACGCCTCATAGGTCTTTTACAAAGCACATACCTTGAAAAGATATTGAAGAAGTTCAATATGGATCAGTCCAAGAAGGGGTTCTTGCCTGTGTTACAAGGTGTGAGATTGAGTACGACTCAATGCCCGACCACGGCAAAGGATAGAGAAGAGATGAGTGTCATCCCCTATGCTTCAGCCAGAGGCTCTATTATGTATGCCATGCTGTGTACCAGACCTGATGTGGACCTTGCCATAAGTTTGGTAGGGAGGTACCAAAGTGATCCCGGAGCGGAACACTGGACAGCGGTCAAGAACATCCTGAAGTACCTGAAAAGGACAAAGGACATGTTTCTCGTATATGGAGGTGCCGAAGAGCTCGTCGTAAAGGGTTACGTCGATGCGAGCTTCGACACAGATCCGGATGACTCCAAGTCGCAAACCGGATATGTGTATATTTTGAACGGAGGGGCAGTCAGCTGGTGCAGCAGCAAACAAACCGTCGTGGCAGCATCTACATGTGAAGCGGAGTACATAGCTGCTTCGGAAGCAGCAAAGCAAGGAGTCTGGATGATGGAGTTCATCACCGACCTAGGAGTAATTCCAAGTGCGTCGGGCCCTATGACTCTATTCTGTGACAACACTGGAGCTATTGCCCTTGCGAAGGAGCCCAGGTTTCACAAGAAAACAAGACACATCAAGCGCCGCTTCAACTCCATGAGTGATTACATTCAGGAGGGAGATATAGATATTTGTAAAGTGCATACGGATCTGAATGTCGCAGATCCGTTGACTAAACCTCTCTCACGAGCAAAACATGATCAACACCAGAATGCTATGGGTGTACGATTCATCACAACGTAACTAGATTATTGACTCTAGTGCAAGTGGGATACTGTTGGAAATATGCCCTAGAGGCAATAATAAAATGGTTATTATTGTATTTCCTTGTTCATGATAATTGTCTATTGTTCATGCTATAATTGTGTTAACCGGAAACCATAATACATGTGTGAATACATAGACCACAACATGTCCCTAGTGAGCCTATAGTTGACTAGCTCGTTGATCAATAGATGGTCACGGTTTCATGACCATGGATATTGGATGTCGTTGATAACGGGATCACATCATTAGGAGAATGATGTGATGGACAAGACCCAATCCTAAGCATAGCACTAGATCATGTAGTTCGTTTGCTAAAGCTTTTCAATGTCAAGTATCGTTTCCTTAGACCATGAGATTGTGCAACTCCCGGATACCGTAGGAATACTTTGGGTGTGCCAAACGTCACAACGTAACAGGGTGGCTATAAAGGTGCACTACGGGTATCTCCGAAAGTGTCTGTTGGGTTGGCACGAATCGAGACTGGGATTTGTCACTCCGTGTGACGGAGAGGTATCTCTGGGCCCACTCGGTAAGACATCATCATAATGAGCTCAATGTGACCAAGGAGTTAGTCACGGGATGATGTATTACGGAACAAGTAAAGAGACTTGCCGGTAACGAGATTGAACAAGGTATAGAGATACCGACGATCAAATCTCGGGCAAGTATCATACCGATAGACAAAGGGAATTGTATACGGGGTTGATTGAATCCCCAACATCGTGGTTCATCCGATGAGATCATCGTGGAGCATGTGGGAGCCAACATGGGTATCCAGATCCCGCTGTTGGTTATTGGCCGGAGAAGTGTCTCGGTCATGTCCACGTGCCTCCCGAACCCATAGGGTCTACACACTTAAGGTTCGATGACGCTAGGGTTATAGGGAAATGGTATACGTGATTACCGAAAGTTGTTCGGAGTCCCGGATGGGATCCCGAACGTCACGAGGAGCTCCGGAATGGTCCGGAGGTTAAGATTGATATATAGGAAGTCCAGCTTTGGTCACCGGAAAGTTTTCGGGCTCATCGGTATTGTACCGGGAGTGCCGGGAGGGTGCCGGAGGACCCCCGGGAGGGGTGTGACGACCATAGGACTTTGTGGGCCCTTAGAGGAGGTGTGCCAGCCCTTATTGGGCTCGCCAAGACCTTCAAGAAAGGCCCATGCGGCTGGAGATCTAGAGATAAAGGGCAAATAGTTTTAAAAGGAGGAGATCCACCTCCCTTGTGGGAGGTGGACTCTATCCCCACTTCGGCCGAAGCCCTCCTCTTTGGAGGAGGGGCCAAGGCAGCCCTCCCTCTCCCTCCTCCTATATATGCTTGAGGTTTTGGCCTTTTTGAGACAAGTTCTGAACTCTCTCTCTCTCTCTCACGGCAAAGCCCTACCTCTCTTCTTCCTCCTCCGCAGCGCTTAGGCAAAGCCCTGCCGGAATACCTTGCTACTCCACCACCACCATGTTGTTGTGCTGCTGTTGGAGCCCTTCCCCAACCTCTCCTTCCTCCTTGCTGGATCAAGGCGTAGGAGACGTCACCGGGCTACACGTGTGTTGAACGTGGAGGCGCCGTTGTTCGGCGCTTAGATCGGAATCCACCGCGATCTGAATCGCTGCGAGTACGACTCCATCAACCGCGTTCTTGTAACGCTTCCGCTTAGCGAACTTCAAAGGTATGAAGATGCAATCTCCCCACTCATTGCTGGTTTCTCCATAGATAGATCTTGGTGACACGTAGGAAAATTTTGATTTACTACTACGTCTCCCAACAAGGGAGGGCTGCGCCCTAGGTTTTCCACCCTAGGGTGGTGCGGCAGCCACCATATGGCAATCTGGCCGGCGGCCAGAGTGGGAGAGGGGAGGGGTGGCGCCCTAGATGGGCCTAGGGCCCATCTACCCTAGGGTTTGCCCCCTCCACCTCTTGCTGCGCCTTGGGCCCCTTGTGGGGGGCACACCTGCCCACCTAGGGGCTGGTTCCCTCCCACTTGTGGCCCAAGCAGCCCTCTGGTGCTGGTGGCCCCTCCCGGTGGACCCCCGGAACCATTCCGGTGGTCCCGGTACACTACCGGTGATGCCCGAAACACTTCCGGTGACCGAAAACTCACTTCCTATATATGAATCTTTACCTCCGGACCATTCCGGAGCTCCTCGTGACATCCGGGATCTCATCCGGGACTCCGAACAACCTTCGGTAACAATGTACACTATTTCCCTATAACCCTAGCGTCATCGAACCTTAAGTGTGTAGACCCTACGGGTTCGGGAGACACGTAGACATGACCGAGACACCTCTCCGGTCAATAACCAACAGCGGGATCTGGATACCCATGTTGTCTCCCACATGCTCTACGATGATCTCATCGGATGAACCATGATGTCGGGGATTCAATCAATCCCGTATTCAATTCCCTTTGTCTATCAGTATGATACTTGCCCGAGAGGTTGTCGCGCCCGACATGATCTCCATCGTCACCGGCACGACACCATGATCTCCATCATCTTGATCTCCATCAACGTGTCACCATCGGGGTTGTCGCGCCCACCATGCTTCTACTACTATTGCTACCGTTTAGAGATAAAGTAAAGCATTACATAGTTCTTAATGATTGACACGCAGGTCATACAATAATTAAAGACAACCCTATGGCTCCTACCGGTTGTCGTACTCATCGACATGCAAGTCGTGATATTCTATACAACACATGATCACCTCATACATCACATATATCTCATCATGTAATTGGCCATATCACATCACAACATACCCTGCAAAAACAAGTTAGACGTCCTCTAATTGTTGTTGCATGTTTTACGTGGCTGCTACGGGTATCTAGCAATAACAATTCTCACCTACGCATAAACTACAACGGTGATACATAAGTTGCTTTTCAACCTTCTCAAGGACCGCCTTTGTCGAATCCGATCCAACTAAAATAGGAGAAACAAACACCCGCCAGCCATCTTTGTGCAATGAGGTTACACGTCAGTCAATGGAACCGGTCTCTCGTAAGCGTACGAGTAAGGTTGGTCCGGGCCGCTTCATCCCACAATACCGCTGAACCAAAACATGACCAAGGGAGGAAGCAATCTAAGCATCAACGCCCACATACTCTTTGTGTTCTACTCGGGATCTCATCTACACATAGACCTAGCTCATGATGCCACTGTTGGGGAACGTTGCATGGGAAACAAAAGATTTCCTACGTACACACAAGATCTATCCATGGTGATGAGCATCTACGAGAGGGAGAGTGGATCTACGTGCCCTTGTAGATCACTAAGCAGGAAGCGTTAAGAAATACGGTTGATGTAGTCGAACGTCTTCGCGATCCCAATTGCCGAGCATCCCGCGATCCAATCACGATCCGTCCCGATCTAGCACCAAACGGACGGCCCATCCGCGTTCAGCACACGTACAGCTTGATGACGATCTCCGCCTTCTTGATCCAGGAAGAGGGAGCGGAGAGGTAGACGAGTTCTATGGCAGCGTGACGGCGCTGTGGGGATGGTGGTGGAGTAATCTCAATAGGGCTTCGCCTAAGCACAGCTGAAACCGATCTAGAGGAGAAACTACGGACTAGAGGGTAGGGTTGCACGTGGCTAAAAATCAAGTGCAAAAACCCTAAAACCCTCTATTATATATAGGAGGAGAGGAGGAGGAGGAGGAGGCTTGGCGCAAGGGCCAGCCCCTCTTTGCTTCGGCCGAAGTGGAGAAGAGTCCTCCTCCTCCACTCCTAATAGAATTAGGACTCCTTCCTTATTTCCACCTTTTTGCCTTTTTCCACCTTTTCTCGTTTGGAATTTCTTCCCAGCCGCATGGGCCTTGTGTGGGACTTCCACCAGCCCATTGAGGGCTGGTATTTGTCCTCCCACAGCCCATGTAGCCTCTTGGGTCGAAATACCCCTCCCGATGGTCCCCCGGTACACTACCGACACTCCCGGTACACTACCGATGAGCCCGAAACTTTTCCGGCGACCAAAACAGGACTTCCTATATATCAATATTTACCTCCGGACCATTCCAGAGCTCCTCGTGACGTCCGGGATCTCATCCGAGACTCCGAAAAACCTTTGGTCACCACCATATATAACTCTATACTACCGAAACGTCACCAAACCTTAAGTGTGCAGACCCTGCGGGTTCGAGAACTATGTAGACATGACCGAGACACCTCTACGGTCAATAACCAATAGCGGGACCTGGATGCCCATATTGGTTCCTACATATTCTACGAAGATATTTATCGGTCGAACCTCTATGTCAAGGATTCAATTAATCCCGTATGATGTTCCCTTTGTTCTTCGGTATGTTACTTGCCCGAGATTCGATCATCGATATTTCCATACCTAGTTCAACCTCGTTATCGGCAAGTCCTGTTTACTCGTTCCGTAATACAAGATCCCGTGACTAACACTTAGTCACATTTCTTGCAAGGCTTATTGTGATGTTGTATTACCGAGTGGGCCCTGAGATACCTCTCCGTCACACGGAGTAACAAATCCCAGCCTTGATCCATGCTAACCCAACAGACACCCTCGGAGATACCTGTAGAGCACCTTTATAGTCACCTAGTTACGTTGCGACGTTTGATATACATAAGGCACTCCTCTGGTGTCCATGAGTTGCATGATCTCATGGTCATAGGAACATATACTTGACATGCAAAAAACCATAGCACTAAACTGACACGATCATATGCTACGTTTATAGTTTGGGTCTTTTCCATCCCATCATTCTCCTAATGATGTGATCCCGTTATCAGATGACATCTCATGTCAATGGCTAGGAAACCTTGACCATCTTTGATTAACGAGCTAGTTCACTAGAGGCATACTAGGGACAAAGTGTTGTCTATTTATCCACACATGCATGCAATGTGTTTCCAATCAATACAATTATAGCATGGACAATAAACTTTTATCATGAACAAGGAAATATAATAATAAACACTTTATTTATTGCCTCTAGGGCATATTTCCAACAGTACGCCTATTAATGTTGAAAGCAATGTTATCCAAACCATGACACCGGAGGAGCACATAAAAGAAACCTTCACAACCGCTCCAGAATCATGAAATAAAGAGGTACATGATACGCTAAGTAAACATTCTCCGAAAAATCCGCAAAAATTTATCAGTTTTGGAATATTTATGAATTTTAGGAAATAAAAAATAAACTGGGGTAACCGAGGAGGGCATGGCCCACCAGGGCGTGGTTGCCATCCCCGGTTTGCCCTGGTGGAGCGTGCCCACCTCAGGAATCTTCCCGACTCCGTTTTCCTCTCGTTTGCTTGGTTTCCGAGAATAAAAATTCTCTATATATACCCCCGACATTTTTGGCCACAGCATCGCACGATTTTCCTCTGTTCCTATTTCGTGTTGTTTTCCTAGCAGATCTGCCAATCCAAGCATCATATCTTCCTCCTCTCCCAACAACGTAGAAGAGGATGCTTGGTTGATGAAGATGGAGCTGAAAAGAGAAGATTCAAAAGAAGCCAATAAGGACGACAAGAGCAAGGAAGCTATGCGGGATCAAACTCAAGAAGGAGGGCAACCCACGGGCATGGTGGAAGAGGAAGAAGAAGATATCCTTCAGCCTTCTATCCTCATCTCACCCCTCTTGAAATTGAAGCTTTCAGGGCTTTCGAGGAGGTTCTTGTTCAGAATAAATTCCTCACTCATGAAAATATTTTGCTAGAGGAGCATATCACCACCCTCAGGAGCGTCATCCGCAAATTGAAGTACTTATTGGAGTTGAAGTGTGACACCTCACCACCACCTTCATGATCATCGCCATCAAAGGAAACTTGAGTACACAAGTATGGGCACTCCCCTTGGTTTGAGCCAAGCTTGGGGGAGGTGCCCCAGTATCGTATCACCATCACTTTCTACCTTTTTATTTTATTTCGATCCTTAGCCTTTTCATGATTTAGTCGAATAAAATTTTAGTATGATCTATTTTCGAGTGCTAGTTTCGTGATCTATCTATCTATGTAATCAAGTAAGAGATATATAATAAAAGTTTAGTGTGAGCCTTTGCCCCTTTACTTTCTTGTTGAAATCATGATAAAATAAAATAAATGAAAAGGATCATATGCTAATATTATGGTGAGTAATGACATCACAATAAAGAAAAGTATAAGTGGTAAAATTTATTGGAGATTGGCAAACATATCATTAGTCAATGATGCAATTCGTGAAAGGATTAATTAGGTAAGTGAAGATTCACATGCAAATATAATATCATGGAAATCTTTTATGATTGTGAGCCCCCAATAAATATTTTATGCCAAAATTGTTCACGTTGGACAAGGAAGACAACGTAATGATTCATTCTTGTTCATATCCACATAGAAGTTATATTGTCATAGATCCTTCAACATGTGGTGCTTGCCCAATATCTTTGCTAGCCAAAAATTCCGCACTAAGTAGAGATACTACTTGTGCATCCAAAAACCTAAACCCAAACTCATGTTTGAGAGTCCACCATACCTACCTATGGATTGAATAAGATCCTTCAAGTAAGTTGTCATCGGTGCATCAAGGCAATAAAAATTGCTTCCAAAAGTGTTGGATCAATTAGTGTAAGAGAAAATTGAGCGTTGCACGAACTTGTGATGGCAAAGTAATAAAAGCGACGGACTGCGTAATAAAGGTTGCTATCACAAGAGGAAATGCAACATGGCGTTCTTTTGCGCTAAGGAATTTGGCATACAAACTAAAAAGCACATGACAACCTCTGCTTCCCTCTACGAAGGTCCTATCTTGTACTTTTATGTACTTACTTTTATGCAAGAGACAAAGAATTCTCCCCTAGTCCTTTTTATTTTTCTCCTTTGGCAAGCATCATACGGTGCGGAAAGATCTAGGCACGTATGACCAGTTGGATATGAGTGAGCATGAGTTATTATTGTTGACATCACCCTTGAGGTGAATATGTTGGGAGGCAAAGGCCCTATCTTTCTATGTGTCCGGTTGAAACTTTTTGTCCATGGGTATGTTGTGAGCGTTAGCAATCATAGAAGACTAAATGATGGTTGAGTATGTGGACTTGCCAAAAGGCTCCTACATGAGACCCTTCTTGAAAATATGATGAATTGTAGTTGCAAAGTTGATTGAGAACATAGTTTGTTGGTTTCCAATAAGGTTTATGCTTTATACTTCCACGTTGTGATGAATTGTTACTTGCTCATAAGAAGTTATATGATGCTGCCATGAAATAAAAGTTTTATGAGAAAGTTTTATGTTAGTTTTGTTTCTGTTATAATAATAAGCATGATGCTACTATATCTGTATTTTGTTTTTATCGACACCTCTCTCTCAAACCATGTGGACATGTTCTTCGATATCGGCTTTCGCTTGAGGACAAGCGATGCCTAAGCTTGGGGGAGTTGATACGTCCATTTTGCATCATGTTTTACTACTGTTATTTATAATGTTTTTATGCATAATAATGCCTCGGGGGGTAATTCTAATGCCTTTCTCTCACAATTTGCAAGGTTTACATCAAGAGGGAGAATGTCGGCAACTGGAATTCAGCACCCTAAAAAAGCACGTCAGAGATACCTATTCTGCACAACTCCAATGAAGCTAGAAAATTACGGTGATTTTTTATGCATTAAATAAAAATAGTGGAGCTGAAAACTACCGGAGGGGACCACTAGGTGGCCACCCTCCACCAGGGCGCGCCAGGCCCCCTAACTCCCTGGTGGCACCAGGGCGCGCCAGGCCCCCTAACCGCGCCCTGGTGGAGGGTGGGCACCCAGGCCCACCTCTGGAGCCCATCTTCTGGTATAAAATCCCAAAAACCTAGAAAAAATAAGAGGAGGACTTTCGGGATGAAGCACCACTGCCTGGAGGCGGAACTTGGGCAGGAGCACTTTTGCCCTCCGGTGGAGCGATCCCGCCGGGGGAACTTCCCTCCCAGAGGGGGAAATCGAAGACATCGTCATCACCAACAACTCTCTCATCATGGGAAGGCCATTTTTCATCAACATCTTCAACAACACCATCTCCTCTCAAACCCTAGTTCATTTCTTGTGTTCAATCTTTGTATCGGAACCTCAGATTGGTACCTGTGGGTGACTAGTAGTGTTGATTACCTTGTGTAGTTGATTACTATTTGGTGGAATATTATATGTTCAGATCCATTATGCTATTCAATACCCCTCTGATCTTGAGCATGCATGTTATTTGTGAGTAGTTACTTTTGTTCTTGAGGTCACGGGAGTAGTCATGTTGCAAGTAATCATGTGAATTTGATATGTGTTCGATATTTTGATGATATGTATGTTGTGATTGCCTTAGTGGTGTCATGTGAACGTCGACTACATGACACTTCACCATCCTTGGGCCTAAGGGAATGCATTGTGGAGTAGTTATTAGATTATGGGTTGCTAGAGTGACAGAAACTTAAACCCTAGTTTATGCACTACTTCGTAAGGGGCTGATTTGGGTCCACATGTTTAATGCTATGGTTAGATTTGTCTTAATACTTTTCTCATAGTTGCGGATGCTTGCGAGAGGGTTAATAATAAGGAGGTTGTTAGTTCAAGTAAGAACAACACCTTAGCACCGGTCCACCTGCATATCAAATTATGAAAGTAGCGAACACGAATCAAACCAAAATGATGAAGTGACTAGATGAAATTCCCATGTACCCTTAAGAACACTTTGCTCCTCATAAGAGATAGTTTTGGCATGTCCTTTGCCACAAAAGGATTGGGCTACCTTGCTGTACCTTATCTATTGTTACCGTTACTTGCTAGTTACAAATTGCCTTGCTATAAAACTACTTGCTACTTACAATTTCAGTGCGTGCAGAGATTACCTTGCTGAAAATCGCTTATCATTTCCTTCTGCTCCTCGTTGGGTTCGACACTCTTACTTATTGAAAGGACTATGATTGGTCCCCTATACTTGTGGGTCATCAGATTACAAGTATGAACTATGGTGGTGATGGTGTCTATGGAGATGGAGATGACAGCGGCTAGGGTTGATGGAAGGGGATGAAGATAGCTCTGTTCTGGCTTCGCTCGCGGACGTTCTGTTCACATTTCGTCCCAGGTCCCCTTTTATGAAATATTTTCAGATGGCCGAGGAGCCTTGGAATCCACGCCATACAACCACTTGTGCGAGCTGATGCAGTCGCATGAAACGATGTATTTTTATGTCTCTTTTGGTGCGTCTCTTCTTGATTTCCTATGTCTCCACTTGTACTCATTTCCATGCCCGTATGTGATTTCTTCCCTTTTTAGCACATTTTCCATGGAAACACATCAAGAAAGGATTTGTGTCATTATTATAAAAATCTAAGCGAATATCTCGGTTTTAATGAAATATCTCGATTTAAACAAAGAATGAATAAGACTACCCATAGTGGGAGTAACATATGTAGTAACACAGATGCCACCTAAACGAAAAATATGATGTGATGGCTAATTAATGAGAAGAGAGAAAAATTAGGTAACATAGCTCTTTACTCATACTATGGGTAACATAACACATACCAAAATAAGATGAGTCTATAATTAAGCTAATAAATGAAAGGCTCAATATTACTATCCTTATGTTACTATCCATTATGCAGGTAAGTAACTTAGACTAGTAACATATACATGTTACTACTCTATGGTACTGTTCACTATTGGTAGTCTAAGGACTTGTTTGGTCCCAGACTTAGTTTACCAGAGATGCTAGCCACACCTTTGATGCGTCACGCGTAAAACAAGTGCCGTACCTTTAGCAAAAAAAAATCTACTACAAATGCTTTCTATAGAGCCAAACATTAGTACAGAACCAAACAAATGCCTAGGAAGCTGTGACACGCCAACCTTTGACATGGCAAGCTACGGCCGACAACCAAACAGCCTCTGGATGTAAAAATATCACTCATCAGCGAGACTGGAGCATCGCGGTCCGTTAACCTCTCGATCTCCGGTCTATCTACGGGAGCATGAGTGCCACAGGGGCGATGTGATCGCCCTTGGAAGGAAGGGATGAGGGTCCCTCGTCATCGACATGACGAAGGCGACGACACGCGCTGGTGCAGAGGAGGAAGATATCGGTGCCAGCATGAACGATCCATAGCAATATGCAGGTAGAATCGTGCTAAATTGAGCATTGCTAGGCATACGACACACAGTGTCCGATTTCTGTACGACTTGGCCAATGGAGCCGTAGATGCGTATGGCCAAACTGCAGCCGGCCGATGGATACATGATTGTACAGTTTTCGTACAACTGAGCATCTTATGCATATGCATAGTAATTTTGTGCTAAATTTGGGTAGCCCGACGAGGTGTGCTCGTTTGGCCGGACGCATCTGCGTTGCTCGTTTACGATTGCATCGTATGCGCATGCTCACGGGTCTTCCTTGCACGTATAACACACACAAAAGGAAAAAAGGGAAAGGTGGACACACGTGGCGCCCGGCGCGGAGCACCCCACCACGTCTCACAAGGTGCGTGCGTGCGTGCGTGCACCGGCCGCCACCCTCGGGGCGCGTGCGCGGCACATGACCCCGAACAACCGTCACATGATGCAACCCAACCGAACCGACGTGGCTTTCCCCCCCGCGAAAAAAATATCCCCCGCCCTCGCATCCCAGCCGTCCATCCGCCCCGTGCTCCTCGGACAGATAAATACCTCACCTCAAGGGAACCAGACCCAGACCCGAAGCCAAGCCCCCCTCTCCTCTCCGGCGGCCGTCGCTTTCCCCTCGGACCCCTCCTCTCCTCCCCGCTCGCGCCCGCCAGCCAGCCAGACGCTCCCGGTTCTCCACGTCTCGCCCCCGCCCGCCTCGCCCGCCTCGCCCGCTCCCCCGTCTGCGCGCTCCAGCCTCCAGGTGAGTTCTTGCTCCTTATCCTACCCGCGCCTTCTTCTCCCGGTTGGTTTCCTCTGGTCTGGTCCGCCTGGTGGATTTTCTTTGGAGGAAGCAAAGCAAGATGGCGCGGCCGTTCCCTTCTCCGCGGCTGCGGCCGTGCTCGCGGTTGCCTGCCACGGCGCCGCCGTGAGATTGAGCCGTTCGGCCCTAGGTTCTTGCTTCGCCTCCATGGGGTGGCGGCTAGGCTGGGTGCTAGGGGTTCCAGTCCGGCGGGCTGCGTGTACGGTCCACTGCGAGCGTTAGGGATTCTAGTTAACAATTTCTCGTCTGGAAGCATTGAGTTTCTGGGAAAAGACGGTTCAATTTTACGAATTTTGTACCAGCATATTTCCATGGATTGTAGCGAGACCAGATATTATCAAGAAGAAGAAAAATCCGAGATCTTTTTTGGATTGAAAAAAATCTTAGGCTATTATGCTGGGTCACTGAAGCAGAACTAATTGTTAGGCAGAATAACTGAAGCAGGGCTGATTTTTATGCGCAATAACTGAAGCACAACTTGTGGGAACTAAAGCGTGCAACATTGCGTACAGCATGCTCATGGAATTTCACTACTACGTCTTTTCCTTCTAGTGGTGTGTAGAATGAATAGGGAGATCTTTGCTGGGCCCGCATTACTGAACGCAAGCATGCAACTGAGCGGAAAAAAATTATACTTTCTCTTAAAGATTGATTTACTCATGATTGATGGAATACTTCAATCAATGTGCAGGTCCTTGTGAGTGAAGCATCTTGCTTCCTTTTTCACGACATGGGCATGGAGCATCTGATGAGCGTCGTGAATCCTTCATCAGGTCAGCCCAAGGTTTCACTCTGATACTATGTAAACACCTCGAAACAGAGAACCAACCGTGACTGACTGATTGTTTGCATGCTGTTTGCGTGCATGGCCAACCGTGACTGACTGACTGTTTGTACATAGGTTACATCTTACAAAGAGGTTTCGAACGCCGTGGTGATGGAACCATGGAGGAAATGAAAGAGCTGCAAAAACAGAGGGCAGAAAGAATGATGGAAGACTACCAAAACACAGAAAGCAGAGATGGAGCCATCAGGTGTCCAATTCCATGCAAAAGCAGCAGGTATTCTTCAGTTCTCCGGTCAACTAGAATTTACTACGGTTCACAGTCTGCATCTTGTATGTACTAATCAGTAGTAGTTATATAAATACCCCAAGGTCTTTAACTACATGTTTCTAAGAAATTGCCAATTTTAACTATTTTGAATGCATATTGAATTGCCAATTTTAACTATTTTGAATGCATATTGAATTGCCAATTTTAACTATTTTGAATGCATATTGTTGCCTGAAATCATTTGGATCATCTAGAGTTTTCCCAATCAGTATTTTTCTCAGTTCTATTTTAAATGGATAAACACTATGCAAGAATTGTACAGCTAGTGCGCTCTGCTCTGATATGAATTTTTCATAATTAGTTGGGCTTTTAAACATCTATAAAGTTGATCAGATATCTCATCGAGTCTGATTTTTTTCCTTTATTCAGGCCATACAGGGAATATGATTTTAAAGCTGCTCAAGATCTCTCTGATTTTATTGTGAGCAAGGTTAGTCTCTCTCTCTCTCTCTCTGAAATGTGCTACCACTTTCCAGTCATGAGCTATTGCATTTTTGAATTGGATTTTCTTTTTCATTCTTTCTCTTTTTCTTCTGAGGTTGTGTTTGGAGTAGCATTTAAGTGCAGGTAAACAAAAAGTCCAACATTTACTTGCCATTTAACCAAGTCACTCTTTAGTAATAGAAGGTATGTCAATGTGCAGGCTTCTCCTCCATACTTCATGGGATCTCCGCCAGTTCGTGCAAGCAACCCCCTTGTCAACGACAGACAGTTCTGTGCTTGGAAGGTACAAAGCGTTGATCAGTCACTCGGCGTTCCTATACCAACCAAGGGCTACCGCGTTGGCTACAACACAAGGGGAGGGTCTACTACAGAGGATTGAAGCTACATTTATCAGTTTCATGACCTCGCTGTGAAGTTGTAGTAGTAACAAGTCAAATTGTACAGAGGAGTCGTCACCTTTGGAAGCTTCCATTTTCGAGGTTTTTTGTGTCATGTCATCGGTAGTTATGTGTATATAGCTCTTTGTTCAGTTTTGTGGGCAGCGAGGCTAGCTTTGGCAAATAAATTTGTCAAACTCTGTTGTTGAGGATTGAGGTTTTTGTTCAGGTTTAATGGAAATGAAAGCATTTCTTCAGTTTCTATTGCCGTATTAATCTGTGCTAGATGTGTTACTGGCTGCTTTTTCATCACGATTTATTTCTGGAACCCATTGATTGTTGGTAAGTACAGCAAGATCGGGGTCAGGCTCCTTAATTTTGAAAGAAAATTTGTCATGTACTTCTGAACTCACCTTGTCACTGATGCATACATTTCACAGAATCTTTACGAAACTTCATCTCTCATTTGCTTTTCAACCAGCTTGTGTAACATTTGCTCTATCTCCTATTGACTCCTGATCGATGGTATACGTTATCAACGCACACACTGTACTACTTTTGTCTTCTGTAAATGTTTTTTGGCCTTGTTTGCCTGTTGAACTGCTGATCTTTTCTCTGATGCCCACCATCAAACTTCAGTGGGACGACCTGCTTGATGTATGAGGCCCCTGGGAAGTTCCTCCTTTCCTTTGCGAGCGACCGGAGCTCCGGTAACCAGTACGCGACATATTCACCGTCAGGATCATATGTCTTGGCCTACAGGGGAATGTTCACTCATGATCAGACCAAGGTATGAGCAGTAAAAAACAACCGTGCTCGGGTATTAACATTTTAAGGTTAGGGGGCAATACATTGATGCTCAAAACCTGCAATTTCATGGTTGTTCTTAGGTCTCCATGCTCACTTGCCAATATGCTAGCTACGGTGGTTTATGGTAGTATGATTGACCGGAGTTCAGTCTGGTAAAAACAAAGTATTCAGATATTGGTGATATTTAGTCTTGATGCTTACTTGCTTGGGGATGCTAAAGTATCGGTCTTCCCGTGGATCATTGCCAACACCTGTCAAGGGTCCAGCAGCACTGCAGTCAGTGCAAGCATCTCAGAAATTTATGTGTACCTCAGCTCCTGATTTTGCATTATGTGCTTGAATCATACTACTATGCTATCTAGTATGTGAACTACCAAAGACAGTAATGGGACACAAGAGAACACTGACCTGCTCCATATGTCCAATTGCCATAATTAGAAGCCGGGTCATAATCCAGAAGGCATGTTTCAAACCATTCAGCTCCCATTCGCCAATCGATGCCCATGTCCCGGACCAAAAAAGAGCAGACAATCTGCATATAAGATGGTTGAATTTGAATGATTGGCAGATGGGGAAAAAATGGCCTGCACTAAACCCTCATATGCAGTCATGCCGCTGATGAGCAGAATGTCGAAAGTTACCTGCCGGCCACGGTTGGACATGAAGCCAGTAGCTAAGAGCTCCTTCATGTTGGCATCAATGAGAGGGTACCTGAAATTCACCATGACCAGATGCAGAACTCAGTAGGGTATGGCCAGCACCCAGAAGCAGAAAGATAGAACAACCTAGAGTATGTCGTACCCGGTCCGGCCCTCTTTCCAAGATTCGAACAGTGCCTGATCTTGACTCCACTTGGACGCCACTTTTCTCGGACCACCTACAGCATTCCCAAAAGGATTATGCTCTTTTGCTGGCCAAATGCAACCTTGTTTGCAGATGAAACAGTTATGCATTTCCTTCTGCAACAGATCAGAACAATTGTGTCTTTACCTAAGTGGAAAATGGAGTTCCCATATTTTGCTGAAAGGAATCTGAAGTAGTCCCTCCATATCAGCTCAAACAAAACCCTGAAACCATTGCCATGTCAGGAACGGCAGTCCGGACTATAAATTTGAGCAGTCCTTACAAACAAGTTCAGAATAACATTAGGCCAGAAATGCACACTGACTAACCAGTAAGTGGAATCATTTGCAACTCTCTGCTCCTCATATCTCCTTACCTGCATAATGAACTAACATTTAGCACAAGAGAGAGCTGACAATGTCAATGTGTGCAGACAACACTAAATATCCACCTCTTCGCAAACATAGCGCGGCGAAAGGCTGCCAGAAGCAAGCCAGGGAGAGAACTTGGTGGAGTAGTCCGGACCAAGCATGCCGTTCCTCGTCTCTTTGTAGATTTTCAACTGATCATTCTTCCAGAAGTACTCATGAACCCTTCCCAGAGCCGCGCTCTCCCCTCCCACGAAACGCATTCCCTTCTCTGACTACACAGAGAGGCAAATAAAACAGTGCCAACTGTAACAGAAACTTCAGAAGCATATCCACCAAGGGTACTAGAGTGGGGTACTGAAGATCAGTAGAATACAGTTAACTGAACTTGCCTTTGTCACACTTAGACCCAGTGACTCCGGTGTCGGTATCGAGCCCCAGCCTCCGATCTCGTCCAGGCCGGAACTCGGGGCCGGCCCGAGCGAAGGCGGCAGCTTGCCGCAGCTCCGGACCGAGGACTTCGACTCGACCGCCTGGCACGGCAGAAGCATCACATTTCATGAAACACAGCCGCCAGCCTTACCATTACAATTTACAGAGCAGTCAGGATGAATGGAGAGCTCCTACCTTTCTGAACTGCGTGTACACGTCCGGCAGGTTGCTCACGGGGAACGGGAGATCGTCGACGTGGTACATCGTCGCTCCCCAGACGAGCTGAAGCTTTGGGCTCAGAGATTTATTATATGCTCCAGCTCCTCCTTGAGGGATAACCACCTGCTCCAGGCCTCTGCGCACGAGGCGCTCGACGAGGAGCTCCTCACTGCAGGTCTCCTTGTGAGCATAGACCTGAAGAATGAAGATACAACACTTGCTGTCTTAATCCGAGGGGACTAACCTGAATCTAGTACCTTCAAGATCATATATCAAGCTGAAGTAATTAACCAGTTCAGTGGATATGATTTTGCAGATGGGCTTACCGTGTGTGCACTGACGGCCTTGGCGATTGCAGGGAGGATGTCCTCGGGCTTGCCGTGCCGGACGAGCAGGTCGAGGCCGCGCTTCTGCAGGTTCTGCTTCAGGCTTCCCAGGCACTCTATCAGGAACTGCGCCCTCAATGCTGCAAGAATCAGCCAGTCGCTCAGTCAGTCGGATCGGTCAAGCTGCAGTGTCCATTCTCACTCAGACGCCATGGAAATTTGTTGTGGCGTGTCCCTCACATCCGGTCTTGGGGAAGCCGAAGCGGTGGGTGGCGCCGGCGAGGACGCGGGGGTCGACGCAGTACACGGGGAGGATGGCGCCGGAGGCGGCCCACGCGCGCGCCAGCGCCTCGTTGTCGAGCACCCGGAGGTCGCTCCTGAACCACACGACGGCCACGCCGCCCGCGCCGCTGCTCCTCCGCATCCCCGGCGAGGTGTGCCTCCGGAAGGCCTCGTCGGCCGCGGCCGCGGTCTCCTCGGCGCCGAGGGACGGCACCGCTGCTGCCAGCACGCTGCGCGGTGGGCGGAACGGGCTCGAGGTTGAGGCGGAGTCTGCCATGGAGAGGAGGGCACGGAGGCTGGCGGTCGGCGGTCTTGGGAGGAGGAGGAGGGACTGGGCGGCGGGAGGGAAGGCGGAGGCGGAGTAGGAGAGGAGGTGGTGGTGGTGGTGGAGCATTTTTTTTCTGGACTGGGAGATGAGGTTTTTGAGAGTTGAGGGGGGTATGTGGAAGATGGGCGAGGGAGGAAGGTGGAGGGAAGAGCGGGGAGGGGTGCCACGTGGGGAAAGTTGAGTGGTGCTACGTGTGTGGATGTGAGCCTGGGGATATGGGTGATGGATAATGTGGGCCAGAGCACAGAGATTTTATGAGGGTGGGCCCGGATGGCAGCGTGTTGCTGTCATCGTTTCCTTAGTAGGGACGTAAATTTCGGAAATTGTACAAAGGTGAACGTGTCACAAAAATGGTTCAAAAAGTAAAAGCAACAGGAAAGGGGGCACAGAACTTCAACATTACGCCTTAATGAGGCAGACTTTTGTGTTGATTGGTAGTTGGTATTCTGAGCATAATCAAATCGTCATCAAACATATATTGAGAAAATGAATAAATCAACACAACATGTTAGTTCCTCTTTTTTTCGTTCAAACGCGGTTCTTTACAGACCAATTTATTAAAAAAGATCGAAGAGAATTATCTGGTTAATTAACGAAAAAACAAATGAAAAATGTTACAATATGGTCGTAAAAACAAGGCACACAGAACGACTTGGCAACCCACACAGGAACGCACACACGTCGCCGAGGAGAAAAACGTCGTCGAGGCTGCAACCCGACGTCATCGTCATCGCGTCTCCACGAGGGCGACTCGGACTCCATCATCGACGACCACCAAAGAAGCCCTTGCCGTGGACAAGCGTCGAGGCCTGCGCCGGCCAAAGCCAAACAGTTAGCCACACGCGCCGGCGACTAGGTAGCTTCGACTCTGTCGACGAGCATGGTCAGGGAAGAGCGTTGGGCTTGCGTCGAGCCAGCGCTAGAGCCGACCACATGTCTTGTGTCATCGTCACCGCAAGGGCCCTCTTTAGCAGCTCCGACTTCATAAAGACAAAACGAGGCGCGGCGACCCCTCGAACACGCCGGACGAGACCTACTACCAAGAACCATCAGCAAGCGAGCTTCGCCTGAAGCCAATATCGTTGCCATACAAGAAGCCGCGCAGAACAAACACATCGCGCGAGTGTCCAGCCCATAAAACATGCAAACGGGATCCAAAGCTCTAAAGAGGAAAACGACGATGTTGACGCCGTCGCCCGACCCTGACGGGCCTTAGTCTTTTACCCGAAGAGCAAATCCGAGGGTGCGGAGGATACGACGACGTCTTCGAAAAGGTTATTCTACGTCCACGAACACCGACGCCGCTGGGCCGAGACCAGGCAAGCTTTCGCCCGAGCAATCCAACACCACCAGCACCCCCACGCACAGCACCTTCACTGACCCACTCACCTCTCGCAGAGCCACCACGCCGGAGACACTGGAGAGCCACCGAGCTGCACACCTCCCCGTCGGCCAGATACCGACGAGCCAGATCTGGACAGATCTAAAAATCCACCACCGTGACGCCAGCAGAGCCACCAAGGCCAGCGCACAGCTGGCCCTCGCGAGGACGTGTCCACAAAGCAGGGAGGGGGGCGCATCCGCCCCTACTCGCAGGAGAAGAGCTACTGGGCAGAGGACCAGAGCCCGCCGACGAAGCTGTCGTGGCTGCCACCCGCGAGAGCCGCTGCTCGGAGCCGTCGCGCCGGAGAAGCGGCTGGAAAGAGCCCGCGGCCGCCGCACCGAAGAAGTCGCCGAAAGAGCCCGTGGCCGCCGCACCGAAGAAGTCACCGTAAGAGCCCGCGGTCGCCGCGCCTGAGAAGCCGTCGGTAAGAGCCCGCGACCGCCTGGATCCGCCGCGCCACGGAAGGTATCGAGCCTCCCCCACCCCAAGCTCCCGCGGCCAGACGGGAGGAAGACGACCCTGCCGCCGCCGTCCGCCGCCCGGGCTTAGCCCGACGGCCTCCTCCGGCGACGGCGAGGGAATGGCGTGGGGCGGGAGGCCGGCCCGGCGGTGCGGGCTAGGTCTCCGCCCGTGTCGCCTCGGCCTCGGGTGAGACGACGCGGGGGCGTTTTTGTTTCTACAACATGTTAGTTGCCATGTTACGGAAATTGAATAAATGTTCCATTTATTCATCTGCTAAAAATTAGTTCATGGTATCTCAGAAACACGCTGCTCGATACATCCGTTTGCGCGACAAATAATATGGATCGAACTATCGGAGGGAGTATAAATATTTGACAAGTGAGCTGTTTGGTGTAACACCATGATGCTGTGGTGGTGGAAGACGACATGGACAAAGTGAACACTAGAGAAACCATGAAACAAGTGCTTTTCAGAAGCAAGGAGAAAGCTGATCCTTTATTTACTCACTTCTTTTGGGTGAGCATGCATATCTAATCATCCAACAATAGGCATCACAATCCGACCAGTATATGTGCAAAAATAAAAGGGCCTCTTGTCTATGTTTGTACCATGGCAACACAAAGTTTCCTGCAGTTAGCACCACCTCTGTACTCTGTACTGTATGTAATAACCAAGAAAAAACAAAAACCTCTCACTAAATCAGCAGTCATCTGGGTCCTCCGGCCTTCCCATAGGAGTCGCGCAGCGTGACGGTCCTGTTGAACAGGAGCTCCTCGGGCGTCGAGTCCGTGTCCATGGCAAAGTAGCCTGGGATTCACATCACATTCATTCCAGCGCGGCCAGTCAGTCGCGTCAATCAACGGATACAGAAAGGGAGTCAGGAGGTTACTTACCGAGTCGCTCAAACTGGAACTTGTCGCCCACAACCGCGGCCGCGAGCGAGGGCACGGCGTACGCGCCCTTCACGACCTCCTTCGAGCGTGGGTTGAGACCGGCCAGCCAATCTTCCAGTTCGGCAGGATTCTACAAGGGCAAGAAGCGCATCACAAGGGAGTGACTTTCCTGTCCTACGCATGTTTGTAATGACAGCGAGAACAGCGAGCAAAAATATACCTCCGATAAGAACAGTTTCTCAAACAGTCTTATTTCGACCTTTAGCGGCTCGACTCCAGGCGCTGGCTTGGCAACCCAGTGCAGAACACCCTGAACGAAACCGCAAACCAAGTCACATCTCTTCATTGTTTCTCAACTCCCTGACTAGAATCTTCAGATTCGAATGCAAGGATTTAAGCGACCAGTTACCTTGGGTTTAGAAGTCTTTGAGGGGTCATACTCGGCTCGAATCTCAACAATATCATCTACATTATCACCATAAATAACATCTGTGCATTTTATCGGGAACGCATACCTAGCAATTAAATTGACAAGTACCAATCTGTAAATAATATATATGCCAATATGGAGTAGGTGAACTATGAATAGTCAAGTAAATCCGGTCAACTTTCTCCACAAAAGAACAGTAGTTATAGATCGATTACCTTAGTAGCACAGATTTACCAGGAGCTAGCCCATAGTAATCTTTTGAGTCCTCAAGGCGAAAATCAGATTTTTCAATGTAGACAGTCCTTGAGAAAGGAACCTGTAAAAGGGTAGCGCATGATATAAATTACAAAGCATGAACATAAAGTAAAACATATAGCATTTCTATTACTGCATTCTTTAAACAGAATTTTAAACAAGTTTTCCCATAGCAACAAAATCTATTTTTCTCATCATATACTGAACAAGAGAGGCACCTTGTAGTAGGTCGAAGCTTCATCAGCAGGAGCATCAGGCCACATCTTTCCATCAAGGTCTATGATCTTTCCATCTTCCAAGTTGGTTATTACAACCTAATTTAACAAATGGAGGCACCGTGAATGTGTTAGTAACTTGTAAAAGGCTGAAGACATGGAACCAGATGCCATACCTTTAGAGGATGCAGAACAACCATGGCTCTAGAAGCTGTTTTATTAAGTTCTTCTCTGATGTGATATTCAAGACGGTCGACAGGAATCAAGCTATTGTCACTGGACATAAAGAATAATCAAGGGCAATCAGTAGCAGAAACAGAGATTTTGCGATTGTGCACCTGGCACAAAGCACAGTTTGTAATAATATATCATTCATGCATTTACCTTCTTGTTATCCCCATTCCACGAATAAATGAATTAATTGCAGCTGCTGACACCCCCCACCGCCGCAGTCCTGCCAGTGTTAACAAACGAGGATCATCCCACCCATCTACCCACTTCTCTGTCACAAGCCGATTCAACTGCAACAGAACAAGGACAATGAATATCCATAAATATAGATCAAACGGGGTAACACTGATTTCCCGATTATTAACATACCTTTCTTTTAGACATAATATTATGTGATATGTTCAGCCTTGAATACTCCCAAACATACGGCTGGTACAAGCCCAAGGCAACAAGTACCCAGTAGTATGACGGACGACGTACGTCAAACTCAAGCGTGCACAGCTAATGAATAACCACACTCAGTTAGTCGTGTAATAGTTTAGACAAGCCAGAGCTATTTTGAAAAGGGAAAATTACCGAGTGAGTAATGTTTTCAAGTGAATCCACCATGCAATGAGCATAATCATAGCTTGGATAGATACACCACTTGTCACCAGCATGTGGATGAGGGGTGAACTATATGGCATAAAAGAATTAGTTATGTATTGATAAGAATATGGCCATTCAATTGACAAAACGAGTTTTGCAACTTACTTTTATTCTGTATGCAATCAAGTCATACATGTTTCTGGTATCATTCTGCATGTCCTGCTTCATTCGCAGAGTTGCTGCGCCCTCAGCAATCAACCCACGCCGCATGTCTTCAAATAACTGCAGTGACTCCTCAATAGGTCTATCCCTCCATGGACTATCCAAGTTATTTTCCCTACAATCCTTGATTTGTTCCGCAGTCTGGCAATCATATACCAGTTAGCATTTGTAGATTTTATTTCTCACGGAGTCGATATACATGGTCATTTCCCCCTTTTAAATTTGTCTACCATGATAAAGAAAGGAGGAGAGAAAAAGTACCTGGTGATCCACATAGGCTAGCCCTTTCCGTATTAACTCAACTGCATGCTCATACAAAGCTTGAAAATAATCACTTGTATATGTAACTTTGTAGGGCTTCCATCCCAGCCAATGGACTATCTCCTGAATGTGGTCTATATATTCCTTCTTTTCAGCTTCTGGGTTTGTGTCATCAAACCTGTTTTTCAGATAGACAGCAGCATTTTGTCTTGAATGAGAATGCAGAAGAACTAAAGCAGCAAGAATTCTATGCGCAAACTTTTAGACCAAGCAAAACTAATCAGAACTCAGATCGAACATGAAAATATATAATTAAATAGATGCAGCATATAATGTAAGAGAAGAAACATAATTTGAAGCAGTATTTGGTCAGAACAGACAGGACTAAAATAAGTAGTCGGTTCAAAATGACAAAACCAGTAAACATAGCCAGGAAAGGATAACATGGCAAGCAGGAAAAGATTGTTCCAAATGGCAAAAAAAAAAAAGTTATTACCTAAGGTAACAATTGCCATTCCGCTCTTTAGCCAATCCAAAATCAATAAACATAGCCTGGATCAGATCAAGAATGTAAGCATAGTATTCCATTTTTCATGGAAGTGGTATATATGGAAATGCTTATCATGACGATATAAAAACCTTTGCATGACCGATATGAAGATATCCGTTAGGTTCTGGAGGGAAACGGGTCATCACTTTTCCACCGGTTGCCCTAAGATGTTTCTCTAAAACCTCCTTTGTGTTATGTGCCAGCCATATATTTCCATTGCTGAAGAATATTTCTGTATGAACCTAGCTCATGTAAAGAAATCAAAACAGCTTAAGTTCATTTCTTACAAGTGACAACCAACGGAACAATCAATCATAGTGCTTAGAAGAACAATACTAACGTCATGGGGATACCAGAGAACAACACTATGCAGAATTTATATGCATAACAATAACAGATATTTAATCGATTTAATTCAACAGTTTGATACCTTGTTGTTTTCTGCCGGGTCAGGAAAATGCGAGTATGGATTCACGTCCTCAAATGGTGGGGTGGCAGTAGCTACTGCAACCTTTTTCTCCTGAATTTCAAAGAAAGCACAGGTAGCTAATTCATAATCAAATTGCCCTACTTTAAACCCAAAGGCTCTACTTCAGCACACCAACCTCAGCTTTTGTTGGTTTTCCTTTCTTCGTTTTTACTTGTTTTACATTGTCAGCTTCCGTCTTTGGACCTAGTATCTCTGCAATCCTTTTCTCGATCTCCTCCTGTATGAGAAAAATATGAAGAGTGTTAAAATGAAGTGAATACAACCCAAATAATCAAGTGCTTTATCTATAGCAATTGTTTTGCACCTTTGTCGCCTTAGCATCACCCCAGGGGTGTCTCTTCCTAACCTGTCCGCATAGGTTACCAACTGGAAGAAAGATTACACCGGATAAAGGATCAGTTAGACAGTTACCTCAAGTAATAAATTAAAAAATGTGTAATACAAAGGTGGACTGAAAGACAACCATTTATATGATAACGCTGCTCCAATATAGCTTCCACATTTTCCTGTAGAACCTTGGTGATAGTTGAATGAATCTCTTCAATAGAAACAACTACACCTGCAGTTACACATTGCGCTCCAATCAGTAAGGCGGCCAACTGAAAGAATTGACTGGTATGCTGCTTCAAAGAAAGGTGTTCCTTTCATATCTGATCATCAAAATGTAAACTTGTCCTATATTATTGTAGCATATTAACAACCACATTATCAAGTCACCATCATAGACTTTCTTAGGGCATGTACACTGCAAGGTGCTTATGTGTGAGTGCTTACAAAGAGAATTATAACATCCAGGGTATAGGATCGATAGACTAATCATATCAACAAGGAACTCCTTCTTTTCCGGGAGCCCATCTGCCAGGAACCTCGAAGTTAAGCGTACTTGGCTTGGAGCAATTTGTTGGTCTGTGGAGCCAGTCTAGATCCCAGGTGGTAGCCAGGCGTGGCAGCCTTATACCCGGTAGCCAGTCCGGTCCTCTGGGGGCGTTACAAGAATGTTTACAGATCGTTAAGCAGCCAGGTGGGTTGCATCTACTCCAGTGCAAGCTCCTCTTTTAGGTGCTTCAGTGATTTATTCTAGTATTTACTAGTAGTAGTTAAACTCATAAGCACCTCCTAAA
Organism: Hordeum marinum; assembly: GCA_022496015.1. Classification (NCBI taxonomy): domain Eukaryota; kingdom Viridiplantae; phylum Streptophyta; class Magnoliopsida; order Poales; family Poaceae; genus Hordeum; species Hordeum marinum. The sequence goes on along the minus strand of CM039678.1, from coordinate 506,530,078 downwards.
CATTGGTGCCTAATCAGGCACTTATCCATCAATATAAGCACCAAGACTATCCTACGTGGCAAGTAAAAAAACGGTTTATCTTGCTGAGCATCTCTCAAAGCGCTTGCACTGTACATGCCCTTAGTGTCATAAAGAAATACATCAGATTAACAAAACTAAGACAACTGAGCTCTGAAACAAAGTGTCCATTCTTCATCCGCTCTCCTGAAAAGGAACACAGAATGCAAAATGACTGCTGAAAGTGGACCGAAGAATGAAAAAGGTAGAAGATATTACCTTCATGGACACAATATAGTCAATGAGAGCAGGACGATGGACAAGTGCATTGTTTGGGTATTTAGTGGCAACCTAATTCATCCATGAGCAAATGCATCCTCATAAGTCACACATACAAAATCTTCAAATGTATCAACTAGAGGAGAAAAAATGATAGAAATACTCACTGCATACAGAAGATTTCCCATCGACTTGTCGCTCCACCTATACCAGCCTGTTCATAGGCAAATCCGGTTAAAAGGGGAAACACTGTATATTTTGAAGAGATAAATGGCACTAATTGGTCACAATAGTCCAATGCAACTTGCATCACAAAATAGCAGAAACAACATAGTAAGACAGCATACTATAAGGTAGTGTGAGCAATAATGAAAAACTAACACAGATAGCTTTACCTCGGCTATGACGGCGGCAAGGTTGGTGGTGACCTTGCTGTTGACAAGCGCATTCTCCGCGGTGCGCTGGTCGAGGCCGAGCGCCAGCAGCTTCTCCAGCTGCAGGGCGGGGGCCTTATATCCCTTGCCTCCGGCACCCATGACCCAGGGCAGATCCAGATATTTTGGGAGGGGCGAGGCGTAGCTAGAACCCGAGCGCTTAATACAAGTAAGAACATTAAAATAATAATCAGCTTCTTTCAGAAGATGCCATAAGCATAGTATGTAGCTGTGATGATCAACAGAATACTAGGATAACAACCGGCTTCGCTGACAATCTGGAAAACAAGCGTCAAGACCCCAAGACTATTCGATTCATGTGCAGCCATGAGAGACCATTCAAGGTTCATGTGATTGATCTACATATATGTTCCCATAAGTGCGTCCATGATTAATTTCTAGGTGGGGAGGCATATATGGGCCAAATATTCTACAGTTCAAATTGAGCTGCGAAAACATCTTATGTTTTGGTACAGAGGTAGTATCCAACAGCAAACATAGCAATGTAAGAACAGCAATCTGCAATCAGGGTGATCACAATATTATATGGCACTAGATGGAACACCTTATACAATTCACATGTAAACACCTAGCAATCCAAGCACCAAACGGAGAGAACGGGGGGCTTTCAAATCAAACCAAACAGGAGGAGGAAGCATCGGGGAGCGGAGGCTGGACCAACCTGGGCGGCGGCAGCGGAGTCGGGGGCGGCCGGGTCGACGACGCACACTCGGGGAAAGAGCCGCCGTGGAATCCGGAAGATCAGCGCCTGCGGGGGCGGGAGCTCACCGCCGGTGCCGCCGTGCCTGAACCTCTGCTGGCAGGGTGCGGGGATCGGGAGGCAAGGGTTTGGCGACAGGGACAAGGGTTCGGCCTTTGGGCCAGAGCGCCTCGACCAAAACATTGTTAAATAGTATACGGCCCAATCCGATTCCGCGACGACGAATCCACCACCCACGCAGGAGCCCGCTGGGCAAGGCCCATGTCCAGGGGGTTCTGCCAGGTATTTGTTTTCCTTGTCTAAAAAAAGATTTTTTTTCTTTTCCGATTCTCAAAAAAAAATCCTCCCCTCAAAGAAAAAGTTGTTTTATTTTCCTTCCCTAAAAAAATTGTTTTCTTTTCCTTCCCTAAATTGTGTTATGTGAAATGGGATGCAGCGATACTAGCAATGCGATATAAGATGGGTCGACGCATTTGTGTAGGGGCATGTGCGCCACTTGGTGATAAAAAATCAGACTGTGGTAGTAGGCGTGTCGTCATAGATGTATATCGATGAAAAAAGTCGGTTTTGGCCACCATGCAAGAGAAAGACACCTGAATGTTCAAATAAAGTCGGTAAAACATGTGATAGTTGAGGCGGTTTTCAAGGAAAAATGGTGCGAAGAAAACAGAGGTGGGAGGGGGTGAGGGAATCGGCGGGATGTAAGTAGGGGAGGCCTGCACAAAGAAAGAAAGGGAATGTCGAAAATTGCTAATTGAGCTCCAAATTTTAAAAGCAAAAAATAAATTTTAGGTAACAATTTCTGATAACAAATATGCACATACCTATGAATGCATACTACTTGTCTGTGAAATTTATGGTGAAATACATTTTTATGTGAGCTACACAAAAATAACAAAGTCATGTATATATAGCACATGTACTATTCACTATAAAAATGTTGGGAGACGTAGTAGTAAATAAAAAAATTCCTACGTGTCACCAAGATCTATCTATGAAGAAACCAGCAACGAGTGGGGAGAGATTGCATCTTCATACCTTTGAAGATCGCTAAGCGGGAGCGTTACAAGAACGCGGTTGGTGGAGTCGTACTCGTAGCGATTCAGATCGCGGTGGACATCGATCTCAACGTCGAACAATGGCGCCTCCGCGTTCAACACACGTGCAGCCCGGTGACGTCTCCTACGCCTTGATCCAACAAGGAGGAAGGAGAGACTGGAGAAGAGTTCCGGCAGCACGACGGCATGGTGACGGTGGAGCTGCGTGGTACTCCGGCAGAGCTTCGCTAAGCACTACGGAGAACGAGGAGGTGGAGAGGTAGGGCTGCGCCGAGAGGAAGAGAGAACCGTGTGTTGGGCAGCCCTGAAACCTCACATATATATAGGGGGAAGGAGGAGGGAGGGATGTGCCCTAGGGTTTCCACCCTAGGGTGGTGCGGCAGCCACCAGATCAATCTGGCCGGCGGCCAGAGGGAGGGAGTGGTGCGACTGCCCTAGGGTGGGCCTTAGGGCCCATCTGCCCTAGGGTTTGCCCCTCCTCCCACTTCAGCTGCGCCTTGGGCCTGGTGGAGGGGCGCACCAACCCACCTAGGGGCTGGTTCCCTCCACCCTCGGCCCATGCAGCCCTCTGGAGACGGTGGGCCCACTTGGTGGACCCCGGAACCCTTCCGGTGATCCCGGTACGTACCATTCTGTTGGGAACGTAGTAGTAAATCAAAAAAATTCCTACGATCACCAAGATCTATCCATGGAGAAACCAGCAACGAGTGGGGAGAGATTGCATCTTCATACCTTTGAAGATCGCTAAGCGGAAGCGTTACAAGAACGTGGTCGATGGAGTCGTACTCGCAGCGATTCAGATCGTGGTGGATTTCGATCTAAGCGCCGAACAACGGCGCCTCCGCGTTCAACACACGTGCAGTCTAGTGACGTCTCCTACGCCTTGATCCAGCAAGGAGGAAGGAGAGGTTAGGGAAGGGCTCCAACAGCTGCACGACGGCATGGTGGTGGTGGAGTAGCAAGGTATTCCTACAGGGCTTCGCCTAAGCGCTGCGGAGGAGGAAGAAGAGAGGTAGGGCTTTGCCGTGAGAGAGAGAGTTCAGAACTGTTCTCAAAAGGCCAAAACCTCAAGTATATATAGGAGGAGGGAGAGGGAGGGCTGCCTTGTCCCCTCCTCCAAAGAGGAGGTCTTCGGCCGAAGTGGGGATAGAGTCCACCTCCCACAAGGGAGGTGGATCTCCTCTTTTAAAACCCTTTGCCCTTTATCTCCAGATCTCCAGACGCATGGGCCTTTCTAGAAGGTCTTGGCCAGCCCAATAAGGGCTGGCACACCTCCTCTCAGGGCCCACAAAGTCCTATGGTCGTCACACCCCTCTCGGGGGTCCTCCGGCACCCTCCCAGCACTCCCAATACAATACCGATGAGCCCGAAAACTTTCCGGTGACCAAAACTGGACTTCCTATATATCAATCTTTACCTCCGGACCATTCCGGCGCTCCTCATGACATCCGGGATCTCATCCGGGACTTCGAACAACTTTCGGTAATCATGTATACCATTTCCCTATAACCCTAGCGTCATCGAACCTTAAGTGTGTAGACCCTACGGGTTCGGGAGACATGTAGACATGACCGAGACACCTCTCCGGTCAATAACCAACAGCGGGATCTGCATACCCATGTTGGCTCCCACATGCTCCACGATGATCTCATCGAATGAACCACGATGTCGGGGATCCAATCAATCCCGTATACAATTCCCTTTGTCTATCGGTATGATACTTGTCCGAGATTCAATCGTCGGTATCTCTATACCTTGTTGAATCTCGTTACCGGCAAGTCTCTTTACTCGTTCCGTAATACATCATCCCATGGCTAACTCCTTAGTCACATTGAGCTCATTATGATGATGTCTTACCGAGTGGGCCCAGAGATACCTCTCCGTCACACGGAGTGACAAATCCCAGTCTCGATTCGTGCCAACCCAACAGACACTTTCGGAGATACCCGTAGTGCACCTTTATAGCCACCCAATTACGTTGTGACGTTTGGCACACCCAAAGCATTCCTACGGTATCCGGGAGTTGCACAATCTCATGGTTTAAGGAAACGATACTTGACATTGAAAATCTTTAGCAAACGAACTACATGATCTTGTGCTACGCTTAGGATTGGGTCTTGTACATCACATCATTCTCCTAATGATGTGATCCCGTTATCAACGACATCCAATGTCCATGGTCATGAAACCGTGACCATCTATTGATCAACGAGCTAGTCAACTAGAGGCTCACTAGGGACATGTTGTGGTCATGTATTCACACATGTATTACGGTTTCCGGTTAACACAATTATAGCATGAACAATAGACAATTATCATGAACAAGGAAATACAATAATAACCATTTTATTATTGCCTCTAGGGCATATTTCCAATAGTCTCCCACTTGCACTAGAGTCAATAATCTAGTTACATTGTGATGAATCGTACACCCATAGCATTCTGGTGTTGATCATGTTTTGCTCGTGAGAGAGGTTTAGTCAACGGATCTGCGACATTTAGATCCGTATGCACTTTACAAATATCTATATCTCCCTCTTGAATGTAATCACGGATGGAGTTGAAGCAGCGCTTGATGTGTCTTCCCTTCTTGTGAAACCTGGGCTCCTTTGCAAGGGCAATAGCTCCAGTGTTGTCACACAATAGAGTCATCGGGCCCGACACACTTGGAATTTTTCCTAGGTCGGTGATGAACTCCTTCATTCAGACTCCTTCCTTTGCTGCTTCCGAAGCAGCTATGTACTCCGCTTCACATGTAGATGCCGCCACGACGCTTTGCTTGCTGCTGCACCAGCTGACTGCCCCTCCATTCAAAATATACACGTATCCGGTTTGCGACTTGGAGTCGTCCAGATCTGTGTCGAAGCTAGCATCAATGTAACCCTTTACGACGAGCTCTTCGGCACCTTCATATACGAGAAACATGTCCTTTGTCCTTTTCACGTACTTCAGGATATTCTTGACCACTGTCCAGTGTTCCCCTCCGGGATCACTTTGGTACCTCCCTACCAAACTTATGGCAAGGTTCACATCAGGTCTGGTACACAGCATGGCATACATAATAGAGCCTATGGCTGAAGCATTTGGGATGAAACTCATCTCTTCTCTATCCTTTTTCGTGGTCGGGCATTGAGTCGTACTCAATATCACACCTTGTAACACAGGCAAGAACCCCATCTTGGACTGATCCATATTGAACTTCTTCAATATCTTATCAAGGTATGTGCTTTGTGAAAGACCTATGAGGCGTCTCGATCTATCTCTATAGATCTTAATACCTAATATGTAAGTAGCTTCTCCAAGGTCCTTCATTGAAAAACACTTATTCAAGTAGGCCTTTACACTTTCCAAGAGTTCTATATCATTTCCCATTATCAGTATGTCATCCACATATAATACGAGAAATGCTACAGAGCTCCCACTCACTTTCTTGTAAATACAGGGTTCTCCATAAACTTGTACAAACCCAAACGCTTTAATCACTTCATTAAAGCGAATGTTCCAACTCCGAGATGCTTGCACCAGCCCATAGATGGAGCGCTGGAGCTTGCATACCTTGTTAGCATCTTTAGGATCGACAAAACCTTCCGGCTGCATCATAAAATGCGCCAATTGCTAACATGATTCGGACAGACTTCAACATCGCTACGGGTGAGAAAGTCTCATCGTAGTCAACTCCTTGAACTTGTCGATAACCCTTAGCGACAAGCCAAGCCTTATAGACGGTCACATTACCATCCGCGTCAGTCTTCTACTTAAAGATCCATTTATTTTCAATGGCTCGCTTATCATCAGGCAAGTCCACCAAAGTCCATACTTTGTTCTCATACATGGATCCTATCTCGCATTTCATGGCTTCAAGCCATTTGTTGGAATCCGGGCCCCCCATCGCTTCTTCATAGTTCAAAGATTCACCGTTGTCTAACAACATGATCTCTAGGATAGGGTTGCCATACCACTTTGGTGCGGAACGTGTCCTAGTGGACCTTCGACGTTCAATAGTAACTTGATCTGAAGTTTCATGATCATCATCATTAACTTCCTATCCCGCCAGTGTAGGCTCCACAGAAACAACTTCCTGTGTTGTGCTACTCTCCGGTTTGAGTGGAGGTACAATTACCTCATCAAGTTATACTTTCCTCCCACTTACTTCTTTTGAGAGAAACTCTTTCTCGAGAAAGGATCCATTCTTGGCAACAAATACTTTGCCCTCGGATCGTAGGTAGAAGGTATACCCAATAGTCTCTTTGGGATATCCTATGAAGACGCACTTTTCCGCTTTGGGTTCGAGCTTCTCAGGTTGAAGTTTCTTCACATAAGCATCGCATCCCAAACTTTTAGAAACAACAGCTTAGGTTTCTTTCCAAACCATAATTCATACGGTGTCGTTGTTGGAAATATGCCCTAGAGGCAATAATAAAATGGTTATTATTGTATTTCCTTGTTCATGATAATTGTCTATTGTTCATGCTATAATTGTGTTAACCGGAAACCGTAATACATGTGTGAATACATAGACCACAACATGTCCCTAGTGAGCCTCTAGTTGACTAGCTCGTTGATCAATAGATGGTCACGGTTTCATGACCATGGACATTGGATGTCGTTGATAACGGGATCACATCATTAGGAGAATGATGTGATGGACAAGACCCAATCCTAAGCATAGCACTAGATCGTGTAGTTCGTTTGCTAAAGCTTTTCAATGTCAAGTATCGTTTCCTTAGACCATGAGATTGTGCAACTCCCGGATACCGTTGGAATGCTTTGGGTGTGCCAAACGTCACAACGTAACTGGGTGGCTATAAAGGTGCACTACGGGTATCTCCGAAAGTGTCTGTTGGGTTGGCACGAATCGAGACTGGGATTTGTCACTCCGTGTGACGGAGAGGTATCTCTGGGCCCACTCGGTAAGACACCATCATAATGAGCTCAATGTGACCAAGGAGTTAGTCATGGGATGATGTATTACGGAACGAGTAAAGAGACTTGCCAGTAACGAGATTGAACAAGGTATAGAGATACCGACGATCGAATCTCGGGCAAGTAACATACCGATAGACAAAGGGAATTGTATACGGGATTGATTGAATCCCCGACATCATGGTTCATCCGATGAGATCATCGTGGAGCATGTGGGAGCCAACATGGGTATCCAGATCCCGCTGTTTCTTATTGGCCGGAGAAGTGTCTCGGTCATGTCCACGTGTCTCCCGAACCCGTAGGGTCTACACACTTAAGGTTCGATGACGCTAGGGTTATAGGGAAATGGTATACTGGATTACCGAAAGTTGTTCGGAGTCCCGGATGAGATCCCGGACGTCACGAGGAGCTCCAGAATGGTCCGGAGGTAAAGATTGATATATAGGAAGTCAAGTTTTGGTCACCGGAAAGTTTTTGGGCTCATCGGTATTATATCGGGAGTGCCGAGAGGGTGCCGGAGGACCCCCGAGAGGGGTGTGATGACCATAGGACTTTGTGGGCCCTTAGAGGAGGTGTGCCAGCCCTTATTTGTTGGAAATATGCCCTAGAGGCAATAATAGATTAGTTATTATCATATTTCCTTGTTCGTGATAATCGTTTATTATCCATGCTATAATTGTATTGATCGGAAACTCAGATACATGTGTGGATACATAGACAACACCATGTCCCTAGTATGCCTCTAGTAGACTAGCTCGTTGATCAAAGGATGGTTAAGGTTTCCTAGCCATGGACATGAGATGTCATTTGATAACGGGATCACATCATTAGGAGAATGATGTGATGGATAAGACCCAAACTACAAACATAGCATATGATCGTTTCAGTTTATTGCTACTGTTTTCTGCATGTCAAGTATATGTTCCTATGACCATGAGATCATGCAACTCACGGATATCGGAGGAGTGCCTTGTGTGTATCAAACGTCGCAACGTAACTGGGTGACTATAAAGGTGCTCTACAGGTATCTCCGATGGTGTTTGTTGAGTTGGCATGGATCGAGACTGGGATTTGTTACTCCGTGTAACGGAGAGGTATCTCGGGGCCCACTCGGTAATGCAACATCACAATAAGCCTTGCAAGCAATGTGACTAATTGTTAGTTGCGGGATCTTGTATTACGGAACGAGTAAAGAGACTTGCCGGTAACGAGGTTGAACTAGGTATGGAGATACCGACGATCGAATCTCGGGCAAGTAACATACCGAAGAACAAAGGGAACGATATACGGGATTGACTGAATCCTTGACATAGAGGTTCGACCGATAAAGATCTTCGTAGAATATGTAGGAACCAATGTGGACGTCCAGGTCCCGCCATTGGTTATTGACCGTAGAGGTGTCTCGGTCATGTCTACATAGTTCTCGAACCCGCAGGGTCTGCACACTTAAGGTTCGGTGACGTTTCGGTAGTGTAGAGTTATGTATGGTGGTTACCGAAGGTTGTTCGGAGTCCCGGATGAGATCCCGGACGTCACGAGGAGCTCCGGAATGGTCCGGAGGTAAAGATTCATATATAGGAAGTCCCAGTTTGGTTTCCGGAAAAGTTTCGGGCTCATCGGTAGTGTACCGGGAGTATCGGTATTGTACCGGGAGTGCCGGTAGTGTACCGGAGGACCTCCGGGAGGGGTATTTCGACCCCAAGAGGTCCATGGGCTGTGGGAGAATAATAACCAGCCCTTAGTGGGCTGGGAAAACAGCCACAAAGGCCCATGGCGCAGGAGAGAAAGTCCTAAAGCAAAAAGTGGAAAATCAGCCAATAGGAGGCAATCCTACTCCAACTAGGATTGGAGGTGAAGTAGGATTGCTCCCACCTCCTATTTCGGCCGACCCAAAGGCCTTGGCTGCCTCTCCTCTCCTCTCCTCCTATATATACTAGTGGATTGGGTGGTTTTTGGACAGAATTTCCGGCCACGTGCTACCCGTTACACCGGTGCACAGTTTCTCCTCTAGATCGGTTTTCCGCAGCGCTTAGGCGAAGCCCTGCCGGAATCACTCCACCACCATCACCGGAGCGCCGTCACGCTGCCGGTGAACTCTCTCTCCTCTCCACCTCCTCTTGCTGGATCAAGATGGTGGAGATCGTCATCAAGCTGCACGTGTGCTGAACGCGGAGGTGCCGTCCGTTCGGCGCTAGATCGGAAGGACCGTGATCGAGATCGCGAGACGGTTCGTGATGTGATCACGGAACGGATCGTGATGAGTTCGCGGGATAGATCGTGATCAAGATCGTGAGATGGATCGTGATGAGATCGCGGGACGGATCGTGATGAGTTCACGGGACGGATCATGATTGGATCGCGGGACGGATCGTGATGAGATCGCGGGACGCTCGGCGATTTGGATCGCGAAGATGTTCGACTACACCAACCGCGTTTCTTAACGCTTCCCGCTTAGCGATCTACAAGGGTACGTAGATCCACTCTCCCTCTCGTAGATGCTCATCACCATGGATAGGTTTGCGTGTGCGTAGGAAAATTTTTGTTTCCCATGCGACGTTCCCCAACAGTGGCATCATGAGCTAGGTTGATGGTTCGATGAGATCTCGAGTAGAACACAAAAGGTTTGTGGGCGTTGATGCTTAGATTGCTTCCTCCCTTGGTCGGATTTTGGTTCAGCGGTATTGTGAGATGAAGCGGCCCGGACCAACATTACTCGTACGCTTACGAGAGACCGGTTCCCGCGATGCAACTTGTTGCTTAGCTGGCTTGCGGGTGACAGTTTCTCTTACTCTAGTTGGATCGGATCCGACAAAGGCGGTCCTTGAGAAGGTTGAAAAGCAAACTAGTGTATCACCGTTGTGGTTTTGCGTAGGTGAGAATTGTTCTTGCTAGATACCCGTAGCAGCCACGTAAAACATGCAACAACAATTAGAGGACGTCTAACTTGTTTTTGCAGGGTATGTTGTGATATGATATGGCCAATTACATGATGAGATATATGTGATGTATGAGATGATCATGTGATGTATAGATTATCACGACTTGCATGTCGGTGATTACGGCAACCGGCAGGAGCCATAGGGTTGTCTTTAATTATTGTATGACCTGCGTGTCAATCATTAAAGCGCTATGTAATGCTTTACTTTATCGCTACGGTAGCAATAGTAGTAGAAGCATGCAGGGCGTGACAACCCCGATGGCGACACGTTGATGGAGATCATGGTGTCGTGCCGGTGACGATGGAGATCATGCCGGTGTTTCGAAGATGGAGATCTTAAACACAAGTTGATGGCCATATCATGTCACTTATGAATTGCATGAGATGTTAATCCTTTTATGCACCTTGTTTTGCTTAGGACGACGGTAGCATTATAAGGTGATCCCTCACTTAATTTCAAGATAAATTGTGTTCTCCCCAAGTGTGCACCGTTGCGAAAGTTCGTCGTGTTGAGACACCACGTGATGATCGGGTGTGATAGACTCTACGTTCACATACAACGGGTGCAAGACAGATTTGCACATGCGGAACACTCGGGTTAAACTTGACGAGCCTAGCATGTACAGACATGGCCTCGGAACACAAGAGACCGAAAGGTCGAGCATGAGTCATATAGTAGATATGATCAACATAATGATGTTCACCATTGAAGCCACCTCAACTCACGTGATGATCGGACTCGAGTTGGTGAATTTGGATCATGTGACACTCAGATGACCTGAGGGATGTCAATTTGAGTGGGAGTTCTTAAGTAATATGATTAATTGAACTCATTATCATGAACATAGTCAGTAGTGTCTTTGCAAATTATGTTGTAGATTACTAGCTCGCACTGTAGCTCCCGTGTGTTTTTATATGTTCCTAGAGAAATAGAGTTGAAAGATGATGGTAGCAATATTGCGGACTGGGTCCGTGATATGAGGATTGTCCTCATTGCTGCACAGAAGGCTTATGTCCTTAATGCACCGTTCGGTACGCCACCCCCTCTAGCGTCGTCTGTAGATGTTGTGAACATCTGACAGGCACGTTCTGATGACTACTTGATAGTTTAGTGCGTCATGCATTACGACTTAGAATTGAGGCTCCAAGACGTTTTGAACGTCACGGAACATACGAGATGTTCTAAGAGCTGAGATTGTGATCTCAGGCTCGTGCCCGTGTTATGAGATATGAGATCTCAAACAAAGATTCTTTGCTTGCAAGACGAAAGAGAATAGCTCAATAGTTGAGCATGTGCTTAGATTGTCTAGGTGCCACAATCGCTTGAATCGAGTGGGAGTTGATCTTCCAGATAAGATAGTGATTGATATAGTTCTCCAAGTCACTATCACTAAGCTACTAGAACTTGGTGATGAACTATAAATTGCCAGGGATAGAAATGATTCCTGAGCTTCTCGCGATGTTTTGACACCGCGAAGGTAGAAGTCAAAAAGGAGCATCAAAGTGTTGATGGTTAGTAAAAACCACTAGTTTCGAGAAGGGCAAGGGCAAGTAGGGAAACTTCATGGATGGCAAGTCAGTTGCTGCTCCAGTGAAGCAGCCCAAAGTTGAACCTAAACCCGAGACTGAGTGCTTCCATTATGAGGAGAACGGTCACTGAAGCGGAACAACCCTGGATACATGGTAGATAAGAAGGCTGGCTAAGTCGACAGAAGTATATTTGATATGCATGTTATTGATGTGTACCTTGCTAGTACTCCTAGTAGCACCTGGGTATTGGATACCGGTTCGGTTGCTCGAAATAAAAGCTACGGAATAAATGGAGAACTAGCTAAGTGTGAGGTGACGATGTGTGTTGGAAATGTTTCCAAGGTTGATATGATCAAACATCGCACGCTCTCTCTACCTTCGGGATTAGTGACGAACCTAAATTTTATTTGGTGTTTTGCATTGAAGCATGAACGTGATTAGATCATGTTTATTGCAACACGGTTATTCATTCAAGTTAGAGAATAATGGTTATTCTGCTTACATGAATAAATACCTTCAATGGTCATGCACCTAGTAAGTGTGGTTCATTGAATCTTGATCATAGTAATACACATGTTCATAACAATGATGCCAAAAGATGCAAAGTTAATAATGATAGTACCACATACTTGTGGCACTGCCGCTAAATGTCATATTGGTATAAAGCGCATGAAGAAACTCCATGTTGATGGATCTTTGGACTCATTCGATTTTGAATCGGTTGAGACATGCGGACCATGCCTTTTGGTAAGATGACTAAACCCCGTTTTCTGGCTTGATGAAACGGGCAAGTGACTTATTGGAAACAATGCATGTTGATGTATACGATCCAATGAGTGTTTATAGCTTGCAGTGAATATCATTGTTTTCTTACCTTCACTGATGATTTGAGTAGATATAGTGTATATTTACTTAATGAAACACAAGTCTGAATTGTTTGAAAGGTTCAAAGCAAAGTTCAGAGTGAAGTTTAAAGATCATCGTGACAAGAAGATAAAAATTTCTGCGATATGATCGTGGAGGTGAATATCTGGGTTACGAGTTTGGCATACAAATTTAGACAATGTGAAAGTTGTTTCACAACTCACGCCACCTGGAACACCATAGTGTGATGGTGTGTCCGAACGTCGTAGTCATGCCTTATTTGATATAGCACATACTATGATGTCTCTTATCGTTTTAATACTATCGTTTTAGGGTTATGCATTAGAGACAACCGCATTCACTTTAAAATAGGGCACCATCTAAATCCGTTGAGATGACACCGTGTGAATTATGGTTTGATAGAAACCTAAAGCTGTCATTTCTTGATGTTTGGGGCTGCGAAGCTTGTGTGGAAAATGTTTTCACCTAATGAGCTCAAACCCAAAGCGAACAAATGCATCTTCATAGAATACGCCAAGAACAGTTGGGTATACCTTCTATCTCAGATCCGAGTGCAAAGTGTTTGTTGCTGGAATGGATCCTTTCCTGAGAAAAGGTTTCCCTCGAAAGAATTGAGTGGGAGGAAGATAGAACTTGATGAGGTTATTGAACCTTGTTTCAATCAGAGTAGCGCAGCGCAGAAAGTTGTTTCTGTGAAGCCTATGTTAGTTGAAGAAAGAAGTTAATGATGATGATCATGAAGCTTCGGATCAAGTTACTATCGAACCTCGTAGGTCGACAAGGACGTGTACTGCTCTTGAGTGGTACAACAACCCTGTCTTAAAGGTCATGTTGTTGGACAGCGATGAACCTACGAGCTATGGAGAAGCGATGATGGGCCCGGATTCCGACAAATGGATGAGACCATGAAATCCGAGATAGGATCCATGTATGAAAACCAAGTATAGACTTTGGTAGACTTGCTCGTTGGACGGCAGGTCGTTGAGTACAAATGGATCTTTAAAAATGAAGACAGACGCTGATGGTAAATATCACCATTTGTAAAGCTCGACTTGTTGCAAAGTAGTTTGTGACAAGTTCAAGGAGTTGACTACGATGAGATTTTCTCACTCGTAGTGGTGCTAAAGTCTGTTGGAATTATGTTAGCAGTTGCTGCATTTTCAATTATGAAATCTGACAGATGGATGTCAAAACATCATTTCCTTAACGGTTTACTTGAGGAAAGGTTGTATGTGATACAACCAGAAGGTTTTGTCAGTCCTAAGGATGCTAAAAGGTGTGCAAGCTTTGGTGATCCTTCCATGGACTGAAGCAAGCATCTCGGAGTTGGAATATACACTTTGATGAGGTGATCAAAGTTTTTGATGTTTATACAAAGTTTACGAGAAACTTGTATTTGCAATAAAGTGAGTGGGAGCACTATAGAGTTTCTGATAAGTATATGTGGTTGACATATTGTTGATCGGAAATAATGTAGAATTTCTGGAAGGCATAAAAGGTTGTTTGAAAAGTATTTTTCTAAGGAAGACCTGGATAAAGCTACCTAATTGTTGAGCATCAAAATCTATAGAGATAGATCAAGATGCTTGATGAGACTTTCAATGAGTGCATACCTTGACAAGATTTTGAAAGAGTTCAAAATGGATCAGCCAGAGAAATAGTTCTCGTCTGATTTGTAAGGTGTGAAGTTGAGTGAGACTCAAAGCTCGACAACGGCAGAAGAAAGAGAAAGGATGAATGTCGTCCCCTATGCCTTAGCCATAGGCTCTATATTATGCCATGCTGTGTACCGCACCTATGTGTGCCTTGCCACGAGTCTGTCAAGGGGTACAAGAGTGGTCCAGGAGTGGATCACTGGACAGCGGTCGGAATTATCCTTAGTAACCAGAGGACTAAGGAAATGTTTCTTGATTATGGAGGTGATAAAGAGTTCGTCGTAAAGAGTTACGTCGATGCAAGCTTTAACACCTATCCGGATGACTAGTAGTAGCAATCTGGATACGTATAGTGGAGCAGCCATTTGGAAATAGTACCAAGTGGAGTGTGGTAGCAGTGTTTACGGTTTGACATAGAGATTTGCAAAGTACACACGGATCTGAATATCGCAGACCCGTTGACTATAAGACCTCTCTCACATGCAAAGCATGATCGAGCCCCAAAACTCATTGGGTGTTAGATTCATAACAATGCAAATCACATGGTGATGTGAACTAGATTATTGACTCTAGTGCAAGTGGGAGACTGTTGGAAATATGCCCTAGAGGCAATAATAGATTAGTTATTATCATATTTCCTTGTTCGTGATAATCGTTTATTATCCATGCTATAATTGTATTGATCGGAAACTCAGATACATGTGTGGATACATAGACAACACCATGTCCCTAGTATGCCTCTAGTAGACTAGCTCGTTGATCAAAGGATGGTTAAGGTTTCCTAGCCATGGACATGAGATGTCATTTGATAACGGGATCACATCATTAGGAGAATGATGTGATGGATAAGACCCAAACTACAAACATAGCATATGATCGTTTCAGTTTATTGCTACTGTTTTCTGCATGTCAAGTATATGTTCCTATGACCATGAGATCATGCAACTCACGGATATCGGAGGAGTGCCTTGTGTGTATCAAACGTCGCAACGTAACTGGGTGACTATAAAGGTGCTCTACAGGTATCTCCGATGGTGTTTGTTGAGTTGGCATGGATCGAGACTGGGATTTGTTACTCCGTGTAACGGAGAGGTATCTCGGGGCCCACTCGGTAATGCAACATCACAATAAGCCTTGCAAGCAATGTGACTAATTGTTAGTTGCGGGATCTTGTATTACGGAACGAGTAAAGAGACTTGCCGGTAACGAGGTTGAACTAGGTATGGAGATACCGACGATCGAATCTCGGGCAAGTAACATACCGAAGAACAAAGGGAACGATATACGGGATTGACTGAATCCTTGACATAGAGGTTCGACCGATAAAGATCTTCGTAGAATATGTAGGAACCAATGTGGACGTCCAGGTCCCGCCATTGGTTATTGACCGTAGAGGTGTCTCGGTCATGTCTACATAGTTCTCGAACCCGCAGGGTCTGCACACTTAAGGTTCGGTGACGTTTCGGTAGTGTAGAGTTATGTATGGTGGTTACCGAAGGTTGTTCGGAGTCCCGGATGAGATCCCGGACGTCACGAGGAGCTCCGGAATGGTCCGGAGGTAAAGATTCATATATAGGAAGTCCCAGTTTGGTTTCCGGAAAAGTTTCGGGCTCATCGGTAGTGTACCGGGAGTATCGGTATTGTACCGGGAGTGCCGGTAGTGTACCGGAGGACCTCCGGGAGGGGTATTTCGACCCCAAGAGGTCCATGGGCTGTGGGAGAATAATAACCAGCCCTTAGTGGGCTGGGAAAACAGCCACAAAGGCCCATGGCGCAGGAGAGAAAGTCCTAAAGCAAAAAGTGGAAAATCAGCCAATAGGAGGCAATCCTACTCCAACTAGGATTGGAGGTGAAGTAGGATTGCTCCCACCTCCTATTTCGGCCGACCCAAAGGCCTTGGCTGCCTCTCCTCTCCTCTCCTCCTATATATACTAGTGGATTGGGTGGTTTTTGGACAGAATTTCCGGCCACGTGCTACCCGTTACACCGGTGCACAGTTTCTCCTCTAGATCGGTTTTCCGCAGCGCTTAGGCGAAGCCCTGCCGGAATCACTCCACCACCATCACCGGAGCGCCGTCACGCTGCCGGTGAACTCTCTCTCCTCTCCACCTCCTCTTGCTGGATCAAGATGGTGGAGATCGTCATCAAGCTGCACGTGTGCTGAACGCGGAGGTGCCGTCCGTTCGGCGCTAGATCGGAAGGACCGTGATCGAGATCGCGAGACGGTTCGTGATGTGATCACGGAACGGATCGTGATGAGTTCGCGGGATAGATCGTGATCAAGATCGTGAGATGGATCGTGATGAGATCGCGGGACGGATCGTGATGAGTTCACGGGACGGATCATGATTGGATCGCGGGACGGATCGTGATGAGATCGCGGGACGCTCGGCGATTTGGATCGCGAAGATGTTCGACTACACCAACCGCGTTTCTTAACGCTTCCCGCTTAGCGATCTACAAGGGTACGTAGATCCACTCTCCCTCTCGTAGATGCTCATCACCATGGATAGGTTTGCGTGTGCGTAGGAAAATTTTTGTTTCCCATGCGACGTTCCCCAACATTATTGTGCTGGCCAAGACCGTCTAGAAAGGCCCATGCGGCTGGAGGAGTAGAGATAAGGGCAAAGGAGTTTGAAAAGGAGGAGATCCACCTCCCTTGTGGGAGGTGGACTCTCGCTTTGATTCGGCCAAAGCTCTCCTCCTTGGAGGAGAGTACAAGCCAGCCCTCCCTCTCCCTCCTTCTATATATACTTGAGGTTTTGGCCTTTTGAGGACAGTTCTGAACTCTCTCTCTCACGACAAAGCCCTACCTCTCTTCTTCCTCCTCCGCAGCGCTTAGGCGAAGCCCTGTAGGAATACCTTGCTACTCCACCACCACCACGCCGTCGTGCTGCTGTTGGAGCCCTTCCCTAACCTCTCCTTCCTCCTTGCTGGATCAAGGCGTAGGAGACGTCACCGGGCTGCACGTGTGTTGAACGTGGAGGCGCCGTTGTTCGGCGCTTAGATCGGAATCCACCGCGATCTGAATCGCTGCGAGTACGACTCCATCAACCGCGTTCTTGTAATGCTTCCGCTTAGCGAACTTCAAAGGTATGAAGATGCAATCTCCCCACTCATTGCTGGTTTCTCCATAGATAGATCTTGGTGACACGTAGGAAAATTTTGATTTACTACTATGTCACCCTACAGTGGTATCAGAGCTAGGTCTATGTGTAGAATCTATGCACGAGTAGAACACAAAGCAATTGTGGGCGTTGATTTTGTTAATTTGCTTACCACTACTAGTCTTATCTTGATTCGGCGGTATTGTGGGATGAAGCGGCCCGGACCGACTTTACACGTACGCTTACGTGAGACTGGTTCCACCGCCTGACATGTACTTGTTACATAAGGTGGCTAGCGGGTGTCTATCTCTCCCACCTTAGTCGGATTGGATTCGATGAAAAGGGTCCCTATGAAGGGTAAATAGCAATTGGCATATCACGTTGTGGTTTTGACGTAGGTAAGAAACGTTCTTGCTAGTAACCTATAGCAGCCACGTAAAAACTTGCAACTACAAATTAGAGGACGTCTAACTTGTTTTTGCAGCATATACCTTGTGATGTGATATGGCCAAAGGATGTGATGTGATGCATTGTGATGTATGAGATTGATCATGTTCTTGTAATAGGATTCACGACTTGCATGTCGATGAGTATGACAACCGGCAGGAGCCATAGGAGTTGTCTTATTTTATTGTATGACCTGCGTGTCAATCATAAACGCCATGTAATTACTTTACTTTATTGCTAAACGTTAGCCATAGTAGTAGAAGTAATAGTTGGCGAGACAACTTCATGAAGACACAGTGATGGAGATCATGGTGTCGTGCCAGTGACAGTGATGATCATGGTGCCCCGAAGATGGAGATCAAAGGAGCAAGATGATAATGGCCATATCATGTCACTATATTGATTGCATGTGATGTTTATCATGTTTACATCTTATTTGCCTAGAACGATGGTAGTAAATAAGATGATCTCTCACTAAAATTTCAAGAAAAGTGTTCACCCTAACTGTGCACCGTTGCTAAGGATCGTTGTTCCGAAGCACCACGTGATGATCGGGTGTGATAGGTTCTAACGTTCGCATACAACGGGTGTAAGCCAGATTTACACACGCGAAACACTTAGGTTGACTTGACGAGCCTAGCATGTACAGACATGGCCTCGGAACACGGAAGACCGAAAGGTCGAACATGAGTTGTATGGAAGATCGATCAACATGGAGATGTTCACCATGGATGACCAGTCCGTCTCACGTGGTGATCGGACATGGGCTAGTTGACATGGATCATGTGTCACTTGGATGACTAGAGAGATGTCTATCTAAGTGGGAGTTCATTAAATAATTTGATTATGTGAACTTAATTATCATGAACTTAGTCTAAAATTATCTTTACAATCTATATTGTAGATCCAATGGCTAACGCGAATGTCACCCTCAATTTCAATGCGTTCCTAGAGAAAACCAAGCTGAAAGATGATGGAATCAACTATGCGGACTGGGTCCGTGGCTTGAGGATCATCCTCATAGCTTCCAAGAAATTGTATGTCCTTGATGCACCACTAGGTGACCCACCCCTTCTCCCAGCAAAGCAAGACGTTGCGAACGCTTGGCATTCTCGTTGTGATGATTACTCCATTGTTCAGTGCGGCATGCTTTATAGTTTAGAACCGGGGCTCCAAAAGTGTTTTGAGCAACACGGAGCATATGAGATGTTCCAAGAGCTGAAACTGGTTTTCCAAGCTCATGCCCGGGTCGAGAGATATGACGTCTTCGACAAGTTCTTCAGCTGTAAGATGGAGGAGAATAGTTCTATCACTGAGCACATCCTCAAGATGTCTGGGCTACACAACCGCTTGACTCAGCTTGGAGTTAATCTCCCGAATGACTCGGTCATTGACAGAATCCTCCAGTCGCTTCCACCTAGCTACAAGAGCTTTGTGATGAACTACAACATGCAAGGGATGGAGTGTTGGGAGACGTAGTAGTAAATCAAAATTTTCCTACGTGTCACCAAGATCTATCTATGGAGAAACCAGCAACGAGTGGGGAGAGATTGCATCTTCATACCTTTGAAGATCGCTAAGCGGAAGCGTTACAAGAACGCGGTTGATGGAGTCGTACTCGCAGCGATTCAGATCGCGGTGGATTCCGATCTAGGCGCCTCCGCGTTCAACACACGTGCAGCCCGGTGACGTCTCCTACGCCTTGATCCAGCAAGGAGGAAGGAGAGGTTAGGGAAGGTCTCCAACAGCAGCACGACGGCGTGGTGGTGGTGGAGTAGCAAGGTATTCCGGCAGGGCTTCGCCTAAGCGCTGTGGAGGAGGAAGAAGAGAGGTAGGGATTTGCCGTGAGAGAGAGAGTTCAGAATTGTTCTCAAAAGGCCAAAATCTCAAGTATATATAGGAGGAGGGAGAGGGAGGGCTGGCTTAGACTCTCCTCCAAGGAGGAGAGCTTCGGCCGAATCAAAGGGAGAGTCCACTTCCCACAAGGGAGGTGGATCTCCTCCTTTTCAAACTCCTTTGCCCTTATCTCTACTCCTCCAGCCACATGGGCCTTTCTAGAAGGTCTTGGCCAGCCCAATAAGGGCTGGCACACCTCCTCTTAGGGCCCACAAAGTCCTATGGTCGTCTCACCCCTCCCGGGGGTCCTCCGGCACCCTCCCGACACTCTCGGTACAATACCGATGAGCCCGAAAACTTTCCGGTAACCAAAACTGGACTTCCTATATATCAATCTTTACCTCCGGACCATTTCGGAGCTCCTCGTGACATCTGGGATCTCATCCGGGACTCCGAACAACTTTAAGTAATCACGTATACCATTTCCCTATAACCCTAGCGTCATTGAACCTTAAGTGTGTAAACCCTACGGGTTCAGGAGACATGTGGACATGACCGAGAGATTTCTCTGGCCAATAACCAACAGCAGGATCTGGATACCCATGTTGGCTCCCACATGCTCCACGATGATCTCATCGGATGAACCACGATGTCGGGGATTCAATCAATCCCGTATACAATTCCCTTTGTCTATCGGTATGATACTTGCCCGAGATTCGATCGTCGGTATCTCTATACCTTGTTCAATCTCGTTACCGGCAAGTCTCTTTACTCGTTTCGTAATACATCATCCCGTGACTAACTCCTTGGTCACATTGAGCTCATTATGATGATGTCTTACCGAGTGGGCCCAGAGATACCTCTCCGTCACACGGAGTGACAAATCCCAGTCTCGATTCCTGCCAACCCAACAGACACTTTCGGAGATACCCGTAGTGCACCTTTATAGCCACCTAGTTACGTTGTGACGTTTGGCACATCCAAAGCATTCCTACGGTATCCGGGAGTTGCACAATCTCATGGTCTAAGGAAACGATACTTGACATTGAAAAGCTTTAGCAAACGAACTACACGATCTAGTGCTATGCTTAGGATTGGGTCTTCTCCATCACATCATTCTCCTAATGATGTGATCCCGTTATCAAAGACATCCAATGTCCATGGTCATGAAACCGTGACCATCTATTGATCAACGAGCTAGTCAACTAGAGGCTCGCTAGGGACATGTTGTGGTCTATGTATTCACACATTCCGGTTAACACAATTATAGCATGAACAATAGACAATTATCATGAACAAGGAAATACAATAATAACCATTTTATTATTGCCTCTAGGGCATATTTCCAACAGTCTCCCACTTGCACTAGAGTCAATAATCTAGTTACATTGTGATGAATCGTACACCCATAGCATTGTGGTGTTGATCATGTTTCGCTCGTGAGAGAGGTTTAGTCAACGGATCTGCGACATTCAGATCCGTATGCACTTTACAAATATCTATATCTCCCTCTTGAATTTAATCACGGATGGAGTTGAAGCGGCGCTTGATGTGTCTTGTCTTCTTGTGAAACCTGGGCTCCTTCGCAAGGGCAATAGCTCCAGTGTTGTCACAGAATAGAGTCATCGGGCCCGACGCACTTGGAATTTCTCCTAGGTCGGTGATGAACTCCTTCATCCAGACTCCTTTCTTTGCTGCTTCCGAAGCAGCTATGTACTCCGCTTCACATGTAGATGCCGCCGCGACGCTTTGCTTGCTGCGGCACCAGCTGACTGCCCCTCCGTTCAAAATATACACGTATCCGGTTTGCGACTTGGAGTCGTCCGGATCTGTGTCGAAGCTAGCATCGACGTAACCCTTTACGACGAGCTCTTCGGCACCTCCATATACGAGAAACATGTCCTTTGTCCTTTTCAGGTACTTCAAGATGTTCTTGACCGCTGTCAAGTGTTCCGCTCCGGGATCACTTTGGTACCTCCCTACCAAACTTATGGCAAGGTTCACATCAGGTCTGGTACACAGCATGGCATACATAATAGAGCCTATGGCTGAAGCATAGGGGATGACACTCATCTCTTCTCTATCCTTTGCTGTGGTCGGGCATTGAGTCGTACTCAATCTCACACCTTGTAACACAAGTAAGAACCCCTTCTTGGACTGATCCATATTGAACTTCTTCAATATCTTATCAAGGTATGTGCTTTGTGAAAGACCTATGAGGCGTCTCGATCTATCTCTATTGATCTTAATACCTAATATGTAAGCAGCTTCTCCAAGGTCCTTCATTGAAAAACACTTATTCAAGTAGGCCTTTACACTTTCCAAGAGTTCTATATCATTTCCCATTATCAGTATGTCATCCACATATAATACGAGAAATGCTACAGAGCTCCCACTCACTTTCTTGTAAATATAGGGTTCTCCATAAACCTGTACAAACCCAAACGCTTTAATCACTTCATTAAAGCGAATGTTCCAACTCTGAGATGCTTGCACCAGCCCATAGATGGAGCGCTGGAGCTTGCATACCTTGTTAGCATCTTTAGGATCGACAAAACCTTCCGGCTGCATCATATACAGTTCTTCCTTGAGGAAGCCATTAAGGAATGCCGTTTTGACGTCCATTTGCCAGATCTCATAATCATAAAATGCGGCAATTGCTAACATGATTCGGACTGACTTCAGCATCGCTACGGGTGAGAAAGTCTCATCGTAGTCAACTCCTTGAACTTGTCGATAACCCTTAGCGACAAGCCGAGCCTTATAGACGGTCACATTACCATTCGCGTCAGTCTTCTTCTTAAAGATCCATTTATTTTCAATGGCTCGCTTATCATCAGGCAAGTCCACCAAAGTCCACACCTTGTTCTCATACATGGATCCTATCTCGGATTTCATGGCTTCAAGCCATTTGTTGGAATCCGGGCCCGCCATCGCTTCTTCATAGTTCGAAGGTTCATCGTTGTCTAACAACATGATCTCTAGGACAGGGTTGCCGTATCACTCTGGTGCGGAACGTGTCCTAGTGGACCTTCGATGTTCAATAGTAACTTGATCTGAAGTTTCATGATCATCATCATTAACTTCCTATCCAGCCGGTGTAGGCTCCACAGAAACAACTTCCTGTGCTGCGCTACTCTCTGGTTTGAGTGGAGGTACAATTACCTCATCAAGTTCTATTTTCCTCACACTTACTTCTTTCGAGAGAAACTCTTTCTCGAGAAAGGATCCATTCTTGGCAACAAAGACTTTGCCCTCGGATCGTAGGTAGAAGGTATACCAAATAGTCTCTTTGGGGTATCCTATGAAGACGCACTTTTCCGCTTTGGGTTTGAACTTCTCAGGTTGAAGTTTCTTCACATAAGCATCGCATCCCCAAACTTTTAGAAACAACAGCTTAGGTTTCTTTCCAAACCATAATTCATACGGTGTCGTCTCAACGGATTTTGACGGTGCCCTATTTAAAGTGAATGCGGCAGTCTCTAATGCATATCCCCAAAATGATAGCGGTAAGTCGGTAAGAGACATCATAAATCGTACCATATCTAATAGAGTGCGATTACGACGTTAAGACACTCCATTTCGCTGAGGTGTGCCAGGTGGCGTGAGTTGTGAAACAATTCCACATTTCCTTAGGTGCGTGCCAAACTCGTGACTTAAATATTCTCCGCCACGATCAGATCGTAGGCACTTTATTTTCCTGTCACGTTGATTCTCTACCTCACTCTGAAATTCCTTGAACCTTTCAAAAGTTTCAGAATTATGTTTCATTAAGTAGACATACCCATATCTACTCAAGTCATCAGTGAGGGTGAGAACATAACGGTAGCCACCACGAGCCTCGACACTCATTGGACCACATACATCGGTATGTATTATTTACAACAAGTCAGTTGCTCGCTCCATTGTTCTGGAGAATGGGGTCTTAGTCATCTTGCCCATGAGGCATGGTTCGCACGTGTCAAATAATTCGAAATCAAGAGACTCCAAAAGTCCATCAGTATGGAGCTTCTTCATACGTTTGACACCAATATGACCAAGGCGGTAGTGCCACATGTAAGTAAGTGGGACTATCGTTATCAACCTTACACTTTTTGGTACTCACACTATGGACATGTGTAACATCACGTTCGAGATTCATCAAAAATAAACCATTGACCAGCGGGGCATGACCATAAAACATTTCTCTCATATAAATAGAACAACCAGTATTCACAGATTTAAATGAGTAGCCATCTCGCATCAAGCGAGATCCAGATACAATGTTCATGCTCAAAGCTGGTACTAAATAACAATTATTAAGGTTTAACACTAATCCCGAAGGTAGATGTAGAGGTAGCGTGCCGACGGCGATCACATCGACCTTGGAACCATTCCCGATGCGCATCGTCACCTCGTCCTTTGCCAGCCTCTGCTTATTCCGCAGCTCCTGCTTGGAGTTACAAATGTGAGCAACTGCACCGGTATCAAATACCCAGGAGCTACTACGAGCGCTGGTTAGGTACACATTAATAACAAGTATATCACATATACCTTTAATGTTGTCGTCCTTCTTATCCGCTAAGTACTTGGGGCAGTTCCGCTTCCAGTGACCGGTACCCTTGCAGTAAAAGCACTCAGTCTCAGGCTTGGGTCCATGCTTGTTCTTCTTCTTCCCGGCAACTTGCTTACCGGGCGCGGCAACAGCTTTGCCGTCCTTCTTGAAGTTCTTCTTACCCTTGCATTTCTTGAAACTAGTGGTCTTATTTACCATCAACACTTGATGCTCCTTTCTGATCTCGACCTCTGCTGATTTCAGCATCGAGTACAACTCAGGAATGGACTTCTCCATGTTGGAAATATGCCCTAGAGGCAATAATAAAATGGTTATTGTTTATTTCCTTGTTCATGATAATTGTCTATTGTTCACGCTATAATTGTGTTAACCAGAAACCATAATACATGTGTGAATACATAGACCACAACATGTCCCTAGTGAGCGTCTAGTTGACTAGCTCGTTGATCAATAGATGGTCACGGTTTCATGACCATGGACATTGGATGTCGTTGATAACGGGATCACATCATTAGGAGAATGATGTGATGGACAAGACCCAATCCAACAGTCTCCCACTTGCACTAGAGTCAATAATCTAGTTACATTGTGATGAATCGTACACCCATAGCATTCTGGTGTTGATCATGTTTTGCTCGTGAGAGAGGTTTAGTCAACGGATCTGCGACATTTAGATCTGCGACACCCATATGCACTTTAGTCAACGGATCTAAGAGAGGTTTAGTGAACCAAGGACATGTTTCTCGTATATGGAGGTGCTGAAGAGCTCGTCGTAAAGGGTTACGTCGATGCTAGCTTCGACATAGATCCGGACGACTCCAAGTCGCAAACCGGATACGTGTATATTTTGAACGGAGGGGCAGTCAGCTGGTGCAGCAGCAAGCAAAGCGTCGTGGCGGCATCTACATGTGAAGCGGAGTACATAGCTGCTTCGGAAGCAGCAAAGGAAGGAGTCTGGATGAAGGAGTTCATCACCGACCTACGAGAAATTTCAAGTGCGTCGGGCCCGATGACTCTATTCTGTGACAACACTGGAGCTATTGCCCTTGCGAAGGAGCCCAGGTTTCACAAGAAGACAAGACACATCAAGCGCCGCTTCAACTCCATCCGTGATTAAATTCAGGAGGGAGATATAGATATTTGTAAAGTGCATACGGATCTGAATGTCGCAGATCCGTTGACTAAACCTCTCTCACGAGCAAAACATGATCAACACCAGAATGCTATGGGTGTACGATTCATCACAATGTAACTAGATTATTGACTCTAGTGCAAGTGGGAGACTGTTGGAAATATGCCCTAGAGGAAATATGCCCTAGTGGGATGATGTATTATGGAACGAGTACTAGAGTCAATAATAACCATTTTATTATTGCCTCTAGGGCATATTTCCAACACATTCCGGACCATTCCGGTAACCAAAACCTCACTTCCTATATATCAATCTTCATCTCCGGACCATTCCGGGACTCCTCATGACGCCCGGGATCTCATCCGTGACTCTGAACAACCTTCGGTAACCACGTGAACTTTTTCCCTATAACCCTAGCGTCATCGAACCTTAAGTGTGTAGACCCTACGGGTTCGGAAGACATGTAGACATGACCGAGACACCTCTCCGGTCAATAACCAACAACGGGATCTGGACCCATGTTGGCTCCCACGTGCTCCACGATGATCTCATCGGATGAACCACGATGTCGGGGATTCGATCAATCCCGCATACAATTCCCTTTGTCTATCAGTGTGATACTTGCCCGAGATTCGATCGTCAGTATCCCTATACCTTGTTCAATCTCGTTGCCGGCAAGTCTCTTTACTCGTTCCGTAATACATCATCCCGTGGATAACTCCATAGTCACATTGAGCTTATTATGATGATGTCTTACCGAGTGGGCCCAGAGATACCTCTCCGTCACACGGAGTGACAAATCACAGTCTCGATTCGTGCCAACCCAACAGACACTTTCGGAGATACCCGTAATGCACCTTTATAGCCACCCAGTTACGTTGTGACGTTTGGCACACCCAAAGCATTCCTACGGTATCCGGGAGTTGCACAATCTCATGGTCTAAGGAAACGATACTTGACATTGAAAAGCTTTAGCAAACAAACTACACGATCTTGTGCTAGGCTTAGGATTGGGTCTTGTCCATCACATCATTTTCCTAATGATGTGATCCCGTTATCAACGACATCCAATGTCCATGGTCATGAAACCGTGACCATCCATTGATCAACGAGCTAGCCAACTAGAGGCTTACTAGGGACATGTTGTGGTCTATGTATTCACACATGCATTACGGTTTCTGGTTAACACAATTATAGCATGAACAATAGACAATTATCATGAACAAGAAAATACAATAATAACCATTTTATTATTGCCTCTAGGGCATATTTCCAACAAAAAATACATTATTAATTTCGATACAACTTACATAAAAATGTATTTCATAATTAAATTTCCACACATCTAATATACATATATAAGTACTTGAGTTTTTTTTCAGAATTATTAAACTAAAAAAGGTCAATTTCTTAAATTTAAGATTTTCAGGCCCAAGAACCGAAAAGCCTCACTCAGGCAGTAATATACTCCCTCCTTTCCTAAATATAAGTCTTTTAAGAGATTTCACAAGGGGACTACATACGGAACAAAATATGTGAATCTACACTCTAAAGTATGTCTATATGCATCCGTATGTAGTCCTCTAGTGAAAACTCTTAAAAGACTTATATTTAGAAAACGGAGGGAGTATATTATAAGTAGGAACAGATTGATAGGCGATGTCAATTAGGCCCATCTTCATCAGTTTGCACACCGAGGAAAATTCACATGCTTCAACGGGGTTTAATTGGCTCATGCATGGGGCGAAAAGGAAAACTTGTCTTCTTACACATTCAGCCATGGGTATTCCCACATGATGATATGTTAAGGTGCTTTGGAAGACAAGCTTCATCAATCCTGATATTTTTAAAATTTCAAGATTCGGTTTTTTTATTTCCAAAAATTCTTTAAAAAAAATACACATATATAAGGATGTAATGGATGTGTGTAAAATTTCTCAATGAAATAACTTGAATTGCGAGCTGCATAAAAAGAACAAAATCATGGAATTTGAGAGCAAACAATGCATGTGCTAAACTGCACAAATATATACATTTTGTAGCTCTCATTTTAACATATTTCATTAAAAAAATGCAGACATGTACATTACCTCTCTGCATATGTGTATTTTTTAGATATTTTTGAAACATACAAAACATGATTTTTGAATTGTTTAAAATTCAAGCTCCATGGAGCCCAAGCTCTTTTCCAGATAATTTGCCTAATAAAGTTGACCTTCCTCAGAATATACGTGCAATAGAACAAGAATAGATGCACAGTAAGTAACCAAATAACACCAAGAGACCATAAAAGATATGTGGTACTTCTCAATCATTTCCTTTTTGTGTCTACAAAAGAATGGATCATATAATAACAGCATATTGACAAAAATATGATCTCCAACTCCAAGAGCCAGGAACTAATGAGGCTATGACAGAGATTAGAGAGGGGGAGAGAAAGGTGAAGGACTTAAAGGAAACATACAAAAAGCACAATAGATTACAATGGGGGCAGTATCATCATCGCTATCAATATCGCCGCATCCCCACCACCCATGGACTAAACTGCAGGTTTGCAGCGGTCGCTGCAGCAGCAACCCGTTGCTCGAGGCCGAGATCTAAGTATCGATTGACTTCACAATTTTTACATGAAGAGACGAGACATGTTCATGTACTTGAACCATGTGTTGAGGTGCAAAGAATCATGTTGAAGTCAAACAGACGTGTAACTGGTGAATATCTTCAGTAAGCTGTCGAGAGTTTCGGGGTAAAATTTCCTAGCAAAAAGATAGCATGGACTCTTTGATCCGTTCCACAAACATGGCTTCTGTGTCACAACTTTCTGTAAAGGGGATACAAATCAGAAATCAATATCCCATACAGTTGTAGCAGATAATCGGGAAAGTATTGCAATACAGATCGTTTTTAATATGTAATCAAAGGAAAAGTAATCGGGCAAGATCTAGAAGAAGAAAAAATATTTATTTATTTATTTATTTATTGTTCTTTGACAGTCAAAATATTGATGATGAAATTATTGCCCATACCTTGTCATCACTTGTTACATGGATAGTCTCATCAACGGCCTGTGCAACGGTAATGTACATTAGAATACATCAATGTAAGGGTTATGCACTATATAGAAAAACATGTAAAGATCATCTCAGGAAAGAAGTCAAGCAAGGCAAAAACATACTGTTATATTCTTTAGTAGATCATAACTGACATCAGCAGCTGCGTATGACCTTGGATGCCATTTCCCTTCGGACCAATCCACATGTGTAACCGACCAATTAGCTATTCCACCTGGATCTACCATCTGATGTTTCGTAGAAGGACTTGTTAGTTAGCGAGTAACTCAAGGAAAAAAAGATGTAAATGCAACTTCCATAGATTGTAGATACTGACATTGAATAGGGTTGGCAAATAATGCTCATCAGCAATACAGTTGCGTCCATCTGCTGGCTGCAAATCACATGACATAGATAAATTACTTTCCAAAAATCGACTTGTCAGAAAAATGTCAGAGAAAACTAGAAAAGTGGAAAACTCAAGTGTTGGTTGAGACTTCAGGAATGATGACTACCGAACAAGCACATCACTTAAATGCATCCAGAAGGCAATTTATTCCACAAAAGAAACATATAAAGTTCCCATGCTGATTAAGCTTATTAGAATATTTTACCTGTTGCTAAGAAAGAAAGAAAAACTTTGCTCGAGTTTGCACATTGATTTTCTGATGTTTATGGAAGTGGTTATCAAAAGTAATTTCAGTTCATTATGGCCTATTTGCTAATTGGAGGTAACTACAGAATATCTACTGCAATTTTACTGCAACTCCTGCAGTGTTGAATACATCTAACACTACATGTGTATTACCCGTTAAAATATCTGGTATATCTCCAATCCATTAACCAAAGATAGCAATCTAGAAAAGAAACACACCTTGCAATATAGCTTGAACTTCTTGTAGTAAAGGTTGTCCGCCAGAATCAGTAACGCATGTCTTCTCGTGATTGCAAACCACTATGACAAGAGAGCATGTGACATTAGATTCTGATACTCAATAACCGATTTCTCAACAAGTCAGCTTTGTACCATGGAGAAACCGAAAACAAATAATATACAACTAAAATAACAAATGATGGACCCATAAGTACTATACTGCCTCCATTTCAAAATACATGGCATGGTTACGAAATCACAATCATATGAAAGTGCTTTTGAATACGGATCCGATGATGTCTATGTTGTCTACAATAAACTACGTCTTATGAGTTAATCGTTGGTTAAAGCATGAATTTGGAACGGATTGAATATAATCTAGCAAACTAATACCATCGCAGTAACAATAACAATAACAACTTCACAAAAATATGTACCTGGGCACCCTTTCTGAAGTCTCTCTCCTCTATTTCAGGAAGCATCTCAAGAGAATACCTTCCATTTCCATGTGGACCAGGATCCTGGAAACTACAAAATGGCAATAAATGCAGACGAAAATCAACATGCGTGGACATGGACATCTATAAGTGATAAAACAATGTATAAACTAATAAACAACATCCTTGTGATATTGGCCAGTGCCACTTGTTTCACTAATTCCCCTCTACTTCCCTTATTTTGCAAAATGGTAATGAAATACAAGTTCCAGCACTCTTACCAATCAATGAAACTAATGTTTGTTCCCATCAGGTAATTAAAGACGTAGTCGAATGAATGAAGCGGGACACAGCTGCAAGAGAGAGAGAGAGAGAGAGAGAGAGAGAGAGAGAGTAAACACTGATTTCAGTACGGTGAAAGAATCTCTCAAGAAGGAAATCATTCATAATCAGGAATTCAAACCTATCAGAAAGCAAGACAAAAAATTGATTATCCGCGTCTTCCAGCGCATTTGCTAATAGCCTCTTCTCTGCATCTATCATTGAAATCTTTCCCCATACAACCTGCATAGCAAATACATACTCTATTCAATTTTGACAACCACAAACATGCAACATCAAATCTATGTTATCATGTTAGAAATAAACCTAAACAACATGTAATGCACAAAACTCCTCAATTTGCAAAATTAGTAGACTAAGATTTTTCGGCATCTCAATTCAAACTGCTAATAGTGGTCTTTAGAAGTCAGAAGATCTATACCTCATGATACTAGGACTGGCCTAGAGGATACAAGCAATGCAACACACTACTTCTCCAAAGAACCCATATTTCTGGCATAGCATGCCATGGGAAATCGGGAATGATACTTATACTCTTAAATGCAAGCAATCTTGGTCAAGTTATGTTCTCAACTATATCAATATGAGCTCACTGTTTAGCCATTGCTCATTGCTCATTGCTCCTTCCTTGGAGTGAACACATTAATGAAAACAGAAGTTTCAGATGGCATCAATATCAATCAGTTGAGTCATTAACATATTCTTCGTTCATTGAGAGGGAGAATTTTCTTCGGAACATAAGCTTTGAAGATATAGCAGAGAAATTGTACTTGACAAGTCTCCTCAGCGAAAGCACATCGTTTATGTAAACACCCATACAAATTTACGAAGAACTGAAGGACAGATGAGAATTATTACCGCATCACTATGAATATCTCTGCCAACAAAGAGAGAACTAGAATGCACAGGCTTCTGACGCGACGCATGCACATAGATGGAGTATCTTCCCTCATGACCCTGTGTATCAAAGTGATTTTGTTTTAAGTTCTCATGAATTATACAAACAATAGACAACATTACTTCATGTAGACATGCAGATATGGTTAGCAGCATTATAGTGAAAAGTATGCATTTATCAATATCTTCATGTTCAACCGTTCAGAAATACTAAGTGATCCTCTTGACCAAGTCAATAATAGTTCAATGATAGATGCAGAGAAGAGGCTATTAGCAAATGCGCTGTCTTAGTGAAAAGTATTATTGACATGAAGATATACCTTATCTGCATAAGTGAACTATTAAGTGATCCTCTTGACCAAGTCAATAATACTATCTTGCTAGCATGCACTTTTCAATATCTTCATGTTCAACCGTTCAAAAATGAATGCTGGCATGAAGCTAACATATCTCAACAGTATGCATTTATTATTGAAAATAATGGTAAAGTGTCGAGCACTAAATTGTTTCTCAGCGACCCAAATAGTTCTCTTCTCTATATATAATAACTGAAAATATTTGATAATACCCTGGCACCATCAGTTAATGAAAACCCAAAGAAACCTTAAATGAACAATAATCCTTAAAATTGCACAAGGACAAGAGGTGAAATCAGGCAAACCTGCAGAAACTTCTCCCACAATTTCTCGAAGGGCAATGAGCCAGGTGTCAAGAACATGAAAGCAATCTTTGGACTCTTTGACGTGGACATGGGCATTCCAAGGATATCCCTGATAACAGCTGCTGAGATGATCTCGTCATCAGTTCGCTCCCGGCGGCCGATGGACGGGAGCCAGTCCTTGAACGGTGTGCAGACGCTGGAAGCAGAGAGGTAGCATTGCGAGTAGTGCCGCGGCGGGTACACGTATGCCCCGATCAGCACGACGCAGACGAGGCACAAGAGCACAATTATCCACATGGGCCTCTTGGCCGCGGGCCGATGGCGCGCAGGCGGCATGACAGTCATGTCCTTGCTGCCCCACAGCCCCCACTGTCAGTCTCCAGGCACTCTCAGCTCCTCACCATCTTTGGATCATCTAAAAGCTCGGGTTATTTCGGTGCGAAGGCAGCTGCTACACCGCACCAGGGCCTGATGAAATGGCAGGCAGCTGAATGACTCCTCACTCCTTCCCCTGCATTTACAACACACGAGGTAAGCACGGCGCTGATGCGAGAGATCATGATGAAGTGGTAGCAATCTAGCAAGCTCAACGGCGATCTGCCAAGAACCGGGGTCCTACAGAGCAGCACCGCCCCGGCTACCTGTGACGGCTGCTCTAGCACTGCTAGCGAAAATTCCAATGCGCGCGCGCATACAGACGCGCGTGATTCAGATACGGCAAGTGGTGAGACGACCCGGAGAAAGCAAGACAAGCACACCACCGACCCACTAGAGCGTACGCGAGCTCCCGGAAGGCGCTGCCTGCCTTCCCGAATCCCGAGCAGGCCGCGCGATTGGTCCGGGGTAGGTGATCCACCAGTCCAAATCAGGCGAATTCAAGCACACGCAAAAAAAAAAAAGGGGAAGCAGCGCGGCTCGAGTCCACGGCGGTGGCTGGGGATGGAAAAAGTCAAAGTCTGACCAAATCGCCGCCCGATCCCCGCCCGCGCCGCCGCCGCCGCATTTGGAGCTCGATCCAACGAAACCGATTCCCCCGGCCACCCGCGCCCGCGCCCAACAGAAACGCGCGGACGCGGAGCCGTCGGGATTCGCTCCCCGCACAGCTCACGCGGAATTGGAGCCTCCGAGGGCAGAGCAGCAGCGGTGGAAACGAAGCACGCCGGGACGCACGGTGCCGGCCGGCCGGCGACCAAGCCCAATGCGCGGAGCAGAGCAAGCGCGCGCGGCCTTCGGACTCGTCCAGCTGGCAGCGGAGGGGAGGGGGGGGGGGCGGGTGTGGAGAGGGGAGCCTACCTCGTTTACGAGCTCGTCGGCGGGCGGGGCCGGGCAGCGGCGGATCTGGGGCTGGCGGGGCGGCGATGGGATCGGATGGCTCTCTCTCTCTCTCTCTCTCTGGGGCAGGCGGCCAGCAGAGGTGGAGGTGGAGATGAGGAGGCGAGGAGAGAGATATATAAACAAGAGATTAACTAAGCTAGAAGCGGCACTAATTGTAACATGTGATGACTGACTTAATACTACTAGTACTACTAACCGGAGCCTTCCACTGGCTTTCCTTTCCTTCCTTGCTTCCAAATGGACGCAAGGGGCAAACAAGAGATGGCGATCGTCTCTGGGCCGAGGGAGGCCGGCGTGTGGTTTTTGCGCCCCCCCCCCCCCCTCAAATCTCGTTTTCTTGCCTTGCAGGATTTCCACTTGGAATTTTACTATTTATCCATCCAATGTTATCATGTTAGTTTATTTTCTGATTTTTTTACAATATCATTCTTGCAAGTTATGCGGGAGAGATGGTCGACACGATATCATCCGGGCCGGCGTGCTGGTCTCTGGGCTAGCATGTGCATTTTGCGCTCCCACCAATCGGCTTTCTTTCGTTTCATCGCTTCACGACCCACGAGGCATCGGGGCGCGTCCGTTTCGAGTTTTATTTGGCTCTTTTTTGTTTTATATGCCCCGTTTGTTTGTTTTTATATCATAGGGCGATGCGGGAGAGCCGGCTGAGATATAGCATCGGAGCTCCCTCTTTCGTAGCAGAAACAAATATCATGATGTTGTATACAGCGTTGACCTAGGTCTTGGCTAGGCACTCGGGATTCTAAATTTAGGTTTCTCTGTTCCTTTCTATGGTCTCTTGTGATTAACCGGATTCGGCGGCTCTTCTTGACATTCAGAACTCTTTATAATTGATAGAATTTGGTGACTCCTCCGTTGGCATTTAGAGAGAGAGAGAGACGAATTTATTTTTTAAGTAAACTGGTCATACAAATATCCTTTGGGTAAATACCAAGAGCAAGATTATTAATTAGCTCACCCGATACATCTTTGGAACAAATGTGATATCATGGTTGGGATACTACTGCGTTCACTAGCCATGGAGGGCAACGAATTCGTTATCAGACATCGATGGTCCAAAAAAACCTTGTAGATCAACACAACATGTGCTTGCCGTAGCACAAAAAAATCTAAGCTTAGATTTTGAAACGCTGGTTCGGAAATCGAAAGAAAGGAGAAATTCGGTGGCGAATAGTGGGAGGACTAGCATTGGAACTCCACTTCTCATAATAGAGCCGACATCATGACATTGTGCATGTCATTTTTCACATAGGTTGGTCTTGCGCTCAAGCGTCTAGATTTGGGTTTCTTTGGTCCATCTCCGTGTATCGCCCCTTCTGATTAATTGGGTTCGGCAGCTTACCTGTTGGCATTGGAAATAAATAGAGTTAGGTTCCTTGAAGTACTCGGTTGTACCAATAGCCCGTGCCTAAATACAAAGACCAAGAACAATAGTTTATCGTAAGAAAAAAAAAGGACCAAGAATATTAGTTCTCGCCGAATACGACTTTAGAACATGTCATAGTTAAGTTGGAAATCTGTTGTTGTTGATCACGAGCTCATCTACTCATGGATGAACAGTACAGTCAAAAAAAAACAAGACTTGCTTTACATGAAAGATGAACAAATTCCCCATGTGCTTGCAAAGTTTCATGACCATGGGACGGTGGGGGAGCTCGGAACATGAAAAACAAAACCAGTGTTCCAAAATCAAAAAAATGAACGTTTCTCAAAGCTTCGTTTTTTTTTGGGGGGGGGGGGGGGGGGGGGGGGAGGGGGGAGGGGTCTAGGGATCTCCTAGCGCCATATCATCATGAAAATTTGCAGGCACACAAAGAATTCGGTCATCCTTCATGTAAAACAGAAAGGCTAATTTTTTTCTATCTTGTCCATCGTCTTTATCGAATTCATTGTTCATCAACACGAGAAGATATTCACCACGAGAAAGGCTGTGAATAAGAACGATTTGGTGTTTTTTTCTTTCTTTCTTTCTTTCTTCATGGTGTGTATAAGAAAAAAGACCCTGATAAGCGCCACATCATTTGGGTAAGACAACTCGTTATCCTCATATTTGTACCCTTGCCTTGCCTGCAATCAAGAGATGGGTGGTAAGCTTTGCTTCAGCACTCGCCTCTTATCCTACGTGCTGTCCCCTTCTTAGAACATGCCACTGCTTATCTGTAGCATTATTTGTGTTGTCTAAAAGAATTGTAGCCTGAGGTTTGTACCCTGAAAACTTTGCATGCAATCAAAAGACGGGAAAACTTTGCTTTGGCACACATCTTTGCTTGCTGGGTACTCCCTTTTTTTTTGGTACAAAAGCAAAAGGACTGCACGTACGTGGTGAACACTGCTGCAAAGGTACAAAAGCGACGGAGTGGCTAGATGCAGGAGCATATTCGCACGGCCGGAGGGGCGGACACGCGGCCCGGCTGCTACGCCTTCGGCCTCCACAGCCACACGCCCTACCCGCTACGCCTAGTCCGAGATACCAGAATATGTCACGTCGGGCAGGGAAAGAATCGGAAAATTATACACCCATTTTCGTTTTTGTTATTTCTTTTTGGAAAAAGGGGAAGTTCATGTCAAGTAGGAAGCACCCCAAACGTAACAAAAATTACATCGAGATCGCCAGCCCATCCAGCGACCATTCTCCGGAACAAAAGCGCCGACGCGCCGCTATCGTCGCTTCCCTGTCGAAAGGCGGCTTGACCTTGTCGATGCCAGCCGAAAAGTCTCGTTGTGTATGCCCTAGTTTTTAAGCTCGCTAGTCGCTACCCTCCCACGCGCATACGAATTTGAACAAAAAATCACATGGTAAGGGCCTCTTTAATCCATAGAATTTTAAAAACACGGGAACATGAATAGTATAGGGTTGGAGTGGCATGTTCATTTAAACCTATATAATTAGCAAGTAGTGTTTGATGTCACGAAAAAACAAAAAAATTGTAAAAAAGGGTTTGAGTGGATGTTAGATTTCTTATTAAATGTAATATAAAAGATTTCATAGAAAAAAACTATAGGATCTATCTTGCGAATCAAAGAACCGATGTAGAAAAAAATTCCTAATGGTTTCAATCCTCCAAAAAAATCCTACGAAATTCCTTTGAATCCAAGGAACCACTTCTGTTTTTTTTCCTCGCCTAGCCATAGCTTCGGTCTTTGACGACTTTGCTCATTGTCAGCGTGTTTCTTTGTGTATGCGTGCGTTGGTATTGGCCATGTGCATTTTAATTGTGCAGAGAACGCGTGTGTGCTCACCGTGTTTGTATCCACTCGTTGTTTTCTTTTGAGTTAATAAATTCCATCATTTGCCGAAGAAAAAAGAAAGTCCTTTTAAGCTCCCTGCCCTCCCACCCCACAGGAATTTGAACCCAAAAAAAATCGCATGGTAATTCCGGCGGCCCATGTGCGAGCAGGAAGGGTTCCATGTGCCAATCCCATGCACATTCTCATGTGGACCAGCTGCCAATGCAAGCCATCCACGTAGTACTAGACCAATAAACAGAAACAAAAACAGTGCTGGGTTCCTTCTTTCTAGGCTCACGCACGCATCCATCCTGGATGGATGGATGGATGGATGGGTGCGCACATGCATGCAGAACGGAACATCCTCAGCGGAGAACGAACGGAAGTGGCGTCCGGCTGTTCCACTAGCAGGCAGGCAGGCAAGCGTCCAAGCAAGCAGGGATGTGGATGTGGCCAGGGACAAAGCCGGGTCAGGCTGGCCTGGTCGGTGGGTGGATCCTTGAGACCTTCGCTGCTGCTCCTCCCCATCCATCCATCCATCCATCCATGATCCGTCTTCGCTTTCTCCCAGCAAGACCCCAATCCGTCCAAAATTGTCTCCCCCAGGACGGTTGAAAAGCAGGGGTAAATCACCACCGTGCCGTTTCTACCACGCACCGTAATCAAGTGTTGTGTGTTAAAACATATGACATGACAAGTCCGGTTCAAAAATAAAATATGTTGACATATATGTCGGTAAATGCTAACTGACTTTGTTCGTGTCCTTCCTAACTTTCCGTTGTTTTGTTTATATTATTACAAAAAAATAACGATGATATTTACCGTGACGCCGCATGTCAAACATAGTCCCTTTTTTTTAGTCCTTTTTTGCAAAGAGTTTTGCTTCCGCACACCAACGTCAGGAGTTTACACAAGCCTCAAAAGTTGCCTAAAAAAAGGCATACTAGATCAAGCGTATTGAATACTTTTTGGAACAAAGATATCTAAAGTCATCTTAGATCTGATTAATATCGATGAAGACAAAAGCCCAATATGAATAGACAACTAGGCGCGGAACGATTGGTGAAGAAATGGAATTACGTTAAGAAGCATATTGGTCTTCCCTGTCGGTGATTCAAAATTTCAATCACCAAACAACAAAGAAAAGCGACACCTGCAAACGCCCTTGTCATGCCCGGCTTTGAAAACCGCAATAGTCACTCGTTCCTGAAGATGAGATTTATGAATCGTTGAAGCAACATCGACTAGAGCGTGACCCCACGTGAAACAACCTTGCAATTCATCATCACCAATTCAGAGGATTGAAGAAACCGGATCAAGCCACAAAATAACACAGAAGATGTCAAGATCGCCATACCAAAAGCCAGGCAAAAGCTCTCCTTGAGAGACACAAACTGCCAAGATCAGTGGGGCACAAACTTCCATTGACGCCGTATTGAACGTCATCGAGATAGGAAGAGGTCGAAGAGAACTTATCCATCATGCCATCTTTGCCACCCTGTCCGGAAAACCCAGGCTGGCCGGGCCTAATCGTGCCATCGTGCGGGGCTCGAGACTAGAAAGTGAGCCAGAAGGGTAGACCGGGCTGGGCTCGGGCTTGCAAAAAACTGTTTTTTAGCCATGGTCGGGCCGGACCGGCAAGGCTTTGTCAGGCTTTTTCGAGTTCAGGCTGTGTTTGGGCCCAATTTATTTGGCCCAATGGTCAGGCCAGGCCGGGCTGAAGCCTGAGTTTTTCAGTTCAGGCTTTCGCAAGCCCAGCCCGAAACCCGGCCAGGCCCAAGGTATGCCCAGGTCAGTGGCTGAGTCGGTTACTTGTTCGAT
Source organism: Hordeum marinum (assembly GCA_022496015.1). NCBI lineage: Eukaryota > Viridiplantae > Streptophyta > Magnoliopsida > Poales > Poaceae > Hordeum > Hordeum marinum. The sequence goes on along the minus strand of CM039678.1, from coordinate 506,491,921 downwards.
GCCGTACAATATTCACAATTACCCATCAACGACCATATTACCCTTTTGATTGAATTGTTCACTAATAATCTCCACTTTCAGTTTGCATCAAAATCCGTGCACTTTTCTAGTGGGGTGTACATGAGCAAAGTTCTTTTGCAGATAATGTTACTAATCGAGAGGCCTGAAATAGTACTGTAAATCACAAAGGAAGAATACTTGCAAATAATAAATATGAATATAGACATTATTGATGTTCAAGTAGATGGACATCGTGCTTATTCCACTATGAACATGTCCACCGCTGGTGTTCGACCTTCTTACAACAAATAATGGTACACATGGGGAAAAAATAATGGCGTGCATCCTGGCGCTGGAGACCAAACAATGTAAAATCCTGGAAAAACAAGGCTGTCTGTCTGTCTGTCGCAAAAAAAAAGGGGGGGAGGGGGTCCTGAAACGTAATTCGCATCTACACAAACTCCGGTGAAGCAAAAGCAAATTGCTCGCAAGTCGTTCACAGCATTTGGTGCTCCTTATTGTTTACACGGTGGCCATACACAATGTTTCCTCTTCTCTTTACCTAGCCTCGTCTTCTAGGTTGCGGAACCCGGCGGTGAGGTCGTCGTACAACTTCTGGAATTTCGCAATTAGGACATCTTCGCCTTCTGCGGGGTCTTCGAACTTTTGGGATCTGTCGAGTACAAAAAACAAAGAATCAATATTTCTTGTTCTCACTAAATATTTATTAAATAGAGACGATACAAATAAGTATCAATTTGAATATGTACTGGGATACTTACACAAGGCGGTAGAATAGATCGCCCATGCGACTCTTTACGACAGCGTAGGTTATCTTGTGTCCATCAGCATTGGCTGCTCGCTCCACAGCCTGCAAAACAAGCATACACATATTAAGATTAAGAAGCAAACTTTTACATGTACCACCACTACCACTTGTACTAATACAATAAACTTGGTTCCAGTAAATGAAAATAGTTTACATAAACGATGAGTATAAATACTTCATATATCAGCTGCATAATATAAGATGCAGCTCCTATCGCCACTCATTTTCCCCAAACATCCAGGTCTTTTTTACTGCTAGTTTATTTCCTTTTCATGCACTATGTGCCTTTATTCAATGGATTGAGTTTAAGTTCCAGCTCATTGCCGGGCTAGCTAATGCTAATATTTTACTTGATTAAGGGGCTATTTGGTTCCTAGCCTAAGGCAAGATTCTTTTTGTAAGAAACAAGACCCACATGTCATACACACAAAGAGTGGCAAGATTCCGTAAGGCAAGCCAAAGTGTGGCCAAAAATTTGAGCACCCAAGGTTAGGCAAGCTATGGCAAAGTTAACCACCAACCAAACAGGCCCTAAATTACATCTAAACCTATATGTTTGTGCTATTACCAAAAATGTATATTCTTCTAAAAAAACAAAAATATAAATATTTTAGTCCAAAGTTGCCTAACTATAACCCAGGCCTGCTCATCAAGTTATCATCACTGCCACAGCTCTGATACAGAGTGTTAGCATGATGAGGGCACATCAAAGCTCAAATCGGTGAGGCGCGGAAGACAACTCAAACAGACCAGAGATTGATGTCAATGATTTTTTCATTGTTAAGAAAATTGCAACTAAATTTCGCTTTAACCTGGGATTTGTGTAGTGGCGTCTGGTGCTAAACAATTGGGGTACTGGGTAAGTGTAACAGTACCCTTTTTAGGTCTACTTGATATAACCCATGTACTAAAATAGACACTGACGTGGAGTTGAGGACAGAATAAAGCATGATATAATAATTGTGACTGGGACCATGAAACACCAAGGATTAGCCATTTCCACAATAATCCCCTTGATCAAGATTCAGCAAAATCAAACTTTGGACGAAAAGGGCAACCTTCCCAACTGCATACTTTCATGTTCAAACATCTAATCTGATTGTGCAACCTAAGCTGTAGGGACAAAAAAGGTCACAGAAAGTGGGATTACCTGATTCGCTAATTGATTGAAATGAATGATGTTGCGCATCATCCAAACAGATTTGTAGAATGGACAATACTTGTCGTATCTGTTACAACAGATTTTCATGATCAGAGTTGAGATGGTTATGCAGTTAGAAGGTATCCATAAAAGTCAGACTAGGGTATCACTCACGGGGTAAAAGCGTTCTGTGCCAAATAATCTTCCCTCAGAAGCTTGGCTGTCTCCAACGTAATCTTGTCAGATTCTCCCAGTGCATCTTTACCAACAAGCTGACAAATTGAAAAATATTAGTCCAGTGATGATGTGCATGGATCAGCAACTGCATTCTGCAAACCACAAAAGCACCAATCTATTCTCTCTATATATGGCACTCATCACAATATATAATAACATTAAAGTACAGATTGAAGAGCTTAAGCAATTCATCGTCTACTAAACATGATTAAGTGTAAATAAAAAATAAACCAGGAAACAGAAGCACTGATTTTAAAGAGTTTCAACTGTTGCTCATATGACAAATTCACAATAAGAAAGTAAGTCAACAAATTTGGGAATGGATCCTCAGCAACAAAGTGAGACACAAGGTGAACATAATACCTGGACAATTTCGTTTAGATCATCCTCTCTCTGCAACACTTCACGAGCTTTTGTTCTCATGTCAATAAAGCCGGGGTCAAACTTCTCATAGTATCCTTCCAAAGCCTACAGTGCAGAAGATAGTGCGTTAGTATAACAGAGTGCACTAACATTACTTGCATTGAAATTCTGGGCAAGTTAGAGAATGACCGTGGAGTATTTTGAGTAAGAAATGAGCCAATTAACAGATGGGAAATGCTTTCTTTGAGCCAGTTTCTTATCCAGTCCCCAGAAGACCTACAATTCAGAGCAGTTAATTAATACCCAATAGTAAAAAAGCAATGGAAATTCTGCAGGTATGACTACCTAAAGGTTCATAACCGAACAGTTTCCTTACCTGCACGATACTGAGGGTTGCAGAGGTAACAGGGTCTGAAAAATCTCCTCCAGGAGGAGAGACGGCGCCAACAATTGTGACACTGCCTGTCCGGTCTGGACTGCCAAGACATTGCACCTTCCCGGCACGTTCATAGAAGGATGCCAACCGTGAAGCCAAATACGCAGGGTAACCACTATCCGCAGGCATTTCAGCCTATAGCATATTGAGCACACCATTAGTTCAAAAATCACATTAGTATGCAAGTATAACTGTAATCAACGCATATGTGCAAAAGTAACTTTTAACTCAAGAATTCACTAGTTAAATGTCTTGGCAGTAAGTATTTTATGTATGATGTGATTTTAATTTTGCAGCAAAGTACTTGTTGTAGCATTTTGCAATAATGTTCTTGAAACTTAAAAATACTGTCCGCTACTATCGGATTCTTTAATGTCAAGAAGCTTAGTTAAGGGGGAATTAATAAACAGTTCTAATCATAATCTTGAATCAACGCAAAGGAGAAAAATTAAACCTTAATCATGAATAGTAGTCAGGAACTTCAGAAATCAATAAGAACATATTCGTATTTTGCACGAGAGAATATATACAGCAGTGAACATATGTTAAAATGGCAATAAATGAAACTGGAAGCCGCGGAAGGAAGCATCATACCAAACGTCCTGAAATTTCACGCAATGCTTCGGCCCACCTGGACGTGGAATCAGCCATCATACTAACATTATAGCCCATGTCACGGAAGTATTCAGCAATAGTAATTCCTGGAATAGAGAGAAAAAAACACTTGATTGTCTGGTTCATGGAGAAAAAAACAGCTGAAAAGCATGAACATGATGGCTCTTTAGCAAATTAGCAGGAAACTATGCAGGCTGGATCACTTAGGCTGATTGACTACAAGACGTAGGCTACCAAGTTCACAGCAATCAATGCTAAAATAAGATGCATATGTCCACAATGTTCTACTAAAACTAATGATAACGCCTTACAGAGGTGCCCGCCTGTCTCTACCTATGGATGCTGCTTTTACACTTTTTATATGGTTCGAATTTGTGCCATGAAGCCCCAGAAATACTAAAACAAGCCAGTATCTACAATCATACATAGACAGGTAGATACAAATGGGAAAACCACAAGCTTGCAATAATTCAATGTTATGATAAATAAACTTATAGAAGTACTCATTTCAGTAACGCAAGCAACATGATGCTGTTGAAAAAAGCAACTGCTTAAGATAGAAAGGCATGCCTGCAAGGCTGTAGCAGTAGAATGCTAGGATGCAAATTAAAAAAACATCAACTGTATGTTACCTGTATAAATGGAGGCTTCACGAGCAGCGACAGGCATGTTGGAGGTGTTAGCCACAAGCGTTGTTCTTTTCATGACTGACTCTTCACGTCCATCAGGCAATGTCATTGTCAATTGCGGGAAGTCCATAAGGACCTCAGCCATCTCATTTCCTCTTTCTCCACAACCCACATAAACCACAGTGTCGGAATTGGAATACTGTAAAAGGTAATTTGAGTCAGAAGAAATTAACACATTTGATAAATTTAAAGGCCAACATCCTGAGCTGAACTAAAATATCAGTTATGCAACAAGAGGAGAATAGCCATGAGACCTTTGAGAGCGCCTGACTAATGACAGTTTTTCCACAACCGAAAGCTCCAGGAATAGCACATGTTCCTCCAAGCACCGAGGGAAACAGTGCGTCAAGTACACGCTGAAACCAATTCACAATAGATGTTAGATGCATCAAAATTTGATGGAGTAACACAGGAACATCACTTCCGATGTTTGGTGCATTTGGCAGATAAATATATTGAAACGGATACAAATAACTTTATCAGGAGGTCATTGTTTCGAGTGGCTAGCTCGTATACCTGTCCTGTTAGAAGAGGTGTGTCAGCAGCAAGTTTTGATGCAACAGGCCTTGGTGTCCGCACAGGCCATGTCTGCAGAGCAGAAATATGACAATCGATAAGAGATGTGAAATCATGAAATATTCAAACTTTATGAAGGGAAAATGCTTTACGTGGAGCATAGTGAACTCTTTCTTGATGCCCTGAAACTCCAATTCCAGCACAGTATCCTGCATAAAAAGTAACAGGCCGTCAAATGAAGTTATGAAGAGGAAATGAAGTATCAGATCTTTAAATAACATTTACTAACCTGCAGACTGTACTGACCAGCAGGGGCAATGTAACTTATCTTTCCCATAGCACCAGGAGGAAGCGCAATATGGTGCTTCATCAATGTGTTCTCAAATACGGTCTGCAAGGCAGCAAGACAGCATATAAGGATGCATATAGAAGTTAACAAGATGCATCCACGGATTGGTGAACAAGAAAACCTTAGGCAGGAATGCTAGATAGTAAGTAGTAAAAAAGGGGAAATCAGATATCCTGCAGACTCACAGCGTATAGATCTCCATTTGTGATATTATCTCCAACACCTGAAACAAAAGTCCAAATTATTGACCTTCATGTACAGGACAAACTTAGAAGAGGCACGTTGACATCATCTTTATGTTTTGTAGCATGCTATCACATAAATTACCTAGCTTGTTTGGCTGGAACTCCCACAGCTGATCTTTATCAAGAGCAGGGACTGAAACACCACGTGGAATGTAGACATCTCCAGATTTAATAGCAATAGTTTTCAGAGGGCGCTGCAATGCGACAATTATGAAGTCATATCATCAGAACAGAAGCTCACAGTAAGCATAATATATGTGCGCTTGCTTTATTTATCTTACCTGGATTCCATCAAAGATGTTTCCAAGAATACCAGGTCCCAACTCGCATGAAAGAGGCTGCATAAACCCAGCCATATATAGCGTGTTAAAACGGAGCAAAACAAAAGTTGGCTTTGTGAAGTGCCCATCAAAATCAGTTGATGTTTCACCTTTTTTGTTCTCAACACGGGATCGTTGACCGTTAGCCCAGCTGTTTCCTCGTAAACTGCATACAGTAGAGACAGATAAAACATGTGAGAATCTTCTTAGCTATGCACGTCCCTGTGGAGAAAACTCAATGTGCAAATGCGGGGCAAAATCAAGGTCTGCCGTACCTTGGATCGTAGCTGAATCGCCCTCGAGACGAATGATTTCGCCGATGAGGCTGTCGTGGCCGACACGGACGAGCTCGTACATGGCGGCACCGCCCATGCCATCGGCCACGACCACGGGCCCAGAGACCTGGTAGAACAGCAGAGCACAATGGTGAGACAATGCATCACGATTCATCAGGAACCGGTAAGAAGACGACCCCTTCACGTCACTCCAGATCACACTATCGATCTACACATCGTCGCATCCGACTAAAGCTCCAGCAAGAGCACTCGGTTACAAGCACATCGGAGCACAATCTCGCGATCTGAACCGGTCCGACCACACTAGTTCCGTGCTATCGTGGCCAGCTAAGGATCCAATGGCGGCCCATTGACCCAGCGAGGCAACCACGCATCTCGCGATCCAGACACCGTCTGAATCCCTAACCAGGCCGCCCAATTGGACGAATCGCATCACGCGACCCGCGCGGACACGGCATCCTCAGTCGCGATCGAGGCGAGCGGAGCGCGCGCTCGGGAGATCCAGCGGCAGAAACGCCCGATTCCAACCCCGGCGACACCGCATCCACGGATCGGGGGAGATCCCGCGATCCAGCCGAGAGAGCGGAGGGGAGAGGGGAGAAAAGTAGACGAGGGGGAGGAGGACGCGGACCTTGCGGACGTAGCCGTACTCGCTCTCGCGCTCGCTCTCCTCGAAGGTGGTCATGCGGTCGCCGTGCGCCATGGCGTCCGGCGCGCTGGGGTCGCCGGCGTCAGACGGGGTCGGGGTCGCGGCGCGGCGGAGCGGGGAGCGGGGGAGGGGGGAGGAGGACGCGGGCGAGTCCCTGTCGATCTGGGCTGGAGACGCCTGGAGCCCCGAGGAGGTGGTGATGAAGAAGGGGGACACGAACGATTTCCAGCCACGACTCATCTGCTCGCGAGGTGGGGACTCCTCTCAAAAAGAAAAAAAAACTCTGGGAGGGTGGGGCCCTCGGGCAGGAATTGTTTACTACCCGATCTCCAGAGACAACCGGGCACACGTCGGCCGCCCATTGGCCCCGGGTTATTTTAGCGCTCTCAGATTTGGTCCGGAGCGGCGGTAATAATATTCGGATCCGCTTCATCAGATCAAGGGGAGGAGGACGGAACAAATCTCTGATCTGCTTTCGGAGTTCGCATTTGACTTTGTTTCAAATTTTGTGAAATGATTTGGTTTCGAATCGTGTTTGTTTGCTCCTCGTTTCTTTTGTCGGTCTAGGAAAACGCGCATCCGTGTGTGTGTGATCGCGCCTTAATTTCAACTTAGCATAAATAGAATTGATATAGAATTTTTTTTCGAATCAAAGGGGTCTTCCACCGTTCCATTGCCGTCGAAAATGATAATGGAATTTGATTGTACAAATGTGTGTCGTGTAGCGAGCGGTAGTGTGCGGTAGTGTCGTGCTCCCATGTTTTGGCAAACGCCTTCCCTACCACCCGCCAAGGGTTGTTGTCCGAGAGCGCGTCTAGTGCTACGATGGCTTCGGATGTTACAATACTCTCAAAAGGCATGGTGGCGCTGGCGAACCTCGAGGTTGAGATTTGCCGGGGCGAGGAGCGATGATGAAGCTCGATGGCATTGCACCCGTTGGTCACAGGGGCAAGGGAGGTGTCGCGCTCCGTCACTGATTGACTGTTGTCGAGCACAAACAAAAGGTAGTGAGAACTTAATGTATGAACAAAACAAACAGAATTGTAGAAATATTTTCCGGAATGTGGTAAATCTCATCTTAAAGAATGAAATGAAGGACCGTAAATGTAGAAAAATAATAATATGCAATAAACGGCAACAACATAGACTAGGGGTGGATATCTGGTGCTACGGGAGCACCTCACATTAGGTGCTCCCGTTTTCAATTTGCACATTTATATGTTTCAAGAAAATCTAAAAAAAAATATGGATGTTAGCATCACATGAATGTACAATCGCTAAAAGTTTCAAATAAAAACTCGCAATACACATTGAGAAATAAAAACTCGCAAAAATCAAGACGTGGTCAGAGGCGGTGTTGGCAACTTCTCCGAGGTGGATAATTGGATGGGCAGCATGAGCTTCGCGACGCATCAGGCTTCTCAGTTAGAATCTCAGCATTCGGAGAAGTTGGCTGGGTCGACGCCCGGTGCTACCACCGTTGACGACAAGAAGCAGACCTCAAGGCCGGCGCAAGCTTCCTCGTCCTGCGGGCGGCGGCAGGTACGACATCTCATCTGTCTGCAAGTTTATGTGAGATTTCAATTATTTTCAATTAGGAGGAAATTTAGGCAGGTTTTCTTGCATAGTTAGATTCGATTTTCTGGCATGTATGATAACATTGATGGTCTTGCAAATTGTTAAAAACTTATGCTTTGTGGTGTAAGAAACTGAAAAATTCAATTTGTGAGAGAAACTAAATATAGAAAATTCATTAAATATTTGCAGAATTGATGACCCAAAGTGGGCAATTTGGTTCCATTTCCAAGCCAGAGATTCTGTGGTTCGAAATCTGTACCAGTCAGACATAACATATTTGACAATGCTTTCTCTTGGGAGTGAGGGTTGTGGGGCTGATGATTATATGTACTATGTATTTGATGAGGAGAAAGGAATAGAAGGTCTAGATCAAATATGTTCTGAAGATGATGTGCAACATGTGTTGATCCACTCTCATAATGAAAAGATTCTAAACATAAGAGTAGTGACAGCAGATGAGCCATGTAATGCAGATGAAATCAGAGATAGTTATGTTGCTGAACATTGCATTAACACTCAACAAAGTTGCACTAAGGTGGTGGATATAAGCATAGACAGAAAGGATGAGCTTAAGAAAAGCATGGTACAGAGAGAAGCTGACCTTAACCATTTTGAAGGTGACACTGATGTGTCTAAATTTCTCTCTGATGATGTGCAATCAGTTTTTTATGGCAACAATGTGGAATTTCATTTAGATTGTTCCTCTAAAGATGAAGCTGCAAAACAAGAAACACCAGGGGTACAGAAACTCAAGCCAGTGAGAAATCCTGGTCCAACCAGTAGATCCCACCATGAGGTTTTGAAAAGTGAGAAACCAGATTGGTTTCTTGATGCGGATGAAAAATGTTTCCCTGGTGATTATGGCATCAATGATGAAGAAGATGAGCTTGAAGGATCATATAAACTACCAAGTGGTAGGAAGAGAAGGAATAAGAAGTTGAAAGACATGATATGGTATGATCGCAAACTTCCAGGACCAGTAGAAAAGTTTTGTAAGGGCTTGTGCTTCACCACTGCGTATGAGTTTAGAGATGCACTTAGGGATTTTCACATTCGGACTTTGAGAAATTTTCAGTATCACGAAATGCACCAGATAGGATCATTGTTTGGTGCTCAGAGAGAGCCCAGGGTTGTGAATTTTATATATGTGCCTCTAAGTTAGCTCATGAAAAACCCTTCTCCATTAAGAAGTGTGACATGTTGCACACATGTGGAGCATGTGCAGAATCCACAAAGGTTACAGGTCAGTACATCCAGCATTAAGAGAAGACATTAGATCTCCTATGGATGCATTAATTAAAAAGACTAAGACTAAATTTTCTGTAGGTGTGTCAAGAAGTGTGGCTATCTCCAAGCAGTTCTTGATACAAACCCAGGTAGCAGGTGTATAGTAACAACATTTGAAGATCCAGATAACTCGGCACCTACTCCTGGATTCAAGTATATGTTCTACTGTTTAGCAGCTTCAAAGGAAGGTTTCCTTAATGGTTGCAGACCATTTATAGGTCTTGATGGATGTTTCATCAAGTTAACCACTGGACAGGAAATTCTTGCAGCCACAGGAAGGGATGGCAACAACGACATCTATCCCATAGCTTTTGGTGTGGTTGACAAGGAAGATGGTGACAGTTGGAATTGTTGTTTAACTCAATTGAGATGTTGCATTGGTAGTGCCAACAAATTTGGAACATACACCATCATATCGACAGGCAAAAGGCTGGGAACAATTTCATTTAGCACTTTTTCATTACTTTTTGGAATTATTACATTCTGATCAAGTGTACTAATAATTTGTGAATGTACACGGATTTCTTAAGGTAATAAATGAGGTATTCCCTGATTCACCTCAAAGGTATTGTCTGCACATATATGCAAATTATCAATCTGCTGGGTTTAGAGGTCAGGAACTAAAGAAGTGTGTTGTCACGGCTAACTACTCCTACACTAAACATGGCCATGAATTAGGGATGGTAGAGATGAAAGCACAGTCTGAGAAAGCTTGGAAATGGCTCAAAAAATTGAGGTCTCTACTTGGTCTAGGTTTGCTATGGATCATACATGCAAAACAGATCTAGTTGTGAACAACCTTAGTGAAGTCTTCAACAAGATGATACTGGATGTTAGGGACAAACCAATAAGGACAATGTTTGAAGGGATTAGGACCAAGCAAATGATCAAGAGGCAACAGACTAGGGAGAGGTTACATATTAGCAGGTGGACAATCACACCTAACTACTCAGAGATTTTAGAAGAGAATAAGAAGTATGCCAAGTATTGCCAAGGTGACAGGGTTGGTCCAACAATTTGGCAAGTTACTAGAAAAGAAAAATAGCATTGTGTGGACATGTGACTGCAAGAGATGGAACATGACTGGTGTACCTTGCAGTCATGGCATGTCTGCAATGATAAAGCACAAGTTGCATCCTGAGGACTATGTCAATGAGTTCTTCAAGAAGCCACTGTACTTGGAGACATACAAAGAAATTATATACCCTGTTCCTGGTCCAGATTTCTGGCCTCATATACAAACACTCCAGACATTGAACCTCCCGTGTTCAAAGAAAAGGCTAGCAGAAAACAGACTGCAAGGAGGAAGGGGGAGTTTGAAGTTCTTGGCCCAAGAGACACCAGTAGGATGGGGACAATTACCTGTGGAAATTGTGAGACTCCAGTACAAATCGCTCGTCACTGTCAGATTTCATGAATGGACGGCCCGTATTTGTCCCAAGGTACTATAAAAGAGCTCTATAATATGTGAATCATTGAATCTAGCCTCACAGTAGCAAAAGTTTTGTTCTTAATTTTTGTAGCATTAATAATATCTTACCAAAGGCCATTATGCATTTCTGACTTCCACCACCACCTCACCAAAAAGGCTAACATTAAGTCTATGAATATTCTTACCACCCAAGGCTCGTTTCCTATTTTACTTTTGCAAACTTCAGTCCATGTTAGAACTAGAGATTGATTATTGCAATACTAGTTAATAGTATTCATAGTTGGATCCCCTTTTTGGATCCTCCACGTGTATATTCTAATCAATCTCCTGTTTAGCACTGAATTAGTTTTGGGGCTGAGACTACTTTTCAATTCCCAAATCATGCTTAGCTCGCTCACATGTCCATTCCAAGCCCCAACTTGCTTTTCGTTTTAAAACTCATTGTTCTTCATGATTCTACGTCGACTCAAGATTGATTGGTAGCAATACCGCAGGCGATGACCCTTGCCGGCAATGTGTCATGGAAAACCTTGGGGATCCGGCTCTTCCGCATGTCCAGAGCATCGGAACCAAGACGATGGCACACGGACGAGTCGAGAGCAGGCAAGCATATGGACAAAGAGTTGCAGAGGGCTTCAACCTAGGCCGCACCACCAAGGAGAACATCCCCTGAAACCATGTGGTTACGCAGGAGGGGCGGCTTGCAAGCTAGGATGATGGGACGACAACAGAAGAGTGCACTGCACAATAACCCCGACGACAGTGCCATGAAAGGAAAGACCTTGTGGGTGAATTGCCTAAAAACACCAAGGAAAAAAGTACAAGCACATGCATTGAAGTTTGAGAACCCTACCCCCAGAAAGAGGATAGGGTTCCTCTACCTCCCGCTAGCGCCGCCTGTTAGACAAAGGGTTTGTGGGAAACTACTCGACACCCAATAGGGTGTGGCTATCTCATATATAAGGGTACACAATGTGTACAAATACAAGAGTACAGGGTATAAATAGAAGCTATGTATATACATCATCTAACACCCTCCCTCAATCTTAACTGTGACCTGAAGTACAAAGCAAGTTAAGATTGCGCCCACATCCTTCAAACTGAGGTTGTGGAAGAGGCTTCGTGAAGATGTCAACAAGTTGATCTTTGGAGGAGGTGAACTTGATATGAAGAAACTTCCGTGCAACACGTTCCCTCACAAAGTGATAGTCAACTTCGATGTGCTTGGTACGAGCATGAAAAACTAGATTAGACGAAAGATATGTCGCACAATAATATCACACCAAAGAACCGGTGGCTGCTCTTGAGAGACTCCCAACTCTCTCAAAAGTGATTGTACCCAAATGAGCTCAGCGGTGGCATTGGCAGCTACCTTGTACTCTGCTCTAGTGCTGCTCCGAGATATTGTGGCCTGCTTACGTGCACTCCAAGCGATCAAGTTGTGACCTGCAAAGAATACAACATAGTCCCACGTTGATCACCGGTCATCCAGGCTCCCAGTCCAATCTGCATCACAGAATGCCGAGAGAGCACTCGAGGAGGTATACCGAAGATGCAAGCCATAGGAGACATTATGAGAGATATAACGTACTATACGCTTCACAACTGACTAGTGTGAAGTCCGAGGAGCATGAAGATACTAGCACACACGGTTCACCGCATAAGAGATGTCCGGCCGTGTGATAGTCAAGTACTGCAAGCCACCAGCAATAATGTGGTACTCTATAGCATCATCTGAAGGAAGCAAGGCGCCATCCAAGGCCGATAACCGATCAGTCGCCAACATGGGGGTGGAGCACGCTTGCATTGCATCATACCAGCACGTCGTAGCAAGCCCAAGGAATACCTATGTTGGGTGAGAGTCAGACCAGTCGGAGACCGTGAAACCTCCAAACCAAGAAAGTAATGAAGAGCACCCGGATCCTTGACAGCAAAATGACCACCTAGAGCAGACAACAGACGATCAACAACAGTCTCTGAGGAGCTAATAAGAATAATGTCATCAACACAAACCAGCAGATACATAGTCACCCCAGGACGATGAAATAGGAACAGAGACGTGTCAGCCACGGACAGAGCAAATCCAAGTCGTCAAAGAATCGAGCCAAGTCGGGCATGCCATGCACGAGGAGCCTGCTTGAGTCCATAAATCACCTTAACAAGATGACACAAATGATGTGGACAAGCAGGATCAACAAAACCTGGAGGTTGTCGCATGTACACTTCTGCCTCCAAGACCCCATGGAGAAAACCATTCTAAACATCAAGCTGATGCAGAGGCCACCCTTTGGTGACAACCAAGGACAGAAGCAGACGAATGGTGGTAGGTTTGACAACCAGACTGAAGGTATCCTCATAATCAAGAACATACCGTTGTTTAAAACCTTTTGCCACCAACCGTGCCTTTTATCGCTCAATAGAACCATCATCATGCTTTTTTACCTTAAACACTCACTTGGAGTCAATGATGTTGACACCAGACACAGGAGGAACCAAGCGCCAAGTATCGTTCTTCAGTAGTGACCGAAACTCCTGCTCCATGGCACTGCGCCAATGAGGAATCCGAAGAGCTGCCTGAAAATGATGTGGCTCGGCAGTGGGGTCAGCAACTGTCTGTGCCATACACGTCGCAATCCACGCAATTTTGCAGCTAGTGCGCTCCTTCGGCCGAACAATACCACTTTGACTGCGCGTACAAGGATGTAGAGGAGCGGCCGGCAGCCAAGGTGGCGGAGGAGACGGGGTCGGTGAAGATGGCGATGATGAAGCAGGCCGCTCCCCAGACGTAGGCGACCAATCTGGCGAGAAAGCCGTGGACGTCGGTGTAGCCAGCACGGGCATGGTCCCTACGACATGAGCTGGCTCGGGCGAAACGGGATCAACACCCACGGGTGTGGACAACCCGGGCAAAGCTGGCTCAGCCAGCGCGGGCGGTTCGGCTAACGCGTGGCCAGCTCCATGCGTGATCGGGGTGGTAGGGCTTGGTTTGGCCAGCCCCGTCGGCGAGCCAGGGGACGGAGAGGCTTCGCGAGCGGGCGCCCAAGGGGACACAGGTGACTGCTCATCCAGAAGCTCGAGGCGTGCTCCTCGCCGAGTACCTGCACCATGGTTAGGTAGCAACAAGGGAGTATATGCATCATCAAAAAAATTGACAAGGCACAGGTAAAACAGATTTCTCAGGTGCAGTGGGAGTGGTGGAAGTAACCGGAGGTGCGGAAAAAGGAAAGAGATTCTCATCGAACACCATATCACGAGAGATGTAGACACGGTCAGGGGGAACATGAAGACACTTATACCCTTTATGAAGAGAACTATAACCAATAAACACGCATTGTTTAAACCGGAACTCCAACTTGTGTTGATTATATGGATGAAGATTTGACTTTTAGAAACGTATAGCCAGGAACTTCATTCAGCAAGAGTTCAAGTGGTGTTTTCATCTGACAAAGTCATGTAGGGAGTCTGTTAATGAGAAAGCATGCAATGGAAAAGGCATTACTCCAGAACTTGGAAGGAATGGAGGCATGGGCAAGCAAAGCAATACCGGTCTCAACTATATGGCGATGCTTATGCTCAGCTACATCGTTTTGCTGATGTGTATGGGGAAAAGACACATGATGTGTAATTCCAAGCTTATTAAAGAATGTGTTGAGGTTGTGATACGCACCCCCCAATTGGATTGCACATGGATGATTTTGTGACCGAGCAGACGCTCAACATGCGCTTGGAATTGCAGAAAAACATTAAACACATTAGACTTGTGTTTAATAAGATAAAGCCAAGTGAACCGACTGTAAGCATCAATGAAACTGACATAGTAATCATGACCACTAACAGATGTTTGGGAATGGCCCCATACATCCGAAAACACAAGCTCAAGCAGTTTATTAACTAAACGACTCGACTTAGAAAAAGGAAGCTGATGACTCTTGCCTTGCTGATAGGCATCACAAACTACATCAACATGTTTATTGGACACAACTGGAAGCTCATGATGATGAAGTACAGGGCGAACGATGGGAGTGGCAAGATGACCAAGGAGCGCGTGCCAATGTGAAGGAGACACACGAACACCGCTGAAAGCACTGGGAGCTGGTGGCATTGGGGAATGTTGCATGGGAAACAAAAAATTTCCTACGCACACGCAAGATCTATCCATGGAGATGCATAGCTACAAGAGGGTGTGTGTGTCTACATACCCTTGTAGATCGCTAAGCGGAAGTGTTAATAAACGTGGTTGATGTAGTCGAACGTCTTCGCGGCCCAATCATGATCCGCCCCGTGATCCAATCACGATCCGTCCCGATCTAGTGCCGAACGGACGGCACCTCCGCGTTCAACACACGTATAGCTCGATAACGTATCCGCCTCCTCGATCGAGCGAGCGAGGGCGGAGTAGTAGATGAGTTATCTGACAACACGATGGCGTGGTGGCAGTGTTGGTGGTGCTATCCATGTAGGGCTACGTCTAGCGCTACCGAAACCGCGAACGGAGGAGAAAACGATCTAGGGAGAGAGAGGGGCACCAAGGGCTTCGTGTGTCCTCTTGGGGCGCCCCCTCCCCTCTATATATAGGTGGAGGGGCATGGGGAACAACCCCTCCAATCCCTAGGGCGTAGCCAAGGCGGGAGGAGGTGGAATCCTAGTCCCCTCCTCCCCTTCCATATAACTCATCAACACTATATCGTCACCGAATGTTAAGTGTGCAGATCCTGCGGGTTCGAGAACTATGCAGACATGACCGAGACACCTCTACGGTCAATAACCAATAAGAGGACCTGGTTGTCCATATTGGCTCCTACATATTCTATGAAGATCTTTATTGGTCTAACCACGATGTCAAGGATTCAATCAATCCCGTATGCAGTTTCCTTTGTCCATCGGTATGTTACTTGCCCGAGATTCGATCGTCGGTATGTCCATACCTAGTTCAATATCATTACCGGCAAGTCTCTTTACTCGTTCCGTAATACAAGATCCCATGACTAACTCCTTAGTCACATTGCTTGCAAGCTTCTTGTGATGCTGTATTACTGAGTGGGCCCAGAGATACGTCTCCGTCATACGGAGTGACAAATCCCAGTCTTGATCCATGCCAACCCAACATACACCCTCAGAGACACCTGTAGACCCCCTTTATAGTCACCCAGTTACGTTGTGACGTTTGATATACACAAGGCATTCCTCCGATGTCAAGGAGTTGCATGATCTCATGGTCGTAGGAACGAATACTTGACATGGATAGAGCAGTAGCAATAAACTGACACGATCATATGCTATGCTTACGGTTGGGTCTTATCCATCACACCATTCTCCTAATCAAATGACAACTCATGTCTATGGTTAGGAAACCTTGACCATATTTGATTAACGAGCTAGTCTAGTAGAGGCTTACTAGGGACACTTTGTTGTCTATGTATCCACACGTGTATTTGAGTTTCTAATCAATACAATTATAGCATGGATAATAAACGATTATCATGAACAAGGAAATATGATAATAACTAACTTATCATTGCCTCTAGGGCATATTTCCAATAGTCTCCCACTTGCACTAGAGTCAATAGTCTAGTTCACATCACCATGTGATTAACACTCACATCTCCATGTGATTAACACCCAATGAGTTCTGGGGTTTGATGATGTTTTGCTTGTGAGAGAGGTTTTAGTCAACGGGTATATAACATTCAGATCCGTGTATTCTTTGCAACTCTCTATACCATAGATGTTGCTACCACGCTGTTGGGGAACGTCGCATGGGAAACAAAAATTTTCCTACGCGCACGCAAACCTATCCATGGTGATGAGCATCTACGAGAGGGAGAGTGGATCTACGTACCCTTGTAGATCGCTAAGCGGGAAGCGTTAAGAAACGCGGTTGGTGTAGTCGTACTTCTTCGCGATCCAGATCGCTGAGCGTCCCGTGATCTAATTACGAACCGTCCCGCGATCTCGTCATGATCCGTCCCACGATCCGATCATGAACGTCCTGTGGCCTTGATCACGATCCTTCCGATCTAGTACCGAACGGAGGGCACCTCCGCGTTCAGCACACGTGCAGCTTGATGACGATCTCCACCGTCTTGATCCAGAAAGAGGAGGTGGAGAGGAGGGAGAGTTCACCGGCAGCGTGACGTCGCTCCGGTGATGGTGGTGGAGTTATTCCTGCAGGGCTTCGCCTAAGCACCGCAGAAAACCAATCCAGAGGAGAAACTATGCACTGGAGGTTAGGGTTGCACGTGGAAGAAAGAACTAGTGCAAAACCCTTGAAACCCTCTAGTATATATAGGAGGAGAGGAGGAGGAGAGGCAGCCTTGGCCTCCAAGGCTAGCTGGTTTGGCCGGCTAGGAGGGAGGAGTCCTCCTCCTTCTACTCCAAGTAGGATTAGGACTCCTTCCTTATATAGCCCCTTTTTGCCTTTTTCCACCTTTTTCCTTTTGGTATTTTTCCCTCCTGGCGCCATGGGCCTTTGTGGCTGTTCCACCAGCCCACTAAGGGCTGGTTATTATTCTCCCACAGCCCATGGACCCTCTAGGGTCGAAATACCTCTCCCGGAGGCCTCCCGGTACACTACCAGCACTCCCGGTACACTACCGATGAGCTCGAAACTTTTCCGGCAACCAAACCGGGACTTCCTATATATGAATATTCACCTTCGGACCATTCCGGAGCTCCTCGTGATGTCCGGGATCTCATCCGGGACTCTGAACAACCTTCGGTCACCACCATACATAACTCTACACTACCGAAACGTCATCGAACCTTAAGTGTGCAGACCCTGCGGGTTCGAGAATTATGTAGACATGACCGAGACACTTCTACGACCAATAAGCAATGGCGGGACCTGGACGTCCACATTGGTTCCTACATATTCTACGAATATCTTCATCGGTCGAACCTCTATGTCAAGGATTCAGTCAATCCCGTATAACGTTCCCTTTGTTCTTCGGTATGTTACTTGCCCGAGATTCGATCATCGGTATCTTCATACCTAGTTCAACCTCGTTACCGGCAAGTCTCTTTACTTGTTCCGTAATACAAGATCCCGCAACTAACAATTAGTCACATTACTTGCAAGGCTTATTGTGATGTTGCATTACCGAGTGGGCCCCGAGATACCTCTCCGTCACACAGAGTAACAAATCCCAGTCTCGATCCATGCCAACTCAACAGACACCATCGGAGATACCTGTAGAGCACCTTTATAGTCACCCAGTTATGTTGCGACGTTTGATACACACAAGGCACTCCTCCGATATCCGTGAGTTGCATGATCTCATGGTCATAGGAACATATACATTGACATGCAAAAACAGTAGCAATAAACTAACACGATCATACGCTATGTTTGTAGTTTGGGTCTTGTCCATCACATCATTCTCCTAATGATGTGATCCGGTTATCAAATGACATCACATGTTAATGGCTAGGAAACCCTGACCATCTTTGATCAACGAGCTAGTTCACTAGAGGCATACTAGGGACACAGTGTTGTCTATTTACCCACACATGCAATGTGTTTTCAATCAATACAATTATAGCATGGATAATAAACGATTATCATGAACAAGGAAATATAATAATAAACACTTTATTTATTGCCTCTAGGGCATATTTCCAACGGTCTCCCACTTGCACTAGAGTCAATAATCTAGTTCACATCACTATGTGATTTACATGGTAATGAATCGAACACCCATACAGTTCTGGTGTTGATCATGTTTAGCCCTTGGAAGAGGTTTAGTCAACGGGTCTGCAACATTCAGATCCGTGTGCACTTTGCAAATATTTATGTCCTTCTCCTCGATGTAGAACCGGATGGAGTTGAAGCGTCGCTTTATGTGTCTGGTCCTCTTGTGAAACCTTGGTTCCTTGGCTAGAGCAATGGCACTAGTGTTGTCACAGAACAGGTTTATTGGATTCAGTGCACTAGGCACTACTCCAAGATCTGTCATGAACTGCTTCATCCAGAGACCTTCCTTCGCTGCCTCCGAGGCTGCGATGTACTCCGCTTCGCATGTAGAATCAGCTACCACGCTCTGCTTGGAACTGCACCAGCTTACCGCTCCCCTGTTAAGAATAAATACGTATCCGGTTTGCGACTTAGAGTCGTCCGGATCAGTGTCAAAGCTTGCATCGACGTAACCCTTTACGACGAGCTCTTCATCACCTCCATAAACGAGAAACATATCCTTTGTCCTTTTTAGGTACTTGAGGATATTCTTGACCGCTTGCCAGTGCTCCAATCCAGGATCACTTTGAAACCTTCCGGCCATACTTATGGCAAGGCTGACATCGGGTCTTGTGCACAACATTGCATACATGATAGAGCCTATGGCTGAAGCATAGGGGATGACACTCATCTTTTGTTTATCTTCTGCAGTCACTGGGCATTGAGTCTTACTCAACTTCACACCTTGTAACACAGGCAAGAACCCTTTCTTGGACTGCTCCATTTTGAACTTCTTCAAAACTTTATCAAGGTATGTGCTCTGTGAAAGTGCTATTAAGCGTCTCGATCTATCTCTATAGATCTTAATGCCTAATATGAAAGCAGCTTCTCCTAGGTCCTTCATTGAAAAACTCTTATTCAAATATTCCTTCACGGTCCAAATACGCAGAATTTCTGACTTTTCGTGGAGGACTAGATCCAGTAACCGGTGGTCTTTGGCTGACCGATATTGCACACCATCATTTAGCTATTGCTATTCTTTTCCTAATCGCAGGTCATATGTATAGGACCAACTGGGGTATTGGCCATGGACTTAAAGATATTTTGGAGGCTCACAAGGGCCCATTTACAGGACAAGGCCATAAGGGTCTTTATGAAATCTTAACAACGTCATGGCATGCTCAATTATCTCTTAACCTAGCTATGCTAGGCTCTACAACCATTGTTGTAGCTCATCATATGTATTCTATGCCTCCCTATCCATACCTAGCTACTGACTATGGTACACAACTTTCCTTGTTCACACACCACCTTTCCAGCATTTCTATATTGTTTCCAATTAGCAATATGTCATCCACATATAACACTAGAAACGCTATAGAGCTCCCACTCACTTTCTTGTAAATACAAGCTTCTCCATAAACTTGTATAAACCCAAACGCTTTGATCACCTCATCAAAGCGCTTATTCCAGCTCCGAGATGCTTGCACCAGTCCATAAATGGATCGCTGGAGTTTGCAAACTTTGTCAGCATTCTCTGGATCGACAAAACCTTCGGGTTGCATCATATACAACTCTTCCTCAAGGAAACGGTTGAGGAATGCCGTTTTGACATCCATCTGCCAAATTTCATAGTCGAAATAAGCAGCTATTGCCAACATGATTCTGACAGACTTAAGCATCGCTATGGGTGAGAAAGTCTCATCGTAGTCAACTCCTTGAACTTGTGAAAAACCCTTTGCCACAAGTCGAGCTTTATAGACGGTGACATTACCGTCCGCGTCCATCTTCTTCTTAAAGATCCATTTGTTCTGAATGGCCTTTCGCCCTTTAGGTAGTACTTCCAAAGTCCATACTTTGTTTTCATACATGGATCCCATCTCGGATTTCATGGCCTCTATCCATTTCTCGGAATCCGGGCCCATCACTGCTCCTCCATAGCTCGTAGGTTCATTGTTGTCTAACAACATGACCTCCAAGACAGGGTTGCTGTACCACTCGGGCGTAGTACGCGTCCTTGTCGACCTACGAGGTTCAATAGTAGCTTGATCCGAAGCTTCATGATCATCATCATTAACTTCCTCTTCTATCGTCGTAGGTTCCACAGAAACATCTTTCTGTGCTGCGCTACTTTCTGGTTGAAGTAAAGGTTCAATAACCTCATCAAGCTCTATTTTCCTCCCACTCAATTCTTTCGAGAGAAACTATTTCTCAAGAAATGTTCCGTTCTTTGTGACAAACACTTT
Source organism: Hordeum marinum (assembly GCA_022496015.1). Classification (NCBI taxonomy): domain Eukaryota; kingdom Viridiplantae; phylum Streptophyta; class Magnoliopsida; order Poales; family Poaceae; genus Hordeum; species Hordeum marinum. Next base: position 506,471,021 of record CM039678.1, on the reverse strand, counting down.
GCCTTCGGATCTGAGATAGAAGGTATACCCGACTGTCTCTTTCGGGTATCCTATGAAGACGCATTTCTCCACTTTGGGTTCCAGCTTTTCAGGCTGAAGCTTTTTGACATAAGCATCACATCCCCAAACTTTAAGAAACGACAACTTTGGCCTTTTGCCAAACCACAGTTCATATGGCGTCGTCTCAACGGATTTTGATGATGCCCTATTTAAAGTGAATGCAGCTGTCTCTAATGCATAACCCCAAAACGATAGTGGCAAATCGGCAAGAGACATCATAGAACGCACCATATCTAATAAGGTTCGATTACGACGTTCAGACACACCATTACGCTGTGGTGTTCTGGGCGGTGTCAACTGTGAAACAATTCCACATTGTCTTAAGTGACTGCCAAACTCATAACTCAGATATTCACCTCCTCGATCAGATCGCAGAAATTTAATCTTCTTGTTACGATGATTCTCAACTTCACTCTGAAATTGCTTGAACTTTTCAAACGTTTCAGACTTGTGTTTCATCAAGTAAATATACCCATATCTACTCAAGTCATCAGTGAAGGTGAGAAAGTAACGATATCCACCGCGCGCTACAACATTCATCGGACCGCACACATCAGTATGTATGATTTCCAATAAGTCACTTGCCCGTTCCATTGTTCTAGAGAACGACGTTTTAGTCATCCTGCCCATGAGGCATGGTTCACATGTGTCAAGTGATTCAAAATCAAGTGACTCCAAAAGTCCATCAGCATGGAGTTTCCTCATGTGTTTTACACCAATATGACCTAAACGGCAGTGCCACAAGAAAGTGGTACTATCATTATCAACTCTACATCTTTTGGCATCAATGTTATGAACATGTGTATCATCACTATCAAGATTCAATATGAATAAACCCCTAATATTGGGTGCATGACCATAAAAGATATCACTCATATAAATAGAAGAACCTTTATTCTCTGATTTAAATGAGTAACCGTCTCGCAATAAACAAGATCCAGATATAATGTTCATGCTTAACGCAGACACTAAATAACAATTATTCAGGTTCATCACTAATCCTGATGGTAATCGAAGAGAGGGCGTGCCGACGGCGATCACATCAACCTTGGAACCATTTCCCATGCGCATCGTCACTTCGTCCTTTGCCAGTCTTCGTTTCTTCCGTACTTCCTGCTTTGAGTTGCAAATGTGAGCAACCGAACCGGTATCAAATACCTAGGCACTACTACGAGAACTAGTAAGGTACACATCAATAACATGTATATCATATATACCTTGTTTGTCTTTGGCCGCCTTCTTGTCAGCCCGGTACTTGGGGCAGTTCCGCTTCGAGTGACCAGTTCCTTTGGAATGAAAGCACTCAGTTTCTGGCTTAGGTCCATGCTTAGGCTTCTTTGTAGGAGTAGCAACTGCTTTGCCATCCTTCTTGGTTTTACCCTTCTTGCCTTTGCCCTTGCCATTTTTCTTGAAACTAGTGGTTTTATTGACCATCAACACTTGATGTTCTTTCTGGATTTTAGACTCAGCAACTTTTAGCATCGCAAACAGCTCGGATGAAGACTTGTTCATCCCGTGCATGTTATAGTTCATCACAAAGCTCTTGTAACTAGGTGGCAGTGATTGAAGAACTCTGTCAATGATAGCCTCTTGCGGTAGGGTAATTCCCAACTCAGCTAGACGGTTTGAATACCTAGACATTCTGACTATATGCTCACTGATAGACCCATTCTCCTTCATCTTGCAAGCATAGAACTTATCGGAGGTCTCATACCTCTCGATCCGGGCATTCTTCTAAAAAATAAACTTCAACTCCTGGAACATCTCATATGCTCCATGACGTTCAAAACGTCTTTGAAGTCCCGGTTCTAAGCCATACAATATTGCACACTGAACTATTGAGTAGTCTCTAGCACGAGCCTCCCAAGCGTTCTTAACGTCTTCGGAGGTCATGTCTTCTAGTTGGTCACCAAGTGGTGCATCAAGGACATATTGTTTCTGGGAAGCCATGAGGATAATCCTCAGATTATGGGCCCAATCAACAAAGTTACTTCCATCATCTTTCAACTTAGTTTTCTCTAGGAACGCATTAAAATTCAGGGGTGCTACTGCGCGAGCCATTGATCTACAACATAAATATGCAAAGGTTACTTAGACTATTGTTCAAGATAATGAGTTTAGTTAATCAAATTACTAAAGCTCCCACTCAAATTGACATCCCTCAGGTCATCTGAGTGTCACATGATCCAAATTCACCGACTCAAGTCCGATCATCACGTGAGTTAAGGTGGCTTCAATGGTGAACATCATTATGTTGATCATATCTACTATATGACTCATGTTCGACCTTTCGGTCTCTTGTGTTCCGAGGCCATGTCTGTACATGCTAGGCTCGTCAAGTTTAACCCGAGTGTTTTGCACGTGCAAATTTGGCTCGCACCCGTTGTATGTGAACGTAGAGTCTATCACACCCGATCATCACGTGGTGTCTCGACACGACGAACTTTCGCAACGGTGCACACTCGGGGAGAACACAATTTATCTTGAAATTTAAGTGAGGGATCACCTTATAATGCTACCGTCGTACTAAGCAAAACAAGGTGCATAAAAGGATTAACATCTCATGCAATTCATAAGTGACATGATATGGCCATGAACTTGTGTTTAAGATCTCCATCTTCAAAACATCGGCATGATCTCCATCGTCACCGGCACGACACCATGATCTCCATCATCTTGATCTCCATCAACGTGTCGCCATCGGGGTTGTCACGCCCTGCATGCTTCTACTACTATTGCTACCGTAGCGATAAAGTAAAGCATTACATAGCGCTTAATGATTGACACGCAGGTCATACAAGAATTAAAGACAACCCTATGGCTCCTGCCGGTTGCCGTACTCATCGACATGCAAGTCGTGAAATTCTATACATCACATGATCATCTCATACATCACATATATCTCATCATGTAATTGGCCATATCACATCACAACATACCCTGCAAAAACAAGTTAGACGTCCTCTAATTGTTGTTGCAAGTTTTACGTGGCTGCTATGGATATCTAGCAAGAACGATTCTCACCTACGCATAAACCACAACGGTGATACATAAGTTGCTTTTCAACCTTCTCAAGGACCGCCTTTGTCGAATCCGATCCAACTAAAGTAGGAGAAACTGACACCCGCTAGCCATCTGTTGCAACAAGTGCAGTTGAGGGAACCGGTCTCTCGTAAGCATACGAGTAAGATTGGTCCGGGCCGCTTCCCACAATACCGCTGAACCAAAACACGACCAAGGGAGGAAGCAATCTAAGCATCAACGCCCACAAACCTTTTGTGTTCTACTCGAGATCTCATCGAACCATCAACCTAGCTCATGATGCCACTGTTGGGGAACGTCGCATGGGAAACAAATTTTTTCCTACGCGCACGCAAACCTATCTATGGTGATGAGCATCTACGAGAGGGAGAGTGGATCTACGTACCCTTCTAGATCGCTAAGCGGGAAGCGTTAAGAAACGCGGTTGGTGTAGTCGTACTTCTTCGCGATCCAAATCGCCGAGTGTCCCGTGATCTAATCATGAACCGTCCCGCGATCTCGTCATGATCCATCCCGCGATCCGATCACGAACGTCCCGTGGCCTTGATCACGATCCTTCCGATCTAGTACCGAACGGACGACACCTCCGCGTTCAGCACACGTGCAGCTTGATGACGATCTCCACCGTCTTGATCCAGCAAGAGGAGGTGGAGAGGAGGGAGAGTTCACCGGCAGCGTGACGGCGCTCCGGTGATGGTGTTGGAGTTATTCCTGCAAGGCTTCGCCTAAGCACCGCAGAAAACCAATCCAGAGGCGAAACTATGCACTGGAGGTTAGGGTTGCATGTGGAAGAAAGAACTAGTGCAAAACCCTTGAAACCCTCTAGTATATATAGGAGGAGAGGAGAAGGAGAGGCAGCCTTGGCCTCCAAGGCTAGCTGGTTCGGCCGGCTAGGAGGGAGGAGTCCTCCTCCTTCTACTCCAAGTAGGATTAGGACTCCTTCCTTATATAGCCCCTTTTTGCCTTTTTCCACCTTTTTCCTTTTGGTATTTTCCCCTCCTGGCGCCATGGGCCTTTGTGGCTGTTCCACCAGCCCACTAAGGGCTGTTTATTATTCTCCCACAGCCCATGGAGCCTCCAGGGTCGAAATACCTCTCCCGGAGGCCTCCCGGTACACTACCGACACTCCCGGTACACTACTGATGAGCTCGAAACTTTTCTGGCGACCAAACTGGGACTTCCTATATATGAATCTTCACCTCCGGACCATTCCGGAGCTCCTTGTGACGTCCGGGATCTCATCCGGGACTCCGAACAACCTTCGGTCACCACCATACATAACTCTACACTACCGAAACATCACCGAACCTTAAGTGTGCAGACCCTGCGGGTTCGAGAATTATGTAGACATGACCAAGACACTTCTATGGCCAATAACCAATGGCGGGACCTGGACGTCCACATTGGTTCCTACATATTCTATGAATATCTTCATCGGTCGAACCTCTATGTCAAGGATTCAGTCAATCCCGTATAACGTTCCCTTTGTTCTTCGGTATGTTACTTGCCCGAGATTCGATCGTCGGTATCTCCATACCTAGTTCAACCTCGTTACCGGCAAGTCTCTTTACTTGTTCCGTAATACAAGATCCCGCAACTAACAATTAGTCACATTACTTGCAAGGCTTATTGTGATGTTGCATTACCGAGTGGGCCCCGAGATACCTCTCCGTCACACAGAGTAACAAATCCCAGTCTCGATCCATGCCAACTCAACAGACACCATCGGAGATACCTGTAGAGCACCTTTATAGTCACCCAGTTATGTTGCGACGTTTGATACACACAAGGCACTCCTCCGATATCCGTGAGTTGCATGATCTCATGGTCATAGGAACATATACATTGACATGCAAAAACAGTAGCAATAAACTGACACGATCATACGCTATGTTTGTAGTTTGGGTCTTGTCCATCACATCATTCTCCTAATGATGTGATCCGGTTATCAAATGACATCACATGTCAATGGCTAGGAAACCCTGACCATCTTTGATCAACGAGCTAGTTCACTAGAGGCATAATAGGGACACAGTGTTGTCTATTTACCCACACATGCAATGTGATTCCAATCAATACAATTATAGCAGATAATAAACGATTATCATGAACAAGGAAATATAATAATAAACACTTTATTTATTTCCTCTAGGGCATATTTCCAACACACGCTCCACTTGGAGCTATTCCAAACGACTGTTCCACTATATGTATGTGGTTTGCTACTAGAGTCATCCGGATCGGTGTCAAAGCTTGCATCGACATAACACTCTACGATGAACTCTTTGTCACCTCCATAATCAAGAAACATTTCCTTAGTCCTCTAGTTACAAGGATCACTCTTGTACCCCTTGCCAGACTAATGGCAAGGCACACATCACATGCGGTACACAACATGTCATATAGTATAGAGCCTATGGCTAAGGCATAGGGGACGACCTTTGTTGTTTCTCTTTCTTATGTCGTGGTCGAGTTTTTTCGTGGTTTTTTCATGGCAGATGTCTGAAGACTTAGGTTCGAGGCCATCGCTAAGGCGATGGACTCAAAGGGGTTGATCGGGACGAAAGACACGAGTTTACCCAGGTTTGGCCCCTCGGGAAGAGGTAAAAGCCTATGCCATGCTTTGTGTATATTGATTGTAGTATCGATTACAAGGGAGTGTATTCGCTTGACCTAGCTCTCGATGGATTGGTTTGTGTCTAAGTCGTCCCCGGGTCTTGCCTTTATATAGGAGGTCAAGGGCCCGAGTTACACGAGTCCCAAACTGACTCTTACAACGTGTTTGGTCCTGTCTCTAAGCCGCCTTGCCTCCTTTGGCAAGCCGTCTCTGCGCGGCTCACCCGCCCGGGTCTTACGCCTTCTCCTGTCTCTAGGTCTCTGTCTTAGCCCATCTGGTAAGCTGCCATGCGGCCTAGCCTTCCTCTTCCGGCCCACTTGATAGCGAGCTGCCAGGTAGGACCCGACCCCTCCTGGGCGGGTCTTACCGTGGGGTTATATCCCCAACATTAGGCCCTAGATTGATTTGAGCCTGTCCATGTCAATCTTCCATTTCATTTGGCGGCGAGTCTTACGTCCTTGTTACCTACAAGAAAAGAATTTCATAAACCGTCGTGACGTCACTTATGGATATGCCAAAAAGATTCTGTGACGTCTGCAATGGATCCTCTCATTAAAACTGTCGGCCCGAAAATCGAGGCGTCCCCTTCGATCAATCATCATTTCGCCTCCTCGATTCCAAGCGCGCACTGTTTTGCCATCGCATCTCATAAATAGGGCCACGAGGGGGTTCTTTTCCCTTTCCGCCGCCCCTGTCTTTTTCTTCTTCCTCTTGATGCTTCACTCCTCCGGAGCTCTGCCGCGCCGACCGGACCTCACCGTCATCCTCAACACCGGCCGATACATCAACCTGAACTAGTCCAGAGTTCCGCCTGCGCCGACCGCATCCACAAGGTACTCCTCTCAATCCTTGTCAGATCTGCAAGCACCTCATTCATCGGGTTTCCATTAGCGTTCTTCGTTGTTCATTAGATCGTTCGTCATAATGTAGCTTGGTAATCAGTCCTTGGAATCTCGCAATATTGTTAATCCATCGCGGCTATCCATGCGGGGCCAATATTCACTTATTATAGATCTGTGTCCCTACTCTCCTCCGCGCAATAGCTGCCTGTTCTTCCATTGTTGTTGTTAGGGTTTGAATATATTTCCTTTTTACCCTCGCGTGCAGATCCATAGTCATAGTTGTGCTATGTGAAACCTGTCTGTCTGCACTTAGCAATATTTGTAGCACAATCTTGCCCACTTAACCCGCCATCGAGTTACCGGCTCTTCTGATGAAAAGTACTGGCGACTTAGCATCTCACTATTATGTTAACCACTCCCATCTTGATTGTGTGGCGTTTCTAACCCGCCGCGTCCTGCAATTTTCACAGTTTGATCCACACCATGTCACGAGCACCTTCATCCTGTGATTGGGTCGGCTCTAGAGTGACCGAGCAATTCTTGCTTGAGTTCGTAGAGACAGGCTCATTGCCGGCTCAGGATGTCATCCACTGGCAGGTTCCTGGATCAGAGAAGAGGCCCACCCCTAAGGAGGAGGGGTTGTTATATTCGCTGGTCATCTCCTCCGTGGTTTCAACACGCCCGGGTCAAAAAGAAAATCCGAGACGTCCTCCACTTTTTCAAGCTTCACCCTCAAGACATTGCCCCAAATTCTGTCACGAATATGTGCAACTTCCAAGTCCCGTGTGAAGTTTATCTGCAAGAAGAGCCGTCTGTCGACCTCTTCCACAGTTTCTTCTACGTCAACCGTCAAACAAAAGTGGCGGCTGGACCAAGCTTGGAACTTGGCGGCGTCTCTATCTAGAGACGGAGAGATCTAGCCTATCCTGCTGCCCTTTTGCCAAGCCACCCTAAGGATTGGAATAGGACTTGGTTCTATTGCAAGGACACCTCTCCAGAAGGAGAAAATCCACTGCAGGGTTATTGCCCTACCCGGCTCTGTACTTCCACGGAACTTCCAGACCGGATGTCTGTCGCGAAACAAGCGAAGTATGCTTTGTCCTTTGCAAAAATCAAGGCCCTCCTGGCGAACGGCTTAACTAGAGTCGACTTAACCCGCTACTGGGTCTCGTGGAAAGTTTTTCCACTAAGCCGGCATGACCAGCTTATGTGCGAGTATACATGCGATGTGAATGATCCTCTCTGTTTCAACCACACACCTCTGACAGAGGAATATGTCAACTTTGCTGTTAAAGCACTTCTCTGTGAAACTCAGGAAGCTTGCAACACAACCGGGTTAAAACCTTTCTGCGTCGCAAACCCAACTCCGGATGTAAGAAACAACCTTCTTTTCAAAACTGCTTGTTCCTGTCTTAACCTTATACGTGACATCTTTAAATCTTTTGGCGGCTCTTCATACAGGCCGACTCTAACTTCTGGAAGAAGAAATACACTCCCCCCCGTGAAGAAGAAGTCCCAGGTGGTTAATGCCCGTGGTCATAAGAAGAAAACTTCGGCTCAAGAACTGCTTGCACTGAACGACTCAGAGGTAGAAAACTTGATTCCCTCGGCTGTCTTTTTATGCAACTTATTAACGTTGTTTGTACACAGGAGGAGACAGAAACGAGTCATGCCAACGCCCGTGAGGTAACTTACATTTCCTCCAACTCAAAGGTCTTACCGCGAGAGAAAATACGGTGGTTCGTTCGAAAAGTTCCTTTTCCGCATCCTCTTGCTTACTTAGACCCTGAATTTCCTTTGAAAAAGCAACAACTTGACTCGCGACGTCAGACCCGGAGCTCCGACTCTGAAGATCTTATGGCTGGCTTACCCAATCTCCGGCTCCACGGAAACGTCCTGCTGAGGTGATCTTTTGACCAAGTCCAATATCTGCCTTACATTCCTGCAATGTCTCCTTTCTTTTGTGCTTTATTGTCTCAATTTTATAGGAGTCACCCCCTTCGTCCAGTGACTTGACTGCCTCCAAGATTCCTCCTATGAAGATCAACCCAGAGTATGCCTTTACCTTCGAGTGATCATACTATCTTTACTGTCCTTGTGCCGCATGTTGATTTTGTTTACTTCCAGGGCTCAAGCAAAGCGAAGGAAAACAGGCGGGTCTGCCGTTCCTCCTACCGCCCAAAAGCCAGAGAATGTTGAGCCATATTCATCTACGCATGCTGAGCCTTCAGATGTTAATAAGGACGGACCTGGTCACACTCCTCCACCTTCTAAGCCGGAAGATCACCACATGGCGACTCCTGAGAGTCCAACGGCTGACCCTAAGCCGCCCAGTCCTTCAACTGCCATTGAAGATCCATCTCATCCTGACGTTATCATCACTGGGACGGGTTATGAATCTGCTACACCTCATGTGTTGACAAAATGCACCAGCAAGATTGATACTTGCTCTCCAAAAAAACTTGACTTCGGATTTCCCGTGCTAGAGAAAATGGCTGCAGATGATCTGCATGTTGGTTACTTGAATCGTCTTTCTGCCAGCCGCAACATGGAATCCAAACTTGTTGGATTAATGAAGAAAAAATATGAGGTACTCCCCTCCTCTTGCTTTTCCCTTATACCTTTATGTAGCCCCCAAGAGCCGGTTTAATATTGCAAATAATGAACCGGGTCTTTCAAATCTTGTCATACTGAAAAGAACTTAGCCCGTAGCCCCCAAGTAACGGGTTTAAAACGCATATAAACCGGTACTTATCTGAAAAGTAGATCCAATTGTAGCCCCCAAGTCCGGGTCATTATGAAAATGATGAGCTGGAATTTCCATAGTTAAAAAGCTCGTCGGGTGTAGCCCCCAAGTCCGGGTCATTAGAAGAATGATGAGCCAAAATTTCCATGTAAACTTGGAGAGAAAACACAAACATTAGCCCCCAAGTACCAAGAATATTGCTTGTAATCTGCTTGGGACTTGTACTAGAATAACGTCATTATTGCTTCATCCTGGTGACTTAACTTTTATGATCTGCTACGTGTACAACGTAGGAGGCATTAGACGCAGCTGAGTCTGAGCGGGGCGACTTAAGGGCAAATCTTACCACCCAATAGACCGCCCGAGCCACAACAGAAGAAAAATTATGAGTGGCTGTTGAAAAGCTTGAAAAGCTCCAAATTGACTTTGCCACGTATAAGGAGACTGCTGAATCTGAACAAGCCAACCTGTCAAAGCACACAAACGACACTAAGGAGCAGCTTAAGCTCACGATGGAAGAATTGAAAATTCTCAAGGGCCATATATCCAAGATGTCTGCCGCTATCTTTGGTAAGTATGCACGGCTCAGAAAATTTTCATGTCAAGTCAAAAATATCTTTCGGGCGGCTTATCCTCAAAATTTCCTTTACAGGTGAAAGAAGCCGCCAGTTATCTTCTGATAGTTTGAGGAAGCTGAAGGCAGTATACACTTTGACGGAGCAACTGTACAGTGGAGCCCTCTGCACCATCAAAGCCTTGATGACTGCCAAGTATGTTCCCAAGTTCATGAAGGGGGTCATAGAAGTTTTATCCACTCTGCCCAAGCAGATTCAAGAGCTGAGGCGATCGTCCACCAGGAAGGGGCAATAGCTGCTCTAAGCCGGTCCCTAGCCTTTGCTCTTGAACTGACTACCGAAGAGATGATGAACGGCTTCCCGTCCAAAAAGGATGACGGCTCAGACTTTACTGAAGCTGGCTACGCCAAATGCACAAAGGCCTCCAGGATACCTGCCTCCACCATTGTCGATGAGATGGATATAACTCCCTACCAGGCGGCTTATGATGCCACCAATCAACGTCTGCGCTTCCCAACCTTTGAAGCGAGGGACTTGATCCCTGCATGCCGTAAGCCGCTCTTTGCCTCTGAAGTTGATCCGTCCCCTCTTTTCGACGAAGCTCAGTTTGAAGCTTTATTAAACTGCAACTAGGACGTGGATAATCTTCAGATCGAAGAGCGCAAAGACCCGGCGCAGGATGATCCACCGGCAAGTTAGAACTTTGCTATTCCTGATTGATTATAACCCGGCTGGCTGAGCCGCTGAGATTTGGAAGTGTGAAAAAACTTTTAAGTCCTTCATCGTTTGAGCTCCTGGAGAGCCTTGTAATAGGTGTAGCAGAACTTGATTGCCCCAGCTATGGCAACGTGCACACATGACTTTAGAATCATCTTTATGCACTTTTGATCTGCCTTGCATTCTTCTTACAATATCTTTCATCATACTTAACAACAGTTCATCATAGGAGATAAAACCTGTAAGAGTAAACAAGACAGAATATATGCTGTATTGTCGTAAGGGCGGCTTGAAAAAACACAACCCGGAGATGTTAAAATCTTTTGTAGCCTTGCTTCTTCTTTCACAATCTTGCTCTGACCCGGTTTGGCAAACCGACATGATATGTAAGTATGATGCAATGCATGATGTAATGTATGATGGAATGCATGATGCAGTGCATGATGCAATGTATGATGTTTTTGCTTTTCCTTTTTGTTTTCAAAAACTCATATGATGGTTCTTCCTGGCTGGACTCGATGCTTGAACTCATCCCAGTGCAGGGTCTCTAACGAGAGTGACTGTCAACTCCTTTGAGCGGCTCAGGGTCTCTAGGAGAGATTAACTGATAAGAGCGCAACAAACCAGATAGAGACACATCCGCCGGTTCTGCTAGGTGGACTCGCTGCTTGAACTCATAACAATGCTCGATTTCTAGGCGAGATTGAAGAGAGCAATGTCCCAGGAAGAGACACAGACACTGGTTCTGCTGGGTGGACTCGCTGCTTGAACTCATAACAATACTCGGTTTCCAGGCGAGGATTCAAGAGCGCAGCATCCTAGAAAGAGACACAGCAGGGCATGAGTATCCCTAGGGCCCATAAGCCCCCTCTCACGTGACACAGTCCGCCATTTGAACCTTAACCGGTGCTCAGGGTCTCCTAGCGAGATTAACTGTCCGGTACGTTGGACAGACAGTGTCTCTAAGCGGTGATTAACTGGTAAGAGTTCGGTGGGTCACCTGTTGGAGAGGCATCAAAAGGGGGTAAATTTACAACTCACTGCACCCCTAATGATCTGGTTGACGAAGTCAACATTTGGGTCCATGACCCGCCTTATAGTGGCTGAAAAGCCTGGTCGAGAGGGTTGAAGCTTAACCCGGTGGGTTGAAAGCCCCCAAATGACCTTGTCGATGATATCAACTTGTGCACCATCTTGTAAGCCGTCTTGTGGACATTCAACTTGTAAGTCGCCATCTCGTGGATCGCCAACTTGTAAGTCGCCGTATATGTTGCTGTTTTGGCTGAAGAGCCGATCAAGAGGGTGAGCGAGCTAAACCCGGTGGTTGGTAGCCCTCAAGTGATCATGTAGAAATGTTCATCTTTGCACAAATCTGTAATGCAAAAGAAAAACGGCAGAGGCCCCGGCTTGCAGGGATGCCAACTTTATTATATGGAAAATATAGATACAATAAAGTATGTATGTAGAAAGATGGGAGTCGATGACTCAAGTATAGTAAGGCCGCAGATGAGCGATATTCCACGACCGGTGGGTCTCCTGCCCAGAAGTACGTGACTCGTCTCGTACGTCAATGAGATAATATGACCCATTGTTTAGATTCCTGCTGACCACAAAAGGTCCTTCCCAGGGGGAGATAGCTTGTGTGCATCCGTCTGATCTTGAATCAAATGTAACACCAAGTCACCTTCTTGGAACGCCCGGGTCTTAACTCTGCGGCTATGATAGCGACGCAGGTCTTGTTGATAAATCGCCGACCGAGCTGCTGCAAGATCGCATGCTTCATCCAGAGCATCTAACGCGTCCTGACGCGCCATCTCATTATCAGCTTCCACGTAAGCCGCCACCCGCGGCAAATCATGACGTATGTCGCTTGGTAACACGGCCTCTGCACCGTAAACCATGAAGAAAGGCGTATAACATGTTGATCTGTTGGGTGTAGTATTGATACTCCAGAGGGCGGAGGGTAGCTCGTCAACCCAACAACCTGGTGTTTGTTATAAAGGAACCATAAGCCAGGGCTTGATACCTCTCAAGACTTCCTGGTTAGCATGCTCCGTCTGACCATTGGATTGCGGATGAGCAACAGTGGAGACATCAAGCCGGATGTGCTCACTTTCACAAAATGCCTTCATAGCCCCCTTGGACAGATTTGTTCCATTGTCTATGATGATACTATGAGGATAGCCAAAACGGTAGATCAATTTTTTGACGAACTGAACCGCTATGGCTGCATCACATTTACTAACCGGCTCAGCCTCCACCCACTTGGTAAACTTGTCGACTGCCACCAAGAGATGGGTCTTTTTATCCTTAGACCTCTTGAAAGGTCCAACCATGTCTAGCCCCATACCGCGAACGACCAAGTGATTGGAATCATCCGCAATTCTTGAGACGACACGTGAGCACGTCTTCCGAACTTCTGACACCCGTCACACTTGGCAACCAGGTCCTCTGCGTCTTTATGAGCCATCAACCAAAAGAAACCATGCCGGAAAGCCTTGGACACCAAGGATTTTGAGCCGGCATGATGTCCACAATCACCGGCGTGTATTTCATTTAAAATCTCTCTGCCCTCTTCAGGAGAGACACAACGCTGGAAGACGCTGGTAATGCTGCGCTTATGCAAGTCGCCATTAACGATGGTCATGGACTTAGATCGCCTCACAATTTTTCGTGCCAGAGTCTCGTCCTCGGGCCACTTGCCGCGAGTCAGGTACGCCAGATAAGGTATCGCCAAATCCGGAATAACATGTAGAGCCGCCACCAGCTGTCCTTCCGGTTCAGGTATAGCCAGATCCTCCTCTGAAGGTAGCTTAATGGACGGGTGATATATCACAATCAAGAAAACATTAGGCGGCACCGGCTTATGCTAAGAGCCTAGTCTTGATAACGCATCAGCTGCCTCGTTCTTGCGACGATCAATATGATCCACCTGATAACCCTTGAAGTGACCTGCAATGATATCCACCGCCTGACGATAAGTCGCCATCCGCGGGTCCTTGGGGTCCCACATGCCCGAAACTTGCCGAGCCACAAGATCTGAGTCACCAAGGCATCTAACCCGGCTCAGATTCATCTCCTTGGCCACACAAAGGCCATGAAGCAAGGCTTCATACTCAGCTGTGTTGTTGGTGCAAGGAAACATTAGCTGTCGGTATCAAATCCGGCATATCTCGTAGTAGGGGTCCTAAGCTAGGCGTCTTGGAGCGATGGTAACATGGACACATGATTTTACCCAGGTTTGGGTGCTCTCAAGGAGATAATACCCTATATCCTGCTTTTCATTGTATTCATATGGGGGATAGTACATAGTACAGGTATCTACTACCAGATTGTAGTAATGAATATAATGGTCTATTGACTAGCCTGGCCTCGGTTTATATATGCACCATAGGCCTAGGGTTTAGAGGAGTCCTTGTCTTGGGCGCCAAGTTTTGTGGAATCCTCCTTGTATTCGGCACGGGCTGCCCGAAGTTGCCCATTAGTGAATCATCATGAGGGTCCTCGGCCCGACCCACTCGTCGGGAGACGACGTGGTGAGTAGCCCTAGTCCAGGACACCGCCAGTAGCCCCCTGAACCATTCTTCAAGTTGAGGATGCTCCTCGGTTCTTCCAAACAATTCTTCGTCTTCGATCGTCGGTCTTGAAAACCGCTTCAACAAATCTTCCCATGTTCGATCTTGAGGATCACCGTGCTGAATCCGAAGTGTTTATATGTCGGGCATCCGAGGAGCCCCTTTAAGTTATCGACCTTTATCAATGCCTTGTAAATTTTTATGCCACACCTGGGGTTTGAAGTGTTTCCCGGGCGGCGGCGTCCTCTTACGTCCGAGCTCCAACGCCGAACTACATCTGAGGCGTCTTTTAACAGCCGAGCTCCAACACTATTTGGCATTCAAGGTGTCCTCTTGCGTCCAAGCTACAATGCCGGACTGCATCCGAGGTGTATTTTTAGCTGAGCTCCAACGCTGGTCGGCATCCGAGGTATCATAGACTACCTCGGTCATGAAAAGTTTGGAGGAGTTCAACCAAACATAATGTCAGAAAAGCCCTCTAGGGAGGCAACCACTCGCATCTGAGCTTGATGTCGGACTGCATCCGAGGTGTCTTTTTGTTGCCGAAGTCCAATGTGTTTGGCATCCGAAGTGTCATAGATTACCTTGGTCTTGGAAAGTTTGGAGGACTTCATCCGAGCTTAAATGTCGGAATAGTCTTTTATGGAGCCAACCATTCACATCCAAGCTTTATGCCAGACTACTTCTGAGGCATCATCGATCTTGAGCCTTATGCCGGACAGCTTCCGAGCTCCAACGTAGGACTGCATCCGAACTCCAATGATGATCAACATCCGAGGTATCATAAACTACCTTGGACCTTAAAAATTAAAGGATTTCATCCGAGCTTAATGTCGGAAATGCTCTCTATGGAACCAACCACTTGCGCCTGAGCTTTATGCGGACTGCTTTCGAGGTGGTGCACCACCCCGACCGTGGGCTGATTTTTTATGAATATTTTCGTTTGGTGCAATTTATTCTCTGCCGAGATATATAGCCAATAGCCCTCAAGGTGTGTGTCGGTCTAAAATCCAAGATGCACCTAAAGGATGACATAAGACCACTAATCCCAGTAGCCCCTGAGACTGAGGTCGATTCGTGAAATCGGCCTGAGGATTAACTTCTAGCTCGGCAACATACTTCGGAACACAAAAGCGGTGTGCACAGACCTCGAGACTCAGGTTGGGTGCGGCTGACCAACCTGCGGATCATAATCTCCTCGGAAACTGTATGACACTTAAATTGTGTGCATTGAATTGTCAATGCAGTAGCCCCCAAGACTTGGGTTGGGCAACATGGCCGACCCTAGGATGATACCTCCTTGGGAACTAGCTCACCGTCATGTATGTTTTGATGACACCGAGGTGGATGATACGTCTCCAACGTACCTATAATTTATGAAGTATTCATGCTGTTATTTTATCATTCGGATGTTTTACAATCATTTTATAACAATTTTATATCATTTTTTGGGACTAACCTATTGACCCAGTGCCCAGTGCCAGTTGCTGTTTTTTGCTTGTTTTTTACATCGCAGGAAATTAATATCAAAACGGAGTCCAAACACCATGAAACTTTTTGGAGATTTTTATTGGACCAGAAGGAACCCAATGGGCCAGAGCTGCACCTAGGGGTGCCCTGAGGGGGCACAACCCACCAGGGCGTGCCAGGGCCCCCTGGCGCGCCCAGGTGGGTTGTGCCCACCTTGGTGGCCTCCCGCACCCCCTCTTTGCACTATAAATTCCCAAATATTCCGAAACCCTTCGGGACAGCCCTAAATCAGAAGTTCCGCCGCCGCAAGGCTCTGTAGCCACCGAAAACCAATCTAGACCCCGTTCCGGCACCCTGCCGGAGGGGGGAATCATCTCCGGTGGCCATCTTCATCATCCCAACGGCCACCACGATGAGGAGGGAGTAGTCCACCCTTGAGGCTGAGGGTTTGTACCAGTAGCTATGTGTTTAATCTCTCTCTCTCTCGTGATCTATATCACGGGCTTTGTTAATATAGATGGATCATATGATGTTTCTCCCCTCTATACTCTTATTGTGATGAATTGAATCTTTACCCTTTGAAGTTTTGTTATGTCGGATTGAATGTTCAGATTTGGGAACACATGATGTATGTCTTGTGGTATGAATACTTGAGGTGACATGGGGGTATCTTATTGGTTCACTTGATATACGTTATGGCACTCAACTTGCGGATTCCCGCGGTGATATTGGGGTAATCTATGCATAAGGGTTGATGCACGTTTTTATTATCTTTTCTCCGATAGAAACTTTGGGGACCCCTTGTAGTTCTTTGTGTGGGTTGAGTATTATGAATATGAATTTGCTTTGGTGTTATTCTAGTATGAACTCTTGATTAGATTGATCGGAAAGAATAGCTTGCGTTATTTTAGTACGAACTCTAGGATAGATCGAACGGAAAGAATAACTTTGAGGTGGTTTCGTACCCTACAAACAATTTCTATCTTTTGTTCTCTGCTAATAGGAACTCGGGAGTGATTCTTTATCGCACTTTGAGGGGTGGTCATATGATCCAACTATGTTAGCACTGTTGAGAAATTGCACTAGCGAAAGTACGGACCCTAGGCCTCATTTTCAAGCATTGCAATACCATTTTTGTGCCCGTTTACTATTTGCTACCTTGCTGTTTTTATTTATTCAGATTATAAATATATATTTTTACCATCCATATTGCACTTTTATCACCATCTCTTCGCCAAACTAGTGCACCTATACAATTTGCCATTGTATTGAGTGTGTTGGGGACACAAGAGATTTCTTGTGTTTGGTTGCAAGGTCGTTTGAGAGAGACCATCTTCATCCTACACCTCTCATGGATTGATAAACCTTAGGTCATCCACTTGAGGGAAAGTTTCTACTATCCTACAAAACTCTGCGCTTGGAGGCCCAACACGTGTCTACAAGAATAAAGTTGCGTAGTAGACATCAAGCTCTTTTCTGGCGCCGTTGCCAGGGAGGTGAGTGCACGAAGGTATATCTTTAGATCATGCAATAAAATCTTTTAGTTTCTTGTTTAATCACTAGTTTGGTTTATAAAAGAAAACTACATAAAAAATGGAATTGAGGTTGCATCATATTATTGATCATCTTTATAATATCTTTCTTGAAAATGATGGATCGGAAAATTGTGCTCAATTGTTAGAAGAAGAAGTCAATAAAAATTTTGGCACAA
Source organism: Hordeum marinum (assembly GCA_022496015.1). Lineage (NCBI taxonomy): Eukaryota > Viridiplantae > Streptophyta > Magnoliopsida > Poales > Poaceae > Hordeum > Hordeum marinum. Next base: position 506,453,666 of record CM039678.1, on the reverse strand, counting down.
AATATTTGAATGATGAGCATGATTGTAATGTTGTTAGTATGATTTCTTTGATTATCCAAAATGTTAATGATGATTGCACAAGTCATGACAAAAATGTTTCTTATAAGCATGTCAATTTTTGCGGAGTGAATTGGGAGTGCAAATGCACACTAAAAAGGGAAGATAGATTTTGTAAGAAGCATAAATATTTAGAAACGATTTTTTTTGCAAGAGAGGCTAGATGATTGTGCTGAAAGATGTAATTTCTTTCGCCATCCTTGTGAACTTTGCAATGAATGTGGTCATTTAAATCTCCAATGCAAATTATTTCATGATCAAATCGTGTCCACAAATTGTGACAACTTGACTACCCGTGAGCATCATAAAGAGCTTAGTCTTCTTTTGGGGTATGAAGAAATGAAATGTATAACTAAGGGTTTTCCAAATCTCGAGAGATTTCTTAATTTTGATCTAGAGGAAATTTGTATGTTTTGTGCGGTAAATTGCATTGAGAATCCTTATATTGCCAACTATCTAAAGACAAGAAAACAAATAGAATATGAAGAGAGTACTAATGAAAGGGAAAATATTTCCCAATACCCTCCTAGTGTTTATTATGATGAATCACGTAACGAGGAGGAGCTTCCTATCCAATCAATCTCTTCAACAAGAAGCTTGAAAAAATTAATTAAACACACACATGATGTGGTGAAGAAGAAAAGAAGAAAGAATAGAGGTAAAAAGGTATCTCTCCCAAATAATGTTGCTCCTATCACCATTGTGCCTCACGAAAGTGAATCAAATATGTTGATGGATGATGATGATATTGAGTATGATTTTGTGATACCTACTACTTGTTGTAATGATTATGATTGGGAAGGCAATGATGTCCCTTATGATCTTGAGAATCTTTTTAGCACTTGCTTGGAAGAATATGATAATAATGTTTGCTATACTATTGGTGCCATTCATGCTATTGATAAGAATGATTGTGATGATATGCAAAACCACAAGCTTGGGGATGCTATGTTTAATGAGTATGATATGTTTGAAGATTTATTTGCTGGAAATAATGCTCGTCCTAATCTTGGGGATGATTTGCTTAATGAATATGATCCTTTGATTCCTTCTACTTTCGATAAGAAAATTTATTATGATGATAGCATGCCTCCTATTTATGATGATTACATTGATGAAAGTGGGTTTGGAAGAGTGTCAACTCTAGGTAGTAGTGATCCAACTATTTTGTAGGATGTTGAATCTTATTACAATATTGATGAAAGTGGATTGAGAGGTCATGACTTTATTTAGCGATACATCCACTATTTTGGAAGAGGTTTCAATTGACTATGACAATAAAGTTGCTATCTCTGATGATTATTATGATGACATGTATGCCATAAAGAGTAATAAATTTTCTATGATTGTGCATCATGAAAAGAGTGATGTATGTGATAGTTATATTGTTGAATCCATTCATGATGCCTTTGAAAATTATTATGAGAGAGAAACTTATGCTCTTACATATCTCAATAATATCAAGTTTCTTCTCTATGTGTTGATTGTTTTGAAGTTGTAGTTGTTTTGCCTTCCTATGCTAGTTGGTTCTATCCCTATGCATAGGAAGTGGGTTAAACTTAAAGGTGCTTGACATGTGTTTCATGATGCTCTCTTCATGTTTCAATTCTTTTCTTTTATGCGAGCATCATTGAAATCACCATGCCTAGCTAAAAGGCATTAAAGAAAAGCACTTGTTGGGAGACAACCCAACACTTTTACCTACTTTTGTGTGTGTGTTCACATTATTAGGCTACTGTGGTAATCATGGTTTATAGTTTTTGTTTCAATAAAGTGCCAAGTAAAGCCTTTGGGATAGTGTGGATGATAGTTGACTTGATTTTGTCCAAAAACAGAAACTTTTGCACCTAGTCTAGGAACTTCTATAATTCACTGGAACGTGATTTTGACCTGATATTTTTACATATGATTGATACAAAAAATACCTACGCTTTCCCAATTTTTCAGAATTTTTAGAGTTGCATAAGTATGAGAATAATTCAGATCTTTACGGACTGTTCTGTTTTTGACAGATTCTGTTTTCAATGCATAGTTTGCTTGTTATCTAGTTTCTATGGCTTATATTACTCAATATAAATTGTGGAAATGATATTCTAAAGTATTCATTGTGTGAGAACAATTATGGATCTTGTCTTGACAGTACCAAAGTGAATGGTTTGCTCTTTATCATACTAACTCATCTCACGAAGTTCCGTTAAGTTTTGTGTGATTGAAGTTTTCAAGTTTTGGGTGAGATATCGATATGAGTAGAATAAGGAGGGACAAGGACCTAAGCTTGGGGATGAACAAGGCACCCCCAAGATAACATTCAAGGAATATCCAAGCAACTAAGCTTGGGGATGCCCCGGAAGGCATCCCCTCTTCCGTCTCCAACATTATCGGTAACCTCACTTGGAGCTATATTTTCATTCGTCACATGATATGTCGTTTGCTTGGAGTGTAATTTTACTTTACTAGGATTTGCTTGATGTTATTTATAATAATGTTTTGCATCTTTATTTTCAATAAAAATGTCAAGGATAGCCTTTACCATACTTATTTTGCAAGTCTACATGTTGTTGTTTGAAAACAGAAAGTTTATCGCTGTTGCAAAAATTCCCTAGAAAAGTCAGAATGTGATAAATTGTTGAAACATTTTGAAAAATAAGCTATGATAATTTTTCTATAGTGTGTTAAATTTTCAGAATTTTTAAAGTTGAATTAGTATGGATACTCTTGCATTCTTTACAGACTGTACTGTTTTGGCAGATTGATGTTATGTTTGCATTGTTTGCATATGTTTGATTGTTTAATGATTCTATTTGATGATAGGAATATTAAATATGCAGAGGCATTTATCATTCAATGTTTAATAATAATTTTAGTGATTTTCTACAGTAAAGAATGATAAGGTTTTTGCATTAGTTTATACTAACTTATCTCACAAGTTCTTGTTGAGTTTGATGAAGTTTTCAGTATTAGGTAAACTGTGATATGAAAGGAATTAAGGAGACACAAAAGCTCAAGATTGGGGATGCCCAAGGCATTCCAAGATAATATTTCAAGAAGTATAAAGCATCTAAGCTTGGGGATGCCCCACTAGGCACCCCACCTTTCTTCATCAACAATTATCGGTTAGTATCAGTTGATCCTAAGTTTTTGCTTCTTCACATGATGTGTGCTATTCTTGAAATGTTATTATGTTTTGTTTTGCTTTCCGTTTTAATAAAATAATTAGATATTAAAGTTTTTAAATAAAATGGCGTCCTCAAGTAATTGCCAGGGAGGCTAAGTAAGCGGCATTCACATCCCGTCAACGAAGCTCTTTTCCATGTCATTTACTCTTGTGCTTCACTTATATCCTATGAGTAAATTGTTGAATAACTTGAATGGCATGAAGTTGAAACCATATCATGCCTAGTGGTATCTTCACATTGGGTTTAGAAAGTGAAATATTTTTAGGCTTGACAATCGCAATATTGGTCATACAAGCAATTCACGAGTAATTAGTATAAGGAAGAGAACTTTCACATGCAGATACACTATCCTAGAAATATTCTGTGATTGTGAGCCCCCATCAAAATATTATATGCCAATTTTTTTGACGTTGGACAAGGAAGACAATGCAATGATTTATGTTTGTTTATATTCACATAGAAGTTATATTGTCATAGATCCTTCAACAGGTGGTGCTTGCCCCCCATCTTTGCTAGCCAAAAATTCCGCACCAAGTAGAGATACTACTTGTGCATCCAAAAACCCTTAAACCCAAATCTTATTTTCAAGAGTCCACCATACCTACCTAAGGATTGAGCAAGATCCTTCAAGTAAGTTGCCATCGATGTAATAAGGCAATAAAAACGCTTCTAAAAGTGGTAGATCATTTAGTGTAAGAGAAAATTGAGCGTTGTACGAACTTGTGATGGCAAAGTAATAAAAGCGACGAACTGCATAATAAAGGTTGCTATCATAAGGGGCAATACAATTTGACATTCTTTTGCACTAAGGGGTTGAGCATACAAACAAATAAGCGCATGGCAACCTCTGCTTCCCTCTGCGAAGGGCCTATCTTTTACTTTTCAGTATTTACTTTTATGCAAGGAGTCAAAGTTTTCTCTCTATTCCTTTTTATTTTTCTCCTTTGGCAAGCATCATGCGGTGAGGAAAGATCTAGGCACATATGTCCAGTTGAATATGGGTAGCATGAGTTATTATTGTTGACATCACCCTTGAGGTGAATACGTTGGGAGGCAAAACAATAAGCCCCTATCTTTCTATGTGTCCGGTTGAAACATTTTGCTCATGTGTACGCGGTGAGTGTTAGCAATCATAAAAGACTATATGATGGTTGAGTATATGGAGCTCTTACTTAAACTATGTTGAATAAGTTGAATTGCAATTGCTTGTTGACTAAGAACATAGGTTGTTGAGTTTCAAGAGAATTCATGGTTTGAACCTTAACATGTGAATTGGTTGCTACTTTGACATGAGAAGTTTTATAAGAAAGAATTGCTATTATGATGCTAGGAAAAGTGATTGAAATTATCACTGATCAAACTTATGCACTTTGCTAGCATTCACACTTCATAAATTATTTCTTTTATCATTTACCTACTAGAGGACAAGTAGGAATTAAGCTTGGGGATGCTGATACGTCTCCAACGTATCTATAATTTATGAAGTATTCATGTTGTTATTTTATCATTCTTGGATGTTTTACAATCATTTTATAGCAACTTTATATCATTTTTTGGGACTAACCTATTGACCTAGTGCCCAGTGCCAATTGTTGTTTTTTGCTTGTTTTTTACATTGCAGGAAATCAATATCAAACGGAGTCCAAACACCACGAAACTTTTTGGAGATTTTTTTGGACCAGAAGGAACCCAATGGGCCAGAGCTGCACCAGAGAAACACCACGAAACATGTGGACGTGAATGGTTCTTGAGTTAAGAGTAATTTTGATCATTCTTACAGCGAGCACATGGACAATACATAAAACCATCCGCCCGCTTGTTTGCCTCAGCCGCAACCAGAAAAGTATGCACGCCATTAATGAACCGGGGAGAGCATCGGTCGTCGTACATCCATTGCCGGCTCATCTTCATTACACAACACCGAAAAGACCAAATTAATACAAGTTCATACATAAAGTTCATACACACTTGTTCTCGTAAAACAACATACAAACTCTCTAGCTAAAGCATTTAAATGCAACAACAAATGCTATCAACATCGCAACTAAGGTAACAATTGATCCAACATCATAGTTGTAAGAGCACATTTCTCCATGTGTGGTTTTGGGTAATTGATGACACCCCTATGGACTAATGGTTGCCTTGAGTTATATTCGAAGGATTTGTCCATAGACACTTCTTGAAGTCCACTGTTGGGTTTCAAGGAGTTTATCTGATGACCAAGGTGGTATTCAAGGTTTATCCAAAGATTGGTCATGTGAGAGTTAAGCTTATTGCAAGCATGTCTTGAAGAAGGAGATTGTGTGAGCATTCATGATTACCTTCAAGACATCATCTCTATGAAGAGAGAAGATAAGATACAAGGTTGATCAAGAGTAAGTCAAAGAGTGAATCAAGTGATCAGCACACAAAGCGTACAAGATGTACCGAGAGGAATCAAGTGATCCCATGGTATGGTAAGCATTGTCCATTATGCTTTGTGTACTAACCCATGTTGTTTGTGAGAGTTCTTTGTGGGGTTAGGCATATTTCCCTGGGATTGCATCAAGAGGAAGATCCCATACAACTCATGGAAGATGACATCAAGTGGTGATCGTTATCAAGGTTGTGGTGTGCAAGTTCAAGTGAAGCATCACGGAGAGATCAGGCTTGAAGCTTGCCGTCCATTGTGATGTCAATGGACTTGTGAAGATGTGCCGAAGAGTATTTCACCCATAGTGGAGTATGGGAGAGCAACCATCTAGTCTTCATCAAGCCAATGCAATCAAGAAAGGTGGTCCATCTTGAGGAAGTCAAGATCGTCATCATCTAGATCAAGTGGACTATGCGCAAGGCTAAGGTTTGACCTTGATAGGGTTTTCTATTTTACCGGTCTCATAGTGGTAGTTGGGAGACTGGGTTATGGGTAGGTAACCGTGCTATCAAGGGGGCTCTCAAGTGAGTAGCTTGATCGTATCGTCCGTTGAGAGCTCAAACCATTGCATTCTTGGCATCATCATCTTTCTTGGTTGTTGGTTGGTTTTTCTCTTTGAGGTTTCTTGAGCTTATGGTCAACTTCATGACAAGCTCAAGTTCATCAAAAATGGAGTCCATATGCATCTTCTATGATGTTTTCGACGTTGGAGTTATTGCCGATTCTTTATTGCAAGAGGTTTCTCATCTCTATACCTTTGGCATTTTTATACTGCCTCAAACCATTGCATTCTTGGCATCATCAAACTGTTGCTCAAACAAGTCGCTGTTGGATAGCACTTTTCAACCTGAATCCAACAAGCTTGAGTTTGCTCAATTCAGAGCTCATTTGCAGAAGTTGTGGCAGTTCTGGTTTTGACCGTATCCTTCCGTTTTCCTAGCCGAGTAGTTGTAGGTGCTGCAGTTCAGTGGATAGCGGTAGTACCGCTCCTCGGAGCAGTAGTACCGCAAGTGGCACGGAAGTAATTTTTTACTTCCGCCCCGAGGGCGGTAGTACCGCAAGTTGCACGGAAGTAATTTTTTTACTTCCGGACCTCGGGCGGTAGTACCGCAAATGACTTCCGGTACTACTGTGCTGGACTTTTTCGCAGCTTCGCCCTCAGCGGAGGTAGGCCCGGAAGTAATTTTCTACTTCCGTGCATCTCCGAGTGCCAGTCTCTACCGACCATGCGGTAGTACCGCAAGGGCTCGCGGTAGTACCGCTCCGGCGGTTCTACCGCTAGCTGCCTAGTGCAATTGGCCTGAGTCTAATACTTCCGTGGGAGCGGTAGTACCACATGTCGCAGCGGTAGTACCGCAAGCCCTTACGATAGTACCGTGATCTTTTGCGATAGTACCACGATGCGCGGGGCTGAGGGAGGGGATAACGGTTGGATCTTTTCCTCCCCTATAAAAGGGGGTCTTCTTCCCCAATGGATCTCATCTTTTGAGCTCGTGTTCTTCCCCATTGTTGACCTTCTTCAAGCTTGCTAACTCTCAATTCCTCTAATGATTCTTGCTACTTCTTGAGGGAAAATAGAGAGGAGATCTAGATCCACATTTCCACCAATCACTTTCTCCTCTAAGTGAGGGGAACCCCTTGGATCTAGATCTTGGAGTTCTTCGTGTTCTTCTTCGTTCTTCCTCTCATTTCCCTCCCTAGCATTAGTTGCATTGGTGGGATTGGGGAGAGAAGCACTTGGGCACTCCGTGTGCCCTTGCCATTGCATTTGGTGCATAGGTTTGAGTTATCCACGGTGATACGTGGAAGTGAGAAGTTGAGAAGCTATTACTCTTGGGTGTTTGCGCACCTTAGAGCTTGTTCCGCTTGGGTGCTTTGGTGCCCTAGACGGTTGGTGGTGCCTCGGAGCTCAATCATTGTGGTGCAAAGCTCCAGGCAAGCTTCGGGGTCTCCAATTAGGTTGTGGAGATTGCCCCGAGCATTTGAGGTCACCTCAGAACCACAATCCATTGTGGTAAAGCTTCGGGGTGTCGTTGGGAGCCTCCAATCAAGTTGTGGAGATTTCCCCAACCTTGTTTGTACGGGTTCGGTGACCACCCTCAAGGGTCACTTAGTGGAATCACGACATCTTGCATTGTGCGAGGGCGTGAGGAGATTACGATGGCCCTCTTGGCTTCTTGGGGAGCATTGTGCCTCCACACCGCTCCAAACGGAGATTAGCATCCACAAGGGTGTGAACTTCGGGATACATCGTCGTCTCCGTGTGCCTCAGTTATCTCTTACCCGAGCCCCTTTACTTATGCACTTTACTTTGTGATAGACATATTGTTTCTTGTTATATATTTTGCTATCACCTAGTTGTATATGTTGCTTAGCATAAATTGTTGGTGCACATAGGTGAGCCTAGTTGTTTTAGGTTTTGTGCTTGACTAATTAAACGATAGTTTTATTCCGCATTTGTTCAAGCCTAAACCGTAATTATTTTAAAGTGCCTATTCACCCCCCTCTAGGCGAAATCCACGTCCTTTCAATTGGTATCAGAGCGAGGTCTCTCATTATTAGGTTTAACAACCTAGATAGTAAGGATGTCGACTAGGGTATTAGGATTCTCTAACACTCTTAGTTTCAATGGCACAAATTTTGATGTTTGGGTAATTCACATGCTTAATCTCTTTAGGGTCATGAACCCATCTTTAGAGTGAATTGTAGATATGGGTTTCTCTCCTCGAGAGGATTCTCAACACCTATATTTGGAGGATGATAAAAACTATTATCTCAATGCTCAAGCTTCTAATGTGCTTTTTGATACTTTGAGCAATGTAGTTATATTTGAACTCATGCCGTTCCGGGATACTCATGAGTTGTGGACAAAGCTTCAAGATAAATTTGGTGAGTCCAAGAATTGTAGGGATGATTGTTCTCCCTCCACCTCTAGTCGTGTTGTCTTGTCAACTTCATCTACTTCACCTACATGTGGATTGCCACAAGGTAATTATATGGTGAGTAGTGATGATCATTTTAATGATGATGGTGTGCTTATTGTTGATAATTCTTCTTCACTATATTATTATAATGCTTCATCTTTGGACTTTAACACCTCGAGCACTTTAAATGTTTCACATGCTTGTGTTGATAGTCCTTGCATATCATGTACAAATTTCTTGACTAAATCTCATGATGATATGCTTGCTATATCTTGTTGCCATGATAAAAATGTATCTATGTCCTCAAGTTGTTGTGCTAACAATGTTGAGGATACCCAACACTCCATGGAACAAGATGTGGTCTTGAATGGTGCTTCAAGGGATCCTACATCATCATCTATAGTTTCTCACTTTTGCCTTATGGCTAAGGCTTCAAAGGTATCTCCTACTTTGAATCCCAATATATCTCACGATGATGATGTTGATGATAATGATGAAGAGTGTGACAATATTTCTTCCTTAAAACTTAAGGGAGAAATGGTTTTTAAAGCTCTTCATAAGAATAATATTGCTCGTTCCAACTTCATGGAAATCATGTCTATTGCCATTGAGGGCAAGAAATATATTGAGGAGTTGGAAGCTCATCTCGAGGAGCATGAGGCCACCATTGAGAAAATGGAAGGTCATGAACGTGATTACGCTAATGAGATCGCGGAGCTACCTCAAGCTCTTGAAAATGAACAAACCACCAAGGAATCTCTTGAGGATACCTTTGCTCTAGAATTATCTATATTAAAGGAATCCCATGAAAGAGCTCTCAAGGTGGCTAATGATTTTAGAACCAAAAATGATAAGCTTGAAGGTGCACATGCTAAACTCCTTGAGGACTTTGAGCACCTCGAAAATGGCTCAAGGGTCGTTAAGAGTTCTCTCATTGAACTCACCGAGTCTCATGCTCAACTTAAAGTTTCATATGCTAAAGAGCTTGCCAAGTTGCCTTCTCTTCTTGTTGTTAATGATGATGCTTGTGCTACTAACTCTATTTCTTGTGAAGCGTCCATATTAAAGGAGAATGTTGAGCTAAGGGCTCAACTTGAGTTGCTATCTAGCAATTATGGGAAATTGGAAGAAAGTCATGAAAAGCTTTCTAGCTCTCATGGCGATCTTCTAGTATCGCATAATGTGCTAAAGATAGCTCATGAGGCTAGTACTACTAAGGTAACATCTAGTGACCCTCATGTGGACATTAGCACTACATCTAGTAGAAATGCTTTATTGCCATGTGCTAGAACTCGTAGTTCATCTACTCATAATGTTGGTACATCTTGTGATGAATTACTTTCCTTGCCTTGTTGCTCTAACGATGAAGCTTATACTTCCTCTAGCACTTGTGTTGATTCTAACCATGTAGAGGAAATCAATGAGCTCAAGGCCCAAGTCACTTCTTTGAAGAAAGACTTGGAAAAGAGTCATGAAGGGAAGTCCACACTCAACAATATCTTGAGTGTGGAAAAACTCCCAAATGACAAAGGTGGACATGGATTCAACTCCAAGAAGAAGAAGAAGATGTCCACGAACTACAAGAAGAAGGGCCAAGAATAAGTCAAGAATTCGGCCAAGATTATTTGCTTCATGTGCAAAATTGAAGGGCACCATGTTAGATCTTGCCCATTAAAGAAGAAACCGCAAAGTAACAAGCAACAAGGGAAGCATCCACAAGTTCAATCTCATGCTCAACCACAATTTGAAGAAAGGACTCTTCCCAAGAAGACCCAAGTCACCGCTCTTCAAGTTGAGAAATCAATTGAGAAGAAAGCAAAGGGTAAATGTTGCTACATATGTCGTGAGAAGGGTCACTTTGCTTCTTCTTGCACAAAAGGTAACTTATCCAACCCAATCATTATTGATGATATCTATTCTCTTGGGAAGGATAAGCTTGGCAATGTGTTTGCCAAATGTGTTGGTAGTCAAAGTGGTGTCAAGAAAAGGACCATTTGGGTAACCAAGCCTATCGTGACTAACCTCTTAGGACCCAACTTGGTTGGGGACCAACAAGTTCAAACTTGATCAATAGGTGTTGTCGGAGGGCATTGGTGACTTGGCTACATCATGAAGAATTAAGGGATCTTCATCATTCATATTATCTCAAGCCAAGTCATGTGGATTATCAAGTTTCTATCTTATATCCAATGTTCCTCCTTGCGGTAACTTGTACTTAAATTGAATACATTGTTAGTTACTTGCCCCTTTGCATGTTGTGGTTTTGTACCTTGCATGTGTTTGTATATGTTGTGATTCCTATTTGTTTATCTTGAGAAATCAAGTATGTATGATGGGTTGCACATCATGTATGTGTGAGTCTTGTGTAGAGCCTTTTTGCATCTTGTCTTATCTTAGTTGGCTCTCTTGAGATATTAATGGATTATCCCATTTTGGGGGAGTGATGTGCTTTGTGCACTTCACAATCCTAAGAATGTGTGTACATGAGGAATACCACTTAGTATTGATATTAAAAGATTATCTAGCTTCTATGTGGTATGTCTTCTCATGAGAAATTCAAATTCTAAAAGGTCCATTAATCATCTCTTGTTGTATTTCATTTGCCACTTGTTATTATCATTGGGTTACCACATTATGGGGGAGTAATATGCTATGTGCATATTACAAGCCCACAGAATGTGTACATTTGAGTTATTGCCACTTAGATTTGATATTGTAATTTATCTTGTTCCTAGGTGGCATGTTAGCTCTACAAGTGTCACTTGCTGATGATTACGTGTGAAGATGATGTTGGATTTCTTTGCAAACTACCAATAGGAAATATTTCAAATTACTTCTTGTCCTTTGACAATAGGTATCCTTTTATGTGGTAGAAATTTCTAATCATCTTTACATTGTATTTTTTTATCGTTTGTCTTCCTTTCCTCTTGTGGATCTTTCTGAGCGTGTCTAGTGTTTCTATAGATATTGGTAAAGTGATGATCCCATCGTGTGCATTTTGTATTCAAATGCAAATTCTATATAATGCATATCCCTTGGGGGGAGCTATCATATTTTCCTTGAACACTCTCGTTATGTGTTTGTCATAAAATCTTTTGACCCTCATCAAGTGTGTGTTGGTGGGAGCAAGCCTTTTCTCTATGGTGCTTTGTGCCATCATGAAAATTTGTGGAGGGTTTGGTTTGGTTGGAACCTAGCTCTATTTTGGGAACTTGATACCTCTTGTTTTCCTTCAATTGGTATCTTGTTTACTTCTATTTGGCTTGTTTCAATGGATATCTCATTCCTTGATATATATTTTAGTTGGTATCCGTCAAGTGATATTTTTCGTTCGGTATCTTATTTTCACTTGATTCCTTTCTCTCGGTATCTTACAAACTGTGTGTTGATTTGATTCTCGAAAGCCTTGAGCATTCATATTTAATACATGTACTTTTGTTGGCATGTTCTCTTTCCTTGACCCAATATATAGGGGAAACTCCACTATGACATAAATTGGCTAAAGTGTGCAAGAAATTCAATTTCATATCTATATGCACATATTTATGTGGAGTTTTGTCCTATATATTGTTGGTACACTAACTTTTTGGCCCCAATAAGTTTGGGTACCACTTTGTTTGTGGTGTTGTTCTAGGAACAATTGGAGATACATTGGACACTCGGCTCACTTACAAGGAAGGTTTTGACACCATGTGCTTATTGGAGCCTTGCTAGGATGATCGAAGAACCATTGTCTACTACATCAATCTAATGCTATCTTAGTAACTAGTATCTACTTCATGCATACATTTCTCGCATTCAACTATTTATAGGTTGCATCATGGCATGAATTTCTTGAGTCATTCTTGTGGTACTTGTTTCCTTTCCCAAAGAGTCTCAACGATGATGTCATATTGCTAGTTGTGATGTCTTTGATGTTCGTGTATTGGGAGTTCATTTATGTACAATAAGAAAATATTAGGCTATGTGCTATGCTTTCAAGCAAAGATCTTATTGGTATAGTTATGACTTCCTTGTGGATATCTTGTTTGTTCCTTCTTGTAACTATTTCGTGTGTACATTATTCTTTGTGGATATATCATCATGATTACCCTCTACCTAGAATATTATACACGTGAGAGAAGTTACATCTCTAGTTGATATCCTCTTCTCTTTCACGTCCACCGTTGCATTTCCTTTTTATTTACTTGGTGGTTTTGTGAAAGAATTTGTCTTGGGTGCGGATCTTATATCCTAGCATCTTGATACACTCTTTCGTGGTGAAGATTATTTTCCTCATGATTCTCTTCACGAGGGTTTTGCCATTTCGATTGGTATCCCTCCTCTTGACAAGGCTATCACTTTCCTATCTTCACTAGGGTTTGTCACAAGCTTTGGTTTTTAATTTTCCTATTAGTAAGCTTGTGAACCCTTTTGCTAGTGGTTTGTGTGTGGGAAGGATATGGTTTGCACTTTGTGTCTCACTTCATCAAGACTATGTTGATGCTTTATGCTCATCCTTATACTAGTCTTCTGAAGTGCTTTTCCATGACTCACACACATCATTTTGATCGAGCCTATTCTTAAGATTGCCTCTTTTACATGTTGCTCAACCATATGTTTAGTGCAAGTACTATGCTCTTTGTCTTATCTACTTGCTTGCACTTGTGGTATGTTTATATTGATTTTGGGGGAGTCATGATCCTATTTGTGCACTTGTATTCAAATACAAAAATTATTATTTGTGCACAAATCATGGGGAGCTCCTCTAGTTTCTTTATAAATACTCTTTTGCCCATATCATAATATCTTTTATTCATGTGGCTCGTTGGTCCATGTGATTAATTGTTTCACTTAGTATCTTTTGATTGCTTGCTTCACTCCGGTGTATGTCTTTGTGCCATACAATCCTTTGTGCAATCTTTGGGTTCTCAATATAGTTTGTCTTCCTCCAACTACTTATCATTGGATATGTGTATTTCTTTGCACACATATTTTGAGATATACAAACTTTTTGGTGGAACACCTATTATCTTGGCTTTCTAAACTTTGTGTCCATTTTGGCAATCGATGCCAATGGGGGAGAAGTGTAGAGAGTTTAGTTTGGAATGCTTTGAGAGTTTTGCTTTTGTTGTTTAAGCATTTGCATCTCACATCCATGCATTGCATTTGTGTGTGCTTGGTTGTGCTTATTTTCTTATATAAACTCTCTTGAAAGTGGTTGTCATCAATTACCAAAATGGGGAAGATTGTAAGAGCACATTTCTCCATGTGTGGTTTTGGGTAATTGATGACACCCCTATGGACTAATGGTTGCCTTGAGTTATATTCGAAGGATTTGTCCATAGGCACTTCTTGAAGTCCATCTGTTGGGTTTCAAGGAGTATATATGATGACCAAGGTGGTATTCAAGGTTTATCCAAAGATTGGTCATGTGAGAGTTAAGCTTATTGCAAGCATGTCTTGAAGAAGGAGATTGTGTGAGCATTCATGATTACCTTCAAGACATCATCTCTATGAAGAGAGAAGATACGATACAAGGTTGATCAAGACTAAGTCAAAGAGTGAATCAAGTGATCAACACACAAAGCATACAAGATGTACCGAGAGGGATCAAGTGATCCCATGGCATGGTAAGCATTGTCCATTACGCTTTGTGTACTAACCCATGTTCCTTGTGAGAGTTCATTGTGGGGTTAGGCATATTTCCATGGGATTGCATCAAGAGGAAGATCACATACAACTCATGGAAGATGACGTCAAGTGGTGATCGTTATCAAGGTTGCGGTGTGCAAGTTCAAGTGAAGCATCACGGAGAGATCAGGCTTGAAGCTTGCCGTCCATTGTGATGTCAATGGACTTTTGAAGATGTGCCGAAGAGTATCTCACCCATAGTGGAGTATGGGGGAGCAATCATCCAGTCTTCATCAAGCCAACGCAATCAACAAAGGTGGTCCATCTTGAGGAAGTCAAGATCGTCATCATCTAGCTCAAGTGGACTATGCACAAGGCTAAGGTTTGACCTTGATAGGGTTTTCTATTTTACCGGTCTCATAGTGGTAGTTGGGAGACTGGGTTATAGGGTAGGTAACCATGGTATCAAGGGGGCTCCCAAGTGAGTAGCTTGATCGTATCATTCGTTGAGAACTCAAACCATTGCATTCTTGGCATCATCAAACCATTGCTCAAACCAGTTGCTGTTGGATAGCTCTTGTCAACCTGAATCCAGCAAGCTTGAGTTTGCTCAATTCAGAGCTCATTTGCAGAAGTTGTGGTAGTTCTGGTTTTGACTGTATCCTTCCGTTTTCCTAGCCGAGTAGTTGTAGGTGCCGCAGTTCAGTGGATAGCGGTTGTACCGCTCCTTGGAGCGGTAGTACCGCAAGTGGCATAGAAGTAATTTTTTACTTCCGCCCCGAGGGCGGTAGTACTGCAAGTTGCACGGAAGTAATTTTTTACTTCCGCCCCTCGGGCGGTAGTATCGCAAATGACTTCTCGTACTACCGTACCAGACTTTTTTTGCAGCTTCGCCCTCAGCGGAGGTAGGCACGGAAGTAATTTTTTTACTTTCGTGTATCTCCGAGTGCCAGTCTCTACTGACCATGCGGTAGTACTGCATGGGCTTGTGGTAGTACCGCTCTGGCGGTTCTACCGCTAGCTGCCTAGTGCAATCAGCCTGAGTCTGATACTTCCGTGGGAGCGGTAGTACCGCATGTCGCAGCAGTAGTACCGCAAGCCCTTGCGGTAGTACCGTGATCTTTTGCGGTATTATCGCGACGCGCGGGGCTGAGGGTGGGAATAACGGTTGGATCTTTCCCCCCTATAAAAGGGGGTCTTCTTCCCTAGTGGATCTCATCTTTTGAGCTCGTGTTCTTCCCCCATTGTTGACCTTCTTCGAGCTTGCTAACTCTCAATCCCTCCAATGATTCTTGCTAGTTCTTGAGGCAAAAGAGAGAGGAGATCTAGATCCACATTTCCACCAATCACTTTCTCCTCTCTAAGTGAGGGGAACCCCTTGGATCTAGATCTTGGAGTTCTTTATGTTCTTCTTCGTTCTTCCTCTCATTTCCCTCCCTAGCATTAGTTGCTTTGGTGGGATTGGGGAGAGAAGGACTTGGGCACTCCGTGTGCCCTTGCCATTGCATTTGGTGCATAGGTTTGAGTTCTCCACGGTGATACGTGGAAGTGAGAAGTTGAGAAGCTATTACTCTTGGGTCTTTGAGAACCTTAGAGCTTGTTCCTCTTGGGTGCTTTGGCGCCCTAGATGGTTGGTGGTGCCTCAGAGCTCAATCATTGTGGTGCAAAGCTCCGGTCAAGCTTCGGGGTCTCGAATTAGGTTGTGGAGAATGCCCCGAGCATTTGAGGTCACCTCGGAGCCACAATCCATTGTGGTGAAGCTTCGGGGTGTCGTTGGGAGCCTCCAATCAAGTTGTGGAGATTGCCCCAACCTTTTTTGTACGGGTTCGGTGACCACCCTCAAGGGTCCCTTAGTGGAATCACGACATCTTGCATTGTGCGAGGGCGTGAGGAGATTACGGTGGCCCTAGTGGCTTCTTGGGGAGCATTGTGCCTCCACACAGCTCCGAACGGAGATTAGCATCCACAAGGGTGTGAACTTCGGGATACATCGTCGTCTCCACGTTCCTCGGTTATCTCTTACCCGAGCCCCTTTACTTATGCACTTTACTTTGTGATAGCCATATTGTTTCCTGTTATATATCTTGTTATCACCTAGTTGTATATCTTGCTTAGCATAAGTTGTTGGTGCACATAGGTGAGCCTAGTTGTTTTAGGTTTTGTGCTTGACTAATTAAACGATAGTTTTATTCCGCATTTGTTCAAGCCTAAAACGTAATTATTTTAAAGCGCCTATTCACCCCCCTCTAGGCGACGTCCATGTCCTTTCAATGGTGATACCAAGCCTCACTATCAATGGCATATCTTTTAAATTTTCTAATCTTCAAGCGCATTGCATCCATCTTGATCTTGTGATCATCGACGACATCAGCAACATACAAATCCAGTTTCATCTTCTCTTCTTCAACTCTTTTCAATTTTTCTTTCAAATAATCGTTTTCTTTTTCAACTAAATTTAACTTCTTGACAAGAATATCTATGTCGGTTGGAATTTCCGGTTCACATACCTCCTAGATAAAAATATCCATGTCAACTTGATGGGCATAATTGTCATAAACACGAAATGCAACAAAGAGTTATAAAAGAGAGTATATACCACATCCGAATCATAAACCGGACGAGGGCCAACGGGTACGGATATCAAAATCATGCCACTATGTATAACAAACAACCATATAGGTAACAAAACTATACAAGTAACTAACTAAATCTTACAAACATGATTTTTTATATAAAAAGGATAAGAACAAGAGGCTCACCAAGGTGGTGCCGGCGACGGGACGGTGCGGGCGATCGACGGTGGTTAGGATGGGGACGGGAAGGCACTAAGTAAACCACACCTACAAATGCAAAGTAAGAAGTTAATTTGACCTCAAATTGCATAAATCAAATAAACTACCACATGTAAACTAAAATCCACAAATCACTATACTTATAGAGCATTGCAAGAGCTAATCTAGCAACAAGAGATGGAAGGACAAAGTTGCTAACCTTTGTGAACACTTGGATGGATGGGGTGCCTCCAAATCTTGTCAAATTTTGGCAAAATGGAGGATGAGCTCGGGGAAGAGAGGAAGAATAGAGATGAGAGGAAAGGGGAAGAACACGGAGCTCGGGCTGGCCAAAGGGTTTCATATAGGGGACCTTTAGTCCCGGTTGGTGGCTCCAACCATGACTAAAGGTTAGCCTATAGTCGCGGTTGGAGCCATGAACTGGGACTAAAGGTTTCCGTGGAGCCACGAACTGGGACTAAAGGTTTCCAGAACGAACCGACACTAATGATGCCTGTCACGAACCGGGACTAATGGGCACATTAGTGCCGGTTCAAAACCGGACCGGGACTAATGATGTGGACAAAAGGTCTGTTTTCTACTAGTGATTAGCTTTCCTATGGACTCAAAGTGATTTCTCAGAAATATAAAGTGTAGAGTCCTCTTGCTTGAAGCTTTGCCAACCTATTTTCTTGCATCTTGGGGTTTCTCCACAATCTCTTTGCCAACCCAACTCTCCATGGACTATTATTTGAAATGCACTAGATAAAAGTATTAGTGAAAGAGACAATGTATGTTCTCATGAATTATCAAAACCACCAAGGGAGCATGTTGTTCTTTCACATACTCATTGCCTTGTTGAAGTAGTCAGTGATGGTGAGCGCATTAAGCTTCACCTCCCCTAGCGCAGTGCGGATAGCATGAGCATGCGCCTGAGACTGCGAAGCAAAGCTGGTATGAAGGGTCGTCCACGCATCCCGAGACGTGGCGACAAAGATGGCCAGTGACGGGACGCCCTCCGTATTGGAAATATGCCCTAGAGGCAATAATAAAATGGTTATTATTGTATTTCCTTGTTCATGATAATTGTCTATTGTTCATGCTATAATTGCATTAATCGGAAACCGTAATGCATGTGTGAATACATAGACCACAACATGTCCCTAGTGAGCCTCTAGTTAGCTAGCTCGTTGATAAATAGATGGTCACGGTTTCATGACCATGGACATTGGATGTCGTTGATAACGGGATCACATCATTAGGAGAATGATGTGATGGACAAGACCCAATCCTAAGCATAGCACAAGATCGTGTAGTTCGTCTGCTAAAGCTTTTCTAATGTCAAGTATCATTTCCTTAGACCATGAGATTGTGCAACTCCCGGATACCGTAGGAATACTTTGGGTGTGCCAAACGTCACAACATAACTGGGTGGCTATAAAGGTACACTACGGGTATCCCCAAAAGTATCTATTGGGTTGGCACGAATCGAGACTGGGATTTGTCACTCCGTGTGACGGAGAGGTATCTCTGGGCCCACTCGGTAAGACATCATCATAATGATCTCAATGTGACTAAGGAGTTAGCCACGGGATGATGTGTTACAGAATGAGTAAAGAGACTTTCGGTAACGAGATTGAACAAGGTATAGGGATACCGACAATCGAATCTCGGGCAAGTGTCATACCGGTAGACAAAGGGAATTGTATACGGGATTGATTGAATCCCCGACATCGTGGTTCATCTGATGAGATCATCGTGGAGCATGTGGGAGCCAACATGGGTATCCAGATCCCGCTGTTGGTTATTGACCGGAGAGGTGTCTCGATCATGTCTACATGCCTCCCGAACCCGTAGGGTCTACACACTTAAGGTTCGATGACGCTAGAGTTGTAATGGGAACTGTATATGGTTACCGAAAGTTGTTCGGAGTCCCATATGAGATCCCGGACGTCACGAGGAGTTCCGGAATGGTCCGGAGGTGAAGATTTATATATGGGAAGTCCAGTTTCTGTCACCGGAAAGGTTTCGGGTTTTATCGGTATTGTACCGGGACCACCGAAGGGGTTCCGGGGGTCCACCGGGAGGGTCCACCTACCCCGGAGGACCTAATGGGCTGTAGTTGAGTGGGAACCAGCCCCTTAGTTGGCTGGTGTGCCCCCCAAGGGCCCAAGGCGACTAGGGCCGATGCCCCCCCTCTCTAGGGTTGGGAACCCTAGGGGGACCGCCGCCCCCCTTCTATGGTTGGAAACCCTCAGGGGCCCATGCCGCCGGGGGGCCGCCGCCACCCCTCTAGATGGATCTAGGGGGGCAGCCCCCTCTCCCCATCCCCCTATAAATAGTGGGGGTTGGGTGGGTGGGAGGGCATCCACACCCTTCCATTGGCGCAACCCTTCCCCCTCCTACACCTCCTCCTCCTCCGTAGCGCTTAGCGAAGCTCTGCTGGAGAACTGCAAGCTCCACCGCCACCATTCCGTCGTGCTACCGGAGCTCTCCCTCATCCTCTCCTTCCTCCTTGCTGGATCAAGGCGTAGGAGACGTCACCAGGCTGCACGTGTGTTGAACGCGGAGGCGCCGTTGTTCGACGCTTAGATCGGAATCCACCGCGATCTGAATCGCTATGAGTACGACTCCACCAACCGCGTTCTAGTAACGCTTCCGCTTTGCGATCTTCAAAGGTATGAAGATGCACTCCCCTTTGCTCGTTGCTGATTTCTCCGTAGATAGATCTTGGTGACACGTAGGATTTTTTTTTGATTTACTACTACGTCTCCCAACAGTGGCATCATGAGCTAGGTCTATGTGTAGAATCTATGCACGAGTAGAACACAAGGTGTTGTGGTCGTCGATTTTGTCAATTGTCTTGCCGTTACTAGTCTTATCTTGATTCGCCGGTATTGTGGGATGAAGCGGCCCGGACCGACTTTACACGTACTCTTACGTGAGACAGGTTCCACCGCCTGACATGCACTTGTTGCATAAGGTGGCTAGCGGGTGCCTGTCTCTCCCACTCTAGTCGGATCGGATTCGAAGAAAAGGGTCCTTATGAAGGGTAAATAGAAATTGGCATATCACGTTGTGGTTTTTGCGTAGGTAAGAAACATTCTTGCTAGAAACCTATAGCAGCCACGTAAAACTTGCAAGAACAAATTAGAGGACGTCTAACTTGTTTTTGCAGCTTATGCCATGTGATGTGATATGGCCAAAGAATGTGATGTGATATATGTGATGTATGAGATTGATCATGTTCTTGTAATAGGATTCACGACTTGCATGTCGATGAGTATGACAAGTGGCAGGAGCCATATGAGTTGTCTTAATTTATTGTATGACCTGCGTGTCAATCATAAACGCCATGTAATTACTTTACTTTATTGCTAATCGTTAGCCATAGTAGTCAACTTCATGAAGACACGATGATGGATATCATGATGATGGATATCATGGTGTCGTTCCGGTGACAATGATGATCATGGTGCCCTGAAGATGGAGATCAAAGGAGCAAGATGATATTGGCCATATCATGTCACTATATTGATTGCATGTGATGTTTATCATGTTTTTACATCTTATTGGCTTAGAACGACGGTAGCTTAATAAGATGACCGCTCACTAAAATTTCAAGAAATGTGTTCCCCCTAACTGTGCACCGTTGATAAGGATCGTTGTTCCGGAGCACCACGTGATGATCGGGTGTGATAGGTTCTAACGTTCGCATACAACGGGTGTAAGCCAGATTTACACATGCAACACACTTAGGTTGACTTGACGAGCCTAGCATGTACAGACATGGCCTCGGAACACGGAAGGCCGAAAGGTTGAACATGAGTCGTATAGAAGATACGATCAACATGGAGATGTTCACCATGGATGACTAGTCCGTCTCACGTGATGATCGGACACGGGCTAGTTGACGTGGATCATGTGTCACTTGGATGACTAAAGAGATGTCTATATAAGTGGGAGTTCATTAAATAATTTGATTATGTGAACTTAATTATCATGAACTTAGTCTAAAATTGTCTTTACAATCTATATTGTAGATCAAATGGCCAACGCTAATGTCACCGTCAAGTTCAACGCGTTCCTAGAGAAAACCAAGCTAAAAGACGATGGAAGCAACTATCCGGACTGGGTCCGTAGCTTGAGGATCATCCTCATAGCTTCCAAGAGATTGTATGTCCTTGATGCACCGCTAGGTGACGCACCCATTTTCCCAGCAGACCAAGACGTTACGAACGCCTGGCAGTCATGTTGTGATGATTACTCCCTGGTTCAGTGCGGCATGCTTTACAGTTTAGAACCGGGGCTCCAAAAGCGTTTTGAGCAACACGGAGCATATGAGATATTCCAAGAGATGAAATTGGTTTTCCAAGCTCATGCCCAGGTCGAGAGATATGATGTCTCCGACAAGTTCTTCAGTTGTAAGATGGAGGAAAATAGTTCTGTCAGTGAGCACATACTCAAAATGTCCGGGTTGCACAACCGCTTGACTCAGCTGGGAGTTAATCTTCTGGATGACTTGGTCATTGATAGAATCCTCCAGTCGCTTCCACCTAGCTACAAGAGCTTTGTGATGAACTACAACATGTAGGGTATGGAGAAGTCCATTCCTGAGTTGTACTCGATGCTGAAATCACCGGAGGTCGAGATCAAAAAGGAGCATCAAGTGTTGATGGTCAATAAGACCACTAGTTTCAAGAAAGGCAAGGGTAAGAAGAACTTCAAGAAGGAAGGCAACAAGTTGCTGGGAAGAAGAACAAGAATGGACCCAAGCCTAAGACTGAGTGCTTTTATTGCAAGGGTACCGGTCACTGGAAGCGGAACTGCCCCAAGTACTTAGCGGATAAGAAGGCCGGCAACGTTAAAGGTATATGCGACATACTTTTTATTGATGTGTACCTTACTGGCGCTCGTAGTAGCTCCTGGGTATTTGATACCGGTGCAGTTGCTCACATTTGTAACTCCAAGCAGGAGCTGCGGAATAAGCGAAGACTGGCAAAGGACGAGGTGACGATGCACATCAGGAATGGTTCCAAGGTCGATGTGATCGCCGTCGGCATGCTACCTCTACATCTACCTTCGGGATTAGTTTTAAACCTTAATAATTGTTATTTAGTACCAGCTTTGAGCATGAACATTGTATCTGGATCTCGTTTGATGCGAGATGGCTACTCATTTACATCTGAGAATAATGGTTGTTCTATTTATATGAGAGAAATGTTTTATGGTCATGCCCCGCTGGTCAATGGTTTATTCTTGATGAATCTCGAACGTGATGTTACACATGTTCATAGTGTGAGTACCAAAAAGTGTAAGGTTGATAACGATAGTCCCACTTACATGTGGCACTGCCGCCTTGGTCATATTGGTGTCAAACGCATGAAGAAACTCCATGCTGATGGAGTTTGGAGTCTCTTGATTTTGAATCATTTGACACGTGCGAACCATGCCTCATGGGCAAGATGATCAAGACTCCGTTCTCCGGAACATTGGAGCGAGCAACTGACTTGTTGGAGATAATACATACCGATGTATGCGGTCCAATGAGCGTTGAGGCTCGCGGTGGCTACCGTTATGTTCTCACTCTCACTGATGACTTATGCAGATATGGGTATGTCTACTTAATGAAACACAAGTCTGAAACTTTTGAAAAGTTCAAGGAATTTGAGAGTGAGGTAGAGAATCAACGTCACAGGAAAATAAAGTGCCTACGATCTGATCGTGGCGGAGAATATTTGAGTCACGAGTTTGGCACGCACCTAAGAAAATGTGGAATTGTTTCACAACTCACGCCGCCTGGCACACCTCAGCGAAATGGTGTGTCTGAACGTCGTAATCGCACTCTATTGGATATGGTGCGATCTATGATGTCTCTTACCGACTTACCGCTATCATTTTGGGGATATGCATTAGAGACTGCCGCATTCACTTTAAATAGGGCACCGTCTAAGTCCATTGATACGACAGCGTATGAACTATGGTTTGGAAAGAAACCTAAGCTGTCGTTTCTAAAAGTTTGGGGATGCGATGCTTATGTGAAGAAACTTCAACCTGAGAAGCTCGAACCCAAAGCGGAAAAGTGCATCTTCATAGGATACCCCAAAGAAACTATTGGGTATACCTTCTACCTCAGATCCGAAGGCAAAGTCTTTGTTGCCAAGAATGGATCCTTTCTAGAGAAAGAGTTTCTCTCGAAAGAAGTAAGTGGGAGGAAAATAGAACTTGATGAGTTAATTGTACCTCCACTCAAACCAGAAAGTAGCGCAGCACAGGAAGTTGTTTCTATGGATCCTGCACCGGCTGGAGAGGGAGTTAATGATGATGATCATGAAACTTCAGATCAAGTTGCTATTGAACCTCGAAGGTCCACAAGGACATGTTCCGCACTAGAGTGGTACGACGACCCTGTCCTAGAGATCATGTTGTTGGACAACGGTGAACCTTCAAACTATGAAGAAGCAATGGCGGGCCCAGATTCCAACAAATGGCTTGAAGCCATGAAATCCGAAATAGGATCCATGTATGAGAACAAAGTATGGACTTTGATGGACTTGCCCGATGATCGGTGAGCCATAGAAAATAAATGGATCTTTAAGAAGAAGACTATCGCGGATGGTAATGCGACCGTCTATAAGGCTCGGCTTGTCGCTAAGGGTTATCGACAAGTTCAAGTAGTTGACTACAATGAGACTTTCTCACCCGTAGCGATGCTGAAGTCTGTCCGAATCATGTTAGCGATTGCCGCATTTTATGATTATGAGATCTGGCAAATGGACATCAAAACAGAATTCCTTAACGGTTTCCTCAAGGAAGAATTGTATATGATGCAGACGGAAGGTTTTGTCAATCCTAAGAATGCTAACAAGGTATGCAAACTCCAGCGCTCCATCTATGGGCTCGTGCAAGCATCTCGGAGTTGGAACATTCGCTTTAATGAGGTGATTAAAGCATTTGTGTTTATACAGGTTTATGGAGAACCCTGTATTTACAAGAAAGTGAGTGGGAGCTCTGTAGCATTTCTCACATGATATGTGGATGACATATTGTTGATGGGAAATAATATAGAACTTTTGGAAAGCGTAAAGGCCTACTTGAATAAGTGTTTTTCAATGAAGGACCTTGGAGAAGCTGCTTACATATTAGGCATCAAGATCTATAGAGATAGATCGAGACGCCTCATAGGTCTTTCACAGAGCACATACCTTGACAAGATATTGAAGAAGTTCAATATGGATTAGTCCAAGAAGGGGTTCTTGCTTGTGTTACAGGGTGTAAGATTGATTGCGACTCAATGCCCAACTACGACAAAGGATAGAGAAGAGATGAGTGTCATCCCCTATGCTTCAGCCATAGGCTCTATTATTTATGCCATGCTGTGTACCAGATCTGATGTGAACCTTGCCATAAGTATGGTAGGGAGGTACCAAAGTGATCCCGGAGCGAAACACTGGACAGCGGTCAAGAATATCCTGAAGTACCTGAAAAGGACCAAGGACATGTTTCTCGTATATGGAGGTGCCGAAGAGCTCGTCGTAAAGGGTTACGTCGATGCTAGCTTCGACACAAATCCGGATGACTCGAAGTCACAAACCGTATACGTGTATATTTTGAATGGGGGGGCAGTCAGCTGGCGTAGCAGCAAGCAAAGTGTCGTGGCGGCATCTACATGTGAGGCGGAGTACATAGTTGCTTCGGAAGCAGCAAAGGAAGGAGTCTGGATGAAGGAGTTCATCACCGACCTAGGAGTGATTCCCAATGCGTCGGGCCCGATGACTCTATTCTGTGACAACACTGGAGCTATTGCCCTTGCCAAGGAGCCTAGGTTTCACAAGAAGACAAGAGACATCAAACGCCACTTCAACTCCATTCGTGATTACATTCATGAAGTAGATATAGATATTTGTAAAGTACATACAGATCTTAATGTCGCAGATCCGTTGACTAAACCTCTCTCATGAGCAAAACATGATCGAGCAAAACATGATCAACACCAGAACTCTATGGGTGTTCGATACATCATAATGTAACTAGATTATTGACTCTAGTGCAAGTGGGAGACTATTGGAAATATGCCCTGGAGGCAATAATAAAATGGTTATTATTGTATTTCCTTGTTCATGATAATTGTCTATTGATCATGCTATAATTGTATTAATCGGAAACCGTAATGCATGTGTGAATACATAGACCAAAACATGTCCCTAGTGAGCCTCTACTTAGCTAGATCGTTGATCAATAGATGGTCACGGTTTCATGACCATGGACATTGGATGTAGTTGATAACGGGATCACATCATTAGGAGAATGATGTGATGGACAAGACCCAATCCTAAGAATATCACAAGATCGTGTAGTTCGTCTGCTAAAGCTTTTATAATGTCAAGTATCTTTCCTTAGACCATGAGATTGTGCAACTCCCAGACACCGTAGGAATACTTTGGGTCTGCCAACGTCACAACGTAACTGGGTGGCTATAAAGGTACACTACGGGTATCCCCGAAAGTATCTGTTGGGTTGGCACGAATCGAGACTGGGATTTGTCACTCTGTGTGACGGAGAGGTATCTCTAGGCCCACTCGGTAAGACATCATCATAATGCGCTCAATGTGACTAAGGAGTTAGCCACGGGATGATGTGTTACAGAACGAGTAAAGAGACTTGCCGGTAACGAGATTGAACAAGGTATAGGGATACCGACGATCGAATCTCGGGCAAGTGTCATACCGGTAGACAAAGGGAATTGTATACGGGATTGATTGAATCCCCGACATCGTGGTTCATCCGATGAGATCATCATGGAGCATGTGGGAGCCAACATGGGTATCCAGATCCCGCTATTGGTTATTGACCGGAGAGGTGTCTCGATCATATCTACATGCCTCCCGAACCCGTAGGGTCTACACACTTAAGGTTCGACGATGCTAGAGTTGTAATGGGAATTGTATATGGTTACTGAAAGTTGTTCAGAGCCCCGGATGAGATCCCGGATGTCATGAGGAGTTCTGGAATGGTCCGGAGGTGAAGATTTTGTTGGGGAACGTCGCATGGGAAACAAAATTTTTCCTACGCACACGCAAACCTATCCATGGTGATGAGCATCTACGAGAGGGAGAGTGGATCTACATACCCTTGTAGATCGCTAAGCGGGAAGCGTTAAGAAACGCGGTTGGTGTAGTCGAACATCTTCGCGATCCAAATCGCCGAGCGTCCCGCGATCTCATCACGATCCGTCCCGCGATCCAATCACGATCCGTCCCGTGAACTCATCACGATCCGTCCCGCGATCTCGATCATGGTCTGTCCTGTGAACTCATCATGATCCATTCCGCGATCTCATCACGAACTGTCTCGCGATCTCGATCACGGTCCTTCCGATCTAGCGCCGAACGGACGGCACCTCCGCGTTCAGCACACGTGCAGCTTGATGACGATCTCCACCGTCTTGATCCAGCAAGAGGAGGTGGAGAGGAGAGAGAGTTCACCGGCAGCATGACGGCGCTCCGGTGATGGTGGTGGAGTGATTCCGGCAGGGCTTCGCCTAAGCGCTGCGGAAAACCGATCTAGAGGAGAAACTGTGCACCGGTGAAACGGGTAGCACGTGGCCGGAAATTCTGTCCAAAAACCACCCAATCCACTAGTATATATAGGAGGAGAGGAGAGGAGAGGCAGCCAAGGCCTTTGGGTCGGCCGAAATAGGAGGTGGGAGCAATCCTACTTCACCTCCAATCCTAGTTGGAGTAGGATTGCCTCCTATTGGCTGATTTTCCACTTTTTGCTTTAGGACTTTCTCTCCTGCGCCATGGGCCTTTGTGGCTGTTTTCCCAGCCCACTAAGGGCTGGTTATTATTCTCCCACAGCCCATGAACCTCTTGGGGTCGAAATACCCCTCCCGGAGGCCTCCCGGTACACTACCGGCACTCTCGGTACACTACCAGCACTCCCGGTACACTACCGATGAGCCCGAAACATTTTCGGAAACCAAACTGGGACTTCCTATATATGAATCTTTACCTCCGGACCATTCCGGAGCTCCTCGTGACGTCCGGGATCTCATCCGGGACTCCGAACAAACTTCGGTCACCACCATACATAACTCTACACTACCGAAACGTCACCGAACCTTAAGTGTGCAGACCCTGCGGGTTCGAGAACTATGTAGACATGACCGAGACACCTCTACGGTCAATAACCAATGGCGGGACCTGGACGTCCACATTGGTTCCTACATATTCTATGAAGATCTTTATCGGTCGAACCTCTATGTCAAGGATTCAGTTAATCCCGTATAACGTTCCCTTTGTTCTTCGGTATGTTAGTTGCCCGAGATTCAATCGTCGGTATCTCCATACCTAGTTCAACCTCGTTACCGGCAAGTCTCTTTACTCGTTCCGTAATACAAGATCCCGCAACTAACAATTAGTAACATTGCTTGCAAGGCTTATTGTGATGTTGCATTACCGAGTGGGCCCCGAGATACCTCTCCGTCACACGGAGTAACAAATCCCAGTCTCGATCCATGCCAACTCAACACACACCATCGGAGATACCTGTAGAGCACCTTTATAGTCACCCAGTTACGTTGCGACATTTGATACACACAAGACACTCCTCCGATATCCGTGAGTTGCATGATCTCATGGTCATAGGAACATATACTTGACATGCAGGAAACAGTAGCAATAAACTGACATGATCATATGCTATGTTTGTAGTTTGGGTCTTATCCATCACATCATTCTCCTAATGATGTGATCCCGTTATCAAATGACATCTCATGTCCATGGCTAGGAAACCTTAACCATCCTTTGATCAACGAGCTAGTCCATTAGAGGCATACTAGGGACATGGTTTTGTCTATGTATCCACACATGCATTTAAGTCTCCGATCAATACAATTATAGCATGGATAATAAACGATTATCATGAACAAGGAAGTATGATAATAACTAATTTATTATTGCCTGTAGGGCATATTTCCAACAGTCTCCCATTTGCACTAGAGTAAATAATCTAGTTCACATCACCATGTGATTCGCATTGTTATGAATCTAACACCCAATGAGTTCTGGGGCTCGATCATGCTTTGCATGTGAGAGAGGTCTTATAGTCAACGGGTCTGCGATATTCAGATCCGAGTGTACTTTGCAAATCTCTATTTCAAACCGTAAACACTGCTACCACACTCCACTTGGTACTATTTCCAAATGGCTGCTCCACTATATGTATCCAGATTGCTACTACTAGTCATTCGGATAGGTGTTAAAGCTTGCATCGACGTAACTCTTTACGACGAACTCTTTATCACCTCCATAATCAAGAAACATTTCTTTAGTCCTCTGGTTACTAAGGATAATTCCGACCGCTGTCCAGTGATCCACTCCTGGACCACACTTGTACCCCTTGACAGACTCATGGCAAGGCACACACAGGTGCGGTACACAGCATGACATACTATACAGAGCCTATGGCTAAGGCATAGGGGACGACGTTCGTCCTTTCTTTTCCTTCTGCCGTGGTCGAGCTTTGAGTCTCACTCAACTTCACACCTTACAAATCAGGCGAGAACTCTTTCTCTGACTGATCCATTTTGAACTCTTTCAAAATCTTTGTCAAGGTATGTACTCATTGAAAGTCTCATCAAGTCATCTTGATCTATCTCTATAGATCTTGATGCTCAACAATTTGGTAGCTTTATCCAGGTCTTCCTTTGAAAATCACTTTCCAAACAACCATTTATGCTTTCCAGAAATCCTACATTATTTCCGATCAACAATATGTCATCCACATATACTTATCAGAAATTCTATAGTGCTCCCACTCACTTTGTTGCAAATACAAGTTTCTCGTAAACTTTGTATAAACCCAAAACTTTGATCAACTCATCAAAGCGTATATTCCAACTCCGAGATGCTTGCTTCAGTCCATGGAAGGATCACCGAAGCTTGCACACCTTTTAGCATCCTTAGGACTGACAAAACCTTCTGGTTGTATCACATACAACCTTTCCTCAAGTAAACCGTTAAGGAAACAATGTTTTGACATCCATCTGCCAGATTTCATAATTGAAAATGCAGCAACTACTAACATAATTCCAACAGACTCTAGCATCGCTACGAGTGAGAAAGTCTCATCGCTGTCAACCCCTTGAACTTGTCACAAACATCTTTGCAACAAGTCGAGCTTTACAAATGGTGACAATTACCATCAGCGTCTGTCTTCATTTTAAAGATCCATTTGTACTCAACGACCTGCTGTCCAACGAGCAAGTCTACCAAAGTCTATACTTGGTTTTCATACATGGATCCTATCTCGGATTTCATGGCCTCCAACCATTTGTCAGAATCCGGGCCCATCATCGCTTCTCCATAGCTCATAGGTTCATCGTTGTCCAACAACATGACCTCCAAGACAGAGTTGTCGTACCGCTTAGGAGCAGTACACATCCTTGTCGACCTACAAAGTTCGATAGTAACTTGATCCTGAAGTTTCATGATCATCATCATTAACTTCCTCTTCAACTAATGTAGGATTCACAGAAACATCTTTCTACGCTGCGCTATTCTCTGGTTGAACAAAGGTTTAACAACCTCATCAAGTTCTATCTTCCTCCCACTCAATTCTTTCGAGAGAAACTTTTTCTCAAGAAAGGACCCAGTTCTAGCAACAAACACTTTGCACTCGGATCTGAGATAGAAGGCATACCCATCTGTTCTTAGGGTATTCTATGAAGATACATTTGTCCGCTTTGGGTTCTAACTTATTATGTGAAAACATTTTCCACACAAGCATCGCAGCCCCAAACATTAAGAAATGACAGCTTAGGTTTCTGTCAAACCATAATTCACACGGTGTCATCTCAACGGATTTAGATGGTGCCCTATTTAAAGTGGATGTAGTTGTCTCTAATGCATAACCCCAAAATTATAGTAGTAAAACGATAAGAGACATCATAGCACGCACCATATCCAATAGAGCATGACTATGATGTTCGGACACACCATCACACTATGGTGTTCCAGGTGGCGTTAGTTGTGAAACAAATTTCACATTGTCTTAAGTTGTATGCCAAACTCGTAACTCAGATATTCACCTCCACGATCATATCGCAGTCATTCTTATCTTCTTGTCACGATGATCTTAAACTTCACTCTGAATTTGCTTGAACCTTTCAAACGATTCAGACTTGTGTTTCATTAAGTAAATATACACTATATCTACTCAAATCATCAGTGAAGGTAAGAAAATAACGATATCCACTACACGCTACAAGACTCACTGGATTGCATACATCAACATGTATCATTTCCAATGAATAACTTGCCCGCTCCATCCAATGGGATCCTTTAGTCATCTTGCCCAAGAGGCATGGTCCGCATGTCTCAACCGATTCGAAATCGAATGAGTCCAAAGATCCATCAGCATGGAGTTTCTTCATGCGCTTTATACCAATATGACATTCTGCGGTAGTGCCACAAATATGTGGTACTATCATTATTAACTTTGTATCTTTTGACATCAATGTTATGAACATGTGTATTACTACGATCAAGATTTCAACAAACCATTCTCACTGGGTGCATGACCATTGAAGGTATTATTCATGTAAATAGAATAACCATTATTCTCTAGCTTTGAATGAATAACCATATTGCAACAAGCATGATCTAATCATGTCCATGCTCAACGCAAAACACCAAGTAACATTTATTCAGGTTCGTCACTAATCCTGAAGGTAAAGAGAGCGTGCGATGTTGATCACATCAACCTTGGAAACATTTCCAACACATATCGTCACCTCACCCTTAGCAAGTTCTCTGTTTATCCCGTAGCTTTTATTTTGAGTTACTAACATTTAGCAACCGAACCGGTATCCAATACCCAGGTGCTACTAGGAGTACTACCAAGGTACACATTAATAACTCGTATATAAAATATATTTGTATCGATGTTGCCAGCCTTCTTATCTACCAAGCATCTAGGGTTGTTCTGCTTCAGCGACTGCTCACCTCATAATAGAAGCACTTAGTCTCGGGTTTGAGTTCAAATTTGGGTTGCTTCACTGGAGCAGCAACTGACTTGCTATCCATGAAGTTTCCCTCCTTGCTCTTTCCCTTCTCGAAACTAGTGGTTTGATTAACCATCAACACTTGACGCTCCTTTTTGATTTCTACCTTCGCAGTGTCAAACATCGCGAACAGCTCAGGAATCATTATTTCTATCCCTGGCAATTTATAGTTCATCACCAAGTTCTAGAAGCTTAGTGACAGTGACTTGGAGAACTATGCCAATCACTATCTTATCTAGAAGATCAACTCCCACTTGATTCAAGCGATTGTAGTACCCAGACAATCTGAGTACATGCTCAACGATTGAGCTATTCTCCTTCATTTTGCAGGCAAAGAATCTTGTTGGAGATCTCATATCTCGCAACACGGGCACGAGCCTGAGATCCTAATTTCAGCTCTTAGAAACATCTCATATGTTCCGTGACGTTCAAAACGTTTTGGAGCCTCAATTCTAAGCCGTAATGCATGACGCACTAAACTATTAAGTAGTCACCGGAACGCGCGTGTCAGATGTTCACAACATCTACAGACGACGCTAGAGGGGTCGGCGCACCGAGCAGTGCATTAAGGACATAAGACTTCTGTGCAGCAATGAGGACAATCCTCAGATCATGGACCCAGTCCGCAATATTGCTACCATCATCTTTCAATTCTGTTTCTCTAGGAACATATAAAAATACAAGGGAGCTACAGTGTGAGCTAGTAATATACAACATAATTTGCAAAGACACTTTGACTATGTTCATGATAATGAGTTCAATTAATCATATTACTTAAGAACTCCGACTCAAGTTGACATCCCTCCGATCATTCAAGTGATACATGATCCAAATTCACCAACTCAAGTCCGATCATCACGTGAGTTGAGGTGGCTACAATGGTGAACATCATCATGTTGATCATATCTACTATATGACTCATGTTCGACCTTTTGGTCTCTTGTGTTCCGAGGCCATGTCTGTACATGCTAGGCTCGTCAAGTTTAACCCGAGTGTTCTGCACGTGCAAATCTGGCTTGCACCCGTTGTATGTGAACATAGAGTCTATCACACCCGATCATCACGTGGTGTCTCAACACGACGAACTTTCGCAACGGTGCACACTCGGGGAGAACACAATTTATCTTGAAATTAAGTGAGGGATCACCTTAGAATGCTACCGTCATCGTAAGCAAAACAAGGTGCATAAAAGGATTAACATCACATGCAAACCATAAGTGACATGATATGGCCATGATCTTGTGCTTTTGATCTCCATCATGAAAGCACTGACATGATCTCCATCGTCACCGGCATGACACCATGATCTCCATCATCTTGATCTCCATCAACGTGTCACCATCGGGGTTGTCACGCCCTGCATGCTTCTACTACTATTGCTACCATAGCGATAAAGTAAAGCATTACATAGCGCTTAATGATTGACACGCAGGTCATACAATAATTAAAGACAACCCTATGGCTCCTGCCGGTTGCCGTATTCATCGGCATGCAAGTCGTGATAATCTATACATCACATGATCATCTCATACATCACATATATCACATCATGTAATTGGCCATATCATACCACAACATACCCTGCAAAAACAAGTTAGACGTCCTCTAATTGTTGTTGCATGGATTACGTGGCTACTACGGGTATCTAGCAAGAACAATTCTCACCTACGCATAAACCACAACGGTGATACACTAGTTTGCTTTTCAACCTTCTCAAGGACCGCCTTTGTCGAATCCGATCCAACTAAAGTGAGAGAAACTGTCACCCGCAAGCCATCTAGGCAACAAGTTGCATCGAGGGAACCGGTCTCTCGTAAGCGTACGAGTAATGTTGGTCCGGGCTGCTTCATCTCACAATCCCGCTGAACCAAAATACGACCAAGGGAGGAAGCAATCTAGGCATCAACGCCCACAAACCTTTTGTGTTCTACTCGAGATCTCATCGAACCATCAACCTAGCTCATGATGCCACTGTTGGGGAACGTCGCATGGGAAACAAAATTTTTCCTACGCACACGCAAACCTATCCATGGTGATGAGCATCTATGAGAGGGAGAGTGGATCTACATACCCTTGTAGATCGCTAAGCGGGAAGCGTTAAGAAACGCGGTTGGTGTAGTCGAACATCTTCGCGATCCAAATCGCCGAGCGTCCCGCGATCTCATCACGATCCGTCCCGCGATCCAATCACGATCCGTCCCGTGAACTCATCACGATCCGTCCCGCGATCTCGATCACGGTCTGTTCTGTGAACTCATCATGATCCGTTCCGCGATCTCATCACGAACTGTCTCGCGATCTCGATCATGGTCCTTCCGATCTAGCGCCGAACGGACGACACCTCCGCGTTCAGCACACGTGCAGCTTGATGACGATCTCCACCGTCTTGATCCAGCAAGAGGAGGTGGAGAGGAGAGAGAGTTCACCGGCAGCATGACGGCGCTCCGGTGATGGTGGTGGAGTGATTCCGGCAGGGCTTCGCCTAAGCGCTGCGGAAAACCGATCTAGAGGAGAAACTGTGCACCGGTGAAACGGGTAGCACGTGGCCGGAAATTCTGTCCAAAAACCACCCAATCCACTAGTATATATAGGAGGAGAGGAGAGGAGAGGCAGCCAAGTCCTTTGGGTCGGCCGAAATAGGAGGTGGGAGCAATCCTACTTTACCTCCAATCCTAGTTGGAGTAGGATTGCCTCCTCTTGGCTGATTTTCCACTTTTTGCTTTAGGACTTTCTCTCCTGCGCCATGGGCCTTTGTGGCTGTTTTCCCAGCCCACTAAGGGCTGGTTATTATTCTCCCACAGCCCATGGACCTCTTGGGGTCGAAATAACCCTCCCGGAGGCCTCCCAGTACACTACCGGCACTCCCGGTACACTACCGGCACTCCCGGTACACTACCGATGAGCCCGAAACTTTTCCGGAAACCAAACTGGGACTTCCTATATATGAATCTTTACCTCTGGACCATTCCGGAGCTCCTCGTGACGTCCGGGATCTCATCCGGGACTCCGAACAAACTTCGGTCACCACCATACATAACTCTACACTACCGAAACGTCACCGAACCTTAAGTGTGCAGACCCTGCGGGTTCGAGAACTATGTAGACATGACCGAGACACCTCTATGATCAATAACCAATGGAGGGACCTGGACGTCCACATTGGTTCCTACATATTCTACGAAGATCTTTATCGGTCGAACCTCTATGTCAAGGATTCAGTTAATCCCGTATAACGTTCCCTTTGTTCTTTGGTATGTTACTTGCCCGAGATTCAATCGTCGGTATCTCCATACCTAGTTCAACCTTGTTACCGGCAAGTCTCTTTACTCATTCTGTAATACAAGATCCTGCAACTAACAATTAGTCACATTGCTCGCAAGGCTTATTGTGATGTTGCATTACCGAGTGGGCCCCGAGATACCTCTCCGTCACACGGAGTAACAAATCCCAGTCTCGATCCATGCCAACTCAACAGACACCATCGGAGATACCTGTAGAGCACCTTTATAGTCACCCAGTTACGTTGCGACATTTGATACACACAAGGCACTCCTCCGATATCCGTGAGTTGCATGATCTCATGGTCATAGGAACATATACTTGACATGCAGAAAACAGTAGCAATAAACTGACACGATCATATGCTATGTTTGTAGTTTGGGTCTTATCCATCACATCATTCTCCTAATGATGTGATCCCGTTATCAAATGACATCTCATGTCCATATCTAGGAAACCTTAACCATCCTTTGATCAACGAGCTAGTCCATTAGAGGCATACTAGGGACATGGTTTTGTCTATGTATCCACACACGCATTTAAGTCTCCGATCAATACAATTATAGCATGGATAATAAACGATTATCATGAATAAGGAAATATGATAATAACTAATTTATTATTGCCTCTAGGGCATATTTCCAACAGATTTACATATGGGAAGTTTCGGGGTTTATCGGTATTGTATCGGGACCACCGAAGGGGTTCTGGGGGTCCACCTGCCCCGGAGGACCTAATGGGTTGTAGTTGGGTGGGAACCAGCCCCTTAGTGGGCTGGTGCGCCCCAAGGGCCCAAGGCGACTAGGGGCCGATGCCCCCCGGGGGGGCCGATGCCCTCCTCTAGGGTTGGGATGTTGGGAGACGTAGTAGTAAATCAAAAACTTTCCTACGTGTCACCAAGATCTATCTATGGAGAAACCAGCAATGAGTGAGGAGAGATTGCATCTTCATACCTTTGAACATTGCTATGCGGAAGCATTACAAGAACGCGATTGGTGGAGTCGTACTCGTAGTGATTCAGATCACGGTGGACTCCGATCTTAGCGCCGAACAACGGCGCCTCCGCGTTCAACACACGTGCAGCCTGGTGACGTCTCCTACGCCTTGATCCAGCAAGGAGGAAGGAGAGGTTGGGGAAGAGCTCCAACAGCAGCACGATGGCGTGGTGGTGGTGGAGCAGCAAGGTATTCCGGCAGGGCTTCACCTAAGCACTGCGGAGGAGGAAGAAGAGAGGTAGGGCTGTGCCGTGGGAGAGAGATCAAATCTTGTCTCAAAACAGCCAAAACCTCAACTATATATAGGAGGAGGGAGAGGGAGGGCTGCTTGGCCCCTCCTCCAATGAGGAGAGCTTCGACCGAAGCTAGGGAGGAGTCCACCTCCCACAAGGGAGGTGGATCTCTTCCTTTTGAATCTCCTTAGCCTTATCTCCTTATCCCTAGCCGCATGGGCCTTTCCGGAAGGACTTTGCCAGACCAATAAGGGCTGGTACACCTCCTCTAACAGCCCACGAAGTTCTTTGGTCGTCACACCCCTCCTGGGGGTCCTCTGGCACCCTCCCGGCACTCCCGGTACACTACCGATGAGCCCGAAAACTTTCCGGTGACCAAAACAGGACTTCCTATATATCAATCTTTATCTTCGGACCATTCCAAAGCTCCTCGTAACATTCGGGATCTCATCCGGGACTCCGAACAACCTTTGGTAATCACGTATACCATTTCCCTGTAACCCTAGCGTCATCGAACCTTAAGTGTGTAGACCCTACGGGTTCGGGAGACACGTAGACATGACCGAGACACCTCTCCGGTCAATAACCAACAGCGGGATCTGGATACCCATGTTGGATCCCACATGCTCCACGATGATCTCATCGGATGAACCACGATGTTGGGGATTCAGTCAATCCCGTATACAATTCCCTTTGTCTATCGGTATGATACTTGCCCGAGATTCGATCGTCAGTATCTCTATACCTTGTTCAATATCGTTACCGGCAAGTCTCTTTACTCGTTCCGTAATACATCATCCCGTGGCTAACTCCTTAGTCACATTGAGCTCATTATGATCATGTCTTACCGAGTGGGCCCAAAGATACCTCTCCGTCACACGGAGTGACAAATCCCAGTCTCGATTCGTGCCAACCCAACAGACACTTTCAGAGATACCTGTAGTGCACCTTTATAGCCACCCAGTTACGTTGTGATATTTGGCACACCCAAAGCATTCCTACGGTATCCGGGAGTTGCACAATCTCATGGTCTAAGGAAACGATACTTGACATTGAAAAGCTTTAGCAGACGAACTACACGATCTTGTGCTATGCTTAGGATTGGGTCTTGTCCATCACATCATTCTCCTAATGATGTGATCCCGCTATCAATGACATCCAATGTCCATGGTCAGGAAACCATGACCATCTATTGATCAACGAGCTAGCCAACTAGAGGCTCACTAGGGACATGTTGTGGTCTATGTATTCACACATGCATTACTGTTTCTGGTTAATACAATTATAGCATGAACAATAGACAATTATTATGAACAAGGAAATACAATAATAACCATTTTATTATTGCCTCTAGGGCATATTTCCAACATGGGAACCCTAAGCCCCCCTTCTAGGGTTGGAAACCCTAGGGGGCCGATGCCCCCCGGGGAGCCGCCGCCCCCCCTCTAGATGGATCTAGGGAGGCCGGCCCCCTCTCCCCTTCCCCCTATAAATAGTGGAGGGTGGGAGGGAAGCCACACCCTTCCCTTGGTGCAGCCCTTCCCCCTCCTACACCTCCTCCTCCTCTGTAGCGCTTAGCGAAGCTCTGCCAGAGAACTGCAAGCTCCACCGTCACCATGCCGTCGTGCTGCCGGAGCTCTCCCTCAACCTCTCCTTCCTCCTCGCTGGATCAAGGCGTAGGAGACGTCACCGGGATGCACGTGTGTTGAATGTGGAGGCACCGTTGTTCGGTGCTTAGATCGGAATCCACCACGATCTGAATCACTACGAGTATGACTATACCAACTGCGTTCTAGTAATGCTTTCGCTTTGCAATCTTCAAAGGTATGAAGATGCACCCCCCTTTTATCGTTGCTGGTTTCTCCATAGATAGATCTTGGTGACACGTAGGAATGTTTTTGATTTACTACTACGTCTCCCAACACTCCATGAGGGAGGACTGGATAGCAGAGAGGATGGCTTGATCCTGCGCCACCCAAGGATGATACGTCAGATGATGTGGTGGAGGACATGGTTGAGTGCCATAAACATAGCACTCCAAATAGCGATTGCGGAGCAACGATAGTACTTGGGCACGCCACGACAGGTAGTTATCCGTCATGAGCTTCACCGGGATGAGATGCACAAAATAGAATGGTGCATGTGAGGCACCATGATCCAAAAACGGTGGCGGCGCATAAAAACCGTGGGTGAAGTGCCACTTGGTACCGCGGACGAAGCCACCAGCTCCATCGAAGGCCCGCTGTAGGGCGCGCTGTACTTGGCAGGCGCGCCATAAGGAGATGCGGTCACCGAGGCTGATGGGTAGGCATAGGCCAACAGGGCAACGGGGACGAAGGGCGGCAGCAGTGTAGATGAAGCCGGCCACTGACCGGCCGGGGCGGCGCCGTAGGAGACAGTCGCCGGCGTTTGTTGCGGATGCGGGACGCCACCATGGCCCGGATGTAGGGCACCGTCGTGGGTCGGATGAGGTTGCAGATGCAGGACGCCACTATGGGGGCGTTGTAGCTCAGACCCCCACCAGGGAGCACTCGCGACCGGGACTCCGTACGTCGCGAGCGGGCCGGACGATGGAGTAGTGCCGTAGAAAGCAGGCAAGGCGGCAATGTCATAGCAGCCGGTCGGCGGTTGTGCAGTAGGGCCGTCGAAGACCGACTATCGTGGTTTTGTCACGACAGATGTCCTAGTGAGAGGACTTAGGTTCGAGGCCATCGCTAAGGCGGTGAGTTTGAAGGGGTTGATCGGAATCGAGAGACAAGGGTTTACACAGGTTCGGCCCCTCGGGAAGAGGTAAAAGTCTACATCCTGATTTGCGTTGTATTGATGGGGTATCGATTACCAGGGAGCGAGTTCACTTGACCTAGCTATCGATGAGTTGTTTCGTACCCTAAGCCACCACAGGGGTTCGCCTTTATATAGGTAGGTCGAGGCCCTGGGCTTACAAGAGTCCAGACTGGCTTATACAAAGTATCCGGTCTTGTCTCTAAGCCGCCTTGCCTTCTTGGGCAAGCCGTCTTCCGGGCAGCTCACGCGCCCGAGTCTCGCACCGTCTTCCGGCTCTAGGCCTCCATCTTAGGCCCATATGACGAGTCGCCTCTTAGGCTTGTCCTCATCCTTCTGGCCCGCTTAAGGCCTTTGATTATGAGCCGCCAGGTATGACCTGTCCCCTCCTGAGCGGGTCACGCCATGGAGTTCTGTCCCCAACATTAGGCCCGAGATTGATTTGAACCTGTTCATGTCAATCTTCAAACTCCTTCAGCGGCGAGTCTCACACCTTTGTTTGCCTGAAAGTAGAACTTTCTACCCCACCATAAAAATGGATGACGTCATCTTGTATATGTCCAAAAAGATCCTGTGATGTCACACCGTACCATCTCATTAAATGGTCAACCCGAAAATCGAGGCGTCTCCCTTGGTGAATCATCATTGCGTCTCCTCGATTCTCTCGTGGACTGTTGTTGTCCCATCTCATAAAATAGGCGGGGGAGGGGGTGCCATTTCTTTTCCCCTCTCCGCCACCACTGTCTATCTTCTTCTTCCTCCTCCATCGCTTGCGCAACCAAAGCTCCATCGTTGTCACCAGTCCTTCCTCGTCTACTCCGACAAGGGCCACTGCATCAACTTGAACGGACCAGAGTTCGCCAACGTTCGACCACCTCTCCAGCATCCTTCAGGTTCTTTTATTCTCCCCCTTGTAGATCTACATTAGCTCACCGGAGTTCTTCTGCATCCGTCACCGCTCATCGGAGTGCATCATAGATCAGTGAAGAAAACACCTTTAAATCGCTAAAACGCTAGCTTTCTCATGCAGTGCCCCGCTTAGTGCACATCCTCTACTGATCGTAGATCATTCTTGAATCAGAACCCGCGCACGAACTGCTCGAGTTTCAATCTGTTCTTCCACTGACGTTTTTTAGGTCTAGAATATATTTCATTTTATCTTCGTCCATAGATCTTGCGGCGGTTTCCATAGTTGACGAAATCTATTCGTCAACACTTAGCAAAATTGCGAGTATTAGCTATCTCCTTGACCCGCCATTGCACTACCGGCTCATCTAGTAACAACTTTAACCCGCCTCCTTCTCATAACAGACGGGGGCTTAGAAAACATGACCCATTAAATATCATTGCCGTCTTAGCTTTATCTCCCTTTGCTGTGAGGTTTTTCTTAACCCGCCATGACTTTGCGCTTTCTCACATAGTCTAACCCGCCATTATGGACAAAGCCCCCACTTCGTGTGACTGGGTCCCCTTCGGGGTCACTGAAGCATCACTAAAGGAATTCGTGACCATGGGGGCCTTGTTGGCTCAAGATATCATTCATTGGCCGGTTCCCGAAAAAGAGGTCAAACCCATACCTCAAGAAGGGGAAGTGGCCGTGTTCACAGACCATCTTTTCCATAGATTTTCATCGCCTGGGTCAAAGTTCTTTCGGGATGCCCTGTACTTTAACAAGCTCCACCCTTAAGAGATTGGCCCCAACTACGTCTCAAATTTGTGCCAATTTCAAGTCCTTTGCGAAGCCTATCTGCAGGAAGAACCCACAGTGGACCTCTTGAGGGATTTTTTCTATCTGAACCGCCAGACCGAGTTGGCAGCTGGGACGAGTCTCGAGCTTGGAGGCATCTCAAACTAGAGGCGGAGAGACATGGCCTTCCCTGTAGCCGTCCTGCCCAGTCATCCCAAAGACTGGAACTTGACTTGGTTCTATTGCAAAGACACCTCCTCGGCTGGAGAGAATCCGCTGTCGGGTTACTGCCCTACCCGACTCTATACCAAGACCGAGCTTCCTAAATGGATGAGCGCCCTGGAGCGTGTCAAATATGCTCCGGCTTTCTTAAAGATTTCAGCCCTGCTAGCTAATGGATTAACCGGCATGGAATTGACCTGTTGTTGGGTCAGCTAGAGGATTATGTCGCTGAGCCGGCATGACAAGTTGATGTGCGAATATTTTGGTGAAGGGAACGATCCGATGCGCTTCAACCGAACACCTTGGAATGAGAAGGAACTCAATGCCATCGTGAAGTCTTTGCTTGGAGAGCCTTAGGCTGCATGTAACCAGACCGAGTTGAAGCCGTTCTGTGTTCTCAACCCGACTCTAGAGGTAAAGGTCTTGTGAATAAACAGTTGCCTGTGATCTCTCAATTCTGTGATTCATACTCTTCATGATCCTTTTCTGACTCATATGTAGGCAAAATCCCCTTTTTGGAAGAAGAAATACACCCCTACCCCCAACAAGAAAGTGAAGGCGACCAAGGCCTGTGCTACGGGTACTACGGGTCACAAGAAGAAACAATTCGCTGCTGAATTGCTCGAACTTGATGACTCGGAGGTAGAACTTGACTCCCTTGGTCTTATCTTTATGCAAGCATTGAGAATGATTAATCATAGGAGGAAGATGAAAAAACTCATGCTGATGCCATAGAGGTAACCATTATCTCCTCTGACTCGGAACTTTTACCAACAAAGAAAATACGGCGGGCTGTACGGAAGGTAAAGTGCTCATGCCCATTTGCTTACTTGGGCTCCAACTTTCTTTTGAAGAAGCAGCAGGATGACAACAAATGCCAGACCCGGAGCATCGTCTCTGAAGATCTTTTGGCCGGCTTACCAAATGATCCGGCTCCTCGAAAACGGTCACCGAGGTACCTTCTGTTGGGGAACGTCGCATGGGAAACAAAATTTTTCCTACGCACACGCAAACCTATCCATGGTGATGAGCATATACGAGAGGGAGAGTGGATCTACATACCCTTGTAGATCGCTAAGCGGGAAGCGTTAAGAAACGCGGTTGGTGTAGTCGAACATCCTCGCGATCCAAATCGCCGAGCGTCCCGCGATCTCATGATGATCCGTCCCGCGATCCAATCACGATCCGTCCCGTGAACTCATCACGATCCGTCCCGTGATCTCATCACAATCCGTCTCACGATCTTGATCACGATCTGTCCTGCGAACTCATCACGATCCGTTCCGCGATCTCATCATGACCCGTCTCGTGATCTCGATCACGGTCCTTCCGATCTAGCGCCGAACGGACGGCACCTCCGCGTTCAGCACACGTGCAGCTTGATGACGATCTCCACCATCTTGATCCAGCAAGAGGAGGTGGAGAGGAGAGAGAGTTCACCGGCAGCGTGACGGCGCTCCGGTGATGGTGGTGGAGCAATTCCGGCAGGGCTTCGCCTAAGCGCTGCAGAAAACCGATCTAGAGGAGAAACTATGCACCGGTGGAACGGGTAGCACGTGGCCGGAAATTCTGTCCAAAAACTACCCAATGCACTAGTATATATAGGAGGAGAGGAGAGGAGAGGCAGCCAAGGCCTTTGGGTCGGCCGAAATAGGAGGTGGGAGCAATCCTACTTCACCTCCAATCCTAGTTGGAGTAGGATTGCCTCCTATTGGCTGATTTTCCACTTTTTTGCTTTAGGACTTTCTCTCCTGCGCCATGGGCCTTTGTGGCTGTTTTCCCAGCCCACTAAGGGCTGGTTATTATTCTCCCACAGCCCATGGACCTCTTGGGGTCGAAATACCCCTCCCGGAGGTCCCCCGGTACACTACCGACACTCCCCGTACACTACCGATACTCCCGGTACACTACCGATGAGCCCGAAACTTTTCCGGAAACCAAACTGGGACTTCCTATATATGAATCTTTACCTCCGGACCATTCCGGAGCTCCTCGTGACGTCCGGATCTCATCCGGGACTCCGAACAACCTTCGGTCACCACCATACATAACTCTACACTACCGAAACGTCACCGAACCTTAAGTGTGCACACCCTGCGGGTTCGAGAACTATGTAGACATGACCGAGACACCTCTACAGTCAATAACCAATGGCGGGACCTGGACGTCCACATTGGTTACTACATATTCTATGAAGATCTTTATCGGTCGAACCTCTATGTCAAGGATTCAGTTAATCCCGTATAACGTTCCCTTTGTTCTTCGGTATGTTACTTGCCCGAGATTCGATCGTCGGTATCTCCATACCTAGTTCAACCTCGTTACTGGCAAGTCTCTTTACTCGTTCCATAATACAAGATCCCGCAACTAACAATTAGTCACATTGCTTGCAAGGCTCATTGTGATGTTGTATTACCGAGTGGGCCCTAAGATACCTCTCCGTCACATGGAGTAACAAATCCCAGTCTCGATCCATGCCAACTCAACAGACACCATCGGAGATACCTGTAGAGCACCTTTATAGTCACCCAGTTACGTTGCGACGTTTGATACACACAAGGCACTCCTCCGATATCCGTGAGTTGCATGATCTCATGGTCATAGGAACATATACTTGACATGCAGAAAACAATAGCAATAAACTGACACGATCATATGCTATGTTTGTAGTTTGGGTCTTATCCATCACATCATTCTCCTAATGATGTGATCCCGTTATCAAATGACATCTCATGTCCATGGCTAGGAAACCTTAACCATCCTTTGATCAACGAGCTAGTCCATTAGAGGCATACTAGGGACATGGTTTTGTCTATGTATCCACACATGCATTTAAGTCTCCGATCAATACAATTATAGCATGGATAATAAACGATTATCATGAACAAGGAAATATGATAATAACTAATTTATTATTGCCTCTAGGGCATATTTCCAACAGTCTCCCACTTGCACTAGAGTCAATAATCTAGTTCACATCACCATGTGATTCGCATTGTTATGAATCTAACACCCAATGAGTTTTGGGGCTCGATCATGCTTTGCATGTGAGAGAGGTCTTATAGTCAACGGGTCTGCGATATTCAGATCCGTGTGTACTTTGCAAATCTCTATGTCAAACCGTAAACACTGCTACCACACTCCACTTGGTACTATTTCCAAATGGCTGCTCCACTATACGTATCTAGATTGCTACTACTAATCATCCGGATAGGTGTTAAAGCTTGCATCGACGTAACTCTTTACGACGAACTCTTTATCACCTCCACAATCAAGAAACATTTCCTTAGTCCTCTGGTTACTAAGGATAATTCCGACCGCTGTCCAGTGATCCACTCCTGGACCACTCTTGTACCCCTTGACAAACTTATGGCAAGGCACACATAGGTGCGGTACACAGCATGGCATAATATAGAGCCTATGGCTAAGGCATAGGGGACGACGTTCGTCCTTTCCCTTTCTTCTGCCGTTGTCGAGCTTTGAGTCTCACTCAAATTCACACCTTACAAATCAGACGAGAACTATTTCTCTGGCTGATCCATTTTGAACTCTTTCAAAATCTTGTCAAGGTATACACTCATTGAAAGTCTCATCAAGCATCTTGATCTATCTCTATAGATTTTGATGCTCAACAATTAGGTAGCTTTATCCAGGTCTTCCTTTGAAAATCACTTTCCAAATGACCATTTTATGCTTTCCAGAAACTCTACATTATTTCTGATCAACAATATGTCATCCACATATACTTATCAGAAATTCTATAGTGCTCCCACTCACTTTATTGCAAATACAAGTTTCTCGTAAACTTTGTATAAACATCAAAACTTTGATCACCTCATCAAAGCGTATATTCCAACTCCGAGATGCTTGCTTCAGTCCATGGAAGGATCACCGAAGCTTGCACACCTTTTAGCATCCTTAGGCCTGACAAAACCTTCTGGTTGTATCACATACAACCTTTCCTCAAGTAAACCGTTAAGGAAACGATGTTTTGACATCCATCTGCCAGATTTCATAATTGAAAACACAACAACTGCTAACATAATTCCAACAGACTTTAGCACCACTATGAGTGAGAAAGTCTCATCGTAGTCAACTCCTTGAACTTGTCACAAACATCTTTGCAACAAGTCGAGCTTTACAAATGGTGACATTCACCATCAGTGTCTGTCTTCATTTTGAAGATCCATTTGTACTCAACGACCTGCCGTCCAACGAGCAAGTCTACCAAAGTCTACACTTGGTTTTCATACATGGATCCTATCTCGGATTTCATGGCCTCTAACCATTTGTCGGAATCCGGGCCCATCATCGCTTCTCCATAGCTCGTAGGTTCATCGTTGTCCAACAACATGATCTCCAAGACAGAGTTGTCGTACCATTTAGGAGCAGTACACATCCTTGTCGACCTACGAAGTTCGATAGTAACTTGATCCTGAAGCTTCATGATCATCATCATTAACTTCCTCTTCAA
This sequence comes from Hordeum marinum, assembly GCA_022496015.1. Taxonomy (NCBI): domain Eukaryota; kingdom Viridiplantae; phylum Streptophyta; class Magnoliopsida; order Poales; family Poaceae; genus Hordeum; species Hordeum marinum. The sequence continues at coordinate 506,408,973 of CM039678.1, read as the reverse complement.
CTAACGTAGGCTTCACAGAAACATCTTTCTGCGCTGCGCTACTCTCTGGTTGAACAAAGGTTTAACAACCTCATCAAGTTCTATCTTCCTCCCACTCAATTCTTTCGAGAGAAACATTTCCTCGAGAAAGGATCCGTTTAAGCAACAAACATTTTGCACTAGGATCTGAGATTGAAGGTTCACCCAACTGATCTTAGGGTATTCTATGAAGATGCAATTTGTCCGCCTTGGGTTCGACCTCATTAGGTGAAAACATTTTCCACACAAGTGTCACATCCCAAAATATTAAGAAATGACAGCTTAGGTTTCTGTCAAACCATAATTCACATGGTGTCATCTCAAAGGATTTAGATGGTGCCCTATTTAAAGTGAATGTAGTTGTCTCTAATGCATAACCCCAAAATTATAGTAGTAAAACGACAAGAGACATCATATTACGCACCATGTCCAATAGAGCATAACTATGATGTTTGGACACACCATCACACTATGGTGTTCCAGGTGGCGTTTAGTTGTGAAACAACTTTCACATTGTCTTAAGTTGTATGCCGAACTCGTGACTCAGATATTCACCTCCACGATCATATCGCAGTCATTTTTATCTTCTTGTCACGATGATCTTTAAACTTCACTCTGAATTTGCTTGAACCTTTCAAACGATTCAGACTTGTGTTTCATTAAGTAAATATACACTATATCTACTCAAATCATCAGTGAAGGTAAGAAAATAACGATATCCACTGCACGCTAGAAGACTCACTAGATTGCATACATCAACATGTATCATTTCCAATGAATCACTTGCCCGCTCCATCCAATGGGGTCCTTTAGTCATCTTGCTCAAGAGGCATGGTTCGCATGTCTCAACCGATTCGAAATCGAATGAGTCCAAATATCCATCAGCATGGAGTTTCTACATGCGCTTTATACCAATATGACATTTAGCGGCAGTGCCACAAGTATGTGGTACTATCATTATTAACTTTGTGTCTTTTGACATCAATGTTATGAACATGTGTAATACTACGATCAAGATTTCAACAAACCATTCTCACTGGGTGCATGACCATTGAAGGTATTATTCATGTAAACAGAATAACCATTATTCTCTAACTTAAATGAATAACCGTATTGCAATAAACATGATCTAATCATGTTCATGCTCAACGCAAAACACCAAATGACATTTATTTAGGTTCGTCACTAATCCTGAAGGTAGAGAGAGCGTGCGATGTTGATCACATCAACCTTGGAAACACTTCCAACACATATCGTCACCTCACCCTTAGCTAGTTCTCCGTTTATTCCGTAGCTTTTATTTCGAGTTACTAACATTTAGCAACCGAACGGGTATCCAATACCCAGGTGCTACTAAGAGTACTAGCAAGGTACACATCAATAACTCGTATATCAAATATACTTCCGTCGATGTTGCCAGCCTTCTTATCTACCAAGTATCTAGGGTTGTTCCGCTTCAGCGACCTCTCACCTCATAATAGAAGCACTTAGTCTCGGGTTTGAGTTCAACTTTGGGTTGCTTCACTGGAGCAGCAACTGACTTGCTATCCATGAAGTTTCCCTCCTTGCTCTTGCCCTTTTCGAAACTAGTGGTTTGATTAACCATCAACACTTGACGCTCCTTCTTGATTTCTACCTTCGCGGTGTCAAACATCGCGAACAGCTCAGGGATCAATACTTCTATCCCTGGTGTATTATAGTTCATCACTAAGTTCTAGTAGCTTTAGTGACAGTGACTTGGAGAACTATATCAATCACTATCTTATGTGGAAGATCAACTCCCACTTGATTCAAGCGATTGTAGTACCCAGACAATCTGAGTACATGCTCAACGATTGAGCTATTCTCCTTCATCTTACAGGCAAAGAATCTTGTTGGAGATCTCATATCTCGCAACACAGGCACGAGCCTGAGATCACAATCTCTGCTCCTAGAACATCTCATATGTTCCGTGACGTTCAAAACGTTTCCGAGCCTCAATTCTAAGCCGTAATGCATGACGCACTAAACTATCAAGTAGTCATCGAAACGTGCCTGTCAGATGTTCACAACATCTATAGACGACGTTAGAGGGGGTGGCGCACCGAGCGGTGCATTAAGGACATAAGCCTTCTGTGCAGCAATGAGGACAATCCTCAGATCACGGACCCAGTCCGCAATATTGCTACCAACATCTTTCAACTCTATTTCTCTAGGAACATATAAAAATACAAGGGAGCTACAACGCGAGCTAGTAATCTACAACATAAGTTGAAAAGACACTTTGACTATGTTCATGATAATGAGTTCAATTAATCATATTACTTAAGAACTCCCACTCAAATTGACATCCCTCGGGTCATTCGAGTGATACATGATCCAAATTCACCAACTCAAGTCCGATCATCACGTGAGTTAAGGTGGCTTCAATGGTGAACATCATTATGTTGATCATATCCACTATATGACTCATGCTCGACCTTTCAGTCTCTTGTGTTCCGAGGCCATGTCTGTACATGCTAGGCTCGTCATGTTTAACCCGAGTGTTCTGCGCGTGCAAATCTGGCTTGCACCCGTTGTATGTGAACGTAGAGTCTATCACACCCGATCATCACGTGGTGTCTCAACACGAGAAACTTTCACAACGGTGCACACTCGGGGAGAACACAATTTATCTTGAAATTAAGTGAGGGATCACCTTATAATGCTACCGTCGTCCTAAGCAAAACAAGGTGCATAAAAAGGATTAACATCACATGCAAATCATAAGTACATGATATGGCCATGAACTTGTGCTTTTGATCTCCATCTAGAAAGCACCGGCATGATCTCCATCGTCACCGGCATGACACCATGATCTCCATCAACGTGTCGCCATCGGGCTTGTCACGCCCTGCATGCTTCTACTACTATTGCTACCGTAGCGATAAAGTAAAGCATTACATAGCGCTTAATGATTGACACGCAGGTCATACAATAATTAAAGACAACCCTATGGCTCCTGCCGGTTGCCGTACTCATCGACATGTAAGTCGTGATAATCTATACATCACATGATCATCTCATACATCACATATATCACATCATGTAATTGGCCATATCATATCACAACATACCCTGCAAAAACAAGTTAGACGTCCTCTAATTGTTGTTGCAAGTTTTACGTGGCTGCTATGGGTATCTAGCAAGAACGATTCTCACCTACGCATAAACCACAACCGTGATACATATATTGCTTTTCAACCTTCTCAAGGACCGCCTTTGTCGGATCCGATCCAACTAAAGTGAGAGAAACTTTCACCCGCAAGCCATCTAAGCAACAAGTTGCATCGAGGGAACCGGTCTCTCGTAAGCGTACGAGTAATGTTGGTCCGGGCCACTTCATCTCACAATCCCGCTGAACCAAAATCCGACCAAGGGAGGAAGCAATCTAAGCATCAACGCCCACAAACCTTTTGTGTTCTACTCGAGATCTCATCGAACCATCAACCTAGCTCATGATGCCACTGTTGGGGAACGTCGCATGGGAAACAAAAATTTTCCTACGCACACGCAAACCTATCCATGGTGATGAGCATCTACGAGAGGGAGAGTGGATCTACATACCCTTGTAGATCGCTAAGCGGGAAGCGTTAAGAAACGCGGTTGGTGTAGTCGAACATCCTCGCGATCCCAATCGCCGAGCGTCCCGCGATCTCATCATGATCCGTCCCGCGATCCAATCACGATCCGTCCCGTGAACTCATCACGATCCGTCCCGCAATCTCATCACAATCCGTCTCACGATCTTGATCACGATCTGTCCTGTGAACTCATCACGATCCGTTCCGCGATCTCATCATGACCCGTCTCGTGATCTCGATCACGGTCCTTCCGATCTAGCGCCGAACGGACGGCACCTCCGCGTTCAGCACACGTGCAGCTTGATGACGATCTCCACCATCTTGATCCAGCAAGAGGAGGTGGAGAGGAGAGAGAGTTCACCGGCAGCGTGACGGCGCTCCGGTGATGGTGGTGGAGCAATTCCGGCAGGGCTTCGCCTAAGCGCTGCAGAAAACCGATCTAGAGGAGAAACTATGCACCGGCGGAACGGGTAGCACGTGGCCGGAAATTCTGTCCAAAAACCACCCAATCCACTAGTATATATAGGAGGAGAGGAGAGGAGAGGCAGCCAAGGCCTTTGGGTCGGCCGAAATAGGAGGTGGGAGCAATCCTACTTCACCTCCAATCCTAGTTGGAGTAGGATTGCCTCCTATTGGCTGATTTTCCACTTTTTGCTTTAGGACTTTCTCTCCTGTGCCATGGGCCTTTGTGGCTGTTTTCCCAGCCCACTAAGGGCTGGTTATTATTCTCGCACAACCCATGGACCTCTTGGGGTCGAAATACCCCTCCCGGAGGTCCCCCGGTACACTACCGACACTCCCGGTACACTATCGATACTCCCGGTACACTACCGATGAGCCCGAAACTTTTCCGGAAACCAAACTGGGACTTCCTATATATGAATCTTTACCTCCGGACCATTCCGGAGCTCCTCGTGACGTCCGGATCTCATCCGGTACTCCGAACAACCTTCGGTCACCACCATACATAACTCTACACTACTGAAACGTCACCGAACCTTAAGTGTGCAGACCCTGCGGGTTCGAGAACTATGTAGACATGACCGAGACACCTCTACAGTCAATAACCAATGGCGGGACCTGGACGTCCACATTGGTTACTACATATTCTACGAAGATCTTTATCGGTCGAACCTCTATGTCAAGGATTCAGTTAATCCCGTATAACGTTCCCTTTGTTCTTCGGTATGTTACTTGCCCGAGATTCGATCGTCGGTATCTCCATACCTAGTTCAACCTCGTTACCGGCAAGTCTCTTTACTCGTTCCATAATACAAGATCCCGCAACTAACAATTAGTCACATTGCTTGCAAGGCTCATTGTGATGTTGTATTACCGAGTGGGCCCTGAGATACCTCTCCGTCACACGGAGTAACAAATCCCAGTCTCGATCCATGCCAACTCAACAGACACCATCGGAGATACCTGTAGAGCACCTTTATAGTCACCCAGTTACGTTGCGACGTTTGATACACACAAGGCACTCCTCCGATATCCGTGAGTTGCATGATCTCATGGTCATAGGAACATATACTTGACATGTAGAAAACAGTAGCAATAAACTGACACGATCATATGCTATGTTTGTAGTTTGGGTCTTATCCATCACATCATTCTCCTAATGATGTGATCCCGTTATCAAATGACATCTCATGTCCATGGCTAGGAAACCTTAACCATCCTTTGATCAACGAGCTAGTCCATTAGAGGCATACTAGGGACATGGTTTTGTCTATGTATCCACACATGCATTTAAGTCTCCGATCAATACAATTATAGCATGGATAATAAACGATTATCTTGAACAAGGAAATATGATAATAACTAATTTATTATTGCCTCTAGGGCATATTTCCAACACCTTCTTACCTTGAATTATTTTCCTATGCATGCTAATCTTGTGTTGCAGCTTACTTATATTTCACAATGCCAACTTTCCAGGTCTCACCTCCTTCTTTCAGCAACTCAACCGCCTCCAAGTTGCCTCCTTTCACTATCAATTGGGGGTAAATATTTTTATACCCTACTCCATGCGTTTAATAGTATATCCTTGCTTATGACATTGAATGACACCTTTGCTCATAGGGATCAAGTCAAACAGAGGAAGGTGGGTGGGTCAATTGCCACTGCCGCTGTTCAAGAGCCGGAGATCCCAGGGTCAAGTGCTCCTGAAGCTCACGTTGAGCCCTCTAAGGCTGGCAAAGATGCCCATGACGATGTTCCTCAGCAGAATGAGCCTATTGATATGGATACTAAGGCTCCTGAGGCCCATCCAGAAGCTGATCCTAAGCCGCCCAGCCCCCAGCCAACGACTGAAGACGTGGCTTCTCATGAAGAAGTTACTATTACCGGGCCGGGGCGGCTTAAAAATCTCCAGCTCCCTCCACTATGCTATCCAAACATAATGAAGACGAGGCGGCTCCTCTTATGGAAGAGAAGATTCAATTTTATCTTCCTAACTTGGAGAAGTTATCTACTGATGAGTTACACTCTGGCTATCTAAGCCGTCTTTTTGCAAGCTGGGACATGGAGGCCAACTTGGTCGCCATGATGAAGAAAAAATACAAGGTATTATTCTTCCTTTGTCTTTCCATATATACTTAAGTGGCCCCCAAGAGCCGGTTTACCTTGCCAAAGGTTGGCCGGGTCTTCACTCTGTTGTAGATTTTTGATAAATCGCCTTGTAGCCCCAAGGTCCGGGTCATTATGTCAATAATGATCCGACACTCAACATAGACTAAAAGCCATGTGTAGCTCCCAAGGGTCGGGTCATTATGTAATTGATGAGCCGACACTCAACATAGAATAAGAGCCAAGTGTATCCCCCAAGGGCCGGCTCATCTTCTTGAAGATGGCTTGGGTCTTTATTTGAATTGTAACCCTGTGAAAGAACTAGCACACATTAGCCCCCAAGTGTCAAGTATATTGCCTTCAATATGCTTGAGACTTGTAATGTCTTTTCGTCGTTGCCCCTTAAGTGCTTATCACATATTGCTCTGGCAGCTTGACAATGAAAATAACACTGTTCTTGATTACTATGCAGGAATCCTTACACTCAGGTCTAGCTTGGTTGACCTGAACAAAGATCTGACTTCACAACAGAATGCCCGGGCTGAAGCCAAAGAAAAATGGTGGCTCTCATCCATAGAGCTCAAGAAGGTTAAGGTGGACTTCAAGGCTTATATGCAAACTGCTGAGACTGAACGAGCCGCCTTAATCAAATGAGTAGAAGATGCGGAGGGTCAACTGCAACCCGTCACAGTAGAGCTTAACAATCTGAAGGGGCAAATATCCCGGATGATTGGAGCCGTCTTTGGTGAGTGTTTGTTAACTATCAATACTCCTTTGCAAAAGAAATCTTCAAAGATCATTCCAGGTGGCTTATACAATTTTGACTTGCTTATAGGTGAACGAAGCCGCCAACTCTCAGATGACAGTCTGTTGGAGCTGAAGGCTCTATATTCATTGACGGAACAACTATATGGCGGATCGCTTTTCACTATTAAAGCTGTTTTGTCTGAGAGAGGCATTCCAAAATTTATAAAGGGTGTGCTAGAAGTCCTCTCCGCCATCTCGAAGCAGGTAGAGGAGATGAAGAGGTCAATCGCCCGTAAGGGTGCAATGGCTTCTTTGAGCCGGTCACTGGCTTATGCACCGGAGCTTAACCCGTCCGAGATGATGGATGGCTTCCCTCAACTCAAAGACGACGACTCGCAGTTCACGCAAGAAGACTATGTCCGTTGCATGAAGGTGTCTCGCATATTGGCAAGCCGGCTGGCCGCAGAAGCCGACCTGTCATCCTATCAAGCGGCTTATTCTGAAGAAAATAAACAACTTCAAGGGCCGACTTTCGAAGCAAGAAGCTTGATCCCTCAATGCCGTAGGCACTTCTTTGCTCCTGATGTTTTCCCATCTCCCCTCTTGCATGTCGAAGTAGAATTTGAAGCTTTAACAAACTTCAATTGGGATGTGGACAACCTTCAGATCTAAGACCCCGAAGACCCGACGCAGGATGACCCAGCGGCGAGTTAAGCAAACATCTGACTCCATATGAAGGTAACCCGACCCTTTTTGACATGCCGAGTTATAGTTTGCTATAAAAAACTTTAAGTGTGCAGATTTTAGGCTCCTTGATAGCATTGTAATAGCGGTAGTTCAAACTGATTGCCTTTGTCATGCCTTCGTGCACGTTTTGGAATTTGAATATCTTTATAAACTTGTCCATCTTTCCTTTAGCCTGGCTATGATCATCTTTCCTGACACTTAGTAGCAGTTTATCACAAAAGATAAGACCTGCAAAATAACAAGATAGAAAATATATTCTCTATCATTTTCAAGGCATCTTTAAAGGCACAACCCAAAGAGGTTAACTCTTATTTATAATCTTGCTTAAAACTCAAGCATTATTTTTCAAAAACATAGGCATGACTGCCAAACTCATGTGCCGGCTCTCACATGGCACATATTTGTCGTGTTATCCTTAACTAGTTTAGGGTCTTTAAAAAGATTGTATGTTAAGAGTACGACGGTCCATATAGCAGAGATACTACAACAGGGCATGAGCATCCCCAAAACCCATAAACCGGCTCTCATGTGACATAAATCTGTGGTTTTAACCTTAAACAGTTTAGGGTCTTTAAAAAGATTGACTGTCTAAGAGTACGAACGGGCCACATGGTGGAGAGACCACAACACACACGTGAGTTTATCCTAGCTTTCTGTAAGCTGACCCTCTCATGAAGAAGCTGTCGTTTTAACCTTAATCAGTACATGGTCTCATTGCAAGATAGACTGTCAAGTTCGGTGGGTCACATGGTGGAGCGACAAGTTGCAAACAGGCAGGTTTAACCCGGGCAAGGCTTAAAAGCCGGTTAAGAAGGTATGAAAGCTAAACCTGGTGGGTTGGAAGCCCCCCAAGTGACCTGTTGAATTATCAACACTTTTGCACAATCTTGTTGCACGGAAAACGATAGAGGCCCCGAATTATGGGGATGCCAAATTTATTATATGAAAAATGTATATACAATGACAGATGTATGTACATTGATGAGAGCCAATGACTCAAGTATAGTAAGGCCGAAGATGAGTAATATTCCACGACCTGTTGGTCTCTTGTCCAGAAGTGCGTGACTCGTTGCTCTCCCGTACATCGATGAGGTAGTATGACCCATTATGAAGATTCTTGCTGACCATAGAAGGTCCTTCCCAAGGTGGGGGGATAACTTGTGCTTGTCCGTCTGGTCTTGAATCAAACGTAGCGCCAAGTCGCCTTCTTGGAACGTCCGGGTCTTGACTCTGCGGCTATGATAGCGACGCAGGTCTTGCTAATAAATTGCTGATCATGCTGCTGCAAGATCTCGTTCCTCATCCAAAGCATCTAGCGCATCCTGACGCGCCGTCTCGTTTTCAGTTTCAACATAAGCCGCCACTCTGGGCGAGTCATGGCAGATATCATTTGGGAGGACATCTTCCGCACCATAAACCATGAAGAAAGCGTATAGCCTGTAGACCTGTTGGGGGTGGTTCTGATACTCCAAAGAACCGAAGGCAACTCCTCCTCCCAACAACCCGACGTTCTCTCCAAAGGGACCATAAGCCGGGGTTTTATCCCTCTGAAGACTTCTTGATTCGCACGCTCTGCTTGCCCATTGGACTGAGGCTGAGCCACAGCTGATACATCAAGCCGGATATGTTCACTTTCACAAAATGCCTTCATCGCCCCCTTGGATAAATTTGTACCATTGTCAGTAATTATACTGCGAGGGTAACCAAAACGAAAGATCAACTTCTTGACGAATTAAACTGTTGTGGCCGCATCACACTTGCTGATTGGCTTTGCCTCAACCCACTTGGTAAACTTGTCAACCGCCACCAAAAGGTGGGTCTTCTTATTCTTGGACCTCTTAAAGGGCCCAACCATATCAAGCCACCAGACCGCAAACGACCAGACATGGGTGCGCCATCCAAATTTCCGACAACCGCCGCACTTGGTAACTATGTCCTCCGCATCTTTATGAGCCGTCAGCCAGAAGAAGCTGTGTCGGTACCACCAAATATTTTGAGCCGGCGTGATGACCACAATCACCGGAGTGTATATCATGTAGAATTTCCTTTGCCTTCTTTAGCGGAAACGCAACACTGAAAAACGCCAGTCACACTGCACCGATGCAACTCATCATTGACAATAGTCATGGACTTGGACCGCCTCATGATATGCCGCACCATGGTCTCATCCTCGGGTAACTCGTCGCGAGTCAAATACTCCAGATACAACAACGTCCAGTCATGGATAGCACAGAGAGCCACCACCAATTGTCCCTCCGGGTCAGGTACAACCAGATCCTCCTCAGAAGGTAACTTGGCTAACGGGCGATGCAAAACATCTAGGAACATATTAGGTGGCACCAGCTTGCCTTGAGACCCCAGTCTTGATAAAGCGCCAGCCGCCTCGTTCTTGCGACGATCGATATGATGCACCTGATACCCTTTGAAGTGACCGACAACGATATCAACCGCCTGGCGATGAGCCGCCATACATGGGTCCTTAGAATCCCACGTGCCAGACACTTGCTGAGCCACTAGGTCCGAGTCGCCCAAGCATCTGACCCGACTTAGATTCATATCCTTAGCCACACGGAGACCATGAAGCAAAGCCTCATATTCAGCTGCATTGTTAGTATAAGGAAATTAGCCTTAACACATAACAAAACTTGTCACCTCGAGGGGAAGTTAACACCACTCCAGCCCCCAAGCCTTCCAATTGCCTGGATCCATCAATGTGGATTGTCCAGTATTGTCGGGACCCCGATCCTAAGCCATAAGAATCCAGCCTGTAACACATCACATCACTTTGCGGCCTCACGCACGGTTATCTCCACGGCTGCCACCTTACCTGGGCCGGGACCGTTTGCGTCTTTTTGCTCACATATGTGAATGTGTCGCTAGCATTCAAATGTCAAAGAACCCGGGTCGACATGACTAGCCATAGAACCCAAGTGGCACATCCATACTAGGACAGGCATACGTAACCCAACAATGCAGGTGTCAATCTCTAGCGTGTGTAGACGAGTCATAGCAAGCTACAAGGACTCCATTACGCCATGGGACATAAATGTCATCACTGCATGTAGATGAGTCTTAGCAGGCTACAGGGACTCCATTACACTTTGAGACATTTCCCCAAAGGGACAGACACAGCAGCAAAGAAGGATACGTGCGGGTCAATCAATGTGTCTGGAGCAGTAGCAAGCTACCAAGGCTCGGTGGAAGCACAAAGAGGCATTTCCCCGTAAAGAGTACTACTAAAGGCACACAAGTAGGTGTCGAATCCCACACATACCAATGCATTTCAAACATACACGCAATATGCACGATATGCGTAGATACAACATGGCATCACAACATAAATCTATGACTCAAGTATTCATTAATGACTCATAGGAGCCAACATAGTGTGATATTACAAACAGGGGTCACATGACCCAACACTCAAGTCATACAAGCAACAAGCGGAAGCAAAACATGTCTGGGTACAGACTTCTACTAAAAGTGGCTGGAGGAGCCTAAAAAGCTACAACGACCCTACCAAAGGAACCAGACCACTGTCTGGATTCCCAAGCTAATCCGGTCAACATCGCACTTCACGTCATAAGAATCACTAATGAGACTGACGTCTCCTATGCAAAAACATAAATTAAGCAAACGTGAGTACAAATGTACTCAGCAAGACTTACATCAGAACTAACTACATATGCATCAGTATCAATGAAGGGGGTTGTGGAGTTTATTTCAGAAAGCCACCTTTGACTCTTGGCTAACATGTACTACGACTACAAGTACTTTCTTTGATACTAGGATAGCGCACACGAGTCCACATATTCACCATATCAATACACCACAATGGATCCACTCCCTTCTCCCTACGAGAAGGCCATCCATAACACTCACACTTATCTTGCGCATTTTAGAATATCCATTTCACTTTTCTATGTACCACATAAGCAATCCAAGTAGTCCATATCCGAGGATGCGGCTATTCGAACAGATTAATAAACCCTGCAGGGGTATACTTCTTCACACACGCCCTCACCACTTATCACCATATGCACGTCATGCATCTCGGCAACCTTCAAGCGGAAGCACTGGCATGGGCGTCGGCCATGACCGTTAACCACACAAGACCCTAGTCCAGGTTTATCTCCTATTTGAGACTGAACCCGCAAGGAAGTTCGGCCAAAGTTTCCAATACGGCCCCAAACGATGTGTACAGGGTTCCCAAGCCCACCTCGATGGATGGTTCTACGCTTGGTACACCCGGCCACTGGTGCATGTATCGCGCCATATCCTACCCCTCTGGTCAGCACTATGCACGGCCGCCAGCACATCCTACAAACACCAAAAACTAGTTGCAACTCCTGGACAGAGATCAAGGTGATTAATAAGCGGAGAGGGTCAATTAAGGATCCCAATGCGCGGTAGTATCTTGTCTTGGATGACATACACATAACTTAGCTCCCAAAGACGGTCCCAATGAGACAACCCGCCATGTACTCCTACATGGCCTTTCATCGCTACCTTTACCAACTCGTGTTCACACACTTAGCTCTCACACAGTAGGACATGCTCACCACCATTCCAATTTATCACCCAGATGGATCAGACCCGACACAACTCTAAGCATAGCAAGCACAATAAGCAAGCATGCATGAGTAAGCACAACAAGGCTCAAGCAGTTGCTACTCATGCTAAGTGGTTTCAACTATTTACTGTGGCAAACACAGGTCATGCAAAGGAATGGGTTCAACTACCGAGAACATGTAACAGTTGAATCGTGATTGTCCTAATGCAATAAAAAAGAGCAGGAGCGAGAGAGTAGGATTTTATCGGGATGTTTAAGGAGGGGTTGCTTGCCTGACACTTCTAAACATGGTAAAGCTCTTCATCGGTGACATCGATTTCATCATCGGAACAACGTCTACCGAGAGTGAACAACACTGGCAAACAGAGAAATGAACACATTCAATGTGATGCAACAAACATGATGTATTCTATGGCATGTTAAGGTACTGGATTTATCTAGTGCAATAGATAGTCATATTAAGTGAAGTGGAATTCAAATATATACTATATTCCAACTCCAACACTATTTATGAAATTGTCCTAATCATCATTTGTCCTAGTTGGTGATGTTAAATTGCCCAAACATGCATGATCATGGCATAAACAGGTTCATTGGATTTTTCTGATCATTTTTCATATATAAAATATTTTCATCTGACTTACAGATTATTTTCTATGATTTTTAGAAGTTTTAAGCATTTTTTGGAATTTCCTAGTTATTCTTTAAACAAAAAATTCCTTTATTGCATCAACATTGTGTCATCATGACCTCAGCAGGTCAACTGAACGTCTCAGGTCAAACCTAACCAGTAGGTCCCACTGGTCAGTGACACAGTCACTAACAGAGTTTAGTTTTAACCCTTAATACTAATTAACATGACAGGGCCCACTAGTCAGTGGCCCATTAAACTAATTAATCGAGTTAATTAATATAGTGCCTAACCTAAACTTAACCAGAGTTTGGGCCTACCTATCAGTGCCGGAGGGGAGGTCAAATCCTGGTCAACCGGGGTCAAACTCGCCAGAGTTGAACCGCGACTCATTGCCGGCGTCTCGAGAGACGGCGGGGGGCATCGAGATTCCTCCTCCGGCGACAAAATGGCCGGTGGAGGGCACCTACGTGGAGCTAGCGCTCGATCACATCCATCTAAGCTAGCGGGAGGGGTTGAGGTGGCTTATGGTGACGACGGCGAGCAACTTGGCGGTGGCTAGAGTTCGGCCACAACGGGGACGACAGCTAGGCGACGCAATCGACGAAGGGGGCAGGAAAAACCCGAAGAAGAGATCATAGCGGATCTTCTGGAGGGCTCAGCGCACTCGCGGATGCTCGGACAGTGGCGAATCGATCATTGGCAGCGACGACATCCCGAGCAGGAAGACAATGGCGGGATGGAGATGCAGAGCTTCTCGCGATGCCCACCTTGGCCTGGAGGTTGAGGGTGATCGTACGGTTCTCCTGAGCACGGGGCAGAGGCTCTCAATGGCCGATGGCTATGGTGGCTGCGACAACACGAGCTCGGAGGCTTCGGCCATGGGGGTGGGGGGGTGGGGAGAGCGAGAGGCAGAGCGAGGAGGGGGCAAAATGGAGGCTAGCTCGATGACGACGGCTCTCCCGAGCCCATCCCACTTACTAGAGCGACGGGGAGGCCAAGCAGGCAGGTGGCATGGCACCCCTAGCCGTGCGTCGTGATCGGTCTCTCTTGTGCCAGTGGGCAGAGGAAGAAGACGACCCTACCCTTGGTGGGCTGGGCCTCTTCTGCACGTAAGCCCAGGTAACACTTTTCCTCTTTATTTCTGTTTTCTATTTTCTGTCATTTTTTGTATTTATTGCTTGTGCAAAAATACTAAGGCAAAAACCCTGAGATAATTTATGGGCCATGAACTAAATATTTCGAAGTCCCACAAATAGTTTCAAAATATTTGTATCCACTAAGATATTTATAGTGCTTTATTAATTCATTTCAGTAGTATTAAAGGATTATTTTAAAATGTTATAGTTGTTGTGAAAAATAAAATGTCCCCTAAAATGTTGCTGCCACCATTTATCAGAAATAGTGAACATTTTTGAAGAGTGTTTTGGATTTATTGAAAATTCAATTGTTGGAGTTTTGTTTATTCAATGAAGTGCTAGGGTTTGTCATCCTCATTTCATATTCACTTGAATTTAAACATGATGACATGATGCACATGCAATGACAAGCAGAGCCTAAGCTAGGGTTGTGACAAGTATGTATTGTCCGGATTCTCCTCAGGTGTCTCGCTCTCCGTGCAGTCGTTATGAAATCCACCAAGGCTTGAGACTTGACAGCCGTCCGAGGCACATACTTGAAATTAAGAGGTCCATGCTCTAGTGCCCATTTAGCAATCCTTCCGGTGGCCTCTCTGTTTTGAATGATATCACCTATAGGCGCAGAGCTGACCACCATGATTGGATGTCCAAGGAAATAATGCTTCAGCTTGCGATTCGCCTTGCACACCCCATATATCAGCTTTTGCCAATGCGGGTACCTCCGCTTGGACTCTATCAACACCTCACTAACATAGTAAACCGGCCGTTGAACCGAATATTCCTTTCTTGTCTCTTTGCGCTCCACAACCACTGCGGCACTAACGGCCCTGTTGTTAGCCGCCACATTACAACAATAACGGCTCTTTCTCCGTAGGGCTAGCCAGAACTAGCGGCTCAACTAACTGTTTCTTGAGCGCTTCAAACGCCTCATGGACAACATCACTCCAGACAAAATCATCTGTCTTCTTCATCATCTGATACAAAGGGATAGGCTTCTCGCTAAGGCGGCTTATGAACCGGCTTAAAGCGGCGATATGACCCACCAGACGATGGACATCCTTAATGCACGCCGGCTTAGACAATGAGGTGATGGCCTTGATTTTGTATGGGTTAGCTTCGATCCCTCTTTCCGAGACTAGAAAACCTAAGAGCTTGCCTGCAGGTACACCAAAAACACATTTGGCCGGGTTAATCACCATCTTTAGACCTGCATATTATCAAAAGTCTCCTTCAGATCGTCAAGTAGAGTCTCCTTCTTCCTTGACTTGACAAGAATATCATCAACATAAGCATCAACATTGCGCTCAATCTGACTATGAAGGTTGTTCTATACACAATGTTGATAAGTCGCTTGTGCACTCTTAAGTCCAGAAGGCATGGACACATATCATAAAACCCCAAAAGGCGTGATGAAAGACGTCTTCTCTTGGTCTTTGACTGCCATCTTGAACTGATGGTAATCCGAATAAGCATCCATGAAACACAAACTCTCACAACCCGCCGTGGCGTCAATGATCTGGTCAATGCGACTAAGAGCAAACAGATCAACCGGACAAGCCTTATTAAGATCCGTATAATCCACACACATGCGCCATGTGCCGTTATTCTTGAGCACAAGCACCGGGTTGGCTAACCATTTCGGGTGAAAGACTTCCACAATGAACCCTGCCGCTAAGAGCCGGGCTATCTCTTCCTCAATAGCTTTGCGCCGCTCCTCATTGAAACGTCGAAGAAATTGCTTGACCGACTTAAATTTAGGGTCCACATTAAGATGGTGCTCAGCGAATTCTCTCGGTACACCCGACATGTCAGAGGGCTTCCATGCAAAGATGTCCCGATTCTCACGGATGAATTCGATGAGTGCGCTTTCCTATGCGGGGTCCATATTACCCCAATAGTGAACTGCTTCGATGAATTGCCATCAGTGAAATCCACCAATTTGGTATCTACCGCCACAAACTCGAGGGGCGGCTCAGCCTCTGTACTGGGCTTATTCAACGGATTCATATCCGCCGGGTCAACATTATCCGTATAGAACTTGAGCTCCGCCTCAGCAAAACTTGACTCTGCATATGCAGTGTCGCCCTCCTCACACTCAAGGGCTATCTTTTGATCACTATGCACCGTGATTGTCCCTTTCAGAGCTGGCATCTTGAGTTGCAAGTAGACATAACAAGGCCTGGCCATGAACTTAGTGAAAGTCGGCCGCCCAAACAGGGCATGATATGGACTCTTAATTTTGACCACCTCGAACCACAAGGTTTCCACTCTTCAATTATATTCATCACCAAACGCCACCTCAAGAGCAATCTTTCCCGCTGGATAAGCAGACTTGCCCGACACAACACCATGGAAGACCATGGACAAAGGCTTAAGAGCTTTGTCGGTCAATTCCATTTGGCGAAAGGTGTCATAGTACAAGATGTTGATGCTGCTGCCACCGGCCATCAGTACCTTTGTGAATTTGTAGCCTCCCACCTGAGGTGCCACTGTCAGTGTCAAAACCGGCGGATCTCAGGTAGGGGTCCTGAGCTGTGAGACTGGGATCAATGGTAACAAGGGGACGAAGGTGACGATGTTTACCCAGGTTTGGGCCCTCCTATGGAGGTAAAACCCTATGTCCTACTTGATTATATTGATGGTATGAAGGCTACAGAGTTGATCTACCTCGAGATCGAATAGCTAGAACCCTAGATGAGTTTCTGTGCCATACAATCTAAAACCCCTCGGCTTATATAGATGTCGTAGGTCGGTTGCACATCAAAGGGAAAAACATGCCTATCTACCATACCAAACATGGAAAACACGCCACAACTCCTAAGACTTCCTCCCTGGTGACGGGGCCTTTGATCAATCCAATGCTCAGTAGGCGGCCCATAAGAAATAGGCCGGCCATCCCAGGACCCCTTAATCAAGGACTCCCTCAGTAGCCCCCGGAGTAGCCTCCAATGCCGAGGCACACTATCCAAACAATCTTGTGCGTCGAAGTCTTCAGCTTGCGAGGCGAGTCCCTTTATCCCTTGTTGTTCGGAACCATCATGTCATCGGCAAAATCTCAAACATCAAGCACTTGTGGGACCCATTGTAATAACTTTTGGCGCTTCTCGATCCGCGTGCGCCTATGGGAGATGAGAGGTCCAACAACTTTTTACAAGACTGCCCTTTGTTCAAAGGGAGCACCACCCATTTAAACAAACTGAATTGTGGTTTTAGGCCACATCTTCATCTTCTTCCCCATAAAAAAACTTCAAGCAAGAAGTTACCACAAAAAACATGGCGAGCGCCCCCAGCTCTTCCTCGGGTCCTTACGACTCTCATCCTCGGGATTGGGCAAGCTGCTCAGTATCCCTCCTTTGTCTGCGCTACCTCGAGACCCAAGGGTATCTTCCTTCCTCAGATCGAGCAGCTACTCGTGCCGGCTTGACTTCTTTTAACAATGAAGCCTTCACGGAGAGATTCCCTAATCCCTAAAAGGCAGAGCAGGTATGCTTCATTCCCTTCCTCTTGCAGGGTCTAGGATTCCCCATTCATCCTTTCCTAAGGGGACTACTGGAGCTCTATGGGATCTAGCTCCATCATCTTACCCCTGGATCTATTCTGCATATTTCGGGTTTTGTCACCCTCCGCGAGATGTTTCTGGGCTGCAAGGCACATTTTGGATTATGGAGGAAATACTTCTGCCTCGCCCCCCGCACTCGGGGTGAGACAATTCGGGAAATCGGAGGAGCCAAAGTATGCCTCATAGCCGGGACAGGGTATCCAGTGGGGACACTAAAGAAGGAGTCCAAAGAGTGGTATTCAGAATGGTTCTATATCAAGGATGTTCCCCTATTCGATCCATTTCAGAGGGGTTTGCCCGAATACTCCGACGTCCCTTTGAAGAAAAGGTACAACTAGCGACCGAAGAGTTCATCCCAAGAGGACGGTGCCGAAGTGCAATGCCTGGCCGCCCACATAAGGCTACTGTCTCATCACAAGCTAGCCATGATCGATGTAATGGCCGCCGCTATCACCTGATGCGTTTAGCCTCTTCAACATACAATACACCCTCTGCGGCATTGCAACAGGACAAGTGATACCACTCGCTCCCGACGACTGGGCCCTGCTAATCAAGCGGCGTTAGTGGACGCACTTGCCGACCTGTATAAAGGGGAAAAGGAAGACTTTGTTCGGCTGCCGGTTAAGGAGGTTTACTCAAGCTACAACCCCATCGAACAGGTAAGCCTCTCGATCCTATGACCTGAGCTTGGGCTTCACATTTGCCCCCCCTTTTGACCCGAGCTTTTAATCCGTGTCAACATGAATGGAGGAGCTTTGTAGAGACAGTCAATTGTCTGGCCCCCAACCATAGAACTATGCTCGTGACGACGATCCAGAGTTGTCAATCGAGTTTGAAGACGGGGTATATTTCCAGGAGAGCCTTGATCGCTCCAAGTTTGTTTTAATCAAATTATACCTAGTTGAAAAATAGTAGAGATTCCTATAACAATATAGAAATAAACTAAGAAAATTATATTATTATTATCATCAAGTAAAACACCTAATGTTTAAGCAACAGAACCTACTAAAACAAATTATAACCAAATCTAATTTAACTAACTAAAAACTAAATTAGTTAAACTATGCTAACCACTAGGCAGATTCTCTTTATAGCTAAAACACTAAAACAATACATCCTAAAAATCCTCAAACTAAGCATGCTGATAGTCCTAACTAATACCAAGCAGTAGCAAAAAGATTCATATAAAAATCTATTTTAAACTCTAGTTATTCAGATTTGAGTATTTTGAGCAAATTTGATTAAGTTCAAATTTAAAATCTAAGACTACAGGGTGAAACTACATGAAATATGTGAGCTAATGCAAAAAGAATCAATTTAAAACACTAAATAGTTTAAAAGATATAAACAAAACAAAATCAGAAAACCTTCTGTTGACTAAAACAAAACAGAAAATAGAAAATAAACTAACAGACGGTCGAGGCTACGTGGCAACTCCCTATTGGCTGCTAGCGTGAACGCGGAGAAAATGCGGGCGGTCGACCGAACTAAAGAAGAAAATGGTTCGGGTTATTAAAAGATCTAATAAGGATCGTTGATCCATGATCGAATGGAAGAGAGCAGGGGGGGGGCTCACAGTGAAGGGGGGGTCGCCGGCGAGGGGTCCTCCGGCGAGGCCGAGGCGACGAGGTCGTCAGGGGCGTCACTCCGGTGGTCGAGGAGGTTGTCGGAGAGGTCCAGGAAACGAAGGCTGGCGTCCGGCGTCGATTGGTGGTGACGATGGGGCGAGGGGTGGAGTGGAGCGTCGTCCAGGAGCTCGGGGAGGGTTCGGTCGGGGCAGAGCTCCGGCGAGCTCGAGCGGGAGTTCTAGCGAGGGACAGAGAGGGGTTCGGGGGGGGGGGGAATGGAGTGCGGAGGGGTCCGCTCTTATATAGGGGTGAGGCAGAGCGAGAGAAGGAGGGAGGAGGGAGATCCGGTGGAGAGATCTCCGACGACGGCGGCGCACGCGCGAGGACGGGGACGATCGCGCGGATGGCACCATCGGACAGTGGGACCGGCTTGTCAACGAGAGGGAGGGCGGCGTTTGCGCGTCGGTCAGCCGACTCATAATAAATTCGCGAGTAAATGCCCGTGGGCCGGCCCATTAAATATAAATCTGTTTCCTTTTTTAAATCCAGGGCATTAAAACCTCTTTAAAAGCATTCAAAACATTTCCAAATATAGGCAATATATATATCAAAATGATCAGGAGAATTAATTATATTCAATGAACATTTTTCCTCTGTCATTTGAATATTTGAATTTTTTTTTTCAGAAATTGCCTATTTGGTTTTAAAACCTTTTGCAAATATTTTTCAAAGGACCCCCTGGTTCTTTTTGTTCAAATATATCACCAAGATGACCCTGGTGTGGAGTGTGATGTTACTCCCCTCTTATTTTGAACTTTTTCCAAGGTTTTCAAATAGGTGAAAGCAACACATTGAAAATAGAAAGGGACTTTCAGAAAGTCAGAAGAAGCATTTCAACTAGTTCATACATTCAAGCAATGATGATGGTGATGCATAGCTATATTTCATAACATTCCAAAATGAAATTTTGGGATGTTACAAACCTACCCACCTTAAGATGAATCTCGCCCTCGAGATTCGGGTTGGCTAGAAAATAGGTGTGGGTGGTCTCTACGAAGGTCTTCTTCGCGTTCCCAGGTGGCTTCTTCCTCGGTGTGGTGACTCCACAAAATCTTACAGAACTTGATGATTCTGCTGCGGGTAACTCTGTTGGCAGTCTCGAGGATTCTGACAGGCTTCTCCTTGTAGGTCAGATCACTGTCAAGTTGTATGGCCTCTAGGGGCACTGTGTCTCTCAAGGGAATATCATCCATCTCAGCATGGCATTTCTTCAGCTGGGAAACATGGAAAACATCATGAACTCCGGACAATCCTTCCGGCAATTCCAGCTTGTATGCAACTTCGCCTCTACGTTCAAGAATTTTGTAGGGGCCTATGAATCTGGGTGCTAACTTTCCTTTAACACCAAACCTCTTGATTCCTCGAAGTGGGGACACACAAAGATATGCTCGGTCTCCCACTTCATACGTCACTTCCTTGTGTTTGCTATCAGCATAACTCTTCTGTCGAGATTGAGCTATCTTGAGTCTGTCATAAATCAGCTTGACTTTCTCTTCAGAATCTCGGATAAGGTCGGGACCAAAAAGTTTTCGGTCTCCAACACCATCCCACATCAATGGTGTTCTGCACCTCCTTCCGTATAAAGCTTCGAAAGAGGCCATCTTCAGACTGGTCTGATAACTGTTGTTGTATGAAAATTCTGCGTAAGGTAAATTGTCATCCCAACTAGATCCATAATCTAGCTCACAAGCTCTCAACATGTCCTCCAAAATCTGGTTGACTCTCTCAGTCTGTCCATCGGTCTGCGGATGAAAAGCTGTACTGAACTCCAGTCTCGTACCCAAAGTTTCATGTAACTGATGCCAAAACTTTGAGGTAAATTGTGTTCCTCTATCTGACACGATACTCCTCGGAACTCCATGCAGACATACGATCCTGGTCATATATATCTTGGCCAGCTTAGCACTGGTATAGGTGGTCTTCACTGGAATGAAATGAGCCACCTTGGTCAGACGATCGACCACTACCCAGATGGAGTCATAACCTGAACGGGTCCTGGCTAGTCCTGTGATGAAGTCCATACCAAGCTTATCCCATTTCCACTCGGGTATCGGCAAAGGTTGGAGTAACCCTGCTGGTTTCTGATGTTCCGCCTTTACTCGCTGACAAACATCACATACCGCAACATGTTCGGCAATATCTTTCTTCATACCTGTCCACCAGTAACTTTCCTTCAAATCTAGGTACATCTTGGTGTTGCCTGGGTGTATCGAGTATGGTGAATCGTGGGCTTCTTGAAGTATCAACTTCCTGAGCTCTGGGTCATTAGGCACATAGATTCGGTTCTCGAACCACAAAGTTCTGTGTTCATCCTCACGAAAACCTTTAGCTTTATCATCTTTCATTCTCTGCTTAATCTCAGCTATCTCCTTGTCCGACTTCTGGGCTTCACAAATTCTTTCGGTCAATGTGGACTGGATCTCCAGTGTGGCAACATATCCTTGCGGAACTATCTCCAACCGAAGCTTTCTCAGATCTTTGGTTAACTCCTGGGGTAATCCTCCGGCTATGAGTGTGTTCACATAACTCTTCCGACTCAAAGCATCTGCCACAACATTTGCCTTTCCTGGATGGTAATGTAATCTCATGTCATAGTCCTTGATTAACTCTAACCATCTCCTCTGTCTGAGGTTCAACTCTTTCCGCGTGAAGATATATTTCAGGCTCTTATGGTCGGTGTAAACATCACAACTATTTCCGATAAGGAAATGTCTCCACGTCTTGAGTGCGTGCACTAAGGCTGCTAGTTCCAAATCATGGGTGGTATAATTCAACTCATGAGGTCGTAGTTGTCTGGATGCATAAGCTACAACCTTTCTATCTTGCATGAGTACTCCTCCAAGTCCTTGACGTGAAGCATCACAATAAACCTGGAAGTCCTTCCGAATATTGGGCAAAATCAACACTGGGGCTGTGACCAAACGTTTCTTCAACTCCTGGAAACTGGCCTCACATTCCTCAGTCCAGATATACTTAGACTCTTTCTTCAACAACTTTGTCATGGGCTTGGCAATCTTTGAGAAATTCTCAATGAATCTCCGGTAATATCCGGCAAGTCCGAGAAAACTGCGGATCTCCTTAACTGAGGTGGGTGACTTCCACTCAGTGACTGCTTCAACCTTAACGGGGTCCACTGCTATTCCATCTCCGGAAATAACATGTCCAAGGAATCCGACTTCCGTCAGCCAAAATTCACATTTACTGAACTTGGCATACAACTGATGTTCTCTCAGCTTCTCCAGAACTAAACGCAAGTGTTCCTTGTGTTCTTCCTCGCTCTTGGAGAATATCAAAATGTGATCGATGAACACCACGACAAACTTGTCCAAATATTCCATGAATACTTTGTTCATCAAATTCATGAAGTAGGCAGGAGCATTAGTCAAACCAAAGGACATGACTGTATACTCGTATAAGCCATACCTGGTGGTGAAAGCTGTTTTGGGTATATCCTGTTTACGAATCTTCAGTTGGTGATACCCTGATCGAAGATCGATCTTGGAGAATACTTTGGCGCCTACTAGCTGATCAAACAAGTCATTAATCATCGGCATAGGGTACTTGTTCTTGATAGTCACCTTGTTCAAGGCACGATAATCGACTACCATTCTCAAGGTTTTATCCTTCTTCTCCACCAAAAGAACTGGGGCTCCCCAAGGTGAAGAACTTGGGCGAATATACCCTTTGTCCAATAACTCCTTAATTTGCTTCTTGATTTCCACTAGATCATTTGCGGGCATCCGATAGGGTCTCTTGGAAATTGGGGCTGTCCCTGGTTGTAGCTCTATTAGGAACTCAATCTCCCTATCTGGTGGCATGCCTGGTAATTCTTCCGGAAATACATCCAGAAAGTCTTTTACCATAGGTACTTCCTCCTGAACAACTCCTGTGAGGGAATTTAACTGAGCACTCATACGTGTGCGTCGGGATACATACTTAATCCTCGTGTTCTCCGGGGTGGTGAGTGAAACAGACTTGCTGGGGCAGTCAAGGTTTCCTTCATACTTGGTCATCCAATCCATGCCTAGGATTACATCCAATCCCTGGGATTCTAAGACGATAAGGTCGGTGGGAAAAACATGGTTTCCTATATTGAGTTTCAAAGCATGGCATCCTATCCCTGTCATCATCATACCACCTGGGGAACTGACCTTAATGGGCTGACTAAGGGTTTTGGTGGGCAAACCATACTTTTCCACAACCACCCTTGATATGAATGAATGAGTTGCACCGGAATCAAAAAGTACTGTAACTGGACGTGAATGCAATAAAAACTTACCAACCATAGTCTCGGGTTGATCATAGACTTCTTCCACGTCGAGGTGGTTCACCTGGGCACGAGGAAACGGATTTGGCTTCTTGGCTGCGGAGTTGCCGTTTCCATTTCCCTGCTTGCTCTGGGGACACTCAGTAGCATAGTGCCCTGTCTTCTGGCACTTGAAACAGGTGATGTGGTTCAGATCCTTCTGAGTAGGAGCGTGACGGTGCTGGTTGTTTTTCCCATTCCCATTGTCAGTCTTGAAGTTGCCATGGTTGGGACGAGCATTCCCATTTCCTCCATGGTTGTGCACGGCATGAGTGTGCCTTCCAAACTTACTGGTCCCTGATCCGGTATTCCCTGAGTACGGGGAGTAGCGGGGCTTCTGATGAGCTCCAGAGTTGAACTTCCCTTGAGTATACTTCCTCTTGCGGTTCTCGACTTGTTGTTGTTTTCCCTCCAAGATGAGGGCCTTGTCCACCAGTTCTTGGTAGTTGTTGAAAGTAGCCACTACCAGCTGCATGCTCAACTCATCGTTGAGTCCTTCCAGAAACTTCTCCTGCTTGGCCGCATCATCGGCCACGTCTCCTGCTGCATAATGAGCCAATGTGCCGAAGTCGTCCACGTACTGGGCCACGGAGCGATTACCCTGGCGCAAGTTGCGAAACTCGCGCTTCCTCAGACTCATAGCTCCAGCTGAGACATGTGCGGTGCGGAAAGCTTGCTTGAACTGCTCCCAAGTTACATCAGTAATAGGATATGTGGTGGTGTAGTTCTCCCACCATGAAGCTGTTGGTCCATCCAGTTGATGTGCGGCAAAGCGCACCTTCTCAGCGTCAGTACATCCAGCGGTGACGAGTTCCCTCTCCATCTTACGGAGCCAGTCATCTGCCACAATGGGCTCAGTGCTACTAGAGAAAGTTGGAGGGTTCAACCTCAGAAAACGGGTGAGGTTGTCAGCCTGAGGTGGATGGTGGTGGTTGTTGTTCTGGTTGTTGGTCTGATTCTGGATCAATAGCTGCATCAGTGCATTCTGCTGCTGAAGGAGTTGCGTGAGTTCTGGCGGGAAGGTGAAGTCGGACTCACGACATGGAGGCATCTTGCTGTTTTCAGAGGGGTGAGAATTAGAATAGAACAAGGACCTAAAAGGGGGAATTCACTACCCATATGCAATGCAACAAACATATCACACCAAACACTCATTCATTTATTCAATCAAGGTCAAACATCGATTACAAATCTCCATTCAAACTAAACATCGACCTACGCTTTAATGAGGAAAATGAAGATACATGGGGGCATAACTAAAGTTTTCCTTGGAAGTACATGGTGACTGAGCCTCCTCTAGTGGTGCTCTCCTCATAGTCATCATCGTCGCTGATGAAAGGAGCCAAGTCTCCCTCGGGGTGAAGATTTTCCCTCATGTCCATCTGTTCCTCCAGAGTTGCGATGCGAGTGTTTAGCTTGTCGATCCTCTCTAAGAAATCCTTCACCTCATACTCATGTTCGTACTCGGCTTCCCGTAAGTCAGCTTCAAGGTCAATCTCACGGTTCATCAGATTCTTGATTGTCTTCGTGTCTGCACGTACCCAAAGCTCCAAAGTCCTGATGTGAGTCTCCAAGGTCTGGATATAGGAAATGGTGGTGTCTGCAGTGGGAGTGGTTATGATGTTTCCATTGGCATCCCTGCGACAAACCACGCTGAGTCCTGGTGAAATGGTTCCACCTCTGTATTCCTCCTGAATACGTCCAAGGGCACGATGAATGGCCATGTCTCTCCCAAGTATCCAGCTGGGTGCCACAAACTTGAAGTCGATGGGTTCCTTTCGATTCCCAAAGGTCTTCCCTGGAATGTGCACCTCGATCCTGTAGCGTCCATCTTGGGGAAAGGACATGATAGGAGTCTCGGTGATGCTCGGTAAAGCAATCCTCACGTCCCTGACGATCCTCATCAACTCCTTGCCAAAGGGCATCGTTGCGTTAGGCTGGCAAAACTCCGTGATCAACACTGGGATGAAGGTGGCCATCTATAAATTTTGAAATAATCGGAGAGAAGTCAGAAACGAGTAGATGAGAGTATAAGAATTTTAAAGACAAAGAGAAATAAGTCCTAAGGCTTTCCAATCCTAGAGGTTACGCCCTATGGTCAGCGTGTGTTCTGATACCATTTCTGTAGCGACCCGACCTGAAAGGTCGAATCTCCGGTGTTTCCATACCATCCCAAGATCATGCTGGTACACACACGGTACATCAATGTATATATCAAAGGGAAATCACACATCATTTATTAATCGTAAATCTCATATCGAGTCCTTTATTAGAATAAAGATTACAATAAAGTGGCTGAAGGCCAACTCATGAGAATATCTAAATCTTGCGGAAGCATCGAAGGTAGATGAGTCCATTTGACTCCAAGGGCATCTCACCGAGCGTAGAGCGTATCCTCACTCCTGGTCGGAAAAGTACTCTGCAACATGATACGTTGCAGCCGTGTAGGTCAGCATATGGAATATGCCGGCAAAGTCACAAGAGAGGGGTGAAAAGATAATCATCTAATCTACATGCATATATGGCAGGTGGGGTAGTATGTTTTTGCGTAAAGCCAATTTTCCTACATCAAGAGAGGGCTAAGCAAAATTATTACTAAGTTGGTTGATTAATGAGATGGTTCCACCAACCAATTCTCATACCTAAGTTATTAATACCCGCATCATCATATTAATTGTGTTGAGGGTTCCGGAAGTTTCAGTTCCTTTGGCTCAAGTCATCCATGACCGTGGACACGGCTAATCGATTAGGTTTGAGTACTCTACAGAGTTTTGCACACATTCCCCACAAGATTTGGTCGCCTCCGTTTGATTTCTCGCACTTCAGGGTGTTTGAGAAACGGATGACGAAAACATGGTCTTCCAAAGGGTTTCCCTACGACTGTGTCGGTGCCCATCCTTTCCTACCGTTCTTCTACCTCTCGTAGCACCGCCTGTCCAGGGTCACCACGATATCCAACCAAGCCAGAGCCCATAATGACTTGTGGCTGTGCAGGTAAGCCTTGGGTCTTGAAGCATCCATCCATCTCTTTGTGCCTGGGTGGACCTTTCCGCATGATTACTGGCACATCTCTAGCATCATCTAGGCTAACCACTGGTTTCTCCTGGGCGCCGTTCAACCATCATCCACCCAGAGGTAAGTTGAAAACTCAGAGTCTTGAAGTCTTGATCATCTTGCAGGTCTTGAAATTATTACCTCACAACTCTCATGAATCACACAACCAACCCCGTCTACTAATAGCATAGCAAAATTAAATCAACGTTTCCCGAGGCCAATGTGTCAAAGGGTTGAGGGGTGCCTACCACATGATACTACATCAAGTAACCAATTTTCCAATTTACCTACTTTGCATGCAATTGGGGAGATGGTAGAACTAATGCAATAAAAACATAGGTATACATGGTCAAAGTGACTTGCCAGATTGACGATCTTCGTACTCGAGGGATTCTAGGTAACAAGCCTTGCACTCCGGATGATCTAACGAATCAATCAAGAGCACTCAATAAGCATACAACAAAATGTTGCAACTCACAAAATCAGAAATGAACTAGAATAACTCAAGACAAAACAAGGCACAATCACAAGAAAAGAAAAACATCACATAGTTTGGTTTTCTAAAAGTTGGTGGTAAACTACTAATAACAATATAGAATGTAATTGTATTATAATTAACTAAAACAATAGTTGACAGAAAAGAACAATAAAATATTTTATTAATAAACAGAATTAAATTCATAGAAAACTCTTGTGAAAGAAAAACTATTAAAGTTAATTTGTTTTTTTATAAAACTCTACTACATGAAATGGGTTAGAGTTTCCCAACAAAAGAGTGAACTAAACTATATTTTTATTAACAAAACATTTATCTTAACAGAAAACAATTCACTAAAACTTTCTTAGAAAACAAAATCTTTTTATCTAAAACTTAGTTAAAGGAAACTATTACTAACTAGTTTGTTTTAATCAAATTATACCTAGTTGAAAAATAGTAGAGATTCCTATAACAATATAGAAATAAACTAAGCAAATTATATTATTATTATCATCAAGTAAAACACCTAATGTTTAAGCAACATAACCTACTAAAACAAATTATAACCAAATCTGATTTAACTAACTAAAAACTAAATTAGTTAAACTATGCTAACCACTAGGTAGATTTTGTTTATAGCTAAAACACTAAAACAATACATCCTAAAAATCCTCAAACTAAACATGATGATAGTCCTAACTAATACCAAGCAGTAGCAAAAAGATTCATATAAAAATCTATTTTTAAACTCTAGTTATTCAGATTTGAGTATTTTGAGCAAATTTGATTAAGTTCAAATTTTAGAGTTCAAATTTAAAATCTAAGACTACAGGGTGAAACTTAAAGAAATATGTGAGCTAATGCAAAAAGAATCAATTCAAAACACTAAATAGTTTAAAAGATATAAACAAAACAAAATCAGAAAACCTTCTATTGACTAAAACAAAACAGAAAATAAAAAATAAACTAACGGACGGTCAAGGCTACGTGGCAACTCCCTATTGGCTGCTAGCGTGAACGCGGGGAAAATGTGGGCGGTCGACCAAACTAAAGAAGAAAACGGTTCGGGTTATTAAATGATCTAATCAGGATCGTTGATCCATGATCGAACGGAAGAGAGCGGGGGGGGGGGGGGGCTCACAGTGAAGGGGGGGGGGGGTTGCCGGCGAGGGGTCCTCCGGCGAGGCCGAGGCGATGAGGTCGTCGGGGGTGTCGCTCCGGTGGTCGAGGAGGTTGTCGGAGAGGTCCAGGCGACGAAGGCTGGCGTCCAGCGTCGATTGGTGGTGACGGTGGGGTGAGGGGTGGAGTGGAGCGTCGTCCAGGAGCTCGGGGAGGGTTCGGTCGGGGCAGAGCTCCGGCGAGCTCGATCGGGAGTTCTGGCGAGGGAGAGAGAGGGGTTCGGGGGGCGGAATGGAGTGTGGAGGGGGCCGCTCTTATATAGGGGCGAGGCAGAGCGAGAGAAGGAAGGAGGAGGGAGATCCGGTGGAGAGATCTCCGGCGACGGCGGCGCGCGTGCGAGGACGAGGACGACCGCGCGGATGGCGCCATCGGACAGTGGGATCGGCTTGTCAGCGAGAGGGAGGGCGGCGTCTGCGCATCGGTCAGCCGACTCGTAATAAATTCACGAGTAAATGCCCGTGGGCCGGCCCGTTAAATATAAATCTGTTTCTTTTTTTAAATCCAGGGCAGTAAAACCTCTTTAAAATCATTCAAAACATTTCCAAATATAGGCAATATATATATCAAAATGATCAGGAGAATTAATTCTATTCAATGAACATTTTTTCCTTTGTCATTTGAATACTTTGAAAAAAAATATTTTTCAGAAATTGCCTATTTGGTTTTAAAACCTTTTGCAAATATTTTTCAAAGGACCCCCTGGTTCTTTTTGTTCAAATATATCACCAAGATGACCTTGGTGTGGAGTGTCATGTTACTCCCCGCTTATTTTGAACTTTTTCCAAGGTTTTCAAATAGGTGAAAGAAACACATTGAAAATAGAAAGGGACTTTCAGAAAGTCAGAAGAAGCATTTCAACTATTTCATACATTCAAGCAATGATGATGGTGATGCATAGCTATATTTCATAACATTCCAAAATGAAATTTTGGGATGTTACATAGGTACACCTATTGGGGACTTGCTTCTATCTCCTACTGGATTGATACCTTGGTTCTCAACAACTTAGGGAAATACTTATCTACTTTTCTGCATCACCTGTTCCTCTTCAGGGAAACCAACGCATGCTCGAGAAGTAGCAAGAAGGATTTCTGGCGCCGTTGCCGGGGAGATCTACTTCAAGCCTACCAAGTACCTATCACAAACTCATCTCTTGCATTTACATTATTTGCCATTTGCCTCTCGTTTTCCTATCCCCCGCTTCTAAAAAGATTTTCAGAAAATACCAAAAAGATTTGCCTTTTCTGTTCACCCTTCTTTCGCTCGCCTTTTGATTACTTGAACTATGTCTAACATCACGACATCCCCCTTGTCACCAGACTTTGAAGTTCTTTACTTCAAACAAAAACAAGGGGAAATTTTGAAGGAATTTTGGTATAGTCTAATGGAATCTTATCGTGTGTCCAATCTAAAAGGGGATGCAAAAGTTTTTCTTAGAATTTTTTTACATTGGTTTAGCTTTGCAACATACGGATCTTTCAGATTTCGCCTAAAAAGGAAATTTTATTGATGTTGACACGAATGCGACCTATGAAGTTTTAGAAAGTATTTTGGGGGTTCCTCCACCAAAAAGGGGGTTTGCTTTCTCTCAAGAGGGAGTTCAAGTTCTCGACAAATTGGGTGACTTACATAAGCACTTGGTCGAGTTACAACAATATCACGAACCCCTCAAACATATTAACGGGAACCTTAACCGCTTGAATACTTTGATTACCCTTTGCAATAAGCGTTTGGACATTTTGGACACCAAGATGTATCCTCCCCCTACAAGTGGGGTAAATAGGAAAGAACCTCCTGGATTTGAGAAGGTCCTCACAAAAGTTGCCAATACCAAATATGACAATACCTAGATCTATTGCGTTTTGCCTAGCTAGGGGCGTTAAACAATAGCGCTTGTTGGGAGGCAACCCAATTTTATTTTGCTTTCTGCTTTTTTGCTTCTGTTTTGGTGTGTTTTGCACATTATTACTTATGTAGTAATTGTGTTTTTGTGTTTCAATTAGTGTTTGAACCAAGTAAAACCTTTGGGGTGATCTACGGTGGTTGTTGATTTGATCTTGTTGAAAAACAGAAACTTTTGGGCTCGGTACAGGATTTTTCTAAAATTTTCAGAGAGTAGAATTGATCTGAAATGTTTGCACAGGATTTATATAAAAATTTACCTGATTTTCCTAATTTATCATAATTTTTAGAGTTCCATAAGTATTCGAAGTTTACATATTGCTACAGATGTTTCTGTTTTTGACAGATTCTGTTTTCTTTGTGTTGTTTGCTTATTTTGATGTATCTATGGGTCGTATTGTTGGAAATATGCCCTAGAGGCAATAATAAAATGGTTATTATTGTATTTCCTAGTTCATGATAATTGTCTATTATTCATGCTACAATTGTGTTAACCAGAAACCGTAATACATGTGTGAATACATAGACCACAACATGTCCCTAGTAAGCCTCTAGTTGGCTAGCTCGTTGATCAATAGATGGTCACGGTTTCATGACCATGGACATTGGATGTCGTTGATAACGGGATCACATCATTAGGAGAATGATGTGATGGACGAGACCCAATCCTAAGCATAGCACAAGATCGTGTAGTTCGTTTGCTAAAGCTTTTCAATGTCAAGTATCGTTTCCTTAGACCATGAGATTGTGTAACTCCCGGATGCCGTAGGAATGCTTTGGGTGTGCCAAACGTCACAACGTAACTGGGTGGCTATAAAGGTACGCTACGGGTATCTCCGAAAGTGTGTGTTGGGTTGACACGAATCGAGATTGGGATTTGTCACTCCGTGTGACGGAGAGGTATCTCTGGGCTCACTCGGTAAGACATCATCATAATGAGCTCAATGTGACTAAGGAGTTATCCACGGGATGATGTGTTACGGAACGAGTAAAGAGACTTGCCGGTAACGAGATTGAACAAGGTATAGGGATACCGACGATCGAATCTCGGGCAAGTACCATACCGATAGACAAAGGGAATTGTATACGGGATTGATTGAATCCCTGACATCGTGGTTCATCCGATGAGATCATCGTGGAGTACGTGGGAGCCAACATGGGTATCCAGATCCCGCTGTTGGTTATTGGCCGGAGAGGTGTCTCGGTCATGTCTACGTGTCTCCCGAACCCGTAGGGTCTACACACTTAAGGTTCGATGACGCTAGGGTTATAGGGAAAAGGTATACGTGATTACCGAAGGTTGTTCAGAGTCCCGGATGAGATCCCGGACGTCACGAGGAGCTCCGGACTGGTCCGGAGGTAAAGATTGATATATAGGAAGTCCAGTTTTGGTCACCGGAAAGTTTTCGGGCTCATCGGTATTGTACCGGGAGTGCCGGGAGGGTGCCGGAGGACCCCCGGGAGGGGTGTGACGACCAGAGGACTTAGTGGGCCTTTATAGGAGGTGTGCCAGCCCATATTGGGCCAGCCAAGACCTCCTAGAAGGGCCCATGCGACTGGGATCTAGAGATAAGGGCAAAAGGGGTTTGAAAGGAGGAGATCCACCTCCCTTGTGGGAGGTGGACTCCTCCCCCACTTCGGCCGAACCTCTCCTCCTTGGAGGAGGGGCCAAGCCAGCCCTCCCTCTCCCTCCTCCTATATATACTTGAGGTTTTGGCCCTTTGAGAACAGATCTGAACTCTCTCTCTCTCTCGGCGAAGCTCTACCTCTCTTCTTCCTCCTCCGCGGCGCTTGGCGAAGCCCTGCCGGGATACCTTGATACTTCACCACCACCACGCCGTCGTGCTGCTGCTGGAGCTCTTCCCCAACCTCTCCTTCCTCCTTGCTGGATCAAGGCGTAGGAGACGTCACCGGGCTGCACGTGTGTTGAACGCGGAGGTGCCGTCCGTTCGGCAGTTGATCGGATCTTCCGCGATCTGAATCGCTGCGAGTACGACTCCATCAACCGCGTTCTTGTAACGCTTCCGCTTAGCGATCTTCAAAGGTATGAAGATGCAATCTCTCCCCTCTCATTGCTGGTTTCTCCATAGATAGATCTTGGTGACACGTAGGAAAATTTTGATTTACTACTACGTCTCCCAACAGTGGTATCAGAGCTAGGTCTATGCGTAGAATCTATGCACGAGTAGAACACAAAGCAGTTGTGGGCGTCGATTTTGTTAATATGCTTGCCGTTACTAGTCTTCTCTTGATTCGACGGTATTGTGGGATGAAGCGGCCCGGACCAACCTTACACATACGCTTACGTGAGACCGGTTCCACCGCCTGACATGCACTAGTTGCATAAGGTGGCTAGCGGGTGTCTGTCTCTCCCACCTTAGTCGGATTGGATTCGATGAAAAGGGTCCTTATGAAGGGTAAATAGCAATTGGCATATCACGTGGTGGTTTTGACGTAGGTAAGAAACGTTCTTGCTAGAAACCTATAGCAACCACGTAAAAACTTGCAACTACAAATTAGAGGACGTCTAACTTGTTTTTGCAGCATATGCCGTGTGATGTGATATGGCCAAAAGGATGTGATGTGATGCATTGTGATGTATGAGATTGATCATGTTCTTGTAATAGGGTTCACGACTTGCATGTCGATGAGTATGACAACCGGCAGGAGCCATAGGAGTTGTCATATTTATTGTATGACCTGCGAGTCAATCATAAACGCCATGTAATTACTTTACTTTATTGCTAAGCGTTAGCCATAGCAGTAGAAGTAATAGTTGGCGAGACAACCTCATGAAGACACAATGATGGAGATCATGATGATGGAGATCATGGTGTCGTGCCGGTGACAATGATGATCATGGTGCCCCGAAGATGGAGATCATAGGAGCAAGATGATATTGGCCATATCATGTCACTATATTGATTGCATGTGATATTTATCATGTTTACATCTTATTTGCTTAAAATGATGGTAGTAAATAAGATGATCTCTCAATAAAATTTCAAGAGAAGTGTTCACCCTAACTGTGCACCGTTGCTAAGGATCGTTGTTCCGAAGCACCACGTGATGATCGGGTGTGATAGGTTCTAACGTTCGCATACAACGGGTGTAAGCCAGATTTACACACGCGAAACACTTAGGTTGACTTGACAAGCCTAGCATGTACAGACATGGCCTCGGAACACGGAAGACCGAAAGGTCGAACATGAGTCGTATAGAAGATACGATCAACATGAAGATGTTCACCATGGATGACTAGTCCGTCTCACGTGATGATCGGACACAGGCTAGTTGACATGGATCATGTGTCACTTAGATGACTAGAGAGATGTCTATCTGAGTGGGAGTTCACTGAATAATTTGATTATGTGAACTTAATTATCATGAACTTAGTCTAAAATTGCCTTTAATATCTATATTGTAGATCCAATGGCCAACGCAAATGTCAACCTCAATTTCAACGCGTTCCTAGAGAAAACCAAGCTGAAAGATGATGGAAGCAACTATGCGGACTGGGTCCGTGGCTTGAGGATCATCCTCATAGCTTCCAAGAAACTGTATGTCCTTGATGCACCGCTAGGTGACCCACCCCTTCTCCCAGTAGAACAAGACGTTGCGAACGCTTGGCATTCTCGCTGCGATGACTACTCCCTTGTTCAGTGCGGCATGCTTTACAGTTTAGAACCGGGGCTCCAAAAGCGTTTTGAGCAACACGGAGCATATGAGATGTTCCAAGAGCTAAAACTGGTCTTTCAAGCTCATGCCCGGGTCGAGAGATATGAAGTCTCCGACAAGTTCTTTAGTTGTAAGATGGAGGAGAACAGTTCTGTCAGTGAGCACATCCTCAAGATGTCTGGGCTTCACAACCGCTTGACTCAGCTGGGAGTTAACATCCCGGATGACTCGGTCATTGACAGAATCCTCCAGTCGCTTCCACCTAGCTACAAGAGCTTTGTGATGAACTACAACATGCAAGGGATGGAGAAGTCCATTCCTGAGTTGTACTCGATGCTGAAATCAGCGGAGGTCGAGATCAGAAAGGAGCATCAAGTGTTGATGGTAAATAAGACCACTAGTTTCAAGAAAGGCAAGGGTAAGAAGAACTTCAAGAAGGACGGCAAAGCTATTGCCGCGCCCGGTAAGCAAGTTGCCGGGAAGAAGAAGAAAAATGGACCCAAGCCTGAGACTGAGTGCTTTTATTGCAAGGGTACCGGTCACTGGAAGCGGAATTGCCCCAAGTACTTAGCGGATAAGAAGGACGGCAATGTTAAAGGTATATGTGATATACTTGTTATTGATGTGTACCTAACCAGCGCTCGTAGTAGCTCCTGGGTATTTGATACCGGTGCAGTTGCTCACATTTGTAACTCCAAGCAGGAGCTGCGAAATAAGCGAAGGTTGGCAAAGGACGAGGTGACGATGCGCGTCGGGAATGGTTCCAAGGTCGATGTGATCGCCGTCGGCACGCTACCTCTACATCTACCTTCGGGATTAGTTTTAAACCTTAATAATTGTTATTTAGTACCAGCTTTGAGCATGAACATTGTATCTGGATCTCGCTTGATACGAGATGGCTACTCTTTTAAATCCGAGAATAATGGTTGTTCTATTTATATGAGAGAAATGTTCTATGCTCATGCCCCGCTGGTCAATGGTTTATTTTTGATGAATCTCGAACGTGATGTTACACATGTCCATAGTGTGAGTACCAAAAAGTGTAAAGTTGATAACGATAGTCCCACTTACATGTGGCACTGCCGTCTTGGCCATATTGGTGTCAAACGCATGAAGAAGCTCCATGCCGATGGAGTTTTGGAGTCACTTGATTTCGAATCATTTGACACATGCGAACCATGCCTCATGGGCAAGATGACCAAAACTCCGTTCTCCGGAACAATGGAGCGAGCAACTGACTTGTTGGAAATAATACATACCGATGTATGCGGTCCAATGAGTGTCGAGGCTCGCGGTGGCTACCGTTATGTTCTCACCCTCACTGATGACTTGAGCAGATATGGGTATGTCTACTTAATGAAACACAAGTCTGAAACCTTTGAAAGGTTCAAGGAATTTCAGAGTGAGGTCGAGAATCAACGTGACAGGAAAATAAAATGCCTACGGTCTGATCGTGGCGGAGAATATTTAAGTCACGAGTTTGGCACGCACCTTAGGAAATGTGGAATTGTTTCACAGCTCACGCCGCCAGGCACACCTCAGCGAAATGGTGTGTCTGAACGTCGTAATCGCACCCTATTGGATATGGTGCGATCTATGATGTCTCTTACCGACTTACCGCTATCATTTTGGGGATATGCATTAGAGACTGCCGCATTCACTTTAAATAGGGCACCGTCTGAATCCGTTGAGACGACACCGTATGAATTATGGTTTGGAAAGAAACCTAAGCTGTCGTTTCTAAAAGTTTGGGGTTGCGATGCTTATGTGAAGAAACTTCAACCTGAGAAGCTCGAACCCAAAGCGGAAAAGTGTGTCTTCATAGGATATCCCAAAGAGACTATTGGGTATACCTTCTACCTACGATCCGAAGGCAAAGTCTTTGTTGCCAAGAATGGATCCTTTCTCGAGAAAGAGTTTCTCTCGAAAGAAGTAAGTGGGAGGAAAATAGAACTTGATGAGGTAATTGTACCTCCACTCGAACCGAAGAGTAGCGCAGCACAGGAAGTTGTTTCTGTGGAGCCTACACCGGCTAGAGAGGAAGTTAATGATGATGATCATGAAACTTCAGATCAAGTTGCTATTCGAAGGTCCACTAGGACACGTTCCGCACCAGAGTGGTACGGCAATCCTGTCCTAGAGATCATGTTGTTGGACAACGGTGAACCTTCGAACTATGAAGAAGCGATGGCGGGCCCGGATTCCGACAAATGGCTTGAGGCCATGAAATCCGAGATAGGATCCATGTATGAGAACAAAGTATGGACTTTGGTGGACTTGCCTGATGATAAGCGAGCCATTGAAAATAAATGGATCTTTAAGAAGAAGACTGACGCAGACGGTAATGTGACCGCCTATAAAGCTCGGCTTGTCGCTAAGGGTTATCGACAAGTTCAAGGAGTTGACTATGATGAGACATTCTCACCCGTAGCGATGCTAAAGTCTGTCCGAATCATGTTAGCAGTTGCCGCATTTTATTATTATGAGATCTGGCAAATGGACGTCAAAACGGCATTCCTTAATGGCTTCCTCAAGGAAGAACTGTATATGATGCAGCCGGAAGGTTTTGTCGATCCTAAAGATGCTAACAAGGTATGCAAGCTCCAGCGCTCCATCTATGGGCTGGTGCAAGCATCTCGGAGTTGGAACATTCGCTTTAATGAGGTGATTAAAGCGTTTGGGTTTGTACAGGTTTATGGAGAACCCTGTATTTACAAGAAAGTGAGTGGGAGCTCTATAGCATTTCGTATACTGTATGTGGATGACATGCTGATAATGGGAAATAATATAGAACTCTTGGAAAGTATCAAGGCCTACTTGAATAAGTGTTTTTCAATGAAGGACCTTGGAGAAGCTGCTTACATATTAGGTATTAAGATCTATAGAGATAGATCAAAATGCCTCATTGGTCTTTCACAAAGCACATACCTTGAAAAGATATTGAAGAAGTTCAATATGGATCAGTCCAAGAAGGGGTTCTTGCCTGTGTTGCAAGGTGTGAGATTGAGTACGACTCAATGCCCGACCACGGCAAAGGATAGAGAAGAGATGAGTGCCATCCCCTATGCTTCAGCCATAGGCTCTATCATGTATGCCATGCTGTGTACCAGACCTGATGTGAACCTTGCCATAAGTTTGGTAGGGAGGTACCAAAGTGATCCCGGAGCGGAACACTGGACAGCGGTCAAGAATATCCTGAAGTACCTGAAAAGGACAAAGGACATGTTTCTCGTTTATGGAGGTGCCGAAGAGCTCGTCGTAAAGGGTTACGTCGATGCTAGCTTCGACACAGATCCAGACGACTCCAAGTCGCAAACCGGATACGTGTATATTTTGAATGGAGGGGCAGTAAGCTGGAGCAGCAGCAAGCAAAGCGTCGTGGCGGCATCTACATGTGAAGCGGAGTACATAGCTGCTTCGGAAGCAGAAAAGGAGGGAGTCTGGATGAAGGAGTTCATCACCGACCTAGGAGTGATTCCGAATGCGTCGGGCCCGATGACTCTACTCTGTGATAACACTGGAGCTATTGCCCTTGCGAAGGAGCCCAGGTTTCACAAGAAGACAAGACACATCAAGCGCCGCTTCAACTCCATCCGTGATTACATTCAGGAGGGAGACATAGATATTTGTAAAGTGCATACGGATCTGAATGTCGCAGATCCATTGACTAAACCTCTCTCACGAGCAAAACATGATCAACACCAGAATGCTATGGGTGTTCGATTCATCACAATGTAACTAGATTATTGACTCTAGTGCAAGTGGGAGACTGTTGGAAATATGCCCTAGAGGCAATAATAAAATGGTTATTATTGTATTTCCTAGTTCATGATAATTGTCTATTATTCATGCTATAATTGTGTTAACCAGAAACCGTAATACATGTGTGAATACATAGACCACAACATGTCGCTAGTAAGCCTCTAGTTGGCTAGCTCGTTGATCAATAGATGGTCATGGTTTCATGACCATGGACATTGGATGTCGTTGATAACGGGATCACATCATTAGGAGAATGATGTGATGGACGAGACCCAATCCTAAGCATAGCACAAGATCGTGTAGTTCGTTTGCTAAAGCTTTTCAATGTCAAGTATCGTTTCCTTAGACCATGAGATTGTGTAACTCCCGGATGCCGTAGGAATGCTTTGGGTGTGCCAAACGTCACAACGTAACTGGGTGGCTATAAAGGTACGCTACGGGTATCTCCGAAAGTGTGTGTTGGGTTGACACGAATCGAGATTGGGATTTGTCACTCCGTGTGACGGGGAGGTATCTCTGGGCCCACTCGGTAAGACATCATCATAATGAGCTCAATGTGACTAAGGAGTTAGCCGCGGGATGATGTGTTACGGAATGAGTAAAGAGACTTGCCGGTAACGAGATTGAACAAGGTATAGGGATACCGACGATCGAATCTCGGGCAAGTACCATACCGATAGACAAAGGGAATTGTATACGGGATTGATTGAATCCCTGACATCGTGGTTCATCCGATGAGATCATCGTGGAGTACGTGGGAGCCAACATGGGTATCCAGATCCCGTTGTTGGTTATTGGCCGGAGAGGTGTCTCGGTCATGTCTACGTGTCTCCCGAACCCGTAGGGTCTACACACTTAAGGTTCGATGACGCTAGGGTTATAGGGAAAAGGTATACGTGATTACCGAAGGTTGTTCGGAGTCCCGGATGAGATCCCGGACGTTACGAGGAGCTCCGGAATGGTCCGGAGGTAAAGATTGATATATAGGAAGTCCAGTTTTGGTCACCGGAAAGTTTTCGGGCTCATCGGTATTGTACCGGGAGTGCCGGGAGGGTGCCGGAGGACCCCCGGGAGGGGTGTGACGACCAGAGGACTTAGTGGGCCTTTAGAGGAGGTGTGCCAGCCCATATTGGGCCAGCCAAGACCTCCTAGAAGGGCCCATGCGGCTGGGATCTAGAGATAAGGGCAAAAGGGGTTTGAAAGGAGGAGATCCACCTCCCTTGTGGGAGGTGGACTCCTCCCCCACTTCGGCCGAACCTCTCCTCCTTGGAGGAGGGGCCAAGCCAGCCCTCCCTCTCCCTCCTCCTATATATACTTGAGGTTTTGGCCCTTTGAGAACAGATCTGAACTCTCTCTCTCTCGGCGAAGCTCTACCTCTCTTCTTCCTCCTCCGCAGCGCTTGGCAAAGCCCTGCCGGGATACCTTGATACTCCACCACCACCACGCCGTCGTGCTGCTGCTGGAGCTCTTCCCCAACCTCTCCTTCCTCCTTGCTGGATCAAGGCGTAGGAGACGTCACCGGGCTGCACGTGTGTTGAACGCAGAGGTGCCGTCCGTTCGGCACTTGATCGGATCTTCCGCGATCTGAATCACTGCGAGTACGACTCCATCAACCGCGTTCTTGTAACGCTTCCGCTTAGCGATCTTCAAAGGTATGAAGATGCAATCTCTCCCCTCTCGTTGCTGGTTTCTCCATAGATAGATCTTGGTGACACGTAGGAAAATTTTGATTTACTACTACGTCTCCCAACACGTATCGGGGGGTATGAGTCATGGAAAAGTTAGAATACAGTAGGTATTACGCAAATATAATTAAATAATGAGTTCACAACAGTACCTAAAGTGGTGATTTATTTTTCTTATACTAACGGATCTCATGAGTTTTCCATTGAGTTTTGTGTTGTGAAGTTTTCAAGTTTTGGGTGAAGATTTGATGGACTATGGAATAAAGGGTGGCAAGAGCCTAATCTTGGGGATTAACAAGTCATCCAAGTCATATTCAAGGATACCAAAAAGCCTAAGCTTGGGGATGCCCCGAAAGGCATCCCCTCTTTCGTCTTCAATCCATCGGTAAATTTACTTGAGGCTATATTTTTATGCACCACATGATATGTGTTTTGCTTGGAGTGTCTTGTATGATATGAGTATTTGCTTTTTAGTTTGACACAATCATCCTTGCTGCACACATCTTTTTAGAGACACACGCTGAATCATGAATTTATTAGAATACTCTATGTGCTTCACTTATATCTTTTTGAGCTAGGCAATGTTGCTCTAGTGCTTCACTTAGATCTTTATAGAGCATGGTGGTGTTATATTTTATAGAAATTATTGAACTCTCATTCCTCACTTATATTATTTTTAGAGTTTCTTAAAACAGCATGGTAATTTGTTTAGGTTATGAATTTAGTCCTAATATAATGGCATCCAAGAGGGATATAATAAAAACTTTCATATTAAGTGCATTAAAAACTATGAGAAGTTTGATTCCTTGCATATAGTTTTGAGATAATGGAGATGGTAATATGAGATTCATGCTAGTGAGTAGTTGTGAATTGGAAGAGATACTTTTGTTAAATCTTGTGATTCCCGTAGCATGCACGTATGGTGAACCGTTATGTAACGAAGTCGGAGCATGATTTGTTTAATGATTGTCGACCTTTATGTGAGGGTCGGGAGCGCGCGATGGTTAACTCCTACCAATCTCTCCCATAGGAGCATGCGTCTAATGCTTTGTTTAATAACTAATAGACTTTTGCAATAAGTATGTGAGTTCTTTATGACTAATGTTGAGTCCATGGATTATACACACTCTCACCCTTCCATCTTCGCTAGCCTCTCTAGTACCGCACAACTTTCGCCGGTACATCAATCCCTCCTTCCTCAATACAACCACCATATATTCCTCAAAATAGCCACCATAACTACCTATTATGGCATTTCTATAGCCATTTCGAGATATATTGCCATGCAACTTCCACCGTGTAGTTTTTCATGACTTGCATCATCACTTCATATTGCATATAGAGTCATACTTTGTCATAGGTATCGAGTTGTAATTTTATTTTTTGAGTTATAAGTAAATAAAAGTGTGATGATTTTTCATTAATAGAGCATTGTCCCGTAAGAAAAAAAGATGATGTAATCCATGACTCCCTCACAAGTTGGGATGAGTAGCCGGACTTTACAAAAACAATAAAAGAGGCCAGCGAAGCCAAAACAAAATAATAATAATAAAAGAGGCCAAAGAAGCCCACCAAAGTAAAAGTAAAAAAAGGAAAAAAATGATAGAAGCAGAGAAGGGACAATTGCTACTACCTCTTTGAACACTTGTGCTTCAAAGTAGCACCATGATCTTCATGATAGAGAGTCTCCTATTTTGTCACTTTCATGTAACTAGTGGATATTCATTTTCCACGACCACTTAGTTTTCTGTTTGAGCTTTCATACACTTATAACTTTAAGTGCATTTGTTGCATGGCAATCCCTGCTCACTCACATTGATATCTATTGATGGGCATCTCCATAGCCCGTTGATACACCTAGTTGATGTGAGACTATCATCTCCTTTTTCTCCTTGCACCTCCTCCATATTCTATTCCACCTATAATGCTATATCCATGGCTCACGCTCATGTATTGCGTGAGAGTTGAAAAGGTTTGAGAACACCAAAAGTGTGAAACAATTGCTTGACTTGTTTATCGGGGTTGTGCATGATTTAGATACTCTGTGTGGGGAAGATGGAGCATAGCCAGACCATACGATTTTGTAGGGATAACTTTCTAAGGCCATGTTATTTCGAAAGGACATGTCTACCTTGTTGGTGTGCTCGAAGTATTACTGTTTTTATGTCAATATAAGGCTATTGTTTTGAATCTTACTGATCTGAATATTCATACCACAATAAAGAATATTACATGGATAAATATGTTAGGTAGCATTCCACATAAAAAATTCTGTTTTTATCATTTACCTACTCGAGGACGAGCAGGAATTAAGCTTGGGGATCCTGATACGTCTCCAACGTATCTATAATTTTTGATTGTTCCATGCTATTATATTATTTGTTTTGGATGTTTTATATGCATTAATATGCTATCTTATATTATTTTTGGGACTAACCTATTAATCTAGAGCCTAGTGCACGTTTCTGTTTTTTCCTTGTTTTTGAGATTTGCAGATAAGGAATATTAAACGGAGTCCAAACGGAATAAAACCTTCGGAATGATTTTTTCTGGAACGAAAGGAAACCAGGAGACTTGAGAACCAAGGCAGGGGAGCCACTGTGGGGCCACAAGCCCTAGGGGCGCACCCATGGGGGTATGGCGCGCCGGGTAGGCTTGTGGGCCCACGACCGCTCTCCTAACCCCAATCTTCAGCCTATAAATTCCCAAATATTCCATCCTTATCAGAACGAGCCATGAAAACACTGTTCCGCCGCCAGAAGCCTCCGTACCCGAGAGATCAAATCTTGGAGCCTTTTCCGGTAATCTGCCGGAGGGGGATTCAATCACGGAGGGCATCTACATCAACTCCAGTGCCCCTCCGATGATGCGTGAGTAGTTCACCACAGACCTTGGGTCCATAGCTAGTAGCTAGATGGCTTCTTCTCTCTCTTTTCTCTTCAATACCATGTTCTTCATGATCTTCATGGAGATCAATCCGATGTAATACTCTTTTGCGGTGTGTTTGTCGAGATCCGATGAATTGTGGGTTTATGTTAAGATTATCCATGAATATTATTTGAGTCTTTCCTGAATTCTTATATGCATGATTTTATATCTTTGCAAGTCTCTTCGAGTTATTGGTTTGGTTTGGCCAACTAGATTGGTAATACTTGTAATGGGAGAAGTGTTGAGTTTTGGGTTCAATCTTGTGGTGTCCTCACCCAGTGAAAAAGTAGGGGCAGCGAGGCATGTATTGTATTGTTGCCATCAAGGATAACACGATGGGGTTTTCATCATATTGCTTGAGTTTATCCCTCTACATCATGTCATCTTACCTAATGCATTACTGTTGGGGAACGTCGTATGGGAAAAAAAAATTTCCTACATTCATGCAAGACCTATCCATGGTGATGAGCATCTATGAGAGGGAGAGTGGATCTACATACCCTTGTAGATCACTAAGCGGGAAGCGTTAAGGAACGCGTTTGGTGTAGTCGAACGTCTTCGTGATCCAAATCGCCGAGTGTCCCACGATCTCATCACGATTCGTCCCGCGATCCAATCAAGATCCATCCCACGAACTCATCACGATCCGTGCCGCAATCTCATCATCATCCGTTTCGCGATCTTGATCATGGTCCTTCCGATCTAGCGCCGAACGGACGGCACCTCCGCGTTCAGCACACATACAGCTCGATGACGATCTCCGCCTTCTTGATCCAGCAAGAGGGAGCGGAGAGGTAGAAGATTTCTCCAGCAGCGTGCCGGCGCCGCGGCGATGCTGGTGGAGCAATTCCAACAGGGCTTTGCCTAAGCACTGCAGAAATCCGATCTAGAGGAGAAACTATGCATTGGAGGAACGGGTAGCACGTGGCTGAAAATTTTGTGCCAAAACCCTAAAAACCTTTTTCCTTTTTCCTTTTCCCTTTTGGGCTTTTCTTCCCAGCCGCATGGGACTTGTGTGGTACTTCCACCAGCCTACTAAGGGCTGGTATTCACTCTCCCACAGCCCATGTAGCCTCTTGGGTCGAAATACCCCTCCCGATGGTCTCCCGGTACACTACCGGCACTCCCTGTACACTACCGATGAGCCCGAAACTTTTCCGGCGACCAAATTGTACTTACTATATATCAATCTTTACCTCCGGACCATTCCGGATCTCCTCGTGATGTCCGGGATCTCATCCGGGACTCCGAACAACCTTCGGTCACCATCATACATAACTCTATACTATCGAAACGTCACCAAACCTTAAGTGTGCAGACCCTGCGGGTTCGAGAACTATGTAGACATGACCGAGACACCTCTACATTCAATAACCAATAGTGGGACCTAGATGTCCATATTGGTTCCTTCATATTCTACAAAGATCTTTATCGGTCGAACCTCTATGTCAAGGATTCAGTTAATCTCGTATGATGTTCCCTTTGTTCTTCGGTATGTTACTTGCCCGAGATTCGATCGTCGGTATCTCCATACCTAGTTCAAACTCGTTATCGGCAAGTCTCTTTACTCCTTCCGTAATACAAGATCCCATGACTAACACTTAGTCACATTGCTTGCAAGGCTTATTGTGATGTTGTATTACCAAGTGGGCCCTAAGATATCTCTCCGTCACACGGAGTAACAAATCCCAGTCTTGATCCATGCCAACTCAACAGACACCTTCGGAGATACCTGTAGAGCACCTTTTGTTGGGGAACGTCGCATGGGAAACAAAAGTTTTCCTACGCACACAAAAACCTATCCATGGTGATGAGCATCTACGAGAGGGAGAGTGGATCTACGTACCCTTGTAGATCGC
The DNA here is from genome assembly GCA_022496015.1 of Hordeum marinum. Lineage (NCBI taxonomy): Eukaryota > Viridiplantae > Streptophyta > Magnoliopsida > Poales > Poaceae > Hordeum > Hordeum marinum. The sequence goes on along the minus strand of CM039678.1, from coordinate 506,364,927 downwards.
TAAGCGGGAAGCGTTAAGAAACGCGGTTGGTGTAGTCGAACATCTTCGCGATCCAAATCGCCGAGCGTCCCGCGATCCAATCACGAACCGTCCCGCGAACACATCATGATCCATCCCGCGAACTCATCACGATCCGTCTCATGATCTTGATCATGATCTGTCCCGCGAACTCATCACGATCCATTCCATGATCACATCACGAACCGTCTCGCGATCTCGATCACGGTCCTTCCAATCTAGCGCCGAACGAACGGCACCTCCGCGTTCAGCACACGTGCAGCTTGATGACGAACTCCACCGTCTCGGTCCAGCAAGAGGAGGTGAAGAGGAGAGAGAGTTCACCGGCAGCGTGACGGCGCTCCGGTGATGGTGGTGAAGCAATTCCGGCAGGGCTTCGCCTAAGCGCTGCAGAAAACCGATCTAGAGGAGAAACTATGCACCGGTGGAACGGGTAGTACGTGGCCGGAAATTCTGTCCAAAAACCACCCAATCCACTAGTATATATAGGAGGAGAGGAGTGTAGAGGCATCCAAGGCCTTTGGGTCGGCCGAAATAGGAGGTGGGAAGCAATCCTACTTCACCTCCAATCCTAGTTGGAGTAGGATTGCCTCCTATTGGCTGATTTTCCACTTTTTGCTTTAGGACTTTCTCTCCTGCGCCATGGGCCTTTGTGGCTGTTTTCCCAGAACACTAAGGGCTGGTTATTATTCTCCCACAGCCCATGGACCTCTTGGGGTCGAAGTACCCCTCCTGGAGGTCTCCCGGTACACTACCGGCACTCCCGGTACACTACCGGCACTCCCGGTACACTACCGATGAGCCCGAAACTTTTTCGGAAACCAAACTGGGACTTCCTATATATGAATCTTTACCTCCGGACCATTCCGGAGCTCCTAGTGACGTCCGGGATATCATCTGGGACTCCGAACAAACTTCAGTCACCACCATACATAACTCTACACTACCGAAACGTCACTGAACCTTAAGTGTGCAGACCCTGCAGGTTCGAGAACTATGTAGACATGACCGAGACACCTCTACGGTCAATAAACAATGGCGGGACTTGGACGTCCACATTTGTTCCTACATATTCTACCAAGATCTTTATCGGTCAAACCTGTATGTCAAGGATTCAGTTAATCCCGTATAACGTTCCCTTTGTTCTTCGGTATGTTACTTGCCCGAGATTCGATCGTCGGTATCGCCATACCTAGTTCAACCCCGTTACCGGCAAGTCTCTTTACTCGTTCCGTAATACAAGATCCCGCAACTAAAAATTAGTCACATTGCTTGCAAGGCTTATTGTGATGTTGCATTACCGAGTGGGCCTCGAGATACCTCTTCCTCACACGGAGTAACAAATCCCATTCTCGATCCATGCCAACTCAACAGACACCATCGGAGATACCTGTAGAGCACCTTTATAGTCACCCAGTTACGTTGCAACGTTTGATACACACAAGGCACTCCTTTGATATCCGTGAGTTGCATGATCTCATGGTCATAGGAACATATACTTGACATGCAGAAAACAGTAGCAATAAACTGACACGATCATATGCTATGTTTGTAGTTTGGGTCTTATCCATCACATCATTCTCCTAATGATGTGATCCCTTTATCAAATGACATCTCATGTCCATGGCTAGGAAACCTTAACCATCCTTTGATCAACGAGCTAGTCCATTAGAGGCATACTAGGGACATGGTTTTGTCTATGTATCCACACATGCATTTAAGTCTCCGATCAAAACAATTATAGCATGGATAATAAACGATTATCATGAACAAGGAAATATGATAATAACTAATTTATTTTTGCCTCTAGGGCATATTTCCAACAGTCTCCCACTTGCACTAGAGTCAATAATCTAGTTCACATCACCATGTGATTCGCATTGTTATGAATCTAACACCCAATGAGTTCTGGGGCTCGATCATGCTTTGCATGTGAGAGAGGTATTATAGTCAACGGGTCTGCGATATTCAGATCCGTGTGTACTTTGCAAATCTCTATGTCAAACAGTAAACACCACTACCACACTCCACTTGGTACTATTTCCAAATGGCTGCTCCACTATAGTATCAAGATTGCTACTACTAGTCATCCGGATAGGTGTTAAAGCTTGCATCGACGTAACTCTTTACGACGAACTCTTTATCACCTCCATAATCAAGAAACATTTCCTTAGTCCTCTGGTTACTAAGGATAATTCCGACCGCTGTCCAGTGATCCACTCCTGGACCACACTTGTACCCCTTGACAGACTCATGGCAAGGCACACAGGTGCGGTACACAGCATGGCATACTATACAGAGCCTATGGCTAAGGCATAGGGGACGACGTTCGTACTTTCTCTTACTTCTTCCGTGGTCGAGCTTTGAGTCTCACTCAACTTCACACCTTACAAATCAGGCGAGAACTCTTTCTCTGTCTGATCCATTTTGAACTCTTTCAAAATCTTTGTCAAGGTATGTACTCATTGAAAGTCTCATCAAGTCATCTTGATCTATCTCTATAGATCTTGATGCTCAACAATTTGGTAGCTTTATCCAGGTCTTCCATTGAAAATCACTTTCCAAACAACCATTTATGCTTTCCAGAAATCCTACATTATTTCCGATCAACAATATGTCATCCACATATACTTATCAGAAATTCTATAGTGCTCCCACTCACTTTGTTGCAAATACAAGTTTCTCGTAAACTTTGTATAAACTCAAAAACTTTGATCACCTCATCAAAGAATATATTCCAACTCCGAGATGCTTGCTTCAGTCCATGGAAGGATCACCGAAGCTTGCAAACCTTTTAGCATCCTTTGGACTGACAAAACCTTCTGGTTGTATCACATACAACCTTTCCTCAAGTAAACCGTTAAGGAAACGATGTTTTGACATCCATCTGCCAGATTTCATAATTGAAAACATAGCAACTGCTAACATAATTCCAACAGACTTTAGCACCACTACGAGTGAGAAAGTCTCATCGTAGTCAACTCCTTGAACTTGTCACAAACATCTTTGCAACAAGTCGAGCTTTACAAATAGTGACATTCACCATCAGTGTCTGTCTTCATTTCAAAGATCCATTTGTACTCAATGACCTGCCGTCCAACGAGCAAGTCTACCAAAGTCTACACTTGGTTTTCATACATGGATCCTATCTCGGATTTCATGGCCTCCAACCATTTGTCGGAATCCGGGCCCATCAACGCTTCTCCATAGCTCGTAGGTTCATCGTTGTCCAACAACATGATCTCCAAGACAGAGTTGTCATACCACTTAGGAGCAGTACACATCCTTGTCGACCTACGAAGTTCGATAGTAACTTGATCCTGAGGCTTCATGATCATCATCATTAACTTCCTCTTCAACTAACGTAGGCTTCACAGAAACATCTTTCTGCGCTGCGCTACTCTCTGGTTGAACAAAGGTTTAACAACCTCATCAAGTTCTATCTTCCTCCCACTCAATTCTTTCGCGAGAAACATTTCCTCGAGAAAGGATCTGTTTAAGCAACAAACACTTTGCACTAGGATCTGAGATTGAAGGTTCACCCAACTGATCTTAGGGTATTCTATGAAGATGCAATTGTCCGCCTTGGGTTCGACCTCATTAGGTGAAAACATTTTCCACACAAGTGTCATAGCCCCAAATATTAAGAAATGACAGCTTAGGTTTCTATAAAACCATAATTCACATGGTGTCATCTCAACGGATTTAGATGATGCCCTATTTAAAGTGAATGTAGTTGTCTCTAATGCATAACCACAAAAATTATAGTAGTATAACTATAAGAGACATCACAGTATGCACTATATCAATAGGGCATGACTATGATGTTCGGACACACCATCACACTATGGTGTTCCAGGTGGCGTTAGTTGTGAAACAAATTTCACATTGTCTTAAGTTGTATGCCAAACTCGTAACTCAGATATTCACCTCCACGATCATATCGCGGTCACTTTTATCTTCTTGTCACGATGATCTTTAAACTTCACTCTGAATTTGCTTGAACCTTTCAAACGATTCAGACTTGTGTTTCATTAAGTAAATATACACTATATCTAGTCAAATCATCAGGGAAGGTAAGAAAATAACGATATCCACTGCACGCTACAAGATTCACTAGATTGTATACATCAACATGTATCATTTCCAATGAATCACTTGCCCGCTCCATCCAACGGGGTCCTTTAGTCATCTTGCCCAAGAGGCATGGTTCGCATGTCTCAACCGATTCAAAATCGAATGTGTCCAAATATCCATCAGCATGGAGTTTCTTCATGCGCTTTATACCAATATGACATTTAGCGGCAGTGCCACAAGTATGTGGTACTATCATTATTAACTTTGTATCTTTTGACATCAATGTTATGAACATGTGTACTACTACGATCAAGATTTCAACAAACCATTCTCACTTGGTGCATGACCATTGAAGGTATTATTCATATAAACAGAATAACCATTATTCCCTAACTTAAATGAATAACCGTATTGCAATAAACATGATCTAATCATGTTCATGCTCAACGCAAAACACCAAATAACATTTATTTACGTTCGTCACTAATCCTGAAGGTAGAGAGAGCGTGCAATGTTGATCACATCAACCTTGGAAACACTTCCAACACATATCGTCACCTCACCCTTAGCTAGTTCTCCGTTTATTCCGTAGCTTATATTTCGAGTTACTAACATTTAGCAACCGAACCGGTATCCAATACCCAGGTGCTACTAAGAGTACTAGCAAGGTACACATTAATAACTCGTATATCAAATATATTTCTATCAATGTTGCCAGCCTTCTTATCTACCAAGTATCTAGGGTTGTTCCGCTTTAGCGACCTCTCACCTCATAATAGAAGCACTGAGTCTCTGGTTTGAGTTCAACTTTGGGTTGCTTCACTGGAGCAGCAACTGACTTGCTATCCATGAAGTTTCCCACCTTGCTCTTGCCCTTCTCATAACTAGTGGTTTGATTAACCATCAACACTTGACGCTCCTTCTTGATTTCTACCTCCGCGGTGTCAAACATCACGAACAACTCAGGAATCATTATTTCTATCCCTGGCAACTTATAGTTCATCACCAAGTTCTAGTAGCTTAGTGACAGTGACTTGGAGAACTATATCAATCACTATCTTATCTGGAAGATCAACTCCAACTTGATTCAAGCGATTGTAGTACCCAGACAATCTGAATACATGCTCAACAATTGAGCTATTCTCCTTCATCTTACAGGCAAATAATCTTGTTGGAGATCTCATATCTCGCAACACGGGCACGAGCCTGAGATCACAATCTCAGCTCCTAGGACATCTCATATGTTCCATGACGTTTAAAACATTTCGGAGCCTCAATTCTAAGATGTAATGCATGACGCACTAAACTATCAAGTAGTCATCGAAACGTGCCTGTCAGATATTCACAACATCTACAGACGATGCTAGAGGGGGTGGCGCACCGAGCGGTGCATTAAGGACATAAGCCTTCTGTGCAGCAAAGAGGACAATCCTCAGATCACAGACCCAGTCCGCAATATTGCTACCATCATCTTTCAATACTATTTCTCTAGGAACATATAAAAATACAAGGAGCTACTGTGTGAGCTAGTAATATACAACATAATTTGCAAAGACACTTTGACTATGTTCATGATAATGAGTTCAATTAATCATATTACTTAAGAACTCCCACTCAAATTGACATCCCTCCGATCATTCGAGTGATACATGATCCAAATTCACCAACTCAAGTCCGATCATCACGTGAGTTGAGGTGGCTGCAATCGTGAACATCATTATGTTGATCATATCTAATATATGACTCATGTTCGACCTTTCAGTCTCTCGTGTTCCGAGGCCATGTCTGTACATGCTAGGCTCGTCAAGTTTAACCCGAGTGTTCTGCGTGTGCAACACTGGCTTGCACCCGTTGTATGTGAACGTAGAGTCTATCACACCCGATCATCACGTGGTGTCTCAACACGACGAACTTTTGCAACGGTGCACACTCGGGGAGAACACAATTTATCTTGAAATTAAGTGAGGGATCACCTTATAATGCTACCGTCGTCCTAAGCAAAACAAGGTGCATAAAAGGATTAACATCACATGCAAATCATAAGTTACATGATATGGCCATGATCTTGTGCTTTTGATCTCCATCATGAAAACACCGCCATGATCTCCATCGTCACCGGCATGACACCATGATCTCCATCATCTTGATCTCCATCAACGTGTCGCCATCGGGGTTGTCACACCCTGCATGCTTCTACTACTATTGCTCCCGTAGCAATAAAGTAAAGCATTACATAGCGCTTAATGATTGACACGCAGGTCATACAATAATTAAAGACAACCCTATGGCTCCTGCCGATTGCCGTACTCATCGACATGCAAGTCGTGATAATCTATACATCACATGATCATCTCATACATCACATATATCACATCATGTAATTGGCCATATCATATCACAACATACCCTGCAAAAACAAGATAGACGTCCTCTAATTATTGTTGCATGTTTTACGTGGCTGCTACGGGTATCTAGCAAGAACAATTCTCATCTACGCAAAAACCAAAATGGTGATACACTAGTTGCTTTTCAACCTTCTCAAGGACCGCCTTTGTCAGATCCGATCCAACTAAAGTGAGAGAAACTGTCACCTGCAAGCCATCTAGGCAACAAGTTGCGTCGAGGGAACCGGTCTCTCGTAAGCGTACGAGTAATGTTGATCCGGGCCGCTTCATCTCACAATCCTGCTGTACCAAAAATACGACCAAGGGAGGAAGCAATCTAAGCATCAACGCCCACAAACCTTTTGTGTTCTACTCGAGATCTCATTGAACCATAAACCTAGCTCATGATGCCACTGTTGGGGAACGTCGCATGGGAAACAAAAAATTTGCTACGCACACGCAAACCTATCCATGGTGATGAGCATCTACGAGAGGGAGAGTGGATCTACGTACCCTTGTAGATCGCTAAGCGGGAAGCGTTAAGAAACGCGGTTGGTGTAGTCGAACATCTTCGCGATCCAAATCGCCGAGCGTCCCACGATCCAATCACGAACCGTCCCGCGAACACATCATGATCCATCCCGCAAACTCATCACGATCCGTCTCATGATCTTGATCACGATCTGTCCCGCGAACTCATCACGATCCATTCCGTGATCACATCACGAACCATCTCGCGATCTCGATCACGGTCCTTCCGATCTAGCGCCGAACGGACGGCACCTCCGCGTTCAGCACACGTGCAGCTTGATGACGATCTCCACCGTCTCGATCCAGCAAGAGGAGGTGGAGAGGATAGAGAGTTCACCGGCAGCGTGATGGCGCTCCGGTGATGGTGGTGGAGGAATTCCGGTAGGGCTTCGCCTAAGCGCTGCAGAAAACCGATCTAGAGGAGAAACTATGCACCGGTGGAACGGGTAGCACGTGGCCGGAAATTCTGTCCAAAAACCACCCAATCCACTAGTATATATAGGAGGAGAGGAGAGGAGAGGCAGCCAAGGCCTTTGGGTCGGCCGAAATAGGAGGTGGGAAGCAATCCTACTTCACCTCCAATCCTAGTTGGAGTAGGATTGCCTCCTATTGGCTGATTTTCCACTTTTTGCTTTAGGACTTTTTCTCCTGCGCCATGGGCCTTTGTGGCTGTTTTCCCAGCGCACTAAGGGCTGTCTATTATTCTCCCACAGCCCATGGACCTCTTGGGGTCGAAGTACCCCTCCCAGAGGTCTCCCGGTACACTACCGGCACTCCCGGTACACTACCGGCACTCCCGGTACACTACCGATGAGCCCGAAACTTTTTCGGAAACCAAACTGGGACTTCCTATATATGAATCTTTACCTCCGGACCATTCCGGAGCTCCTAGTGACGTCCGGGATCTCATCCGGGACTCCTAACAAACTTCGGTCACCACCATACATAACTCTGCACTACCGAAACGTCACCGAACCTTAAGTGTGCAGACCCTGCGGGTTCGAGAACTATGTAGACATGACCGAGACACATCTACGGTCAATAACCAATGGCGGGACCGGGACGTCCACATTGGTTCCTACATATTCTACGAAGATCTTTATCGGTCGAACCTCTATGTCAAGGATTCAGTTAATCCCGTACAACGTTCCCTTTGTTCTTCGGTATGTTACTTGCCCGATATTCGATCGTCGGTATCGCCATACCTAGTTCAACCCCGTTACCGGCAAGTCTCTTTACTCGTTCCGTAATACAAGATCCTGCAACTAACAATTAGTCACATTGCTTGCAAGGCTTATTGTGATGTTGCATTACCGAGTGGGCCTCGAGATACCTCTTCCTCACACGGAGTAACAAATCCCAGTCTCGATCCATGCCAACTGAATAGACACCATCGGAGATACCTGTAGAGCACCTTTATAGTCACCCAGTTACGTTGCGATGTTTGATACACACAAGGCACTCCTCCAGTATCCGTGAGTTGCATGATCTCATGGTCATAGGAACATATACTTGACATGCAGAAAACAGTAGCAATAAACTGACACGATCATATGCTATGTTTGTAGTTTGGGTCTTATCCATCACATCATTCTCCTAATGATGTGATCCCGTTATCAAATGACATCTCATGTCCATGGCTAGGAAACCTTAACCATCCTTTGATCAACGAGCTAGTCCATTAGAGGCATACTAGGGACATGGTTTTGTCTATGTATCCACACATGCATTTAAGTCTCCGATCAATACAATTATAGCATGGATAATAAACGATTAGCATGAACAAGGAAATATGATAATAACTAATTTATTATTTCCTCTAGGGCATATTTCCAACACCTTTATAGTCACCCAGTTACGTTGCGACGTTTGATACACACAAGGCATAACCCCAAAATTATAGTAGCAAAACGATAAGAGACATCATAGCACGCACCATATCCAATAGAGTACGACTATGACATTTGGACACACCATCACACTATGGTGTTCCAGGTGGCGTGAGTTGTGAAACAAATTTCACATTGTCTAAAGTTGTATGCCAAACTCGTAACTCATATATTCACCTCCACGATCATATCGCAGACATTTTTATCTTCTTGTCACGATGATCTTAAACTTCACTCTGAATTTGCTTGAACCTTTCAAACGATTCAGACTTGTGTTTCATTAAGTAAATATACACTATATCTACTCAAATCATCAGTGAAGATAAGAAAATAACGATATCCACCGCATGCTACAAGACTCATTGGATTGCATAAATCAACATGTATTATTTCCAATAAATCACTTGCCCGCTCCATCCATCTGGAAATGGGGTCCTTAGTCATCTTGCCCAAGAGGCATGGTTCACATATCTCAATCGATTCGAAATCGAATGAGTCCAAAGATCCATAAGCATGGAGTTTCTTGATGCGCTTTATACCAATATGACATTTAGCGGCAGTGCCACAAGTATGTGGTACTATCATTATTAACTTTGTATCTTTTGGCATCAATGTTATGAACATGTGTATTACTACGATCAAGATTCAACAAACCATTCTCACTGGGTGCATGACCATTGAAGGTATCATTCATGTAAACAGAATAACAATTATTCTCTAACTTAAATGAATAACCATGTTGCAATAAACACGATCTAATCAAGTTCATGCTCAACGCAAAACACCAAATAACATTTATTTAGGTTTGTTACTAATCCCGAAGGTAGAGAGAGCGTGCGATGTTAATCACATCAACCTTGGAAATATTTCCAACACACATCGTCACCTCACACTTAGCTAGTTATCTGTTTATTCCGTAGCTTTTATTTCGAGTTACTAACATTTAGCAACCGAACCGATATCCAATACCCAGGTGCTACTAGGAGTACTCGCAAGGTACACATCATTAACACGTATATCAAATATACTTTTGTCGACGTTGCCAGCCTTCTTATCTACCAAGTATGTAGGGTTGTTCCGCTTCAGCGACCGCTCTCCTCATAATCGAAGCACTTAGTCTTGGGTTTGGGTTCAACTTTGGTTGCTTCACTGGAGCAGCAAATGACTTGCTATCCATGAAGTTTCCCTCCTTGCTGTTGCCCTTCTCGAAACTAGTGGTTTGAATAACCATCAACACTTGATGCTCCTTCTTGATTTCTACCTTCACGGTGTCAAACATCGCGAATAGCTCAGGGATCATTATTTCTATCCCTGGCATTTTATAGTTCATCACCAAGTTCTAGTAGCTTAGGGACAGTGACTTGGAGAACTATATGAATCACTATCTTATCTAGAAGATCAACTCCCACTCGATTCAAGCGATTGTAGCACCCAAATAATCTGAGCACATGCTCCACGATTGAGCTATTCTCTTTCAGCTTGCGGGCAAAGAATCTTGTTGGAGATCTCATATCTTGCAACACGGGCACGAGACTGAGATCCTAATTTCAGCTCTTAAAACATCTCATATGTTCCATGACATTCAAAATGTTTCAGAGCCTCAATTCTAAGCCGTAATGCATGACGCACTAAACTATCAAGTAGTCATCAGAACGTGCGTGTCAGATGTTCACAACATCTACAGATGACGCTAGACGGGTTGGCGCACCGAGCGGTGCATTAAGGACACAAGCCTTCTGTGCAGCAATGAGGACAATCCTCAGATCACGGACCCAGTCCGCAATATTGCTACCACCATCTTTCAACTCTATTTCTCTAGGAACATATAAAAATTCAAGGGAGGTACATCGCGAGCAAGTAATCTACAACATAATTTGCAAAGACACTACTGACTATGTTCATGATAATGAGTTCAATTAATCATATTACTGAAGAACTCCCACTCAAATTGACATCGCTTCCGGTCATCTGAGTGATACATGATCCAAATTCACCAACTCAAGTCCGATCATCACGTGAGTTGAGGTGGTTTCAATGGTGAACATCATCATGTTGATCATATCTACTATATGACTCATGTTTGACCTTTTGGTCTCTTGTGTTCCGAGGCCATGTCTGTACATGCTAGGCTCGTCAAGTTTAGCCCGAGTGTTCTGCATGTGCAACACTGGCTTGCACCCGTTGTATGTGAATGTAGAGTCTATCACACCCGATCATCACGTGGTGTCTCGACACGACGAACTTTCGCAACGGTGCACACTCGGGGAGAACACAATTTATCTTGAAATTAAGTGAGGGACCACCTTATAATGCTACCATTGTCCTAAGCAAAACAAGGTGCGTAAAAGGATTAACATCACATGCAAATCATAAGTGACATGATATGGCCATGAACTTGTGCTTTTGATCTCCATCTTCAAAGCACCAACATGTTCTCCATCGTCACTGGCATGACACCATGATCTCCATCATCTTGATCTCCATCAACGTTTCGCCATCGGAGTTGTTGCGCCCACCATGCTTCTACTACTATTGCTACCATTTAGCGATAAAGTAAAGCATTACATAGCGCTTAATGATTGACACGCAGATCATACAATAATTAAAGACAACCCTATGGCTCCTGCCGGTTGCCGTACTCATCGACATGCAAGTCGTGATATTCTATACAACACATGATCATCTCATACATCCCATATATCTCATCATGTAATTGGCCGTATCACATCATAACATACCCTGCAAAAACAAGTTAGACGTCCTCTAATTGTTGTTGCATGTTTTACGTGGCTGCTACGGGTATCTAGCAAGAACAATTATCACCTACGCATAAACCACAACGGTGATACATAAGTTGCTTTTCAACCTTCTCAAGGACTTCCTTAGTCAAATCCGATCCAACTAAAGTAGGAGAAACAGACACCCGCCAGCCATCTTTGTGAAACGAAGTTACACATTAGTCGATGGAACCGGTCTCTCGTAAGTGTACGAGTAAGGTTGGTCCGGGCCGCTTCATCCCACAATACCGCTGAACCAAAACACGATCAAGGGAGGACGCAATCTAAGCGGCAATGCCCACAAACTCTTTGTGTTCTACTCGAGATCTCATCTACACATAGACCTAGCTCATGATGCCAATGTTGGGGAACATCGCATGGGAAAGAAAAAATTTCCTACGTTCACGCAAGACCTATCCATGGTGATGAGCATATACGAGAGGGAGAGTGGATCTACATATCCAGATCGCCGAGTGTCCCGCGATCTCGTCACGATCCGTCCCACAATCCAATCATGATCCGTCCCGCGAAAATTGATGCCCGCAATCCAATCACCTGTGCGTTCAGCACACGTACAGCTTGATGACGATCTCTGCCTGCTTGATCCAGCAAGAGGGAGTGGAGAGGTAGAAGAGTTCTCCGGCAGCGTGATGGCGCCGCAGCGATGGTGGTGGAGCAATTCCGGTAGGGCTTCGCCTAAGCACTGCAGAAATCCGATCTAGAGGAGAAACTATGCACTGGAGGAACGGGTAGCACGTGGTTGAAAATTTTGTGCCAAAACCCTAAAAACCTCTAGTATATATAGGAGGAGAGGAGGAGGAGGTTTGTCCCTCAAGTAGCCATCCCTAGGCTTCGGCCAAACCAAGAGGGAGGAATCCTCCTCCTCCACTCCTAGTAGGATTAGGACTCCTTCCTTATCTTAGCCTTTTTGCCTTTTTCCACCTTTTTCCTTTTGGGCTTTTCTTACCAGCTGCATGGGCCTTGTGTGGGACTTCCACCATCCTACTAAGGGCTGGTATTCACTCTCCCACATCCCATGTAGCCTCTTGGGTCGAAATACCCCTCCCGATGGTCTCCCGGTACACTACCGACACTCCCGGTACACTACCGATGAGCCCGAAACTTTTCGGGCGACCAAAATAGGACTTACTATATATCAATCTTTACCTCTGGACCATTCCGGAGCTCCTAGTGACGTCCGGGATCTCATACGGGACTCCGAACAACCTTCGGTCACCACCATACATAACTCTATACTACCGAAACGTCACCAAACCTTAAGTGTGCAGACCCTGCGGGTTCGAGAACTATGTAGACATGACCGAGACACCTCTACGGTCAATAACCAATAGCGGGACCTAGATGTCCATATTGGTTCCTACATATTCTACAAAGATCTTTATCGGTCGAACCTCTATGTCAAGGATTCAGTTAATCCCGTATGATGTTCCCTTTGTTCTTCGATATGTTACTTGCCCGAGATTCGATCATCGGTATCTCCATACCTAGTTCAACCTCGTTATCGGCAAGTCTATTTACTCGTTCCCTAATACAAGATCCCATGACTAACACTTAATCACATTGCTTGCAAGGCTTATTGTGATGTTGTATTACCGAGTGGGCCCTGAGATACCTCTCCGTCACAACAAATCCCACTCTTGATCCATGCCAACTCAACAGACACCTTCGGAGATACCTGTAGAGAACCTTTATAGTCACCCAGTTACATTGCGACGTTTGATACACACAAGGCACTCTTCCGGTGTTCGTGAGTTACATGCTCTCATGGTCATAGGAACACATACTTGACATGCAGAAAATAGTAGCAATAAACTTACATGATCATATGCTACATTTGTAGTTTGGGTCTTGTCCATCACATCATTCTCCTAATGATGTGATCCCATTATTAAATGACATCACATGTCAATGGCTAGGAAACCTTGACCATATTTGATCAACGAGCTAGTTCACTACAGGCATACTAGGGACAAAGTGTTGTCTATTTACCCACACATGTAATGTGTTTCCAATCAATACAATTATAGCATGGACAATAAACGATTATCATGAACAAGGAAATATAATAATAAACACTTTATTTATTGCCTCTAGGGCATATTTTCAATATTTACTATGTTCTTCATGAACTTAATACTCTAGATGCAGGCAGGAGTCGGTCGATGTGTTGAGTAATAGTAGTAGATGCAGAATTGTTTAGGTCTACTTGACACGGACGTGATGCCTATATGCATAAACATTGCCTTGGATATCTTCATAATTATTCGCTTTTCTATCATTTGCTCGATAGTAATTTTTCACCCACCATAATACTTGCTATCATGAGAGAAGTCTCTAGTGAAACCTATGGCCCCCGGGTCTATTTTCCATCTTATACTTTAAGATCTAAAACCAAAAATACCAAAAATACTTCGCTGCATTATTTTTACCTTTTGTTTTACTTTCCGTTCAAGCAATCTATCTCTATCATATCTCATCCTTGCAAGTAAGCTTAAAGGGATTGACAACCCCTTTATAGCGTTGGGTGCAAGAGTTTGATTCCTTGTGTTGGTACACCTATTGGGTACTTGCTTGTATCTCCTACTAGATTGATACCTTGGTTCTCAACAACTGAGGGAAATACTTATCTACTTTGCTGCATCACCCGTTTCTCTTCACGGAAACCAACGCATGCTCGCGAAGTAGCAATCACCCCGGATTAGTCCCCTCCCCTATTACCGAGAAGAAGAAAAAAATCTTCCCATAAAAGGCAAGTGCCCTACATCGACCTGAACGCACCGGCCTTAGCTCCCAAGCGTCGTCGGTCCGTGCGACGAACGTCGGCTATAGCAGCAATGCCTGGACCGGCCATCAACAGGAAGCCTTCAAGTGAACCGGCCGTGGGGACACCTCTGACCACTCATTCAACCAAGAAGTACTTTGTTCAGTCGCTTAATCTATTGTTATCATGATCGCTAAGATTTCATAGAGGTTTTTAAGCCAAAATATTTAGGATGCTAGTACAACCGTCTTCCGCCGAGAATCCTACCGAGGTGCTTGGCAATACCCGTGAACCAAGGTCTTCTTCTCATGTTGAACCCGCCGCGAAGGCCCCTGTGGTCAATCCGGTCCCCAAAGATTCCATGGACGTGGTGTAGGTCACCAAATCTGAGGTGGAGAGTGCGATGAATCACCATCGGCGGCGAGAAGCACTATGCCACCCGGCGTTCTCCGAAAAAGAGTTTAACGCTCTATGTTCGGCAGACGCACAAATTGCAGTTGCCCGAGATGGGATTGAGGAAGCAATGAAGCTGATATCATCCAGCCTGAAGGTGAGTGATTGGTTTTAAGAAGCTAGACACACATGTAAACCTACTAGCTCCTGGCCCTTGAATTGGTCGGGACGACTGAGTTAAGGATCCACTTAA
The DNA here is from genome assembly GCA_022496015.1 of Hordeum marinum. Taxonomy (NCBI): domain Eukaryota; kingdom Viridiplantae; phylum Streptophyta; class Magnoliopsida; order Poales; family Poaceae; genus Hordeum; species Hordeum marinum. The sequence continues at coordinate 506,349,823 of CM039678.1, read as the reverse complement.
CATTTCGATGATATAGGCCTCAAGGTAGCAGAACGAGAATTTAGCCATGGAATTGGAGGTAAGCCGAACATAGGTGTAAGACGTGAAGGCCGAGCTAGAACAAGTAAAGAATTTCTCCTGAGAGGTGCATGGTAAGTATATCGATTATGCCGATCTAAGTATAAAATCCCGTGTTGTCGCGAGGGTACTTTGTAGCAGCTGAGTCTATAGGGCCATTCCAAAAGGATTTAGATGCAACGCGAGAATCTCAGAGGTATGCTGAGTCCCAGCATGAGGCCGTCTGCCTTTCCTTGCAACGAAACCTTGAGGAGAAGAAACGCCTCCATGCGGAAAACAAGCAGCAGGCCGAAGAAATTGAGAGCTTAAAGACTCAATTGGCCCAGGCCCAAGAAGAGAAACAGAAATTACAGAGGGCATGTTCGGTAAGTGTGATTATAACATCTGAGGGTACTTCTTATACATGAAGCGTAATGGACATGCCTTGACTCATGTATAGGTCTCCTAACCGGGTGGCCCGAAGAAGAGATCGGATCCTACCCGGGAACCCTTCTGAAGGAAATCTCCACCATTCATGAGTAGGCTCGAAAGGCTATGAGGAGGATGATAAAGGCGCTATGGCCCGCCGAGCATCCTCTGGAGGGGATGGCCGAATTGGCTGATCGGTTCAAGGGAGCCTGTAGTCGGTTCGAGTTATGGAAGACATCGACCTGTCGGGAGGGAACACGAGAGGCGTGGGCAATGATCAAGACACGGTATACCGGCCTTAATCCAGAGCATATGGCGCGGGTTGGGCGAGTAGGACCTGATGGGCAAGAAGTGCCACTTCATTTGGTGTATGACCAAGTGATTCCAGCCGCTCGTCTCTCGCAGGAAGATTGCGCCCCGGATGGCTTGATAAAATATCTCGACAACATATGTATGATTGTATGTAACTATGTACTGATAATCAAAAAATTGCTCTGTCTATGTTGTAAACTTTTTCTTAACCGGCAATCGGCTTCGACCTCCCGCCTAGGAGCTTGAGAGTGTTCCTTATTAAATATCCCTCGATAAGAGGGAATTATGTTTGAGGAACCAGGCAATCCGACCACTTGGTGCGAACAGACAAAAAGCACACAGGGAGATATGTGATACGTCCATTTTGTGTCATGCTTTTATATTGATATTTATTGCATTATGGTCTATTATTACACGTTATGGTACAATACTTATGCCTTTTCTCTCACATTTTACAAGGTTTACATGAAGAGGGAGAATGCCGGCAGCTGGAATTCTGTACTGGAAAAGGAGAAAATGTGAGATACCTATTCTACACAACTCCAAAAGTCCTGGAAATTTACAGAGAATATTTTTGCAATTAACAAAAAATACTAGCGCAAGAATCAACCAGAGGGGGGGCCACCTGCAGGTCACAAGCCTGCTAGGCGCGGCCACCCCCTGGCCGCGCCACCTGCAGGTCATAAGCCTGCTAGGCGCGGCCACCCCCTGGCCGCGCCACCTGCAGGTCACAAGCCTGCTAGGCGCGGCCACCCCCTAGCCGCGCCTAGTAGGCTTGTGGGGCCCCTGTGGCTCCTCCGATGCCATCTTCTCCTATATGAAGCGTTTTGACCTGGAAAAAATGAGAAGAGAGCTTTCTGGATTAAGCGCCGCCGTCTTGTGGTGGAACTTGGGCAGAACCAATCTAGAGCTCTGACAGGGCTGTTCTGTCGAGGAAACTTCCCTCCCGGAGTGGGAAATCGAAGCCATCATCTTCACCAACAATCCTCTTATCGAGAGGGGGTCAATCTCCATCAACATCTTCACCAACACCAATTCCTCTCCAAAGCCTAGTTCATCTCTTGTATCCGATCTTTGTCTCAACACCTCAAATTGGTACCTCTCGGTTGCTAGTAGTGTTGATTACTCCTTGTAGTTGATGCTAGTTGGTTTACTTGGTGGAAGGTCATATGTTCAGATCCTTTATGATAATTAATACTCCTCGGATTATGAACATGAGCATGTTTTGTGAGTAGTTACGTTTGTTCCTGAGGACATGGGATAAGTCTTGTTATAAGTAATCATGTGAATTTGGTATTCGTTCGATATTTTGATGAGATGTATGTTGTCTCTCCTCTAGTGGTGTTATGTGAATTTCGACTACATAACACTTCACCATTATTTGGGCCTAGGGGAAGACATTGGGAAGTAATAAGTAGATAATGGGTTGCTAGAGTGACAGAATCTTAAACCCTAGTTTATGCGTTGCTTCGTAAGGGGCTGATTTGAGTCCATATGTTTCATGCTATGGTTAGGTTTACCTTAATTCTTCTTTCATAGTTGCAGATGCTTGCGATAGGGGTTAATCATAAGTGGGAGGTTTGTCCACGTAATGGAAGCACCCAATCACCGGTCCACCCACATATTGAATTATCAAAGTAAAGAACGCGAATCAATTGATCATGATGAAAACTAGCTTGACATAAATTCCTCTCGAGAGCGCTTTGCTTTATATAAGAGTTTGTCCAGGAATGTCCTTTGCTACAAAAAGGATTGGTCTACCTTGCTGCACCTTTGCTACACTTTTTACTTGTTACTCGTTACCAATTATCTTATCACAAAACTATCTGTTACCGATAATTTCAGTGCTTGCAGAGAATACCTTACTGGAAACCGCTTGTCATTTCCTTCTACTCCTCGTTGGGTTTGATGCTCTTACTTATCGAAAGGACTATGATAGATCCCCTATACTTGTGGGTCATCAAGACTCTTTTTTGGCGCCGTTGCCGGGGAGTGAAGCGCCTTTGGTAAGTGGAATTTGGTAAGGAAAAATTTATATAGTGTGCTGAAATTTAATGTCACTTGTCACTATGGAAAGTAATCCTTTGAGGGGCTTGTTCGGGGTATCTTCACCTCGACAGGAAACACAAAGAGTTGTCCCTCAACCTACTGAACCTACTGAAAATATTTAGTATGAAATTCCTTCGGGTATGATAGAGAAACTGCTGGCTAATCCTTATGCAGGAGATGGCATAGTACATCCTGATTTGCATCTAATCTATGTGGATAAAGTTTGTGGATTATTTAATCTTGCAGGTCTACCCGAGGATCACGTCAAGAAGAAGGTCTTTCATTTATCTTTGAAGGAGAAGGAATTGACATGGTATATGCTATGTGATGATATTGGATCATGGAGCTACAACCGATTGAAAATTGAATTTCATCAGAAGTTCTATCCTATGCATCTAGTTCATCGTGATCGGAATTATATTTATAATTTTTGGCCTTGTGAAGGAGAAAGAATCGCGCAAGCTTGGGGGAGGCTTAAGTCAATGTTATATTCATGCCCCAATCATGAGCTCTCAAGAGAAATTATTATTCAGAATTTTTATGCTCGGCTTTCTCGTAATGATCAATCCATGCTCGATACTTCTTGTGCTAGTTCCTATATGAAGAAAGATATTGATTTCAAATGGGATTTATTGGAAAGAATTAAACGCAACTCTGAAGATTGGGAACTCGATGAAGGTAAGGAGTCAGGTATGAACCTTAAGTTTGATTGTGTTAAATCCTTCGTAGATACCGATGCTTTTCGTGAATTTAGCACTAAATATGGACTTGACTCTGAGATAGTAGCTTCTTTTTGTGAATCTTTGGATGATCATGTTGACGTCCCCAAGTAGAAGTGGTTAAAATATCATCCTCCCATTGAAGTGAAAGTAGTTGAACCTATTAAAGTTGAAGAGAAAACTATTACTTATAATGTTGATCCTATTATTCCCACTGCTTATATTGAGAAACCACCTTTCCTTGTTAGAATAAAGGATCATGCTAAGCTTCAACTGTGGTTCGTAAGAGCTGTGCTAGAAGACCTACACCCCCTGAGCAAATTAAAGTTGAGCCTAGTACTGCTATGGTTAAGGATCTCTTGGTTGATAATATTGATGGGCATGTTATTCAATTTTGTGATGAAGCCGCTAGAATTGCTAAACCTGATGCTAAAGTTAAACATAGACCCATTGTTGGCATGCCAATTGTTTCTGTTAAAATAGGAGATCATTGTTATCATGGCTTATGTGATATGGGTGCTAGTGTGAGTGCAATTCCCTTTTCCTTATATAAAGAGATTATGAACGATATTGCACCAGCTGAGTTAGAGGAAATTGATGTTACAATTAAGCTTGCTAATAGAGACACTATATCACTAGTTGGGATTATTAGAGATGTTGAAGTCTTGTGTGGGAAAATAAAATATCCTACTGATTTTCTTGTTCTTGGTTCCCCACAAGATGATTTTTGTCCCATTATATTTGGTAGACCCTTCTTGAATACCGTTAATGCTAGGATATATTGTGAGAAGGAAATAGTTACCGTAAGTTTTGGGGTTACGTCTCATGAGTTTAATTTCTGTAAATTTCGTAGACAACCCCATGATAAAGAATTGTCTAGTAAGGATGAAATTATTGGTCTTGCTTCTATTGCTGTTCCTACTACTGATCCTTTAGAGCAATATTTGCTAGACCATGAAAATGACATGCATATGAATGAAAGGAAGAAAATAGATAGGATTTTCTTTGATCAGCATCCTATTATGAAACACAATTTGCCTGTTGAAATACTTGGGGATCCTCCTCCACCCAAGGTTGATCTCGTGTTTGAGCTTAAACAATTACCAGATACTTTGAAATATGTTTATCTTGATGAAAAGAAGATATATCCTGTTATTATTAGTGCTAACCTTTCAAAGCATGAAGAAGATAGATTATTGAAAACTCTAAGGAAGGACCGTGCTGCTATTGGATATACTCTCTATGATCTTAAGGGCATTAGTCCCACTCTATGTCAGCACAAAATTAAAATGGAGCCTGATGCTAAACTAGTCGTTGATCACCAACGACGGTTGAATCCTAAAATGAAGGAAGTGGTAAGAAATGAAATATTAAAGCTTCTAGAGGCAGGTATCATTTACCCTATTGCTGATAGTAGATGGGTTAGTCCCGTTCATTGTGTCCAAAGAAAGGAGGTATTACCGTAGTTCCCAATGATAAAAATGAATTGATCCGCAGAGAATAGTTACATGTTATAGAATGGTAATTGATTTTAGGAAATTGAATAAAGCTACTAGAAAAGATCATTACCCTCTACTTTTCATTGATCAAATGCTAGAAATATTATCCAAACAGACACATTTCTGCTTTCTAGATGGTTATTCTGGTTTCTCTCAAATACCTGTGTCAAAAGAGGACCAAGAAAAGACAACCTTTACCTGCCCTTTTGGTATGTTTGCTTACAGACGTATGCCTTTTGGTTTATGTAATGCACCTGCTACCTTTCAAAGATGCATGACTGCTATATTCTCTGATTTTTGTGAAAGGATGGTTGAGGTTTTCATGGATGATTTTTCCATTTACGGAACTTCTTTTGATGATTGTTTGAGCAACCTTGATCGAGTTGTGCAGAGATGTGAAGAAACTAATCTTGTCTTGAATTGGGAGAAGTGCCACTTTATGGTGAATAAAGGCATTGTCTTGGGACATAAAATTTCCGAAAGAGGTATTGAAGTTTATAAGGCTAAAGTTGATGCTTTTGAAAAAATGTCGTGTCCTACAGATATCAGAGGTATAAGAAGTTTCCTTGGTCATGCTGGTTTCTATAGGAGATTTATTAAGATTTCTCTAATATTTCTAGGCCTCTCACTAATCTTTTGCAAAAAGATGCTCCATTCATTTTTTATGATGATTGTGTAAAAGCTTTTGAAATTCTCAAGAATGCTTTGATTTCTGCACTTGTTGTTCAACCACCTGATTGGAACCTACCCTTTTAAATTATGTGTGATGCTAGTGATTATGTCGTTGGTGTTGTTCTAGGACAAAGAATTGATAAGAAATTAAATGTTATTTGCTAGCCAAACTCCAGACAGTTCTCAAAGGAACTATGCTAGCATTGAAAATGAATTTTTAGTAGTTCTGTTCGCTTGTGATAAGTTTAGACCCTATATTGTTGATTCTAAAGTAACCGTTCACACTGATCATGCTGCTATTAAATATCTCATGGAAAATAAAGATGCTAAACCTAGACTTATCACATGGGTTCTTCTGCAACAAGAATTTCATTTGCATATTGTTGATAGAAAGGGTGCTGATAACCCCGTAGCAGATAACTTGTCTAGGTTAGAGAATGTTCTTGATGACCCACTACCTATTGATGATAGCTTTCCCGATGAACAATTAGCTGTCATAAATTCTTCTCATAATGCTCCTTGGTATGCTGATTATGCTAATTACATTGTCGGTAAATTTATACCGCCTATTTTCACATACCAGCAAAAGAAAATGTTTTTCTATGATTTAAGACATTACTTCTGGGATGACCCACACCTTTATAAAGAAGGTGGAGATGGTGTTATTAGACGTTGTGTACCTGAGCATGAACAGGAACAGATCCTATGGAAGTGTCATTCTGAGGCCTACGGAGGACACCATGCTGGAGATAGGACTGCACATAAGGTATTACAATCTGGTTTTTATTGTCCTACTCTCTTCAAGGATGCTCGTAAGTTTGTCTTGTCATGTGATGAATGTAAAAGAATTGTCAATATTAGTAGACGTCAGGAAATGCCTATGAATTTCTCTCTTGTTATTGAACCATTTGATGTTTGGGGTTTTGATTATATGGGACATTTTCCAACGTCCAACGGGTATACTCATATTTTAGTTGATGTTGATTATGTTACTAAGTTGGTAGAAGCTATTCCAACTAGTAGTGCTGATCACAACACCGCTATTAAGATGCTTAAATAAGTTAATTTTCCCTAGATTTGGAGTCCCAAGATATTTAATGACTGATGGTGGTTCACATTTTATTCATGGTGCTTTCCATAAATTGCTTGCTATGTATTATGTTAATCATAGAATTGCATCTCCTTATCATCCTCAGTCTAGTGGTCAAGTAGAATTAAGCAATAGAGAAATTAAATTGATCTTGCACAAGACGGTTAATAGATCTAGGAAGAATTGGTCTAAGAAACTTGACGATGCATGATGGGCTTATAGAACTGCTTATAAAATGGTTTATCGTGAAGCATGTCACTTACCTCTAGAGCTAGAGCATAAAGCTTATTGGGCAATCAAAGAGCTCAAGTATGATTTCAAACTTGCTGGTGAGAAGAGGTTATTTGACATTATCTCACTTGATGAATGGAGAACTCAGTCCTATGAGATTGCCAAGCTTCTTAAAGAGAAAGTTAAGAGATCGATGGCATGATAAAAGGATTCAAATGTGTGAATTTAATGTAGGTGATCATGTCTTGCTATACAATTCTTGGCTAAGATTTTTTGCAGGAAAACTTCTCTCTAATTGGGAAGGACCATACATCATCGAGGAAGTATATCGCTCCGGTGCCATAAAGATCAACAACGTCGAAGCTACAAATCCGAAGGTGGTAAACGGGCAAAGAATCAAACACTATATTTCAGGTACTCCCATTAATGTTGAAACCAATGTTATCAATACCATAACTCTCGAAGAGCATATTAGGGAGACTTACCAGAACGTTTCAGACTCTAAAAAGGAATAGGTACGTGGTACGGTAAGTAACCTGACTCCAAAACTTTCCCAATAGCAATTTTACTCAGTTTTGGTATATTTAAAACATTAGGAAAATAAAAAGCAGTCAGATGGACGCATGGGGAGGCGACAAGCCTGCTAGGCGCGGCCACCCCCTGGCCGCGCCTAGGGGGCTTATCACCACCCCGTGTGCCCCCCGGACTCCGTTTTCTTGTGGAATACCACTTCGGGTCGACAAAAATTCATTAGATAATCTCTCGAAGGTTTCGACTTTTGTATCATGACAATACCTCCTATTTTTGTTTTGAGCTGTTTCTGCGGCAGATTTAGAGCAAGATGTCATCTCAAGAGTCCGATGGGGAGAGCTATATATCATATTATCTTGCCAATCCCAAGCTCTATGGGGACCTAGATCCTTATCTATTATTCTCGGAGGAGGAACAAGAAGACAAGTACAGAGAAGAAAGCTCAGATGAAGAGGAGACTCCTATACCTCAACTCGGAGATATGCACGTGGATTTTAGGAAATCAGGCCTCCCAAACACAAGAAGAAAACCCAAAATTCTATTTATCCCTTGTCGTTTTTTGCAGGAGAGCAAGGAAGAATTATGTCAAAGTATATTGAAGCTCGAGCAGGAAGTAGATGATGTGAGGGAACAAAATTTTATGCTTAAGAGGAAATTGAACAAGCTTCCATCCTCATCAATAACTCCACCACCATCACCACCGAAGGACACCTGAGCACATGGGTATGGGCACTCCCCTTGGCTTGTGCCAAGCTTGGGGGAGGTGCCTCGGTATCGTATCACATCACACCTTTTTCCCTTTTTCCTTTTTATTATCTTTCCTAGATTGATCCTTTTTATTTTGTTTTGATCTAGTAGAATAAAAGTTTTTAGTATGATCCACCTTTTAGTTTTTGCTTTTGCTCCACTTATGTAAGCAAGTCCGATATATATATATATATATATATATATAATAAAAGGTAGTTTTGATGAGAGGGCTTTGCTTGATTAGTATGCTCTTGAAAATTATGAATATGGAACAATAGAACAAAAGCAGAGAGAATACATAGTGATCTTATGGGGAGTGATGACTTCACATATAAAAAGTATGGTGATTGAAAATTGTTGGGAGTTAACAAACATAGTAGTTGGTCATTGGTGCAATTGAAAGGAAGTTTTAAAGGAAGAGAGATTCACATATAAATATATTATCTTGGACATCTTTTATGATTGTGACCACTCATTAAAATATTACATGCCAAGAAGTTGATGTTGGACAAGGAAGACAACATAATGGGTTATGCTTGTTTACCTCCAGATAGAAGCTATATGGTTTTAGATCCTCCAACATGTCGTGCTTGCTTCCACCTCATAATAGGCAAAACTTCCGCACCAAGTAGAGATACTACTTGTGCATCCAAACACCTCAACCCAGTTTTGCCATGAGAGTCCACCATACCTACCTATGGATTGAATAAGATCCATCAAGTAAGTTGTCATCGATGCAAAAAAGGCAATAAAATTGCTCCTAAATATGTGTGATCTTTTATTGTAAGGGAAATAAGCGTTGTACGAACTTGTGATAGTGAAGAAATAAATGCGAAAGACTGCATAATAAAGGTTGCTATCACAAAGGGCAATGCAAGGCGGCGTTCCTCTGCATTAAGAGTTTGTGCATCCAAAAACAAAGCGCATGACAAGCTCTGCTTCCCTCTGCGAAGGGCCTATCTGTTACTTTTACTTTCTAGTACTTACCTTTATGCAACATTCATGGTGGTCTCCACCACTTCCTATATTTCGTATCTCTTGGCAAGCATTATGTGTTGGGGAATCATCTAGACTTATATATCCACCCAGATGTGGGTGATCATGAGTTATTATTGTTGACATCACCCTTGAGGTGAATAGTTGGGAGGCAAAACTATAAGCCCCTATCTTTCTTTGTGTTCGAATGAAGCTTTGATCTCGTGGGTACCGCGTGTGTGCTAGCAATTGTGAAAGACTAAAATATGATTGAGTATGTGGATTTTCTTTACAAGCTCTTATATTGACTCTTTCCGATGTTATGACAAATTGTCAATTGCTTCAATGACTGAGATCATAGTTTGTTGGTTGTCAACAGAGTTCTTGGTTCATACTTTATATTGTGAATGAATTGTTACTCTAGTATAAAGAATCTCATACAATGAGTATTGCTGTTCTAAAGTTGATCATGATGCCCTCATGTCCGTATTTTATTTTATCGACACATCTATCTCTAAGCATGTGGACATATTCATTGATCCCAGCTTTCGCTTGAGGGCAAGCGAGGTCTAAGCTTGGGGGAGTTGATACATCTATTTTGCATCATGCTTTTATATTGATATTTATTGCATTATGGGCTGTTATTACATGTTATGGTACAATATTTATGCCCTTTCTCTCTTATTTTACAAGGTGTACATGAAGAAGGAGAATGCCGGCAGCTAGAATTCTGGACTGGAAAAGGAGCAAATCTGAGATGCCTATTGTACACAACTCCAAAAGTCCTGAAAATTTACGGAGAATATTTTTGGAATTAATAAAAAATACTGGCGCAAGAATCAACCAGAGGGGGCCCACCTGCAGGCCACAAGCCTGCTAGGCACGGCCACCCCCCCGACCGCGCCTAGCAGGCTTGTGGGGCCCATGTGGCTCCTCTGACTCCCATCTTCTCGTATATGAAGCATTTTGACCTGGAAAAAATGAGAAGAGAGCTTTCGGGATGAAGCACCACCATCTCGAGGCAGAACTTGGGCAGAACCAATCTAGAGCTCCAGCAGGGCTGTTCTGCTAGGGCAACTTCCCTCCTAGAGGCGGAAATCGAAGCCATCATCATCACCAACGATCCTCTCATTGAGTGGGGGTCAATCTCCATCAACATCTTCACCACCACCATCTCCTCTCAAAACCCTAGTTCATCTCTTGTATCCGATCTTTGTCTCAACACCTCAGATTGGTACCTGTGGGTTGCTAGCAGTGTTGATTACTCAATGTAGTTGATGCTAGTTGGTTTACTTGGTGGAAGATCATATGTTTAGATCCTTTATGATAATTAATACTCCTCTGATTATGAACATGAGCATGTTTTGTGAGTAGTTATGTTTGTTCCTGAGGACATGGGATAAGTCTTGTTATAAGTAATCATGTGAATTTGGTATTCGTTCGATACTTCGATGAGATGTATGTTTGATCTCCTCTAGTGGTGTTATGTGAACATCGACTACATAACAATTCACCATTATTTGGGCCTAGGGGAAGGCATTGGGAAGTAATAAGTAGATGATGGGTTGCTAGAGTGACAGAAGCTTAAACCCTAGTTTATGCGTTGCTTCGTAAGGGGCTGATTCATATGTTTCATGCTATGGTTAGGTTTACCTTAATTCTTCTTTCATAGTTGCAGATGCTTGCGATAGGGGTTAATCATAAGTGGGAGGTCTATCCAAATAAGGGCAGCACCCAAGCACCGGTCCACCCACATATCAAATTATCAAAATAACGAACGTGAATCAAATAAGCATGATAAAAACTAGCTTGACATAAATTCCCATGTGTCCTCGGGAGCACTTTGCTTTATATAAGAGTTTGTCCAGGCTCGTCCTTTGCTACAAAAAGGATTGGGCTACCTTGCTGCACCTTTTCTACACTTGTTACTCGTTACTCGTTACGAATTATCTTATCACAAAACTATCTGTTACCGATAATTTCAGTTCTTGCAGAGAATACCTTACTAGAAATCGCTTGTCATTTCCTTCTGCTCCTCATTGAATTTGAAAATCTCACTTATCAAAAGGACTAAGATAGACCCCCTATACTTGTGGGTCATAAATATGTTATATTACTGCTTAGCGTAAGAAACATCTTCCAAAGAAAATAGTACCTCTATGGGTACCTTCCTTCAGGCTACCACGTAAGTCGTAGATAGTAAGGCCGTATACTGCTAGTATGCGACTAATGGATTTTGATAGAAAAGAAGCTTGAGTAATGGTGATAACAACCATAATTTTATTTCTTGCTCCCGTCGTAGCCGATCAATTTTCTGCTGAAGATAGCTAGCTTTTGGCTTCACCCGTCTGAGGTACGTATCCGGATAACCCGGTCGTAACAATCACAGAGGTGCTACCTTTACTCTCTAGACGAACAATCGGGAACGTAGAGGGTTGATCAGACTCCATCGTATATATAATTTTTGATTGTTTCATACCAATATTCTACAACTTTCATGTACTTTTGGCAACCTTTTTATACTATTTTTGGGACTAACATATTGATCCAGTGCCCAGTGCCAGTTCTTGTTTGTTGCATGTTTTTGTTTCGCAGAAAATCCATATAAAACAAAGTCCAAACGCGATAAAAACTTATGGATATTTTTTTGGAATATATGTGATTTTTGGGAAAAATAATCAACGCGAGACAATTCCGGTGGAGGTCACAAGCCTGCCAGGCGCGACCAACCCCCTGGCCGCACCCTGGGCCCTTCTAGCCACCCCTTAGGTCGGTTGGAACTGTACTTTGGCCACAAGAAAGCTAATTTTTGGATAAAGATCCCCTCAAATTTACAGCCCGATCGGAGTTACGGATCTCCAGGAATATAAGGAATGGTGAAAGGCCACAATCGGGACCGCAGAAACAGAAGGAAACAGAGAGAGAGATCCAACCTCGGAGGGGCTCTCGCCCCTCCGCCTATCACATCCCTAGATTTCGCATGGATTAGGATTTATGTTTGAGTTTGCATCATGTTTAATTTTTCTTTAAACTTGAAATGGGGTTGATCAAACCCCTAGCACTATTTGAGTTCAAATAGGTTCACTTAAAATAATTTTCAATGGACTAGAATGGATCTTCAAAAATGTTTCTCATCTCATAAAAAATGTGGCAGCATAAACCAGAGGTGATGCATATTTTTCCATGTCATTTTGTTTATTGAATTAAATCAATAATTATTTCAACTAGAGTTATAAAATGCTATAAATATTTCTATAGCTCCAATAATTCTGGAAATTGTTATGTGGCCCTATATATTATATATATAACCACATATTAAATTTCAGAAGCAACAAAATTGATTTAGTATTTATTTTAAATCAGAAACTTACTACAGAAAATAGAAAACAAAACAAATAAAAATAAAAAGGAGGCAAACATTACCTGCGTCCCACGAAGGGGCTGGCCCAGCAGCCCAGCAGCCAGTCACCACCAACCTCCCGCTAGGAGGATTGGGCGTGTGGCTGGAGCACGCCGACACGCACTCAGGCACCTCCTGCCTGGCTGCTTGCTGCTGGAGGCTTCTAAGAGCGCGAGAGCAACACCCTCGCCCCATGCCCATCTTCTCCTCAACCTCTCTCTCCTCCTCCCCTCTGGTCTCTCTCTTGCTCGCAGCTGAAGCCCCATGAGAGCGCCGCTGACGCTAGCATAGCCCCGACCACCCCCGAGCCTCTCCATCGTGCTCCTCTGGTTCTCCACGTCACCTTCGACCTCCCCTTCGAGCTACGCGCGCTCGGACGCCCCACATCACCGCCAGGACCATCGTCTTGAACCTTCAGCACCCACCGTCGCTGCCATCGATTCGCCGGCCATAGGGCGTCCCCGACCACGCCACCGGCGCCAGAAGCTCCGCGGTGAGGACCCGGTTCTCCTCCCCTAGCCCCGGTGTCGATCTATTCTTCTAACCATGCTAATCACCGGACCCGTGAGCCTCTTGCCGCCGGCCATGGCGCCGCCATGGCTGGAGCCTCTGAGGCTTGTCGCCGAGCACCTCATCATGCTTAGGGCACTCGCAGGAGCCCGTGGCCGCCCCTAGATCCTCCGTTAGCTTCCCGTAGCCTCGAGCCTGTGCTGACCCAAGCCCCGGCCGCCATAGTCGTCGGCGGCGGCGACACTACGGGCCGCCCCGCACCGTCCCATCGGCTGGGATGGATGCGGGTTGCTCCCCGCTCCCAAATGAGCCGCCCCACGTGCCAAATGGTGGTCGGAGAAGCAACTCCGGCGAGAAACCGCCATCGAGATGGTCGCCGCCGGCAAACTCTGGCGAGGCTGACGTGGTCGACCATTAGGGCCTAATTACCCTGTTAGTTAACCCTGAGCCACTGACATATGGGCCCAGCCCTGTTAATGTTTAGTTAGGTTAATTTAAAAACCTATTAACTAGGTGAGTAAATGACAGGTGGGGCCCAGCCACCAGGTTTGATCTGGGCTGACGCCTTTGACCTGCTGACGTCATTGTGATGTCAGGCTGACGCAGTAAATAGTTTCCGGAATTAAAAGAAATCATAAATGGTTTATTAATTTCAGAAAATAGTTCAAACTTGTAAAATTCATAGAAATTCAACAGTAACTCCAAATTAAATAATTTATATATGAAAATTTATCAGAAAAATTCGAATCCATATGTACTATTTTCATGCATGATATAGCAACCTAAATAGGAGAACTTGGACATTTTCTTCAAATACAATATGTGATCTCACATAGGGAGTTGAATTTGAACCTTCAGTTCAAACCTACTTCATTTAAATATATTTCTAGATGGATTAGACCAAACCACATCATATTTTCATGTCATATTCATGCATAATATTGTTGCATTTTAAGTGTATTGATTTGTCCCCCCTTCGATGGTTGTTCTTCGTGTTAGGCACTATTCCGAAGGATACGGTCGAATATCCATCTGAGGAGCAGTAACGTGTGATCGTCTTACCAGGCAAGCAACCCACCCCCCTTGAACTTCTCCGATAAAATCCCACTCTCTCGCTCTTGCTTTCACTTATTGCAGTAGGAAAAAACGTTTCAACCGTTACATGTTCCGGTAGTTGAACCCATTCCTCTGCATGACCTGTCATTGTCACAGTAAATAGCTGAACCAAGCAACCTAGCATACCTGGTAGATGCTTGAGCCATGTTGTGCCTTTACTTTGCTATGCTTGCTATGCTTAGAGTTGTGTCAGGTCTGATTCATCTGGGTGATGAATCGGAGTGAACTGAATGTGTTCCGATGATGAGAGTTAAGTGTTGAACCCGATTTGGTAAAGGTAGCGATGAGAGGCCATTTAGGAGTACATGGCGGGTTGTCTCATTGAGACCATCCTTAAGAACTGAGTCATGTGTATGTTATCCAAGACTAGCTACTACCGCACATTGGGATCCTTAATTGACTCTCTCGACTTATTAATCCACTTGATATCTGTCCAGGAGTTGCAACTAGTTTCTAGTGTTTGTAGGTCATGCTAGTAGTCTACCAAGTGGCACCCCGTACAGGTAGGCTTGGGACAGACTAGGCATCGTGGCCTGGTGTACCAAGTGTAGTACCATCCATCGAGGTGGGCTTGGTAACCCTGTACACATTGTTTGGGGCCGTAGCAGAAACTTTGGCCAGACTTCCTTGCGGGTTCAGTCTCAATTAGGCGATAAACCTGGACTAGAGTCTTGTGTGGTTAGTCACGTCGTGGCCGACTCCCTCGCTGGGCTTCCGCTTGAAGGTTTTCGAGGTGCCTTTTTACGAGCACATGGTGAGGGAGTCCTATATTAGGGGGTCCTTGGATTGCCGGCCTGCTGCTTATGGGCCGGACTATATGGGCTACGTACCGAACACTAGATGATTTGAAGGCCCAGTTCCCAGGATGGAAGCTTCGAGGAGCACGGCTTGCACTCCACGTTTGATGTAGTAAATAGGCATGTTTATCTCTTTGGCATGTAGCCGACCATGTGTAAACCCTAGGCCTCCTCGGCATCTATATAAGCCGGAGGGTTTTAGGGTATAGTGGCAGAATAACTCATCTAGGGTTAGACATACAATATCGAGGTAGATCAACTCTGTAACCCCTCACACCATCAATAAAATCAAGCAGGACGTAGGGTATTACCTCCATTGGAGGGCCTGAACCTGGGTAAACTTGTGTCCCCTTCATCTCCTGTTACCGTTGATCCTAGTCTCACAGTGCGGGACCCCCTACCCGAGATCCGCCGGTTTTGACACCGACATTGGTGCTTTCATTGAGAGTTCCTTTGTGAGTGAGATGGAATCAACGCCTTGTCTTGTCATCAATGAAGAGGTCCGCTACATGGACTTTTTCATCCCCATGCAGATCTTCGCCTTCGGTAGCGTTGTGCTGCATGCTGATTCCACCAGCCATCTAGGCCGCGTTGAGAGCTTCACTGATCAAGAGGTCAGGTTTGGAAAGTTAGAGTTTTTCGTCGACCCTCGGGGCGACTTGTCACTAATCGGGCTCATGGCTTCGCCCGTAGCCCCTGAGGACTCTAATGCTTTAACATCGAGCCCCTTCGTCGGACATACCAATGGGGTCACCCATGGCGGCAGTTCGATCTCTCATCTCGGTCTGGACATCAAGCCATATGACCAGACGTGTTTTCCTTGCGAACAATCCCCATGGGTGGGCTTCATGGGGGTTAACTCCGCAAGTTCCAAATAGCTGGATCCGGTCGGGACCCCAGCGGTCGACGAGGCCTTGGAGAAATTCTCGTCGATGAGAATCACCGACGATCCAGCCCCGATCTACGTCTGGCCCGGTTACAGTTCGGGCATGCATGGATTTTTCGACCCACCCACCACCCACTTAATAGCCACCGTCGAAGACTAAACCGATGTGCTAGACTATGCCTCCAAGGAGGCAGAACACATGGATGAAGAGGACCGTTCTCCCACCCCCGTTAACACCGGGAGTTGGAACACCACTTCTACATACAACGTCTACATGGTAGATACTCCTGCCACCAACGGAGACAATACGCCTCACAACGACGGTGACAAATCCGGAAATCGCCTAAGCGGTCCAAAAGCAAAAAGGGAAGAGAAGCTATTATCAGCAACGGGGACGGTAATACCCCCGCCGATCATGGCAGTCCCGATATCGCCGAGCACCCGTTCGATGGTCCGGAAGAGCCCGAGGACAAAAACAACCCCGATACCATCAATAACCCCGAAGGCGATGATTACCTTCCCCCGGTCGAGGAGGAAGACCTACCAGAAGCCGATGACTTGTACATCCCTAATAACCTTGAGGATCAGGAAGAAATCCGGCATCAGCTCATAGCAACGGCTCGCAGCCTAAAGGCCAAAGAGCGGCAACTCAAAGCCGAACAGGTCGACCTTACTGATCGATGGACGAAAGTCCTCTCAGCCAAGGAAACATACAACACCGGTCTGTCAAACCAGCCCAAAAGCTACCCTCGGAGAAGGCTGCTGCCACAATTCGACGATGAGCTCACTCGCACTCCATCCCCGCATCATACCCCATATGACAAGCCGGACCACCCCTCTCATGGGCGTGACAGAGCGGCCAATGACACCGGTTATGTACCGGCGATGCCCTGAAGACGGGGTAAGGAGCCATTCGAACCGAATGACAGGTTCGACCTGCGCGATGACTTAGATCACAGAACAGGCCGTACAAGATCCATCTACGGATCCATAGGTTACCCACCAGATAGACGCGGAGAGTATAGACCATGGTTCGACCAAAACCACAGAGGCCAGGAATGCAACCGGGACCATACAGACGCCGAATACAGGCGTGACATAGCGCGGGTCAGAGGCGCCGCTCACCCACCATGCTTCATGGACAAGGTAATGTGGCATCAGTTCTCCGAAGGTTTAAACCCATGAATATAGAACAGTATGACAAGACCACTGACCCAACTATATGGATTGACAAATTCCTCCTCCATATCCACATGGCACGAGGAGATGATCTCCATGCCATCAAATACCTACCTCTTACACCAGCTCGGCACTGGCTAAGCAGCCTCTCCGAAAACTCCATAGGATGCTAGGAAGACCTGGAAGACGCACTCTGTTCTAACTTCCAAGGGACCTATGTCCGCCCGCCGGACTCTTCCGGTCTCAGCAACATCGTTCAGAAGCCCGGCGAATCCGCCCGGCAGTTCTGGAATCGGTTCTTGACTAAGAAGAACCAAATCGTCGACTGCCCGGATGCTGAGGCCATAGCCTCCTTCCGGCACAGTATTCGGGATGATTCGCTGGCCCGCCAGCTAGGCCAGGGCAAGCCTCGAACTATGTCTGCCCTTACTTCCCTCATACCCGCTTTTGCGCGGGCGAAGATAATTGGCTGGCTAGACGCAGCCACAACTCTGAAGATCCCGCGGCACCTGAAGCCCAGGATGGCAACTCAAAGCCAAAGCACAATAAGAATAAGCGTTGTCACAATAGTAATGATGTTGATGACACGACGCTTAACGCCGGATTCCGCAACTCCCGACCCGGGCAGTGGAAGAAGCCCCCTAAAGGCAATCGCGACGGACCCACTCAGCTCGAGAAGATCCTAGACATGACTTGCCAAATTCATGGAACTTCGGAAAGGCCAGCCAATCACACACACCACAACTGCTGGGTGTTTAAACAGGATGGCAAGATACAACCCGAAGACCAGGGCAAAAGTTCGCGGAGCAAGGACGAAGATGAGCCTCGGGGTCCAACAGGTGGCGGTCAAAAGAAATTCCCTCCCAAAGTCAAAACGGTGAACATGATATACGCCACCCACATACCTAAGAAGGAGAGGAAGCGGTCCCTTCGGGAGGTCTATGCGGTGGAGCCTGTAGCTCCGAAGTATAACCCATGGTCAGCATACCCGATCACCTTTGACCAGCGCGACCATCCGACCAGTATCCGTCATGGGGGCTCGGCTGCTTTCTTCCTAGATCCCATTATAGATGGGTATCACCTCACCAATGTCCTAATGGATAGAGGAAGTAGCCTCAATCTGATTTACTCAGACATGGTGAAAAAGATGGGTATAGATCCGTCAAGAATCAAACCCGATAGCACTACCTTGAAGGGAGTGATCCCAGGTGTTGAGGCCCGATGTACGGGCTCCGTAACCCTAGAGGTTGTGTTCGGCTCGCCCGATAACTTCCGCAGCGAAGACTTGATCTTCGACATTGTGCCCTTCCACAGCGGCTATCACACGCTGCTCGGACGTACGACGTTTGCTCGGTTCAACGCAGTCCCGCATTACGCATACCTCAAGCTCAAGATGCCGGGCCCCAAGGGGGTCATCACTGTCAATGGCAATACAGAGCAGTCCCTTAGAACAGAGGAACATGCACTGGCACCGACGGACGAATTCAGCTACAAAGACGATCAGCAAGCTTCGGCATTCCCTGTAAAGGCACGAAAGGCTGGGAAGCGAGTTCGGATTCAGACCGAAAACTCCGACCCTCCTTCCTTCCCTCAATAGGGACACGCCCCCCCACCGCACAACCTCAGGACCAGCAAAATACGTGCCAAGGAGGCACAACTTCGCGCTTAAGATTCCATGGGTAGCGGTGGGGAACTTATGATGGGTGTTCGGTTGTCCCGAACCGTTACCATCAACACGTCTTCGGGCAAGATGCAGGTGCTCCTAAAAGAGCCTGCCCATGGCGTAAAGACCCCTGGTACAATAGCTCCTGTGGGACTTTATTTTTTATCACATACTTGTAAACAGTTGCTTCGGCAATCCGAGTTATAAGAGTTGTTGAGGAAAGGCGAAATTGCAAGGCGCACGTACGCCTCATTTGTCCTATTTTCTAGCACATACCTTTTTCTCCCTCCCTCTTCTCGTGAACCTGTTCGGTATGACTAGAGGTCACCGGTTAATAGACCGGGGGCTCGATTTCAAACATAAATTGCCTGAACCATTGTGTGTTCGGTGTCTTGGCATTCACTTTATATGCATCGGTTCCGAACTATGTCTTTGGTCATTAAGTTGGGTTGCCCGGCTCCTGTGCTTGCCCCTTTATGTTCCGCTTGTTCGGCTAAAAGGGCAAAGTGAGCACCCCTGCGATTGTGCTTTCGGATAGTCCGGTCGAGCACCTCCGGGGGGAAAGCCAAAAACAAACTGTCATAGTATGCGCGATCCGATTTGTGAAACCCAAGCTAGAAGTATTACACTTCAACCCTCGTAAGCGGTTGAAAGGATCGAGATGGACCTAGAGGGCGGTGAATAAGTACAATTACAAATTTTAATTATTACTTAGCAATTTTAGGAAATAATGCGGAATATGAAAGTGAGTCTAACCATTGCAAGTAGGATACTAAGCAAGGTAAGCTAGAAACACAAGTAGGTAAGTAAGCAAGCACCATAAGATATAAGTAAGGACTAAGAGACAAGTAACCACAAGTAGGAAGTTAGGGTTAGGAATAACCGCAGCTTCGAGAGACGACGATGTATGCCGATGTTCACTTCCTTGGAGGGAAGCTACGTCACCGTTTAGAGAGGTGGATGTTACCACGAAGGCACACCAACGCCGTGAAGGCTCACCCTATTCTCTCCTTGAGATATCACCACGAAGGCGATTCCCAACCACTAGTGGTAGACCTTTAGGTGGCTCCAAATCCTCACAAACTTTCCGGGGGGTAATCACAATGTTTGATTCCTCTTCGAATGACTCCTACCGCCTAGGAGTCTCCAACCTCCAAGAGAAACAAGAACGATGTGGAAAAGCTCAAGACTTGCTAAAATCACGAATTCCTTTGGTGCAAAGAAGGGGAAGGAGTGGATCTATCACTTGGGTGGACAACTTCTCTCAAATGCTTTCAAATCCCTTGGGGATCTAAGATTTGGTGTGTGAGAGTGAGGGAGAGTGAAATGTGTTCTTGGGTAAGCTCAAAGTGAATGGTCCATCCTCTCCAATGGGGAAAGAGAGCTATATATATACTATGAGAGCACAGGTGACCATTGTAGTGTAAGTGACCGGGTAGGCCGGACATCCGGGCTAGAGGCTAGACATCCGACCTGACAAGGTATATGGAAAACAGGGCAGGTAAAGGCTAAAACAGAGGGCCAGGACATCCGGGGCCAAGCCCAGACATCCGGCGTGCCAGGAAAGACTGGACATCCGGCAGATGGCCAAACATCCGGCATGTCCACAGAATGGTTATACATAACCTTGGTTTCACGGGTAGTAGTGGCCGGACATCCATGATGGAGCCTGGACATCCGGCGTGGCAGTAGGGCCCAAACATCTGGCTTGCAGCCCGGACATCCAGCAACCCAAGAGGTAGAGACATAACCAAGGGAGAAATTCATAGATCCAAACAAACTTTCAAGGTGGGATATAGTGGCATGAGCAAGTCTTTTACTGACCCTATCGATCCCGTCTTAATAGTGCGCAATCTTCTTGATACTTCTTCCTTGAGTAAGATTAACTTCATTTGTTCATGATCCACACCCTTTTGATAAACCAGGGACTAACACCTGAGATTCACTTGACGAACATAGTTAGTCCCCTACATGTATATTGTCATCAACATCAAAACATGATGTAAGGGCATGATTGCACTTTCAATCTCCCCCTTTTTGTTTGTTGATGACAATCATACATGTAGTATCAAAGATGCAATAAATAAATGTAGCATTGTAAATCATAAGAGCATAATGTAGTATATGTTCCTATTTGCTTTTTGCTCCCCCTCATTGTGTGCATAGAGATGATTGTTCTCATTGGTATCATATGTAGCTCAAATAAAATAAAATAAAAACAAATAGGGAAGTATGACGCACATATGATACAACCATAATAACCCATAACAACAATCCATAGCCATAAGGGTAGCAACATAGTCTCAAACGCTGAAGTACCATATGTAGCATACATTAAGAGTTTGAATAATAGCAAACACAAATAGATAACATATAGTATGACCCGAACTAAGATACTACTTCTCCCCCTTTGACGGCAACATGCAAAAAGTGGCGAAGAACTAAAAGAGCTCCATAGAAATCACTCCTGGCGGATGTCATCTTCAACAGCAAGGAACTCGGCGTACTCACGAGACAGGAATCCAAAGGTGGAGGCGGACAGAGCCGCAGGAATAGGATCATCATCACTCACGGGACTCCCACGGTCACGAAGGCGCTGCTTGAGCTAATTCTTGGAGATGATGAGGCGCTTCTAAACATCATGGTTTTGCTGACAGTTGTACGTGATCGCCTTCATAATAGCAGACTGAGCCTTGCCTATGAACGCGGCAAAGCGTTTCCAAGGTGTGGTCGAAGAAGAAGGCACAGAGGGCACTGTGGACTGAGCACCACTAGTGGACCTCTTGGGCTGAGCAGGAGCAGCTGATCGGTGAGTAGTTGTCACGCGCATATGAGTCGGAGGTTTCCAAATAGACTGCACAACTGTCTTAGCAACCGCAAATGGGGTAGCATGTTCAATCAGAGCCTGAATGAATGGAGCATGAGGGAATTGCCGCGTCTGAATGAAACTTGCAAGACGGTTCTCACGCCAAATGAAATGAGCTGTGTCGAGAGGCTCGGTAGGTGCGGCTTGCATACGAACCATCAAATCAATACAATAGTTGCGAGCCCTTGACCGATCTCCCTTCCTGGGATAGAGAGCACGAAGCACACACTGATAGAGAATGTAGAAAGGAGCACGGAAGAGAGATACCTCATTTGGAGGATAACCACGTTCCTCCGGAGTGGGAGGTTTAATAAGAGAAGCGCAATCATCAATCCCCTTGGGCCTATGATGTGGATCACTATTGTGGATCTGATGGCCAACACCACACAAACCCAAAACCTGAACAAATTGGGCATAGGTGACACTGAGCTGAGTATTATCAGTCATCAAAGTGAGGGTGTCGTCTGGACAAAAGAAGCATGTGGCATAGAACTGGAGGATGGCGGCTTCATTCCAGTCACACTTAAAGGTCATTGCCGGACCGAGAGTCATATCATCAATGATTTTGACCGGGCCTCCAGGGAACATGGTAGGATTATCACGCAAGAACTGAAGATCCACGTATGTATGAGGGGCAAGACCACGACCACGGACAAAGCTGGAGAAGAGGTCCTGATGCATGCGGGTACGGAACCGTGGATCCTCAGCATCAGCCCTCATCTCAAACTGGTTGATGTCTGGACGAAACTCAAGGTATGGACCAGGCCCCGTGGTTGTGAAATCGTGGATGGGGCGATCCCCACTGAAAGGGAGCTCCATGGAGATGTGACGAACATAAGAAACGGGCATTACAGAGCCCCGGACTTGAGGCACGGGCGCCTTCCGTGTGCCCGGCTTCGACTGGCCAACAGATGCCCGCGGAGCAATGTTGGTCTCATCCTCCAAAACAAAATCTGCATCATCTGGATCAGAGGCCGATGGACTGGGGGAGGGAGCCCTACGCTTCTTCTTGGGTCCGGAGGTGGTCTTCTTCTTCTTAGGTTGAGCCTAGTCCTCGGAGTCGGTGGAGCCTTGCCGGCGATTGGCCCACGAAGAAGGAGGAGGAACGCATTGCTTGGTACGCGTGATGACGAACTTGGGCGGCCAAACCTCAAGTCAACACCCGAATCGGTCCCTCCCGAGTGATTCGCACCGCAACCCAGAAAATGGATTGGGTGGAAGTGTAGATCGGGAGGAGATGAGGACGTGGGAAGGAGATCGGGGCTGGAGGATGGAGAAGATGGCTGGGGAAGCGCCGGAGCACAGCCCGGCGGCGGCGGCTGTTGGAGTTAGATGGGGAGAGAATGGGGAACTGCCCCCAAATCCCGAGCCCTCCCCCCGTTTCGTGAGTCTGTGGGCGACGAGCCGGACATACGGGGCCAAGCCCGGATATCCGGAGACCAGATACCAGAGAGCAAAACTCTGTTGGCGACGGCCCGGACATCCGGGGCCAAGCCCGGATATCCGGCGACCAGAGACCAGAGAGCAAAACTCTGCTGGCGACGGCCCGAACATCCGGCTACCAGAGACCAGAGAGCAAAACTCTGCTGGCGACGGCCCAGACATCCGGGGCCAAGCCCGGATATCCGGCTACCAGAGACCAGAGAGCAAAACTCTGTTGGCGACGGCCCGGACATCTGGGGCCAAGCACGGATATCTGGCTATTAGAGGCCAAAGAGCAAATGCCAAGGCCCGGATGTCCGTCTGAGGAGCCGGATGTCCGGCAACTGGACAGAGAGTCCAAGTAGGGGAAGTTTTTGCAAAGGGCAAACGTAAGATATTTTGATATAGACTCCGCCAAGGAGATTTAGAGATGGAAGGGATGAAAACTTGAATAATCAAAGGCCATACTAAGATGTGCAATAATAATAAAAAGGTAAAGAAAGGTTCATATACGCAATCCACAAGCGGTGACCGAAGTCACCATGTTTGAGCGTATGAGACATAGTGTCGCAAAGATTTGAACCATGGGTACACAGTCATGACTCCATCATTGTAAAGTACCATAGTTAGAAAACTATGATAACTCTGAGAGTGTTTGTTTTATTTATGCATTGCAGAGGGTGAGAGAATTCATGAGTTGAATGTCTCCCCCTAAATATATGCCTACATCAATACAAGACATGAAGTAAATTGCATGCATGGGTGCGGGATTTCACATAATGTTGTCAAGCTCCAAGATACCAAGTTCACGCCTAAGTTGACAAAACCTTGCTTCATCCAGTGGTTTGGTGAAAATGTCTGCATGTTGCATATCTGTACCAACATGAGCAATATCAACGTCACCCATTTCCACATAATCTCTCAAGAAATGATACCTAATGTCAATGTGCTTGGTGCGGGTATGATCTTTGGGATTCTCAGCAATGTTGATGGCACTTTCATTATCACATAGAAGAGGCACATGTCTATAGGTGATATCATAATCCTTCAAAGTTTGCCTCATCCATAGTAATTGAGTTGCAGAACTAGCGGTTGCAATGTATTCGGCTTCGGCGGTGGAGAGAGCAACACCATTTTGTTTCATTGAGGACCAAATTACCAAGGATCATCCAAGAAATTGACATGCACCAGAGGTGGACTTACGATCCACTTTGTCTCTAGCCCAATCTGCATCCGTGTACCCAATGAGATCAAACTTAGCATCCTTGGGGTATCATAGACCCAACTTAGGGGTGTGAACAAGGTATCTAAGAATATGCTTAACCATCTTATGATGACTTTCCCTAGGGGAAGCTTGAAATCTAGCACACACGCATACACTGAACATGATGTCTGGTCTAGATGCACAAAGATAAAGCAACGAACCAATCATAGAGCGGTATTTAGATGGGTCAAAAGAGGTACCGTTTGTGTCTTCAGTGAGTACAATTTTGGTTGGCATGGGTGTCTTACATGGACTAGGATCAGTCATGCCAAACTTTTCTAGGATATCCTTGAGGTACTTTGCTTGAGATAAGAATATTCCTTCTTGAAATTGTTGAATTTGGAATCCGAGAAAGAATTTTAAATCTGCATTGAGTGACATCTCAAAGTTCTTGGTCATGGAGGCCGCAAACTTCTTGCACAAATGAATGTTAGGAGAACCAAAAATGATATCATCTACATAGATTTGGCATAAGATCAAATCACCCTTGTCCCTCTTAGTAAAAAGAGTGGGATTGATCACCCCTCTCACAAAACCATCATTGAGTAAAAACTTCTTAAGATGATCATACCAAGCACGAGGTGCTTGTTTGAGGCCATAAAAATACTTATGAAGCTTATACACATAGTCTTTGTGATAGGGATCAACGAACCCAGGTGATTGTGATACATATACTTCTTCTTGTAGATGACCGTTAAGGAAAGCACTCTTCACATCCATTTGATGTAATGTAAAACCATTGAAAGCAGCATAAGCAAGTAAGATGCGAATAGATTCAAGACGGGCAACGGGGGCAAAGGTATCACCAAAGTCCAAACCTTCAACTTGTGAGTACCCTTGTGCCACTAACCTTGCCTTGTTACGGATGATTACACCATTCTAATCTTGCTTGTTCTTGAAAATCCATTTTGTTCCAATGACATTGTGCTCCATAGTTGGCCTCTCGACTAATGACCATACTTGATTATGTTTAAAACTGTTCAACTCTTCTTGCATGGCAACTAGCCACTCGTTGTCAATCAAAGCATCTTTTACCTTGAGAGGCTCAACACTAGACACAAATGAGAAGTGAGCACAAAAGTTTTTCAAATGTTTACGAGTGATTCTACCTTCCGATATGCCGGTGAGGATTTTGTTAACATCAACACGACTGTCCATCGAGGCATGATGGAGGTTAGGGTTTCGCGAGGTTCAACTTCATGTCCATCATCCACATCCTCAACATATGGATCATTAATGTGTGGTGGAAAATCTTCCTCTTCATATTGCATTTGTTGAGGTTCATCATCAATGATTGCACTTTCTTGTTCTTGCCCTTGATGATGATCTTGTTCTTGAAAAGGAACTTGATCATCTTCTTGTTCTTGAAGTAAGGGCATTGGTTTAGCAATAGGAGTGTGTGGAGGTATGGTTGTTGAAGTGGTTTGATGATGTGTGAAACTTTCATTTTCTTCTTCATCATGATGAGGTTCTTGTTCCATGGTAAGAAGAGCACCAACGCCCATGGACAAAATATCTTGAGGCGAATCTCCTTCACTACATCACTTGGATAAACTTGCTCCCCATGGGAGCCATTAAATTCATCAAACACCACGTCACAAGTTTCTACAACACATCCATTGTATTTTTTGTAGACTCTATAGGCGTGAGAGTTTTATCCATAACTAACAAAAATTCCCTTAGTTGTTTTGGATTGAAATTTTCCTAACCGTTCTCTTTTGTTGAGGATGAAACATTTGCACCCAAATACATGAAAGTACTTGGCATTTGGCTTGTTCCCAGTTAGAAGCTCATATGATGTCTTTTCCAATATTTTGCGGAGGACGAGCCGGTTATATGCATGGCATGCGGTGTTGACAGCCTCGGACCAAAAACTATGTGGTGACTTGTACTCATCCAACATGGACCTTGCCATCTCTACAAGTGTACAATTCTTCCTTTCTGCAACACCATTTTGTTGTGGCGTGTATGGTGCATAATATTGATGCTCAATCCCTTCATCACTAAGAAATCCTTGCAAGGTGTAGTTCTTGAACTCGGAGCCATTATCACTTCTTATTGCCAAGATTTCTTTGTCAAACTTGTGTTGTGCTTGCTTGGCAAAATCAATGAAAGTGATCTTTGTCTCGTCCTTGGACTTGAGGAAAAACACCCATGTATATCTTGAGTAATCATCAACAATGACAAGTCCATACTTTCTCCCACCAAGACTATCCCATGAAGGAGGCCCAAAGAGATCCACATGAAGGAGCTCCAAAGGCCTTGAGGTAGATACAACATTCTTGGGTGGGTTCTTTGATTAATGTTGCTTCCCTGATATGCATGCACTACACACACGATCTTTCTCAAATGATACATTGGTTAGTCCAAGGATGTGATTACCCTTTAAGAGATCTTGAAGATTTCTCATGCCGACATGGGCTAGCCGACGATGCCATAGCCACCCCTTGTCAGCCTTGGCCATTAGACAAGTTGCATGGAATGTGCTCTCTTTCGAGAAATCAACCGTGTAAAGGTTGCCATCCAACTCTCCAACAAAGGCCACTTCGAGGGTATCTCTCTTAAAGACTTTCACATCCGTTAGCCCAAAGAGTGTATCATAACCAACATAAGCCAATTGGCGAACACAAAGCAAGTGATATTTAAGGGATTGAACAAGCATGACATTTGCAAGAGACATGTCATTTGTGATAGCCACCTTTTCCGATCCGAGTATCTGTCCTTTTGATCCTCCACCAAAGATAATGCTCATAAATGGTTGAATAGCTTCCATGAAATCATAGAGCAATTTTCTATCTCCGGTCATATGATTTGTGCATCCACTATTGATCACCCATTTTACTCCACCGGCGAAAGCAACCTACACACAATTATGACTTGATTAGAGGCACCCATTTTTGGGACCTCTCAAGTTAGTCACAAGGGTCTTAGGGACCCAAATATCATAGAACCGGAATGCATTTCGAGGACCAACAAATTTTGCATAAACTTCTCCATCCTTAGTCTTACGAAGTACATAGGATGGAGGCATGAACTCTTTTGGCTTGTTGAGAGTGGGAATGCCCCTTGTGGCCTTCCCACTAACAACCTTACCTTTCTCCTTGTGCCCTTCTCGTACAAATGTTTCTTTTAGAGGGGTGGTGCACTTTTGAGTAGACGTCTTCTTCTTGCTTGTGCTTGGGTCAAACCCGAGCCCCTCTTTGGCAAACACCTCATTGTGTTGGCTCAATACCTCATTAAGGTTCTTTTGTCCTTGAGCACATGTCATGATATCTTTCTCGATTTGAGCCTTGAGAAAGCGATTCTCCTCAAGAATAGATGCTAGATCACTACTAGAGTTAGTAGTACAAGCATCGACATTGATAATAGGAGAAGAATAAGCCTTAGCTAGAGTTTCAAGATAAGTAAGCTTGAGTGTCTCAAAATTCTTTGTAAGAAGGGTGAGGTATTCTTCCTTAGTCTTGAGGGACATGGATAGGAGCTCACAATCCTTAGATAGAGAAGCATGAGACTTCACAAGCTTACTTCTATCATTCATCAACTCTGTGCAAGAGTCCTAGCCTTTTTCAAGGAGGCAAGATCTTAGGTATGAACATCAATGTTTGCACCAATTTTCAAGCATAGTTCATCATTTCATGCTTCCTCATATTGGACTTTCTGCTCAAGGATTTCATATTTTTCCTTTTCCTCGGTTACGACGGTTTCGAGTTCCTTAATGGTGACGATGTACTTACCCACCATCTCCATAAGCATACGAAACATAGTGAGATTCTTTCCTTTGAAGGAGCACATGACCTTATTTAATTTAGCAAACATGGGGTCATCTATATCATTATCATCATGATTATCCTCCGCATCAAGGTACTCATCACTAGGAGTAAGAGGAGTGAGGAGAGGAGGATTTGATCGTGGGGTTACCTTGACCTTGTCAGGAGAGTTTTGGTCCTCTCCATTTTCTACCACGACCTTTGCCATTAGGCACTTGTGAGTGTTGCCCTTGTAGTCTTTCATATAGTTGTATGTGACAACATCGCAACTCTTGTTTACTAGCCTCAAAGTGTTTTTAGAATCTTGAGCAACTCCGGCAACACCACTAACATCATCCGGATCGGATTCTTCATGAGCAACCATTGCTTTCCCATCTCTCTTCTTGAGCTTTGAGTTCAAAGGGTTTGGTAACTTTTTCTTGGGAAATGTCTTGGGAAACCTTGGTTTATCTTCTCTCTTCTCATAGGGGCAATCGTTGGAGAAATGGTTTGTTTCTTCACAGTTGTAACATGTTCTCACTTTCTTCTTATGGAATCTTCCTTTGAATTTTCCCGTGCTAAACTTCTTGACAAAGAGGGCAATGTCTTCATATGAAGGGCTCTCATCGGAGTCAATCTCATCACCATCTTCATCCTCATCATCTTCTTCTTCTTCACTTTGCTCTTCTTCATATACATGCTTGTCCTTCAATGCAAGATTGATTTTTGATGTTGAGGTACCATGCACGGCAAGATGTTTTGTAGAATTTGCCTTTGACTCTTCAAAGAGTTGGAAAGTGGATATGATATCATCGGGACTCATTTCCTTAAATCCATGGTGTTGTCTTATGTCCCACACCATTTGGTGATGATACGGAGCAAGAGCATGAAGCAACCTGTCCACGAGAAATCGCTTAGTCAAGTTGAATCCATCTTGTGTCTTGTCACATTCACATGACTCGATATCGGCGGTGAGAGTCATGAGACGCTCAAGGAGTTGCTTGGGAGATTCACCTTTATCCATACAAATGTTTTGCAATTTCCCCTTGGCAATTTTATATTGAGCAAGCCGGAGAGTGGAGGTACCGGTCTTGGTCCTCACAATGCTATCCCATAATTCCTTGGCACTTGTGATATGTATGTATGGTCTCCTTTGCTTGTCAGTCATACCTCTCCTTATGCACATGACTGCCGTGTCATTGAGATTCTTGTCATATACCTCTCTTGGAGTAAGATTCTTCGGATCAATAGTTTTGTAGCCATATTCCACAATCTCCAACATCTCATCATTTCCATATCGAAGATGATCCTGCATAGCAACTCTCCACAAAGCAAAAGCAGTAGTGTCATCAAGTAAAGGAGGTTTGCCTTGTGGGTTATACTTTGGTTTCTCTATCTGAGGTCTTGCATAAAGCCAAGGAACACTGGAGTGTTCACTACTAGAAGGTTGTTAACCAAGTGAAGGAGTAGGCACAGCTAGCCTCGATGTCGCACCACCAGAAAGTGGTGCAAGCATCGTGGTTAGTGTGGCTAGTCTCATTTGGACCAAGGCCTCAAGAGAAGCATCATGCTCCTCCTTTTGGTTAGCAAGCGCCCATTCCAGATCCTTAGAAAGTGAAGGACTTAACTTCCGTGGAAGCCGCGCCCGTACTCTTTGGATCCGCAACAAGGGGAGTCCCATTGGGGTTCATCTTGCTCTAGGGCGGTTAAGCCACAAGAATAGAGCATGAGGCTCTGATACTAATTAAAAGGATCGAGATGGACCTAGAGGGGGGTGAATAGGTACAATTACAATTTTGAATTGTTACTTAGCAATTTTAGGCAATAATGTGGAATACGAAAGTGAGCCTAGCAATTGCAAGTAGGATACTAAGCAAGGTAAGCTAGAAACACAAGTAGGTAAGTAAGCAAGCACAATAAGATATAAGTAAGGAGTAAGAGACAAGTGACCACAAGTAGGAAATTAGGGTTAGGAATAACCGCAACTTCTAGAGACGAGGATGTATGCCGATGTTCACTTCCTTGGAGGGAAGCTACGTTATCGTTTAGAGAGGTGGATGTTACCACGAAGGCACACCAACGCCACGAAGGCTCACCCTATTCTCTCCTTGAGATATCACCACGAAGGCGATTCCCAACCACTAGTGGTAGACCTTTAGGTGGCCTCCAAACCCTCACAAACTTTCTGGGGGGGTACTCACAATGTTTGATTCCTCTCCGAATGACTCCTATCGCCTAGGAGTCTCCAACCTCCAAGAGTAACAAGAACGATGGGGAAAAAGCTCAAGAGTTGCTCAAATCACGAATTCCTTTGGTGCAAAGAAGGGGAAGGAGTGGATCTATCACTTGGGTGGACAACTTCTCTCAAATGCTTTCAAATCCCTTGGGGATCTAAGATTTTGTGTGTGAGAGTGAGGGAGAGTGAACTGTGTTCTTGGGTAAGCTCAAAGTGAATGGTCCATCCTCTCCAATGTGGGAAGAGAGCTATATATACTGTGAGAGCTTAGGTGACTGTTGTAGTGTAAGTGACCGGGTAGGCCGGACATCTGGCCTGGCAAGGTATATGGAAAACAGGGCAGGTCAGAGGCTAAAACAGAGGGCCCGAAGATCCGAGGCCAAGCCCGCACATCCGGCATGCCAGGAAAGACCGGACATCCGGCAGATGGCTAGAAATCCGGTGTGTCCACGGAATGGTTATACAGAACCTTGGTTTCACTAGTAGTAATGGTCGGACATCCGGGATGGAGCCCGGACATCCGGCATGGCAGTAGGGCCCGGACATTCGGCTTGCAGCCCGGACATCCGGCAACCCCAGAGGCAGAGACATAACCAAGGGAGAAATTCATAGATCCAAACAAACTATGAAGGTGGGATATAGTGGCATGAGCAAGTCTTTTACTGACCCTATCGGTCCCCTCTTAATAGTGCGGGATCCTATACTCAAGAAAAACAAATATGCAATCTTCTTGATACTTCTTCCTTGAGTAGGATTAACATCATTTGTTCATGATCCACACCCTTTTGATAAACCGGGGACTAACACCTGAGATTCACTTGACAAACATAGTTAGCCCCCTACATGTATATTGTCATCAACATCAAAACATGATGTAAGGGCATGATTGCACTTTCAGCATTTATTCCATGTTGCACGAGGAAATTTCCCTTTGTGCAAATATCATGATGTCGGCTTCGGCCCCGGTTCGTCCGAACATTGCAAATATTCCAGTGGCTAATCGTATGCTTCCCGCAGCCGTTTTCGTGCCCCTTCGGTTAAGTGAAAGAAATAAAGCATAATAGTCCGATTGCATAGTCTACCATACTAAAACTGCCTTCGGGTTCCAATAATACGGCTAAGGGACACAATGCACTGGCATAGACACCCCATGTAGTATCTATGTGGGGGCTCAAGTCGACAATTCACATCTTTCAGTATTAAGCAACCATATAGGAGTTATAAAGGAAGGCAAAACTATATAAGAGCGGATACTAATATTATTAAAAGTTATCACAAAAGTCTTCGAACACATTACAAGCTCACTCAAAAAATCTCTCGCCCGAACACTGTGACACAATCACGGGTGAACTCTCCATCACTCCATCAAAGTAAAGCTCGAGGCGTCGGTGCGAATTTCCGGGTGGCGGCGGGTCGGTGGCGACCTTGTTCGGATTGAGCCCCAGCCAGTACACTTTGGCCTTGGCAGGGGCCATCCGGACCCTTTCAATACAGGAGGCGCACTTGACGGCATCAAGACGGGGCGTAGCATCAATCAGTCATTGCACCAGGCCGAAGTAGCTACCTGGAAGTTGCTCGCTGGGCCATAAGCGGATGTAGAGGTCCTTGATGGCTGGCTCCGCTATCCAGTGCATCTCCATCAACTGTTTTAGCTGCTCCACCAAAAGAGGAGGACGCTTGGGGGCTCCAAACTATGCCCAGAATGTCCAAGCTTCGTCTTCCTCTCCCCGCGTGGCAAGCAACTGATTGGCGTCCGCCACGCTCTTCTGGAGATCGGCAGATGCGCCTGAGGATCACCACACCCAGGTCAACAATTCGAATCTGCTATCCCCGAATACGCACTTTAGTGAGTACAGCTTACCATCAACTATCTCCTTGGTTTGGCGAACTTGTTCCTCGAAGAACCGTATGTCCACCCGCTCCTGATGGACATCGGACTTCATGGTGGACAGTTTGGCTGAGAGTGCCTTATTCTTTCGCTCCAAGGCATCGCACTCGTTGCTGGCGTCCTTGAGCTCATCTTGTATCTCCACCACAAGAGCCTGGTGTTTATCACTCGTGGCTCGTAGGGCGGAGAGAGCGATGGGTGCTTCTTTGGCCGCCGCCTTCTCCATGGCCGCTTCATCTTTGGCACGTTGAAGCTCGGCCTTGAGGTTTTCGATCTCTTTCGACGAGGATACAACATGATAAAACCCTATATGAAAGGAATCTGCATAGACAGAATTCAGAGGAATATCAGATTTAATACGAACTTACCCTGTGCCTCGTCGAACCTCTTGTTGAGGGCTTCCACCTCATCCTTAGAGCGCTTGAGCTTCCGATGTAGCTCGTCCAGCTCGGCGCCATTTTTGGTCGCCAACGATGACGAGGCACCGCACATAATACATACATCACATCGGCACTTACTTCCCGAACTATAGAAATGACCCCTAGGCGAGTTTGCTCACCTCACCTAGGGCTCGGGGGCAGCCATGTATACAATACGACTAACTTAAATCTTAGCAAAAACGATGGGCGACTTACTTGAAAGCCTGCAACGAGACCTTTGAAGGCCTCCTTCAGTCTGTTGTCAACGGACTAGACGTTTTGTAGTACTGCACCCATAAGGGTGCAGTGCTACTCGAGGATGGCGGCGCTTGATAGAGCCTCCCCCATGGCCGACCACCCATTGGTCGGCGGTGCCGGGGATGATCGGATTTCTCGATCACCCACCGAGGATTGGACCGATGCCTCCGAAGGCACCATGGGCTCCGGAGACGTCCTTGCAAGGGACTGATTGCCCGTCCGTCCGACCTCTTTGGTGTCCGGGCGGGGGATAGTCCCCTGATCTTCTATGGTCAAAGCATTAGCCTCAGCCACGATGATATCTGCCTCACCCCCTGTGTCCGCCTCCATTGGCGTATGCTGGGACGACACCTCCACGATGTCCTTTGTAGCGCCTGGAGTGGTGGGGTGTGAGGCATCCCCGCTCTCTACCAGTTTGGCGGGCGGGGTCTCCCCATCCGATACCACCTCGGTGGGAATGACGCGTGGGGGACTGTAGGACCAATAACTTGTGTGTAAGCAAACTCTGAATTTACTAGTTATAGGAAGGAGGGTCTTCGGATCCTAACCTGGATGGAGGGGGCTTGACCCTGAGTCTCCTACATGGAACCTCCTCGGCATCTTCGGATGCGGAGTTCGAGTCCGAGCTGTCGTCGGACAGGACCATCCGCACTTGCCGCGCCCTCTTTGGGGCAGGAGAAGCTACCTGCCCCGAGGCGTCCGAAGACGCTGCTCTCTTCTTGGCACGGGGGAGATCCCCTCCCCCCTTGCTCTTGACCTCCTCCTCCTCTTCTTCCTCCTCTTCGGCCTCCTCCTGATTCGAGGAGGCGGGCATGTCTTCGGAAGTATCATCAGGCTGATCCTTGATGCGAAGGCCAGCCTGACCTGGTTTCTTCTCCATCTCCTTCTTCGTGGGAGCCTTGTAAGGTTTCTCCACGAGCATCTTGGCTAACAGCCCAGTCCTCTCGTCTTCAGGCTAAGGAGCTGGACTACTGATGTTGATTGCTTTCTTCAGCCATCTCTTCATAAACATATCGGACACATGGTTATGGACCTTCTATGTAATAAAGCCAATCAGGCTAGGATGTGTCGTACCTCGGAGTCCGGCTTTGCGGATCGTAGGCCCTTGTCCTCCTCCTCGGCTAGCAAGCTCTTCATTGATTTGAAGAACGCCTTCCATAGCTTCTCCCGCGTAGTGCGAAAGAGTTTCCGGACTGTGGGCTCGACGTCGAGTTTACGAGCCACAGGGGAGTGTCCTAGCACTGGCAGGGGAGGATGCATCTTCGGAGCATTACCTGGACCACATCAGCTAGCTTGGTGCCGTTCTCGACTAGGGAGCGGATTCGCTTTTGTAGATCGGCCACCTCCTTGCTCGATCCCTAGACAAGGCCCTTTTCGAGCCATGAAGCTAGTCTAGTCGGGGGGACCTTGTTCTTGCGGTTTGGTGATGTAGAACCACTCCTTCTGCCACCCCTTGATGGTGTCGATGAGGGTTCTAGATGGCTACTTGACACGCGTGAGTTAGCCGATGATGGCACCGCTGCAGTCGGCGTGCTTGCCGTCGACGCACTTCGGTTTGATGTTGAAAATCTGCAGCCAGATCCCGAAGTGTGGCTCGATGTGCAGGAATGCCTCGTAGAGGAGGATGAAGGAATAGAGGTGCATGATGGATTTTCGCGGGAGGTCGTGGAAGTTGAGGTCATAAAAGAACATTAAACCCCTGACGAAGGGGTGGAGCAGAAAGCTCAACCCCCTGATGAAGTGGGGGATGAACACCACCCACTCACTTGGCTTGGGGTGGGGATCAGGGTTGGGCATAAAAAGTTAGAACAGAAGGCCAAAGCCGAAACAACCAAGACCGAAGCTGAAATAACCAAGAATCGAACCTTCAATTGTTTGTTCCATTAGCAAAAGGCAAAAACCAAAATTGGTTTAGTGAATTCGGTCACTGGAGTCCTCTGACCGAATCTGCCGAATTTACTACACTCTATATTATATTAATTAAAGCCCATCCAGCTAGGTCGATTAGCCCATCAAACAAGTAGTACACCTCAATTTTTCTTAGACTTTTCTTTTGATCACAACCACAAACATACGCAGGCTTTGTTAAAGGAAAAAAACAAGCCATACACCTTCTCCTGGATATTCTTGAGGCGTTATGTATAGCTGTGTCTACTTCCTCTTTCCCACCACACGTTGTCACCCATCAGCTTTTTTAGTTGCATGATGTCCCATGAAAGAATGGATCGATACACTCTACAATTAAGTTTGGCAAGCGGCGGACCCTTCAAAAAAATGTCTTGCGAGCGGCGGTGATTCAACACTGAAGTTTATCGGTCCTAATCGGTCAACCCGAGCACGGAACCGAATATTTGGTGCACCGAATCCTCGGTTATCTCTTTTTCAGTTAACCGATCGGGTAGCATGTTCTTTAAACCAAAATTAAAAATAACCTGAACTACCGAACCGAACTCTTCCGGGTAACCAAATGCCCAGGCCTAGTGGGGATTACTTGTCCCTCCTCCGCCGCGCGATGAGGGATGTTGGTGGGAAGATAACCAGCCTTTTTTGAGGTCGAGTATGTCTTGGTTGTTGACCATTGAAACTTCCCACTGGCCATTGGAATCCGCCATTGTTGAGCTTGGAAGCAGGGGTGGAGAAGCCTAGATCTGTGCTCTGGAGGCGCAGGGGAATAGGAGGCGGAGAAGTCAAATGGAGAGCGTGAGGGGCCTTCGGGGTTTTCTTTCCCCTTTTATGAGGTATGTCGATTTGGGCTCCCCTTGACGCACCGTGAATCCCTTCACTCCTCGAGATGCGCGAGCCGTTGCGGGCGCTTGATTAAGTATATCCCATATAAGACATGACACAATCGACATGTGGGTAGATCGTGTGGATGACGGCCTTGAACCACGCATCGAGTGCCTATAACTGGACTATCAGTCGTGGTGGGCTGTGACCTTTCATCAGAAAGGTTGTCAGGAAACATTACCTTTTTCCCCTTGACGTTTGTCCTTAAAAAGCCAACTTATCTCAAAGAATTCGGACGTGCCACAATGCGGAAAACTATTTGTCATCGGAGGCCGGACTATGGTTAGGCGGAAGGAACTCACCTCGCAATCCGACGACTCTGTTCGCGAAGCAATTTGAGCTGAAGACCCTTGGCGTTAGAGGCAAGTTCGGGGGCTACTAAGGGAGTCCTGTATTAGGGGGTCCTCGGATTGCCGGCCTGCTGCTTATGGACCAGACTATATGCGTTAATTACCGAACACTGGATGATTTGAAGGCCTAGTTCCCAGGATGGAAGCTTCGCGGAGCCCGGCCTGTGCTCCATGTTTGATGTAGTAAATAGACATGTTTATCTCTTTGGCATGTAACCGACCATGTGTAAACCCTAGGCCTCCTCGGCATCTATATAAGCCGGAGGGTTTTAGGGTATAGTGGCAGAATAACTCATCTAGGGTTATACATACGATCTCGAGGTAGATCAACTCTGTAACCCCTTACACCATCAATACAATCAAGCAGGACATAGGGTATTACCTCCATTGGAGGGCCCGAACCTAGGTAAACTCGTGTCCCCTTCATCTCCTGTTACCGTTGATCCTAGTCTCACAGTTTGGGACCCCCTACCCGAGATCCGCCGGTTTTGACACCGACACATGGTGGTAAGTGGCGGGAGCATGTGTGACGAAGTACACCCCTGCAGGGTAATCAGTCTATTCGAATAGCCACGTCCGCGGATATGGACTACTTGGAGACTGATATGGTTCATAGACAACTTAAATGGTTACTCATAAAAGCCTCAAGATAAGTGTGAGTATCGTGGATGTCACTCTCATAGGAAGACGGGAGCGGATCCATGGTGGTGTATTGTGGTGGTGTTAGTGGACTCGTGTGCGCTTCACAAACTTTTCCAAGTACTGATAGTCGTAGTACATGATAGACACCGAGTCAAAGTTGGCTTGCTGCATAAACCCCACAACCCCCTTTGTTGATACCGAAGCATATGTAGTTAGTTCTGATGTAAGTCTTGTTGAGTACTCGGTACTCACTATTGCTTAATTATGTTTTTGCAGAGGATACTCGAGTCTTGCTAGTGGTTTCTACGATAAGATTGATTTTGACCGAGTAGCTTGGGAATCCCAGCCAGAGGTCTGGTTCCTATGGAGGGATTTGTAGATAGACAACCTCCCTCATCCTTCTTATTTTCTAGATGTCTGTACTCAGACATGTTATGCTTCCGCTTGTTGCTTGTATGACTTGTGTGCTGAGTCATGTGACCCCTGCTTGAAATATCACACTATGTTTGCCCTTATGAGCCTTCTAAATAAATGTCGTGTTGTTGTATGGTTATGTTGTGATGCCATTGTTGTATCTATGCATATCGGGCATGTCGAGCGTACGTGTGACGTGCAACGATATGTATGGGATTCCACACCTAGTTGTGTGCCTTTAGTAGTACTCTTTACAAGGAACTGCCTCTTTGTGCTTCCACCGAGCCTTGGTAGCTTGCTACTGCTCAGTACACATTGATTGACCGGCATGTATCCTTCTTTGCTGCCGTGTCTGTCCCTCCGGGGAAATGTCTCGTAGTGTAATGGAGTCCTTGTAGCCTGCTACGACTCGTCTACGTGCAGTGATGACATTTATGTCCCACGGCGTAATGGAGTCCTTGTAGCTTGCTATGACTCGTCTACACACTCTAAAGGCCGACACCTGCATTGCTGGGTTACGTATGCTTGTTCCTGTATGGATGTGCCACTTGGGTTCTACGAGTAGTCATGTCGACTCGGGTTCTTTGACATTTGAATGCTAGCGACACATTCGCATACGTGAGCCAAAAGACGCAAATGGTCCCGTCCCATGTAAGGTGGTAGCCGTTGAGTTAACCGTG
Organism: Hordeum marinum; assembly: GCA_022496015.1. Lineage (NCBI taxonomy): Eukaryota > Viridiplantae > Streptophyta > Magnoliopsida > Poales > Poaceae > Hordeum > Hordeum marinum. The sequence continues at coordinate 506,312,010 of CM039678.1, read as the reverse complement.
CGTGAGGCCGCAAAGTGATGTGATGTGTTACAAGTTGGATTCTTATGGCTTAGGATCGGGGTCCCGACAGCGTTGGTATCAGAGCTGACTGACTGTAGGATTACCAAGACAAACTGTTCGATGTTGAGTCTAGCAACTCTTTAGTTATATAAGGGAATTGATTGTGGAAGGGAACGTAAGGCTCTTTTTACTCCTTTCCCCATGTTATTCTGATTCTGAGTCACCCTCTCCTTTTCTACGGGGATTAATAACTAGGCTTCTTACCTATCAATCAGGATCTCGAGTTACTATTCCGTAGACTTATAGGAATGGTTGATCTAAGTTGCATTCTAGTCCTCAAGTGCTATCTGTGTAGCTTGTTAGCTCAACCGGAATCTTGAGATTGTGATGTTGAGGTGTCGTGGCACCTAAATCTTTTGCAGGATGTCTCATTTCTAAGCATTCACAGTCGTTATGTTGTCCAATTTTCCCTAGGATTTCTTGAAGATCAAATGCTTTTGCATTCCTTCCTATCTATCTGGTATGCCGCCTTGTCTAATCCTAGTTTCTCATCCTCAGGATGTCTCCCAGTACCCAAGTTGCCATTGGTCGCAAGAAGGGCCGGAGAGGTGGAACTAGATATGCTAAAGTTCTGCCGGATTCATCCTCGTTGGCACAGTTCATGCTAGACATTGAGAAAGACAAGCGTGAGTCAAATTGCTTGCTGGCACGTATTCAGGAAAACACCGCACATCAGTGTGCTGGAACAGTGACCATGCGTGACTTCATCAAGTTGTACCCACCCACGTTCCATCACTCCATTGAGCCACTCGATGCAGATGACTGGCTCCGTAGCGTCACAAATAAGCCACATCCCACGAACGTGGCTGAGGCTGACAAGGTCACCTATGATACATATGTCTTGGAGGGTCCTGCTAGTATATGGTGGGAGAACTACGAGACTATAATTCCAGTTGCCAAGATTCCTACTTGGGAAGAATTCACAGAGGTTTTCCGCGAGCATCATATTCCTCAGGGTCCCATGGACCGAAAGAGGGAAGAGTTTTGTAACCTTACCTAGGGTAAGATGGTTGTAGATGCTTCCAGTTGAGAGTTTGAGAACCTTGCCCGTTATGCCACAGAAGAAGTGTCCATGGATGCCAAGAAGCAAGCTAGGTTCAGGAAGGGTCTCAACCCAAAGTCGCGTCGTGATCTTCACTTGCATCATTGCGACACCTTCCAATCTCTTGTGAACAAGGCCATCAATGCAGAAACAACTCAATTCACCTCTGAAAAGTCTCGCAAGCATAACCGTGATTTGGCTTCTACCTTCGGCTCTGGATCTCACAAGCGCTGGATTTGGGTTCCGAACTCATCACTTCCACCTGGATATGCATCGAGGCCATCCTATGTGGTGCCTCGTCCAACTCAGCCAAATGCTCCAAACCAAGCCTGTTGGTGGACCGCCTGCCAATGCGGTTCCACGTCAGACTTCTGTGACTTGCTACAAGTGCGGAGAACCAGGCCACGTTGCTCGAAACTGTATTCAATCCAGCATTGCCTCACTAGAGTCTGCAAAGTCCGTTGGCCGTAATAAGCCACCAGTCAAGGTGATCCATGGCAAGCCAACCAGCACTGAACAGGGATGTGTGAATCACGTCTTAGCTAAAGAAGCTAATGATGATCCAGGAGTTCTCCTTGGAATGCTCCTTGTCAATTGCCATCCGGCATTAGTTCTGTTTGATACTGGAGCATCACATTCCTTCATATCAGAAAGCTATGCCCGGTAGCATGACATGTCATTTTGCGATATGCCAACTTCTCTTGAAATTCAGACTCCAGGGTCTAGATGGCAGACCACAAGAATAATCCATGGAAATGAAATACGTGATGATAGACGTGTATTCCTTGCTTCGCTGATAGCTCTCAAGTCTTCAGATATTAGCATCATCTTGGGTATGGATTGGATGACAGCTCATCATGCCAAGATTGATTTCTCCACTAGGTCTTTTCATCTTATGCATCCATCTGGCAAGATAGTCAATGTTTCAACACAAGTTGCAAAGCATCAAGTCTATTCACTCAATGCCAACCCTCTTCTCGAACTTGAAGATATTCTGGTAGTTCGAGATTTTCCAGATGTATTTCCCGAAGAGTTGCCAGGTACTCCTCCTGACAGGGATGTGGAGTTTGTGATAGACCTCATCCTAGGAACTGTCCCAATTTCAAGAAGGCCTTGTAAGATGGCACCCTTGGAGCTAGCTGAGCTTAAAAAACAACTTGATGAATCCTTGCAAAAGGGTTTCATCCGACCTAGCTCTTCTCCTTGGGCTTGTCTCGTCCTCTTTGTGAAGAAGAAGGATGGAACAGATCGAATGGTTGTGGATTATCGATCTATCAATTTGGTCACGATAAAGAATAAGTATCCGCTCCCCAGGATCAATGATTTGTATGATCAACTTTCTAGATCCTCGGTGTTCTCCAAGATGGATTTGAGGTTAGGCTACCATCAAATAAAACTCAAGAATGGAGACATTCCCAAGACGGCGTTCGTCACTCTTTATGGTCAGTACGAGTACACAGTCATGTCCTTTGGACTAACAAATGCTCCAGCAACATTCTCCCGTCTGATGAACTCAATCTTCATGGAGTACTTATATAAGTTTGTCGTGGTTTACCTCGATGATATTCTGATTTACTCGAAGAATGAAGAAGAACATGCTGAGCACCTTAGACATGTGTTAGAAAAGCTCAGAGAGCACCACCTTTATGCCAAGTTCTCCAAGTGTGAATTTTGGTACATGAAGTGACCTATCTAGGTCATGTGCTCTCCGGTAAGAGGCATTGCAGTTAACCCCGAAAGAGTTCAGGCCATTCTCGATTGGACTCCACCTAAAACAGTTAAGCAAGTTAGAAGTTTCCTTGGTTTAGCGAGCTATTGTCGCCGCCTCATTGAGAACTTCTCCAAAGTTTCCAAGCCTCCGACGGAACTCCTCAAGAAATCAAAGTTTGAGTGGACCCCACAATGTGAGCACAATTTCCAAGAACTGAAGAGATGTTTGACCTCTCCTCCTATACCTGTGCCACCTGATTTATCCAAGGACTTTGTCATCTATTGTGACGCCTCAAGACAAGGAATGGGATGTGTTCTTATGCAAGATCGACAGGTGATCGCCTATGCATCTCGACAGTTGCACCCACATGAGGAAAATTATCCAACACATGATTTGGAGCTTGCAACAGTAGTCCATGCACTCAAGGTATGGCGACATTACCTTCTTGGTAATCATTGTGAGATTTACACCGATCACCAAAGCCTGAAGTATATCTTCACTCAACCAGATCTGAATCTCAGACAAAGACGATGGTTAGAGCTGATTACGGATTACGACTTAGGAATTACTTACACCCGAGGCAAGGCAAATGTCAAGGTGGATGCATTAAGTCATAAGTCCTTCTGCATCAACCTTATGCTGCAACAAGATCTACCGTTTCTTCATGAGGACTTCTGCAAGCTTAACCTCTTAACCTTCACATTGTTCCTCGCGGATCCCTTTCAACCTTGCTTGCAAAACCAACCCCGGAGGATCAGATTCTAACAAGCCAGTAGTATGATGCGGGTATTACCACGATCAAGGATAACATTGAAAAGGGAATTGTTGGTAGTTTCTCCATTGATGATAGAGGTGCAGTATACTTTGGGAACAGGCTGGTAGTTCCTAAAAAGCAACAACTTTGAGAGTTGATCCTTAAGGAGGCTCATGAATCTCCTCTCACCATTCACCTTAGCAGCACTAAGATGTATCAGTACCTACGCCAAAGGTTCTGGTGGACTAGAATGAAGAGGGAAATCGCTGAGTTCGTTGTTAACTGCGACGTTTGTCATCGCGTCAAGGCAGAGCATCAGAGACCTGCTGGCACCCTTCAGCCTTTAGCTATTCCTAAGTGGAAATGGGATAAAGTTGAAATGGACTTCATCACCGGATTTCCCAAGTCCAAGAAAGGAAATAGTGCAATCTTCGTGGTTATTGATCGCCTTTCCATAGTAGCTCATTTCCTTCCTGTCCGAGAGAGTATCACTGCTAGTCAGTTGGCTGACTTATATATCTCTCGAATAGTGTCCCTGCATGGTGTTCCATTGGAAATCAATTCAGACCGTGGAAGTCTTTTCACCTCTCGATTTTGGGAAAGTTTCTAGAATGCCATGGGAACCCATCTCTCCTTTAGCACTGCTTTTCACCCTTAGTCAAATGGTCAGGTTGAAAGAGTTAATCAGATTCTCGAAGACATGCTCAGAGCTTGTGTCATCTCATTTGGAATGAATTGTGATAAGTGTCTTCCATTTGCCGAGTTTGCATATAACAACAGCTACCAATCTCGTCTAGGCAAAGCTCCTTTTGAATTTCTTTATGGACGAAGATGTCGGACACCTTTGAACTGGTCAAAGACTGGGGAAAGACAATTCTTTGGGCCAGACATGATCCAGGAAGGAGAAGAGCAAATTCGCGTTATCCACGAAAATCTCAAGACAGCTCAGTCTCATCAGAAGATTCGGTATGATCGCCATCATAAGGAAGTAACTTATGGGGTGGACGAAAAGGATTACCTTCGGGTTACTCCTCTGAAGGGTACCCATTGTTTCGGTATCAAGGGCAAATTGGCTCCTCGTTACATTGAACCCTTTCGCATTTTTGCTAAATGAGGAGAAGTTGCCTACCAATTGGAACTGCCCCCGTATCTTTACGGAGTTCATGATGTCTTCCACGTGTCTCAACTTAGGCATTGCTTCAAGGACCCTATCCGCAAAGTGGACCACGAAACGCTTGATCTTCAAGATGATATTTCATATCGAGAATATCCTGTTCGTATTCTTGATCCAGCTGAGCGTGCCACCCGGTGTCGGAATATCAAGTTTCTGAAGGTTCAGTGGTCTCATCATTTTGGGAATGAAGCTACCTAGGAGCAAGAAGATCGTCTTCGACTTGAGTATCCGGCTCTCTTCCCATCGACTCTTGAATCTTAGGACGCGATTCTTTTAAGTGGGGGTGAGTTGTCACATCCCTAGATTTAGCATGGATTAGGATTTATGTTTGAATTTGCATCATGTTTAAATTTTTTTAAACTTGAAATGGGGATGATGAAAACCCTAGCACTATTTGAGTTCAAATAGGTTCACCTAAAATAATTTTCAATGAACTGGAATGGCTCTTCAAAAATATTCCTCATCTCTAGAAAAATGTGGCAACATAAACCAGAGGTGATGCATATTTTTCCATGTCATTCTGATTTATTGAATGAAATCAATAATTATTTGAATTGGAGTTATAAAATGCTATAAATATTTCTATAGCTCCAATAATTCTAGAAATTGTTATGTGGCCCTGGATATTATACATATAACCACATATTAAATTTCAGAAGCAACAAAATTGATTTATTATTTATTTTAAATCAGAAACTTACTGTAGGAAACAAAAAAGAAAAAGAAAAAGGAGGCGAACTTTACCTGCGGCCCATGAAGGGGCTGGCCCGGCAGCCCAGCTCCCAGTCACCCCCAACCTCCCACCAGGAGGATTGGGCGTGTGGCTGGAACACGCCGGCAGGCGCTCGGCCACCTCTTGCCTACCTGCTTGCCGGTGGAGGCCGCTGAGAGCGCTAGCTCGATGCCCTCGCCCCGTGCCCATCTTCTCCTCTCCCTCTGTCTCCTCCTCCTCTCTGGTCTCTCTCTCGCTCGCAGCCGAAGCCCCATGAGAGCGCCACCGCTGCTAGCGTCGCTTCGGCCATCCCCGAGCCCCTCCATCGTGCTCCTCTGGTTCTCCGTGATACCTTTGAGCTACGCGCGCTCGGACACCCCGTGTCGCTGCCAGCACCATCGTCTTCAACCTTCGGCACCCGCCGTCACTGCCCTCGATTCGCCGGCCACAGGGCGTCCCCGACCACGCAACCGGCGCCAGAAGCTCCGTAGTGAGGCCCCGGTTCTCCTCCCCCTAGCCCCGTCGTCGATCCCTTCTTCTAGCCGCGCTAATCACCGGACCCGTAAGCCTCTTGACGCCGTCCATTGCGCTGCCGTGGCTGGAGCTTCCGAGGCTTGCCGCCGAGCACCTCATCGTCCTCAGGGCGCTCTTAGGAGCCCGTAGCCGCCCCTACCTCCTCCGTTCACTTCCTGTAGCCTCGAGCCCGTGCTGAGCCGAGCCCCGGCTGTTGTAGCCATAGTCGCCGGTGACACTACGGGCCGCCCCGCGTCGCCCCATTGGCTGGGATGGATGTGGCTTGCTCCCCGCTCCCAAATGAGTCGCCCCACGTGCCAAATGGTGGCCGGAGGAGCAACTCCGGCGAGAAACCGCCTCAGGATGGTCGCCACCGACAAACTCTGGCGGGGCTGACATGGCCGACTATTAGGGCCTAATTACCCTGTTAGTTAACCCCGAGCCACTAACATATGGGCCCAGCCCTGTAAATTTTTAGTTAGGTTAATTTTAAAACCTATTAACTAGGTGAGTCAATGATAGGTGGGGCCCAGCCACCAGGTTTGACCTGGGCTGGCGCCTTTGACCTACTGACGTCATTGTGACGTCATGCTGATGCAGTAAATAGTTTCTGGAATTAAAATAAATCATAAATGGTTTATTAATTTCAGAAAATAGTTCAAACTTGTAAAATTCATAGAAATTCAAAAGTAACTCCAAATTAAATAATTTATATATGAAAATATATCGGAAAAATTCAAATAATCCATCTGTACTATGTTCTTGCATGATACATCAACCTAAATAGGAGAACTTGGACATTTTGTTCAAATACAATATGTGATCTCACATATGGAGTTGCATTTGAACCTTGAGTTCAAACCTACTTCATTTAAATCTGTTGCTAGATTCATTAGACCAAACCACATCATATTGCCATGTCATATTCATGCATCATACTATTGCATTTGATGTGTATTGATTTGTCCCCCCTTCGATGGTTGTTCTTCGTGTTAGGCACTGTTCCGGAGGATACGGTCGAGTATCCATCTGAGGAGCAGTAATGTGTGATCGTCTTACCACGCAAGCAACCCCCCTTGTACATCTCTGATACAATCCCACTCTCTCGCTCTTGCTCTCACTTATTGCATTAGGAAAAGAAGTTTCAACTATTATATGTAGTTAGTTCTGATGTATGTCTTGCCGAGTACTCAGTACTCACTGTTGCTTAATTACGTTTTTGCAGAGGAGACTCCAATCTCGCTAGTGGTTTCTACGCTAAGATCGATGTTGACCGAGTAGCTTGGGAATCCCAGCCAAAGGTTTGGTTCCTATGGAGGTATTTGTAGATACACAACCTCCCTCAACCTTCTTCTTTTCTAGATGTCTATACTCAGACATGTTATGCTTCCGCTTGTTGCTTGTATGACTTGTGTGCTGGGTCATGTGACCCCTGATTGTAATATCACACTATGTTGGACCTTATGATCCTTCTAAATAAATGTTGTGTTGTTGTATGGTTTTGTTGTGATGCCATTGTTGTATCTATGCATATCGGGCATGTCGTGCATACATGTGACGTGCAACGATATGTATGGGATTCGACACCTAGTTGTGTGCTTTTAGTATTACTCTTTACAGGAAATTGCCTCTTTGTGCTTCCACCGAGCCTTGGTAGCTTGCTACTGCTCAGGATACATTGATTGACCAGCATGTATCCTTATTTGTTGTTGTGTCTGTCCCTTCGGGGAGATGTCTCGTAGTGTAATAGAGTCCTTGTAGCCTGCTACGGCTCGTCTACGTGCAGTGATGACATTTATGCCCCACGATGTAATGGAGTCCTTGTAGCTTGCTATGACTCGTCTACACACGCTAGAGGACGACACCTTTATTGCTGGGTTACATATGCCTGTTCCTGTACGGATGTGCCACTTGGGTTCTACAACTAGTCATGTCGACCCGGGTTCTTTGAGATTTGAATGTTAACGACACAGTCACATACTTGAGCCAAAAGACGCAAACGGTCCCAGCCCAGGTAAGGTGGCAGCCGTGGAGTTAACCGTGCACGAGGCCGCAAAGTGATGTGATGTGTTACAGGCTGGATTCTTATGGCTTAGTATCGGGGTCCCAACACCGCCGCCATGGAGGCCATGGACCAGAGGGGAATACCTCCTCCCATCTCGGGGGAGGCCAAGGAAGAAGAAGGAGGGGGGGCTCTCTCCCCCTCTCCCCCGGTGGCACCGGAACGCCATCGGGGTCATCATCGTGACGGCGATCTACTCCAACAACTCCGTCAATACCTCCATCACCTTCCCCCATCTATCTACAGTGGTCCACTCTCCCGCAACCCACTGTACCCTCTACTTGAACATGGTGCTTTATGCTTCATATTATTATCCAATGATGTGTTTCCATCCTATGATGTGTGAGTAGATTTTTGTTATCCTATGGGTTAATTGATGATCATGATTTGTTTGAGTTGCATGTTTTATTGTTGGTGCTATCCTATTGTGCTCTCCATGTCGCGCCAGCGTGAGGGATACTCGTTGTAGGGTGTTGCAATGTGTTCATGATTCGCCTATGGTGGGTTGCTTGAGTGACAGAAGCATAAACCCGAGTAGGTGGGTTGTTGCATATGGGAGTAAAGAGGACTTGATACCTTATAATGCTATGGTTGGGTTTTACCTTAATGATCTTTAGTAGTTGCGGATGATTGCTAGAGTTCCAATAATAAGTGCATATGGTCCAAGTTGAGAAAGTAAGTTAGCTTATGCATGTCCCTCATATAAAATTGCAATAATGATGACCGGTCTAGTTATCGATTGCCTACGGACAATTCCACAACTCCTACCACCACTTTTCCACACTCGTTAAACTAACTTAGTCGTTTCTTTATCGTAGCAGCCCCTAGTTTTTATTTACGTGTTCTTTATTATCTTGCAAACCTATCTCGTCACACCGACAAATTAATTCTAGTTTCATACTTGTTCTAGGTAAAGCGAACATTAAGCGTGCGTAGAGTTGTATTGGTGGTCGATAGAACTTGAGGGAATATTTGTTCTACCTTTAGCTCCTTGTTGGGTTCAACACTCTTACATATCGAAAGAGGCTACAACTGACCCCCTATACTTGTGGGTTATCAAGACCTTTTTCTGGCGCCGTTGTTGGGGAGCAATAGTGTGGGATGAATATTCTCTTGTGTGCTTGTTTGCTTTATCACTAAGTAGATTTTATTTTCTCTTTTAACTTGTTTTCTATCTTTATATATGGGTAGGAAACTCAAAATACCAAAAAAAATAGTTGTACTTGCTGCTCCAAAAGTTGAGGAACCACTAGTGTTTCGTACCACCGAAGAATATTACTTGGGTCATCTTCGATCCACTTGTGCTCGGGCTGAAAACCCAACTAGCTTAGTTTAGGTAAAATCATTAAATGAGCATGCTCATTATGTGCGACATCGCATATCTCAAAAAGGGAAACTCTTGTGGCATCAAATTAATACTTTGTGTTGCTATGCTTGGAATATATGTGAAATATATGACTTTACTTGTTGCTCTAAAGAAGCTAAAAAAACACCTTCCCTACCAATCTGTGTTTAATGATAATGAAATATTATCCTCTTATGCCAAGGAGGCCTATTGCTATAATGATGTTGAACAAATTGCAGAATTTGTTGCTTTCATGGGTGCCTATGAAATTGCTTCTTTCATTGAAAAGTATGATGCTACTCTTTACGAATGTGAAAAAATTTCCATACTTAAATATTGCTATGAAAACTATGCTTCTAATGCTTATGTTAAAGAGTTTATTTAAATAATGACTGCTGCCTTGGAAGAGACTAAAATTTTGTAGGAATCTATGGAAGAAGAATTTGCTGAAACTGTGAGCTTCTTGAATGAAAAAGATGAGGAGGAGAGCGAAGAATAAAAGGAGGAAGAGCGGACTAGCTACCCGTGCCCACCTTCTAATGAGACTAACTCTTCAACTCATACATTTTTCAATTTGCCTTCATTCTTACCGAAGGATGAATGCTGTGATAATTGCTATGATCCCTTGGATTCGTTTGAAATATCCCTTTTTGATGAACTTGATGCTTGATATGCTTGTGGCCATGATGCCAATATGAATGATACTTATGGAGATGAACTTGCTATAGTCCCTTATATTAAACGTGAAATTGTTGCTATTGCACCCACACATGATAGTCCTATTATCTTTTTGAATTCTCCCAACTACACTATATCGGAGAAGTTTGCACTTATTAAGGATTATATTGATGGGTTGCGTTCTCCTATTGCACATGATGATTTTAATGAATATAATACGCATGTACTTGCTGGTCCTACTTGCAATTATTATGAGAGAGGAACTACATCTTCACCTCTCTATGTTTCAGATACAATAAAATTGCAAGAAACTATGTATGATATGCATTGGCCTTTACTTGGTGTGAATGAATTGTTCTTATATAACATGCCACTGCATAGGAAGAGAGTTAGACTTTGTTGTCACATTATTTATATCACTTTGTGCTCACTACTTAATCAAAAATCATTGCTAATTAAAATTGGCTTTGATATACCTAGGGATCCGGGTGGATCCATTACTTGAGCACTATATGCCTAGCTTAATGGCTTGAAAGAAAGGGCTATCAAGGAGACAACCCGGAAGTTTTAGAGAGTAATTTTATTATTTTTGTGCTTTTATATAGTTTAAAAAGAAAAAATAAACTGGGGAACTTAAAACTTTTTCAAAAATAAAAGTGAAAGTGAGAAAGACGAGCAACGTTGAAGTGGGGGTTAGCCTTGAACTTTGTTCATGCCCATGGAAACTTTGTGAATCTTGATTACATAAACTTTTCAACAAAAATAATTACCCCCTTGTACAAAATATTATAAAAATAATGTCCCAAGATTTGCCTTTAGGATGATTAGATTGCTTGTGTGGTGTGTGCGGTGCAAAAACATAAACTTTGGCTGTAGTGCGTGAAGTTTTAGTTTTTTACTTGAATGTCAAAAGTTTCTGAAATTTTTACACAGTACTTATATGCAAAAATTTTATTTTTTCCTAATGTTTCAGAATTTATAGTTACAAAAGTATAGTAAATGTTCAAATTGCTACAGACTATCCTGTTTAAGACATATTCTGTTTTTGATGCATTGCTTTGCTAGTTTTGATGAAACTATCGATTTTATCGGTGGTATAAGCCAAAAAGAAGTTATAATACATTAGCTACAATTTAAAAACAAAATATGAATTGGTTTGGAACAGTACTTAAAGTGGTAATTTGATTTATTATACTAATGGATCTCACGAGAGTTTCTTAAGTTTTGTGTGATTGAAGTTTTCAAGTTTTAGGTGAGATCACGATGGATGAAGGAATAAGGAGTGGAAAGAGACTAAGCTTGGGGATGCCCGAGGCACCCCAAGGTAATATTAAAGGACTCCCAAGAAACTAAGCTTGGGGATGCCCAGGAAGGCATCCCCTCTTTCTTCTAACAACCATCGGTAATTTTACTTGGAGCTATATTTTTATTCGTCACATGATATATGTAAATCTTGGAGCGTCATGTGCTTTTTATTTTTATTTTAATAATGCATCATACTGGTATGAGAAAAATCCATAGTTGATTTATAGAATTCTCTTTGCACCTCACTTATATCTTTTGAGTATGGCTTTGTCAAATACTTCATGTGCTTCACTTATATCATTTGAAGTTTGGATTGCCTGTTTCTCACACATAGAAAACCGCCATTTGTGGAATGCTCTTTTGTTTGACTTATATTTTTTAGAGCGTGGGCATATCTTTTATATAAATAATTAAACTCTCATGCTTCACTTATATCTATTTAGAGAGTTAACAGGAGTTGGTCATTCACATGATTAGTCATAAAATCCTACATAAAACTTGCAGATCACTGAATATGATGTGTTTGATTCCTTGCAATAGTTTTGCGATATAAAGATGGTGATATTAGAATCATGCTAGTGAGTAATTGTGTATTGGTAGAAATACTTGTGTAAAGGTTTGTGGTTCCCGTAGCATGCACGTATGGTGAACCATTATGTAAGGAAGTCAGAGCATGATTTGTTTATTGATTGTCATCCTTTGTGTGAGGGTCAGGAGCGTGCGATGGTTAACTCCTACCAGCCTCCCCCCTAGGAGCATGCGTCTAAAAATTTTCTTTGATGACTAATAAACTTTTGCAATAAGTATGTGAGGTCTTTATGACTAATGTGAGTCCATGGATTATACGCACTCTCACCCTTCCATCTTTGCTAGCCTCTCTTGTACCGCGCAACTTTCATCGGTGCATTACACACACCATATATCCTTCCTCAAAACAGCCACCACACCTACCTATTATGGCATTTCCATAGCCATTCCAAGATATATTGCCATGCAACTTCCACCGTTCCGTTTATTACGACACGCACCGTCATTGTGATATTGTTTGCATGATCATAAGATAGCTAGCATGATGTTTTTCATGGCTTATCCGTTTTTTGATGTCATTGCTATGCTAGATCATTGCACATCCCGGTACACTGCCGGAGGCATTCATATATAGTCATATTTTGTTCTAGTATCGAGTTCTAATTCTTGAGTTGTAAGTAAATAAAAGCGTGATGATCATCATTATTAGAGCATTGTCCCATGTGAGGAAGGGATGATGGAAGCTATGATTCCCTCACAAGTTGGGATGAGACTCCGAACTTTATGAAAAATAAAAGAGGCCAGCGAAGCCCAAATAAAAAAAGAGGCCTTAGATGCCCACCAAAAATAATAATAATAAGAAATAAAAAAGAGAGAACAGAGAGAAGGGACAATGCTACTATCCTTTTTCCACACTTGTGCTTCAAAGTAGCACCATGATCTTCATGATAGAGAGTCTCCTATTTTGTCACTTTCATATACTAGTGGTAATTTTTCATTATATAACCTGGCTTGTATATTCCAATGATGGGTTTCCTCAAATTTCCCTAGGTCTTCATGAGCAAGAAAGTTGGATGCACACCCACTTAGTTTCTTTTTAAGCTTTCATACACTTATAGCTCTAGTGCATATGTTGCATGCCAATCCCTACTCACTCACATTAATATCTATTAATGGGCATCTCCATAGCCCGTTGATACGGCTAGTTGATGTGAGACTATCTTCTCCTTTTTCTTCACAACCTCCACCATATTCTATTGCACCTATAGTGCTATATCCATGGCTCACGCTCATGTATTGCGTGAGAGTTGAAAAAGTTTGAGAACATAAAAGTTGTGAAACAATTGCTTGACTTCTCATCGGGGTTGTGCATGATATAAATACTTTGTGTGGGGAAGATGGAGCATAGCCAGACTATATGATTTGTATGGATAACTTTCGTTTGCCATTATATTTCGAAGAGATATAATTGCTTTAGTAGTATGCTTGAAGTATTATTGTCTTAATGTCAATGATAGACTATTGCTTTCAATCACTCTTGTCTTAATATTCATGCCATGATTAGATTATATGAACAAGATTATGCTAGGTAGCATTCCACATCAAAAATTATCTTTTTTATCATTTACCTACTCGAGGATGAGCAGGAATTAAGCTTGGGGACGCTGATACGTCTTCATCGTATCTATAATTTTTGATTGTTTCATGCTAATATTCTACAAGTTTCATATACTTTTGGCAACTTTTTCTACTATTTTTGGGACTAACATATTGACCCAACGCCCAGTACGAGTTCCTGTTTGTTGCATGTTTTTTCTTTCACAGAAAATCCATATAAAATGAAGTCCAAACGCAACAAAAACTTATGGAGATTTTTTTGGAATATATATGATTTTTGGGAAAAATAATCAACACGAGACGATGCCCAAGGAGGTCACAAGCCTGCCAGGCGCGGCCTACCCCCCCCCCTCGGCAGTGCCCTAGGCCCTTGTGGCCACCCCTTAGTTCGGTTGGAGCTGTCCTTTGGCCACAAGAAAGCTACTTTTTGGATAAATATCCCCTCAAAATTTCAGCCCGATCGGAGTTACGGATCTCCGGAATATAAGAAACGGTGGAAGGCCAGAATTGGGAGCGCAAAAACAGAAGGAAACAGAGAGAGAGATCCAATCTCGAAGGGGCTCTCGCCCCTTCGCCGCCATGGAGGCCATGGACCAGAGGGGAAACCCTCCTCCCATGTAGTGGGGAGTCCAAGGAAGAAGAAGAAGGAGGGGGATCTCCCCCCTCTCTCCCGATGGCACTGGAACACCGCCGGGGCCATCATCGTGACGGTGATCTACCCCAAGAACTCTGTCATCTTCACCAACACCTCCATCACCTTCCCGCATGTATCTACAGTGGTCCACTCTCTCGCAACCCGATGTACCCTCTACTTGAACATGGAGCTTTATGCTTCATATTGCTATCCAATGATGTGTTGTCATCCTATGATGTCTGAGTAGATTTTTGTTATCCTATGGGTTGATTGATGATCATGATTGGTTTGAATTGCAGGTTTTATTATTGGTGCTGTCCTATGGTGCTCTCTGTGTCGCTCAAGCGTGAGGAATCCTCGCTGTAGGGTGTTGCAATGTGTTCATGATTCGCGTATGGTGGGTTGCATGAGTGACAGAAGCATAAACCTAAGTAGGTGGCTTGTTGCATATGGGAGTAAAGAGGACTTGATACATTATAATGCTATGGTTGGGTTTTACCTTAATGATCTTTAGCAGTTGCGGATGATTGCTAGAGTTACAATCATCAGTGCATATGATCCAAGTAGAGAAAGTATGTTAGCTTATGCCTCTCCCTCATATAAAATTGCAATAATGATGATCGATCTAGTTATCGATTGCCTAGGGAAAATTCCGCAACTCCTACCACCACTTTTCCACACTCGTTAAACTAACTTAGTTGTTTCTTTATCTTAGCAGCCCCTAGTTTTTATTTACGTGTTCTTTATTATCTTGCAAACCTATCCCGTCACACCTACAAAGTACTTCTAGTTTCATACTTGTTCTTGGTAAAGCGAACGTTAAGCGTGCGTAGAGTTGTCTCGGTGGTCGATAGAACTTGAGGGAATATTTGTTCTACCTTTAGCTCCTCGTTGGGTTTGACACTCTTACTTATCAAAAGAGGCTACAACTGATCCCCTATACTTGTGGGTTATCAAGGGTAAACACAGGAGTGAGGCAACCTAGCTTGGCAAAAATCTTAGTTCGAATTGATGCATAGGATGGCTTAAAATCGACAAGGGAAACATGCATACACGATAAATGCAAATAGATACTTAGAATAAAATCATCGGCACAGGGAAGAAGCCCCCAGGTATTGTGTTCAGATTTAACATTTGAGGATGTATGCCGAGAATCTTAATACAAGATCGGTTTAACCGAACATAGACTTGGGAAGAAAAAATTCAAACCTGCCAAAAATCAAGGTGGGAGGGAAAGGAAATAAAAAAAGGAAAGAAAAGAAAAAGTATGGTGAAGAGTATGACGACACCAGTCTAGCCGTAGAAGCGCCGAAGACGAGCTGTGTTCCATGGATTTGGTTCGAGGCGGTTATCCGACAGGTTTCCAAGATAGTTAGCCCCTCCTGCGAGTACTTCGTCAATTATGAAGGGCCCCTCCCATTTGGGATTGAATTTATGCTTCTACTTCTCCGAGAGCCGTAAGACGAGTTCCCCCACATTATATGCCTTTGCCCTGACCTCCCAACTCTGGTAACATCGGGCCGACTGTTGATAAAAAGTAGAATGAGCCCGAGCTATGTCGCGTTCTCCTTCTAAGGTGTCCAGGTCGTCCTGCCGATCTAGCTCGGCCTCCTTTTCCTCGTACATGCGCACCCTTGGTGCGTCGTGAATAATATCACAGGGAAGGACTACTTCTGCCTTGTAGACCATGAAGAACGGTGTGTATCTCGTTGATCGGTTCGGGGTTGTACGCAGGCCCCATAGAATGGAGTCAATCTCCTCTACCCAATGGAAGTCGGACTCATGCAGGGGTCGGACCAAACGTGGTTTAATACCACTCATGATGAGGCCGTTGGTCCATTTGACTTGTCCATTGGTCTGCGGGTGATACACCGATGCGTAATCGAGCTTGATGCCCATCTTTGTGCACCGGTCTTTTACCTCTTGGGCTGTGAAGTTGGATCCATTGTCCGATAATATACTGTGCGGGACGCCGTAATGGTGTACCACACCGGATATAAAGTCAATTATTGGTCCAGACTTGGCTGATTTGACAGGTTTTGCTTCGATCCATTTGGTGAACTTGTCAACCATGACCAGTAGATATTTATTCTTATTGGTCCCTCCATTAAGTGGTCCGACCATATCCAGCCCCCAGACCGCAAAAGGCCAGGTAATCCAAATAGTCCAAAGATTTGCAAAAAGTTGACATCCCACGCAATGTTGGACAAGCGACTGGGTGTCCGCTCGAGCGGTGGGCTAGAAGAAACCAGCCCGAAAGGCCTTGCTTACTAAGGCCCTTGCCATGGCGTGATGGCCGCCCATTCCTGCGTGGACTTCAGCTAAGAGTTGTCGTCCTTCTTCCTCACATATGCACCGCTGTAGTACTCCAGTGGTGCTTTTCTTATATAACTCACCCTCATGGACTTTATAGGCCTTGGATCACCGAATTATGCGTTGCGCCTCTGTCTGATCATTGGGGAGCTCTTTGCGAAGAAGGTAGGCAAGGAAGGGCTCGGTCCATGGCGTGATTACTGCCATGACTGTCGGTGTCAAAACTGGTGGATCTTGGGTAGGGAGTCCCGAGCGGTGAGACTAGGATCAATGGTAACGGGGGACGAAGGAGACGATGTTTACCCAGGTTTGGGCTCTCCTATGGAGGTAAAACCCTACGTCCTACTTGATTATATTGATGGTATGAAGGTTACAGAGTTGATCTACCTCGGGATCGAATAGCTAAACCCTAGACAAATTTTCTTGCCCTACGATCTAAAACCCTCCCGGTTTATATAGACACCGGGGGGTACTAGGGTTTACACATTAAGTTTTACGGGTAGATACTTGATGGCGTGGAGATCATCTCCTCGTGCCATGTGGATGTGGAGGAGGAAATCCTCGATCCATACTGTCGGGTCAGTTGTCCCATTGTATTGCTTTATGTTCACGGGTTTGAACCCCTCCGGGAATTGATGCTACATTACCTCGTCCATGAAGCATAGTGGGTGGGCAGCGCCTCTGACCCAAGCTATGTCGCGCCGGTAATCAGCGTCTGTTCTGGCCCAGTTTCTTTCCCGGCCTCTATTGTTGCGGTCGAGCCAAGGCCGGTACCCCTCCCGTCAATCGAGTGAGTACCCTTTGGATCCGTAGATGGATCTCTACAACCTGCTCTATAGTCCAGGTTCTGTCGCCAGTCAAACCTGTCATCGGGCTCTATTGGCTCTTTTTCCCATCTTCGAGGTATCGTCGGCCTATAACCGGTGTCGTTAGTCGTCCTATCTCGTCCTCGAGGAGGGCAGTCTAGCTTGTCATATGGAGTATGTTTGGGAGAGGCGCATCTATAAGCTTGTCCTCGAATTGTGGCAGCAGCCTTCGGCGTGGATAGCTTTTGGGTTGGTCCAATACACCGGCACCGCATCCTTCCTAAGCTGATAGGACCCTCGTCCATCTATCGTTGAGGCTGTCCTGTTCGGCCTTAAGCTGTCGTTCTTTTGCCTTCAGGCTGCGGGCCGTGGCTATAAGCTATTGCCTGAACTGTTCCTGATCTTCAAGGTTTTCGGGGATGGCGAGGTCCTCGGCTTCCGGGATGTCCTCCTCCTCGATAGGGGGGAGGTAGTTTTCGTCCTTGGAATCGTTCAGATCATCGGAGTTGCGCTAATCTTCAGGTCTCTCCTAATCCTTTAGCGGTTGTTTGGGCATATTGGGATCGCCGAGGTCTTCTGGGGTATCTCCATCCCCGATGCCAGTGATAGCTTTTCTTCCCTTTTTTTGCCTTTGATCGTTTATGCGGCTTCCGGCGCCTTGACGACGCTTCACCCGATTTGTCTCCATCGTTTTTGGGTGTGTATTTGCCGTTAACGGCTGGAGTGTCCACCATGTAGACGTCGTAGGTGGAGGTCGCTGCCCATCGCTCGGTGTTAACGGGGGTGGGAGCGCAATCTTCCTCATCCATGTCTTCTGTCTCCTCGGAGGCGTAGTCCAACATGTCGGTTAAGTCTTCGACAGTGGCTATCAAGTGGGTGGTGGGTGGGATGAAAAATTCTTATTGACCGGCCTTGAGACCGATCTGAGCATGGATCGGGGTTGGGTCGTCAGTAATTTTCATCGACAAGATCTAATATAGGGCCTCGTTCAGTGTCGAGAGCTCGATCGGGTCAACCTGCTCAGAGCTTTCGGAGTTAACTTCCGTTGCGTCTGCGTGTGGGAAGTGTTCGGTAGGAACAGGTATCCAGACGTCTAGCGCTATGGCCAGATCCAGACTAAAAGTCAGGTCATCGCCGGGGTGGATCCCGTGGGCGGGACCGAAAGCGGAATCCGAGGTTAAAGCCTCAGAGTCTTCGGGCACGGCAGGCGAGACTGTGAGCCCGTTTAGAGAAAGACCGCCCCGAGAGTCTATAGAGAATTCTAGGTTCCCAAATGTGACCTCTTGATCAGGGGCGAAACTACCGACCCGGTCCAAACGGTCGGTCGGGTCAGCATGGAGCACAATGCTGCCGAAAACGAAGATTTGTCCGAGGACAAAGGTGTCCATGTTGCGAACTTCTTTGTTGATGACAACGCGAGCCATTGATTCCTTTGGCAATCACAGCGGAACTCTCAATGAAAGCACCGGTGTGGGTGTCAAAACCGGCGGATCTTGGGTAGGGGGTCCCGAGCTATGAGACTAGGATCGATGGTAACAAGGGACGAAGGAGACGATGTTTACCTAGGTTCGGGCCCTCCTATGGAGGTAAAACCCTACGTCCTGCTCGATTATATTGATGGTATGAAGGTTACAGAGTTGATCTACCTCGATATCGAATAGGTAGAACCCTAGATGAGCTTGTTTGCCCTACAACCTAAACCCCTCAGCTTAAAATAGACGTCGTAGGTCAGTTGCACATCAAAGGGAAAAACATGCCTATCCACTATACCAAACATGGAAAACACACCGCGACTCCTGAGACTTCCTCCCTCACGACGGGGCCTTCGATCAATCCAATGCTCAGTAGGCGGCCCATGAGTCCGGCCCATAAGAAATAGGCCGGCCATCCGTGGACCCCTTAATACAAGTCTCCCTCGGCCACCACGAGTGCTAAGTGTCCCGGGTTATCAACCTGCGATGGGTGATGCTCCCTGCTCCATGATATAGTATGTTCAGACCACTTTAAGTATCATGGAAGAGCCAACATAGCAGTGTGAACCGCCCTCTTATATAACTTCTAGTCTCGCTTATCCAGACTTGTGGTGAAAACATGGTTTTGGACTCCACTAGGCTGCTTTGGGTTACTCTGATACCCTGACTGGTTGTTCTGATGTTAACCACCGTTGCTAGGCTGCTAAGGGTGACCACCTTTATTGCCTTGCCCATGATATCCTGAACTTGAGCCGCCTCCACTGAAGCCTAGCCCATGAGAGCCGGATCCTGACCCGCTAGACGGCCCATTGCCTCCACCACGATGCTGATTGAGGCTATAATTCTGGAACTCTCGCATGATATAACAATCCCTCCAAGCGTGTCCGGACGGCCTACCAGGTTGATTGTGCTACGGGCAGGGCTTATTGAGAATCTCTTCCATGTTAAAGGGAGCCTTAGCCTTAATGAAAGGCGGCTTACCGTTGCCCTTAGCACGATTATTTCCAATACTGGTGTTGGCTACCAGATCTGACCCGCCGTCCGGGTTCTTTCCTGCCCCGTTCTGCTGATGGCTCTTGTCACCACCGTTCTTCTTGCCCTTAGCTGATTTTTCCTCGTCAGATCATGGGTTCTTAGTGGTATCTGAATCTGCATATTTGGTGAGAGCCAACATGAGATCACCCATGTCCTGACAGGAGCGCCTCAGCCACCCAAGTTTCTGCTTAAGGGGTAACAAGTTACAGTTTTTCTCTAAAATCAGGACTACCCGAGACACCGAGATGTTCTCAGATGAGTGGATAATAGTCGAAACCCACCGGACCCAATGATGGGCCGACTCATCTTGATGCTGCACATAGTGATCAAGATCAACAATTGTCATAGGCTGCTTGCATGTTCCTCGGAAGTTCTTGATAAAACGTGCTTTCAACTCGGCCCAAGATGCAATGGTATTGGGGGGCAGACCCTTTAACCAAGTATGAGCCGGTCCTTCCAACATCATGATGAATTACTTTGCACAAACCGCCTCACTGACGTCCAACATCTCCATGGAGATCTCATAGCTCTCGACCCAGGCCTTTGCGGATAAATCGGCCGTGTAATTAGGCACCTTGTGTGGCCCTTTAAAGTCCTTAGGCAAACGCTCATTGCGTAACGCCACTGTCAAGCAACGCACACCAACACCCCTAGACGAAACTCCAGCTCCCACCGAGGTTGAAGGGGTTACCGAAGCCGGCTCAGGAATCTCCGAGTAATTTTTCACTAACATCCCTCCCCGATGGGCTCTGCCTCTATCCCCAATTTCTTGGGCGTTGGCACGGGGCGGGTAATCACGGGGCGGGTTGCGTCGTCGCTCGCTGCTGGAGACCGCTGGCAACTCTATGTGTCGGCCATAGCTACGGCTCGGGATGGGGGTTGAATGCACCCGGCTCTGGCTGTAGGCATACCTCTCCTATTGAGCTACCGCTGTGTGCAACAATTCGATGGCATTCTGCACCTCTTCAGTGAATGGTGTCCCCTCCGTAAGAGGGAGCGCATTAATCCTAGCAGCAGCCACCACCATGTTATCCACCGGGTTAGAATAATGACCTGGCGGGGTCATAAGGTGCCGCGGTGGAGTCTGATCCCTCCGGGGCGGGTCTGGCTGCCGTGGTGCCTCCACGGTCCAGGTTATGGCCAGTGGCGCACTCGGTCCTGTCCCGGGGGTGTTAAAGAGGTTTCAGGGCTCAAGCTATATCGGGAGGCGGACTTTGGTCCTCCTCCGCAGAACCGCCTCTGAAGCATGCTGGTCCAGATTAAAGCGGAGGGCCTCTGTCCTCAAATGCTCCGATTCAACATTCATCTAATCTTGCATCATGTTGATATCCTCTCGGGCCTTGGTCATCAGCGTTTTTATCTGAGTAATCTCTGTATTACGCTCTGCCTGAATTTTAGTTGTGACCTCAGTTCCCATTAAGGTTGTTAACTCCTCCATTAGATCCAGCAGAGCTCGAGCCGGTGACACCTGAGCCGGCGCCTTGGAAGACACGGGACCTGGCGCCGTGCCTGCTGCTGCTCCCAACGTTGTGCTACTTTGAGCCGGCGCCGTGCCTGCCGTAAAGATGGTGGCTCGGCTCGGCGGGTCATAGGGCTCCGGAATACTGTCTCCATCGGCATAGCCCCCAAGACCACCATCATGAAGCTGGTAGATCGACTCCTCCTGTCCGCTTGAGGACCCGTCATCTGAGAGGATAAGGGTCTCCCCTCCTGGCACGAAGTCTTCCACACCTTGCATAAAGCCAACGAAAACGCTTCCTCGCCCGGATTGAATACGGGTGGGTCGCGTACACCAGGCCGGCTCGACGTGGTCGGTGTAGATGTTCGGACCAGGCTCAGATCCGCCAATCTTTCCAATGAAAACTTGAATTCCGCTGAAGGGGGGCCGGTACTAAAAGAACATTGTGCTCCCTTGGTGGTTTTGATAATTCATGAGAACATACATTGTCTCTTGGACTAATACTTTCATCTAGTGTATTTCAGATAAAGTCCATAGAGAGAAATGGGTTGGCAAAAAGGAGTGTGGATAGTATCCCCATGAAGAAGAAGGAGAAGGAATAGCATTGGCAAAGCTTCAAGCAAGAGGACTCTTCATTTTACTTTGTGAGAAATCACTTTGAGTCCATAGGAAAGCCAATACTATTAAAAGGGGGTAAGGTATTGTCGGTCAACAAAATGGTCATACATGCACAAGTGATAGTAACCACATACACCCACAAGCTCTTCCACACAAGTCTGTCCAAAGCCAAATATCCAAAATCAGTGCAACCAACACTTCCCACTCGGTGCCACCGATTCTCAACCTCAGACAGACTCAAGCCAAACCCTAGCCCATTGGTGCAACCGATTATGATTTGGTACCACCGAGTTTGGGTTGCCAACATTCTGTTACGCAAATTCACAAAATCAGTCCGACCGAGTTTGCTGAATCATCGTCACTGAGTCTGGCAATCTGACCGTTGGTCACCTTATCGGTGCAACCGAGTTTTATGTATCGGTCTCACCAAGATTCAAAAGTTGCTACCTTTTAGGCAACTCAGTACCATCAAGATTAACACATCGGTGTCACCGAGTTGGACTTATTGGGTGTAACGGTTAGATTTTTGGAGATGCCTATATATACCCCTCCACCAACACTCACTCGCAAGAGAAGCACTCAGAATAGACCCCCACTCATACCAACTAATTTTCTGAGAGAGAGCCACCTACTCATGTGTTGAGATCATGCCATTCCATTGCAACCATATGAATTTTGATCTCTAGCCTCCCCAAGTTTCTTTCCACCAAATCAATCTTTTCTACCGAAGCCAAATCCGCGAGAGAGTGACTGTGTGTTGAGGAGTCTATCATCTTGAAGCACAAGATCAAGGAGTTCATCAAAATTATTGAGCCTATTACCTTTTGGAGGGTGGCGCCTCCTAGATTGGTTAGGTGTCGCTTGGGAGCCTCCTACTTCATTATGTGGAGTGAACCAACAAGTTTGTAAGGGCAAGGAGATCGCCTACTTCGTGAAGATCTACCCCGAGTGAGGCAAATCCTTCGTGGACGAAAGCCATTATGGATTAGTCAAGGTTGCTCCTCTGTGGACTCTTGCAACCGTTACCCTCCTTGGGTTGAAGACTCCATAAACGTGGACATACGATAGCACCACCTATCGGAACCACGGGAAAAATTTCGTGTCCTTCATGTGTTTGATCTTCCTATCTCTACTCCTTACTTTCATGTGCAATGTCTTTACATTCCGTTGCTATACTTGATGACTTGCATGTGTAGGGTGTGCTAGAATTGCTATATATGCTAAACTCTGCCAACACTTAACTTTGCACCTTGTGTAGATTTTAAATTTCTGCTATTAATCTATTCACCCCCTCTAGACATACCCTTTGATACGTCTCAAACGCATCTATAATTTATGAAGTATTCATGTCATGTTTACAACAATTTTATATGGTTTTGTATGATTTGATTAGAACTAACACGAACTAACGATGTTTTCAGCAGAACTACTATGGTGTCGTTTTTTTGTGCAGAAATAAAGTTCTCAGAATGGGCTGAAAATTTATGGTGATTTTTTGTGGATGAAAAGAGACCCCCAAAGCACAAGAGCTGATCCATGAAGTGGACGAGGAGGCCACACGCCCTCTATGCGCGCCCTACCCCCTAGGGAGGGTGCTTCGGGCTTGTGGGCCCCTCGGGCACCCCCTTGACATGAGACCGACGCCAAAAATTCTTAAAAATACCCAAACCTCTGAAAAGAAACCTAGATGGGGAGTTCCACCGCCACAAGCCTCTGTAGCCATGAAAAACCAATCGGGAGCCCATTCGAGCACCCTGCCGGAGGGGGAAACCATCACCGGAGGACAGCTTCATCATCGTGGCAGTCTCCATGACGAGGAGGGAGTAGTTCAACGTCGGGGATGAGGGTATGTACCATTAGCTATGTGTTAGATCTCTCTCTCTCTCTCGTGTTCTTGAGATGACACAATCTTGATCTACCATGAGCTTTATTAATATAGATGAATCATATGGAGTTTTCCCCTCTCTATCTTCTTGTGATGAGTTGAGTTTTCCCTTTGAGGTTTTCTTATCGGGTTGAGTCTTTAAGGATTTGAGAACACTTTATGTATGTCTTGCGATGGGATATCCATGGTGATAATGGGATGTTCTATTGATCCACTTGATTTAAGTTTTGGTGATCAACTTGCGGGTTCCGTGACCTTGGGAATCTATGCATAGGTGTTGGCACATGTTTTCGTCTTGACTCTTCGGTAGAAGCTTTGGGGCACTCTTTGAAGTTCGTAACATCCCAAATTTTGGAATGTTATAATAAATACTAGAATGATTGTTTGTTTGCTTGAGTGATTGAAATTGAGTGAAAATTTGAAACTTTGAAAACTTTTGAATGAGAGGGAATAAAATGACTTTCCCAAAACTTTCACTCTACAAAAATTCAAATTCATTTCATCACAAAATCCCAGAGTGAAGATGATATGACTTCTTCCATTTAAAGGAATGAAAAGGGATTTGAAAATGGTTTTATTTTCAAATAGTTCAAATTCAGAAACTTTATGCAACTCAATGATTTTCATGAGAGAGGATAAAAGGACTTCTTCAAATTGTATGAAATATGAGTTGGAAGTTTAAAATAAGGATATGAAAACTATTTGAGAAATTCTCATATGGAGTTTCACTTTCATAATTGAATTCCCTATTTGAATTTGTAAGCATTCAAACCCCTTGAAAAGATTTTTTGAGAGGAGTAATATGACACTCCAAAACCAGGGGGTATTGTGTGAAGTTTTTGAATCATAAAACCCAGGGGGTTATTTGAAAATTTATTTCAAAAGAAATTAAAATCAATTTAGGCATTTTCTGAAAAAATATTTTTTAAAAAGTATATATTTGGCAGAGGAAAAATGTTCATTAAAAGGCATTTATTTCCTGATAATTTTGGTATAAACTTTTTATTTTAGGAATTTCCTTTATTAGCATTTATTAATTTTGATTCTTTGGAAACCTAAAAAAGGAAAATTGTTTAAAAGCTTTTAAGACCGCCGGCCCACCTGCCCTTTTAAGCCTCCCAACTTTCCTTATTAACGGCCAACCGACACTGCCGCCCCTCTCTCTCTCTAAGACACGCGGGTCCCACCACCCGACCGAAACCACCGCACGGTCGTCTCTCTCCCCCATCCCCTCCCCTTTCCACGCCGGCGACCACCGAGCCGGAAATCCCTCCCCCTTCCTTCCCCGGTGACCCCGAGGCCACCTATAAAAAACCCTGCCTCCCCTCGACCCGTTCCCCCCACTTTCCCCCAACTCTCGATGCCTCCCCTCGCCGTAATACCTCGTTGGAGCTCTCGGTTGCCGCCGCGCCCCTCCTCTCCTGGCGCTCTACTCCGACCACCCTGCCACCTCCCGAGCCCACCAACCTCTCCCTCTCGCTCACGCGCACCTCCTACCGCTCTCGCCCGAGCCCCACACCCACCTGAGCAACCTCCCCGTCGACTCCCGAATGCCGCTGCCGCCTCGGAGCTCATCGCTGACATCTCCGACCGCCTTCGTGATCGCCTTGCTTGCGCGCATTAACTGGACCCCTTCCCCGACGCCGAGGACCACCGGAGATGCCTCCCCAACAACCTCGCCGTCCCTGCCTTGCCAGAATCCTCGCCGGAGTGTACCTCCACTGTGGTGAGCTCTCACCTCCGTTCGATCTCGTCTCAACGGTTAGGATTAGATCCTCGTACACCTTCGGTTTTATTTTAATAAACCGACCGGTTTTTCTGTTTAGTCTTTTAGACCCATTCCTTTTTTTAAAGTTGCGGCCGTCCGCTCGTTAACATTCACACGCACACCTTAGGACCAAACAGAAGCCGCCACGTAGCCCCCCCTGTCCGTTAGTTAGAATTTTCTTTTTTCTGTTTTCTGTTTTAAAACAGAATAGTTCTGTTTTTGTTTTTATCATATCTTTTATGTATTTAGTTGTTTCAATTTGATTCTTTTCGCATTAGGTCACAAATTTGTTCTAGTTTTCGTATATACCAAGTTTGACTGTTTTTCAATATTTAAATTTGAATTTAAACAGATTTGATTTAAATCTTGTTTTCTGAATAACT
Organism: Hordeum marinum; assembly: GCA_022496015.1. Lineage (NCBI taxonomy): Eukaryota > Viridiplantae > Streptophyta > Magnoliopsida > Poales > Poaceae > Hordeum > Hordeum marinum. Next base: position 506,286,136 of record CM039678.1, on the reverse strand, counting down.
TGAGTTTAATAATATATTTTTGATTGATTCTTTTTGCTACTTGTCACTAGTGATCTTAGTTATCAGTAGGTAAAGTTTGAGAAATTTTAGAATAAATTTGACTTGGGTTTTAACTAAAAACAGAATCTGTTTAGTTTCCTATTAGTTTAATTTGTTTGATTTCCTTTGTTTTATTTTTTGAAATCTGAATTTGATTTAACTTATGTTTTAGATTTCATTAGTTGTTGTTGTTCTAAACTTTAGGATTATACTTGCTGTTAACAAAAATAATTTGTTTAATTTATTAAATTATTATTGTAGGAACCTATACTTTTTTTGAAATTAGGTGTAGTTTATTAAAAGCAAACTAGTTAGTAATATTTCATTTAACAAAAGTTTTAAGTAATTAGATTCTGTTTTCAAATAAAGTTTTTAGTAATTACTTTCCGTTAAGAAATATTTTGTTAATAAAAATAGTTTAGTTTTACTCTATTGTTGTAGGAAAACTATATTATTCTTCATTAGGTAATGTGTTATAAAACAATTTAGTTTTATAGAAACTCTTTTCACAAAAGTTTTAGATGATTTAAATCTGTTTTATAATAAAGATTTTATTATTTACCTCCTGTTAACTTAGTTTTTTTATAAGTTGCCTTCTCTTATTTTATGGTTTTACTTGTTGTTAAGTTTATTAGACAAAAACCTATGTTGTTTAGAGTTTTGTTTTCATAAGTCTTACTTGTTCTTCAAAAGTAATTCTTTCACTAAAATAATTTTGCTATATTATTTCTTTGTTTTTGTTTTGTTACTATTGAAAATAGTTGTTTGTAGGGGAAAACCCCACCTTAGTTGTGTTCGTGAAAACTTTGTTGATTTTTGAGATTTTTCTTAAGTATTTCCTTCATCAACCTTGTTACTTTTGGTTCTTGTGTTACCTTGTGATTGTTAGTATTGATTGCTAGAAGTGTTTGCTTATGAATGCAATGTTTGATTATATAGATTTCATCGGAGAGTGACGTATAGTTCTATCAAGTATTTTCTGAGAGCGATACTTATCTTCATCAACAGTACAGGCAAGTTCACTTTGACCATCTTTTCATACCTATGTTTTATTGCATATAGTGACATCATTTCAACAAAATCCCTCCCGTAGTGTTATTGAAATTCTTGTAGTTGAGTAGTATGCATGAGGTAGGAACCCACCACTTGTTACTAAAGCCCCGGGAACGCTAGTTATTTCAATGCTATGCTAAAATAGACGGGATCTAGTATGAGTGTTCGTGAGTGGTGTGAGAAGGAGGACTCCACGTCAAAACGACGACTTCATGAAGGCTTCTTCAAGTCCTGCATATTCAAGACCTCAAGACTTCAAGACTCGAGAAACAAGTTTTTCAATACACACTACTGGGTGAGGGATGGTTGGAACGGCACCCTGGAGAAGCCGGTGGATTTGCCTAGGTGTTGCTAGAGATGTGCCAGTATTCACGTGGAAAGCCTCACCCAGACTCAAAGGGAAGGATGAATACTTCATGCCCGGAAGCTTACCTCTGTAGCCACAACTCATTATGGGCTCTGGCTTGGTTGATCTCTGTTGTGACTCTGGCTGGGCAGTGCTACGAGAAGTAGTCGACGTTAGGAATGGATGGGCACTGACAGTAGTCAGGGAAACACTCTGAAAGATCATGTTTCTTTCGTCCTGTTCTCAAACACCAGGCAGTGCGAGGACTTACCAGGAGGGAAAGAATCTTATGGGTAAAGTACACAACACTCTGCAGAGTTAAAAACCTAATCGATTAGCCGTATCCCCGGTTACGGACAATTTGAGCCTCTGGACTTGGATCTATCTCTGAACTCTCAACACTGGACTGATAACTAATTGTGGGCAACTTAATGATAGTTGTGGCCATTTGGACATTGGTTGGCGGAACCATGTCATGATAGGTAACTCTATAGTGAAAACTCCTGATATTCCTTTGTTGTAGGAAAATAAAATCAGCTTTTACGCAAAAACACAGACACAGAGCCACAAAGCCTTTGCATATAGAATAGCTTTTATTCTTCTGTTCTACTATGGTGATCTTGTCGGTACATTCAATGTACTGACCTACACGGCTGCAACGTCTTATGTTTCAGATACTCTTCTACGACGAGTAAGAGTACGATTCAGGGTTAGGGTTTACACTCAACCTGCCGTTGGTGTTATTGGGACTCCACTCCCGTTGACTGTTTTCCGCTGAGATTTAAGGTATATATCAGTTTTACGTTAATTACATGTGATTGCACTTTGATATATACATTGATGTACTGTGTGTGCCAGCATACTGATCCAGGGATGGCACAGAAAACAAAGAGGCTTGACTCGTTTTGAGTCGAGTCGCTACAAGTTCTTTGTGTTGGATTGAACCCGATGAATCTGAATTTTTTTGATGAACATTGTATAATCAAGCCCATGGGCACTCGTGGTGACATTGGAATATCTAGGTGACATTATGGTTTTGGTTGATGTGTGTCTTAAGGTGCTATTTTAGTATGAACTCTAGGGCTGTTCGTGACACTTATAGGGATAACTCGTACAATTGATCCGAAAAGATAACTTTGAGGTGGTTTCATACCCTACAATAATTTCTTCGTTAGTTATCCACTATTTGTTACTTTGGAGTGAACTTTTTATCGAACGTGAGGTATTTACATATGATTCAACTATGTCAGTATTGTTGAGAGAAATTGCACTAGTGAAATATGAACCCTAGGCCTTGTTTCTACGCATTGCAATACCATTTGTGCTCACTTTTGTCATTAGTTACCTTGATGTTTTTATATTTTTAGATTAGAAAAACCTATATTTACCATCCATATTACACTTCTATGACCATCTCTTTGCCGAACTAGTGCACCTATACAATTTACCATTGTATTGGGTGTGTTGGGGACACAAGACTCTCTTTGTTATTTGGTTGCAGGGTTGTTTGAGAGAGACCATCATCATCCTACGCCTCCCACGGATAGATAAACCTTAGTTCATCCACTTGAGGGAAATTTGCTACTGTCCTACAAAACACTACGCTTGGAGGCCCAACATGAATCTACAAGAAGGTTGTGTAGTAGACATCAAGCTCTTTTCAGGCGTCGTTGCCGGGGAGGTGAGTGCTTGAAGGTATATCTTTAGATCTTGCAATCAAACATTTTAATTTCTTATTTTTCACTAGTTTGGTTTTATAAAAGAACAAAAAATGGAATTGAGGTTGCCTCATATGCTTCATATTTTTAATGTCTTTCGTGAAAATGATGGTAAGGAAAATTGTGCTCAATTCTTAGAAGAAGAAGTTGTTAAAATGTTTGGCACTAAATCTTTGAGTGATGAGCATGATTGCAATGTTGTTATTATGAATTATCTGAATATCCGTGAAGCTAATGATATCCAAAGCCACAAGCTTGGGGATGTTATGTTTGATGAATATGATATTTTTAGTCTCCAAAGTTTTGATGAGCAAAACTATTATGATAATGGCATGCCTTCTATATATGATGATTATGATGATGACAGGTATGCTATAAAGAGTGATAATAACCATGAAGCTTGTCATCATGATTTTAGTATTGAATGTGGGTATGTCAACCAAGTGTCTCATGATAGTTATTTTGTTGAGTTTGCTCCCACTATTATGCATGAGAAGAAATTTTCTTGTGTGGAGAGTAGTAAAATTTCTATGCTATAGATCATGAAAAGAATGATTTATGTGCGGGTTATATTGTGGAATTACTTCATGATGCTACTAAAATTTATTATGAGGGAGGAATATATGCTTGTAGGAATTGCAATAATATCAAGTTTCCTCTCTATTTGTTCAAAGTTTTGAAGTTATGCTTGTTTTGCCTTCCTATGCTAGTTGATTATTTCCCCCATAAATTATTTGCTCACAAAATACCTACACATAGGAAGTGGGTTAGACTTAAATGTGCTTGTCATGACATTTATGATGTTCTCTTGCATGTTTCAATTACTATTCCTATGTGAGCATCATTGAAATCACCATGCCTAGCTAAAAGGCATTAAAGAAAATCACTTGTTGGGAGACAACTCAACACTTTTGCTTTATGTTTTGATGTGTTAACATAATTACGATACTGTAGTAATCATGGTTTGTAAATTTGATTTCAATAAAGCACCAAGTAAAACCTTTGGGATAGTGTGGTTACTTGCTTGTTTGATTGTGTGCAAAAACAGAAAGTTTTGCGTCCAGTATATGAATTATCTGATTTTACTGGAGCGTCAAAATATTATGGATCTTAAATTATGGTGATTTTATATGATTTCTCGTAATATTTCAGAATTTTTAGAGTCAGGAAAGTATGGTGATCATTCAGATCTTTACAAACTTTTCTGTTTTTGATAGATTCTATTTTGCATGCATAGTTTGCTTGTTTCAAGTGTTCCTATAGCTTATATTGAGTAATATAAATTGTTTTAATGATGGAATAAAGTAGGTATCATATGGTAATAATTATGAATCATGTCTTTACGGTACCTAAGAGAATGATTTATCTTTACTACACTAACCCTTCTCACAAAGTTCCGTTAAGTTTTGTGTGATTGAAGTTTTCAAGTTTTGGGTGAGACACTGATATGAGGTGAATAAGGAGTGACAAGAACATAAGATTGGGGATGCCCAAAGAATCCCCAAGGTAATATTCAAGGAATACTCAAGCGTCTAAGCTTGGGGATGCCACGGAAGGCATCCCCTCTTTTGTCTTCAACACTATCGGTATACCTTACTTGGAGCTATATTTTAATTCGTCACATAATATGAGCCTTGGAGCATCATTTTATTTTGTTGTTCTCTATTATCTGTTATTTATAATATATATTTTAATAAAAAGTTCCAAGAATTGCCTTTAGGATGCTTGAATTGCATGTTTGATGTGTGTTGTGTAAAAACAGAAACTTCTGCTATAGTGTTTGAATTTTCATATTTTACTCGAACGTGGAAAGTTTCTGAAATTTTTACAAAGTATTTTAATATAAATTATTTAGAATTTCCTAATTTTTCATAATTTTTTTTATTTACATAAGTACACCGTTTTCATAAATTTCTACAGACTGTTCTGTTTGGACAGATTGTTGTCATAGTTTTGTTATCTACTTATACTATAGTTTCCATAGTCTATATTGGTAAATATAAATTGTGGAAATGATTGTATACAGTACATAATGTTTGAGAATTATTTTTCAACTTTTCTTGGCAGTACATAAAGAGTTGATTTATTATTATGTGTACTAACCTATCTCACGAGTTCTTTTCGAGTTTTGTGTGGATGAAGTTTTTTGAGAATAGGTGAAACCATGATATGAGAGGATTGAAAGAGATACAAAAGATCAAGATTGGGGATTCCCAAGCAACCCCAAGTAAATATTTCAAGAAGTCTCAAGCATCTAAGCTTGGGGATTCTACACAGCCCATCTCTGTTCGTCAACTATCAGTTAGCCTATGTTGAGCCTAATTTTTTATTCGTTCACATGATGCGTCCTATTCTTGGAGTACTATTTTTATCTTGCTTGATGTTTAAATAAAATACCCATATCTGAAAATCTTTATTGATAGAGAGAGAGAGATAAAAATTCCTCACATAGCTACTTAATTGTTTGACTACTCATTGATCTTCACTTATATGTTTTGGAGTAGTTTTGACATTCACTCTCGTGCTTCACTTATATCCTATGAGTAAATGGTTGAATGAATTGAATATCATAAATATGAAATTATATATGTTTTATATGCTTATCCCATGGGGAGTAATGACTTCACATATAATAAGTATAGGTGGTAAAATTTATTGAAAGTTAGCAAACACCGCATTCGTCACTTGAACAATTCATGAAAGAATATTGAAGGAAGAGAGATTTTACATATAAATATACTATCTTTGACATCTTCTATGATTGTGAATACCCATTAATTATTTTCATACTTGAGAAAATTAGTTGAAGTTGGACAAGGAAGACAACGTAATGAGTTATGCCTGGGTCTATTTGTAAAGAAGTTATATTGCTACGGATCCTCCAACATGTGGTGCTTGCTTCCACCTCATACTAGCCAAAACTTCTGCACCAAGTAGAAATACTACTTGTGCATCCAAACACCCTTAAACCAGTTTTGCCATGAGAGTCCACTATACCTACCCATGGATTGAATAAGATCCTTCAAGTAAGTTGTCATCAGTGCAAAAAAGAAATAAAAATTGCTCCTAAATATGTATGATCTTTTATTGTAAGGGAAAATAAGTGTTGTACGAGCTTGTGATGCTAAAGAAATAAAAGCGACAGACTGCATAATAAAGGTTGCTATCACAAAAGGCAATACAATGTGATGCTCCTTTGCATTAAGGGTTTGCACATCCAAAATTTAAAAGCACATGGCAACCTCTGCTTTCCTCTGCGAAGGGCCTATCTTTTACTTTCTAGTACTCACCTTTATACAAGAGTCATGGTGATCTTCACCACTCTTGGCAAGCATCATGTGGTGGGGATAGATCCAAGCATATATGGCCATTTAAATATATTTGATCATGAATTATTATTGTTGACAATTATCTATATGATAAATAAGTTGGCAGGCGAAACTTTAAGCCCCTATCTTTCTCCTTGTCCGACGGATGCCATTTACTCTAAAAATATGCTTTGAGAGTTAGCAATCATGGAAGACTGTATGATAGTTGAGTATGCGGAATTTGCTAAATCAAAGCTCTTACATAGACCCTTCTTGCAAATAAGATGGATTGCAATTGTTTGGTGACTGAGAGCAAAGTTTGTTAGTTTTCAAGAAACTTTATGGTCCATACTTTAACATGTGAATAGCTTATTACTTCATCATGAGAAGTTTTATGAGGTGAGCTACTATTTATGATATATAATGATGCTAGAAAAAGTGTTTGGAACTATCATTGATCAAATTTATGCACTATGCTAGCATTCACACTTCATAAATTATTTCTTTTATCATTTACCTACTCGAGGACGAGCAGGAATTAAGCTTGGGGATGCTGATACGTCTCCAACATATATATAATTTATGAAGTATTCATGCCATGTTTACACTAACTCTATATGATTTTGGTATGATTTTATTAGAACTAACCCGGACTGGCGTTGTTTTCACCAGAACTACCATGATGTCTTTTTTGTGCAGAAATAAAAGTTCTCGCAATGGGCTGAAAATTTAGCATGATTTTTTATGGACCAAAAGAGACCCCCGAAGCATTGGAGTTGGGCCAGAAGAGCCACGAGGAGGCAACAAGCCAGGAGGGCGCGACCACCCCCCTGGCCGCGCTTGGGTGGCTTGTCGTCGCCTCGTGGCCCCCCTTGAAGTGATACCGATGCCAAAAATTCCTATAAATACAGAAACCTCCGAAAAGAAACCTAGATCGGGAGTTCTGCCACCGCAAGCCTCAAGATCCACGAAAAACCGATCGGGAGCCCGTTCCGGCACCCTGCCGGAGGGGGAAACCATCACCGGAGGCCATCTTCATCATCCCGATGGTCTCCATGACGAGGAGGGAGTAGTTCACCCTCGGGGCGGAGGGTATGTACCAGTAGCTATGTGTTTGATCTCTCTCTCTCTCTCTCGTGTTCTTGAGATGCCACGATCTTGATGTACCGCGAGCTTTATTGATATAGATGAATCATATGGAGTTTTCCCCTCTCTGTCTTCTTGTGATGAATTGAGTTTTCCCTTTGAAGTTTTCTTATTGGATTGAGTCTTTAAGGATTTGAGAACACTTGATGTATGTCTTGCGATGGGATATCTGTGGTGACAATGGGATGTTCTATTGATCCACTTGATGTATGCTTTGGTGATCAACTTGTGGGTGCCGTGACCTTGGGAATCTATGCATAGGGGTTGGCACAAGTTTCTGTCTTGAATCTCCGGTAGAAACTTTGGGGCACTCTTTGAAGTTCTTTCTCTTGGATTGAACATGATGAATCTGAAATTGTGTGATTCATATCGTATAATCAAGCCCATGGGTACTCGTGGTGACATTAGAGTTTTGGTTGATGTGTGTCTTAAGGTTTTATTTTAGTATGAACTCTAGGGCTGTTCATGACACTTTTAGGGATAGCTCATAAGATTGATCGAAAAAGATAACTTTGAGGTGGTTTTGTACCCTACAATAATTTCTTCATTATTTCTTTGCTATTTGTGACTTTGGAGTGAACTCTTTGTCGCACGTGAGGTATTTACATATGATTCAACTATGTCAATATTGTTGAGAGAAATTGCACTAGTGAAAATATGAACCCTAGGCCTTGTTTCTAAGCATTGCAATACCGTTTGTGCTCACTTTTGTTATTAGTTACCTTGTTGTTTTTATATTTTCAGATTACAAAAACCTATATCTACCATCCATATTACACTTGTATCACCATCTCTTCGCCGAACTAGTGCACCTATGCAATTTACCATTGTATTGGGTGTGTCGGGGACACAAGAGACTCTTTGTTATTTGGTTGTAGGGTTGTTTGAGAGAGACCATCTTCCTCCTACGCCTCCCACAGATTGATAAACCTTAGGTCATCCACTTGAGGGGAATTTGCTACTGTCCTACAAAGCTCTGCACTTGGAGGCCCAACACAAGTCTACAAGAAGAAGGTTGTGTAGTAGACATCACACCACCTATCGGAACCACGTGAGAAATCTTTGTGTCCTCCATGCGTTTGATCTTCCTATATCTACTCCTTACTTTCATGTGCAATGTCTTTACATTCCGTTGCTATACTTGATGACTTGCATGTGTTTTGTCATGATAATCATAAACTCCGGTATTCGTAGAGGTGATCTATACATTGTCTATTTCACTGAAAAGGCCCAACCTCATAATTGTCTCATTACAAAATCATCTAAAGGTTGGCTATGGCATAGAAGGCTAAGACATGTAGGCATGCGCAATCTACATAAGCTTATCAAGTTCCATCACATTCTTGGTGTTAAAGATGTTATCTTTGACAAAGATAGGCTTTGCAGCGCTTGTCAAGCAGGAAAGCAAGTAGGTGGAAGTCATCTGGTTAAGAACATCATGACCACTAAGAGACCACTAGAGTTACTTCATATGGATATTTTTGGTTCCAATGCTTACAAGAGCCTCGGTGGAAACTCTTATGGTCTAGTTATAGTTGATGATTTTTCCACATTTACGTGGGTATTCTTTCTTGATGATAAGTCGCATGTACAAATATATTCAAGAACTTTGCACGCAAAGCGCAAAATCAATTTGAAGTGAAGATCAAGAAAGTTCAAAGCGACAACAGATCAGAGTTCTAGAACACACATGTGGATACCTTTTGTTGACGAAGAGGGTATTTCACATGAGTTCTCGGCTCCGTACACGCCTCAACAAAATGGAGTCGTTGAGAGGAAGAAACACACGCTCATTGAGATGGCAAGAATGATGCTTGACAAATACAAGACGCCAAGAAACTTTTGGGCAGAAGCCATGGAATTAGCATGTCATGCCACAAACCGACTCTACTTGCACAAGCTTCTCAGTAAAACGACATACGAGCTTCTCACTTGTAACAAACCCCAAGTTGGATACTTTCGGATATTCGGCTCCAAGTCTTACATTCTTGATAAGCATCGTCATGCTAAATTTGCTCCTAAATCTCATGAAGCTTTCCTACTTGGTTATGGATCGAACTCTCACACCTACCGTGTCTACAACAACTTCACTCTAAAAGTTGAAGAGACGGTAGATGTGAAGTTTGATGAGTCTAATGGTTCGCAAGTCGAACAATTGCCAAATGATGTAGGTGATAAAGATCCTTTGGAAGCTATCCAAGATTTGCCCATCAGCAAGATTTGTCCCATGGAGGTGAAGGAAAGTACTTCATCGACCCAAGTGGAAGCTCCTACTTCGAATCAAGGCTACCGACAAAATGACAGGGAAGCATCCAGAAGTGGTACACGACAAGATGAAGAGGAGGAGGAAGTACATCATGATGATCCACCACAACCTACTTCACCACCACCTCAAGGAGAAGACCACATCGACAACAACGGAGATGAAGGAGATGATGAGGAAGAGGAAGCTCCTCCAACCAACAAGCCCAAGCTACCCCGAGTTTGAGCACAAGTGACCAAGAATCATCCCCTAAACCAAATATGTGGTAATATACAAACAGGGAGGATCACTCGCTCTAAAAGTCATTTAGCTAACTTTTGTGAGCATTATTCTTTCATATCTAGCATTAATCCCTTGAAGGTTGAACAAGCTCTTGAGGACGCAGATTGGGTGAATGCTATGCATCAAGAGCTTCACAACTTCGAGAGGAACAAAGTGTGGACACTCGTGGAGAAGCCCAAGGATGAGCAAAACATCATCGGCACGAAATGGGTATATCGGAACAAGCAAGATGAAGATGGTCAACTCGTTCAATATACGCAAGTCAAAGCAAAAGAGAGAAGGTACATTCATCTCTCAAACAAAGTACACCAAGGACTTGATCAAGAAATTCAACATGCAAGAGTGCAAAGGTATGAAAACTGTTGGGGAATGCGATAGAAAGCAAAAATCTCCGGTATAGCGAGCATGCCCAGGACCACTATGGAGACTGCATACAAGGTTTGATCTGATCTGTACCGACTCGAAGAGAAGCGGAAGAAGAGTCGGTGGAGATCGTTGGTGCAGATCCTCGTAGCTAGGATTTACAACCTCCCAACCACGAGGATGTACTCCCTCGTCGGACAGCCCTTCGGGAGACGGTCGGACAGTCCCTCGGACGATGTCACGGATAGCCCTTCGAGAGGACCTTCAAAACTGGGACGGTCACTCGGACAGTCCTTCAGGAGGAACTCCCGAACTAAGACTAAAACTACGATCTCTCTACAGAGTTGCACACATACGGTGTCATCTATCCGGCAGGGCTTTGCCGTCCAGAAGTAGTTCCTGCCGGAACCCAGACAACCTTTCGGCTTTATGAAACTATTTCGCTGGGAGGGAGAGAGAAGCCAGACAAGTCAAATGGCATGTGCGTGAGAGAAGGGATGAGTTTTGGCAGCCCACTCACCTCCTATTTATAGGACAAGGCAAGGGGCGGGGTGTGGGAGGAAATACCAAAAATACCCAAGCTACATGTCCCACATGGAAGGTAAAAAGGTAATGCAAGTGGGGCCTCATGGAGGAGACCTCCATGGCCGGCGACACCCTTGTCCCCCCCATGGGGGGCCAATAAGCCACCAACATGTCTCCTAGAAACATGGGTGCTCTCTAGACAAAAAGCCACCAAACATGCAACCCCCGATACGTGGGATCTTGTCCCCTCGCGCTAGGACAAGATGTCTTTCCGCGATCGTTTCTTCTGAAAAATTCCGGAAGGTCCCAGAAAATTTCCGGTACCCTCTAAAAATATTCTAGGCTTGTGCCAAAACATTTCCGGTATGGTGGTTTTCATCAGCGAAAAGCAACAACAACGGTTCTGGCGGCTCTGGAACATTTCCAGGTTTTTTCTCCAAAAAAATCCCAGAAGTTCCTAGACCCATTGTGAGATCCTCTAAGAATTTCCAGGTGAGTGCTGAAACCATTTTTGGCCTAATAATATATTCTGAAACAACTTTTCGGTTTTATCAAAACTCTTTCGGTGTTCTCTCTCCGGAACTCTTCCGTTGTCACCGAAACTTTTCCGGTGACTTTTTCTCAGACTCCCTGTCTAGTATTCAGCAGATAGATGATCCTTAAGCATGTGACCCTATAGGTTCGGTGAAGTATAGACATGACCCAGAACCCCTTCCGATCAATGATCAACATCGGAGTCGTGGACACCCATATTGACCCCTATACCCACACGAATGAATATTCGAGTGAACCTCCAGTTGCCGTGAGATATTCATGTTGCTTCGCGATATGTTACAAACATCCGAGGTGAGATTTTCTGCATCCCCGTGGATCAACAACTTGTCCACTATGCAAGTTACCTCGTTACCGGTTTTGTTCTCTTTTCTCGTATTCGTGGTCCGGCATCCCTGTGATCAAATCACACTGTGTTTGGCCAGACGATAATGGATACCGTAACACCGAGAGGGCTAGGGAATATCTCTCCATCGTCGGAGGAGCAAATCCCGATCTTGAGCTATCTTGTTACTTGCCATACTTTTCCGTGAACCCGTAAGCCACCGTAATAGCCACCCAGTAATGGATGACTTTTAACAAACCCCAAAGTTCACGAAGCAAGCACAAAGGAACTCGATACTCTCATGGTCTAAGGAATTATGCAAACATTAACTATCTCTGTGTTATTAACCATTAACTTGTGACGAATGAATCTCATAGCATAACATCAATTCGGGTTGATTCAACACAAGTGTTCTACCAACATTGCGCCCTCAAAATTGTCGACATAGCCATGCCCATGATCAGGAAAGCGGGATCATCATGCAATACTTGAGCAGTCTTAGAGGCAAGACTAGGAATACATTTTACCGTTTATTATACCACACGTGCAAATGACTTTCCCTCCGGGCCTCGTGGCCTCGTGGATAATGCAGACTCGAGAATCATTGCAGTTATAGCATGGATCATAAACATTCATTACAAACTCAGAGATACAAAATAACTGTTATTACTGCCTCTAGGACATATCTCCTATAGACTCCCACTTGCACTAGAGTAATAATACAGTTACATGGCTTCCCTAACACCAATGGTTGTCCGGTGTTGCTCATGCTTTGCTCGTGGTAGAGGCTTTGTCATCAGGTCTGACATGTTCAGATCCGTGTGAACTTTGCGTACTTTCACTAAACCTTCTTTGACATGATGTCGAATGAGTTTATATTTGTGTTGAATATGCATTGTCTTATGGTGCGAACTTGGCCCCCTTGCCTGAGCCACGTCGCCACTATTATCACAATAAATCTCCACTGGGTCCAGCGCACTTGGGACCACACCAAGGTCTTCAAGGAATTGCTTGATTTTGATAGCCTGCTTGGAGGCTTCTGAAGCAGCAACATATTCCGCCTCCATTGTAGAATCCGCCACAGTCTTTTGTTTGGAACTTCTCCAATCAACTGCGCCACCGTTCAATATGAAAACATAGCCAGATTGAGATTTGAAGTCATCTAGGTCAGTAATGAAGCCTGCATCAGTGTAACAACTTACAATGAGCTCTTCATCACCTCCGTACACAAGGAGTAAATGCTTGGTCCTTCTGAGGTGCTTAAGAATATCCTTGACTGCAGCCAAGTGTTCCAATCCTGGATCACCTTGGTACCGGCTGCTAACACTCAGCGCATAGGAAACATCCAGTCTTGTACATAGCATCGCATCCATAATAGAACCAACTGCTGAAGCATACGGAATATCATTCATTTGTACTCGCTCATCGAGGGTCCAAGGACACTGATTCTTGCAAAGCACTGTGCTAGGTGACATGGGGAGTAGGCCATTCTTGGAGTTCTCCATGTTGAACCTTTTCAACACCTTGTCAACGTACGTGCTTTGGCTTAGCAGTATCAGTCATATTGATCTATCTCTATAGATCCTGATGCCCAATAGATATGCCGCTTCACCTAAGTCTTTCATTGAAAAACTCTTCTTCAATGAGTCTTTTATTTCGCTAAGAAAATTCACGTCATTTCCAATCAACAATATGTCATCCACATACAAGATTAGAAATGCTTTTGCGCTCCCACTAAACTTCTTGTAAACATAAGATTCTTTATCGTTCCTGATGAAGCCAAACTCTTTGACCACTTCATCAAAACGAATGTTCCAGCTCCTGGACGCTTGCTTCAGACCATAAATGGCTTTCTGAAGTTTGCATACCTTTCCAGCATCCTTACGAATGACAAAACCTTCTGGCTGTATCATGTATACATCCTCTTTGAGGTTTCCATTTAGGAAATCTATTTTGACATCCATCTGCCATATTTCATAATTGAAATAAGTAGCAATTGCTGCTAATATCCGAACAGACCTCAGCATAGCTACGGGCAAGAAAGTTTCGTCGTAGTCTACCCCTAGAACTTGCATGAACCCTTTTGCGACAAGTCTAGCTTTGTGAATAGTAATGTTACCATCCGCATCCGTCTTTCTTTTGAAAATCCATTTACAACCAATGGGTTTTACACCATCTGGAAATTCTTCCAAGTTCCAAACTTGGTTTTCATGCACGGATTCCATTTCGGATTTCATGGCCTTGTGCCATTCCCTTGAGCTAGGCCCCGACATTTCTTCCTTGTAGTGCGCAGGTTCATCGTCTTCAAGAATGAAGATTTCGTTATGGAACCACTCGGGTGGCTGGATAGCCCTACCTGATCTGCATGGTTCAGATACAACATTGTCTGAAGTTTCCGCATCACATGCGACAACTTCCGGCTCGGTTGTAGGGATAATTTACGGAATTACTTCCGGTTCCTTAGCCATATCAAAAGTTGCCCAAGATTCACTAATCTCATCAAGTTGTACTGTCCTCCCACTCAATTCTTTAGCGAGAAACTCTTTCTCAAGTAAGACTCCATTTTTAGCGACAAACACTTTGCACTTGGAGGGTTGGAAGAAGAAATACCCAACTGTTTCCTTGGGATAACCTACAAATTTACATTTGTCTGATCTGGGATCGAGTTTGCTTGGTTGTAAACATTTTACATAAGCTTCACAACCCCAAACTTTGAGATGCGACAAATTGGGTTTCATCCCATGCCATAATTCGTATGGTGTCGTCTCAACAGACTTAGACGGTGCTCTGTTTAATGTGTGAGCGGCAGTTTCTAGTGCGTGACCCCAAAAAGATATCGGTAGATCTGTAAGAGACATCATAGACCTTACCATGTCTAACAGGGTTCGGTTGCGTCATTCCGACACTCCATTTCGATGTAGATTTTCGGGAGGCATAAGCTGTGAAATGATTCCATGATCACTCAGATGTTGGCCGACACGCATCATGACTTCATTCCTTTCCAGCTTGTGAACCTTCTGAAGCCCCTGTATCGAGTTGCAAATGTGAGCAACCGATCCGGTATCAAATACCCAAGACTTAGAATTTTCGCTAGCAAGCAAAACGTCAATGACATTAACTTGTATAACAGTTATACCTTTTCCAGTTTTCCCGGACTTCTTATCTTCCAGATACTTCTTGCAGTTTCTCTTCCAGTGACTTGTGCCCTTGCAGTAGAAGCACTCGGTTTCATTCTTGGCTCCGCCCTTAGATTTTCCTTGGAAGCCGGTCTTACCGGTGCCCTTGCCCTTCTTTGGCTTGCCTTTCTTTTTGAAACTAGCAGTTTTATTCACAAGCAACACTTGCTTGTGATTTTTCTGCAGTCCTTCTTCAGCAGTTTTTAGCATGGCAAGCACCTCATTTGTTGTTTTGTCCATCCCATTCATGTTGTAGTTCATGATAAAACCTTCGTAAGCCGGGGGGAGTGAACCAAGCAACATGTCCATAACATGCTCTGGCGGAAGTGGAAATTCTAGGGTTTAAAGGCTTTCATCGTAGCCACTCATATTGACTACGTGCTCGCCAACTGAACTGCCCTCAGCCATCTTGGTCTCCATCATCATTTTCATGATATCAAAACGTTTAGACCGTGCATTAAACTTGTAGAGAGCATCCAGATCCTTGATCATATCAAAGGAGCTATGGAATTCAAAACATTTTTGAAGCTTTGAACTCATGCAAGACAACATGAGGCACTACACTAAGTTGAAGTCATCATCCTTAGTGGCCCGGACATTTTGTTCAGCTGTCGGAGCGGTTGTCGCCGGCTTAGGTGGAAGAGGTCCGTCAAGCACATACACTTTCTTAGCACTCCTGAGGACAATCCTCAGGGTATGGACCCAGTCCGCATAGTTGTTTCCATTCGTAGCTAACTTCTCTTTCTCTAACATCGGGCCTAAGTTGAACATGTTGTTGTGAGCCATTTGATCTACAACGGAAACACAAGTTCACTTAGACTTTGTTCATAATGATTTATGCACTAGTGAATAAACAATTTTATTCTAAAGTGCGCTCCCACTCAAATAAATATCTCTCAAAATTGATTATGAGTGATACAAGACCCACATTAAAATTCAACGCCATTGATGTGGACATCACTAATGATGAGAATTTCAATCGGTAGGCAAACTTGTCGATCACATCTCCATGTGACTCTTGTTCATCTTTTGATGGGTGTGTTCCGAGCTCAGGATGATCCTGCCTAAACGTCAAAGACAACCAAGTGATCTTGCTGCGAGCTCTGACCTCACCCGCCTCATTCCTCTCGATTCGTTCATACCCATGTGGACATGGCGCCCCCGAAAAGATACGAATTTTAGACGGTGCTACACTTGGGTGAACACTAACTACTTTGATATTTTTAAAGTGAGAGACCACCCTAATAAAAAGCGACTACCGCGCAATCAAGAAGAGTGCAACATAAGGGATAAACATCTCAGGCAATTCATAATTAGCATGACATGGTATAGCCCCTTCTGACGGAGAAGTCAAGTATTATTCGTCTTTGGCATTCACGTCGGTGTTCACCTTCGTGAGGATTGCCACCACCTTGTCGATGCACCAGATAATATTTCTATCTCTATAGCTAATAAAATAAGTGCATTACATAAGGTTGACACGCAGGTCATTAAAGTGCAATCATATGGCTCCAGCCATCATGCTGAATCATGACACGCAGGTCATGTTAATTACATCATATAGTCATCTCATACATAATCAAATTAATATGAGACTTGCTATACCACATCACATGCAAACCATCCTGCAAAACCAAGTAAGACGCCTCTAATCGGTTTATGCAAAATTTTATTTTACGTGGCTTCTAAGGTTTCATAAAAAACCGAAGCTACCAGCGTCCATCATCAACTATGATAATTCAAGTTGCTACATTAACTCTGCGGGGTGTATGAAACACGAGATAATAAAATCTCGAGCCCCATACTAAACTCCGTCATACGCATGACCCCCGTGCAGATCGTATCTGCATTGCCCCTTCATCTGTGAAACATCCATCTTTCTTTAACTATGGTGGAACCGAAAGAACCGTTAGCACCTCGTTGATCTGTCAATCAGCATACTCAGGAGCAGCATGAAAGGATCGTGGATTGCCAGAACTTTGTGAGATTCCACCATGCCATCAAGATCAGGACTACGCAAATTTAGGGGAAGCAACATGAACATCGGGTATCAGATTTCATCTGCTACCCGCATAAATAATTTTCAGCAATAGATCTCATGTACTCCAAAATTATATTATGCAATACCCATACATCTGCATGTATTCTAGATCGTAACCTGCATCTACGCATATCACGGCTCTTGATGCCACTGTTGGGGAACGCGACGGAAAACAAAAATCTCCGATATAGCAAGCATGCCCAGGACCACAATGGAGACTGCATACAAGGTTTGATCTGATCCGTACCGACTCAAAGCGCAGTGAAAGAAGAGTCGATGGAGATTGTTGGTGCAGATCCCCGTAGCTAGGATTTACAACCTCCCAACCGCGAGGATGTACTCCCTCGTCGGACAGCCCTTCGGGAGGCGGTCGGACAGTCCCTCGGACGATGTCACGGATAGCCCTTTGGGAGGATCTTCAAAATTCGGATGGTCACTCGGATAGCCCTTCGGGAGGCACTCTTGAACCAAGACCGAAACTACAATCTCTCTACAAAGTTGCACACATACGGTGTCATCTATCCGGCAGGGCTTCGCCATCCAGAACTAGTTCCTGCTGGGACCCAGACAACCTTTCGGCTCTACAAAACTATTTTGCTGGGAGGGAGAGAGAAGCCAGACAAGTCAAATGGCATGTGTATGCGAGAAGGCATGAGTTTTGGCAGCCCAGTCACCTCCTAGTTATAGGCCAAGGCAAGGGTGGGGTGTGGGAAGAAATACCAAAAATACCCAAGCTACATGTTCCACATGGAAGGTAAAAAGGTAATGCAAGTGGGGCCTCATGGAGGAGACCTCCATGGCCGGCCACACCCTTGTCCCCCCATGGGGGGGGCAACAAACCACCAACATGTCTCCTAGAAACATGGGTGCTCCCTAGACAAAAAGCCACCAAACATGCAACCCCTGATTCGTGGGATCTTGTCCCCTCGCGGTGGGACAACATGTTTTTCCGCGATCGTTTCTTCTGGAAAATTCCGAAAGGTACCAGAACATTTCTGGTACCCTCTAAAAATATTCTGGGCTTGTGTCGAAACATTTCCGGTATGGTGGTTTTCGTCAGCGAAAAGCAACAACAGCGGTTCCGGCGGCTCCGGAACATTTCCGGGTTTTTTCTCCAGAAAAATCCCAAAAGTTCCCAGACCAATTCTGAGATCCTCTAAGAATTTCCAGGTGAGTGGCGAAACCATTTTTTGCCTAATAATATATTACAAAACAACTTTTCGGTTTTACCGATACTCTTTGGGTGTTCTTTCTCCGGAACTCTTTCGTTGTCACCGAAACTTTTCCGATGAATTTTTCTCAGACTCCCTGTCTAGTATTCAACAGATAGATGACCCTTAAGCGTGTGACCCTATAGGTTTGATGAAGTATTTACATGACTCGGAACCTATTGGGGATATAACCCCACGGTGAGACCCGCCCTGGTAGGCTCCGGGTTAAACTAGACGGCTCATGGCTAGCCCAAGAGTGAGCCGTCATGACTGGAGGGCCCAACAACAATAGTGGCTCGCAGGATGGGCCGCGAGGTGGCCCGGATGAGAAGACCCAGGCGTGAAAGCCGCCCGGGGATGGCTCTGACAGGATAGATAAGAGAAGATAGAGGCAGACTCGAACATGTAATGAGAGTCGGTCACGAACTTGTGTAACCCGTGGTCTTGACCCCCTATATAAGGGCAAGACCCAGGGTGACTTAGAGATCAGGTTATCGAGAACTAGGTCAAGATTTAGCTCCCTTGTAATCGATACAACGAGCAATACAAACACAAGCAGGACGTAGGTTGTTACCTCACCTTGAGGGGCCGAACCTGGGTAAAAACGTGTCCTTCGTCCCTAACAACCCCTTTGAGTCTACCACGTTAGCGATGGCCTCGAATCCAAGTCCATTCACCCGGACATCTGCCATGATAAACCCATGACAGTTGGCGCCCACCGTGGGGCTTGCACTTGGTGGTGTTGAGTTCTCGAAGGGCTCTCTCCCGGGGCTCGAAGGATACGTGGTCGGAAGGATCAGCAAGAGTTGCTGTGGCCGGCTCTACATCGACGATACCGGCTAGGGGCTTGATGCTGAGTCGGAGAAGTATGAATTCCGGGTTCCGCTCGGCGAGATCCACGTCTTCATCGGAAGGGTTGATGGATCTACACCCGGGCCGGATGTCAGCATCGACGTCATCGAGCCGGCTCGGCGTCTGCAACCTGCGCGTAACATGCATCCTGCCCGTGCTAATCCGGATCAGAAGCATGTCTTCGTAGGCTTCACTCAAGCGACGGATCTGGAAGCTTCCGGATCGCAGGAAACTTTTGTCTATTCAGAGGGCGAATCTTCAAGTGGAGAAACAGAATCGGTGTACCAGCTCCGCAGCGGTGCCCTTGGGGGCTACGGGAACTCCTACCTTGAGTCAGATCGCTCTGAGTCGGATGAGCTTGATCTTCCGGTTCATGCTGCCGTGTTCATGGTGGGGTCAGCCCTAGGCACGAGTAGTACGGCCGCGGGAGACGCCACCTCAGGTGATAACCCGCCGCCGCCGGCTCAAGTCCTTGTGGAGCTGATGGACGAGCTTGCGGATTTAATGGCCGCTGAGATCACACTTGATAACCAAGCTGCTCGAAATTTAGAGATCGCAAGGATCAAGGGCCGGATGACAAAGGAACAGCAGAGGATGGCTGAGCTAAAAATCCAAATGGAGGAAGAGGCGGAGCGCATCAAGGCAGATGCTTTCCCTCTTGGGCTAGAGCAGATATCAGCAGCGGCGGTACATCGGAGGAGGCATCAATCCCGTCTATCGGAGCGCTATGAAGCGAGGAACCTCTTCAATACTCCTGGCGCGAGGCGAGTAACGGATGCGCCTGAGAGCCGCCGGACGGAGCGACCAGCGACTCATACGGCCCGGCTTAACCAAGCTTCGCCTGGTAGTTTTCCGACGCCAGCGGGTCATTATTCCAACCCGGCCGAGAATATGGTGGCGGCGATCACCCGGCTTGAGACTATTCCTATCCCGGATGAAGCACCCTTTGCAGAAGAGGTGCGAAACGCCATCGGATACCTGCAGACGGCCGTAGCCCAGCAGGAAAAATACACCCACAACCGGAGCCGTGTTCATTCAACCCCTCTCCCTAGCCGCAGCTTCAGCCGGCGCTACGAGTCGCTAGCGGGTTCCAGAAGCAACCAGCACAGAGAGATTCCGACGGGTCACCGGACGGGTAGAGACACGTCAGCGTTTGTAAACCATGCGGGAAGCCCGCAAGAGGCGCCAGCTAGGCCGGCTCACCAGGAGCCTGCGCCCTCCGTTTCGGTAGGGGCAGGAGTGAACTCCAGGACGGCAGGGCTGCCGTGTTTGTCACCGGCTCTACGGAACGAACGGCTGCCGAAAGGCTTCAAAGGGCCCCGCAAGGTCCCAAATTATACCTCTGATTTACCCCCGGAGGATTGGGTGGAGAGCTATGAACTGGCCATGGAGATGTTGCATGTCAGTGAGGCGGTTTATGCCAAGTATTTCATCATGATGCTTGAAGGCCCGGCTCGCACGTGGCTAAAGGGGTTACCACCTAACACTATCAATTCATGGGCAGAGCTTCGGGCCTGGTTCATTAAAAACTTTCAAGGGACTTGCAAGTAGCCTATGACCATTGTGTATCTTGATCACTATGTCCAACAGGAAAACGAGTCGGCCCATCATTGGGTGCGGCGGGTCTCGACGATCATCCACTCCTTAGAGCAGATTATGGCGGCTCAAGTAGTACTGATCTTGGAAAAGAATTGCCACTTTGTTCCTCTGAAGCAGAAGCTTGGCCAGCTCAAACGTATGTGTCAGGACATGGGAGAGCTCATGACGGCTCTCACGAAATATGCCGACTCTAACAGCATGAAGGATCCGGATTCTGATGATGAGAAAGCAGGTCAAGGTAAGAAGGGCAATCAAGGCAAGGGCACGGAAAACAATGGTAGCCAGAGCAAGCGCAAGAAACCAGAGGCCGGGTCAGAGCTTGTGGCTAATGCGAACACTCAGCAGAATTACCCCAAAGGCAATAGGAGGTTCAGACCGCCCTTTGGCAAGGACATCTCCTCTTTGAACATGGAGGAATTGCTTAAGCGACCTTGTCCAAATCACAGTCTGCCTGATAAGCCGGCAAGCCACACATGGGAGAATTGCAATTTCATGCAGAAGTACAAGTGGTATTTCACGCAACCTAATAATCGAGATGGTGGTCCGCCGGGCGGTTCAGGGCATGGCGGATCAGGAGCTGGGTTTGGTTCTGGCGGCTCAGGGTCTGGTCATCCGGGTCAGGATAATCAAGGAGGACACCAGCCGCATCCTGGCAACAACAATCAACAACAACAGCGTAACCAGTTCGGTTTTCAGAGTAATCCGAAGCAGCTCAGCTCTGGGCAGTACCACGTCTTTACAACCGGTCTCAATAAGCGAGACCAGAAGTTGCGAAAGCGGGCAGTCAATGCGGTTGCGCCGGCTCTTCCGCGATACTTAAAGTGGTCTGAGTATGACATAACCTGGAGCTGAGAGGATCACCCGCCGCGGGTTGATGACCCGGGGCGGCTGGCTTTGGTTGTAGCCCCCCAAGTGGGCGGATATATGGTGAAAAAGGTGCTTATGGATGGCAGAAGCAGTATAAACATCCTTTATTATGACACTTTCCGGCGGATGAAATTGCTTGACAAGGATTTAAAACCTTCATCCACCGTCTTCCATGGTGTGGTCCCAGGTAAGTCGGCGCATCCGGTGGGCAGGATTTCGCTGGAAGTGGCCTTTGGCGATGAGTACAATTACACGGTGGAGTCCTTATGGTTTGAGGTGGTCAAGATCAAGAGTCCTTATCATGCATTGTTTGGACGGACGGCTTATACTAAGTTCATGGCTAGGCCCTGCTATGTTTACTTACAGTTCAAGATGCCCGGCTTAAATGGCATCATTACCGTTCATGGCAACCGAAATACAGCTATTGAGTATGAAAAACGAGACGCGGCTTACGCAGAATCCAGTTGCGCCCAGGAGGAGCTTAAGTTCTGTAAAGAGAATATTGATCCGGAAGGATATGACCCCGCTGAAAAAGCCCACAACAGAGGTGGAGCCGCCCCTCAAGTTTTCAGCAGATGATACCAAGACCGTAGATTTCACTCCGGGCGATTCATCTAAACAGTTCATCATTGGAGCTCACATGGATCCCATATAGGAAAGCGCACTCATCGAATTCATCCGTGAGAATCGGGACATCTTCGCATGGAAACCTTCTGACATGCCGGGTCTACCGAGAGAGTTCACTAAGCACAACCTTAATGTGGATCCAAAGTTTAAGCCGATTAAACAGTTTTTACGGGGGTTCAATGAGGAGAGGCGCAAGGCTATTGGTGACGAAGTTGCCCGGCTCTTGGCAGCGGGTTTCATCGTTGATGTTTTTCACCCGGAGTGGTTGGCTAACCCGGTGCTGGTACTCAAAAAGAATGGTTATCATCAAATCAAGATGGCAGTTAAAGACCAGGAGAAGATGGCTTTTATTACACCCTTTGGGGCATTCTTCTATGTCTCTATGCCTTTCGGGCTCAAAAGTGCCCAGGCGACTTACCAGCGATGCGTGCAGAACTGCCTCCACAGTCAGATTGGCTGTAATGTTCATGCTTATGTACATGACATCGTGGTCAAATCCAGAAAGAAGGAGACTCTCTTGGAGGATTTGAAGGAAACTTTTGATAATCTCCGAGTCTGTAAGATGATGCTTAACCCGACCAAGTGTGTCTTTGGTGTTCCAGCGGGCAAGCTTTTGGGTTTCTTGGTCTCTGAACGTGGTATCAAGGCTAACCCAGATAAAATCAAGGCTATTACCTCTCTGGGGGAGTCGGCTTGCATTAATGATGTCCAGCGCTTGGCAGGGTGGATTGCTGCGTTGAGCCGGTTCATAAGCCGTCTTGGAGAGAAGGCTATTCCTTTATATCAAATGATGAAAAAGACAGACAAATTTGTCTGGAGTAAAGCGGCGGGTGAAGCACTCGAGGCGCTTAAGAAACAGCTCACTGAGCCGCCAGTGCTGGCCACTCCGGTTGAAAAAGAGTCGTTACTCCTTTATGTGGCGGCTAATAACCGGGCGGTGAGTGCTGAAATAGTGGTCAAACGCAAGGAGGTCGGAAAGGAGTACCCAGTGCAAAGACTGGTTTATTATATCAATGAGGTCCTGACAGAGTCTAAACAAAGGTATCCACATTGGCAGAAGCTGGTATATGGGGTTTTCATGGCCACCCGCAAGTTAAAACACTACTTCTTAGGCCATCAGATAACTGTGGTCAGTTCTGCTCCGCTTGGGGATATTATCCAAAACAGAGAAGCCACAGGAAGAATCGCTAAGTGGGCATTGGAGCTGGGACCTTTCAATGTGAAATATGTGCCTCGCACAGCTATCAAGTCCCAAGCCCTTGTGGATTTCATAAATGATTGGATGGAGTGTCAGGCTCCCGAGGAAAAGCCGGATAACACATACTGGACTATACACTTTGACGGATCCAAGCAATTAGAGGGATCAGGGGCAGGAGTCGTCATGACATCCCCCAAGGGTGATAAGTTTTGTTATGTGCTCCGGTTGATGTTCCCCTGCACCAACAATGCAGCTGAATATGAAGCTTTGCTTCATGGTCTTCGGTTAACCAAAGAGATGAACTTGAGCCGGGTCAGGTGTTTGGGCGACTCAGATCTGGTGGCTCAGCAAGTTTCTGGCACTTGGGATTCCAAGGACCCGCGGATTGCAGCTTATCGTCAGGCGGTTGATATTATTGCGGGTCACTTCAAGGGATATCAAGTAGATCACATTGATCATCACAAGAATGAGGCAGCTGATGCCTTATCACGGTTAGGCTCTCAACGAAAGCCGGTGCCACCCAGTGTCTTTCTGGACATCTTATACCATCCGACTGTCAAGACACCTTCAGAAGAAGAGTTGATTGTTCCTGACCCGGAGGCGGAATTAGTGGCGGCTCTACATGCTATCCCAGATTGGACTATTCCTTATTTGGCCTACTTGACCCAGGGCGAGTTACCTAAGGATGAAGACCTAGCTAGAAAGGTCACCCGGCGTTCTAAGTCCATGACCATCGTCAATGGTGAGTTGCATAAATGCAGCGTGACAGGGGTCTTCCAACGTTGTGTCTCACCAGAGGAGGGCCGGCAAATCTTGAATGAAATTCATGCTGGCGATTGTGGGCACCATGCCGGTTCAAAGTCTTTGGTAGCCAAGGCTTTCCGACACGGGTTTTTCTGGTTGACGGCTCATAAAGACGTAGAGGACCTAGTCCGTAAGTGTGACGGCTATCAGAAGTTTGGCAGACGGGCTCATGTTCCGGCTCAGGAGTTGAGGATGATACCAATTACTTGGCCATTTGCGGTCTGGGGGCTTGACATAGTGGGACCCTTCAAGAGGTCCAAGGATAAGAAAACACACCTCCTGGTGGTGGTAGACAAGTTTACCAAGTGGGTAGAGGCAGAGCCGGTCGGCAAGTGTGATGCGGCTACGGCGGTTTTATTTATCAAAAAATTGATCTACCGTTTTGGTTACCCACACAGCGTCATCACTGATAATAGTACAAATCTGTCCAAGGGGGCTATGAAATTTTTTTGTGACGAAGAGCATATCCGGCTTGATGTTTCAGCAGTTGCGCATCCACAATCCAACGGTCAGGCGGAGCATGCCAATCAGGAGATTCTAAGAGGGATTAAACCACGGCTCATGGTTCCTTTGCAGCGTACACCCGGGTGTTGGGTAGAGGAATTACCCTCCGTCTTATGGAGCATCAGGACCACTCCTAATAGATCCACGGGTTTCACGCCTTTCTTTATGGTATATGGGGCCGAAGCAGTTTTGCCTAGTGACATCCGGCATGACTCGCCAAGGGTGGTGGCTTACGTGGAGACGGACAACGAGACGGCACGTCAAGACGTGTTGGATGCTCTGGAAGAGGCACGAGAGCTAGCGGCGGCTCAGTTGGCAATTTATCAGCAAGACTTGCGTCGCTATCACAGCCGCAGGGTCAAGACCCGGACGTTCCAGGAGGGCGACTTAGTGCTCCGGCTGATTTAGGACTAGACGAATATGCATAAGCTTTCTCCTCCATGGGAAGGGCCTTTTGTGGTCAGAAGAAATCTCAACAATGGGTCATATTACCTCGTCGATATCCGAGATGGCTCAGATACGGCGGGTCAGGAGACCCGCCGGCCGTGGAACATCGCGCATCTCCGGCCTTATTTCACTTAAGGGTGTAGAGACCCTTCATTGTATACTATCATTGTACATGTCGTAATTATATAAAGAAATATCATTGCAAAAGTGAAAGACCCGGCTCAGGAAAACGAGTCGCAGCGCCAGATGTTACACCGTCAAAACCGGCTCAGAAAAATGAGTCATGGCGAGGGCGGCTTCTTACCTTCAGGTACAGCTTCTAACGCCTATCCGTCGGCATCGTACACCGTACAAATCGTCTTAGGAAAATGAGCCGTGGCGAGGGCGGCTTCTTACCTTCGGGTACAGCTTCTAACGCCTATCCGCCAATGTCGAACACCATAAAAACTGGCTCAGGAAAATGAGTCATGGCGAGGGCGGCTTCTTACCTCCGGATACAGCTTCTAACGCCTACCCGCCGGCATCGTATGTCGTATTGCTGAAGGGGGCTTCTTACCGACGGGTATCGCTTCTAACACCCTGTCGGCCGGCTTTATGCCAAATTCCGGCTAACATGTTTAGCCGCGGTTGTGAGGTTTTTTTATCGACGGGTAATTAACACCTCATGACCCGGCGAGGGCGGCTTCTTACCTTCGGGTACAGCTTCTAACGCCTATCCGCCAGCATTTACGCTGTATTATTACCTCCGGGTATAGCTCGTAATGTTTATGAGCTGGCCTTCTGGCACAAAATCCGGCTAAAGAAATTAGTCGCGGCGAGGGCGGCTTCTTACCTTCGGGTACAGCTTCTAACACTTATCCGCCAACGTTTACGCTATATTATTACCTTCGGGTACAACTCATAATGCTTGTTAACTGGCCTTATGCTACAAAGCTCCGGTTGACATGATTAGCCACGGACGGAAATCATGAAGTCTTTTGGCCGACTCTCGACCCAAGAAGAAGAGACAGCCGACGGAAATCATTAACCGAAACGCGTAAAAGGAAGATGGCATTTTGAAAGACGGGATTTTTCTCAAGATCAACACAGCAAATATCACAGGACATGTATATTACAAACGCTCTATGTAGAGCCCAAAAGTGTGGATCAAGTTTTTCAAGTCCTCTACTATGAGAGCCGGCTATTACAAAGTGGAGCAAAGTCAACTGGCCTCCGGCTCATCTTGCTCCGGCTCTTCGGACGCTTGGATCTGAAGGTTATCCATGTTCCAGTTGCAGTCAGCTAGAGCTGCAAAATTCCCTTCCTCAAAGAAGGGAGACGTGTCAAGAGCAGAAGCGAAGAGGTCCTTACTGCGGGCGGGTGTCAAGTCCTTCCATTCATAGAGGGGGCCACGAATCCTCTTCTGGTCAGCATCATAAGTAGCCTGGTAAGTGTTCAGGTCAACCTCTTCCGCTAAGACGGAGGCTAGATATCTAGAGTCCTTGACGCACCGGATGTAGTCAGCTTCGGTGAATTCAGAGTCGTCATCCCTCTTGGCGGGGAAGCCTTCCATCATATCACCTGGAGTAAGCTCCGGTGCAAAGGCCAGAGCCCGGCTTATGCCTGCGATCGCCCCCTGGCGGGCGACTGATTTCTTCAACTCGGCAATCTGCTTTGGCATGGTGGAGAAAAGTTCCACGACCCCTTTGAGATTTGAAGGGATCTTGTCCTTGTACTGTACAGATTTGATGGTAAACATCTCACCGCAGTAGAGCTGATCCGCCAGGGTGTAGATAGCTTTCAGAGGTAATAAGCTATCAGACGCCAGTTGACGGCTTCTAGGACCTGTATGAGCCGGAGGTTTTCATGATAAGTTGCTAGTGCAGATGTAATAACAGCAATTAAGGAAAACTTATCAAAGGAGCTCACCAAAGAGGGCGACTGTTATCTTGGTGATGTGACGTTTCAAGGACTACAACTCGTCAGAGACGATCATCAACCGCTGGTCAGCATCATCCGCCCGTTTGGTAAGTGTGGCCTTCTCAGACATGGCGTACTCTTTGAATGCAGCAAACTCCGCCTTGACTTTAACCAGCTCTTCGGTCAAGAGCCGGCATCTCTCATCGGTGGCGCTCCGAGCAGCCTGTTGATCAGCCAAGTTGGTCTTTAAGCCAGCCAGTTATGACCCGGCTTCAGTCAAGGTTTCCTGCAAACGTTTCAAAGCAGAGAATAAGACAGACAAGTCTCAAACAGATTGCAAGCAATATGCATGATACTTGGGGGCTAATGTTTTTCGGAAGTCCCGACTCAACTTTGAACAAGTTTGAGCCGACCCTTGGGGGCTACTATTAAGCTCTCTTCAACATATCTTTTGAGAAGCTCCGACTCAACTTTGAACAAGTTTGAGCCGGCCCTTGGGGGCTACTATTAAGCTCTCTTCAACATATCTTCTGAGAAGCTCCGACTCAACTTTGAACAAGTTTGAGCCGGCCTTGGGGGCTACTATTAAGCTCTCTTCAAAATATCTTCTGAGAAGCCCTGACTCAACTTTAAACAAGTTTGAGCCGGCCCTTGGGGGCTACTATTTAGCTCTTTAAAAAATTATCTTCTCAGGAGTCCCGACTCAAAGACAAGTTTGAGCCGGGCCTTGGGGGCTACTATCGGCTCTTCTGATTATCTTCTACAGAATAATTTTATCTAAAAGTAGGCTAAGCAAAGCCCCGGTTCAATATGATTAAACCGACACTTGGGGGCTACATAGGGATATAAGGAGGAAAAGAATACCTCATACTTCCGCTTCATGAGATTAACCAGTTGGAGCTCCAGGTCCCGGTTGGTGGATAGGCGGGTCATATAGCCAGCATGAAGCTCCTCAGCTGACATCTTCTCCAAGGCAGAAGGTTCAAAATCAAGCTTCCTGGAAGCTTCAGCTGTTTCACCTTGCTTGGTCAGCACGTGAGCCGGGGGAGAATGCAACTCGGCGCCAATTATTTCAACCTCGGGGCCAGTCGTGTCCTTCGCTGCCTGGGCAGGGCTCGGCGACTTAGCAGGACTCTTCAATGGGATGTCTGGGACAATGTCGTCAGCGGCCGGTTCAGCAAAAGCGGTTGGGATATCTTCAGCCGGCTGCGACTCATCCGGCTTCGAAGGCTCCGGCTCTAGGGCAGTAGGGCCAGGGGAGGACCTGTTGGTTTCCCGGCACTTGGCTTGAGCACTGGAATGTGTGAGGATTAGAATCCAAAGGATGCCATGGTGGCTTAAAAAGCCGGAGGTCATAGTAGAAAATACTTACAGCGGGTTAATCTTGGGAAGCGGCAGAGCGGTCGCTGAAGAGTCACCGGAAGAGGGTGATTTCTGAGAAACAAGGCAAAGAAAAGATGAGACAGCGTCAAGGATGCAAAGTGAAATTAACTAAACGAAGATACATACCTCGGCGGGGCGTTTCTTTGGGGCTGGCGAGTTTGGCAAGCCGGACATCAGTTCAAAAGAACCGGCGCTCCGGGTCTGGCGACGCTCAGTTTCTTGTTGTTTCTTCAAAATAAAATCGGGAGCCAGATAAGCGAGAGGATGAGAAAGATGAACCTTTTTAATAACCCGCCGCAGCTTCCGGGGGACAAAATATTCTGAGCCGGAAGAAATATAGATTACCTCAGGGGTGTTGGTGTGGCTTGTTTCAACGTTTATCCTGTGAGTAAAACAAGGGTAAGTAAAATAAGATGACAAAGTGGCAGAAAGCAGCCAAAGTTTACCTCTGAGTTGGATGTCTGCGGCGAGTCAAACCATTCTTCTTGTGGGGCGGTCTTCTTAGACTTCTTAACCAGAGTTTTCTTCTTGGGCTTCTTCAAGGG
Source organism: Hordeum marinum (assembly GCA_022496015.1). Taxonomy (NCBI): domain Eukaryota; kingdom Viridiplantae; phylum Streptophyta; class Magnoliopsida; order Poales; family Poaceae; genus Hordeum; species Hordeum marinum. Next base: position 506,257,063 of record CM039678.1, on the reverse strand, counting down.
AGGAACATACTCCTTTTTCCAGAAATCAGAGTTGGCCTGGAAAAGCAAAACGGTTAAACGGAAATAAGTTAGAAAGGTATAAGTAAAAAGAGGGGAAGAGTCGCCTTACATCTGGAGCCAGTTTTTGGCGTTAAAAGGCGCCAGGCCAATGGCGCTGCATGATCCGGAAGCTTCGTGGACAAGGCTCCGGATGACGGTGGTAATGTCATCTTCCGACAGTGTGGATCGGCTAAAGCATAATGAACTATCATACTTGCCTTCGTACTCACACATGAGCCGGCTTCTAAGACTCAAGGGCATAATCCGCCAAGAAATCCAGCAGCGGATCAAATCCAGCCTGGTTACACCATTGGCCATGAGGGCCTTGATCTTGGCATGAGCAGGCTCGTATCTTGCACGCTCTGAAGTTGATAACCGGCCGGGAAGCTCTAAAGTTGTTTTGAGCCGGGAAGGACGATAACCCGGCAATGGACGCTCATTCTCAGGAGAGGTGTCCTTGCAATAGAACCAGGTCTTGTTACAGTCCTTTGGGTGACTCGGCATCTGCGTGGCTGGAAAGATAATGTCTCTACGCCGTTGGATGGAGATACCGCGAAGCTCTAGACTCGGACCGGCTTTCACTTCAGTTTGCCGGTTGGCGTAGAAAAACTCTCGAAATAACCCCACGGACGGCCTGGCTTGCAGATAGGCTTCACAGAGCACTTGGAAATTGCATATATTTGAGATGGAGTTGGGGGCCAAGTCTTGGGGGTGAAGCTTGTAACAGTGAAGGATGTCACGAAAGAACTTCGAGCCGGGAGGCACGAATCCTCGTTCGATATGGTCAGAGAAGACCACCACTTCGCCTTCTTGAGGAGTGGGCCGTGTTTCATCACCCGGGACCCGCCAGCCAATGACTTCCTCGGGAGGAAGAGTACCCGCGTGAACAAAATCCAATAAAAACTCCTCTGTGATGCAAGACCCGACCCAGTTGCATGAGTTGGAGGCGCGAGACATGTTGGCGGCTTAAAAGACTGTGTAAGTTAAAAGTATGGCGAGTCAGGTGCAAAATAAGTATCTACGGCGGCTTACAAATTTAAAGGTTCTACAAATGATATGCCATGGTCCGGCTGATGAGAGCTGGAGAGGCCTGGCGGGTCAACAAAGAAAAGGGGAGCAGCGAAAATCGGCTAAGTCCCAGGAAACAGATTTCACAAAGCTCAGCTAAAATAACGGATCTACAAAAACAGGATAAATTCTTTTATTTGCAGACCTAAGGACGAACAGGTGAAGCGGATGGAACCCAAATGGCAAGCGGAGCGAGGATCGATCTATGCGTTCTTGTTTACCGCTTATTACGTAGCGGTGCCGTGAAGGCGAGTGATGGACCGGAGTCCGTACGCCAAGGCACGACCGGCGGTAATGGAGTGTGAGCCCTAAAAACGACGGCGACGGTGAAGTTTCCTAGAAGCCCTACCAGAGACGGCTGTGGATCTATGGGAAGAGGACTCACTGGCGACGGAGTGACAAGCACGAGACGAGCTCTGGTTTGCAACAGGGTGATGCAGCGGCCAGTCGACGGCGAGACGAGGACGTCGCCGGAGCAGGAGCGGAAGCGTCGGAGAATATGGAAGCGCGAGCGGGAAGAAGAAAAATGTCGTTTGTAGCGGCCCTATTTAAAAGGAAAAACAGGCAGGCGCAAAAATCCAGGCGACAGAAACCGTTCGGCCGAGGCGGACGCCTCGATTTTCGGGCTGACCATTTAATACGCGGTTTGTTGGTACGTCAGCGGATCTTTTCTGCAAGGCCCACGTGATGACACGGCGGGTCATCACCGGGCGACTCACCAAGAAACAGAAGAATAGGATGAAGTGAGCAAGATCAAATCAACCTGGGGCCTAATGTTGGGGATATAACCCCACGGTGAGACCCGCCCTGGTAGGCTCCGGGTTAAACTGGACGGCTCATGGCCAGCCCAAGAGTGAGCCGTCATGACTGGAGGGCCCAACAAGAATAGCGGCTCGCGGGATGGGCCGCGAGGTGGCCCGGATGAGAAGACCCGGGCGTGTAAGCCGCCCGGGGACGGCTCGGACAGGATAGATAAGAGAAGATAGAGGCAGACTCGGACATGTAATGAGAGTCGGTCACGAACTTGTGTAACCCGTGGTCTTGACCCCCTATATAAGGTCAAGACTCGGGGCGACTTAGAGATCAGGTTATCGAGAACTAGGTCAAGCTTTAGCTCCCTTGTAATCGATACGACGAGCAATACAAACACAAGCAGGACGTAGGCTGTTACCTCACCTTGAGGGGCCGAACCTGGGTAAAAGCGGGGCAATACAAACACACTAAGAGGGCCCGAGAATATCTCTCCATCGTTGGGGGAGCAAATCCCAATCTTGAGCTACCTTGTTACTTGCCATACTTTTTCGTGAACCCGTAAGCTGCCGTAATAGCCACCCAGTAACGGATGATGTTTAACAAACCCCAAAGTTCACGAAGCAAGAACGAAGGAACTCGATACTCTCATGGTCTAAGGAATTATGCAAACATTAACTATCTCTGTGTTATTAACCATTAACTTGTGACGAATGAATCTCATAGCATAACATCAATTCGGGTTGATTCAACACAAGTGTTCTACCAACATTGTACCCTCAAAATTGCCAGCATAGCCATGCCCATGACAAGGAAAACAGGATCATCATGCAATACTTGAGCCAGTCTTAGAGGCAAGACTAGGAATACATTTTACCATTTATTTGCACTCGTGGATATTGCAGACTCGAGAATCATTGCAGTTATAGCATGGATCATAAACATTCATTACAAACTCGGAGATACAAAATAACTGTTATTACTACCTCTAGGGCATATCTCCTACAAAAACTCCCATGCCCACTAGCGTACACGATGACCTTACTAAGGAGGGAGAACCGGTTGCTCAAAAGGTTTATCGATCAATGATGGGTTCATTGCTATATCTATGTGCTTCCCGTCCCGATATTATGCTTAGTGTGTGCATGTGTGTCCGATATCAAGCTGCACCTAAAGAGTGTCATTTTAAGGATGTAAAACGCATTGTGAGATACTTGATTCATACACCAAACTTTGGCATTTGGTATCCCAAGGGATCTTCTTTTAATCTTGTTGGCTACTCCGACTCGAACTATGCCGGTGACAAGGTTAATAGAAAATCCACCTCGGGTACATGTAAAATTCTTGGTAGATCTCTTGTGTCTTGGTCCTCCAAGAAACAAAACTCGATATCTCTATCTACCGCCGAAGCTAAATATATTGCTATTGGATCATGTTGTGCACAAATATTATGGATGACACAAACACTTAAAGATTATGTAATCTATGTTAAAAATGTGCCATTACTATGTGACAATGAAAGTGCTATTAAGATGGGACATAATCTTGTGGAACATTCTCGAACCAAGCATATTCAAGTTCGACATCATTTCATTCGCGATCATGTTGCCCAAGGAGATATTAGTCTTAAGCATGTTCGTACTAGCAAGCAATTGGCTGATATCTTTACTAAGCCACTTGATGAAAAAGTGTTTTGTCATTTGAGGAGTGAGTTGAACATAATTGATGCTTCAAACTTGAGCTAAGATCACTCGGATGCATGCAAGGGAATGAGCTTCATTGTCTATTCCATGCTATTATCTTGGATATCATATATCTTGGAATTCTATGCTCCCTTGTCTTGCATCTAACCCTTTTGTAGGTACTTGGAAGTACAACACTCCACAAGATTGCCAACAACTCATATCTTAATCAATCTTGTCATGACCAAGTATCCACAACCTCGCTTTGATGATGAAAGGAAGGAGACAACAAAACATATCCTTAACATACATTACTCGATTTGTGATAACTCACAATTGGTATCTAGTCATTTCGATATATCATGTTCTTCCTTGCGTGACTAACCTCTCTAGGTGAAAAGTGAACGATGACAACAAGGTTTGCTCCCAACTCAATATGATCTTCGTCAACCTCGAGCATCCTCACCAAGTGCACCTACAAGCTATGTCAACAACATCACTCAAACGTATGTATTCATATCCTTGAAAAAGGCTTTACTCCAAGTCATGATATAAAGCAACTCAAGTGATATGAAGACATTGAAATGCTTAATCGAAAAAAATGGTAACCCCATTTTGAGCTTAACGATGAGTATGACCTATGATCAAGTATTCTTGCTTGGCTCCTAAGTCAATATACTCTAATATAGGTGCCCTAGTCACCACCAATCATCTAGTTAAGAATCTTGGTTGGTTCATTCTCTATATTGCAAGATTTCTTGGAACCATTCAAATCTTCTCTACGTGATATCCTTTTGTACATTCTTTTTGCATATTCTTTACAAAATATTTTGACACTTCATTGCAATTTTTTCAAATAAATTCGCAGTTTTCTCAAACTTTGCCAAGTTTCTGTTTTATGCCTCGGAGCCTCTGATACAAAGGACTCGGTCATACCGATTCAGTAGATGAGCTGCATAACATCATATCGGTACCACCGACAAATTTGTTTCGGAGCCCCCGACTTAATTTCTTGTTTTAGTCTGTGTTTGTTTCTGTACATCTTTGTAATCCTTCTGTGATATTTTCAATTCTTCGATGATCCATTTTATTCAAAAAAAAGAGGGGGAGAAATACATTCAAGGATCCCTAACTCAAAGGAGGATAAGTTCTACAAATTCTAAGTTTATCCAAATGGAGAGAAATTATTTTCAATGATTCCCTCGCTATTCTAATGATTGTTAAATTCTATGAATCCTACATTCTATGATACTTGTTCTCAAGGATCCCTTGTTGATCAATATCCCTGTATCTGACCCTATATCACACCTTTTTGGAAATTAATGCCAAAGGGGGAGAAATACCAAAGCTTCAAAGCTAAAGAGGGAGATACATGCTTATGCAAAGGGGGAGATATAATTTAGGGGGAGAGGAGAATATCAAAGTTTATACTTATATAGACAAGAAGAATACCAAAGTAGGGGGGAATCTATTTTGGAGAAGGATGTGTTTATTACATTTGATTATTCATGTTAGACTTTTCTCACCCTATCCAATCCCAATATCTACATGCTAAGATTCAGGAGGGAGAGGATGTCCTACTATTTCATATCTAGGGGAGAAAGCTCTAAATGATCTTTGAGACATATCAATCCTAAGGAATACTATCCTTTATATGTTCTCCATATCTTGGTACTTTTGAGTTCTATTGCCTTTGATTGGTAGAATACTCTTGTGTTTCCTAACATTGTTTTCTCAAGTGTATCTCTACTACTAGAATGCTCAAGAACTCAAGGTAAGTATATGCATCATATCCTTGATCAAGATGATCTCTTGCTTCTTGCACATATTGTTTGCAAGAGTGAAGTCTTGAACAAGGATACACCTCATTTCATATACATTTGATGCATATAGCCAAGATACACATGACTTATCATATCCCATCTACTATATATGTGTCCATGCATTCCAAAGTAACTATCCTTAAAAGGGATTGCACACATTTAGGGGAGGCAAGTCTAAGTCATGTGTCTCTCAAAGTGTTCACATATTTATGCATATCTTAAATTGAATCTTTGATTGTATGTTGTCATCAATTACCAAAAAGGGGGAGATTGAAAGCACAATGTGCTCCCTTGGTGGTTTTGATAATTCATGATAACATACATTGTCTATTGGACTAATACTTTCATCTAGTGTATTTCAGATAAAGTCCATAGAGAGAAATGGGTTGGCAAAAAGGAGTGTGCAGAGTATCCCCATGAAGAAGAAGGAGAAGGAATAGCATTGGCAAAGCTTCAAGCAAAGAGGACTCTATATTTTACTTTGTGAGAAATCACTTTGAGTCCATAGGAAAGCCAATACTATTAAAAGGGGGTAAGGTATTGTTGGTGAACAAAATGGTCATACATGCACAAGTGATAGTCACCACATACACCCACAAGCTCTTCCACAAAAGTCTATCCAAAGCCAAATATACAAAATCGGTGTGACCAACACTTCCCACTCGGTGCCACCGATTCTCAGCCTCACACAGACTCAAGCCAAACCCTAGCCCATTGGTGCAACCGATTCTGCTTCGGTGCCACCGAGTTTAGGTTGCCAACATTCTGTTACGCAAATTCACAAAATCGGTCCGAACGAGCTTGCCGAATCGGCAACACCGAGTCTGGCAATCCGACTCTTGGTCACCTTATCAGTGCAACCGAGTTTTATGTATCGGTCTCACCGAGATTCAGAAGTTGCGACCTTTTAGGCAACTCGGTACCACCGATATTAACACATCGGTGTCACCGAGTTGGACTTATTGGGTGTAACGGTTGGATTTTTGGAGATGCCTATATATACCCCTCCACCACCACTCACTCGCAAGAGAAGCACTCAGAACAGACCCACACTCATACCAACTGATTTTCTGAGAGAGAGCCACCTACTCATGTGTTGAGATCATGCCATTCCATTCCAACCATATGAATCTTGATCTCTAGCCTCCACAAGTTGCTTTCCACCAAATCAATCTCTTCCACCAAAGCCAAATCTGTGAGAGAGTGATTGTGTGTTGAGGAGTCTACCATATTGAAGCACAAGAGCAAGGAGTTCATCGACATTATCGAGCCTATTACCTTTTGGAGGGTGGTGCCTCCTAGATTGGTTAGGTGTCGCTTGGGAGCCTCCTACTTCGTGTTGTGGAGTGAACCAACAAGTTTGTACGGGCAAGGAGATCGCCTACTTCATGAAGATCTACCCCGAGTGAGGCTAGTCCTTCGTGGATGGAAGCCGTTATGGAATAGTCAAGGTTGCTCCTTCATGGACCCTTATTGGTGGAGCCCTCCGTAGACTCTCGCGACCGTTACCCTCCGTGGGTTGAAGACTCCATAAACGTGGACGTACGATAGCACCACCTATCGGAACCATGGGAAAAAAATCATGACCTTCATGAGTTTGATCTTCCTATCTCTACTCCTTACTTTCATGTGCATCGTCTTTACATTTCGTTGATATACTTGATGACCTGCATGTGTAGGGTGTGCTAGACTTGCTGTATATGCTAAAATCTGCCAACACTTAACTTTGCACCTTGTGTAGATTTTAAATTCCTACTAGTAGGCTATTCACCCCCCCCTCTAGACATACTCTTCTAGTGATCCCATGGGTACCCGTACTCGATTGAGTCGGCCTCGGGGCCCCAGCCAGCATCGTTGATCCAGAGCTTGCCCTTAATCCCTGGGAGAGAGCCCTTCGAGAACTCCACACCACCAAGCGCTAGCCCCACGGTGGGCGAAAACTATCGTGGTTTTGTCACGGCAAATGTCCGAGTGAGAGGGCTTAGGTTCGAGGCCATCACTAAGGCGGTGAGATCGAAGGGGTTGATCGGAATCGAGAGACAAGAGTTTACCCAGGTTCGGCCCCTCGGGAAGAGGTAAAAGCCTACGTCCTGCTTTGTGTTGTATTGATGGAGTATCGATTACCAGGGAGCGAGTTCGCTTGACCTAGCTATCGATGAGATGTTTCATACCCTAAGCCACCACAGGGGCTCGCCTTTATATAGGTAGATCGAGGCTCTGGGCTTACAAGAGTCCGGACCAGCTTATACAAAGTATCCGGTCTTGTCTCTAAGTCGCCTTGCCTTCTTGGGCAAGCCGTCTTCTAGGCAGCTCATGCGCCCGGATCTCCCGCCGTCTTCCGACTCTGGGCCTCCATCTAGGCCCATCTGACGAGTCACTTCTTAGGCTTATCTTCATCCTTCTGGCCCGCTTAAGGCCTTTGATTATGGCTCGCCAGGTATGACCTGGCCCCTCCTGGGTGGGTCACATCACAGAGTTATATCCCCAACACCGACGGTTGGGCGGTGCAGTCGCCGAAGATAGGGGTGGCCGAAGGAATGGAGGCGCCGACGAGGGAGACGGGCGGACGTGAGGCCGAAAACGGAGATGTTGTGGCGGCCACAGCAGGTGCGGGCGTGCTGGCGGCCGGAACGGAGGCCGAGGCGGTGGATATCGGGGCGGCGGCGGCTGGTACCGAAGCCATCGAGGTGCGGAAGCGAACGATCGTAACTCTAATCTGATACCATGTTAGACAAAGGGTTTGTGGAAAACTGCTCGACACCCAATAGGGTGTGGCTATCTTATATATATATAAGGGTACACAACGTGTATGAATACAAGAGTACAAGGTATACACGGAAGCTATGTATATATGTCATCTAACACGGCCGATGTTTCTTTAAATTTGGTTAGGTTTTGTGTCCTTATTAGGAGACGAGACAACGTCGACTCCCTAAAGATGGAAAAAAGGTTCTTCCCGCCTAGCCCCCGTTCTGGTGGCGCGTCTAGCATCGTCAGTGAGGTGTGTGGAGGTGTGTCTCTAATGGATCTGTCTTTGGTGGATCTTCTCAGATCTGATCATCGTTCGTCTAAGCTCGTACGTCTTCGGGTTGGATCCTCTGAGACTACATTACTATTTATCGGTGATGGTTATTGTTCTGGTGTGTCGGTCCTATTGGGGCTTGGCATGATGACCGACTATGTACTACAAAAAGTTTTGCTCGGCTCCTGCGAGAGAGGGGCGATGACATTGGCGCGTCCGACGGTCTGTTTAGTGCTTGTGGTCGTTATTAGGTGGTTTACGAATATAGACGTAGTCTTTGTTTTTTTTTGGATGTGCGTTATACTGTTATGATTAAAGATGAATTATTCTTGAACATCGAAGTTTGAGATAAAATCTTGTGTCGTGGTAGGTTTTAAGACAGCGCTTTTGCTCTCCGTGGTTCCACGTCGACACGGGATCGATTGATTGGGGTTTCTGTCCAAAAAGATGGACCGATGGCGAGTGCAGCAGGCAGCAGCGCTCTGCGCTCCGGTCCAGTGAGCGAGCCGCTGCGTGAGACACGTGCCCCTGGACGGGAGAGCCTCCACGGCAGGGAACACCTTTTCCTTTCTCTTTTTTTTTCCCTGGGCAAAACAGCGGGAGCAAGTTGCACGACCTTAACTGCGCGAGCAGCGGCGCGTGCTGCGTCCCTACGGATCGGGATCGGCGTCATCGTCGTGGCCGGTGAGTGGCTGGCAGCGCCCGGCCGGGTCGGGAATGGGATCGCTCGCCAGGATAAGAACGTGATGGGATTGGGTCCCCTGCGACGAAAGAGAAGAGGGGAAATGCTATAGCTGGCAGGCGGGCCGGTTCAAGGGCTGCGACGGTCGGACGTCGTGCCGGGCGTTAACCCCGCGCGCGCGTTCGTTGCGTACGCCGCTTTGCTCCTACTAGTTCTTCTTCTCTTTTTTTATGTTTTTTGTTATTATTACGGGCTCCATACGCGTACTATCTGCGATGCGTTTGTAATATGGCCATGGCTAGCGAGCGCCAGAGCGTCCGTTAGTAAGATCGAGCGCTTTTTTAAATATGAAAGAAGCTGCGTGCGCGCAAAGAAATATTGTTTACACGTGCATTTTTTTGATGGTTTAATTTTTTTAAAAGCTATAACTTTTAATTTAAGCATCAAAATTTAATTTCGTTTTCATAGTTGGGTTTCTCGCGACGAGTTCTTCAAAACTAGATCTCATATTGATAGCTTTCGTTGAACTTTTTTCTGGGCAACTTTGGCTGCGATTGAGGCAACTCTAGTGCTAAAGGAAAGCAACTTTATTTTTAGCCTAGTAGGTATGCGTATTAGGTTGGTTTATTGAGAAAATCACACAAACATGAGGCGCCTTTAGTGCTACATATAAGAAACTTCATTACATTATGTGTATCAATAAATTTTGCTAACATTATCCCAGCTTGCCTATCGTGGTTGATCAGTTGCTCAGATTTGTGGGCAAGTCCTACTCATCTTGTGTGTATGCAACTATACGCATCAACATATAGAAATTGTTCCTACGAACTCTAAGCAACTGCACCCCTAGCAGAAATCCGCACAGTTGTTCTAACAAGATCCGAAGCAACTATTCTTAGCGAAAAAATCAAGCAATTATCCTAGCAAACACAAGCAATTGTATTACCAAACCACAATGCGAAACTATTTCTAGTAAAACCAAACAAATGTATTACGAAACCACAATGTAAAAGTGTTCTAGCAAAAACCGAGCAACTCTCCTACAAAACCAAGCAACTATTCTTAGCAAAAAAAATCAAGCAATTATCCTAGCAAACACAAGCAATTGTATTACCAAACCACAATGCAAAACTATTTCTAGTAAAACCAAGCAAATGTATTACGAAACCACCATGTAAAAGTGTTCTAGCAAAGAGCAACTCTCCTACAAAACCAAGCAACTATTCTAGCAAAACCGAGCAACTTTCCTACAAAACCAAGCAAGTGTCCTATATAATCCAAGCAATTATCTATATACGGTGATAATTTGTTTGTCATGGTTTCTATGTTGTCTACGATATACTTGCTAGGTAAATTCATCAAATACACATGGTGCTAGGAAGTTGCTTCTGTTTAGCACTTAAGTTGCTTCGTCTAGAGTCAAAATTCCCAAAAAAAGTTTTGTCAAAACATATCCATATGGAATCTAGTTTTGAAGAGCTCGTTGCGAAAAAACTAACAGTAAAAACGGATCGTCATTTTGACACTTAGTTTAAAAGTTGTAGTTTTTTTTTAAATAAGATTGAATAAAGTGGGATGACATCACCATATGCATGCAGCGCGAGGGTGACCTCGTTTGAGCAAAATAGTGCAGTTGCATTATTAAGTATTTGGATTGTAATATAGGTCAACGTGTATTTCAAAAGTGTTTGACACGTATTCGAAAACTTTCAAAACATGTGTTTAGGAAAAATAAATTGGGGAAAGAAAAGGATGTGGAATTTTTTTTCTATAGAAACACGAAACACTGACACAAAAGATACATTGAATTTTTTTTTCACGCAGAAGCTTCTAATGCTGCTAACCCATATCGGCCTGCCCATCGGGTGAGAAAATGGATAGGAACCTTAATGTGCGGTTAGGCCTGGCCCAGTAGCGCTCGATCGCTACTTCGACGCTACCTTGAAAAGAAAATATAAACTCGGTACTCACTTTTTATGTCGTCGCTCAAAACCCAGGAGAAAAAGGCGGAAATCTTTAGCTTGGAAAACTTTCTACCCAATTTTGATAGGTTTGGCAAAAAAATGAGTCCCAGCAATGCTCATGAATTTTATATAAAATATTAATTTTATAAACTAGGTTCATGAGATTTGTAAAATGTTTCTGAATTTGAAAAACACTTCAGGAATTTTAAAATTATTCACAAATATAATCATTATAAAATATTTTAAAATTTCCATGCATTTAAACATGTTGATAAACTTTTAGTAAAGTGTGTAAATTTTTAGAAAATGTTTATGCTTTGTACTGTGAGTGAATAAAAAATAGCAAGAAAAAGAAAATTAGAAATGATAAAATAAACAGAAAGAGGACAAAAACCTTAATAATAAATAAAACATACAGAATCAAGAAAAACCTGTGCACTGAAAAAATAGAAAAAGAAGGATGAGAAACAAAAGGAAATAACTAGTGGACTAACACGCATATATACACTGAAACCGAGGGAATCGCTTTTTCACCTTCAATGAGTCGAGCCTTCCGACTCGTTGAAGCGAGCGAGCATATGGGCTAGCCCACGCGCGCGCGGGAAGCACATGCCTGTTTCCTGTTTTGTTTTGTTCTATTTTTTTTTCATGCTTTACAATATTTCAACATTTATATTACAAAAACATTCTTTATTTATGCTTTAAAATATTTCAAACATTTATATTACAAAACACTCTTGAAAAACACATTTAGAAAAGTGTTGAACAAGTATTTGAAAGTTGCTAAATAAGAACTAAAAATTATTAAACAAAAATTTGGAAAATGTTGAACAAGAATTTGAAAATGTTGAGTAAGTATTTACAATATTAAAAAATATTTGAAATTTTTTGAGCGAGTATTTAAATTGTGAATAATTATTACAAAATTTTGAACAAGTATTTTAAAACTATTAAACAAGTATTTGAATACAATGCTGAACAACAATTTTGAAAAATATTGAACAAGTATTTTCGAAAAATTTGATCATGTATATAATTTTTTTGAATAATTATTTAAAAAATGTTGAACAAGTACTAAAAAATGTAGAACAAGTATTTGGAAATATGTTGAACAAGTATTTGAATAAAAATGTTGAACAATTATTTGGAAACGGGTGATCTTGTATATGAAAATGTTGAACAATCATTGAAATAATGTTGGATGTGTATTAGAAAGATGTTGTTGACGTATACAATAAATATAGAATAAATACCAAAAAAACAAAAAAACAGAAATGAAAAAACGAAGAAACAAAGGGAAAAAAAGAATGAAAAAAGGGAGAAGAATAAAGGAACAAATACTCAAAGAAAGCCGGATTTAGATGCGCGTGCACCTACAACAGGTTTTGTAGAGCGTGCACCTACAACATATCATTAACGTGACGTAGCCGGAGTGGTAACAACACCGACAGGCAACAGCGTACACACGCAAGCTAAATTGGCCAAGCCCAACCCAGCAAGAGTGCATGAATTGTACGATTCTTCTTACTATTCTTAGCTCGCGAAGAATAAGAAATTCCTACATGCACATCCCTTAAGCGTGCCGTAATATATATTGATTTACAAAATAATAACTTAATAAGTACACACCTGTCAAATAATTTACAAAACAATGCATATCCGACCAAGTGATGAACATATATTAATATCTTACTTGTTTGATGATCTACGCACCATTTAACCACTCTGCCATGAGTTCCCTCGAGTGATTGCAATACTTCGACACATCTTCAATGAACGACCATCGCTCCCTAAAGAAATGATGTACCATCGATGATTGAGAGCTTCGCACCATGGTTGCGGATGAGCGCGTCGGAGCAGGGCACAAAATGCTAGTGTTCATAGAACCAAGAGTGAGTGTTGGCTTAAAATTTTGTGCGCTTTTGCCCCGTGCCATGGATCGGATGAAGACTAGCGAGCAACCATGCATTGCGCAACAACTCATTGTCTCCGTATGTTGAAGTTTTCTCCTCTACCCCTTTTCTTTGGATCTACAACAAGTTCGTTCAGATCATCATCGTCGCCTTACTCTCCTGCTCCTGCTCTCCGGCAGCCCAATCCCACTGATGTGTGTCCATGCTTGGCTGAGTGTACATGGCGGACTGGGTGTAGCCCGGATGGGTGTATGTCCCGGTCTCGGTGGGCTCCGAGTCATCCACCTTCCCGAGCAACCTCCTCCTCCGCCTCCCTCGTGGATGATCTTAAACATCTCCCTGTCCTCGTCATCGTATGCCAACTCGCCCGCTTTAGGCAAATTAGCAAATAGCGTGCGAGCACCCCAGCTGCTCCACGCCTGGCATACGCATCCGAACAAGCTGCGGCGACGAAGACTCTAAGAAAAGTTGCGGCACCGTGTTAACGTCAACGATGTAGGGCACTTGTTGCGCGACGAATGTCAGGGACTACCTATGGGATGCTTGGTGTAGTAGTAGTATGGAACAGTTGAGTCCTCTCCGACTTCAGGACTTGTATGTCCTTCTTGATCTTTACTTATCTTGAGGTTTAGCGACGCGATCTGACCTTCGAGACTAAAAATCTTATCATAAGCAATAACATTGTCATCGATAATCTTATGTCTCTCCTTCTTCAGGGAGTCATTCAACTCCTCTAGTACCTTGATGGTACTCTTATGTGATGCTATCAGCTCGTGATTGAGCACGTCCACATCACATGTCTGTTACACAACGGGTGCTGGAGAAGGCGAACCGGTACGTATGCCTGACAAGGTTTCAAATCATCAACAATTAATTAATGATTAGACTGTTGGAGAACGTTGCATGGGAAACAAAAAAATTCCTACGCACACGCAAGATCTATCCATGGTGATGAGCATCTACGAGAGGGAGAGTGGATCTACATACCCTTGTAGATCGCTAAGCGAGAAGCATTAAGAAACACGGTTGGTGTAGTCGAACGTCTTCGCGATCCAAATCGCCGAGCATCCCGCGATCTCATCACGATCCGTCCCGCGATCCAATCACAATCTGTCCCGCGAACTCATCACGATCCGTCCCGCGATCTTGATCACGGTCCTTCCGATCTAGCGCCGAACGGACGGCACCTCCGCGTTCAGCACACGTACAACTCGATGACGATCTCCGCCTTCTTGATCCAACAAGAGGGAGCGGAGAGGTAGATGAGTTCTCCGGCAGTGCGACAGCGTTGCGGCGATGGTGGTGGAGCTATTCCAGCAGGGCTTCGTCTAAGCACCGCTGAAAACCGATCTAGAGGAGAAACTGCGATCTAGAGGAGAGGTAGCACGTGGCTATTAGGGTTAGCTTTTTCCTCTAAATCCTCTAGTATATATAGGAGGGAGGGAGGGGAGGAGGCAGCCTCAAACCCTCAAGGTTTGGTCGAAATTGGAGGTGTAGGAGACCTACTCCAATCCTATTAGGAGTAGGATTCCTCCTTCCCACTTGGAAACTCTTTCCACCTCTTCACCTTTGGATTTTTTTCCTTCTCAAACCACTCCAGCTGCATGGGCCCTTAGAAGAGGCTTCGGCCAGCCCACCAGGGGCTGGTTTACCTCCTCCCACAGCCCATGTAGCCTCTTGGGTCGAAATACCTCTCCCGATGGTCCCCCGGTACACTACCGGCACTACCGGTACACTATCGATGAGCCCGAAACTTTTCCGGCAACCAAAACAGGACTTCCTATATATCAATCTTTACCTCCGGACCATTCCGGAGCTCCTCGTGACGTCTGGGATCTCATCCGGGACTCCGAACAACCTTCGGTCACCACCATACATAACTCTATACTACCGAAACGTTACCAAACCTTAAGTGTGCAGACCCTGCGGGTTCGAGAACTATGTAGACATGACCGAGACACCTCTATGGTCAATAACCAATAGCGGGACCTGGATGCCCATATTGGTTCCTACATATTCTACGAAGATCTTTATCGGTCGAACCTCTATGTCAAGGACTCAGTTAATCCCGTATGATGTTCCCTTTGTTCTTCGGTATGTTACTTGCCCGAGATTCGATTGTCGGTATCTCCATACCTAGTTCAACCTCGTTACCGGCAAGTCTCTTTACTCGTTCCGTAATATAAGATCCCGTGACTAACACTTAGTCACATTTCTTGCAAGGCTTATTGTGATGTTGTATTACCGAGTGGGCCCTGAGATACCTCTCCGTCACACGGAGTAACAAATCCCAGTCTTGATCCATGCCAACCCAACAGACACCCTCGGAGATACCTGTAGAGTACCTTTATAGTCACCCAGTTACGTTGCGACGTTTGATACACACAAGGCACTCCTCTGGTGTCAGTGAGTTGCAAGATCTCATGGTCATAGGAACAGATACTTGACATGCAGAAAACAGTAGCAATAAACTGACACGATCATATGCTACGTTTGTAGTTTGGGTCTTGTCCATTACATCATTCTACTAATGATGTGATCCCGTTATCAAATGACATCACATGTCAATGGCTAGGAAACCTTGACTATCTTTGATCAACGAGCTAGTTCACTAGAGGTATACTAGGGACAAAGTGTTGTCTATTTACTGAACACATGTAATGTGTTTCCAATCAATACAATTATAGCATGGATAATAAACGATTATCATGAACAAGGAAATATAATAATAAACACTTTATTTATTACCTCTAGGGCATATTTCCAACAGTCTCCCACTTGCACTAGAGTCAATAATCTAGTTCACATCACCATGTGATCCGCATTGTTATGAATCTAACACCCAATCAGTTCTGGGGCTCGATCATGCTTTGCATGTGAGAGAGGTCTTTTAGTCAACGGGTCTGCGACATTCAGATCCGTGTGTACTTTGCAAATCTCTATGTTAAACTGTAAACACTGCTACTACACTCCACTTGGTACTATTCCAAATGGCTGCTCCACTATACGTATCCAAATTGCTACTACGATTCATCCGGATTGGTGTTAAAGCTTGCATCGACGTAACTCTTTACGACGAACTCTTTATCACCTCCATAATCGAGAAACATCTCCTTAGTCTTTTAGTTACTAAGGATAATCTTGACCGCTGTCCAGTGATCCACTCCTGGATCACTTTTGTACCCCTTGACAGACTCATGGCAAGGCATACACCAGGTGCAGTACACAGCATGACATAATATAGAGCCTATGGCTAAGGCATAGGGGACGACATTCGTCCTTTCTCTTTCTTCTGCCATTGTCGAGCTTTGAGTCTCACTCAACTTCACACCTTACAAATCAGACGAGAACTCTTTCTCTAATCCATTTTGACCTCTTTCAAAATCTTGTCAAGGTATGTACTCATTGAAAGTCTTGTCAAACATCATCTATCACAATAGATCTTGATGCTCAACAATTAGGTAGCTTTATCCAGGTCTTCCTTTGAAAATCTCTTTTCAAACAACCGTTTATGCTTTCCAGAAATTCCACATTATTTCCGAATAGCAATATGTCATCCACATATACTTATCAGAAACTCTATAGTGCTCCCACTCACTTTATTGTAAATACAAGTTTCTCATAAACTTTGTATAGACTCAAAAACTTTGATCACCTCATCAAAGTGTATATTCCAACTCCGAGATGCTTGCTTCAATTCATAGAAGGATCACTGAAGCTTGCACACCTTTTAGCATCCTTAGGACTGACAAAACCTTCTGGTTGTATCTCATACAACCTTTCCTTAAGGAAGGAAACAATGTTTTGGCATCCATCTGCCAGATTTCATAATTGAAAAATGTAGCAACTGCTAACATAATTCCAACAGACTTTAGCATCGCTACGAGTGAGAAAGTCTCATCGCAGTCAACTCCTTGAACTTGCCGGAAACTTCTTTGCGACAAGTCGAGCTTTATAAATGGTGACATTCACCATCACCGTCTATCTTCATTTTAAAGATCCATTTGTACTCAATGACCTGCCGTCCAACGAGCAAGTCCACCAAAGTCTATACTTGGTTTTCATACATGTATCCTTTCTCGGATTTCATGGCCTCTAACCATTTGTCGGAATCCGGGCCCATCATCGCTTCTCCACAGCTCGTAGGTTCATCGTTGTCCAACAACATGACCACCAAGACAGGGTTGTCGTACCGCTCAGGAACAGTACACATCCTTGTCGACCTACGAGGTTCGATAGTAACTTGATCCGAAGCTTCATGATCATCATCATTTACTTCCTCTTCAACTGATGTAGGTTCCACAAAAACATCTTTCTGCGCTGCGCTACTCTCTGGTTGAAACAAAGGTTCAACAACCTCATCAAGTTCTATCTTCCTCCCACTCAACTCTTTCGAGAGAAACTCTTTCTCGAGAAAGGACCCAGTTTTAGCAACAAACATTTTATGCTTGGATCTGAGATAGAAGGTTCACCCAACTGTTCTTAGGGTATTCTATGAAGATGCATTTGTTCGCTTTGGGTTTGAGCTCATTCGGTGAAAACATTTTCCACACAAGCGTCGCAGCCCCAAACATTAAGAAATGATAGCTTAGGTTTCTATCAAACCATAATTCACAAGGTGTCATCTCAACGGATTTAGATGGTGCCCTATTTAAAGTGAATGTAGTTGTTTCTAATGCATAACCCCAAAACTATAGTAGCAAAACGATAAGAGACATCATAGCCCGCACCATATCCAATAGAGCACGACTATGATGTTCGGACACACCATCACACTATGGTGTTCCAGGTGGCGTGAGTTGTGATACGACTTTCACATTGTCTAAAGTTGTATGCCAAACTCGTAATTCAGATATTCACCTCCACGATCATATCGCAGACATTTTTATCTTCTTGTCATGATGATCTTAAACTTCACTCTGAATTTGCTTGAACTTTTCAAACGATTCGGACTTGTGTTTCATTAAGTAAACATACACTATATCTACTCAAATCATTAGTGAAGGTAATAAAATAACAATATCCACCGCACGCTACAAGACTCATTGGATTGCATACATCAACATGTATGATTTCGAATAAATCACTTGCCCACTCCATCAATCCGAAAACGGGGTCCTTAGTCATCTTGCCCAAGTGGCATGGTTCGCATGTCTCAACCGATTCGAAATCGAATGAGTCCAAAGATCCATCAATATGGAGTTTCTTCATGCACTTTATACCAATATAACATTTAGCGACAGTGCCACAAGTATGTGGTACTATCATTATTAACTTTGTATCTTTTGGCATCAATGTTATGAACATGTGTATTACTATGATCAAGATTCAACAAACCATTCTCACTGGGTGCATGACCATTGAAGGTATTATTCATATAAACAGAATAACAATTATTCTATAACTTAAATGAATAACCGTGTTGCAATAAACACAATCTAGTCACGTTCATGCTCAACGCAAAACACCAAATAACATTTATTTAGGTTTGTCACTAATCCCGAAGGTAGAGAGCGTACGATGTCGATCATATCAACCTTGGAAACATTTCCAACACACATCGTCACCTCACCCTTAGCTAGTCTCCGTTTATTCCGTAGCTTTTACTTCGAGTTACTAACATTTAGCAACCGAACTGGTATCCAATACCCAGGTGCTATTATGAGTACTAGCAAGGTACACATCAATAACATGTATATCAAATACACTTGTGTCGACGTTGCCAGCCTTCTTATCTACCAAGTATCTAGGGTTGTTCCGCTTCAGCGACTGCTCACCTCATAATAGAAGCACTTAGTCTCGGGTTTGGGTTCAACTTTGGGTTGCTTCACTGGAGCAGGAACTGACTTGCCATCCATGAAGTTTCCCTCCTTGCCCTTGCCCTTCTCGAAACTAGTGGTTTTACTAACCATCAACACTTGATGCTCCTTCTTGATTTCTACCTTCGCGGTGTCAAACATCGCGAACAGCTCAGGGATCATTATTTCTATCCCTGGCATTTTATAGGTCATCACCAAGTTCTAGTATCTTAGTGACAGTGACTTGGAGAACTATATCAATCACTATCTTATTTGGAAGATCAACTCCCACTCGATTCAAGCGATTGTAGCACCTAGACAATCTGAGCACATGCTTAACGATTGAGCTATTCTCCTTCATCTTGCAGGCAAAGAATCTTGTTGGAGATCTCATATCTCACAACATGGGCACGAGCCTGAGATCCCAATTTCAACTCTTAGAACATCTCATATGTTCCGTGATGTTCAAAACATTTTGGAGCCTCAATTCTAAGCCGTAATGCATGACACACTAAACTATCAAATAGTCATCGGAACGTGCCTGTCAGATGTTCACAACATCTACAGACGACGCTAGAGGGGATGGCGCACCGAGCGGTGCATTAAGGACATAAGCCTTTTGTGCATCAATGAGGACAATCCTCAAATCACGGACCCAGTCCGCAATATTGCTACCATCATCTTTCAACTCTATTTCTCTAGGAACATATAGAAATTCAAGGGAGCTACAGCGTGAGCTAGTAATCTACAACATAATTTTGCAAAGACACTACTGACTATGTTCATGATAATGAGTTCAATCAATCATATTACTTAATAACTCCCACTCAAATTGACATCCCTCCGGTCATTCGAGTGATACATGATCCAAATTCACCAACCCAAGTCCGATCATCACATGAGTTGAGGTGGTTTCAATGGTGAACATCATCATGTTGATCATATCTATTATATGACTCATGTTCGACCTTTTGGTCTCTTGTGTTCCAAGGCCATGTCTGTACATGCTAGGCTCGTCAAGTTTAACCCGAGTGTTCTGCAAGTGAAACACTGACTTGCACCCGTTGTATGTGAACGTAGAGTCTATCACACATGATCATCACATGGTGTCTCGACACGACGAACTTTCGCAATGGTGCACACTCGGGGAGAACACAATTTATCTTGAAATTAAGTGAGGAACCACCTTATAATGCTACCGTCTTTCTAAGCAAAACAAGGTGCATAAAAGGATTAACATCACATGAAAATCATAAGTGACATGATATGGCCATGAACTTGTGCTTTTGATCTCCATCTTGAAAGCACCGGCATGATCTTCATTGTCACCAGCATGACACCATGATCTCCATCAACGTGTCACCATCGGGGTTGTCGCGTCCACCATGCTTCTACTACTATTGCTACCATTTAGCGATAAAGTAAAGCATTACATAGCGCTTAATGATTGACACGCATGTCATACAATAATTAAAGACAACCCTATGGCTCCTGCCGGTTGCCATACTCATCGACATGCAAGTCGTGATATTCTATACAACACATGATCATCTCATACATCACATATATCTCATCATGTAATTGGTCATATCACATCACGACATACCCTGCAAAAACAAGTTAGACGTCCTCTAATTGTTGTTGCATGTTTTACGTGGCTGCTACGGGTATCTAGCAAGAACAATTCTCACCTACGCATAAACCACAACAGTGATACATAAGTTACTTTTCAACCTTCTCAAGACCGCCTTAGTCGAATCTGATCCAACTAAAGTAGGAGAAACAGACACCCGCTAGCCATCTTTGTGCAATGAAGCTACACGTCAGTCAATGGAACCGGTCTCTCGTAAGCGTACGAGTAATGTTGGTCCGGGCCGCTTCATCCCACAATACCGCTGAACCAAAACACAACCAAGGGAGGAAGCAATCTAAGCATCAACGCCCACAAACTCTTTGTGTTCTACTCGAGATCTCATCTACACATAGACCTAGCTCATGATGCCACTGTTGGGGAACGTTGCATGGGAAACAAAAAATTTCCTACACACATGCAAGATCTATCCATGGTGATGAGCATCTACGAGAGGAAGAGTGGATCTACATACCCTTGTAGATCGCTAAGCGGGAAGCGTTAAGAAACGCAGTTGGTGTAGTCGAACGTCTTCGCGATCCAAATCGCCGAGCATCCCGCGATCTCATCACGATCCGTCTCGCGATCCAATCACGATCTGTCCCGCGAACTCATCACGATCCGTCCCGCAATCTCATCACGATCCGTCTCGCGATCTTGATCACGGTCCTTCCGATCTAATGCCGAACGGACGACACCTCCGCGTTCAGCACGCGTTCAGCAAGGATTATTGTGATGTTGTATTACCGAGTGAGCCCTAAGATACCTCCCCGTCACACGGAGTAACAAATCCCAGTCTTGATCCATGCCAACTCAATAGACACCCTCGGGGATACCTGTAGATTACCTTTATAGTCATCCAGTTACGTTGCGACGTTTGATACACAGAAGGCACTCCTCCGGTGTCAGTGAGTTGCATGATCTCATGGTCATAGGAACAGATACTTGACATGCAGAAAACAGTAGCAATAAACTGACACGATCATATGCTACGTTTGTAGTTTGGGTCTTGTCCATTACATCATTCTACTAATGATGTGATCCCGTTATCAAATGACACCACATGTCAATGGCTAGGAAACCTTGACCATCTTTGATCAATGAGCTAGTTCACTAGAGGCATACTAGGGACAAAATATTGTCTATTTACCCACACATGTAATGTGTTTCCAATCAATACAATTATAGCATGGATAATAAACGATTATCATGAACAAGGAAATATAATAATAAACACTTTATTTATTGCCTCTAGGGCATATTTCCAACATAGACATATGGGTGCTCATGCGCGTTTTTTGTAACCTTAATTACCTGATTGGTGTTCACGTTGCCTTTATCTTCAACATACCCCGACCAATGATCAGAGGAGCCTACCTAGATGCTAGAGTCAAGTTATGATGTTTGGCTGAAGAATAAATGCCATGGGAGTCTTTAATGCATGAAAAGAAGAAAGTATCTTGTAAAATTAATAGGAAGAAGCATCAAACAAATTAAATAGAAGCACAAACGATTGTGATTACTTTTTTAAGATAATTATTTTTGAGTGTATTATCAGTGTTTCTTTAAATACATTTTAGCTATTTTGAATATGTTATTATAAACGTATGTTTTTTAAAAAGTATACATTTGTAAGCTCTATCATCATAGCTTATTATCCTTAATCATGTTACACTAGTCTTGTTATCCAAATGAGAAAGTAAATACTCCCTCTGTCCTAAAATAAATGTCGTTAATCTAGTAAAAAAATTGTACTAGTTTAGTACTAAATCTGCGATATTTATTTTGGAACGAAGGAAATAGTATTTATCATTAAATACATGTGTTCCCGTGATACAACATCAAGTCCTTGTTCTCTAAGAAGTACACTTTTCGCTTTTGCCATTTTACTACCAAGTTTCTGCTGCTGGAGAGGAAGGACGTATTATAACGATATATAATAAGTTGGCAAACTAATTATGAATGTGCTGGCTGCATAAAAGGAAAAGGCAGATCAATTGAGTAGTTACCTATTTTTACTATACCACTTTGAAATCTTGATCGATAAATAATCATAGAGATGGGAATTTATTAATTTTCTCTCACTGATTTCTATGGGATGTTGCATCTAGAAATCGTTATGATTGAGTAGATACTATTTAATTACCATGATAAATTAGAAGGCAAATCAATTGTGTAGATACTATTTAATTACCACCTTCACATGATTTATATGACAGGGTAAAAAATACACAATAGGAGGCGCCAACACGCTCCACATCCTGTAGTCCTAATAAAATGATTGATTGCAGCTGACATGTTTGTTGAAAGATTAAGAATCTGAGATAAGTCAGCACCGGACTTACACAGAGGTGCTCGGGCGGGGCGGTGTCGGGCGAAGACGGGACGCGTCAGGCGGCGTCGACGGCGGGCGAGGCGGCGACGGAGATCAAGAGGAGGACGGGTGGAGTTGGGGGACGAAAGGATAAGTTTTTTTACTACGTTGGGGCTGTTAAATTCACTAAGCAAATAGCTATGGCATTCGAATTTAGCCAATGCCAGCATTATTTAAAAATATCAATGTTGGCGTTGGTGAGAAATGACTCGCCACGAATGAGAGTTGTGGCTAGTCATTTCTCCATTAGTGACCACCCCCGCCTCTGTCAAGCTTCTGCTTCTTGAGTGGTGACACCTTCATAGCTTACCTTTGAGGCAGCGATTTTGCCGTGTCTTTGACTTGATCTTGTAGGCGAGCATGATCGTCGGATCCTTGACCATCATCGTCTCCGACAACTTCTCATGTGGGTCTATATGTCGGCGGCGACGAAAAAGAAAGGGAATCAGGTGTAGAGCGGCGGGATGGAATAGTAGAGTTAAGGATTTTATCGCGAAAATTGTGCTGGTCAGCTACAAAAGCGTTGGCTCTGTCTTAGTTTTGGATGGGTTTGGGATGTCGAAGTACTACGTAGCTCGTGTCCGGACTTGAACCCCCACTTCCCTGGTTTGTTCCGGTTTGCGAGAAATTACAGTCCGGGTTGCTTCGCGGATGAGGTTGCTGCTGGCTGGCTTACAGGGTCCAAACAGCTGTGTTCGGACGGATATGGACGATTTGGGATTTGGAGATGCCTCGACGTCGTGATCGAGATGTACTTTTTATTACTTGCATGGTATTTTTATCTAGCATAGAATGTACATATGCCAGAGAACAGAATTCCCCATAATTTTGTCAACAAAAAATGTCGTATGATCAATCCTTCCGCCCGTGCAATCGAGGAATTCAAAACTGGCGGCAACTTCTCCATTAACCACAAGGCACGACTCTCCTCTATATAAGGGGGCCTCGCATTCTGAAGCAAAGAAACATCACGTACGCCATGACATCTATCTCGAACCTTGTGCTTCTGCTGCTCTGCACGTACCGCACTCTCGTTGCTCAAGCAGAAGATGATCTTGGCAGCTCCTACATGGTTCTGCCCGCTGGCTCTCTGAAATCTGCCACCGTCAACTGCACCGATCACAAAGGTGCAGTACGTACTATCGTCCATGCACCTGCAATTCCAACGGGTCAAGTACAACGAATACTATGTACGTATTGTGCACATTTCTGATCGTTTCCGTGTCGATCTGGATTGTTTCAGCACTGAGTCCGCCATCCGGCGGCGGCGTCACGGTGCCGTTGCACCACCGGCACGGCCCATGCTCCCCTGTCCCGTCCACGAAGGCGCCGACCTCGGAGGAGATGCTCCGGCGTGACCAGCTCCGAGCTGACTACATCATACGGAGGTTCTCTGGCGTCAAGGGTGGCACCGGCGGTGATGTCGAGCAATCGGACGTTACCGTGCCGACCATGCTGGGCCTCTCCCTGGGCACGCTGGAGTACGTGATCACCGTCGGCATCGGCTCACCGGCCGTGAACCAGACCATGTTCATCGACACCGGCAGCGACGTGTCATGGGTGCAGTGCAAGCCGTGCTCACGGTGCCACCCGCAGGCGGACCCGCTCTTCGACCCCAGCTCGTCGAGCACATACTCCCCGTTCTCCTCCACCTCCGCGGCCTGCGCGCAGCTCCGCCGGGACGGCCAAGGAAACGGCTGCTCCGGCTCCCAGTGCCAGTACATTGTCAAGTACGGCGATGGTTCCAACACCACCGGGACCTACAGCTCCGACACGCTCGCGCTGGGCTCCAGCACAGTCAAGAACTTCCAGTTCGGGTGTAGCCAATCTGAGTCGGGGAACCTTCTTCAAGACCAGACCGCTGGGCTGATGGGGCTCGGCGGCGGAGCAGAGTCTCTCGCCACCCAGACCGCGGGGACCTTCGGCAAGGCCTTCTCGTACTGCCTCCCGCCGACTCCGGGATCGTCCGGGTTCCTCACTCTCGGCGCAGCAACCTCGGGTTTCGTGAAGACGCCGTTGCTCAGGAGCGTGCGGGTCCCGGCGTACTACGGCGTGCTCCTTCAGGTCATCAGGGTGGGAGGTAGGCAACTCAACATACCCAGCTTAATCTTCTCCGGCAGGTCGATCGTGGACTCCGGCACCATCATCACGCGGTTGCCGCGGACCGCGTACTCTGCGCTGTCGTCGGCGTTCAAGGCCAGGATGAAGCAGTACCCGGCGGTGCAGCCCATGGGCATCCTGGACACATGCTTCGACTTCAGTGGCCAGTCCAGCATCATAATACCGACCGTCGCCCTGGTGTTCGCCGGGGGCGCCGTCGTTAACCTCGCCGCCGACGGGATCATTCTGGACGGCTGCCTCGCCTTCGCGGCCAACAGCGATGACACCTCCCTCGGCACCATCGGCAACGTGCAGCAGCGGACGTTCGAGGTGCTGTACGACGTCGGCGGCGGCGCCATCGGGTTCAAGGCAGGTGCATGCTGATCGCGCACAAGTACTTGTTTGCTGCTAGGAGCTAAGACCTCTCACAGAGTATATCACGCATCTTCATGCAATATAGATGACATGGTATATATATAACAATAAATAAATAAAGAGGAGGTATGAATAATAAACAAGATATACTTGTATGAGTCTACAAACTAATAAATGAAACAATCTGAAAAATGTCTAGTTTCATATTTTAGCCGAGTTCTTTTCATCGGAAGTTCCGAATGTTACTCACTTGCCGAGAATTGAATTAATAAACTCGGTAATGTGAAGAAACTCGCCAAACGAGATCGATGTCCCAATGCAATGGAAAAGTAACTCGGCGATAATATGAAACTCAGTAAAATATAACATTTGCCAAGCGCCGGGCAACTCAGACTCGGCAACCACCCGATCGATGGAACCCACATGGGACAATTGCCGAATTTCATGTACGTACCAACCCTTCGGCTCACTCACCTTGTGTGACTTTGTTTACCCAATGTATACCCAACCCCCATAAATGTGGGTGCAGGTTCTGTGACAGAACCATCGCCATTTCTCCCGCACCCATCGCACCCAATGATGAATCTTGCAAGAAAATGAAGGAAGGGTTCAAAGTTAAATATGTGTATAAAAAGTTAAAAACTCTTAATTCTTTGGTCCAACTAAGATCAAAAAATATATAGAATAGTAGTAATTTTTCTTTTCCAATTTGGGGGGGGGGGGGGGGGGGGGGGGGCTTGAGCCTATTGAAGTCCCCTACTAGATTCGTCACTGCCCGCACCTCCTCCTCCTAGATCTAAAGCCTGCCTCCGCGCCGCCTCCACAATGCACGCAACCACAGCTACATTTCATGTATCTGGTCGAAGCATTCATCTCGGAAAAAGTCCAAAACAAACCCTGAAGTTGTAGACGAAAGCTAAATCAAACCCCGAACTTTCGGTTCCTGAAATCAGCGCACTGAACTCTGTGATCCCGGTCTATTTTGAACCTTAGACATGTTTGGCACGTCGGGAATACTACAATCCCGACCGGGATAACCTGCTACTCTCACGGACAAGAATTTAGGCCGGCCCATTATACCACAACAAGAAATCGTGAAATTTAAAAAATATTTGCGCATTTCTAAAATTATTTAATAGTTAAAAAATGTGTCATACCCTTAAAAGAATATACATGACATGTGTTTCAAAAAAGTGTATACAATTTTAAAAATGTGTAAGAATGTAAAAAAATGGTCGTTTAGTTTTATGAAAATGTTTTTTTTCATTAAGAAATGTGAAACGTGTATTTGGAAAAATATAACTTGTGAAAGAAACAATATAACACGGGAAAACAATATGAAAAAAATCAAGAAAGAAACAAAATAAACAAAAAGTATAACGATGAAAGAAAAACCAGATAAAACCAGTGAAAAAAAAATAGTATAACAAAGTAAAAAACCAAAGAAGAAAAAAAACATATCAACGCGAGAGACTGTGTTAATGGGCAGGCCCAATTCGGCAAATACCGTCTAAATCCTCTCAAGGTTCAAATTAGACCAGGATCACAGAGTTCACTGTGCCGATTTCAGGGATTGAGAATTCGGGGTTTGATTTAGCTTTGTCCTACAAATTCAAGGTTTGTTTTGGACTTTTTCCCATTCACCTACTCCACCGCATCGTCGACCGTACCAACATCTGCTGTCACTACTTCCGGCTTCGCTGTCGCCAGGCCAGCTCCGCCGTTGAGGGTCATAACTGGTGTCGTTGACTGCGGTGTTGTCGTCGTGCCCGGCTCCACTCGCCCATGGGTGCAACCATCATCACCGACTCCAATGCGAACCCGTTCCCCTTCGAGCCGGGATGGATGGCGCTGATCATGGGGTGCGCACAACAACCACCTTAAGTTTGCGAATATGATGGAGATGTTTGTGCGATTTAGTAGCATAGATGAGCTCACCATGATTTCTGCATTGACAACAAAGAAGAAGCAACACATGTTCCTCGATGATGGTCTCGGCATGCTTCCGATCAACATACTCATATGGGTGATGTAGGAGGATGAGTCACACAATCCCAGATAGAGAGCTCGGTGGGCCAAGCACCGATCTCTTGTTCGGGCCCGGTGGCCAATGATGTTGAGCAGTGGAAGTGCCGGCCACCAACATTCTAGACGACGACAACGAGATGGTGGATGATGATGACGACACATGCGGTGAGGCGTGCACGGTTCCAACTTCTTTTCTTAATTAGAACATGGTAATTACTAATTATACTCTAAAAAAATTCTAAACATGGAAAAATTTAATTAGATTGTGGCAATTTTTTATACATGGCAATTTTTTTGTCATGGACAATTTAGTCATCATATCATGGTTTTTTTATGCATCATGGTAATTTTACTAATTAGACCATCAAATCTTTTCTTGGATTACAAGTAATTTTGTTTTGTATATGTACCATGGGAATTTAATTAACTACCCATGGTAGTTTTTATGTAGCATGCCAATTTAATAGTTTAGACCATGGAAAATTTAATATAAATTCAATGGCATTTTTTTAGTTAGAACATGGGAATTTAATTAACTAGACAATCTTAGTTTTTTTACATAGCATGATAATTTAATTATTAATACCATGCCAAGTTTAATATAAACTCCATAGCAAAAAAAAATGTTTAGAACATGGCATTTTAATTAACTAGACCATCTTAGTTTTTAGGTAACGTGGCAATTTAATTATTTTATACCATGCAAGTTTAATATATGTTCCATGGAAATTTTTATTAGACAGACCATGGTAATTTAAATAACTAGGCCATAGTATTTTTTTTAGATAGCATGGCAATTTAATTATTTACATTATGGAACATTTAATACGTAATCATTGCACTTTTGTTAGTTAGACCATGGCAACTCAATTAACTAGACCATGGTAGTCTTTTAGCTAGCATGACAACTTAATTATTTTAGACCATGGAAAATTATTTTCTATGACCATGACAAATTTTAGACCATGGCAAATCAAGTTAGACCGACCATGGCAAGTTTTTCTGTCTCAAAACAATTTTTTTGTCTATCATGGACCTTGTTAATTTTATTGAACTTACCATGAGAACTTTATTTACCACACCCTGGTAAAATACTATCAAATTTATTGACATGGCATTTCTTGCCCTAGCCATGTCAAATTGCGTTACTCTGCACAATGTCTACAATACGGAAACTATCTCAATTTAATTAACTATCTCAATCATGATTATGCTTTACTTTATTACTTATTTAAGAAGCATGTCAACTTCTGCAGCTAATAAAGACATCAAGAAATACGTATAATATACTCCTCCCTCCGTTACTAAATATAAGTCCTTTTAGAGGTTTCACTAAGAAACTACATATGAGTGTGTATAGACATACTTTAGAGTGTAGATTTACTCATTTTATTTTGTATGTAGTCTCCTAGTGAAATTTTTGAAAAGACTTATATTTAAAAATGGAGGGAGTATGTACGTTTTGAATCGTTGGCTATGTGGGTAGTTTCAGCATAAAATCCATGGTAAAACTGTATGTTTTAGTTAATTAAGCCCGGTGATTTTTTTCCAAGGCCTATTTTTACTAGTGTTAAAACTGGATCTTTTTTTGCCCAATTTTTGTTTGAGACCTTATGTTTTTCTGCTAGTGATAAGTTTGTCCACGTGAAGGGTTCATGCTGAAGGTGTCCTTTTAGCGAATGAATTCGTTCGGTTGCTGTACCCTTCCAGCACCAACAAATTGTTCGCCGGAAGGTCCTTTCAAATCTGATGCTCGGTAGCTATCGACGTACAATGAAAAAATGGCCGGGATAAGCCGGATTAGGGAGCTGTTCGGTGATCCTCCAGCTCCGTGAAATCGGAGGAGCTGCGGAGCATCCTTTTCCTCGCTCTGCAGTTTTTAACTACTCCTCCATCAACTCCGGTAGTGGGGTTGCGGAGCGGAGGGCCTTCGAACAGGTCCTAGATAAGACAGGTTGCTGATTTGGGGGATTTGGAGTTGTGGGTTCATTTCCAACTACGACTACGAGTTTAAAGTGTTTTTAGACTTTTTTCCATAAACTACCCGAAGACAATTACAAGTATGTTTTGGTTGGTAGTTTGCTCGCTTGCATCACGTTGCAACGACAGTCGAATTACTATAGGTCTATGTATAGCGCCGATGGTTTGGCCCCACTTCACGTACCATGTCACCCTTACGTACTATAGCTCGCAGCAGCAAACAAGTATACAAGTATATATCGAGCTGGAGACCCACGGCGTCCTTGTGGCTTGTGCGCGCCGATCAATCAGCATGCGACGGCCTTGAACCCCACGGCGCCGCCGCCGACGTCGTACAGCACCTCAAACGTCCGCTGCTGCACGTTGCCGATGATGCCGAGGGAGGTGTCGTCGCTGTTGACCGCGAAGACGAGGCAGCTGCCGAGAATGATCCCGTCAGAGGCGAGGTCGACGACGGCGCCCCCCGGAGAACACCAGCGCGACGGTCGGTATGCTGACGCTGGACTGGCCGCTGAAGTCGAAGCACGTGTCGAAGATGCCCATGGGCTGCGCCGGCGGGTACTGCTTCATGCCGCCTTGAACGCCGACGAGAGCGCCGAGTACGCGGTCCGCGGCAGCCGCGTGATGATGGTGCCGGAGTCCATGATCGACCCGGCGGAGAAGACCGCGGCGGGTATGGTGAGCTGCCTGCCTCCCATCCTGATGGCCTGAAGGCGCACGCCGTAGTACGCCGGGACCTGCGCGCTCCTGAGCATCGGCGTCTTGACGAAACCCGAGGTTGATGCGCCGAGGGTGAGGAACCCGAAAGAGCCCGGAGTCGGTGGGAGGCAGTACGAGAAGGCCTTGCCGAAGGTCCCCGCGGTCTGGGTGGCCAGCGACTGAGCGCCGCCGCCGAGCCCCATGAGCGCGTCGGTCTGGTCTTTGAGAAGGTTGCCTGACTCAGACTGGCTGCACCCGAACTGGAACTTGTTGACGGTGCTGGAGCCCAGCGCGAGAGTGTCGGAGCTGTATGTCCCGGTCCCGGTGGAACCATCGCCGTATTTGACAATATACTGGCACTGGGAGCCGGAGCAGCCTCTCTGGCGGAGCTGCGCGCAGGCGGCGGAGCTGCAGGAGAACGCGGAGTAGGTGCTCGACGAGCTGGGGTCGAAGAGCGAGTCCGCCTGCGAGTGGCACTGCGAGCATGGCTTGCACTGCACCCACGATACGTCGCTGCCGGTGTCGATGAGCAAGGTCGGCGCCTTCGCGGAGGGCACGGGCGAGCAGGGGCCGTGCCGGTGGCAGGGGCGGAGCTACGTTGGGGCAAACCAATGCCATGACCCGCCCAGCCCATGGAGAAAACAGCCTAGCAAGTCTATCCAGCTTAGCCTGGTCATACTATTTTTTATGCTCTCTTATGGCCTGGCCTGCCCAAACTTATGACTGTAGCTCCGCCACTGGCCGGTGGTGCAACGGCACGGTGACGCCGCCGGATGATGGAGCCACTGAAACGACCGGACAGGTAAACACGATTACAACCGTGCTTCTTAAAATATCAACTAATTGAACTGCAGGCAGGTGCATGCGTTCATGGACAGTAGGGTGCTGCACCTCTGGGCTGGGAGCAGTTGACGGCGGCAGATTTCAGAGAGCCGACGGGCAGAACCTTGTAGCTGCGAAGATCGTCTCCTGCGTGAGCAACAAGAGTGTGAAGATAGGTGCACAGCAGGAGAAGCACAAGCTTCGAAACGGATGCCATGGCGAGTGTGCTGTTTTTTGATTCTTCTCTTCCCAGGATCACAGGTGTGAGTTGGAGCTTCAGAATGGGAGCCCATGGGCCACGCTTATATGGACGAGATGAGCACGATGCGCGATTTTTTTTTGCTCCAGTGTGAACGCAACTAGGCAAGGGGTACCCTACTTGTTCAACCATTTCAAGTACTGTCACTACTTGAAATGATTGAACAAATAGACCGTTGAAGGTACGATTTACTTAAAATGATCGAACAAGTAGACCATTATGGGTATCCTTTGTCTAGTTTTAACATTCGGTTTTGCTAAAACTCAGCTAGCTGAGATTTAATTTGGTCTCAGTCACATCCTTCACCGTTGGATCTTGTTGGCATCATGGCTTGTTTTTTCAGTCGATAGCTTTGTACGCTGCCTTTTTCTTGTTTCCCTCGCGTTGCTGATTGTGGCCCGTGGCAGCCCGTTCGTGGCCTGTACTGTACTATTCAGAAGCAGAGGCGATGTTTGTCTTCCTTGTGCCATTTCGACTGTTCTTCCTTTGTTTTCTTTTTTTCCCCTAAAAAAATCCCTTGTCTTTTTTCCTCCCACTAATTAGAGAAGAAGAGAACGAGCGTGTTGAACCCATTTACACAAATGTTCAGTTTTAGTTGTTGTTTGTGTATATTTTTGTGCAGGCATTTTCGTCTTGTCATTTTTTTCCTTTTATTTAGCACAGCCTTTTTATTTTTCTGTTTGTACAAGGAACAAATCGTATGTGATTTTATTGTTTTTTTTATTTTTTATTTTTGCATCTCGACTACAATATGTGCAAATACATAACTTTAACGCGACTGCAACTGCATGGCTTCAAACTCGACTACAACTTGGTTGATAGGGGGTTGTTAGCTATGTGTATGTCCACAGCTAGACATGTAACTATATGGCCCCCAACACGACATAGTTACTTACATTGTTTTTTATCTACTTTTATTTCAATTTATTTGCCATTTTTATTTTTTCCTTTGCTTATTTGTTTCTTTATGATTTTAGTTTTTTTTTTCAAATGTACTAGTTTCAAATTTATAGTCACCTTAATTTCACAAAAAATGATGCACCAAAATTACAACATGTGTGCAACCGCCCCGACCACCCCCATCCTATTTCTCTATCGTTCTTTTTTTAGTTTTTTTTTGTAGTAGTTGCAACCGTCCCGAACCGGGCTGCGACTGCAAGTCATCACATCCAACCATAATTGCAAGACTTAAAGTACGACCGCAACCGGATGGGTGGTCAGGGTGGTGAGGGCTGTCTACGGCAACAAACCATTTTCTTCCTTTTTATAGGTTTTCTTTTTTTAGTAGTTGCAACAGCCCTGACCCGAGCGCAACTGCAAACCGCAACTACAAGGCGTACAATGCGCTCACAACCGGGGGGAGGGGGTGGGGAGGGTTGTCAGTGGAAGCAAACCATTTTTGTTCCTTTTTGTGCATTTACATTTTTTTAGAAGTTGCAATCGTCCTGACTCGGCCGCAACTGCAATTCGTCACACCTAGCCGCAACTTCAACATGTACAGTGCGACTGCGACCGGAGGTGGGGAGGGTGGTCGGGGGCAATAAAACACTTTCTTCCTTTTTTTATAGTTTTATTGTAGTAGTTGCAACAACCCCGGCCTGGTCGCAATTGCAACTCATCACATCCGACCGCAACTAATGATGGCAATGGGGCCCCATACCTGTTAAACCCATGGGGATTTCATCTATTAGGGGGTGGAGATGGGCGAAAAACTTCTCCATGGAGATATTTACCGAACCAATTTATTCTCCATAGTGTACAACGGGGATGGGGATGAGATCCTATTCCCCAGACCCAATATCCATCAGGGGCCTACTTTTTAACTGTGCCATTGTGGTCAAGCTTCAAATATTTACAAACAAACTTGTGAAAACAAAAAACAATATGAGGAAAACCTTAAACTTACCTCACATCCTCACCTCAACCGCCACCATGACCAAAAAGTTAGTACGACCAAGATTGGTATTAGTAGAGTAAGGACAACACCATGTATATATCTTGATTATATTCTGTCATATTATGCATATGATCATTTCTTCATGGGGATGGGGACCCTAATGGGGCCTCGTTCCCTCGTGGGGCATGGGTATGGGGAAATTTCATCCCCAGTCATGTAAACGGGGATGAGGATGGGGGTATGGGGAATATATGGGGATGGGGATGTTCTAGGTATCCCCATAGGGGATTGTCCCCATTGCCATCCGCAACTACAACACGTACAGTGTGACTGTAACCAGGGGTGGTCGGGGTTGTGAGGGTGGTCGGCGGCAACAAACCATTTTCGTTCTTTTTTTAGTTTTTCCTTTTTTATAGTAGTTTCAACCGTCCCAACTCGGTTGCAACTACAACTCATCACACCCAACCGCAACTGCAGGATGTACACTGCGACCGCAGCCGGGGATGGGGAGGGTGGTCGGGGCAACAAAGCATTTTCTTCTTTTTTTATTGAATTTCCTTTTTTGTAGTAGCTGCAACTGCGTCGACCCAAGCGCAACTGCAAGTCCTCATACCAACCGCAACTGTAAGACATACAGTGCGACCGCAACCGAGGGGTGGGGAGGGTTGTCGGCGAAAGCAAACCATTTTCGTTCTTTTTTTAGGTTTTCATTTTTTTATAGATGTTGCAATCGCCCCGACTCGGCCACAACTACAACTCATCACACTCAACCACAAATTCAAGACATATAGTGCGACCGTAACCGGTGATTGGGGGGGGGTGTCAGGGGCAACAAAGCATTTTCTTCCCTTTTTATAGATTTTTTGTAGTAGTTGAAACCGCACCGACCTGGCCGCAACTGTTGCTCATCAGATCCAACAACAACTGTAAGACGTACAATGCGGCTGCAACCAGGGTCTGGTCAGGACGGTGAGGGTGGTCGGCGCAACAAACCATTTTCGTTCTTTTTTTTGGTTTTCCTTTTTTTGTAGTAGTTTCAACCGTCCCAACTCGGCCGCAACTACAACTCATCACACCCAACCGCAATTGCAAGACATACACTACGATCACAACCGAGGGTAGGAAGGGTGGTTGGGGGCAACAAAGCATTTTCTTTCTTTTTATTGGTTTTCCTTTTTTGTACTAGTTGCAACCGCCCCAACCGGGGCACAACTACAACTTATCACACCCAATCGCAACAGCAAGACGTACAGTGCGAACACAACCGGGGGATGGGGAGGGTTGTCAACGGAAGCAAACCATTTCTTTTTTTAGGTTTTTTTTTAGAAGTTGTAAACCATTTTGTGTGAGGGCTGTGACTCGGCCTCGAAGAACGAGTAGAACAGCGCCTTCCATTTTGCTTGTTGACGGTGACATGCCCAGTGAACCGAGAGACCGACGGTCTCATTGGCTGATCGGAGAGGAAGACCACCCTATCAGCTTCCTGCTCACTGTCGTAGCCCACCAAGCAACAACACCAACTTTGGGAGGCCAAGACAAGGGGAAAGAGAGCAAGGATGAGCTGCTGCCGCCGCCGCTTGTGTTGCCTCGCTGCTGCCGCCGCCATGAGAATGTGCAAGTGTGACAGTGAGTGGCTTGGCTAGGACAGCGAGAGCACAGAGGGGATCGGCTCAATGTGTGTGAGACTAACCATTTTGTAGGACCATTTGTTGTGTTTACGGTTGACAAAGAAGGCTGGTCTTGGCCTGCCAGGAAACGGGATGGAAGAGGAAAAACGCAGCGTCATGGACACGTCATGTGAATAAGACCATTTTATATCTCATTCGAACGAGTTCTGGGCGCACCCTTTTACTCCTTCCGTCTTAAAATAAATATCTTAAGCTTAATACAACTTTGTATTAGAGCTAGTATAAAGTTGGGATAGTTATTTTGAGACGGAGGGAGTATCATTTTTTTGGCCGTACCAATACCATTTATGTATGTTCATGGCGTGTGTCATGTTTCTTCTCTTCCCAGGATTCGAGAAGACATGAAAATTGCTGAGATGCAGCGGGTGAGTTGGAGCTTCAGAATGCGGGCACATGCTATATATAGAGGAGAGGAGAGCTACATGTTTCTTCCCAGGATTCGAGAAGACATGAAAATTGCTGAGATGCAGCGGGTGAGTTGGAGCTTCAGAATGCGGGCACATGCTATATATAGAGGAGAGGAGAGCTACATATTTCTTCCCAGGATTCGAGAAGACATGAAAATTGCTGAGATGCAGCGGGTGAGTTGGAGCTTCAGAATGCGGGCACATGCTATATATAGAGGAGAGGAGAGCTACATGTTTCTTCCCAGGATTCGAGAAGACATGAAAATTGCTGAGATGCAGCGGGTGAGTTGGAGCTTCAGAATGCGGGCACATGCTATATATAGAGGAGAGGAGAGCTACATGTTTCTTCCCAGGATTCGAGAAGACATGAAAATTGCTGAGATGCAGCGGGTGAGTTGGAGCTTCAGAATGCGGGCACATGCTATATATAGAGGAGAGGAGAGCTACATGTTTCTTCCCAGGATTCGAGAAGACATGAAAATTGCTGAGATGCAGCGGGTGAGTTGGAGCTTCAGAATGCGGGCACATGCTATATATAGAGGAGAGGAGAGCTACACGTTTCAAAAAATTAAAATAGAGGAGAGGAGCTACATGCAAAATTGTGCGTAACAAAATTAGTGTAGAGTAAAATCGTATGCTTCCGTTTTAAAAACAAGCATTGTATTATGGGACACAATATTTATTTAATTATTTTTTAGTAGACGGGAGCGCGATGTGGGTTGGTATATCAACTTTTCTCACACAAACACTCATTACCTGCCTCAAGCGCCATCACAACAACCACAAAAAACGATAGGTCATTTGTGACGCCCCCAATTTCGACCGTACACTAAACATACACGCAATGCGTACGACCAAGATCAAGGACTCATTAATTAATATCACAACACAACTCTAGACACAAATTAAAGTCATACAGCTTTATATTACAAGCCAGGGGCCTCGAGGGCTCGAATACAAAGCTCGACAAGCACGAGTCAGCGGAAGCAAATAATATCTGAATACAGACATAAGTTAAACAAGTTTTGCCTTCAGAAGGCTAGCACAAACATAACCCGGATCGAAAGAGGCGAGGCCTCCTGTCTGGAAACCTCCTATCCTACTGATGGTCGGGGGCCGCCTCCACGCAGTAGTAGGCTCCTGCGGTGGTGTAGTAGTCGCCTCCGACGTACTCCATCTCCTGGGCTCCATCATCTGAACGCAGAATCGAATCGAGGGGAAAAGAGAAAGCAAAGCAGCGGTGAGTACTTATCCAAAGTACTCGCAAGACTGACATCAGAACTATGTTAAGTATGCATCATTATCAAGGGGTGGGATTATATCTGGACTGACTGCAGAAAGCGAGAAAAGAGGGAAGGCCTAGTCCTATCGAAGACTAGCATCTTCAGCATCTTGCAGCATTAGAAGATAGAAGACAGGTAACTCACATATAACAATATTTTATTGTAGTAATTTTATTAAGTAACCATGCCCAGAGATTCTTCCTCGACTCCCTGCGAGGAAGCAATCCCGGAGCCACATTTCATTTAAAGTAATTCTCAATTATAGTTGTATAAGGTCAAGGTACAACTCCGAATCGTCCTGTTATCGTGGACACAGCTATTCGAATAGATGAATTCATCCCTGCAAGGGTGCACCGCATTTCCAACATGCTTGATCACCTCCGGCAAGACACACTTTCCGGGGTAATGCCCGGCCTCGGGATCCAAAATGTCGTCGCCCCACCTAGACTCAATGAAGAGGCCAGCCCGCCGGTCTAAATCTTAAGCGCGCAGGTTCGTGGGCTCACTTGCCCTTGCACTCCTGCACGATGCGCGCGCGGCCAAAAGCAGCCCTAGCACCCCATAGTAACAAGCGCGATGCGTTCCAAACAAATCCGGCGCGCGCCACTTCATTGCTTATGTCCGAAGAGCTTCGGCTGATACAACAACGCTGAGTACCCATAACTTCTCCCACGTGAAGGTTTAATGCGTAAAAGGTCAACAACCAACTCAGATCAAATACCCAACCCATTAGCGTTTTATTAGTGCGGGGCAAGCACGAACCATAATGAAGTCCGTCACCCCGCCAATAACCCTCGGGGTGCCTTACCGGCGCACCCACCACATCTCATGAATGCCTTACAGCGCATCCTACCAAATCTTTCTCTCGCGAGTACCCTTGGGGCCGACCCGTCTTTCAGTAGTATTTCGGTAACAAGTCATAGAGGCTGTGTGTCAGTGCCCGAAGTGGATATCTGAGGAATCACTCTCGAGATATCACACACGGGGTAAGTGTGGTGATGTGTCAGTAATGGCTTGTCAGTCATGAGGACTGAGTCTTTTGTCTTCAAGTCCTCAGTGTCGATGAATGATGATAGCAGGGGCAATGACAATAGTGAATTGGGAGCCACAGGGGGATACTACCCATACCTATACTACAACAGTATATGATAGCAGGTATGAAAACAGTACTCAAAACAGGCTATGCATCAGAATAGGTACTTGATTAAATACAGTAGCAAAATCTAATGCAAGCATGAGGGAGAAAAGAGTAGGTGATATCGGAATGCTCAAGGGGGGTTGCTTGCCTTGCTACTCTACGGCAAAGGCCTGATCGTCAGGGACGTAGTCGTACTCGGCAGCAGCGTCAGTCTCGGGGTCTACCGAAGAGAAGAGGGGGGAAGAAACAATAGATATAAAGCACAGATACGACACGATGCATGACATGGCAATATGCAGGACTAGGCATGCACTAACGCTGTATTACACGTCGCAGACGGAGCGGGAGAATATCTGACGATATTTCCCGGGTCTTTGGATTTATCGGACAGTCAAATCGGAGGGGAAAGTTCCATGTTCATCATGCTAGGAGCATGTGACATATTAATATATGGCGTATTTGGATTCGTGGGGTTTTTCTGATCAACTTTCATATATAAATTATTTTCATCGGAGTTATAGATTAATTTCTATGATTTTCTAAAAGTTTATTGATTTCTAGAATTATTTTAATTAATTAAATCCAACATTAGTGAAAATGATGATGTTAGCATGACATCAGGGTGACATCAGCAGTCAATAGTAGGCTGGCCAGGCCAAACCTGACCAGTGGGCCCCACCTGTCATAGACTCTATCTATTTCAGTTTATTAGTTTAAACTAAGCAGAGTTAATTAAAAGCGGGGTCCACATGTCAGTGACAGATTAGGGTTAAACTAATCATTTTAATTAATTTAATTAGTTAGTTAGTCAGTTGATAGGGGGACCCACCTGTCATTTACATAGGGGTGTTGGGCCCCATATGTTAGTGGCACACGGGTGCCCAGTCAGCACGTTAACTGGGTCAACCCAGTCAATTGGGTCAACCGGGGCCGTTAGGGCCACTGACAGTGACCCTGGGGGGTGGCCCTAGGTCAACCACGCCGGCGGTGGCCGGCGACTGGTCGGCGGCGGCCACAGAACGCGGCGGAGGCACGGGAGGTGCTCGGAAATCGCCTACAGAGCGCCAAATCGAGCGGGGTTTGCTCCTACGGGCTCCTAGCGACGAGCCGCAGCGAATGGTGGCATCAGGTGGACCGGAGACGACCAAAGACGGGTGCTATGACCTCGCCGGCGGCGAGCGTTCTTGGGTGAGCAACGGG
Organism: Hordeum marinum; assembly: GCA_022496015.1. Classification (NCBI taxonomy): domain Eukaryota; kingdom Viridiplantae; phylum Streptophyta; class Magnoliopsida; order Poales; family Poaceae; genus Hordeum; species Hordeum marinum. The sequence continues at coordinate 506,218,442 of CM039678.1, read as the reverse complement.
GGTGGCGATGCGTTGCACGTGCGAGGGTTCTAAGCAGCTAGCAACGATCTACGCGCGAGTGCGATCACAATGGCCATGAGCCCGTGACCAAAAGGTCATCGGAGCCGCGCCGGTGATGAGCTAAAGCAGCGGCGGGTTCGTGCTCTGGTGAAATCTAACGCCAAGAGCTTTGGCTCGCCACGAGGAGAAAGGGGAGGGGAAGCAGGAGCTCACAGAGGGGCATGGCCGTTCAAAATGGCCTCGGGGAAGGCTTGCGGCGACGAATTCGATGACGGCGTGTGGCGGCCTTCCGTGGAAGAAGACGAGCCCCGACGGCGATGCAGGGGCGCGAGAGATCGGGCTCATGGTCGGAGAGGTCAAGGAGGGCATGGCGGAGCCTGTGGACGCGACGGTGTAGGGTAACGTAGCAGAAAACAAAAAAAATTGGACCTACGCACCAACCCAGGACCACTATGGAGACTGCATCAAGGTTTGATCATTTTCGTTACCGACTCGTACCGCAGCGGAATTAGAGTCGATGACGAACGATGGTGTAGATCCCCGCAGCTAGGATTTTACAACCTCCCAACCGCGAGGATGTATACCCTCATCTGCCCCGCGGACAGCCCTCCGGGAGGCGGTCGGACAGTCCCCCGGAAGGTGTCGCGGACAGCCCTTCGGGAGGACCTCCAAAACTTGGACTGTCACTCGGACAGCCCTTCGGGAGGACCTCCAAAACTCGGACGGTCACACAGACAGCCCTTCGGGAGGACCTCCGAAACTTGGACTGTCACTCGGACAGCCCTTCGGGAGGACCTCCAAAACTCGGACGGTCACACGGACAGCCCTTCGGGAGGCACTCTCAAACTAAGACCGAAAATACGATCTCTCTACAGAGTTGCACACATACGGTGTCATCTATCCGGCAGGGCTTCGCCGTCCAGAACTAGTTCCCACCGGAACCCAGACAACCTTTCCGCTCTACGAAACTCTCTTCGTGGGAGGGAGAGAAGAAGTCAGATAATGCATGGCATGTGTATGAGAGTTGGAGTGGGGATGGAGAGCTCCTCTCCACCTCATTTTATAGGGGAAGGACGGGGTGGTGGTGGCTGAAATTTCAGCCACATGACAAGCACCCACAAAACAAGGAAGCATGTTCCCACCAAACATGGAGAAAACATGTTCCCTTGTCCATGGTGTTCCCCCATGGGGCCCCACCTTCCTCCCAACACTCTCCACCATTTGTGGAGGCTGCCCACACCATGGGGCCCCCCAACACCTTTTGTCCAGCCACAAGGGGCTGCCCCCCAAAAGGGAGGCACCCCAAAACAGTCCCACGAAACGTGGGATCTTGTCCCCTCACGCTGGGACAATATGTTCTCCGCGACTATTACTTCAGAAAAATTCTGGAAGGTCCCAGAACATTTCCGGCACCCTCTAAAATTATCTGGACATGCTCTGGAACATTTCCGGTATGGTGGTTTAATTTAAAACCATCTTCGTTTACCTGGTAAACAATTCCGGCAGCTCCGAAAACCTTTTCTGGTTTTTTCTCTGAAAAATTCCAGAAATTACCAGACCGATCTGGCAACCTCCAAAACATTCCCGGTGCTTGCCGAAACCTTTTTGGATCAATGGTTTTATCCTAAACAACTTTTCGGTTTTACCAAAACTTTTTTCGTGTTCTCTCCGGAACTTTTCCGCTGTCTCCGAAACTATTTCAGTGACTTTCTCTCGGACTCCTTGTCTAGTATTCAGTAGATAGATGACCCTTAAGCATGTGACCCTATAGGTTCGATGAAGTATAGACATGACCCGGAACCCCTTCCGATCAATGATCAACATCGGAGCCGTGGACACCCATATTGACCCCTATACCCACATGAATGAATATTCGAGTGAACCTCTAGTTGTCGTGTGCTATTCCTGTTGCTTCGTGATATGTTACAAATACCCTAGGTGAGACATGTTGGCATCCCCGTGGATCAACAACTTGTCCACTATGCCAGTTACCTCGTTACCGGTATTATTCTCTTTTCTCGTTCCTGTGTTCCGGCATCCCCGTGATCAAATCACAAAATGTCTGGCCAGACGATGTTGGATACCGTAACATCGAGAGGGCCCAGAGATATCTCTCCATCGTCAGAGGAGCAAATCCCAATCTTGAGCTATCAAGTTACTTGACATACTTTTCCATGAACCCGTAAGCCGCCGTAATAGCCACCCATTTACGGATGACGTTTAACAAACCCCAAAGTTCATGAAGCAAGCATGAAGAAACTCCATACTCTCATGGTCTAAGGAATTATGCAAACATTAACTTCTCTGTGTTATTAACCATTAACTTATGACGAATGTATCTCATAGCATAACATCAATTCGGGTCGATTCAACACAAATGTTCCTCTAACATTGTGCCCTCAAAATTGCTGGCATAGCCATGCCCATGATCAGGAAAACAGGATCATCATACAATACTTGAGCCAGTCTTAGAGGCCAGACTAGGAATACAATTTACCGTTTATTATTCCACACGTGCATATGAGTCTTCCTTCAAGCCTCGTGGTTATTGTAGACTCGAGAACCATAGCAGTTATAGCATGGAACATAAACCTAATTATGAACAGGGAGATAATCAATAACATTTATTATTGCCTCTAGGGCATATCTCCTACAGACTCCCACTTGCACTAGAGTCAATAATCTAGTAAATGCTAATGCACTTTACACCTATGGCATACCGGTGTAAAATATGCTTCGCTTGTGATATAGCCTGATGTTCAACGAATCTGACAACTTCAACTCCGTGTGTAACTTTGCATATCCTCGCGTTTTCACGCTATCACAAAATTCGTATTTTGTGTGAACTTGGCTTTGCATATGTGTGAATCATTGGTGGAAACCTGATTCCTCAGACTGAGCTATGGAGCAACTATCTGCAATAGTGTCTCTTAGACCAAAGCCATCTTGGAACCATACTAAGTTCATGAATTAACTATATGATTCAACAAATTCTTTGTCTCTTCCAAAGCATCAACATACTTAGCCTTTGTTATAGAATTCGCCACAGTATCTTGTTTGGAACAATTTCCAACTACCGTGCCACCATATTGTATATTACACAAAACCCTTAACTTAAATCGAAAATCGCATGGAGCATTGATTGAGACTGTATCGATGTAATTACTTACAACGAGCACTTTATAATCTCTATTTGCGAGAAAACATGTCATCAGCACTACTCTAGTACTTAATGACATCTTTCACTATTGTCCCATGATCAGTGCTTTGATCACTTTGGTATCTATACTCGCAAAAACTTGGGAGTATCGGACATATCTGGTTGTTTTTACATACCATGGAATACATGATTAATCCAAACACTAGAGTGTGTGGAATCTCCATCATGTATTTTACTCGTCAGTGTTTTGGGACACTGAGTCTTGCAAAAACTCTTTCCATGTGACTTCGGCAAGAATCACTCCTTGGCGTTTTTAAATGCTAAAAGGTTCTAGCACCTTGTCAATATGTATTCATTGCCCAGCCCCATTAGGTAAATCTATCTCCATAGATCATCATGCCTAATATGGAGGCTATTTAGCCTAAGCACTTCATCGAAAAACTATTTTCAAATGAAGTCCTAATTCGTGTCAAGAAATTTATTTCCAATTAACAATGTGTCAAGCACACAAAGTTTTTAGAAATATTATTATGCTCCCACTTACTTTCTTGAATCACAAGCATCTTCATGACCATTGATGAAGTCAAGAACCCTTTTGACCATTTCATCAAACCACGAAGATTCCAACTCCATTTTGCTCTCTTTTGTCCATTGCTGGAACTCTGAAGTTTGCATACTTACTAGCATCCTCTGGATCGACAAATTACTTTGGACTGTATCACATACAAGTCCTAGGTTTCATTTCCATCAGATGGACATCCTTTTGTCATCCAGGTTTCATATCTCATGATTGATATATGTATTAATTGCTAGTTCAACCCGAACCGACCTTAAGGATCGCTACGGTGAAACAACCTCATCGTAGTCAACTCCTTGAACTTGTTATTTCAACAAGTCGAGCTCTATGGATAAAACATTTTTATCCATATCATTTTTTAGTTCCATAAATATTCGTTAGACTCTAAGTCCTCTGAAAGGTGTATCAAGGTTTTAATCTCGAATCACTTATATGGAAACTATCTCGGATTGTATTGGCATTTAGCCAATCCCGGAGTCAGGGCCCATCAATGCTTCCTTGTGTATTGTAGGTATGCTGTTGTCTAACAACAATATCTCGTTTGCCCACCTTATAGGTTTGCACGAGCTTTGCCTATGTGGTTCAGCTGCACGTTCGACCGAAGTCCATACATTTTATTGTAGAGACTTCCGTATCAGTCATAGTAGGAAACAACAGAATCATTTCCAGGGTTTCTTTCCTTTGAACTGATGACGAAGATACTGGTTATCTCGTCGAGTTGCACTGTCCTCCCACTCACCTTTTGTAAGAACTATTCTCTTTAAAAGCATGCCGTTTTGTGGCAAAACCCTTTGCCTTGGTATAGTGGTGGGGGAATACCCAATGACTTGGGATAACCATACAAAGTAACACTTGTCTGATTTGGAATAGGTTTGTAACCTTTTACACAAGCCCCATATTCCAAATGTTAAGAAAAGATATAACATGGTTGGGCGTACCATACCATGGCATCATTTCAACAGACCTAATGGATCTCTTTTCAGTGTAAAAGCCGCAGTCTCTAGAGCATCACTCTATAAAAGGGATAATGGCAAATCTATTTATGTCATCTTTGATCTTACCATGTCATAAATGGTTCGATTACATCTTCAAGGACTTTCCACTTGCTATGGTGTTCTGGGAGGTGCAAGTTATGAAACCTTTTTCACAACTCATCATACATTCGCTAAACTTGTAACTCAAATATTCCTTTCCGCAATCAAATTGCAGAAACATAATTTTCTTGGTACAATAACTTCTACTTTATTTTTGAAAACCTTTCGAATGATTTCAAAAGATCCAGACTTACGTCTCATCAAGTAAATATCCATATATCTACTTGAGTCAATTTTTTAAGGTAGACAAATCCACTGTTTGCAACAACATTTATCGGACTACATACATCAAATGCATGATCACCAATAAGTTCCTTGCTCGTTCCTTATGGCCTGTGAACGGTATTTTAGTTAGTTCACCTGTTTTGGAGGAAAGTTGCAAGTGTCAGATGATTCAAAATCAAACGACTTCAAAATCCATCATAATGGAATTTTCCATGCGGGTTTCTCCAATGTGACCAAATGCAGTGCCACACATATGCGGTATTCTTTTAGTCATGCGACATTTAGCGTCAGCGTTATGGATGTATCATATTTCCATCAATATTCATAACATACATCCCATCTAGGATGGAAGCATGGCCCTTCATGTTATTCATAATACTGAACAACAATTGTTGTTTTTATGAACAACTCTTTTGCAACAAACATTGTGCAATGGGCTAGAGTGTATGAAACTCTAAAATGAATTATAAAAGTAAACCCAAAGGTAATGTAATATTATCAATATTCATAACATACGTCTTGTTCATAATGAAAGTATGGCTCTTATGTTATTCATAACACCGAACATGAAAAGTTCTCTTATGAACAACCTTCTTGCAAGATACCTTATGCAAAGGGCTAGAGTGTGAAACTCTAAAATGAATTATGAAACTTAATACATAGGGAATACACCGATGGAAGGCATAGTAACATTTACTATGTTCCCTGCGTGTATCTAAACCTCATCCCTGGCTAGTATTTCAGGCCATAGTAGTTCTTACATCGAGTTGCAACAGAATGCAATCGAGCGGGTATCTTTGTGATTAACTCACAATACCCAAGAATTAGTGATTAACATGTTTAACCATAATTCACAAGAACTATATCTTTGACCAGCCTTCTATACATCAAAAACTTTGTATGACATTCATACATGAGCTGGATATTCCAATCTTCTTTCCTTTTGCCATTATACTTCTAACAGTTTAACTTTTCAGTGTTTCTCCTACTCTCAGAAGAAGCATCCAACTTAAGAGTGGCGTTAGCCCTGGACTTCCTAGGCGTGAAAGTCTCACTAACATCCTTCGGACACTTCCTTTCTCTTTAAGTTGTTGTTTTATTCACCTTTCATCATATGACAGGCGTTCTCGGGGTCCCTCTCTTATCAGTCTAATGCATAGTAAACTTCTTTACTAGTAGTTTGCAAACAAACATTGCTTTGGATATCTCATATCTTTTAGCCTTTGTCTGTCTCTGAAAATAATTTTCAGATTTCATGAATATCACATAACTATCCAAACTTTCGAAGTTCAGGTCTCATGGAAGCAAACATATTGCACTTTGACTGAAAAGGATTTCTAGCTTTTGGATCGAAGGACGAGAGTCACATGATCCATAGAATTAGAGGGAGAATACCAAAAGCATGCGATAGGACAAAGTCCTTCTCAGCACTCTTGAGGACAATCCTCACATTACGTTACCAACCGTAAAGTTTTAACCAGATATTTAACAGCTATTCAATTTTAATAGGGAAGGTGGAAACGCGAGACATTATTCTACAACTATTATGCAAATCACACTTAGACATTGTTCAAAATTAATTGCACTGAGAATTAAAAAAGTTAATTCTATAGTGCGCTCCCACTCAAATCAATATCTCTCATAATTGATTTTGAGTGATGCAAGACCCAACTTTCAATTCAACGTCAAGGATGTAACCATCTCAAGTGACGAGAATTTCAATTGGTAGGCCAACTTGCCAATCACATCTCTATGTGACTCTTGTTCATATTTCGATGCGTGTGTTCCGAGCTCATGACTTTCATGCCTGAACGTCAAGACAACCAAGTGATCTCGCTGCGAGGTCTCAACTCACCCGCCTCACACTTCTCTATTCGTTCGTACCCATGTAACCATGTGATACCCCGAAGAGATAGGTGTCGTGACGGTGCTACACTTGGGAGAACACTAACTACTTGATATTTTGTGAGAGATCACCCTAATAAAAAGCGACTACCGCGCAATCAAGAAGGGTGCATCAAGAGGCATAAACATCTTAGGCAATTCATAATAGCATGATATGGTATAGCCCTTTCTGATGGAGAAGTCTTTCATTCCTTCGTCTTCGACATTCGCGTCGGTGTTCACCTTCACAAAGATTGCCACCACCTTGTTGATGCACCAATATTTCTATCTCTATAGATAATAAAATAAGTGCATTACTTAAGGTTGACACGCAGGTCATTAAAGTGACAATCATATGGCTCCAGCCATCATGTCGAATCATGACACGCAGGTCATGTTAATATTACATCATATAGTCATCTCATACATAATCAAACTAATATGAGCATTGCTATACCACATCATATGCACATGCAAACCATCCTACAAAACCAAGTTAGACGCCTCTAATCGGTTCATGCAAAAACTTGTTTTACGTGGCTTCTAAGGATTTGAAACAAACAGAATCTACCAACGTCCATCATCAAGTATGATAATTCAAGTTGCTAGATTAACTTTCCAGGGTGTATAAAACACGAGATAATAAAATTTCGAGCCCCATACTAAACTTCGTCATACGCGTGACCCCCGTGCAGATCACATCTGCATTGCCCTTTCGTCTGCGAAACATCCATCTTTCTCAACTATGGTGGAACCCAAAGAACTGTTAGCACTTCATTGATCTGTCAATCAGCATACTCAGGAGCAGCATGAAAGGATCGCAGATTGCCAGAACTTTGTGAGATTCGACCATTCCGTCAAGATCAGGACTATGCAAATTCAGGGGAAGCAAAAGGAACATCGGGTAACAGATTTCATATGCTACCCGTACAAATAATTTTCAGCAATAGATCTCATCTGCTACCTAATTATATTGTGCAACACCCATACATCTCTATGTATTCTGGATCGCAGCCTGCATCTATGCATAGCACGGCTCTTGATGCCACTTTAGGGTAACGTAGCAGAAAATAAAAAAATTCCGACCTACGCACCAGCCCAGGACCACTATGGAGACTGCATACAAGGTTTGATCATTTTTGTTACCGACTCGTAGAGCAGCGGAAGTAGAGTCGATGACGAACGTCGGTGTAGATCCCCGCAACTACGATTTTACAACCTCCCAACCGCGAGGATGTATACCCTCATCTGCCCCGCGGACAGCCCTCTGGCAGGCGGTCGGACAGTCCCCCGGAAGGTGTCGTGGACAGCCCTTCAGGAGGACCTCCGAAACTTGGACTGTCACTCGGACAGCCCTTCGGGAGGACCTCCAAAACTCAGACGGTGAAACGGACAGCCCTTCGGGAGGACCTTCGAAACTTGGACTATCACTCGGACAGCCCTTCGGGAGGACCTCCAAAACTCGGATGGTCACACGGACAGCCCTTCGGGAGGCACTCTCGAACTAAGACCGAAACTATGATATCTCTATAGAGTTACACACATACGATGTCATCTATCCGGCAGGGCTTCGCCGTCCAGAACTAGTTCCGACCGGTACCCAGACAACCTTTCGGCTCTACGAAACTCTTTTCGTGGGAGGGAGAGAAGAAGCCATATAATGCATGGCATGTGCATGAGATTTGGAGTGGGGACAGAGAGCTCCTCTCCACCTCTTTTTATAGGGGAAGGACGGGGTGGTGGTGGCTGAAATTTCAGCCACATGACAAGCACCCACAAAACAAGGAAGCATGTTCCCACCAAACATAGAGAAAACATGTTCCCTTGTCCATGGTGTTCCCCCATGGGCCCCCACCTTCCTCCCAACACTCTCCACCATTTCTGGAGGCTGCCCCCACCATGGGCCCCCCCAACACCTTTTGTCCAGCCACAAGGGGCTGCCCCCCAAAAGAGAGGCGCCCCAAAACAGCCCCACGAAACGTGGGATCTTGTCCCCTCACGCTGGGACAAGATGTTTTCCGCGACTATTACTTCGAAAAAATTCTGGAAGGTCCCAGAACATTTCCGGCACCCTCTAAAATTATCTGGACATGCTCTGGAACATTTCCAGTATGGTGGTTTAATTTAAAACCATCTTCGTTTACCTGGTAAACAATTCCGGCAGCTCCGAAAACCTTTTCTGTTTTTTTTCTCCGAAAAATTCCAAAAATTACCAGACCGATCTGGCAACCTCCAAAACATTCCCGGTGCTTGCCGAAACCTTTTTGGATCAATAGTTTTATCCTAAACAACTTTTCAGTTTTACCAAAACTTTTTCGGTGTTCTCTCCGGAACTTTTCCGCTGTCTCCGAAACTATTTCAGTGACTTTCTCTCGGACTCCTTGTCTAGTATTTAGCAGATAGATGACCTTAAGCGTGTGACCCTATAGGTTCGGTGAAGTATAGACATGACCCGGAACCCCTTCCGATCAATGATCAACATCGGAGCCGTGGACACCCATATTGACCCCTATACCCACACGAATGAATATTCGAGTGAACCTCCAGTTGTCGCGTGCTATTCCTGTTGCTTCGCGATATGTTACAAATACCCGAGGCGAGACATGTTGGCATCCCCGTGGATCAACAACTTGTCCACTATGCCAGTTACCTTGTTACCGGTATTGTTCTCTTTTCTCGTTCCCGTGTTCCCGCATCCCCGTGATCAAATCACAAAATGTCTGGCCAGACGATGATGGATACCGTAACACCGAGAGGGACGAGAGATATCTCTCCATCGTCGGAGGAGCAAATCCCAATCTTGAGATATCAAGTTACTTGACATACTTTTCCATGAACCCGTAAGCCGCCGTAATAGCCACCCATTTACGGATGACGTTTAACAAACCCCAAAGTTCATGAAGCAAGCATGAAGAAACTCGATACTCTCATGGTCTAAGGAATTATGCAAACATTAACTTCTCTGTGTTATTAACCGTTAACTTATGACGAATGTATCTCATAGCATAACATCAATTCGGGTCGATTCAACACAAATGTTCTTCTAACATTGTGCCCTCAAAATTGCCGGCATAGCCATGCCCATGATCAGGAAAACATGATCATCATACAATACTTAAGCCAGTCTTAGAGGCCAGACTAGGAATACAATTTACCGTTTATTATTCCACACGTGCATATGAGTCTTCCTTCAAGCCTCGTGGTTATTGTAGACTCGAGAACCATAGCAGTTATAGCATGGAACATAAACCTAATTATGAACAAGGATATAATCAATAACATTTATTATTGCCTCTAGGGCATATCTCCTACAGACGGCAGGGCATGGGAGGGTGTGTGGCCGTGGGTTCTACGACGGCCGCGCCATGGCTGCGCTCGGGTGAGATGCGAGCGGGTGAGGGAGCGCGAAAGCGGATCTGAGCGGGGGGCTAGGGTTTGCGGGGAGGGAGAGAGAGGCCATGGGGCTGTTCTTATCCCCCACGGCGCCGGGGGCGACGCGGTGCGTCGGCGACGAGCGAGCTCGCCGCTCTGTAGCGACCGCTCCGGTCGTCACAGAGGAGGGAGACGACGGGGGAGCGGGCTGGTGGGGTTGGGCTGGTTGGGGCCGGCCTAGTGGGGAAGGGGGGTTTCCCCCCTTTTTTTCGTTTTATTTCTGTTTTTGCTATTTTGTAATTTCTGTTTTAATTACTTTTAGCCACTATTTGCCTTAGCAAAAATGTGTGACATGGTCCACAAAATAACATGCATTATTTTGAATGGCCTCACCAAGTTTGAGCATTTTTCAAAACTGTTTAAGTTTTTAATTTAAATTTAAATGCCCTTAGAAATACTTTTAACTCCTGTTATTAATGGTGGGGGCCACAACAAAACCTTGGTGATGTTGTTTTCCCCAACATTATTTATTTTGGAAATATTTCACAAGCATGCAACATTTTATCTTTGATGTTTGAGGATTTAAATTTGCCACTTGAAACTATAGAGCATTTGAATGGAATTTGGAATTGGAATTTGAAATTCCATCTTGATCATATTCCACTTAGCAAAATAATTAGTTGATGACCATGCTCTTACTGTAGCTTAATTACAATGATCACTGTAGCATAAATCCAGGGTGTTACATCACTTTCTCACTCGAACTATACGGTTGACTCGCTGATATGCAACTTTACACACCTATAAAGAACGAATTAGAACAAGGCCAGGCTTGCCATTGAACTTCATAGTTGGCATCCCCACACCTAAGAAGCCAAAGGAGGAAATTGTACCTGTCAGCCACCAACCAAAAATCTAGCACACGATCCACTAGCTTTCAGATGACGTCGATGCATGCCACACGCAACATCCAGTCATGGACTACTTTCCAAGATCCACGCCAGCATTGAAACAAACACCATCGCAATAATGATCTTGGGAGATAACTCCACCTCGAGAATGCCACCGTCATCTTCAAACATAGGACCGATCGCCTCATCCATGAAAGATAGAAAGCTACTTTATTCAGTGTCAGCATCATCACCTGGAGCAGACCAAAACCTAAGCTAACAAGGGTCTAAAACCTAAATCTACAAGATCCACATGCGCGGATTCGGCAACCCTTCTCACCACTGACGATTGGGGCCGTCGACGGACTGCGACGGAAGGAAACGCTCCTGGCTGCTGGCAAGATCGCCTTTCTTATTGGAACCGAGGCCTGCCCTAGCTCTACCTCACCCTCTCTGTCTCTACTCGCCTCTCTCTGGAACGGACCGAAGAGGAAGAAGGAAGGGAACGAGGTGGACACAGGGTTGCCGGTGCACGAACGCCCAGCCGCACGAACGGCTGTTTTTTTCCTCGAGCACGAACTCGATGTCCCAGGCTCCTCATTACAAAGATCGACCCGAGGCTTATATAGCCTGGCCTGGGCTAGACATGACCCACACGCTCCGACCTTTGCTGGCGCCCCGATCGGCCCGCTCTGCTCGCGGCCACCTCGCGCACGTACACGCGCGGCTCATGGCGAGCCCGCAACGATCACACCCACCTCGCGATCTTGTAACCTTCTAGACTACGCCACGCACGCCCGCTGGGTGCACACACACACGCACACTCCAGCCTAACTCACGCGCACACACACACACCCCCTGAGCCATGGACCCAACGCGGTCCAGTCCACGCCTGACGCGCCCGGTGCGCGCACACGTAGCCGCCACTCTCTGGCCGTGGCTCTTATTCCCTACACTCACCCCCTGAGCCACGCCTCAGAGGAGTCCGGCGTCCTCGACGCCGACATCCGCCAGCAGCGCGCACTCCGCCACCGGCTCCGTCCACAGCTAGGGGCAATCCCTCTTGAAGTGGCCGCGCTCGCCGCACTTGTAGCAACAGCCGCGCCTGTTGCCGCCCTTGCCTAACGCCCGTTGTCGCACGCTCCTTCCTGCTACCGCTCCCATGCCCGCCACTACGCCATGGTGAGCATCAACTGATCGCCGCCACGCTCGCCGCCGTACTATCCACGACGCTGAACACGCTCATCAAACGCGCGTAGCCGTCCGAGCGCCTCATCGAACGTCATCTCGTCGAGGTTGCAGAACTGCTCGATGCCGGTGACGACGGGGAAGAACCGATCGGGGACGATGTCCAGAAGCTTTTTCACCAGCACCACGTCGCCGAGCGTCTCCCCGAGGTTCGCGAACCGTGCCGTCATCCCCGCCAGCCTCCCGGCGTACGCATCCAGCGCCTCGCCGTCCGCCATCTTCATGCGATCGAGCTTCCCGCGCAGCGTCGCCCGCCTCGCCGCACGCACCCGATCGACGCCGACGAACCTCACCTTCAGGGAGTCCCATACCTCCTTGGTGGTGAGCTTCGTCGCCACCTGCAGCAGCACGTCCTCCAGCAGTGCTCCGAGGATCAACACGTGTGTCGTCTTGCACTTCTTGGCGTTCACCGCCGCGTCGCCCGGTGCCACCGCCTCCCACATAGTGTGGACGTCGAGGATCGCCTGCGCCTTGATCGCCCACACCGTGTAGTTGTCCGGCGTGAGCATCGGCATCGCCATTGACACCGATCCGCCCGCGCCGCCGCCGTGTTGGACGAGCACCATGGTCGCCGGTGATCGCCCGAACCGAAGCTCTGTATACCAATTGTTGGAATCAAGGCCTCCCCTAGCTCTACCTCACCCTCTCTGTCTCTGCTCACCTCTCTCTAGAACGGACCGAAGAGGAAGAAGGAAGGGAACGAGGTGGACACAGGGTTGCCGACGCAGGAACGCCCAGCCGCACGAATGACTGTTTTTCTTTCCTCGAGCACGAACTCGATGTCCTAGGTTCCTCATTACAAAGATCGACCCAAGGCTTATATAGCAGGGCCTGCGCTGGGCACGACCCACACGCTCCCACCTCTGCTGGCGTTCCGATCGGCCCGCTCCGCTCACGGCCACCTCGCGCACGTACGCGGGCGGCTCGCGGCGAGCCCGCAGTGGTCACGCCCACCTCGTGATCCTGTAACCTCCTAACCTATGCCACGCACGCCCACTGGACGCACACTCCAGCCTAACTCACGCACGCACACACACCCTGAGCCATGGACCCGACGCGCCCGTTGCGCGCACACATTTCTTTCTTGGTGGGGACGAAAGAGAAGCGGGACGGAATGTTTCTATCGGGCATTGGCAACTTGACTAAATTTCCTGTGGCAAAGATTGAAGAGTACAAAACGAAGATGGGCGTAGCTCAAACCTTATGCGGATTCCTTCCTTCCTGTGAATGCGACCTTTGGGGGTGGCATTCAACTGGGCAAACTATGCCTCCGTGCGCGTGCGCGTATTTGTCAGGGTACGAGAGCCCGGCCAGCCGGAGCAAGTATCCGACGTGCCGCAGTGGGAACGGGGCGTGCGTCACATCGTGCCGCAGTGGGAACGTACGGCGGGGGTTGCTGTCTCCGTGGAAATTCATGCGACTGCCCTGGGCTCTCGGTCGAGCTCAGCTGTGAGGCGTGGCTTCGGCTGCGCCTGGTCTTGCATGCCTGCGGGTTCTGCGGGTTTTGTCTGGCACCGAGGGTGGGGCAGGAGACCTGCGCTGCGATACAAATTTAGAGAATGAACTGTCCGTAAAACAAGAGTGAAATATATCACGGATGCCTTAACTTGTCCGTTATGATCAGTTTAGTGACTAAACTTATAAAATACATAAAAATGATGCTATAACTTGTCTACATGGTGCACATACGGTGCCCCTGCATGTACACCATCGTATGCGTTGTCCGCTTGACGTGACAGGTGGTGGCTGGCCCATATATCAATGGGTGTAAGCTCCAGTGAAATGCATGGAGTTTTTTCTTGCAGAAAACTGGCTGAGGTTTAGTTAAGTGTTATAATAAGCCTTTGCTCGTATGATAATAACAGCAAAAAAAAAAAAGAAATGTGTCGGTTTTTAGGAGAATAAAATATGTCAATGAATGGGTATCCCACATCCTATCTTCAGGCCACGCGGACTAACATAAGTACTTTATGTACAACAGTTAAATATAATAATTATCAATATGTGATTATTGTCCATTTAAATTATTTTTCTATGTTTATTATTGTGTAGTTTGAAGAGATATGTGGATTTAAATAGTTTAATGTATTTTATAAAATATTTTTTTATCTTCATTCAGGACCACAAGCACACATAATTATTGTGTCTATTAATTGTACTTTTAGAATACATAATTATTAAAATCAACAAATTGTATTTTAAAAACTGTTCAATGTATATTCCAAATTATTGTGTACAAACAATATATTCTATAAACGCGTTAAAAGATATTTGTAAAAATATAATAATAATTTTACATATTTTTTAAATACATGTTGAACATTGTATGAAATACATGTTGTAATTTTTTCAGGATGCATGACGAAATTTTTGCAAAAACACGTTTACAATTTCTTAATATAGTGAGAATTTTCCGAAATATGTAGATTTTTTCAAAATGCACTAACATTTTAAAAGTTTATGGCATGTAATATGTTGAATAGATCTTTCTTTTTCAAACATGAGATTTTTTTTAATTTTTTCTAAATGGCTATTCTGGACAACTATTCTTTTCGTATGTCGGTGAAGACGACACCTATGGGATCGGAGGGATCTTTTTACGGTTCGGCGGGGAAGAAGGCTCGCATAGAGAGCAGATCTGATGAACAACGTGCGGGATTTTACTCAGGTTCGGACCGCAAAGATGCGTAAAACCCTATTCCTGCTTGGTTGTATTGGATGGGTTCTAGCTCAGGTTCTGGGAGCGCTACAATATGCAGCCGCTACTCATGCAGAATGGGCCCGAGAGGATCTCAAAGTCCAAAAGTCTAAAAGTCCAAAAGTCCAAAAGTCCTCTACCGTATCGTCCTGGGCCTCCTTTTATACTTAGAAGGGAATCCCAACAGTGGCGTACAGTGCGTACACAGGATGTACAGAGCTACAGTACTATCATGCCTAACACTGACGGTGTAGGGCAAGCGCATTTAATGCACCGTCAGGCATCTCTGACTGTATACGGGACGGGACAGGAGTCCGTCCCATCGGCGTCGCCTAGCCTCTCCATCGCCGGCGCCACGACACGTGCCCAGGCGGGGCGACACCTGGCCTCTGCGCTGGCAGGGTCTTGCCGGGGCTTCCCCTTGCCGGGTCCTGCCGGGGCTTCGTCTTGCCAGGGGTTTGAAGGTCATCCCGGCAAGATCTTGTCTTTGGTCTTGATTCTGCTGTATTTGTATCTAGCAGATCCCTGTCGGGCCTTGTCGCCAGGATGGCTACTACTGCCCGTGCACGAGTAAGGGACACTGGAGAGCCCAAAACTCTAGTGCACCGACACCGTAGTGGTTATAACACATGTTGCAGGTTATGCGCCCATTTACTACGTTTGAATCCTGCCAACGCATCCTTTTTTCTTATTATTATTTTATACCATGTGTTGATATGCGGGACCCATACCTGACATGTGGGATCAATACAGTTCAGCATATTAGATAAAACGTGAGGGCCTTTTCAAATTTTATTTAAAATGCAAAGAGTTTTTTTTAAAACAACCATCACACTCATCTCACAGTTACCGACATGTGGGCTAACGCCACACTGGCACACCATGTGGGCAGTGCGTACGCCTGAATACGGACGGAGACATCGTATTTGAATGCTCGGGCAAGTTACGACACTAGTTTTATGTATTTTACAAGTTCAGGCATCAAAGTGATCATTTCGTACAAGTTAAGACATCCATGATGTGTTTAACTCTTCTACTGTGTATTTAACTCTTCTACCGGCTAACCCTTTCGTGTAACGTTCAAGATGTAGGCGCTATCGTTTTGATAGGTGCTACACTTACAACCAACATGGCGTGACACGGCCAGGTCAGGACACACACCTGGTTGTGTCAAGCATTTATCTTATACGCCACACATTAACTTCGAGAATTTTAAGCTCATTCCATCCTTCATATGCTCTATGTTGTTCTTTAGCTCTGGCAATAGGCAAATACTAAGTTTTTAGAGTAGCGTCTATGAGTTAGACGCTATCCAACACATCGTACTGCCTTTTCCTTAGACGCTATGATAATTAAACGACATGTTCAGAGAGCAACATATATCATTTCTTAATGGACAGGGTAATAGTTAGTGACACAATGACAGTCCATTCCTGCAAACTCCACACTCACAAATTAATATTCAACTTTTTTGCAGCATTTTTAGCAGATTCAACATCCTCAAAGCTATTGAAGTCTACTCCTATTGCTTCTTCGACAAGATGATGGATGGTTTCCCTTCTCCATAGTCTTTCTTAGAGATTTCAGTTCCCCGCTTCATAGTAAATGTGTTAATTCATGAAGCGAAAAGAATACGGATATAAGCATATACATGTGCTTTAAGTATAATGCATTGAGTGTACATGTGTACAGTGCCAACCTGCATAGGGAAATCGAGGTCAAGCAATTAAGACCCAAAACCAGACTACTAGTAGAGCATCATTGATGGCAAGAACAAAAGCCAATATGTTCCACTTCAATAAAAACGACAACTAGAAAATGAGGTGTAGTAAAGAAGTGGTATGAGCAACAAATAACGCCATGATTTTGTTGTGATGATTGTCTTGATAATTCGGATCTACTCACATAATGCAGTAAAATATATTCTCATACTATAGATAGACTCGAAACACATTACCTGATAATCAACCTTAAGCTTTTCAGTCATAGCCATAGCACGTCGAGTTACAATTTTTTCAGCCAAATTCATCATGCTTTCATAGTCTCAAAATGCTTCGTACATCTAGCTTCCAAATATAAGGGACCAAGTGAGACCTTATTTAAAGTAGCGCATTCTGGAAGAAAAAAAGGGAGAAGAGAAAGGGACGTCAAAAATGGGAAGGTAGAGATGGATCAATTAAGCTACAAGATACCTCCCTAAAAAAGGAGTCCTAAACAATGAAATAAAAAAAATATGAAATAATAGGATCATTTACTTCAATGATGGTAAATCCAGGATTATGACGAGTAGAGATGCCTTCATTTAAGAATATTCTTCCAATTTCATAATTTTTTTGGGCCCTTCAAACTGTTTCAGTTATCATAGTGTCTAAGGGAAAGGTGCTATGATGTGTTGGGTGGCATCTAACTCACAGACGCTACTCTAAGAACTTAGTGTTTAAACATTGTCGGGGCTAAAGAGCAACATAGAGCATATGAGGGTTGGGCTGAGCGGAAAAATTCTCTAAGTCTATAGCATCTAAGACAAAGGCTTCACACAATAAAGTGTAGCAAAGAGACGAAAGGCTTCACACAATCAGGTTTAGTCCCTGACCTGACCATGCCACGCCATGTTGGCAGGGAGTGTAGTGCCTGTCAGAACGGCGCTACCCCCATGGAGCATAGCGCCTACGTGTTGGGCTACCCAAAAGGGTTAGCTGGATGAAATTGTTTCGCAAACAGTTCATTTTGTAATTTTGTTTCGTCTCTGGATCAATTTTGTCGATTTTGCCATCGACCGGAGGAACGATGTGCGGCGTCGGCAAGCGAGCTTGTCTTCTTGGTAAGGATTCGTCGTCTTGCGGTCAAATTCAATGTCTTTACACTTTTGCAAAAGTTGAGTCAGATCTAACCTCACTTTCACAAAAATTAGGCATTTGACCCTTCTTCGTACCGCCACCCTACCACTAGCCCCCCCCAATAGTAGGGTAACAGTAGGATGCTGACGGCCGCGAGAGCTAGTGCGTGAAAGAGGGCCTACCGCTAAGGACCCAGGCGGTAGGATGATATACCCTACCGCCAAGGACCTTGGCAGCATGGTCCTGAAGTGGATAAGTGATTGTGAGTGAATGGGTGGGCACCCACCCACCATTCAACCCCAATCTCCTTCTTCCCCGAGATCCATCTCTCTATCCCCACCCAAGAATCCACTTAGATCTCTCTTCATTACTTGAGATTTGTCCGGTGGATCTAAAGCTTTTTCATCACTCAAGGTACCTCTCTCATTCTCCCTTCTTTTGGTTGGTTGAAGCCATCTACTTTTTTGGATTGCTCACATTTTTCAAACCCTAGTTCTTGCTCTTGTTGTAGTGAAATCGATGAATATGATGCATTTTAGGCTTATATTTGTGCTTGACTATGTACTGTGTGCGTACCATTTGTTGGGGTAGCAAGATCTAGTATTAGGTTTGGTGGTTTTGTTAGGGCAAGGGTTGGTGTTAAGGTCATGGTTATGGTTGGTGGTGGCCATGATTGGTGTTAGGGCAAAAGAGTGAAAGAAAGAAGCGCATACGGTGCCACATACAAGGAAAAACTTATGGCCATGATTGAGGCCAATAAGGTGTTGGTGACTGAACGCAAAGAAGAGAAGATGATGAGGTAGAATGAGCTCAAGATGTTGGAGCATGAGAAATGGAAGGCCGAGTTGGTGACTGCAGAGAGATAGTTGAAGGCAAAGGAGCGTAGACTTGCACTTGAGGAGGAGAGGCTTCGTGATGCCAAGAAAGCCGAAGATCATGCTATCATGTTCATGAATCCAACCACAATGGATGCACGTGAGGAGGAGAGACCTCACCCGCGGAGAGATCTTAACCCAAACTGAATGCTCTCTTCAAATTGGTGGGGGTGGTGGGGGCGAAGGCCAAGGGGATGGTGGTGGTGGTGGTGACAATGTTAGAGAGGATGGTGGTAGTGATGGCGATGGTTTTTCTTCGACAAGGACATTGTTTGAGTTCGTGTATGCCATTTGTTGGCTCGATCCACAAAATAAATATGGTATGTTTATGATGATTTTTGGATCAAACTTTGTGTTTGAAGTGATGCCTTTCGGATGAACTATGCATGTTTCAATTTGAAAATCGTGAGGATGAAACTATATGCTTGTTAACGGTTATGTAATGGCCTGCATGTTTTATGGCATGTATTGTGAAGTGTTTGCAGTCCATGCAGATAGGACACAAAATCTATACAACTTTTTTACTCCACTAAATTTAGGGGATGACTAGCTGCAGCCATCTATGAAGGAGTATCGCCAGTTCTTTTGAGCCCTCCTGTGGAAATAAGCTCCTGTGAAAATAAGCTCCAAATAAGCTCCTGTGAAAATAAGCTCCAGATAATAAGCTAGCCAATTCTTTTCGGTGCCTTTTTTCAGCTTATATATGGTATGATTAGTGAAAAGTTGGGCTCGATGGTGAGACGAGGGGTTGGGCTCGATGGTGGGACGAGGGGTTGGGATCGGTGGTGGGACGAGGGGTTGGACTCGATTCTAAGTGAGCTTCTGCGCGAAGCTGCTCATCCCCCCAGCTTTTTTCCATTGCAAAGGGGACTCCGATGAAAATAAGTTAAGCTAGCTTATCAAAAACGAGTTCTTTTGGGCTTCTAGCTTATTTTGACAATAAGCTGAAATAAGCTAGAAAAGAACTAGCCCTAAGTTTACTCCACTAACTAAACTCGGCCAAATCCTCCTCTATTTTTCAGGCTATCGGCTAGAGTTGCTCTTAGGCCTTTGATTACTTAAGCACGTGCATGCTTTTGATAGTTTTTGTTAGAGTTGCATACACCATCCAACACACCTCCCATGCCTTTTCATTTTATCTTCAAATTTGAATCTACTATATTTTTTGAACCAAATTCAATTTATATTATTTGCCTATTAGTGTTCCTTGCAGCGAAGACTTTCAAACACGACCATCCTTAAATACATTTTGGTAACTTTAGTTATTCTTGTCAAGTTTTAAATATTAAAATTTCAATCGGTATCCAAAACCTTGGTTGGTACTAGTACAAACTGAAGCCACAACAAACAAAAGACATACACATGATGGACGCCCAAAAATGACAGCAGGAGCCGATAATAGTGACCTTATTTTTGGTCGCTAAGGGATGTAACCAATCATCTCAGTCCCTATACGAAGTTATACTACTACTATTAGTTTATCCACTACTCATGTTCCTACGCATTTTGGATCATACTTGGAACAAAATTCCATGTTCGGTCTATGTATCAGTCAAAGCCAGTCCAGCTGCTCCGTAAAGCTTTACCCAACAGGCGTGGAATTTTCAGAGAACATGCTTTCTAGCCCTGCTTTCAGAAAGCAATTGTCTCACGGGAGAAACCAACAGTGTCATGCAAATGCAGCAAAGGAAGAAATCCCGCAAGAACCTGCGATAAACGAAACAACAGGTGAGCTATGTTCATCTCTCATCACAGTTGTTTACTCAATGCTTGTCTAACCCAATTGTTTTGCCCCTGTGTGTCTTCTTCTCGTCCTTCCTGTGCAAGTCCAGCCTTCAACACCAACTTGAGTCGCGAGCAACCTTGCCCCTTGGTTTCCACGGATGCTTCGAGCCCTATTTGGATGTATGTTTACAATTGCTTTCAGAATGCCTTTTGTGGTTCACATTGGACCCTTCAAGCAAGCATATCCGTCCTAAGCATGCCATCAGGTGGATCATCGCTCCTGCCTGCCTCCCCTGCGATCGCTTGTTGCTTCCTACGTCGCCGAGTGTTGATGCAGAGGACACCAAGCTTTAGACGACATGCCAATAGAGTGGTACTATTAAGTGGTACCAAAAAACTCCCACACTTGGATTCCTATTAACTATTTAGTTTATTATCAACCCAATATCTACTATTTTTAACCTTACAGGGGATATGTCAAATGCAAAGGACAGCAGTGTATCAAGTGTAATGAAGTGTAAATGCCTAATATTCTATTTCCGCCGTCCCAAAAAATAAGTGAAGTGGTTATAGTTCAAATTTCACGAAATTTGAACTAATACCACGGCACTTATGTTGGAACAACGGAAGCTTTTTCTTACGGATGGACCGATCCTGGTAGTTCAGACTGACGGTTAGATGGTTGTTCGCTTGTATGTTTATTTTCCTTCCCCACTCAAAAACAAGTGTTACATAATGTTCTTCAATTCAAATAGGTATGACCCCGTCCATCCTTCCAGAACTAGGCACCTGCTTCAGAATGAGAATCTTCAACCTAGATCGTTCCTTCAGTTTAACAAAATAAAACAAAATCTTACTTGTCTAAATGTTTGTTCTGGTTCTTGGAGAGGACAACACAATGCATGCCAGTCCAAAGAAATAGTATTATGGAAGACAAAAGCCATGTCGAATCTTGGAATGGAGAGGGCAGAGGGGGATTGTGAAGCAATAGTTGTGGTGAGTAAAGAAAACACAACAGATATTCAATAGGATATTGTAGAACTGAAGATATCCATTTAAAGTACATGGAGAGAAGAAGTGATTTGCACATAAAACGAATTACATAGATCATTTTTATTTCCAAATTTTAGAACTTTGCAAAAACATGCAATTTGATTTGGGGAAGAAAATGCCATGTTCTTCATTTATATTGAAAGAAAATAAAATATACATGTGATCCCATAAGGGAACAACAGTGTAGAACTTAAAATGCACGCATAACTACAACATCAATTAAAAGACACAGATGAAATGCTTTTTTCATTATAAACACAAATAGTAGTGTAGAGAGAATCATGACCATTGTTGCAACTATAAATCAAACAAGCATGAGCACCGTTACGGATTATTTATCCAAGATCCTACAAACAAAACCAGGAACTGAATGAGGTGTCCCTTAGCTTTAGCTGTACTTGAAGACAGCAAATCTGCTAAGGAGCAAACTATCAAATACCTGCAGGTTTATCCAGTTGAGATCAGCCCGACATTGGTAAATGACAGCAGCATAATCCATGTCCGGTCAGGCGGCACAGCACGGTGGAATTGACACACGACAGTAAAAACAGCAACAAATTAGTTATGTACTACATTACTCCCTCTGAGTTCCTAAATATAAGACTTTTTAGAGATTTCACTATAAACTACATACGGAGCAAAACGAGTGAATCTACATTTTAAAATATGTCTATATACATCCGTGTGTAGTCTATAGTGAAATCTCTAAAAGGTCTTATATTTAGAAACGGAGGAAGTATAAATTAAGAAGCATATAATAACACCAAGATTTCCCTGTTCCATCAATACTCAATTAGTACATGGGAGTGACCATAATATAAAACTAAAGCAAGAAAGCACAAAAGGGACTTACGCCACCAGCCGACCCCTCCTCCTCCCTCCCAACCCTAGCCGCCCCCGGCCTCACTCCCTCCCCCTCCCTTCCTCGCCACCGCCTGAGGCAGCCGCCGAGCAAGCTCGGGGCGCCAAGGATGGTGGCGGCGGGGCCTCGGCTGTCCTGTCTCTGCGTGGGGAACTCCGGATCTGGAGCGGCGGCTCCATTGGCGAGGCACGACATGCTAGCAACCGTGCGGGCCGTGGATCTGGTGTCCCGTCCGCACGGGCGGCGGGATCCAGTGGTCGTTGGCGACTGGCGGCGGATTTTGCGGTGGCCGGTGCGCGCGATCTGGCGCCTCCCTCCTCCCCTGTTCGGCGTGCGGGCTAGCCTGGTCGGGCCACGCTTCCTTTGGTCGCCGATTCTATACAAGAGGCGCTGCTGGTGGCGTGGATCTAGTTCGGGGGAAATCCCTGGTCGTCCATGGCGGCCGCGTCGACGGCGACGCCTGAGGGCGCCGTTCCCCTCCTTGGAGGCGTCGGTATGGACTGATCCCCTCACTTCCCCTTCCCCTAGATCTCCCGGGGGAAAGCCCTAACTTTGTTGGGCGGCGACGGTGCTCACGACGTCGTTCCCTTCTTGAAGACGCCGCTTTGGAACCTTAGGACTGGGTGGGGCTTGTGGATGGTGGGCGACGGCGGTGGTGCGGCCCTATCCTAGCATGGATCTGCTGTTGGGGAACGTAGTAGTAATTCAAAAATATTCCTACGTGTCACCAAGATCAATCTATGAAGAAACCAACAACGAGCAAAGGGGGAGTGCATCTTCATACCTTTAAAGATCGCAACGTGGAAGCGTTACAAGAACACGGTTGGTGGAGTCATACTCGCAGCGATTCAGATCGCGGTTGATTCCGATCTAAGCGCCGAACAACGGTGCCCGGTGACGTCTCCTACGCCTTGATCTAGCAAGGAGGAAGGAGAGGTTGAGGGAGAGATCCAGCAGCACGACGGCGTGATGACGGTGGAGCTGCGTGGTACTCCGGCACGGCTTCGCCAAGCGCTACGGAGGATGAGGAGGAGGAGGGGTAGGGCTGTGCCGAGAGAGAGAGAGAGAGATCTGTTGTGTGCAGTCCCAAAAACCCTCCACTATTTATAGGAGGAGGAGGAGAGGGGGCGCACCCTCTAGGGTTCCCACCCTAGGGCGGCGTCCAGCCTTAGATAACCCTTGGGGCTGGCGGCCAAGAGGGGGGAGAGGGGGTACGGCAGCCCTAGGCGCCCTAGGGTGGGCCTAGGGCCCATCTGCGCTAGGGCTTGCCCCCTTGCTCCTTTGTTGCGCCTTGGGCCTGGTGGGAGGCGCACCAGCCCACCCAGGGGCTGGTTCCCTCCCACTTTTGGCCCATGCAAGCCTCTGGTGCCAGTGGCCCCTCACGGTGGACCCCCGGAACCCTTCCGGTGGTCCCGGTACGTTACCGGTGATGCCCGAAACACTTCCAGTGAACAAATCCTCACTTCCTATATATGAATATTCACCTCCGGACCATTCCCGAACTCCTCGTGATGTTCGGGATCTCATCCGGGACTCCGAACAACCTTTGGTAACCACGTACACAATTTCCCTATAACCCTAGCGTCATCGAACCTTAAGTGTGTAGACCCTACGTGTTCGGGAGACATGTAGACATGACCAAGACACCTCTCCGGTCAATAACCAACAACGGGATCTGGATACCATGTTGGCTCCCACATGCTCCACGATGATATCATCGGATGAACCACGATGTCGCGGGTTCAATCAATCCCGTATGCAATTCCCTTTGTCCATCGGTATGTTACTTGCCCGAGATTCGATCGTCGGTATCCCTATACCTTGTTCAATCTCGTTACCGACAAGTCTCTTTACTCGTTCCGTAACACATGATCCCAAGACTAACTCCTTAGTCACATTGAGCTCATTATGATGATGTATTACCAAGTGGACCCAGAGATACCTCTCCGTCACATGGAGTGACAAATCCGAGTCTCGATTCGTGCCAACCCAACAGATACTTTCGGGGATACCCGTAGTGTACCTTTATAGCCACCCAGTTACATTGTGATGTTTGGCACACCCAAAGTATTCCTACGGTATCCAGGAGTTGCACAATCTCATGGTCTAAGGAAATGATACTTGACATTAGAAAAGCTTTAGCAGACGAACTACACGATCTTGTGCTATGCTTAGGATTGGGTCTTGTCCATCTCATCATTCTCCTATGATGTGATCCCGTTATCAATGACAACCAATGTCCATGGTCATGAAACCGTGACCATCTATTGATCAACGAGCTAGCCAACTAAAGGCTCACTAGGGACATGTTGTGGTCTATGTATTCACA
The DNA here is from genome assembly GCA_022496015.1 of Hordeum marinum. Taxonomy (NCBI): domain Eukaryota; kingdom Viridiplantae; phylum Streptophyta; class Magnoliopsida; order Poales; family Poaceae; genus Hordeum; species Hordeum marinum. Next base: position 506,193,613 of record CM039678.1, on the reverse strand, counting down.
CATGTATTACGGTTTCCGGTTAATACAATTATAGCATGAACAATAGACAATTATCTCGAACAAGGGAATATAATAATAACCATTTTATTATTGCCTCTAGGGCATATTTCCAACAGTCTCCCACTTGCACTAGATTTAATAATCTAGTTACATTGTGATGTATCAACCACCCATAGAGTTCTGGTGTTGATCATGTTTTGATCGTGAGAGTGGTTTAGTCAACGGATCTGCGACATTCAAATCCGTATGTACTTTACAAATGTCTATATCTCCTTCCTGAATGTAATCACAAATGTATTTAAGCGGCGCGTGATGTGTCTTGTCTTCTTGTGAAACCTGGGCTCCTTAGCAAGGGCAATAGCTCCAGTATTGTCACAGAATAGAGTCATAGGGCCCGACGCATTGGGAATCACTCCTAAGTCGGTGATGAACTCCTTCATCCAAACTCCTTCCTTTGATTTTTCCGAAGCATCTATGTACTCCACTTCACATGTAGATGCCACCACGACACTTTGCTTGCTGCTGCACCAGCTGACAGCCCCTCCGTTCAAAATATACACGTATCCGGTTTGTGACTTGGAGTCATCCGGATCTATGTTGAAGCTAGCATCGACGTAACCCTTTACGACGAGCTCTTCGGCACCTCCATATACGAGAAACATGTCCTTGGTCCTTTTCAGGTACTTCAGGATTTTCTGCCCCTGTCCAGTGTTCCGCTCCGGGATCACTTTGGTACCTCCCTACCAAACTTATGGCAAGGTTCACATCAGGTCTGGTACACAGCATGACATACATAATAGAGCCTATGGCTGAAGCATAGGGGATGACACTCATCTTTTCTCTATCCTCTGCCGTGGTCGGGCATTGAGTCGTACTCAATCTCACACCATGTAACACAGGCAAGAACCCCTTCTTGGACTGATCCATATTGAACTGAGGTGTGCCAGGCGGCATGAGTTGTGAAACAATTCCACATTTCCTTAGGTGCGTGCCAAACTCGTGACTCAAATATTCTCCGCCACGATCAGATCGTAGACACTTTATTTTCCTGTCACGTTGATTCTCTACCTCACTCTGAAATTCCTTGAACTTTTCAAAGGTTTTAGACTTGTGTTTCATTAAGTAGACATACCCATATTTGCTCAAGTCATCAGTGAGGGTGGGACATAATGATAGCCACCACGAGCCTCAACGCTCATTGGACCGCATACATCGGTATGTATTATCTCCAACAAGTCAGTTGCTCGCTCCATTGTTCCAGAGAACGGAGTCTTGGTCATCTTGCCGACGAGGCATGGTTCACACGTGTCAAATGATTCAAAATCAAGAGACTCCAAAAGTCCATCAGCATGCAGTTTCTTCATGCGTTTGACACCAATATGACCAAGGAGGCAGTGCCACATGTAAGTGGGACTATCATTATCAACCTTACATCCTTTGGTACTCACACTATGAACATGTGTAACATCACGTTCGAGATTCATCAAAAATAAACCATTGACCTGCGGGTCATGACCATAAAACATTTCTCTCATATAAATAGAACAACCATTATTCTCATATTTAAATGAGTAGCCATCTCGCATCAAATGAGATCCAGATACAATGTTCATGCTCAAAGCTGGTACTAAATAACAATTATGAAGGTTTAAAACTAATCCCAACGGTAGATGTAGGGGTAGTGTGCCGACGGCGATCACATCGACCTTGGAACCATTCCCGATGCGCATCATCACCTCGTCCTTCACCAGTCTCCCCTTATTCCGTAGCTCTTGCTTGGAGTTGCAAATGTGAGCAACTACACTGGTATCAAATACCCAGGAGCTAATACGAGTGCTGGTAAGGTACACATCAATAACAAGTATATCACATCTACCTTTAACGTTGCCGGCCTTCTTATCCGCTAAGTACTTGGGGCAGTTCCGCTTCCAGTGACCGGTACCCTTGCAATAAAAGCACTCAATCTTAGGCTTGGGTCCATTCTTGTTCTTCTTCCCGGCAACTTGCTTACCGGGAACAACAACTACTTTGCCGTCCTTCCTGAAGTTCTTCTTACCCTTGCCTTTCTTGAAGCTAGTGGTCTTACTGACCATCAACACTTGACGTTCCTTTTTGATTTCCACCTCCGCTAATTTCAGCATCAAATACTGTTGGGGAACGTTGCATGGGAAACAAAAAATTTCCTACGCACACGTAAGATCTATCCATGGTGATGAGCATATATGAGATGGAGAGTGGATCTACATACCCTTGTAGATCGCTAAGCAGGAAGCGTTAAGAAACGTGGTTGGTGTAGTCGAACGTCTTCGCGATCCAAATCGCCGATTGTCCTGCGATCTCATCACGATCCGTCCCGCGATCCGATCACGATATGTCCCATGAACTCATAATGATACATCCCACGATCTCATCATGATCCGTCCCACGATCTCATCACGATCTGTCCCGCGATCTTGATCATGGCCCTTCCGATCTAGCGCCGAACGGACGACACCTCCACGTTTAGCACACGTACAGCTCGATGACGATCTCCGCCTTCTTGATCCAGCAAGAGGGAGTGGAGAGGTAGAAGAGTTCTCCCGCAGCACGACGGCGCTACGGAAATGGTGGTGTAGCTCTTCCGGCAGGGCTTTGCCTAAGCACTGCAGAAAACTGATCTAGAGGAAAAACTATGCACTAGAGGAGAGGGTAGCACGTGGCAGAAAATCTAGTGCAAAAATCCTAAAACCTCTAGTATATATAAGAGGAAGAGAGGAGGAGGCTTGGCCCTCAAGGGGCCATCCCTAGGCTTCGGCCGAACCAAGGAGGAGAGGAGGATTCCTCCTCCAATCCTGGTAGGACCAGGACTCCTCCTTATTTTGGTCCTTTTGCCTTTTTCCACCTTTTTCTCTTTGGGCTTTTCTTCGAAGCCACATGGGCCTTATGTGAGACTTCCACCAGCCCACTAAGGGCTGGTATTCACTCTCCCACAACACATGTAGTCTTTTGGGTCGAAATACCCCTCCCGATGGTCTCCCGGTACACTACCAGCACTCCGGGTACACTACCGATGAGCCCGAAACTTTTTCGGCGACCAAAATAGGACTTCCTATATATCAATATTTACCTCCAAACCATTCTATAGCTTATCGTGACGTCCGGGATCTCATCCGGGACTCCGAATAACCTTTGGTAACCACCATATATAACTCTATACTACCAAAACATCACCAAATCTTAAGTGTGCAGACCCTGCGGGTTCGAGAACTTTGTAGACATGACCGAGACACCTCTACGGTTAATAACCAATAGCGGAACCTGGATGCCCATATTGGTTCCTACATATTCTATGAAGATCTTTATCGGTCAAACCTCTATGTCAAGGATTCAGTTAATCCCGTATGATGTTCCCTTTGTTCTTCGGTATGTTACTTGCCCGAGATTCGATCGTCGGTATCTTCATACCTAGTTAAACCTCGTTACCGACAAGTCACTTTACTCGTTCTATAATACAAGATCCTGTGACTAACACTTAGTCACATTGCTTGCAAGGCTTGCTGTGATGTTGTATTACCGAGTGGGCCCTAAGATACCTCTCCGTCACACGGAGTAACAAATCCTAGTGTTGATCCATGCCAACCCAAAAGACACCCTCGAAGATACCTGTAGAGTACCTTTATAGTCACCCAGTTACGTTGCGACGTTTCATACACACAAGGCACTCCTCTGGTGTCAGTGAGTTGCATGATCTCATGGTCATAGGAAGAGATACTTGACATGCGGAAAACAGTAGCAATAAACTGACACAGTCATATGCTACATTTGTAGTTTGGGTCTTGTCCATCCCATCATTCTCCTAATGATGTGATCCAGTTATCAAATGACATCTCATGTCAATGGCTAGAAAACCTTAGCCATCTTTGATCAACGAGCTAGTCTATTAGAGGCATACTAGGGACATGGTGTTGTCTATGTATCCGCACATGTATTTGAGTTTCCGATCAATACAATTATAGCATGGATAATAAACGATTATCATGAACAAGGAAATATGATAATAACTAATTTATTAGTGCCTCTAGGGCATATTTCCAACAGTCTCCCAGTTGCACTAGAGTCAATAATCTAGTTCACATCACCATGTGATTCGCATTGTTATGAATCTAACACCTAATGAGTTCTGGGGCTCGATCATGCTTTGCATGTGAGAGAGGTCTTATAGTCAATGGGTCTGCGACATTCAGATCCGTGTGTACTTTGTAAATCTTTATGTCAAACCGTAAACACTGCTACCACACTCCACTTGGTACTATTCCAAATGGCTTCTCCACTATACGTATTCAGATTGCTACTACGAGTCATCCGGATTGGTGTTAAAGCTTGCATCGACGTAACTCTTTACGACGAACTCTTTATCACCTCCATAATCGAGAAACATCTCCTTAGTCTTTTAGTTACTAAGGATAATCTTGACCGTTGTCCAGTGATCCACTCATGGATCACTTTTGTACCCCTTGACAGACTCATGGCAAGGCACACACCAGGTGCGGTACACAACATGGCATAATATAGAGCCTATGGCTAAGGCATAGGGGACGACGTTCGTCCTTTCTCTTTCTTCTGCCGTTGTCGAGCTTTGAGTCTCACTCAACTTCACACCTTACAAATCATGCGAGAACTCTTTCTCTGACTGATCCATTTTGAACTCTTTCAAAATCTTGTCAAGGTATGTATTCATTGAAAGTCTCATCAAGCATCTTGATCTATCTCTATAGATCTTGATGCTCAACAATTAGGTAGCTTTATCCAGGTCTTCCTTTGAAAAACTCTTTTCAAACAACCGTTTATGCTTTCCAAAAATTCTACATCATTTGCGATCAACAATATGTCAACCACATATGCTTACCAGAAACTCTATAGTGCTCCCACTCACTTTATTGTAAATACAAGTTTCTCATAAACTTTGTATAGACTAAAAACTTTGGTCACCTAATCAAAGTGTATATTCCGACTCTGAGATACTTGCTTTAGTTCATAGAAGGATGACTGAAGCTTGCACACCTTTTAGCATCCTTAGGACTGACAAAACCTTGTGGTTGTATCTCATACAACCTTTCCTTAAGGAAGGAAACAATGTTTTGGCATCCATCTGCCAGATTTCATAATTGAAAAATGCAGCAACTGCTAACATAATTCCAACAGACTTTAGCATCACTACGAGTGAGAAAGTCTCATCGCAGTCAACTCCTTGAACTTGGCGGAAACTTCTTTGTGACAAGTCGAGCTTTATAAATGGTGACATTCACCATCAGCGTCTGTCTTCATCTGAAAGGTCCATTTGTACTCAACGACCTGCCATCCAATGAGCAAGTCTACCAAAGTCTATACTTGGTTTTCATACATGGATCTTTTCTCGGATTTCATGGGCTCTAACCATTTGTCAGAATCCGGGCCCATCATCGTTTCTCCATAGCTCGTAGGTTCATCGTTGTCCAACAACATGACCTCCAAGACAGGGTTGTCGTACCGCACAGGAGCAGTACACATCCTTGTCGACCTACGAGGTTCGATAGTAACTTGATCCAAAGCTTCATGATCATCATCATTTATTTCCTCTTCAACTGACGTAGGTTCCACAGAAACATCTTTCTACGCTGCGCTACTCTCTGGTTGAAAGAAAGGTTCAACAACCTCATCAAGTTCTATCTTCCTCCCACTCAATTCTTTCGAGAGAAACTTTTTCTCGGGAAAGGACCCATTTTAGCAACAAACACTTTATGCTTGGATCTGAGATAGAAAGGTTCACCCAACTGTTCTTAGGGTAATCTATGAAGATGCATTTGTCCGCTTTGGGTTCGAGCTCATTAGGTGAAAACATTTTTCCACACAAGCGTCGCAGCCCCAAACATTAAGAAACGACAGCTTAGGTTCTATCAAACAATAATTCACATGGTGTCATCTCAACGGATTTAGATGGTGCCCTCTTTAAAGTGGATGTAGTTGTCTCTAATGCATAACCCCAAAGTTATAGTAGCAAAATGATAAGAGACATCATAGCACGCATAATGTCCAATAGAGCACAACTATGACATTCGGACACACCATCACACTATGGTGTTCCAGGTAGCGTGAGTTGTGAAACAACTTTCACATTGTCTAAAGTTGTATGCGAAACTCATAACTCAGATATTCACCTCCACGATCATATCACAGACATTTTTATCTTCTTGTCACGATGATCTTTAAACTTCACTCTGAATTTGCTTGAACCTTTTAAACGATTCAGACTTGTGTTTCATTAAGTAAAATACACTATATCTACTCAAATCATCAGCGAAGGTAAGAAAATAACGATATCCATCGCATGCTACAAGACTCATTGGATTGCATACATCAACATGTATCATTTCCAATAAGTCACTTGCCCGCTCCATCAATCCAGAAAACGGGGTCCTTAGTCATCTTGCCTAAGAGGCATGGTTCACATGTCTCAACCGATTCGAAATCGAATGAGTCCAAAGATCCATCAGCATGGAGTTTCTTCGTGCGCTTTATACTAATATGACATTTAGCGGTAGTGCAACAAGTATGTGGTACTATCATTATTAACTTTGTTTCTTTTGGCATCAATGTTATGAACATGTGTATTACTACGATCAATATTCAACAAACCATTCTCACTGGGTGCATGACCATTGAAGGTATTATTCATGTAAACAGAATAACAATTATTCTCTAACTTAAATGAATAACCGTGTTGCAATAAATACGATCTAATCACGTTCATGCTCAACGCAAAACACCAAATAAGATTTATTTAGGGTTCGTCACTAATCCCGAAGGTAGAGAGAGCGTGCGATGTTGATCACATCAACCTTGGAAACATTTCCAACACACATCGTCACCTCACCTTTAGCTAGTTCTCCGTTTATTCCGTAGCTTTTATTTTGAGTTACTAACATTTAGCAACCGAACCGGTATCCAATACCCAGGTGCTACTAGGAGTACTAGCAAGGTACACATCAATAACACGTATATCAAATATACTTCTGTCAACGTTGCCAGCCTTCTTATCTACCAAGTATCTAGGGTTGTTCCTCTTTAGCGTCTGCTCTCCTCATAATCGAAGCACTTAGTCTCGGGTTTGAGTTCAACTTTGGGTTGCTTCACTGGAGCAGCTGACTTCCATCCATGAAGTTTCCCACCTTGCCCTTCCCCTTCTCGAAACTAGTGGTTTTACTAACCATCAACACTTGACGCTCCTTCTTGATTTCTACCTTCGCGGTGTCAAACATCACAAACAGCTCAGGGACCATTATTTCTATCCTTGGCATTTTATAGTTCATCACCAAGTTCTAGTAGCTTAGTGACAGTGACTTGGAGAACTATATCAATCACTATCTTATTTGGAAGATTAACTCCCACTCGATTCAAGCGATTGTAGCACCCAGACAATCTGAGCACATGCTCAACGATTGAGCTATTCTCTTTTATCTTGCAGGCAAATAATCTTGTTGGAGATCTCATATCTCACAACACGGGCACGAGCCTGAGATCCTAATTTCAGCTTTTAGAACATCTCATATGTTCTGTGACGTTCAAAACGTTTCGAAGCCTCAATTCTAAGCCGTAATGCATGACACACTAAACTATCAAGTAGTCAGCAAAAGGCGCCTGTCAAATGTTCACAACATCTATAGACGATGCTAGAGGGTGTGGCGCACCAAGCGGTGCATTAAGGACATAAGCCTTCTATGCAGCAATGAGGACAATCCTCGGATCACGGACCCAGTCCGCAATATTGCTACCATCATATTTCAACTCTATTTCTCTAGGAACATATAAAAATTCAAGGGAGCTACAGCGCGAGAAAGTAATCTACAACATAATTTGCAAGGACACAACTGACTATGTTCATGATAATGAGTTCAATTAATCATATTACGAGAGGGAGAGTGGATCTACATACCCTTGTAGATCGCTAAGTGGGAAGCGTTAAGAAATGCGGTTGGTGTAGTCGAACGTCTTCGCGATCCAAATCGCCGAGCATCTCGCGATCTCATCATGATCCATCCCGTGATCCGATCACGATCCGTCCTGCGAACTCATCACGATACGTCCCATGATCTCATCAAGATCCGTCTCGCGATCTTGATCACGGTCCTTCCGATCTAGCGCCGAACGGACGACACCTCCGCGTTTAGCACACGTACAGCTCGATGACGATCTCCGCCTTCTTGATCCAGCAAGAGGGAGCAGAGAGGTAGAAGAGTTCTCCGGCAGCGCGATGGAGCTGCGGTAATGGTGGTGGAGCTATTCCGGCAGGGTTCGCCTAAGCACTGTAGAAAACCGATCTAGAGGAGAAACTATGCACTAGAGGAGAGGGTAGCACGTGGCAGAAAATCTAGTGCAAAAACCCTAAAACCTCTAGTATATATAAGAGGAAGAGAGGAGGAGGCTTCGCCCTCAAGGGGACAGCCCTAGGATTCGTCCGAACCAAGGAGGAGAGGAGGATTCCTCCTCCAATCCTAGTAGGACTATGACTCCTCCTTATTTTGGTCTTTTTGCCTTTTTCCACCTTTTTCTCTTTGGGCTTTTCTTCCCAGCTGTATGGGCCTTATGCGGGACTTCCACCAGCCCACTAAGGGATGGTATTCACTCTACCACAGCCCATGTAGCCTCTTGGGTCGAAATACCCCTCCCGATGGTCTCCCGGTACACTACTGGCACTCCCGGTACACTACCGATGAGCCCGAAACTTTTCCGGCAAGCAAAATAGGACTTCCTATATATCAATCTTTACCTCCGGACCATTCCGGAGCTCCTCGTGACGTCTGGGATCTCATCAGAGACTCCGAAAAACCAACAGTAACCACCATATATAACTCTATACACCGAAACGTCACTGAACCTTAAGTGTGCAGACACTGCGGGTTCGAGAACTATGTAGACATGACCGAGACACCTCTACGGTCAATAAGCAATAGTGGGGCCTGGATGCCCATATTGGTTCCTGCATATTCTACAAAGATCTTTATCGGTCGAACCTCTATGTCAAGGATTCAGTTAATCCCGTATGATGTTCTCTTTGTTCTTCGGTATGTTACTTGCCCGAGATTCGATTGTCGGTATCTTCATACCTAGTTCAACCTTGTTACCGACAAGTCCCTTTACTCGTTCTGTAATACAAGATCCCATGACTAACACTTAGTCACATTGCTTGCAAGGCTTGTTGTGATGTTGTATTACCGAGTGGGCCCTAAGATACCTCTCCGTCACACGGAGTAACAAATCCCAGTCTTGATCCATGCCAACCCAACAGACACCCTCGGAGATACCTGTAGAGTACCTTTATAGTCACCCAGTTACGTTGCAACATTTGATACACACAAGGCACTCCTCCGGTGTCAGTGAGTTGCATGATCTCATTGTCATAGGAACAGATACTTGACATGTAGAAAACAGTAGCAATAAACTGACACGATCATATGCTACATTTGTAGTTTGGGTCTTGTCCATCCCATCATTCTCCTAATGATGTGATCCAGTTATCAAATGAAATCTCATGTAAATGGCTAGGAAACCTTAACCATCTTTGATTAACGAGCTAGTCTATTAGAGGCATACTAGGGGCATGGTGTTGTCTATGTATCCACACATGTATCTAAGTTTCCGATCAATACAATTATAGCATGGATAATAAACGATTATCATGAATAAGGAAATATGATAATAACCAATTTATTATTGCCTCTAGGGCATATTTCCAACAAATACAACTCAGGAATGGACTTCTCCATCCCTTGCATATTGTAGTTCATCACAAAGCTCTTGTAGCTAGGTGGAAGCGACTGGAGGATTTTGTCAATAACCGAGTCATCCGAAAGATTAACTCCCAGGTGAGACAAGCGGTTGTGCAACCCAGACATTTTGAGTATGTGCTCGCTGACAGAACTATTTTCCTCCATCTTACAACTGAAGAACTTGTCGGAGACTTTATATCCCTCGACCTGGGCATGAGCTTGGAAAACCATTCTCAGCTCTTGGAACATCTCATATGCTCCGTGTTGCTCAAAATGCTTTTGGAGCCCCGGTTCTAAGCTATAAAGCATGCCACACTGAACCAGGGAGTAATCATCACTATTGTAGTTCACAACGTCTTGAGTTGCTAGGAAAACGGGTGCGTCACCTAGCGGTGCTTCAAGGACATATAATTTCTTGGAAGCTATGAGGATGATCCTCAAGTTACAAACCCAGTCCGTATAGTTGCTTCCATCGTCTTTCAGTTTGGTTTTCTCTAGGAACGCATTGAAGTTGAGGGCAACATTAGCGTGGGCCATTGGATCTACAAGATAGATTGTAAAGACATTTTAGACTAAGTTCATAATAATTAAGTTCACATAATCAAATTATTTAATGAACTCCCACTTATATAGACATATCTCTAGTCATCTAAGTGACACGTGATCCATGTTAACTAGCCCGTGTCCGATCATCACGTGGGACGGACTAGTAATCAATGGTGAACATCTCCATGTTGATCGTATCTTCTATATGACTCATGTTCGACCTTTCGGTCTCCCATGTTCCGAGGCCATGTATGTACATGCTAGGCTCATCAAGTCAACCTAAGTGTATTGCGTGTGTAAATCTGGCTTACACCCGTTGTATGCGAACGTTAGAACCTATCACACCCGATCATCACGTGGTGCTTCGGAACAACGAACCTTAGCAACGGTGCACAGTTAGGGGGAACACATTTCTTGAAATTTTAGTGAGATATCATCTTATTTAAGCTACCATCGTTCTAAGAAAATAAGATGTAAAACATGATAAACATCACATGCAATCATGTAGTGACATGATATGGACAATATCATCTTGCTCCTTTGATCTCCATCTTTGGGGCACCATGATCATCATTGTCACCAGCACGACACCATGATCTCCATCATCGTGTATTCATGAAGTTGTCTCGCCAACCATTACTTCTACTACTATGGCTAATGGTTAGCAATAAAGTAAAGTAATTACATGGTGTTTTTAATTGACATGCACGTCATACAATAAATTAAGAGAAACCCTATGGCTCCTGACAGTTGTCATACTCATCGACATGCAAGTCGTGAATCCTATTACAAGAACGTGATCAATCTCATACATCACATATATCACATCACATCCTTTGGCCATATCACATCACACGGCATATGCTGCAAAAACAAGTTAGATGTTCTCTAATTGTTGTTGAAATTTTTTATGTGGCTGCTATAGGTTTCTTGCAAGAACATTTCTTCCCTACGCAAAACCATAACGTGATATGCCAATTTCTATTTACCCTTCATAAGGACCCTTTTCATCGAATCAGATCTGACTAGAGTGGGAGAGACAGACACCCGCTAGCCACCTTATGTAACAAGTGCATATCAGGCGATAGAACCAGTCTCACGTAAGCATACGTGTAAAGGCGGTCCGGGCCGCTTCATCCCACAATGCCACTGAATCAAGATAAGACTAGTAACGGCAAGCAAATTGACAAAATCGACGCCCACAACAACTTGTGTTCTACTCGTGCATATATTCTATGCATAGACCTAGCTCATGATGCCACTGTTGGGGAACGTAGTAGTAATTCAAAAAAATTCCTACGTGTCACCAAGATCAATCTATGGAGAAACCAGCAACGAGCAAAGGGGGAGTGCATCTTCATACCTTTGAAGATCGCTAAGTGGAAGCGTTACTATGAACGCGTTTGGTGGAGTCGTACTCGCAGCGATTCAGATCACGGTGGATTCCGATCTAAGAACCGAACAACAGCGCCTCCGCGTTCAGCACACGTGCAGCCCGGTGACGTCTGCTACGCCTTGATAAAGCAAGAAGGAAGGAGAGGTTGAGGGAGAGCTCCGGCATCACAACAGCATGGTGACGGTGGAGCTGCGTGGTACCCTGGCAGGGCTTCGCCAAGCGCTACAGAGGACGAGGAGGAGAAGGGGTAGGGCTGTGCCAAGAGAGAGAGAGAGAGAGAGATCTGTTGTGTGCAGCCCCAAAAACCCTTCACTATTTATAGGAGGAGGAGGAGAGGGGGCGCACCCCCTAGGGTTCCCACCCTAGGGAGGCGGCTAGCCCTAGATGGCCCTTGGGGCCGGCGGCCAAGAGAGGGGAGAGGGGGTGTGGCAGCCCTAGGCGCCCTAGGGTGGGCCTAGGGCCCATCTGCGCTAGGGTTTGCCCCCTTGCTCCTTTGCTGCGCCTTGGACCTGGTGGGAGGCGCTCCAGCCCACCCAAGGGCTGGTTCCCTCCCACTTTTCGGCCCATGCGGGCCTTTGGTGCCAGTGGCCCCTCACGGTGGACCCCCGGAACCCTTCTAGTGGTCCCGGTACGTTACCGATGATGCCCGAAACACTTCTGGTGGACAAATCCTCACTTCCTATATATGAATCTTTACCTCCGGACCATTCCAGAACTCCTCGTGATGTCCGGGATCTCATCCGGGACTACGAACAACCTTCGGTAACCATGTACACAATTTCCCTATAACCCTAGCTTCATCGAACCTTAAGTGTGTAGACCCTACGGGTTCGGGAGGCATGTAGACATGACCGAGACACCTCTCCGGGCAATAACCAACAAAGGGATCTGGATACCCATGTTGTCTCCCACATGCTCCATGATGATCTCATCAGATGAACCACGATGTCGAGGATTCAATCAATCCCATATGCAATCCCCTTTGTCCATCGGTATGTTACTTGCCCGAGATTCTATCGTCGGTATCCCTATACCTTGTTCAATCTCGTTACCGGCAAGTCTCTTTACTTGTTCTGTGACACATGATCCCGTGACTAACTCCTTAGTCACATTGAGCTCATTATGATGATGTGTTGCCGAGTGGGCCCATAGATACCTCTCTGTCACACAGAGTGACAAATCCCAGTCTCGATTCGTGCCAACCCACAAGATACTTTCGGGGATACCCATAGTGTACCTTTATAGCCACCCAGTTACGTTGTGACGTTTGGCAAACCCAAAGTATTCCTACGGTATCCGGGAGTTGCACAATCTCATGGTCTAAGGAAATGATACTTGGTATTAGAAAAGCTTTAGTAGACGAACTACACGATCTTGTGCTATGCTTAGGATTGAGTCTTGTCCATCTCATCATTCTCCTAATGATGTGATCCCGTTATCAACGACATCCAATGTTCATGGTCATGAAACCGTGACCATCTATTGATCAACGACCTAGCCAACTAGAGGCTCACTAGGGACATGTTGTGGTCTATGTATTCACACATGTATTACGGTTTCCGGTTAATACAATTATAGCATGAAGTATAGACAATTATCATGAACAACGAAATATAATAATAACCATTTTATTATTGCCTCTAGGGCATATTTCCAACATCTGTGTCTGCTGCTTGGAGATGGACTCACGTAGGTGGAGGTCGTCGTTTGGCGTCATGGTGGCGTCGATGGCGGAGGCACCTGCCAAGGCTGGCACCTCAATCTTCTCTGAAGATGAACTAGTGGAAGATGGTGACGGCGACACATGTGAGTGTGTCAGACCGGTTTGTGTCCTGGACCCGGTATGTGGCTCGGTCGGGGCCTCCGGCTTTAGATGTTATGCTTAGGTGAGAGGTCTGAGTATTTGGCCCAGCTTGCACCCCTTCATTATATGAGTAGGAGTAGCGACAGATGTTGCCAACATGGAGGATTGAGACATATTGTTGTACTACTTTGTAAGGTCCTCAGAAATAATCAATAAAATGACCGCATGCATCTCCCAGATGCAGAGGCCGGGGGTCATCCCTTTTTTCTAAAAAAAAGACCACTTGAATTCGTGAAGCAAAAAGCCAGAAAATAAGTCACCGGAATCATTGTAATAATCCAATTGACTGCCTCGGTCATGATATATATGAGACCTGCAGCCGAACTTGGAGAAGAATGAAGTTGTATTTCCACTTATTGCTTCACCATAGTAAATACGTTCACCATGAGCCGCAGGCATTGAGGCCAAATGAAACATCCACTGAGAAGATACTTGAGATCAATTGGCAGGATGGTAAAACGGCCACAAATATGAAAAAGACCCAAAATTAAGATATCTGCTACTTAGATTACCAGTCCTAGGATACTGTGCTATTCCAAACAAAGGGTGGCATTCTAGTATTGGATGCATAGAGAACTAGATCAACAACGCGCCTTGGCGCGAGGGTGTCGGTCCCAACAATGCGGTCAAGCAAGCAATGCTCAAGTTAGTAGGAATTCAGGTTTAGCATCAAGTCCAATGCGTTCATAAGATTACAAAAGACAGCCACTCAACATGAAGTTCGATACCAAAAGCACAACCACTCTACCTGAAGTTAGATACCAAAAATGTGAATATATAAATAGCAACACCACCATCAGGTGCCAAAGTAGCAACACAACCACCAAACCGTCAACACCATCAACCAATGTTACTCGAGTATCCATAGAAACAGAACATATTGTGGATAGAACCAAATAAAGTTTTCCCATGAATGCAGGAATGCAAAACCAGATGGCAAAGGTAGAGGAACAATGAATTTACTTCATGAACTAATTCGAATCAGTAAAGTTGAGACAGTCAACCTAAGTATTAAACAGTTATATGTTATATATCTGTTCCTTGTAATACATGATCATCAGATAACTAAGGGTCATATAATGTGCTCAGTATACAGATTATGCCCAAACATATACATAGTTACCTATTTTTGCAACAACAAAAGCGACTACTGCTACAGGAGATAGAAATGGAAATACCTCATCATGGACACACCCTCAAATAATACATACAATGTTCTGAAATATAGAGAAGAAATGTAGTCAATGTTCCTAATATATCAATGGAGAAGACCACCTGCATGGTGTGCTTTGGGTGGCTAAGGTGAGGTCAGCATCGTGCGGCCATCCGAAATGCGGTAGTTGGGGTCAGCGCCCGCGTCGAGGAGCTTGCATATCCTTCCTCCACGGGGGCTATCCTCGACCTCTCCTCCTCTGCTAGCAGCCTCCGGAGCGGGGGACTCGGCCAGGATGAGTTCCCCTATTGCCCTCACTGCAGCAGCCGCTCCTCTCCTAGCGAAGATCTATGCTTGTTATGGAATCATGGTAGAGTAACAATAGTGTAATACAAATACTTTAACAACACTAGCAGAAAAAGGCCCATTTGTCCTGGTTCGTAAGGCTCATTTGTCCCGGTTCCGGAACCGGGACTAAATTGTCGGGACTAAAGCCCAAAACCTTTAGTCCCGGTTCTCTTACAAACCGGGACAGAAGGGGCTCCACGTGGCCTCTACGGGGAGCCCAGGCAGGAGGACCTTTAGTCTCGGTTGGTAACACCAACCGGGACCAACAGGCATCCAAGCGTCAGCATCTGGCAGTTGCTTGTTTTTTTATTTTGAAAGGGAGGCGGGTTTAGGGGGTTTTAGAGAGTTAATTTAGGGGTTTTATATTGTTATAGCTAGCTAATTGATATAGAGAAGTGTCCTCTCTTTGTTCATGCTTGGTCGACGCTAGCTACTATAGAGAGAACTCGACACGCTAGCTAGTAAGCAAATGAAGGAACCATTAAGTACAGAAGATCGTCATGAACATATAGAGATAGAAGTGATCGACCTCTCTTTCTCCGAGAGATTGGTCATACAACAAGTTTTCGTATATATATATCCGACGCTACTAGCTACATATATACAATATAAGATCTCTTACAATCCCTAACATCTAATGTCCACTTCCAGATGGTATTCTCCGGTTTTATTTATGACGTGGTCAAGAAAGAATCCCGCCAATTCTTCTTGAATTGCTCGTATGTGATCATGTGGTAGGAGTTCATCCTGCATCTATCACATCTAATTTGAAGAAGGGGGTCAATACATATATATGGTAATAAAATAAAATTGTGAATATTATTGCTGACGCACTTCAAATTGTTTTGTAGAGTAGCCCCGCTTAGGGATCGTCGCGTTGTAGATGAAGTCACAAACGTAGTATCCACATAAATCAGCCCCGTCTTCCTGCCACAAGCACTTTACGAGAAATAGAGTTCAATCAAACTGATAATCAGGCGTGATAAATGGTATTGATTAAACTAGAATCAATGGGAGATGCGCAGAACTAGCTAGTAGTACTTACTTTCGGGTGTGTAAATTGTAGCTCCTTCGGCAGTGCCGGAACAATTGTTGTGAACTCTTTCCAAACCCTGCCAGAAAAAGAAAATAATTACTTGATATCAGGAAATGAACAAATTAAAGTTGACGATATGATGCGATAATGATCGATTGAACTTACTTCTGGAGAATTTTAGTCATGTCCGCATAATTCTGGGGATCTTTTCGTTTCGAGTCTAAGACGATTACTACTCCCAGCTCAAGATGAATCTCTAGCAGAATAAAGTGGAAACTGCGCACGCATGCATAACTCATCAACTACATTACTATAAACCTCGAGTAATAAGGGAAACCGAATATGCACAAGACAGTAACACTCACTTGAAGTTGTAAGGAAAGAGTATTGTCCCTTTGTTTTGATTTTTAAGCAATGATTGTAGCAAGTTCTCCTCGGTTTCAGTGGGCCAATGTTTTATATTATGCTCATGTATGACATTTTGGGTTAATGAACCCAATGTCATAGATTTGTGCTTTTCTGCATTCGACGATCTTCAATCTGCATAATATAGTAGTGAGGATAATTACATATACATGCAATGAAAGAGCTGAGCTATATACATAGAGAGACTTAATTACAGAAGTAGTACTTACAGACAGTAGCAAGTCACGATTGTTTTGTCGATGGCCTTCTGATTGTATAACTGCCATATCTCCTCATATTCAATATTCAACATATCAATTCCAACGAGGTCGTGCTCCTCTTTAACTGACAGTACCAAAGAATCCATCACAGACTCGCGGCAGCTTTGCATGTACCATTCATGGAATCTTCGCATCATCGTTGTTAGAGGAGGATGGCCGGGTTTGACGAGAGGATGCCCGTATCGGTATTTGAATTCATCCACCTCCAACTTCTCAAACAGTACATCATCGCTCAGGTAATCACCAGGTTTGGTACCAAGGACCATCCCTGGATGATTAGAGACGATATCGCTAGAAACCTTAAGCGGGGGGCACGATTGGTTCGCCTGTTCGCCGAGTTGGGGATTTTTTCCCAGTTCTTTGTTTTGCTAACTTTCCATCACCGGAAGTACTTCCCGACCGCCGCGCATCTTGATATGCCTTTTTAATACAACATTCATAGTTGGAATCCGACGGAGGCGGTGGTGGTCGCTTCAGGGCATCAATAGTGCACATCACTTTCACCGGATCTATCTTCTCCTTCGAAGCTGGAGTTTTCTTTGCAAAATGGTCCCTCACCTCGGCCTGACTTATCTCCTTGTTTTCAGACTCGGTCCTCTCATATGGTAACTTTTCCATAGGCTTGAGAGATGGACCGTATGTGTATCCCCTGCTGCCTATGCTTGTACTGCTAGCCACCAGAGCGGCGACAGTTCCCTTCCGTTGTTGCTTACTAGGCGCCGGAGGAGCCACATCGGCGGCGGCTGTCTTCCGCCATTGCCGACGAGGCCAAGGAGGAGGCGCACTGTTCCGCCGTGCCGGAGTAGGCGAAGGAGGAGGCGGAGTGCCTCCACGCGTCGGAGGAGCCGGAGAAGGAGGCGGTGTGTCCTAATTCGCCTGAGGAGAAGGAGGAGGCGGAGGCGTCCACTTTGGAAGCTTGATGTACTCCTTCTGCCATAGACATGTACTCCTCAGGGTACGAACCACCTTATTCTCCTCTTCACCTGTACAGTGGTCAAGCTTGAGCTCCTCAAATTCCGGCATTACTTCATCCACCATCACAACAGCATAGCCATGTGGAATCGGACGCCAGTGAAAAGTTCTGTTGGGTTGAGGAGGTGCAACAGAGCTGATAGCCGCCTTGAAAGTGAGGTTCCGGCATTTTGTCATAAGCTCGCAATGTTGAGCCTCCGTGATAGTATCCACGGGGTAGCTAGGAGACGTGAAATCGGGCTGAACGGGCTCCGTGGAAGCGATGCTGCTTCTCCCTTGAGATGGCGGGGTAGTAGCTTCTGGGGTAGCTTCGTGCCGCTGAGATGGTTGGCCGGCAGCTCGCTGGCTCTTAGCTTCCTCTAGCTTTTGTAGTCTTGCATTGAGCTTCTGAATTTCGCTTAGCTCCGCTTTCCTCTTTCTCTCCCGGCTTTTGTAACCGCCTACGTCGGGAAACACAACCTTCCACGAAACGGAGCCTGCTGTGCCTCGTGTTCGTCCAGGGTGCTCAGCATTCCCTAGGGCCTCAGTCAGCTCGCCCTTCTCTATGTCGGGAATGAACGTCCCTTCCTGCGCTTTGGTGATATAGTTCTGAAGCTTGTTCACGGGTATTGCAAGTTGCTCGTCCATCCAACGACACTTCCTTGTTTCAGGGTCCAAAGTTCCCCCAACCCCAAAGAACCAAGTCCTTGAATGGTCTGGCCAGTTATATGTCTGTGGTCAGACCCCTTTAGCAAGCAGGTCATTCTCAGCTTTGTCCCACAACGGTCGGGCTTTAAGGTAGCCACCTGACCTCGTGTGATGGTGAAACCGCTTCTTTGCAGCATTGTTCTTGTTTGTCTCTGACATCTTCTTACTCTTCTCCGATGTCTTGTAGGCCACAAATGTGGGCCAGTAATCTCATATCTTCTCATATCGGCGACGAATGTTGGAGTCTTCCCTTTGTCGACAAACTTTGATTTCAACTCATTCTTCCACCTCCTGAATAGATCCGCCGTCTTCTTAAGAGCACATGCTTTGACCCGTGGCTCTATAACTGGCTTATTCGGATCCTCCTCTGGTGGTAGGGTGAAATTTGCCTTCAGCGCGGTCCAAAGATCTTCTTTCTGTCTATCGGTGACATAATCACCATTAGGGTTGCCGTCCTTAGGCTTATTCCATTGCTTGATGCTAATAGGGATGTTGTCCCTAATAATAGCTCCACACTGAGCAGAAAATGCGTTCTTGGTCCGCTTGGGTTCAATCGGATGGCCATCGTCCGTGAGTGTTGTGATCGTGAACTTTTCATCCTTGCGCAACCTGTTCTTCGGGCCTCGTCTCGTTACCGAAGTTTGGCTCAATCCGGAGGGCTATAATAGAATAAAGAAGAGTTAATTAATATATGTACATACCAAAACAATTAATGCATCAATTAGCTAGAGTCAGCACACGCTTAATTAATATATATACCTCCCGGGACTTTGCAACAGCTCCCTCCTCCGATCGGCCAGCGGAGCCGTCATCATGGTCTCCTTCTTCCTCCGGCATTCGGTCACCGGAGCCATCATGATCATGTCCTTCCTCCTCCATTCTTCGATCTTTAGAGCCGTCATAACCCTCTCCTTCCAGTCCATCAGTGTCGTTGAGATACGACAAGACATCACGTCCGTCGTGGATTATGTCCCCCAACAACTATTCTTGTTCTTCGTCTCTTGGATCCATAGTTTCTGCAAATATTACAACATGACAATTAACTTGATAAATCTATGTTACCAGAGTTTTCTTCATTTAACTTGGTAAATTTGGGTGGCCTCGATAACGCTTATAGGGTTTGGGGTGGCCTCGACAACGCTTCTAGGGTTTGGGTGGCCTCGGCAACACTTCTAGGGTTTGGGGTGGCCTCGACAATACTTCTAGGTGCCAACAAAATACATATATCATATATACAAAAACATGGGATACCTTAATTAGTTCAATATTTTGCCTTGACAAATCATTGAACCTTTTGACATAAACCTCCCATAAACTCTTTCATAATTTTCTTTAGCATACATCCATGAAAAAAAACAGGAAGCTACAATATTTTTTTATATCATATGATAATTTTCTATATATATACATCCATCCATCCATCCATATACACACACATATATACCTGGACCAAAAATGCTATAAAAAATTATATGAACAAAAAAAAGCATACATCATCTATCATCAACATCATCAGCTAGCATCAACATCATCATCTAACTATCATATATCATCTATCATCTATATATCATCAAATTAAATCAGCAAAATCGGATAGGGGAGGAAAGGGGGCCGGCCGGACTGTACGGGGAGGAGGGGCGGCGCAGGGCGGTGCGTCAGGGCAGGGGGCGTCAGGGCAGAGGGCGTCGACGGCGAGCTCTTGCAGCCTGGCGGCGTCGATGTGCTCGACGTCGTCGGGAGCAAGTGCAAGATGAAATCTGAAAAAGTCGAAACTGTCGCTTATATACACAGAGCATTGGTCCGGGTTGGTGGCACCAACCGGAACCAATGCCCCCTTTAGTCCCGGTTAGTGGCACCAACCGGGACCAAAGGTCTCTTTTCGGCAGCCCAAAGGGCGGGAAGCAGAGACCATTGGTCCCGGTTGGTGCCACCAACCGGGACTAAAGGGATGCATTGGTCCCGGTTGGTGGCAACAACCGGGACTAAAGGTGGTCATTGGTCCCGGTTGGTGCCATCAACCGAGACCAAAAGGTGGTGCTGCCCGGGGACAAATGTTTAGTCCCACCTTGCTAGCCGAGAGGGCTCAAGAGTGGTTTATAAGCGCTGCCGCGCCAACCCTCTCGAGCTCCTCTCAACTGCACGCTTACGGGCCTAATTGCACTCTCCTCTGCGTGTGGGCCTACTGGTCCTTCTGCGGACCTGAATCCTGGCCCAACTAGCTGTTGGGTTTCTAGTCGTATTCAGGTCGTGGTGGCCCAGTATGCGGCATTTTTTATTAAAAAAAACTGTTTTTTGTTTTGTTTTTTGCTTTATTTATTGTTTTAATTTTTTTCCAGTATTTTTCTTCTGTTATTTTAGTTCATTCTTTTTAACAAATAAATACTAGATGCACTTCGTGTACAAAATGGACAATTTATTTCGAAGTATCACGGTTTCGAACGAAAACTCATCTGTTATGAAGGAATTTCATTTTTTTGAACTCCAGAATTTTTGTGTGTTCAAAATGCACCATTTAAAGCCACATCATCAATTTTCAACCCTTTCTGACTTCATTTGGTATTTTTCATGCACTTACAGATTTTTTCCAGCTAAATGACCTTGAAATTGAAAAGCACTTCAAATGAACTCTGAAAAGGTTGAAAGTTGGCATGGTATCATCATTTCACCCACATAGCATGTGCTAAAAAGTTGAGTGGGGTACGACAAAAACTGGATGCACTTCGTGTACAAAATGGACAATCTATTTCGAAGTATTAGGGTTTCGGACGAAAACTCATGTGTTACAAAAGGCATTTCATTTCTTCACATGTCACTGCAATGATATAGTTGTGGAGAAAAGTCTTCACTTCTTCTTCGTGTGTGTCCTTTGCTTATTGCGCCACATGGACAATTTTCATCGTTTAAAAGGGTGCTTGGGTCAGCCTTCACTTTGAAGGGAGGAATTTCATGAAACTTTTCATAATCTTCAGACATGTATGTCTTGCCCTCCAATCCCACAATGTCTCTTTTTCCTGAAAGAACTACGTGGCGTTTTGGCTCATCGTATGATGTATTCGCGTCCTTATCTTTTCTTTTTCTCGGTATGGTAGACATGTCCTTCACATAGAAAATCTTTGTCACATCATTGGCTAGGATGAATGGTTCGTCTGCGTACCCAGGATTGTTCAGATCCACGGTTGTCATTCCGTATTGTGGGTCTTCATGTACCCCGCCTATTGACAGATTGACCCATTTGCACTGAAACAAAGGGACCTTGAAATCATGTCCATAGTCAAGTTTCTGTATGTCCACTATGTAACCATAATATGTGTCCTTTCCCCTCTTGGTTGCTGCATCAAAGTGGACACCGCTGTTTTGGTTGGTGCTCTTTTCATCTTGGGCGATCGTGTAAAATGTATTCCCATTTATCTCGTACCCTTTGTAAGTCAATACAGTCGAAGATGGTCCCCTGGCCAACGAGTACAACTCATCAGAAACAGTGTTGTCATCCATGAGACGTGTTTGCAACGAACTATCAAAAGTCTTGATGTGTTCATATGTAATCCAATCGTCACAATGCTCCGGGTGTTTGAAGCACAGAATATTCTTGTGTTCATCGACATACGAGGTCACCAAGGTGGAATTCTGTAGAACTGTGTAGTGTGCTTGAGACCAAGAATGCTCGTCCCTACATATTATTGAATCCGCTCCTAGCGTGCCGTTTCCAGTCAGTCTCCCCTCATACCGCGATTGAGGGAGACCAATCTTCTTAAGGTCAGGAATGAAGTCAACACAAAACCCAATGACATCTCTGTTTGATGGCCCATGGAGATGCTTGCTTCTGGCCTAGTGCAGTTACAAACATATTTCTTTAAGACTCCCATGAACCTCTCAAAGGGGAACATATTGTGTAGAAATACAGGGCCCAGAACGGCAATCTCATCGACTAGATGAACTAGGACGCGTGTCATGATATTGAAGAAGGACGGTGGGAACACCAGCTCAAAACTAACAAGACATTGCACCAAATCACTTCTTAACCTTGGCAGGATTTCTAGATCGATCACCTTCTGAGAGATTGCATTGAGGAATGCACATAGCTTCGCAATGGCTAATCGAACATTTTCCGGTAGAAGCCCCCTCAATGCAACCGGCAGCAGTTGCATCATAATCACGTGGCAGTCATGAGACTTTCTGGAACTTTTTCTCTGGCATATTTATTATTCCCTTTATATTCGACGAGAAACCAGACGGGACCTTCATACTGAGTAGGCATTCAAAGAAGATTTCCTTCTCTTCTTTGGTAAGAGCGTAGCTGGCAGGACCTTCATACTGCTTTGGATGCATGCCGTCTTTTTCATGCACACGTTCTTGTTCCTCCCGTGCCTCCGGTGTATCTTTTGTCTTCCCATACAGTCCCAAGAAGCCTAGTAGGTTCACGCAAAGGTTCTTCGTCACGTGCATCACGTCGATTGCAGAGCGGACCTCTAGGTCTTTCCAATAGGGTAGGTCCCAAAATATAGATTTCTTCTTCCACATGGGTGCGCGTTTGTCAGCGTCATTTGGAACAGATAGTCTGCGAGGACCCTTCCCAAATATTACTTGTAAATCATTGACCATATCAAGTATGTGATCACCAGTACGGAGGACAGGCTTCTTCCGGTGATCTGCCTCACCTTTGAAATGATTTCCTTTCTTTCGACATTGATGGTTGGTCGGAAGAAATCGACGATGCCCTAGGTACACACTCTTCCTGCATTTGTCCAAATATATACTATCGGTGTCATCTAAATAGTGTGTGCATGCGTGGTATCCCTTGTTTGTCTGTCCTGGAAGGTTACTGAGAGCAGGCCAATCGTTGATGGTTACAAACAGCAACGCATGTAGGTCAAAATCCTCCTGTTCATTCTCATCCCACACACGTACACCTCTTCCATTCCATAGCTGTAAAAGTTCATCAACTAATGGCCATAGGTACACATCAATGTCATTGTCGGGTTGCTTAGGGGCTTGGATGAGCACTGGCATCATAATGAACTTCCGCTTCATGCACAACCAAGGAGGAAGGTTATACATACATAGAGTCACAGGCCATGTGCTATGCTGGCTGCTCTGCTCCCCAAAAGGATTAACGCCATCTGCACTTAAACCAAACCATACGTTCCTCGGGTCACCTGTAAAGTCGCTCCATTTTCTCTCAATCTTTCTCCACTGCGACCCATCAGCGGGTGCTCTCAACTTCCCGTCTTTCTTATGATCTTTTTTGTGCCATTGCATCAACTCGGCATGCTTTTTGTTTCTGAACAGACATTTCAACCGTGGTATTATAGGAGCATACCACATCACCTTGGCAAGAACCCTCTTCCCGATGCGTTGGCCCTCAACATCACCAGGGTCATCTCTTCTGATCTTATATCGCAATGCACCGCATACCGGGCATGCGTTTCGTTCCTTGTACTCACCACGGTAGAGGATGCAGTCATTAGGGAATGCATGTATCTTTTGCACCTCCAATCCTAGAGGGCATAGAACCTTCTTTGCTGCGGACGTACTGTTGGGCAATTTGTTATCCTTTGGAAGCTTCTTCTTCATCATTTTCAGTAGCGAACTAAATCCCTTGTCAGATACACCATTGTCTACCTTCCATTGCAGCAATTCCAGTGCGGTACCGAGCTTTTTGTTGTCATCTTCGCAATTTGGGTATAACCCTTTTTTGTGATCCTCTAACATGCGATCAAACTTCAACTTCTCCCTTTCACTTTCGCATTCTCTCTGTGCATCAACAATGACCCGGCGAAGATCATCATCGGGCACATCGTCTGGTTCCTCTTGATCTTCAGCTTCCCCCATTGCAGCATCACCATATTCAGGGGAGGGTAGTTGTCGTCATCCTCTTCTTCTTTGTTGTCTTCCATCATAACCCCTCTTTCTCCATGCTTGGTCCAAACATTATAGTGTGGCATAAAACCCTTCTGAAGTAGGTGGAAGTGAAGGGTTTTAGAGTTGAGAAAGACTTCGTATTCTCACAGACAATACATGAACAAGACATAAAATCATTCTACTTGTTTGCCTCAACCGCTTCGAGAAAATTATGCAGACCCTTAATATACTCGGAGGTGCGTCGGTCACCGTACATCCATTACCGGTTCATCTGCGTGCGTTATATAATAAAGTGTATTAAAAACCAGTACAACATATCATGAATACAGAAGTGAAATCCATCATCACATTAAAGCCAAAGTACAATAATGACCAAAATAAATACGTACAGTTCATACATAGCTACCATTATTGAACAACAAATAGGTCTCTATAGCATCTAATTAAAACACATACCGAAACTATGTAAAAAATTTAAATGCAATCATAACCGCTACTAAGGTACCAATTGATCTAACGGCATAATGATACCAAGCCTCAATATGAGTGGCATATTTTCTAATCTTTTAAGCTTCAAGTGCATTGCATCCATCTTGGTCTTGTGATCGGCAATGACATCGGAAACATGCAACTCCAATCCCATCTTGTCATCTTCAGTTCTTGTCAATTTTTCTTTCAAATGATCGATTTCTTTTTCAGCTTTAGTTAACTTGTCGATCAGAATTGCATAGTCGGTTGGAATTTCTGGTTCAACTACTTCCTATAGATAAAAACATCTACGTCAAGTTGGTGGCATAATTAATTGTCATAGACATTAGATGTGTGAAAGAGCTATATAAGAGATAATATACCACATCTGAATCATAGACTGGACAAGGGCCGACGTATATAATAACCATGGCACTATATAATAACCATGGCACTATATAATAACAAACAATAATAAAAGTAAGAAAATCATACGAGTAAGTATATATTTTTTAGCAAGAAGATAAGATCAAGAGGCTCACCACGCGCGGGCGATCGACGGCGGTTTCAGGACGGGGACGGGACAGGACGGACCGCCAAACCTAGTCAAATCTTGACAAAAAAGAAGTTTGGACAAAGAGCTTCGAGAGGAGAAAGCTTAAGTTTGGCTTGGGCATTTCATCAAACACTTCATGTGCATAGGAGGTGAGCTAGAGCACCACAAAGGGCTTCCCTCGCCCGCAAAAAAACAGAGCGGTGTGTGGAGTGCTCTGCTTGCAGGCGAGGGAGTATATATAGGCATCTCATTGGTCCCGGTTCGTGGCTGGAACCGGAACTAAAGGACCACCTTTGGTACCGGTTCCAGACACAAATCGGGACCAATGGGTGTGGGCCAGGAGCGAGGCACGTTGGTCCCGGTTCGTGTCTGGAACCGGGACCAAAGGGGTCCGACGAACCGGGACCAATGCCCCACGTGGCCCGCCCGGCCCCCTGGCCTCACGAACCGGGACCGTTGCCCCCATTGGTCCCGGTTCGTGACTGAACCGGGACTAATGGGCTGGTCGGCCCGAACCGATGCCCTGTTTTCTACCAGTGCAGTGTTGTAACCTATGCATCTTACACAACTCTGCATAGCTAAACCACAGTGAAATCAAGTTCACATCAGCAATAAGCAAAAGAAAGATACAAAAAAATACATGATTCAGACCTAACAAAAGCTCCTGCCAGGAGAAAATTACCATAGGCATATTTCCCATAGGACCTATCCTACCCACATGGCAAAATAGCACCTAATGGCTAAAAGAGACAACGATACAAGCCCCTAGCTACTATGGCACTTACTTGTTTGGTAGCTCTGGCAGCAGCTCATAACTGAACCAAAAAGCAATATGAACAAACAAGCATTTGGCAAGACCAAACAGAATTAATAAACAAAGCAAGGAAGAATACAAAAGTCTATATCCAAACCATTGCCCGTCCAAGCGCCGCAACCCGGCGTGTACATCCACATCAGTCAGCACAAAAATCAGTTCACCTGGAATCTTGTACATCCAAAGAAAATTACAACCCTATTTCAGGACTAATGAGTTAAGTATAGATCACAAACAGTAGAGACATACCAAAAACATGGTAAGCTGAGAATACTAAGTCAATAGGATAATTAATTTTGCAAGCACATGACAAAAAATGTTCCAAAAAGGTAGTCACAATGCCAGATAAGACAACTGGTTTGCATCAAGTTTAGTACAAAGCAAAAATATTCAAGATACTAAAAGCCTCAATGTGTTAATCTCCAAATTCTAGAACCATGCATCATCAATAACATAATATAACTAAAATAGGAAAAAAAATATGTATATACCAATTCATTATTTATAAGAGATACACAGAATAAATAGTCCCATATCAGAACTTTAGTTGCCCGACAAAATAAAAGAAGATTCATGTACATATCAGAACTAAGATTCTACAAATCCCATGTCTCGGTCATGAAATATATTCTTTATCAGATTTGAAGTGCCACGATGGGCTAATAATCACTATCAATGTAAGGTACTGCAAGCCTTTCTTTTGCTTCATGTGAACTGAATTTCTCTATTAGATACTAACAGATCATATCGATGTCCAACTTTGAAAGTGAAAGGTTTCACTTCTCATCGAAATAACACTATTAGTAATTTGATGCATCAGATTTCTCTTCACTTTGTTATAGCAGGGACATTTATTGCCCCGTTCTGATTTTAAAACTCAGCTGCAGAAGTTAATATAATGACAATATAATTGCCGAAGATAATGAAAAATATTTGCTTCCTATAAGCTTATAAACATAGGAGTGACAACTTAAACATGTGGTTCCCTATCTGTGAGTGCATTATATCAGTAGGCTTGCAAAGATAGGATGACTTGCATGAGAACACCAATGCCAAAATCATCTGCGACTCACAAAATAACATATCATAGCATAAGTAAAGTGTCCTGGTGCAAAGCTCTATACATTCATGCATTTCGTTCTTATAGTTATATAGGCAGATTATTAACGAAAGTAAATAGAAAGTGTAGCGGCTGAGAGAGAGGGGGGGATGGACCTGTAGGTCTGGTCCCTGGTGGTGTTGTGTCTTGCACTCTTCCTACTCAGTACCTCACCAAGTAAGGAAAGGTAAGCCATGACCTCGTCCGGCTCCAGCAGCGACCTGCAAGCCAAGGCGATGGAAAGAGCAGCAGTCAGAGAGACATAGAGAGATGCTTTGTAATGAAAATGATGGTTGTAGGAAGCAAAACCAACAGAAGAAAAAAGAAGAAAAGAATACAGGACGACACAAATAAAAAATAATCTCACAAAGACATGGCATCTCAGCTTCAGTCCACAAGGAAATCGAGATTGAGAGGTAGACAGACCTGTAGGTCATCGGCAGTCACTTCGACGAATTTCTTCATAGAAGCCATCATCCGTCTCTTCGGAGTGGCAGGGGTTGTGCCTCTCCTGCTGACCACAATGTGGCGGCAGCCTAAGTTAGGAACAGCGGCGTCAAGAGCATGAGAGCGGGAAGAGAAAGCCTTGGCCCGCGGTGCCTGGCTTGACCTAACTGCAGTTAACACTATCAGAATAACTGCTTATGCCGACGGCCTAATCTACGCCGACGACCACCATCGGCATAGAGAGAGGTATTCCGACGGTCTAGGCGAAGCCGTCGGTGCAGAAAAGTCGTCGGCGTACCTAGAGATATGCCTACGGTGGCTGTCAGCGTAGCCTGGCCGTCGGCATATCGTAATATATGCCTACACTGGCCGTCGGCATAGAAGGGCCGTCGGCATATATGTGGGACCGGCGAGTCTTCGTCCACCGGGAGTCTGACGCCGTCATGTCTATGCCGACGGCCCTGACGGCGGCCATCGGCATAGCTATGCCGACGACAAGGCCGTCGGCGTAGGTGTGGTCCACGTCACCGATCCGCGACGCGTGCCACGTCATCGATCCAAGGCCTGCCGGTCGATCCGTGGGCAAACCTATGCCGACGGCAAAGCCGTCGGCATAGCTTTGTTTTATCTGTTGTTTTACTTATTTTTGTATTTTAGTTTTTTTCTAAATTAAAATTTGATTAACTTAAATGTGCCTTATCTAAACATAAACATACATAATAAATTATATATATATTTGTGTTAAATTTTTCATATATTATGTATATGTAGTTTGTATTTGTTTTCGAGTATGTTAGTAATGTGACCACTTGTTCTTTTGCATATAGGTTCCTATACTTTATTAAAATCACAAACAATTGATAATTACAATTAGTTTGACAAGTTCTATATGTTTTTATAAGCATATGGAAAGTGCTAGATCCGCCGGTCAACTGTGCCATGGTTAGACGGGACAATGTACTTGGGGGGTCTTGGGCTGGGCCCGGACCTTGTTCGGAAGTGTAGCAATGGGCAGGACTATCACAACCAAGTGAAAAGGTTCATCGGTCAAACCCCGTCCGGTGAAAGTCAAAGGCGTAGATCCACCGGTCAACTTTGCCAGGGTTAGATGGGACGGTGTACTTGAGGGTAGCTACGCCACCAGGTCTTGCGCTGGGCCCTCTTACAGGTCTGGAAGCATGGTGGCACGTGCAAGCACCCAGCATGCGGCTCCGTAGTGTGACCCCCACACGGACGTCGCTCCCGCCGTCGCACGGAGGGGGGAAACGGCCACGCGAGTGCCTATCATAGCCAGGTGAAAATGTCCCTCGGTCAAACCCCGTCCGGTGAAAGTCAAAGGGGTAGATCCGTTCGGTCAACAGTGTCAAGGTTAGACGAGACGGGAGACCTAGGGGTGGCAATGCCGCCAGGTTTTGCCCTGGGCCCTCTTACGTTCGGAAACTGTCGCATCGGGTCGATACCGAGGGGATCTTGTAGTGAGTTGGGCCTGGACCTTGTGCTAAGATGTTGCTATGGGCTGGCCTATCACAGCGAGGTGAAAATGTCCCTCGGTCAAACCCCGTCCGGTGAAAGTCAAAGGGGTAGATCCGTTCGGTCAACAATGTCAGGGGTTAGACGGGACGGGGACCTAGGGGTGGCAATGCCGCCAGGTCTTTCCCTGGGCCCTCTTACATTCGGAAACTGTCACATCGGGTCGACACTGAGGGAATCTTGTGGTGGGTTGGACCCGACCTTGTGTTAAGATGTTGCTATGGGCTGGCCTATCACAGCCAGGTGAAAATGTCCCTCGGTCAAACCCTGTCGTGTGAAAGTCGAAGGGGTAGATCCATTCGGCCAACAGTGTTAGGGTTAGACGGGACGGGGGACCTGGTGGGTGTCAATGCCGCCAGGTCTTGCCTTGCCCTCTTACGTTGGGAAACTTTCGCGTCGAGTCGGTACCGAGGGAATCTTGCGGTGGCTTGGGCCCGGACCTTGTGCCAAGATGTTGCTATGGACTGGCCTATCACAGCCAGGTGAAAATGTCCCTCGGTCAAACCCTGTCCGGTGAAAGTCAAAGGAGTAGATCCGTTCGATCAACAGTGTCAAGGTTAAACGAGACGGGGGACCTGGGGGTGGCAATGCCGCCAGGTTTTTCCCTGGCCCCTCTTACATTGGGAAAATGTGGCATCGGTTCGACACCGAGGGGATCTTGCAGTTTGTTGGGCCCGGACCTTGTGCTAAGATGTTGCTATGGGCTGGCCTATCACAGCCAGGTGAAAATGTCCCTAGGTCAAACCCCGTCCGGTGAAAGTCAAAGGGGTAGATCCGTTCAGTCAACAGTGTCAGGGGTTAGACGGGACGGGAGACCTAGGGGTGGCAATGCCGCCAGGTCTTTCCCCGGGCCCTCTTACATTCGAAAACTATCACATCGGGTCGACACCGAGGGAATCTTGTGGTGGGTTGGGCCCGACCTTGTGCTAAGATGTATTAAAAAGAACAGAAATAACACCCCTAAAAAATGTAAAGAACTCCGTGCAAATGATAAAAAAAATAAAAAAAGAATAAAAAAATAGTATACCGACGGCTAGGCCGTCGGCGTACATTGCCACGTGGCTCCAGTAAGATATGTCGACGGTTAGGCCGTCGGCATATCTATGCCTTATCCACCCGGTGGCCTCCGGTCCACCCATTCTCCCCCTCTCTCTCTCTCGCCCGCGCGCCGCCGTCACCCTCTCCCGCCCACGCCGCCGCCGCCCACTCCTCGCCCATGCGCCGCCGCCGCCCACTCCTCGCCCATGCGCCGCCGCCACCCTCTCGTCGCCCGCGCCGCCGCAACCCTCTCCTCGCCTGCGCCGCCGCTGCCCTCTGCTCGCCCGCGCCACCGCCGCGACCTCGACGAGTGTCGCCGCCCTCGCCCAGCCCCGTCCCCGGCCGCCCTCCCGGCCCCGACCCCGTCTCCGGCCGCTCCCCCCGTCGCGCCCACGACGCCGGCCGGCCTCCCCGACTCTGCACGTCCTCCCTCGCACCGGCCGGCCTCCCCCTTCCGGCCTCCTCATCCTCGCTCCGGCCAGCCTCCCTCGACCACCTCCCCGCAGCAACCTCCCCCCGCACCGGCCGGTAATATTTCCAGTTTTTTTACAATGATTTGTGTGCAATATTTAGTAGAAATAGGTGAAAAGATAGATAAATATATATATATATATATATATATACGGATGTTTGATAGATGAATGTAGATAGATAGATGGATGTAGATAGATGAATGTAGAAAGATAGATGAATGTAGATAGATGGATGGATGAATAGATAGATGGATGTAGATAAATTAGATGTATGTTTTGTTTAAAAACTGAAGTGTCAATGTTGTATGTGATGTGCTGACCTAAACTTTTTCGCTCGATGAAATTTATAGGCTTTGTCGTGGTGCATCTCCGTGGAGTGATCGTCGACATTGTAGTTGTTGGTCTCTGATCATCTATCTGCTGTTCGACTACTTCCTCTACAGCCGAGGGTAAGCTACAAATCCACCACCTTCTCATCTGCTTTTTTTATGTCACTAGATTTCTTTTCACATCAAGTCCCGTAACCTAGGCGTCTCCCGTTCGAAAGGGTTGCATCGATAAATATGCATTCAATTGCATATTTATCACTACAACTCTTTTGGATTGTCCAGCGTTTTCCACGGACAACCCGAGGATGTGTAAATTGGGTACGTTCTCCATGCCCTACCCCGTTTCGAGACAAGATTTCGGTGGCACCTCCCCGTTGTTCTCCGGAGCACATTCTCTCGGCTATTTGCCGAGACGTGTATCTCGAGAATAGCGGGGAGGTGCTGCCAAAATTTTGTCTCGGAACGGGGTAGAGCATGGAGAACGTACTCAATCTACACATCCTCGGGTGGGATTATGACCCATCTTTACCTATTAGAGATGTTGGATTCACCGTTGAAGAAAATAAAATTTTGATGTGATTAATTCAAATGAATCCTTAATTTTGTTGTGTGGCTCCCAATAAAACAGAGGATGGCAGATGATCAGTGGATGTACAATGGTTTTATCCGTCGAAATCGAGTAACATTAGAGTGGATCGCGAAAACCGATGTGTATTTGAAGAATATATTCCGTAGTCCAATGAGAATTATCCCACCATGCCCATGTGCGAGATGTGGCAGACGTCATCGTAAAAATCAGAAGGACATGATTGACCACCTTCGCACGCATGGATATATGGCAAACTTTGAACATGCCACTGATAAACTTAGCTAAGCATGACTGTGGCAGAGAGGAGGTGATGTGACAATGCGTCGATGGTTATGAAGACGACGGGATCAGGGACACGCTAGATGATATCATTGCTGTAGAAACGACAAATCGACACCTTCAGAGAATGAACTGGAGGAGTCGGAGGCAATCGCAAAGGCCTTCTTGGAGGTCTTGGCCTCGTCGAAGAAACCTCTTTATGAGGGTGCCAAAATATCTTAGTTGGATGCCATCTTGCAACTTATTGCAGTCAAGGCTGAGTATGGCTGTAGCCAGAAATGCTTTGAAGCATTCCTGGTAGTATGGGCTAACAGCCTCCCCGAGGGTCATCAATTGCCGAAAAGCATGTACGCTACAAAGAAAGTCATGAAGGCACTCTCTATGGATTATAAGAAAATACATATTTGTCCGAAGAATTGCCTTTTGTTTAGGAACGAGTATGCAGATGACAAGTACTGTAGGGAGTGTGGTTCGTCTCGGTACCTTGAGGTGGTCGGTGAGGATGGTGAGAAAAGGCAGCTAACCATCCCTACTAAGGTTCTTCGGTATCTCAATTTCATACAAAGACTGCAACGCCTTTTCATCACGGAGGAGTCTGCCGAAATGATGAAGTGGCACAAGGAAGCTAAAAGGTACCCTCCAAATAAAATCATACATCCATCAGAAGGTGAAGCATGGAAGTCATTCGATGAAGAATACCCTGAGGAAGCAGCAGAGGCTGGGAATGTCAGAGTTGCAATAACAGGTGATGGGGTAAATCCATATGGTACGTCGACCAATCCATATAGCTGCTGGCCCATGTTTGTTATTCCGCTCAATCTCCCTCCAGGTGTCCTAATACAACGCAACACCATGTTCTTGTCGCTGATTATTCCAGGGCCTAAATACCCGGGGAAGAATTTGGCAGTGTTTATGCAGCCGCTGGTGGATGATTTGCACCATTCTTGGTACTTCCCAAGGTTGACATACGACCGACATCTGCAGAAAAATTTCTTGATGAAAGTTTTGTTGATGTATTGCATGCATGACTTTCCCGGCTATGCTCTATTCTGCGGATGGTGTACAAGTGGGAAGATGCCATGCCCAGTGTGCATGCAGGCTCTGCGTTTGATTTGGCTGCAGAAGGGTGGCAAGTATTCAGCCTTTGACCTGCATCGACCTCCAGACCATCTAGACAGGGAAGACAAGAAGAACTTCACGAAAGGTCGGGTTGTCCATGAAGTAACCGAGATTCCAACATTTTCGGGGGCAGATGTTCTTGCTCAGCTAAAAGCTCTCAAGTCTAAAGTCAAAGGCAAAGGCAAAGGAAAACGCTTCGAGGGATATGGTGAGACGCACAACTGGACTCACATTACCCCCTTCTCGAAGCTTCCCTATTTCAAGGACCTCAAACTTCCTTACAACATTGATGTGATGCACACCGAAAAGAATGTCCCAGAGTCCCTTTTCTGCATGATCCTCAACATTCCTGATAAGACGAAGGATAACCTTAAAGCTAGAGCCGATCAACAGAGAATTTGTGATAGACCACGTCTAAACATGAAGCCTCCCACAGGCGGTCGAAGAAGCTGGTTCAAGCCAGATGCTGATTTTGTCCTTAAACCGCCAGAAAAGAAGGAAGTATTTATCTGGATGAAACACATTTTGAAGTTCACCGATGGTTATGCATCGAATATAAGTAAGGGAGTCAATCTTTCAACGGACAGAGTGACCGGGCTCAAGAGTCGTGACTATCATGTGTGGATTGAGCGGATAATGTCGGTGATGGTTCGAGGCTATGTCCCCGAGCATGTCTGGCAAGTGCTTGCCGAACTAAGCCATTTCTTCCGCACGCTCTGTGCTAAAGAAGTAAGTAAAGATGTGATTGAACAATTGCATAAGAAGGCACCGGAGTTGATAGTCAAGCTAGAGAAGATCTTTTCGCCAGGCTTCTTCACTCCGATGACACATCTCATTCTGCACCTCGCGAAAGAGGTATTGCTGGGGGGCCCTATGCAGAATCGTTGGCAGTATGGCCCTGAGAGACAGAACAAGCATCTCCGACAGAAATGTGGAAACAAAGCTAAGATTGAAGCTTCCATAGTTGAGGCAGTTATC
This sequence comes from Hordeum marinum, assembly GCA_022496015.1. Lineage (NCBI taxonomy): Eukaryota > Viridiplantae > Streptophyta > Magnoliopsida > Poales > Poaceae > Hordeum > Hordeum marinum. The sequence continues at coordinate 506,159,565 of CM039678.1, read as the reverse complement.
CTAGAGGAGGTGTCAAACCTCAGGACATCGTACTATCCAGACCACGTTCCCCATCGGCATAATAAGGTGCCTCGATACAATATAGAAGAGCCCAAGTATCAACCCAAGCTCCATCTATTCAACGGGCAAGGTGGCAGGGCTGGGGCCTCGAAATCTTATAACATGCCACGACAAGAGTGGGAGAACCTTATGTTCTATGTCTTGCACAACATCAAGGAAGTCGAGGAAGTGTGGATGAGGTAATACCACTACACCATTCCTTTATGCACATCATCATGTTCTATGTTCACTTAATCCCAGTTCTCTTCATCATGCACATCATCATCTAACACCGCTTCTCTTCTTTTAGTGATTTCGTTCAAGAGGAATGGACGGGAATGAATCCTCCTATTGAGGCGGAGGCACTTACTCTTCTCCATCATGGAAACCCTGGAAATAAAAATTCTCTAGAGGAGGAGGGGGCGGGAGGAGAGCCCATGGAGGGCGAGGGGGTGGTGAGAGAGCCACTAGAGGGGGGCGCGGCCAGAAACAGCGCACCCTCACCGACTTAGGGGTGTTGTCTTCGAGGCCCTCCTCTAGTGAGGTACCCTCTGCCGAGGAGGAGGAGGACGAGGAGGAGGAGGTGGTTCCTGTGGAGGGGGTGAGGAGGAGGAGGAGGAGGACGAGGAGGAGGAGGAGGTTGGGGAGGGGGACGAGGAGGAGTCAGGCGGGGATGATGGTGGTGGTGGGGACGCTGGTGGTGGCGGGAATGGCAACAATAAGGGATGGCTGCGTGGTAACGCAAAGGTCCCAAAGCATATTCCTACTACCGAGGAGCAGAAGTGGCTCATTGAGCCAAAGGGGATAGGGTAAGTTCCACTAAATAATTCCAATCATAATTTAATACTTTTGCTTGTCACATCCTAATATTTTCATTCTTTAAATCTTTTGCAGTAACTGGGTACATCCTGAAGGGGCCCGTGTTCCCAACGACATCATCACCGTCTTGCTGAAGGAATACTGACCGGGGCTGTACTGTCCGGATCCAGTCAGGCACCCGGATCTTTGGGTTTTGGCTAAGACCTGGGAGCACTGGGAAGCGGCCCCCCACGCGGAGTATGTGACCCATGCTAAGGCCGTGATCACTAATTTTTGGGTGATTTCTCTTCACAAGCACACGTCCATTCTGGTTTCATTAATGATTTAACTCATGGCTTCTTCCATTCTGGTTTCATGAATGATTGTAGAAATACTATCGAGTTCTTTCGGAGCACAAGGCCGCTACCGACGAGATCGTGCTGCGCCAAGCGAAGAAGAAGGCCCGCCAGATGCAGTACAAGGTGCGGTTGGTGGCCATCACGCAATAATATCACAACTATCTTGGTATGAAGATGACCAAGGAAGGAGCGAAGGCGCGACACATTACCTTGGAGAGGGACGAGTACTTGTCGGTAAGTATTAACGATTTTTCATTCCAAAGTTTGTGGTAAATTTCATCGTTTCGTGTTAGACATGCCATTATGCTTCCTATTATGTAGGTGTGTCCAAATTGGTGTTATGGAAAAGACGAGTCCTGGGCAGCATTGGTGGACCTGTGGTGTGGTCAGGATGAAGCATGGGCGGCTACTAGCAGCAAAAACAAGGCTAACTGAGGGAAGGAGGGAGTACATGCATAGGGAAACCGGAACCACTTTCTCCACAAGACACTTTAGGTATGACTAACCTCATTAAACAATCTTCTTCTATTTACCTTCACTTTTTTATGTATGACTAACATCTATTTGTTGGTGCAGGAGGAGAAACTCAAGCGGCCGCTCTCACACATGGAGGCATGGGAGATCGCCCATACTCGGAGGAAGCCCAAGCTTAGGGAAGACAAGTACTACGGCAAGACCGCGGAGAAGAAGAAGAACTACTCTGCGGCGTATCTGAATCTACATCCTGACACACCTGACCCATCAAGGCGCCTTTGGACGACAGGGCGGTGGTTGGCATGGGGCCGAAGGCTCATGGTCGGCAGCCGGTTCTGGATGCTGTGGTCACTCCTTCTATCTCCTACACACAGCTCCGAGCTACCGACCCAAGCCTGAGACAACGCACGCCCACACCCATTGTGCAGTCATAGTCCCTCCTAGCCGAGCGGCACTCTATAAGTATTTTTCCCTCTTATCTTCGTTGCTCACTTTATTTCCCGCATTTAGATGTTTAATGAGTTCCATCACGCCATATTGTAGGCCTACATGAAGTACACACGACAGGAGACCATGGCATGGAGCGCGAGAGTTGCAGCCGTCCAGGACCACAACACTCGCATGATGACGGTTAGTTTAGCCCCTTTCATTTCATTTCCATATTGACACTTTCATTTCTTCTGACATTGGTGTTTGCTTTGTCAATTAACATGCAACTCGTGTTTGAGAGCATGAGGAACGACACGATTCCTGAAATGGAACCAGCACCACCAGCTGCAGGACCACAACCAGTGATGCTTCTTTTGAGGAATTTCTAGCACAACAACCAGGGACAGCAGTGGTTAGTACATCCCCAAACTTGGAGGTCTTGGCCGGAGGAGCCGGAGGCAACCGCAAAGGCCTTCCTGGAGGTCTTGGCCTCGTCGAAGAAACCTCTTTATGCGGGTGCGAAAATATCTCAGCTGGATGCCATCTCGCAACTGATTGCAGTCAAGGCTGGGTATGGTTGTAGTCAGAAATGCTTCGAAGCGTTCCTGGGAGTATGGGATAACAGCCTCCCTGAGGGTCATGAACTGCCGAAAAGCATGTACGCTACAAAGAAAATCATGAAGGCAGCCTCTATGGATTATGAGAAAATACATGTTTGTCCGAAGAATTGCCTTTTGTTTAGGCACGAGTATGCGGATGACAAGTACTGTAGGGAGTGTGGTTCGTCTCGGTACCTTGAGGTGGTCGGTGAGGATGGTGAGAAGAGGCAGCTAGACATCCCCGCAAAGGTGCTTTGGTATCTCCATTTCATTGAAAGACTGCAACGTCTATTCCTCACGGAGGAGACTGCCAAAATGATGAAGTGGCACAAGCAAGGTATAAGGTACCATCCGCATAAAATCGTACATCCATCGGAAGCAAAAGCATGGAAGTCGTTCGATGAAGAATACCCCGAGGAAGCAGCCGAGGCTGGGAATGTCAGAATTGGCATATCAGGTGATGGGTTAAATCCATATGGTATGTCGTCCAACCCATACAGCTGTTGGCCCGTGTTTGTAATTCCGCTCAATCTCCCTCCCGGTGCCCTAATGCAATGGAAGACCATGTTCTTGTCGCTCATCATTCCGGGGCCTGAATACCCGAGGAAGCAATTGGGTGTGTTTATGAAGCCGTTGGTGGATGATTTGCTCCATTCTTGGTACATGGAGTACACACGCCAGGAGACCATGACGTGACACACGAGCCTTTATGCATACCATGAGCAGAACAATGTCAGGATGCAACGCGCTCTTGAGGAGATGGCGGCCAGACGGGTTCCTCAATTTGCAGCAGCACCACCTCCTCCAGCACAACCAACGCTGCTTAGTTTGTGGCACAGCAGCACGATGGCCCCTCACCAGTATGTACATCCCCAACTATTCACCCAAAGCATATCATGCCTTTCAACACAGTCATATATCCCGTTAATATGTCTTTTCAACATCCAGTGAACCGTTGGATCAACCGTTGGCGGTGGTCTTCGCAGCACTCCCGAGTCACGGAGCCCGACCACTCCGATCCACGGAGGTGGAGGTGGAGGCGATCTTGGTGGTAGCGCTGCCGCTAGCAGTGACGACCTGGGCTTCGGCGGTCTTGGCGGTGACGACCTCCGCGGTGCTCGACGTCCTAGCGCTTAAGACTTTCGGTTACTTGTGTGCTTATACTTATGTTTTTTTAGATGACTTGTGTGTGGTGATGATGATGATAAACTTGTGGTATTTGATGGTCCTTTAGATGACTTGTGCGCTTCTTTATATGTTTATGCTTATGTTTATGTTGATTGTGATGATGGTTATGCATATATTGTTGTGACGGTGCCGGATGATACTTAGATGTGTTCTATATGTCTATTTCCATCATATATATCTGTTGTATATTTGAATTGAATTGACCTGAAAACAAACAGAAAAAGAAAAAAATCAAATACAATCTATGCCGACGGCCTAGCCGTCGGCATAGGGCTGGCGTGAGCACCCAGTTGCTGACACGTGGCAGATATGCCGACGGCTTAGCCGTCCGCATAGTTTGAAATTAAGCCGACGGCCTAGCCGTCGGCATAGCTGCCACGTGGTAGTAACTGGGCACACCTGGGGCAGGGCTATGCCAACGGCTTAGCCGTCGGCGTAGTTTCAAACTGAGCCGACAGCTCGACCGTCGGCATAGCTCTGTCCCAGGAGCGCCCAGTTGCTGACACGTGGCCGCTATGCCAACGGCTAGGTTGTCGGCATAGCCCTGCCCCGTGGCGAGCAGCCGTTGGTCAACACTTGACGGCGGCCGGCGTTAGGCGAGAACGTTGCCGACGGCCCGGGCCGTTGGCATAAATGTACGGACACCATCGGTATAGGTCCTATGCCGACGGCCCCCGGGCTACGCCGACGTATATGTTGCCGACGACCCTATGCCGACGGGGGCCGTCGGCATAGGCCTGTCCCGACGGGAATCAAGGCTATGCCGACGGCCAGGGCCGTCGGCATAGGGTGCCATTCTGATAGTGAGTATGCTTGAACCACACAAATATCAGTAAAATAGGCATTTTTAAATTTCCTCATGTGATACCCAAGGCACTGGATATGTTCCTGTCTAAAGGGACCCATGCGTATTGTGAGCAAGCCACCAAACAGCAATAGCGTAGATTTGTGAAACCAAGTTACCCAGATAAAAAAAAAAGGAGAGCAGGACCGATTCATGGTTCAGGATATACCTTGTGTGCCGGTGACACCATAGAACGGAAGGCTCATGCATCTGTCATGTGGCGGAGAAAAGCTCCCAACGCACACTTGAATCCATAGCACGGCGAGAGACAACACGACGCCTTGCAGAGCGATTGACGAAACTGCAATCAAGTGAACAAATTTAATAGAAAAATCGCATGAGTATGCGCTCATGTATATTTATCATGTATCATAGTATTTCTTCTTTTCTTAAGCAAGTGCTGGCTACTTACTCTCCAGCCCCTAGGTCTCAATGCATAGAGCTTGGCCAGTTTCTTATGCTCAATCTGGTTTGGAGGGATGTGCACCTCTGCTGGTTTGTTAGTAGCTTCAAGAAGGGCAAGTGGCTCGCCGGCTCAAAGCGATCGATGAATCTTACAGAATCAAGAAAGCTAAAACGGTAGCGAAGCCACTGAATCAGAAATACAATCAGTTCCAAAAATTATGATTTATGTACTTTGTTCTATACTCCTGTTATATATGATGATCTGCTGATGGTCAAATTCAACAATGTTAGCAACTACTTTGCGTCTGACTCAAATTTATTCAACCTCCCTAAAGCATGATCCAAACCTACTCTTAGGTGCAAGCTTTGTTAGTCCAGCAATGTTAGCAAGTACTCAGTTCATGTAGACCAGGTATGAGTCATACAGGTGAAGTGAACAGATAGTAGGTACAAACAATAGAACCTAGACACACCAATGAATTATTCGTAGGTGCACAACAACCTAAAAAGGGGCATCCAGCTGGGCATTAACTAAAAAAAAGACAAGTAAGCTCACAATTTAAAGCTAGTCTGATGAAGAAATGAACATGCTCGCTTGGACACCGTGATGCCAAACTGAAGCACCAACTCTCAACAACAGTAGCACCTGCAAAAGACAAATAAGAACACACGTAGGAAGGGTTTTAAAGAATATATCTGAAAGAAGTAATCATAACAGAGAGGTAAACAAAGCAAGAGCTTCAAAAGGTACGTAAATAGACCCAATACATCTATCATAGCAGAGTACATCAAACAAAAGACCATAATTAGTAGAAGGATGTACATTTTTCTTGAAGATTGTGTCGAATTTAGAGGCTGCAAGGAAGCAAGATTAATTCTCTCCAAGATGGACATGTTCTCATGATCAATCAATTAGCATAGTTTTCCAAGGATATCATAGGAATAACAGATGGACATGGCTAATTTAATAAAACACAAGGACAATGGATTTATGAACAAAGTAGAGCAGTAGTTACGGAACAGTGAATTTCTTTGAAAAAATAAATTGAAGGTGCTGAAAACATCAAGTCTTATTACATATCACTAATTCAAACTCTACAATATCATTACGGCAAGAGTATACATGTGATATAATAAGTTCTTTAAAAGAACAAACATGGTAGAATTGTGTGCCACTTGCAATCTTGTGAAGATGTGGTCTGAAAATATTAGAAGATCATGTCATGCATCCTGCTTGGATACATGTGTGTAGGCCACTTCTACTCTGTAAAATAAGAGGAAATCAAGCTGTGTGTGTGAGAGAGAGAGAGGGAGAGAGAGAGAGAGAGAGGGAGAGAGAGAGAGAGAGAGAGGGAGAGAGAGAGGGAGGGAGGGAGAGAGAGAGAGAGAGAGAGAGAGAGAGGAAAGCCGCACTTCTCCTTCCTTGTGCACGCGAGGACGACCTCGACGACGCGGACATCGGGGATCCGGCAGAGCGGGAGAAGGAGACGGCGGCGGCGTGGGGGAGCAGCTAGGGTTAGCGGGCCGAGGCTGAGCCGCCCCCTGCCCCCCCCCCCCCCCCCCCCCCGCAACGTCGGGAACTGCTGCTTGGTGGCGGGCTTGGGCTTCTGGGCGGTGGACGGGGGATGCTTCTTCTCCGGGAGGAGGGGGCAGTGGGGAGGAGAAGAGGCGGGACGGGGAGGATGGCTGACGGCGGGGAGAGGAGAGCGGACGGGAGGGAGTGCTGGCTAGTTTTTTGTTTTTTGTTTTTTTTTGAGGCCTTTATTGATCAAGGAACAAAATTACAAAGAGTCTTCCGGATGCAATCCGGAGCTGAATGAAAAATACAAAGACTAAAAGAGTTGAAACTTGGTCTAGCTAAAACATGAGCTAAAACTTTACGATGCCGACGCACATGCTGGAAAGCCACAGAAGAAAGATCGCTTGCCCTTCCTTTGATATCAGCCAGGATGGAGCCCACCACAGAACGGTCCCTCGACGAAGACTTTTGCACCATCGAGAGGCAATCAGTGTTGAAAAGAACATTATCAAAGCCCTCCTCTCGCGCTAAGCTGATAGCACGACAAAGCGCCAAAGCTTCAGCCACTTCAGGTGACAGCGCGCCCTCCAGGCGTTCAGAGCAAGCAGCCACGCACTGTCCCACATGGTTGAGCACCACGACACGAATACCCGATTTATTCAGCTCCTCGGACACCACAACATCGGAGAAATCCACCATTTGTACCATGCGGCGGCGGAGACTAGGGATGATCTGGAGAAGAGGTCTCACGCCTAATTGCATGTACAGGTTTGTAGAGGTGTTGTAGGATCAGATCAATATAAGCCTTGTTCTGGCCGCAATACGCCTTGGTAGAGGCAGCATAGGTTCATTCCTCGCTACGTTCCGAGCCTCCCAAATATGCCAAATGGATACGGTGAGGACAGTCGCTTCCTGATCCGAACAACAGGCGAGGTAGTCGAAGAGCCACTACTTGGGAGACGAAAAGGACGGCCGTCGAAGCTTGATGTCGAAGGTCTCCTTGAGATCATCCCACACTGCACAAGCATGGGGGCAGAAGAGCAAAGCATGTTCACACTCTCCGGCCTTCCGCAAAAGTAACAATCTGTTCGAGTTGGGACGTGGCGATGACAAAGTTGTTCACCCGACGGGAGACAATCATGTGCCAGACGCCAAGAACAGTCTTCATCTTATTTGGGGTCTTGACCCGCCACAGAGCCTTCCATAGTTTCTCCTCCGCCGGCCAAGCCGAGCTCTGACCCAGGCCATTATTGCTCCGAGCAGTTAGGAAACGACTCGTCCTTGCCAAGTTATATGCAGACCTGACAGAATATTCACCAAACCTGGTAAAAGGCCAGCGAGCAAAATCAGTTCCACCATTCCTATTAACTGGAATCTGAAGGATATCATCAGCCACTCTAGAGGGAAAGAACATTCTGACAGATTCCTCATCCCATAACCCTCTCTTCTCATCAATTAGGCAGTGGACAGTAGCGGTCTCCGGAATAGGAGAGATGGGGAGCAGCACAGCCGGAGGCGTAGACGGGATCCAGTGATCAGAAAGGATTCGGGTGTCTTGACCGTTTCCAATACCCCATTGAACACCTCTCTTCAGTAAATCATGGCCATGCATTATACCGCGCCACGTCGCCGAGGCCGTCCGAAGCATAGAAGCATTCCAGAAGCTACCATTTGGATAGTATCTGCCCTTCAAAACACGGGCACACAAAGAGTCGGGCTCAGTCAGAAGCCGCCACCATGTTTACCAAGCATCGCTTGATTAAACAACGCCATGTCGCGGAAGCCCATGCCACCGAGCGACTTTGGGGTTGACAGCCACGCCCACAATCTCGAGTGTAGTTTCTTCTTTCCATCCTCCCTTCCCCACCACTGATCGGCCACAATTTGCCTAAAGTTTTCACAAGTAGCGACCGGGAGGCAAAAACAGCTCGAGACGAAAGTTGGGATTGCCTGCGTGATCGACTTTAGCAATGTTTCATTCCCAGCCCTGGACAACGGCCGGTCAGACCATCCATGAATGTTCCGCCAAGCTCTGTCAGTCAAGAATTTAAATGTGTTGGTGGGAGAATTGCCAACCATGGTGGGCATACCAAGATAGGAATCATGAAAATCCTCATTATGAATTCCCAGCCACTCTTCGGACAGTGACGCCCAAAGAAAATAGAGGATTTTTCCTTGTTGATGGATTGACCAGAGCCCTCACAATACAAGCTTAATACCGATTCCAACGAGTCCACACTACGGTGATCACTCTTAGAAAAGAAGATGTTATCGTCCGCGAATAGGAGGTGTGAGATAGGAGGGCCTTGACGGCCATTTGATCGCATGTAGCTCGCCACAACACTCCTTCTGAAACAACAGACTAGACAAACCTTCAGTGCACAAGAGGAATAGGTAGGGGCTGATTGGGTCCCCTTGGCGGTGCACAAGAGGAACAGGTAGGGTCTGATTGGGTCCCCTTGGCGTATACCCCGAGAAGGTACCACTGGATCAGTGAGCTCACCGTTGACTCTGACAACATAACGAACGTTGGTGACACATCTCATAACAGAGTCAATCCATACAGGGGCAAATCCAAGCTTACACAATCAAGCATGCAGATAGCTCCATTCAACACGGTCATACGCTTTCATCATATCACTCTTCAGAGCAAAGAAAGGCTGTTTCACACGCTGCTGCCGGATAGTGTGCAAGCATTCAAAAGCAATAAGAGTGTTGTCAGTGATCAATCTACCAAGAACAAATGCACTCTGACATTCAGAAACCACAACCGGCAACAACACTTTCAGACGATTGGCCAAGACCTTAGAAGCGATCTTATAAAGAACATTGCAAAGGCTTATTGGACGAAAGTTCTTCAAGTGCTTCGGTCTTGTTGTCTTGGGGATTAAAACGATCACAGAATCACAAAAGCCATCTAGAATAGGCCTTCCTTCAACGAATCCCTGCACCGCCTGACAAATATCCTCTTCAAGAAAACCCCAATGTGTTTGGTAGAAGAGAGCTGGGAACCCATCAGGTCCCGGGGCCTTAGTTGGGCCCATCTGAAACAAAGCAGATTTAATCTCATCATCGCTGTATGGCTTGCATAACTCTTCATTCATCTCAGGCGTGATCTTGTGTGAAATAGCATCAGTAACACTGTCCGCAGCCTGACAAGGTTCTGAAGTAAACAATATGTCATAGAAGCTCTGAACCATGGCCTTAATTCCCCCTGGGAACTGCAGCAGAAACCATCCTCGCGGACCAGGGAGTGAATCTTGTTCGTCCTACGGCGAGCTGTCGCTCTGGCGTGAAAGAAATCCGTATTGCGATCTCCCGCCTTGAGCCAATCAATGTGGGATCGTTGGCGCGCCATTATTTCCTCGCGTTCAAAAAGCTGGCTAGTTTTTTCACCCAATAGCGAAGTGGAGAGAAGCAGACGCCCCCACCCGTTTCCGAGCCACCCATAGCATGCCAAGCACGGACCTAGCACACAAAATATCACATATGCCCTTGGCGGGGTGTGAAAATTACCTGCGGTGGCGCGGGATATTTACCCCGTTGTTGCGCGTGACGGGAAGCACATGCCATTTCCTCAGCCACGGTCGCTGACAAACGCGGCCCACCCGTGATGGGCCCACGCGACAGCGAGCCCGGGTCGAACAAAGCGAGTAAGCGACGACGTGATGGAAACTGTCCTGTTCATAGCCAAACTCACTGATTCGATCCGGCAGCCCAGGTCCCTCCACCTCAAGATCCGATGACCCAGATTTGATCAAGCAAACGATCCAACGGCCCAGAATCCCAAATCGCTGAGGAGTCAGGGTTTTCGTCTGGTTTCTTGTTTTAGGAAGCATTGAACAGACGATTCCACGGATAACAAAATATTATACAGCAGAGAACGATTCACGACACAACACATTGGCACGTACTCGAGAAGACACCGGATCACTAATACAGACGGGCACTACATCGAATCAGAGTATCAGACTAAAAAGAAAGTAGATGGACTGGAAGCATCGCATAGCTTCATCGACATTGGAACTCCATCCAGAGAGAACTCAGCCACGCAGCACGACGAAACCGTCATTCACCGGATACGAGGAGTAATCTTTGTAGTTGAATCTTTTGACGCCATCAGACGTATACTCGCCCCAGTGTTTCTCGTGCTCCTCTTCCATCCTAGCGATGAAATCGTCGAATTCCTCGGCGGAAAGGGGCTCGCCGTCTTGCTTCTTCTCAACACCATTGGCCAATTCATCTTGCCCCTGCTTTTGCTTCGAGGTCTTGCCAACCTCGGAGAAGCCGGCGGCTGCCTCCGTCTTCTTCGAGGCCGCTTCTCCGTCAGAACTGCAGCCCTTGCGCGGACGGCGACGGCCGGCTGCCGGAACCTTCCTTTCGGCGCTGCCTGACCCTCCCCGCAGATGACCGCATCCTCCGCCTTACTGCAATGATTGAGCGAAATCCCTCTACTGGCCATCGCTCCTCGGATCTAATCACCGGAGGCTGGACGGAATTGGATGATTTGTTTTGTTTATTTGTTGGCTCGATTGATTTGTGTTAGAGTTGTGTCGAACATAATGTATAAGGTAGGTTATAGTTGGAATCTGAATAGTAATGTGTTGTATAAGATAGGTTATAGTTGGAATCTGAGTAGTATTGTGTTTAGACTGGATATGATGTCGTGTCTTATTAGGACACATGACCTCTCATATATAGTAAGGCTAGACATACAATATAACATATGCCAACGTAATAACACATGAGTACATTAGATTCAATGGCATGAGCCGGTGTCCAGGGCGGCCATGGTACCATATTGTGATGGTGTCACGGGACGAAGCGCATGTAGTCATGCACCGGAGATGTAGCCATATCGATGAATCTTGTTAACAAATCTTGATGTCGTATTTGTGTGATTACTTGGTCCTTGAATAATCGACGACGTGTCTCGGATTTATTCTAACAAGTGATATCATAAACTAGATTGTTAGAAGGTTATGAATTGTTGTTCTAAAGAAAGGATTGAGCCGAGATGCAGCCGATCGTGGCGTGGTTCTCGACATGATTGGAAAAAAGGAAAACAAAAAAGGTACGTGGCAGAGTTGTTGACGAGATCGGATTAGTGGCAGCCTGTGACGCAAGCGGCAGACAGATCGATTGATGCAGCGCCTGGAAGCGACCTAGTCAGGTGCGCGTTGGCCTTGCGATCGAGAGGTCCAGCTGAGCATCGGCCGAGCAGGAGCATGTGTGCGGCTGTTTGGTCAAGCCTAGGCAAGGCCCATGGCGGTGCGGCCCTTGTGGCTACAGCAGGGGGCAAGGCCGAAGCTGGCTAGAAGCGCGTCTCGCGTAGGTGCTTCTCAAGAGCACGCTGAAGTACAAGGACTCGTGACCTATGTGTACAGATACAACACCATGAGATTTGTTTGGACAAAAAGAAGACACGTGCGTGTGCGTTCAGGCAAGAGGGAGGTCAAATTGAGGCGAAGGAAAAATCCATTGATACATCCATTGAGAATTAGCATCAGGCTTTGGCAAAGCAATTAGCTAGCATCAGGAGTTGAGTCAAGAGAGGAGTTGCTCATGTGAAGACCAACCAGTACGCGCAGGTTTGGTTCGTGTATTCGGGGCATTACGCGGAAAGCTCTGTTAATTTTTTGTAGGGTCAGCGGTACAAAGAACCGTGGTGCTAACGGGTACCAGACTTGAGATGAAGAAGTTCGACGAAACTGAAAACCTTGGGTTATGACAGACAAGGGCGAAAGATTTGTTGGCACAAGAGGAATGCTTGAAGGCGTTATTGCAGGAAGTCAAACCAGGTAAGATGGAAATCGTGTGATGGACGAAAATTCACGAAAGATGATTTGCGAGCCTAGAGCGTGTCATGCAATCGGACAAGTTCGGTTGGGTCGGACTGGACAGTCTGACGGATCGACGCGAGTCGGTTGGTACATGAGACGATGGTGGGATCGACGATGACAACATAGGAACGTGATGCTGATGGTGACCGACTTCTGGGCATGGAAACACGCGGCACATGCTTGAGGGCTTGTGTGGCTTCGACAAGACTATGGCGCGGAGTTGATTCAAGGTGATGTACACACGGAGCTTGAAGTCGACGAGGCGCGTGGTGGACTGATCATCTACCATGGAGTCATGTTGAAGGTGGAGCTGGATTGAGGGGCTACGGTGTAAGGATCCGGAGAATCACAGCCTATTCGGCACGGGAGAGAAAAATGAGTGACACGTAGTTCGGACTGGAGCCCATTGGTCTGGTGGAAGCATGAAACTCGTCACTGGTCGGTGATGATCGGTGGTGCTCTACAATGAAGGTTGAGTGGTGAGGTTTCGCGACCCTTGAGACTCGACCGGGACAGCGGATGCTCGACGCGGTAATAGCGGCGAGGCGTGCGGTGCGCACGGGACATGAAGACGGGCCAGGCCTCTGATGGTCATACATGTGGTGAGACAACTACGGATTTGACTCGGGATGACTACAAGCAATGATGAAATTCCTTGAAGTTTCAGACACACGGTCAAGGAAGCGCGGTGATGTTGAGTTCAGGTAACTCTTATGTGTGACACCCAATATGTGAGTTGTTCACTTTCACGCAGGTCATTGATCGATGTGTGATGGTGTTGGATACTCTGGAAGCTGGGAGCGCAAACTAGAGTAAAGAGGAATTTAATTTTGCTCGAGTGTTTACTGTGGTCAAGAAAAGAAGGGACTACAAGTTGCAGGTGAAGTCATATGGAGTCTTTGGAGTAGCAGCGATGCTCATGGATAAGCTCAAGTTCAATGTACACGAAAGTTTAACGCATGGACAAATTCAAGGTGGTGGAGAATATTCGCCAAGGTGGAGTTTGTCAGAGTTATGTCGAATATAGTGTACAAGGTAGGTTACAGTTGGACTTTGAGTAGTATTGTGTTTAGATAGGATATGGTGTCGTGTACTATTAGGACACCTGTATCCTTGACATCTCATATATAACGGGGCTAGATACACGATGTAACCTATGCCAACATAATAACACATGAGTGCAGGAGGAGCCGGCGGCATGTGCCGGTGCCCAGGGCGGCCAGGGTGCGGTATTGTGACGGTGTCACGGAGAGAAGTGCCCATAGTCATGCCCCGGGGATGTAGCCATATCGGTGAAGATCGTCAACAAATTTGGGTGTCATGTTTGTGTGATTGCTTGGTCCTTGAATGATTAACGATGTGCCTCGAATTTATTCTAACAATTTATCAGAGATGTTCCTCGTCTTTTCGTAACCCCCTCGTCTGCCCCCGTGGGCGGCCAGGGGGAAACCCTAGCCGTCGCCGGGCGTCTCCCCCACCTTCCTCATCCTCGCCGCCGCCAGCAGCGCCGCCGGGCGAAGCCTGGCCGGCAAGGGCGGTGGCGGGGCATCTCTCCCCTACGCGCGATCTGGCTGGCGTGGGACGGCCTGATTCGTGAAGAGGCGCCGGACTACCGTGGGGTTCGGCGGCACTACGGGCGGATCCTGGCGGCAGCGTGCGCTACGCGCCGATGGCTGGAGTCCACGCTTGCGACGCGGACTAGCGGCTGCGGGAGCGCTAGGAGCTGGTGGCTGCGTGAGTCGTCGCGTTTGGGTCCGATCCTTCGCGATCTGGCGCTAGGACGTCGGCGACCAGGGCAGGGAGGTGGTACTCGTCGTTGCCCAGGTTGGATTCTCTGGATCTGATGACTGGACGGATTTGCACCGGGTCTCTCCTTGACCTTCCATTTGGTGGGTTGAGTCCCATGGTTCTTTCTTATCCCGTTGGTTTCGTTTCTCGGCTCATGGCTAGATCCGGAGCAGACGGAGGTTGGCGGTACAGGTTGGGGACCGGAGGAAACTTTGGTCGGCTAGCATGACCTGGCATCGGCGACGGCTTTGGCGTCGTTACCCTCCTTGGAGGTGAAGCCGAGGTCCCCTCATATCCACCTCTGACCCACTCCCGGACGAAAGTCCAAAATCCGTCTTGAATTGGGCGGCGGCGGCGCCCTGCGCGTTGTGTCCTTCATGGAGGCGCCGTCTTGGGAGGATTGGGTGTTTAGGGGAGAGTTACTATGGGTGGTGGGCTCTGCGTGGCAGCTCCAGCGACGGTGTGGAGGTTGGAAGGAGGAGCGACGTTGGATCTACCGTGTCGACAACGACGAGTATTGGCGGCATGGTGCAGCTGAATCTCGATGACAGATGTGTCTGGATGGACGAGCGCAAGACGGTGGCGCTATTTGGCGCCGTGGCGGCGTCGACGGCAGGCCTGGCAAGGTCGTTACCGCAGTACTTGCTCTGAAGATGGTTCGGTGAAAGAAGGCGGCGACGATCCATGAGAGTGCGTCAGACCGGTTTGTGCCCCAGACCCGGTATGTGGTTTGGTTGGGGCCTCAGGTTTTAGATGTTAGGCATTTGTGCGATGTCTATTTGGTATTAGGCTCGGACTATCGGCACCCCTTCATCAAGTGGATAGGAATAACGACAGATGTTGCTAAGATGATGACTTCAGACTACCTGATGTAATACTTTGTAAGGTCTTTATGAATAATTAATAAAATGGTTGCATGCATTGCAAGATGTAGAGACCGGGGGTAATCCTCTTTTTGTAAAAAAAAAAAAAGGAAATCGAGGAACTTGTGGAGCGGCTACGCCTGCTCGCTTCCATTTATAGGCACCCTAGCAGCTCTGCTCCGTTCCGGAGTTTCTTTTTCCTGGGGGATCTCCGTTCGGAGATGGATTCCTTCTTCGTGTCGAAATTCATAGATAAGGCCAGCCCACCCGGTGCTCCCATTGTTAGGCCTTGTTTGTTTAGTCTTTTGCTTTTGTTTTTACAGTTTTTTCATTTTAATAAAAAGCCATAAAAACTCCTAAAAATATATTTTTGAAGCTTTTATGAATTTTGGAGCTAAATACTGCTATATTGATTCATAAGCCAAAAGCTCAAGCAAAAAACAAATATTTAGAAGCTTTCATGGTTTTTGATCAAAGTGAAAAAACCACAAAAACAGAAGCAAAAGTCTAAATAAACAGGGCCTTAATCGCCCTTCAAGTGGAAATAACAAACTAACCTGGAACCTACTTACGTCGGTCCATTCAAGTGACGGCTTGTGGCGAGCAGACGCTCTGTTCACATCAAGTGACATAGTCGCCCCTGTTGATGAAACACACAGCTGAGCAAGCGAGCACAGCCATATTATGCCGGCCACTTTTAGCAGTAGCAGTGCATACAGTTTTTGGGAACCTTCTGGAAGTTTCTTGCTAGTTCAGGTCTGATTATTTCCTTTCTTTTCTTTTTCTATTGTCTTTTACCTGTTTTCTTTGGTTCATTTTTATTTTATGTTTTTTGAAGTATTTGGAATTTTTCGTTTTTTCTAATTTCAGAAATGTTCGTCTTTTCAAAACAATGTCGGTGGAAATTCAGAGAAAATATTATAATTTCAAACTTTGTTTGGAATTTCAATAAAGCTATTTTTTCAGAAGTTCAAATGCTCACATTTCGAAAATTTAAAAATAGATCAGAATTTCATAAAATGTTTCTATTTTCGATTTTTTCTTAAATTTGAAAATCATCAGAATATAAAAAATGTTTTCAAAATGTGTTAACAAATTCAAGAAGACGTTTGGGATATTTTATAATGTTGTGGTCTCAAAACTATTTGAATTTTTTCATAAATGTTCATATTTTTCAAAAATTGTTTGGATTTTACTAAACATTCAATTTTATAAAAAATACTTCCCAGAAAGTGTGTTAAATTTTCAAAACTGAAAAAAAAATCTGTGTGACGGTGACCGGATCGCTAGAGCATATCACCTAACTACAATTTCCAAGGTCGGTACAGTGCAATGTTTCACTAGAGTGCATTGCTGTCTACAATGAGTCGGCACAGTAGGCAGCACGCGCAAGATAGGAATTTGTGAACCTATATGGTTCAACCCATTTGTGAATTCAATTGTTTGGATCTAAAAAAACATTAAATTCATGAACTTTTTCAGAATCCATTAAAAACATCCCGACCATTTCTTAATTTTCGCGAACGGATCATGAACATATTTAAAATTTCCGGTCGTTTTTTGAATTCTTGCACATTTATTGAGATCATGAACTTTGTTGAATTTGTGAACAATTTTCGAAATTTACGAACATTATGAAAGTTCACAAAAACGGTGTGAATTCAAGAAAAAAACTGCACAAAACATTTCTTGAGTTTGCGAAAAGTACATTATATTTTCTTGAACAATTTTTCAAATCACGGATATTATAAAATTACCGAACTTTTTTTTGAATTCATGGATATTTTGTAAATGCGTGGATATTTTATAATTCATGAATAAATCAATTTTACAAGAATTTTTTGAGTTTGAGGACATTTTTTAATTTCACAAACAATACTTCAAGTAACATAGTTTTTTATTTGCACGAACATTTTTTAAATCACTTAGGTTTTCATGGATAATTTTTGAATTGCAAATGTTTTTTTAAGAACCAGTATGATATAAATCTATCAAAAATTGATTTGTTTTTCCTTCTAGCCTCACCGCGAGGGGGAATCTCCGACTAGATGAACCATACAACTGAGCGTGGTGGGAGAGGGTCGGACCCATAGAGATGCAAAGTTACGTGTTTTATTTACAGCAACCACGTATTTCTCTTCACTAATAGAATATCAAGTTGCATAACCAAACACACGTGGAAAATAAAAGACTGGTCTAAAAAACACGGTTGTCATGCAAACTTGCAAATAGAACCCTAGGAGATAGAAAAAAATTACAAAACTATCACTAATCATTCCTGCACTAGGTGAAGCGTGGCCGCCGCCCGATTCCAGCGCCGCCAAGGTGCATGCCGAAAGAGGCACTGAGCATCCACCATTGTCAGATCCAAATAAGCACCATCGCCAACTAGGGGTTGTTTGGATGAGAGCCGACCCTCGCCTTACCAAAACCTAGGCGTTGACCACCAGCGTCCGTGTTTGTTTGGTTGGTAGCCAATTTTTCTTGCCCACGCCTATATTTTTGTTGCTAGTTCATTTTCTATGCCAACGCCAGAGTAGACCCGTGGCGGCAATTTCATTGCCAACTTTTTGGCTCGCCCGCGATTGAGCGTGGCTGGCTTAGGCGCCATCCAAACGGCCCCTTAGGCTTTGACTAGTACACCTGACCACTATTAAGCCCCCCATAACCGCACACGATAGGGATGGATTGTGTGTGATTATGACGCCCCACACGGTAGAAAGATAGAATTGTGTCTCAAAAATCGATCGTGTGCGATCACACACATTCGGGGTGAAGAAAACAATTTGCGATATTATGCACACGGTTCTCTAATGGGAATTGTGTGGGATGATACAAGGTATCACACATGGTGTGATATAACAACGAACTGTTTGCGACATTGATGGTGCAAAAGACCGTCAGATTCCTCGATAAGGGTCCAACCGCAGTTGGAAGTATCAGATTGGAGGTCGCACAAAGGTTTTTACGCAGGTTCTGCCCTCTGTAAGCAATACCCTACATCCTTCTTGCTTTGATTATTCATGGTGGAGAAATACCTCGTGCGAGGGGTTACAATGGTATTTGATGTTTCTAACGAGAGTTGATATCTGAGATTAGATACGAATGAGGGCCCCTTGACCTCCCCTTGTATAGACGGTGGAGGTCTATGGTCTTTCAGAGAGGTATATCCAATCTCCTATGCCGACAACTTTGCCTTCATAGACAAGAAGGTCTTTGATGCCCTCCTTTGGTTTTTGGCCGTATCTTGGGCCTTGTGGCCCCTAGCGTGCCTTGAGGTCATGCTCCCTCGGGTGAGCCACGCTCGATGCATGACACCATCAATAGCCCTCCAGTGTGGCAGAGGTCGCGAGGAAGTCTTCTAGACGTTCGATGGGTTCTTGTCTTCTTGTCTTCTTCTGCTCAGCTCTTCCTTCTCAACGCTTGATCGAGGAATTTCTTGTTATTACCTCATATGTCCTATAGGGGATTGTTACTCGTGGACCCTCCTACCTGGCCTTTGATTACGTCAATAAGGCAGGTTGTAGCGGCGGTGACACATGCCCCTATGGATTCTTGGCATTCTCTATAGCATGGAGGAGGTCGATCATGGCCGACCCCTGCATTTCTCGAAGAGTTGTGCCTACAAGCGGCCATGGTCACCACTACGGAAAGACCGTCGGATATTTTCTCATCATGGGAAGTTTGCATGGATTCCCACGCCCGTGAGTCAAGGCGTGGTAACTACATCGGAAAGTGGGACACATGGCATACCGTGACACCTCGATTCCCGATGTACGTTGTGCTTGTCTATAAGGGAGGCGCGGAGAGGGAGATGATTCCCCCTCTGCTTTTGTCTTCCTTCTTGCGCTTTAGCCAAACCGCCCGTCACACAACCTCCGCCACACTGACATTCATGGCCTTTGGCCCTGTCGCTTCTTCCCCCGAGTGAGACGATGGCGAGAATGAGCTTCTCCTCCCGTGGCAGCGACGGATGCGTTTAAGCGACCAAGGACATGGAGAGGGAGAGGAAGAGGAATAGGGAAACCGCCACCGCCAACGAACCATAACAGACGATTGTCATGGCCATCAGTAGATGGCCACCTTCCATCACGTAGGATGAGAAGGTTCATGAGCTGAATGCCGAAGGATCGTTTCGACTGACTCTGGCCTACCGGATCCCCTTATCTAGGGAGAATCCTCCCACGTCACTCCCCGATGAGCACGTGCTTCACCTTGACTTCTTCGATCGAGGGCTAGGTTTTCCCCTGCCCTCCTTCATGCAGGGGATTCGTTTCTTCTTTGCATGTTGATACGTCTCCAACACATCAATTTTTTTGTTCCATGCTATTACATTATCAATATTGGATACTTTCTATGCATTAATATGCTATTTTATATCAGTTTTGGGAACTAACCTATTAACCCAGTGACAGTTTTCTGTTTATTGTGTGTTTTTGACTTTTGCAGAAAATCAATACCAAATTGTGTCCACACACAATGTGGTAATTTTATCTGGAAGATTTTGGACCCAGGAAGCTTTGAGAGGAGGCTAGCCGCCACACGAGGTGGAGTCAAGCCTTGAGGATGCACCCTGGGGGTAGGGCACACCCCACAGGCTTGTGGGCCCCTCGTTCGTCCTCCTGACCAAAATCCACTTCTATAAATTCTGAAATATTCCAAAAATATCAGAGAGCCATCCAAAACACTTTTTCCGCCGCTGCAAGTCTTTGTTCCGCCGCCATCCTATGTGGAGACCTTTCCCGGTGCCCTGCCGAAGAGGGAATCGATCACAAAGGCCATCTACATCAACCTTGCTGCCTCCAAGAGGATGTATGAGTAGTCCACCACAGACCTAAAGAAACTAAAAAGATTTAGATACAAGATCTAAAGATATACCTTCAAGCACTCGCCTCCCTCGTAACGGCGCCAGTAAAGAGCTTGATGTCTACTACACAACTTTATTCTTGTAGACTCTGTTGGGCCTCCAAGAGTAGAGTTTTGTAGTACAGTAGGAATTTTCACTCAAGTCGATGACCTAAGGTTTATCAATCCATGGGAGGTGTAGGATGAAGATGGTCTCTCTCAAACAACCCTGCAATAAAATACAAGTAATCTCTTGTGTTCCCAACACAATCAATACAATGGTAAATTGTATAGGTGCACTAGTTCGGCGAATAGATGGTGATACAAGTGCAATATGGATAGTAGATATAGGTTTTTGTAATCTAAAAACATAAGAGCAACAACATAGCAAGTGGCAAACATCGAGCAAAACGTCATATAAATTCTTGAAAATAAGACATAGGGTTCATACTTTCACTAGCGCGATCTCTCAACAATGCTAACATACTAAAATCATGTGAACATGCCTCATCGTGTAACAAAGAATCTTTCAAGAATTCATATTTAGCGGAGAACATAAGATGAAATTGTTGTAGGCAACGAACCACCTGAAAGTTATCCTTTCCGAACAATCCATTGAGCTATTCCTATAAGTGTCACAAACAACCCTAGAGTTCGTACTAGAATAACACCTATGATACATATCAATCAACCCTAATGTCACCTAGATACTCCAATGCCACCTCAAATATTCGTGGGTTAATTATCCGACATGCATCAAACAATTTCAGATTCGCCATATTCAATCCAACAAAAGAACTGCAAAGAGTACCCCAAGATTTCTATCGGAGAAAGTAGGACAAGAACGAGTATCAACACCTATGCATAGATTACCCCAATGTAACCTCGGGAATCCACGAGTTTAGTACTAAAACATATATCAAGTGAATCAATAGAACACCCCATTTTCACCACGAGTATGCAAGACATACATCAAGTGATCTCAAATACAATAGGCAATCCGACATAATAAAATCTCAAAGGGAAAGATTCAATTCATCGCATCAAGATAACAGGGGGAAAACACCATATGGTCCATCTATATTAACAAAGCCCGTGATACATCAAGATCGTGACATCTCAAGAACACCAGAGAAAGATCAAACACATAGCTACAGGTACATACCCTCAGCCTCGAGGGTATAATAGCTCCTCGTCATGGACACCGCCGGGATGATGAAGATGGCCTCCGATGATGATTGCCCCCTCCGGCTATAGGGGAAAGTTGCATGGGAAACAAAAAAATTCCTACGCACACACAAGATCTATCCATGGTGATGAGCATCTACGAGAGGGAGAGTGGATCTACATACCCTTGTAGAGCGCTAAGCGGGAAGCGTTAAGAAACGCGGTTGATGTAGTCGAACGTCTTTGCGATCCAAATCACCGAGCGTCCCGCGATCCAATCATGATCCGTCCCGATCTAGCACCGAACGGACGGCACCTCCGCATTCAACACACGTACAACTCGATGACGATCTCCACCTTCTTGATCCAGCAAGAGGAAGCAGAGAGGTAGATGAGTTCTCTGGCAGCGTGATGGCTCGATGACGGTGGTGGTGGAACTATTCCGGCAGGGCTTCACCTAAGCACCGCTGAAAACTAGAGGAACTAATCTATCAGGAGAGAGGGCTGCAGTATGGCCTTTTGGGTATCATATGAACACACATTTCTCCCCTTTGGTTTCTAGCTTTTCAGGCTGAAGCTTTTTGACATAAGCATCACATCCCCAAACTTTAGGAATTGACAACTTTGGCTTCTTGCCAAACCACAGTTCATATGACGTCGTCTCAACGGATTTCGACGGTGCCCTATTTAAAGTGAATGCAGCTGTCTCTAATGCTTAACCCCAAAATGATAGTGGCAAATCGGCAAGAGACATCATAGAACGCACCATGTCCAATAAGGTTCGATTACAACGTTCGGACACACCATTACGCTGTGGTGTTGCAGGCGATGTCAACTGTGAAACAATTCCACACTGTCTTAAGTGACTGTCAAACTCATAACTCAGATATTCTCCTCCTCGATCAGATCGTAGGAATTTAATATTCTTGTTACGATGATTCTCAACTTCACTCTGAAATTGCTTAAACTTTTCAAATGTTTTAGACTTGTGCTTCATCAAGTAAATATCCCCATATCTACTTAAGTCATCAGTGAAGGTGAGAAAATAACGATACCCACCGCGCGCCTCAATGCTCATTGGACCGCACACATCAGTATGTATGATTTTCAACAAGTCACTTGCCCGTTCCATTCTTCCAGAGAACGGGGTTTTAGTCATCTTGCCCATGAGGCATGGTTCACATGTGTAAAGTGATTCAAAATCATGTCACTCCCAAAGTCCATCAACATGGAGCTTCTTCATGCGTTTCACACCAATATGACCTAAGCAACAGTGTCACAAGAAAGTGGTACTATCATTATCAACTCTACATCTTTTGGCATCAATGTTATGAACATGTGTATGATCACTATCGAGATTTAATATGAACAAACCCGTCACATTGGGTGCATGACTATAAAATATATTACTCATAAAAATAGAACAACCACTATTCTCTGATTTAAATGAGTAACCGTCTTGCAATAAACAAGATCCAGATATAATGCTCATGCTTAACGCAGTCACCAAATAAAAATTATTTAGGTTCATAACTAATACCGATGGTAATCGAAGAGCGAGCGTGACAATGGCAATCACATCAACCTTGGAACCATTTCCCACGCGCATCGTCACTTCATCCTTAGCCAGCCTTTGTCTATTCTGTAGCTCCTGTTTTGAGTTGCAAATGTGAGCAACCGAACCGGTATCAAATACCCAGGCACTACAATGAGATTTGGTAAGGTACACATCAATAACATTTATATCGTATATACCTTATTTGGTGTTAGCCGCCTTTTTGTCAGCCAGATACTTGGGGCAGTTTCGCTTCCAGTGACCAGTTCCCTTGCAATGAAAGCACCCAGTTTCTAGCTTGGGTCCAGTCTTGGGTTTTTTCATCGGAGGGGCAACTGCTTTGCTACTCTTCTAGGAGTTACCCTTCTTGCCCTTGCCATTGTTCTTGAAACTAGTGGTTTTATAGACCATCAACACTTTATGCTCTTTCTGGATTTCAGACTCAGCGATTTTCAGGATCGCAAACAGCTCGGCGACTGACTTGTTCATCCCGTGCATGTTATAGTTCATCACAAAGCTCTTGTAGCTAGATGGCAATGATTGAAGAACTCTGTCAGTGATCGCCTCCAGCGGAAGGGGCATCCCTAACTCAGCCAGACGGTTCGAATACCCAAACATTCTGAGTATATGTTCAATGACAGACCTGTTCTCGTCCATCTTGCAAGCATATAACTTATCAGAGGTCTCATACCTCTCGATCCGGGCATTCTTCTCAAAGATAAACTTCAACTCATGGAACATCTCATATGCTCCATGACGTTCAAAATGTCTTTGAAGTCCCGGTTCTAAGCCATACAACATTGTACATTGAACTATTGAGTGATCTCCAGAACATGTCTCCCAAGAGTTCTTAACGTCTTCGGACGACACGACAATGGGTGGGTAACCAAGCGGTGCATCAATGACATAAGCCTTCTGGGAAGTCGTGAGGATAATCCTTAGATTACGGGCCCAGTCCACCAAGTTACTGTTGGAAATATGCCCTAGAGGCAATAATAAATTAGTTATTATCATATTTCCTTGTTCATGATAATCGTTTATTATCCATGCTATAATTGTATTGATCGGAGACTTAAATGCATGTGTGGATACATAGACAAAACCATGTCCCTAGTATGCCTCTAATGGACTAGCTCGTTGATCAAAGGATGGTTAAGGTTTCCTAGCCATGGACATGAGATGTCATTTGATAACGGGATCACATCATTAGGAGAATGATGTGATGGATAAGACCCAAACTACAAACATAGCATATGATCGTGTCAGTTTATTGCTACTGTTTTCTGCATGTCAAGTATATGTTCCTATGACCATGAGATCATGCAACTCACGGATATCGGAGGAGTGCCTTGTGTGTATCAAACGTCGCAACGTAACTGGGTGACTATAAAGGTGCTCTACAGGTATCTCCGATGGTGTCTGTTGAGTTGGCATGGATCGAGACTGGGATTTGTTACTCCGTATGACGGAGAGGTATCTCCGGGCCCACTCGGTAATGCAACATCACAATAAGCCTTGCAAGCAATGTGACTAATTGTTAGTTTCGGGATCTTGTGTTACGGAACGAGTAAAGAGACTTGCCAGTAACGAGGTTGAACTAGGTATGGAGATACCGACGATCGAATCTCGGGCAAGTAACATACCAAAGAACAAAGGGAACGTTATACGGGATTAACTGAATCCTTGACATAGAGGTTCGACTGATAAAGATCTTCGTAGAATATGTAGGAACCAATGTGGACGTCCAGGTCCCGCCATTGGTTATTGACCGTAGAGGTGTCTCGGTCATGTCTACATAGTTCTCGAACCCGCAGGGTGTGCACACTTAAGGTTCGGTGACGTTTCGGTAGTGTAGAGTTATGTATGGTGGTGACCGAAGGTTGTTCGGAGTCCCGGATGAGATCCCGGACGTCACAAGGATCTCCGGAATGGTCCGAAGGTAAAGATTCATATATAGGAAGTCCCAGTTTGGTTTCCGGAAAAGTTTCGGGCTCATCGGTAGTGTACCGGGAGTATCGGTATTGTACCGGGAGTGCCGGTAGTGTACCGGAGGACCTCCGGGAGGGGTATTTCGACCCCAAGAGTTCCATGGGCTGTGGGATAATAATAACCAGCCCTTAGTGGGATGGGAAAACAGCCACAAAGGCCCATGGCGCAGGAGAGAAAGTCCTAAAGCAAAAAGTGGAAAATCAGCCAATAGGAGGCAATCCTACTCCAACTAGGATTGGAGGTGAAGTAGGATTGCTCCCACCTCCTATTTCGGCCGACCCAAAGGCCTTGGCTGCCTCTCCTCTCCTCTCCTCCTATATATACTAGTGGATTGGGTGGTTTTTGGACAGAATTTCCGGCCACGTGCTACCCGTTTCACCGGTGCACAGTTTCTCCTCTAGATCGGTTTTCCGCAGCGCTTAGGCGAAGCCCTGCCGGAATCACTCCACCACCATCACCGGAGCGCCGTCACGCTGACGGTGAACTCTCTCTCCTCTCCACCTCCTCTCGCTGGATCGAGATGGTGGAGATCGTCATCAAGCTGCACGTGTGCTGAACGCGGAGGTGCCGTCCGTTCGGCGCTAGATCGGAAGGACCGTGATCGAGATCGCGAGACAGTTCGTGATGAGATCGTGGAACGGATCGTGATGAGTTCGCGGGACAGATCGTGATCAAGATCGTGAGACGGATTGTGATGAGATCGCGGGACGGATCGTGATGAGTTCACGGGACGGATCGTGATTGGATTGCGGGACGGATCGTGATGAGATCGCGGGACGCTCGGCGATTTGGATCGCGAAGATGTTCGACTACACCAACCGCGTTTCTTAACGCTTCCCACTTAGCGATCTACTAGGGTATGTAGATCCACTCTCCCTCTCTTAGATGCTCATCACCATGGATAGGTTTGCTTGTGCGTAGGAATTTTTTTTTCCCATGCGACGTTCCCCAACAGTGGCATCATGAGCTAGGTTGATGGTTCGATGAGATCTCGAGTAGAACACAAAAGGTTTGTGGGCGTTGATGCTTAGATTGCTTCCTCCCTTGGTCGTATTTTGGTTCAGCGGGATTGTGAGATGAAGCGGCCCGGACCAACATTACTCGTACGCTTACGAGAGACCGGTTCCCTCGACGCAACTTGTTGCTTAGATGGCTTGCGGGTGACAGTTTCTCTCACTTTAGTTGGATCGGATCCGACAAAGGCGGTCCTTGAGAAGGTTGAAAAGCAATCTATGTATCACCGTTGTGGTTTATGCGTAGGTGAGAATCGTTCTTGCTAGATACCCGTAGCAGCCACGTAAAACATGCAACAACAATTAGAGGACGTCTAACTTGTTTTTGCAGGGTATGTTGTGATGTGATATGGCCAATTACATGATGAGATATATGTGATGTATGAGATGATCATGCGATGTATAGAATTTCACGACTTGCATGTCGTTGAATACGGCAACCGGCAGGAGCCATAGGGTTGTCTTTAATTATTTTATGACCTGCGTGTCAATCATTAAGCGCTATGTAATGCTTTACTTTATCGCTACGGTAGAAATAGTAGTAGAAGCATGTAGGGCGTGACAACCCCGATGGTGACACGTTGATGGAGATCAAGATGATGGAGATCATGGTGTCATGCCGGTGATGATGGAGATCAAAAGCACAAGATCATGGCCATATCATGTCACTTATGATTTGCATGTGATGTTAATCCTTTTATGCACCTTGTTTTGCTTAGGACGACGGTAGCATTATAAGGTGATCCCTCACTTAATTTCAGGATAAACTGTGTTCTCCCCGAGTGTGCACCATTGCGAAAGTTCGTCGTGTTGAGACACCACGTGATGATCGGGTGTGATAGACTCTACGTTCACATACAACGGGTGCAAGCCAGATTTGCACGCGCAGAACACTCGGGTTAAACTTGACGAGCCTAGCATGTACAGACATGGCCTCGGAACACAAGAGACTGAAAGGTCGAACATGAGTCATATAGTAGATATGATCAACATGATGATGTTCACCATTGCAGCCACCTCAACTCACGTGGTGATCGGACTTGAGTTGGTGAATTTGGATCATGTATCACTCGAATGATCGGAGGGATGTCAATTTGAGTGGGAGTTCTTAAGTAATATGATTAATTGAACTCATTATCATGAACATAGTCAAAGTGTCTTTGCAAATTATGTTGTAGATTACTAGCTCGCGCTGTAGCTCCCTTGTATTTTTATATGTTCCTAGAGAAATAGAATTGAAAGATGTTGGTAGCAAAATTGCGGACTGGGTCCGTGATCTGAGGATTGTCCTCATTGCTGCACAGAAGGCTTATGTCCTTAATGCACCGCTCGGTGCGCCACCCCCTCTAGCGTCGTCTATAGATATTGTAAACATCTAACAGGCACGTTTCGATGACTACTTGATAGTTTAGTGCGTCATGCATTACGGCTTAGAATTGAGGCTCCAAAACATTTTGAACGTCACAGAACATATGAGATGTTCTAGGAGCAGAGATTGTGATCTCAGGCTCGTGCCTTTGTTGCGAGATATGAGATCTCCAACAAGATTCTTTGCTTGTAAGATGAAGGAGAATAGCTCAATCGTTGAGCATGTACTCAGATTGTCTGGGTACTACAATCGCTTGAATCAAGTGGGAGTTGATCTTCCAGATAAGATAGTGATTGATATAGTTCTCCAAGTCACTGTCACTAAAGCTACTAGAACTTAGTGATGAATTATAATACACCAGGGATAGAAGTATTGATCCCTGAGCTGTTCGCGATGTTTGACACCGCGAAGGTAGAAATCAAGAAGGAGCGTCAAGTGTTGATGGTTAATCAAACCACTAGTTTCGAAAAGGGCAAGAGCAAGGAGGGAAACTTCATGGATAGCAAGTAAGTTGCTGCTCCACTGAAGCAACCCAAAGTTGAACTCAAACCCGAGACTAAGTGCTTCTATTATGAGGTGAGAGGTTGCTGAAGCAGAACAACCCTAGATACTTGGTAGATAAGAAGGCTGGCAACATCGACAGAAGTATATTTGATATACGAGTTATTGATGTGTACCTTGCTAGTACTCCTAGTAGCACCTGGGTATTGGATACCGGTTCGGTTGCTAAATGTTAGTAACTCAAAATAAAAGCTACGGAATAAACAGAGAACTAGCTAAGGGTGAGGTGACAATGTGTGTTGGAAATGTTTCCAAGGTTGATGTGATCAACATCGCACGCTCTCTCTACCTTCAGGATTAGTGACGAACCTAAATAAACGTTATTTGGTGTTTTGCGTTGAGCATGAACATGATTAGATCATGTTTGTTGCAATACGGTTATTCATTTAAGTCAGAGAATAATAGTTATTCTGGTTACATGAATAATACCTTCAATGGTCATGCACCCAGTGAGAATGGTTTGTTGAAATCTTGATCGTAGTAGTACACATGTTCATAACATTGATGTCAAAAGATACAAAGTTAATAATGATAGTACCACATACTTGTGGCACTGCCGCTAAATGTCATATTGGTATAAAGCGCATGTAGAAACTCCATGCTGATGGATATTTGGACTCATCGATTTCGAATCGGTTGAGACATGCGAACCATGCCTCTTGGGCAAGATGACTAAAGGACCCCGTTGGATGGAGCGGGCAAGTGATTCATTGGAAATGATACATGTTGATGTATGCAATCTAGTGAGTCTTGTAGCGTGCAGTGGATATCGTTATTTTCTTACCTTCACTGATGATTTGAGTAGATATAGTGTATATTTACTTAATGAAACACAAGTCTGAATCGTTTGAAAGGTTCAAGCAAATTCAGAGTGAAGTTTAAAGATCATCGTGACAAGAAGATAAAAATGACCGCGATATGATCGTGGAGGTGAATATCTGAGTTACGAGTTTGGCATACAACTTAAGACAACGTGAAATTTGTTTCACAACTAACGCCACCTGGAACACCATGGTGTGATGGTGTGTCCGAACATCATAGTCATGCTCTATTGATATAGTGCATACTGTGATGTCTCTTATCGTTTTACTACTATAATTTTTGGGGTTATGCATTAGAGACAACTACATTCACTTTAAATAGGGCATCATCTAAATCCGTTGAGATGACACCGTGTGAATTATGGTTTGATAGAAACCTAAGCTGTCATTTCTTAATGTTTGGGGCTACGATGCTTGTGTGGAAAATGTTTTCACATAATAAGCTAGAACCCAAAGCGGACAAATGTATCTTCATAGAATACCCTAAGAATAGATGGGTATGCCTTCTATCTCAGATCCGACTGCAAAGTGTTTGTTGCTAGAACTGGGTCCTTTCTCGAGAAAAAGTTTCTCTCGAAATAATTGAGTGGGAGGAAGATAGAACTTGATGAGGTTGTTAAACCTTTGTTCAACCAGAGAGTAGCACAGCGCAGAAAGATGTTTCTGTGAAGCCTACGTTAGTTGAAGAGGAAGTTAATGATGATGATCATGAAGCTTCAGGATCAAGTTACTATCAAACTTCGTAGGTCGACAAGGATGTGTACTGCTCCTGAGCGGTACGACAACTCTGTCTTGGAGGTCATGTTGTTGGACAACGATGAACCTACGAGCTATGGAGAAGCGATGATGGGCCCGGATTCCGACAAATGGTTGGAGGCCATGAAATCCGAGATAGGATCCATGTATTAAAACCAAGTGTAGACTTTGGTAGACTTGCTCGTTGGACGGCAGGTCGTTGAGTACAAATGGATCTTTAAAATGAAGACAGACACTGATGGTGAATGTCACTATTTGTAAAGCTCAACTTGTTGCAAAGATGTTTGTGACAAGTTCAAGGAGTTGACTACGATGAGACTTTCTCACTCGTAGTGGTGCTAAAGTCTATTGGAATTATGTTAGCAGTTGCTGTGTTTTCAATTATGAAATCTGGCAGATGGATGTCAAAACATCGTTTCCTTAACGGTTTACTTGAGGAAAGGTTGTATGTGATACAACCAGAAGGTTTTGTCAGGCCTAAGGATGCTAAAAGGTGTGCAAGCTTCGGTGATCCTTCCATGGACTGAAGCAAGCATCTCGGAGTTGGAATATACGCTTTGATGAGGTGATCAAAGTTTTGATGTTTATACAAAGTTTACGAGAAACTTGTATTTTCAATAAAGTGAGTGGGAGCACTATAGAATTTCTGATAAGTATATGTGGATGACATATTGTTGATCAGAAATAATGTAGAGTTTCTGGAAAGCATAAAACGGTTATTTGGAAAGTGATTTTCAAAGGAAGACCTGGATAAAGCTACCTAATTGTTGAGCATCAAAATCTATAGAGATAGATCAAGATGCTTGATGAGACTTTCAATGAGTGCATACCTTCACAAGATTTTGAAAGAGTTCAAAATGGATCAGCCAGAGAAATAGTTCTCGTCTGATTTGTAAGGTGTGAAGTTGAGTGAGACTCAAAGCTCGACAACGGCAGAAGAAAGAGAAAGGACGAACGTCGTCCCCTATGCCTTAGCCATAGTCTCTATATTATGCCATGCTGTGTACCGCACCTATGTGTGCCTTGCCATGAGTCTGTCAAGGGGTACAAGAGTGGTCCAGGAGTGGATCACTGGACAACAGTCAGAATTATCCTTAGTAACCAGAGGACTAAGGAAATGTTTCTTGATTATGGAGGTGATAAAGAGTTCGTCGTAAAGAGTTACGTCGATGCAAGCTTTAACACCTATCCGGATGACTAGTAGTAGCAATCTGGATACGTATAGTGGAGCAGCCATTTGGAAATAGTACCAAGTGGAGTGTGGTAGCAGTGTTTACGGTTTGACATAGGGATATGCAAAGTACACACGGATCTGAATATCGCAGACCCGTTGACTATAAGACCTCTCTCACATGCAAAGCATGATCGAGCCCCAGAACTCATTGGGTGTTAGATTCATAACAATGCGAATCACATGGTGATGTGAACTAGATTATTGACTCTAGTGCAAGTGGGAGACTGTTGGAAATATGCCCTAGAGGCAATAATAAATTAGTTATTATCATATTTCCTTGTTCATGATAATCGTTTATTATCCATGCTATAATTGTATTGATTGGAGACTTAAATGCATGTGTGGATACATAGACAAAACCATGTCCCTAGTATGCCTCTAATGGACTAGCTCGTTGATCAAAGGATGGTTAAGGTTTCCTAGCCATGGACATGAGATGTCATTTGATAACGGGATCACATCATTAGGAGAATGATGTGATGGATAAGACCCAAACTACAAACATAGCATATGACCGTGTCAGTTTATTGCTACTGTTTTCTGCATGTCAAGTATATGTTCCTATGACCATGAGATCATGCAACTCACAGATATCGGAGGAGTGCCTTGTGTGTATCAAACGTCGCAACGTAACTGGGTGACTATAAAGGTGCTCTACAGGTATCTCCGATGGTGTCTGTTGAGTTGGCATGGATCGAGACTGGGATTTGTTACTCCGTATGACGGAGAGGTATCTCGGGGCCCACTCGGTAATGCAACATCACAATAAGCCTTGCAAGCAATGTGACTAATTGTTAGTTGCGGGATCTTGTGTTACGGAACGAGTAAAGAGACTTGCCAGTAACGAGGTTGAACTAGGTATGGAGATACCGACGATCGAATCTCGGGCAAGTAACATACCGAAGAACAAAGGGAACGTTATACGGGATTAACTGAATCCTTGACATAGAGGTTCGACCGATAAAGATCTTCGTAGAATATGTAGGAACCAATGTGGAGGTCCACGTCCCGCCATTGGTTATTGACCATAGAGGTGTCTCGGTCATGTCTACATAGTTCTCGAACCCGCAGGGTCTGCACACTTAAGGTTCGGTGACGTTTTGGTAGTGTAGAGTTATGTATGGTGGTGACCGAAGGTTGTTCGGAGTCCCGGATGAGATCTCGGACGTCACGAGGAGCTCCGGAATGGTCCGGAGGTAAAGATTCCTATATAGGAAGTCCCAGTTTGGTTTCCGGAAAAGTTTCGGGCTCATCGGTAGTGTACCGGGAGTATCGGTATTGTACCGGGAGTGCCGGTAGTGTACCGGAGGACCTCCGGGAGGGGTATTTCGACCCCAAGAGGTCCATGGGCTGTGGGAGAATAATAACCAGCCCTTAGTGGGCTGGGAAAACAGCCACAAAGGCCCATGGCGCAGGAGAGAAAGTCCTAAAGCAAAAAGTGGAAAATCAGCCAATAGGAGGCAATCCTACTCCAACTAGGATTGGAGGTGAAGTAGGATTGCTCCCACCTCCTATTTCGGCCGACCCAAAGGCCTTGGCTGCCTCTCCTCTCCTCTCCTCCTATATATACTAGTGTATTGGGTGGTTTTTGGACAGAATTTCCGGCCACGTGCTACCCGTTTCACCGGTGCACAGTTTCTCCTCTAGATCGGTTTTCCGCAGCGCTTAGGCGAAGCCCTGCCGGAATCACTCCACCACCATCACCGGAGCGCCGTCACGCTGCCGGTGAACTCTCTCTCCTCTCCACCTCCTCTCGCTGGATCGAGATGGTGGAGATCGTCATCAAGCTGCACGTGTGCTGAACGCGGAGGTGCCGTCCGTTCGGCGCTAGATCGGAAGGACCGTGATCGAGATCGCGAGACAGTTCATGATGAGATCGCGGAACGGATCGTGATGAGTTCGCGGGACAGATCGTGATCAAGATCGTGAGACGGATTGTGATGAGATCGCGGGACGGATCGTGATGAGTTCACGGGACGGATCGTGATTGGATCGCGGGACGGATCGTGATGAGATCGCGGGACGCTCGGCGATTTGGATCGCGAAGATGTTCGACTACACCAACCGCGTTTCTTAATGCTTCCCACTTAGCGATCTACAAGGGTATGTAGATCCACTCTCCCTCTCGTAGATGCTCATCACCATGGATAGGTTTGCGTGTGCGTAGGAAAATTTTTGTTTCCCATGCGACGTTCCCCAACAGTTACTTCCATCATCTTTCAACTTGGCTTTCTCTAGGAACACATTCAAATTCAGGGGAACTGCATGAGCCAACATAAATATGCAAAAGGTTACTAAGACTATTATTCAAGATAATGAATTTAATTAACTAAATTACTTAAAAACTCCCACTCAAATTGATATCCCTCCGGTCATCCGAGTGATACATGATCCAAATTCACCAACTCAAGTCCGATCATCACGTGAGTTGAGGTGGTTTCAATGGTGAACATCATCATGTTGATCATATCTACTATATGACTCATGTTTGACCTTTCAGTCTCTTGTGTTCCGAGGCCATGTATGTACATGCTAGGTTCATCAAGTTTAACCCGAGTGTTGTGCACGTGCAACATTGGTTTGCACCCGTTGTATGTGAACGTAGAGTCTATCACACCCGATCATCACGTGGTGTCTCGACACGACGAACTTTCGCAACGGTGCACACTTGGGGAGAACACAATTTATCTTTAAATTTTAGTGAGGGATCACCTTATAATGCTACCGCCGTCCTAAGCAAAACAAGGTGCATAAAAGGATTAACATCACATGCAAATCATAAGTGATGTGATATGGCCATGAACTTGTGATTTTGATCTTCATCTCCAACGCACCAACATGATCTCCATGTTCACCAACATGACACCATGATCTCCATCAACGTGTCGCCATCGGGGTTGCCGGGACGACTGTTTCTTCCACGACTATTGCTAACTCTTAGCGTTAAAGTAAAGCAAAAACGGCAAAAATAATTAAACACAACCCTGTGGCTCCTGCCGGTTGCCGTACTCATAAAAATGCAAGTCATGATATTCTATACAAAACATGATCATCTCATACATCACATATATCTCATCATGTAATTGACCATATCACATCACAGCATATCCTGCAAGAACAAGTTAGACGTCCTCTAATTGTTCTTGCATGTTTTACGTGGTTGCTATGGGTATCTAGCAAGAAAAATTCTTACCTACGCAAAAACCACAATGGTGATAGACAAATTGCTATTCAACCTTCTCAAGGACCGCCTTTGTCGAATCCGATCCAACTAGAGTAGGAGAGACAGACACCCGCCAGCCATCCTTATGCAACAAAGTCACATGTGTGTCGATGGAACCGGTCTCTCGTAAGTGTACGAGTAAGGTTGGTCTGGGACGCTTCATCCCACAATAGCGCTGAATCAAAACACGACGAAGGGAGGAAGCAATCTGAGCATCAACGG
Source organism: Hordeum marinum (assembly GCA_022496015.1). Lineage (NCBI taxonomy): Eukaryota > Viridiplantae > Streptophyta > Magnoliopsida > Poales > Poaceae > Hordeum > Hordeum marinum. The sequence continues at coordinate 506,125,662 of CM039678.1, read as the reverse complement.
CCACAAACTCCTTTATGTTATACTCTTGATCTTATCTACACATAGACCTAGCTCATGATGCCACTATAGGGGAACGTTGCATGGGAAACAAAAAAATTCCTATGCACACGCAAGATCTATACATGGTGATGAGCATCTACGAGAGGGAGAGTGGATCTTCATACCCTTGTAGATCGCTAAGCAGGAAGGGTTAAGAAATGCGGTTGATGTAGTCGAACGTCTTCACGATCCAAATCACCAATCTAGCGCCAAACGGACGGCACCTCCGCGTTCAGTACACATACAACTCGATGACAATCTCTGCCTTCTTGATCCATCAAGAGGGAGTGGAGAGGTAGGTGAGTTCTCTGGCAGCACGACGGTGCGGCGGCGGCGGTGGTGGAACTATTCCGGCAAGGCTTCGCCTAAGCACCGCTGAAAACTAGAGGAACTAATCTATTGGAAGAGAGGGCTGCACTGTGGCCTTTTTTGGGTTGAAGTGCTATTGCACTCTCTCCCTATAGTATATAGGAGGGAGGGGAGGGAATCCTGCTCCCTAGGGCTGTTTCTTTGGTGCGGCCAAAGTGGGAGAGGTGGAGGAGTCCTACTCCAATCCTACTAGGAGTAGGATTCCTCTTCTCCACTTGAAAACCCTTTCCACCTTTGGGTTTTTCCCTCCCCAGCCACATGGGACTTAGTGAGGGCTTTGGCCAGCCCACCAGGGGCTGGTTTGCCTCCTCCCACACCCCATGAGGCCCTTTGGGGTGAGAGGCCCCTCCCGATGGTTCCCCAGTACCCTCCCGGCACTCCCGATACACTACCGAAGTACCCCAAAAATTTCCTGTGATCAAAACGGGACTTCCTATATATATATATATCAATATTTACCTTCGGACCATTTTAGAGTTCCTCGTGACGTTCGGGATCTCATCTGGGACTCGAAACAACCTTCGGTCACCACCATACATAACTCTATACTACCGAAATGTCACTGAACCTTAAGCGTGCAGACCCTGCGGGTCCGAGAACTATGTAGACATGACCGAGACACCTCTACAGTCAATAACCAATAGCGGGCCCAAGATGCTCATATTGATTCCTACATATTCTACGAAGATCTTTATTGGTTTAACCTCTATGTCAAGGATTCAGTTAATCCCGTATGTTGTTCCCTTTGTTCTTCGATATGTTACTTGCTTCAGATTCGATCGTTGGTATCTCTATACCTAGTTCAATCTCGTTATCGGTAAGTCTCTTTACTCGTTCCGTAATACAAGATCCCGTGGCTAACACCTTAGTCACATTGCTTGCAAGGTTTGTTGTGATGTTGTATTACCGAGTGGGCCTTGAGATACCTCTCCGTCACACGGAGTAACAAATCCCAGTCTTGATACATGCCCACTCAACAGACACCCTCGGAGATACCTGTAGAGCATCTTTATAGTCACCCAATTACGTTACGATGTTTGATACACACAAGGTATTCCTCCGGTGTCAGTGAGTTGCATGATCTCATGGTCATAGGAGCAGATACTTGACATGCAGAAAACTATAGCAATAAACTCGCATGATCATATGCTATGTTTATAGTTTGGGTCTTGTCCATCACATCATTATCCCAATGATGTGATCCCGTTATCAAATGACATCTTATGTCTATGGCTAGGAAACCTTGACCATCTTTGATCAACGAGCTAGTCTACTAGAGGCATACTAGGGACACAGTGTTGTCTATGTATCCACACATGCAATGTGTTTCCAATCAAATAGACAATAAACGATTATCACGAACAAGGAAATATAATAATAACCACTTATTATTGCCTCTAGGGCATATTTCCAACACCAGCAGGGTGCCGAAACAGGGCTCCGGATGATTTTTCTTCGGTACAGAGGATTGCGGCGATGGAGAAGAAGTTCTTGGTTTATTTTAGAGGGTTTGAGTATATATATGATTTTTCTCCATCGGAATCACGCTAACCGGAGCCACGAGGGGCCCACAAGCTACCAGGGCGTGCCTAGGGGGTGGGTACGCACTGTTGGCTTGTGCCCACCGGTGGTTCCTCGCACCGGTATTTCTCATATATATCATCCATAAAAAATCATCAAAAAGTTTCGGGCGATTTCGATAAATTTTATTTTTTGCATAAAAACAACACCACGATAATTCTGCTAAAAAAATCAGTCCGGGTTAGTTCTAGTTAAATCATATAAAATGCATCAAAACCATATAAAATTATTATAAACATAGGTAAATATGGCATGAATACTTCATAAATTATTGATACGTTGGGGACATATCAAAGATACCCCGAACAAGCCCTCAAAGGATTATCTTCCATAGTAACAAGTAATAGTAAATTTCAACACATCGCAAAAAATGTTTCCTTACCAGATTCTACTTACCAAAGGCGCCTCACTCCCCGACAACGGTGCCAGAAAAGACTCTTGATGACTCACAAGTATAGGGGATCAATTTTAGTCCTTTCAATAAGTAAGAGTGTCAAACCCAACGAGGAGCAGAAGGAAATGACTAGTGGTTTTCAGCATGGTAATTCCTGCAAGCACTGAGAGTAGCAGAAACAGATAGTTTTGTAGTAGTGTAAATCATAAGAAGTAACAAGTAATAATCATAACAAAGGTGCAACAAGCTGGCCCAATCCTTTTTTGTAGCAAAGGACAAGCCTGAAAATTCTATTATATGAAGTAAAACAGTCTCGAGAACACATGGGAATTGTTGTCCATTCATGTTCATCATGTTTAGTTCACGTTCGGTACTTTGATAATTTGATACGTGGGTGGACCGGTTCTAGTGTGACGTTCTTAGTTGAACAAACAACCCTGTTATGACTACCCCCTCTCGCAAGTATCCACAACTACGAAAAAAGAAGTAAGATAAATATAACCATAGCATGAATATATGGATCCAAATCAGCCCCTTACGGAATAACGCATAAACAAGGGTTTAAGCTTCTGCCACTCTCGCAACCCATAATCTACTTATTTACTCCCCAATGCTTTTCCTTGGGCCCAAATATGATGAAGTTTCATGTAGTCGACGTTAACATGACACCACTAAAGGAAAATCAACATACACATAATCAAAATATCAAACGAATACAAACATCACATGATTATTTATAACAAGATCTATCACATGTCCTCAAGAATGAAAGGAACTACTCAAAAATCATTACCATGTTCAAGATCATAGGTGTGATGAATATGATTAAGGATCTGAACATATAATGTTTCACCAAGTAAACCAACTAGCATCAACTACAAGGTGTAATCAATACTACTAGCGACCTCAATGTACCAATCTAACGTTTTGAGACAAAGATTGAATACAAGAGATGAGGTAGGATTTAAGATGATATAGTCCTCGTGAAGATGTTGATGAAGATTGGTTCTCCCACAATGGAGGAAGTGTTGGTGATGACGATGACTTTGATTTCCCCCTGCCAGAGGAAAGTTTCCCCCAGCAGAATCGGTCCGCCGGAGAGGAAAAATGCTCTTTCCCAGGTTCCACCTCGAGACGGTGGCGCTTCATCCAGGAAATGATCTTCTATTTTTTTTTCTATGGTAAAGGGCACCATATAGGTGAGGATGGGCATCGAAGTCCTGCCAGGGGTCCACAAGCTCGATGGGCGTGCCCTAGGCGGTTGGGCGCTCCTTGTGGGTAGGGCGCACCCACCAGGCTTGTGACCACCTGGTGGGTCCCTCTCTCATGATTGAAAACATAATAAATATCAAAACAAAAACATGATGCAAAATGGACGTATCATGCCACCATGCCCATTCGACCACCTTTGGCTACCCACACTATTGCCGGAGTGCCGTGTGTGCTGCCATGGCTGGCACCGGGCAAGAGCAGATCCTAGTACACCATCCCATCACTACAAATGGTTGCAAATAATGCTGCCCCGGTGGCCGATGGCACGAGGATGTTTTCCACCACATGTAGGATTTGCCTCTAGGTCGACAAACTCGTCATTGTCGGAAGGTTCCCGCTTCCCGACGAGGAGGCTGAAGTAGTTTCCAAGCAGTCTGGCAAGCACGCCGACCACGGTGATGTCGTTGGCTAATGGGGTTCGATTTCATGGGATCCACCTGCAAGTGTCTACTGCTCATCGATCCTGGTCTTTCCCGATGATAGATAGGAATCCGTTGTTTGGATACGACTTCAAGGTTCAAAACTGCCGGGGTCAGTGAGATCAGGGTACCGATTTCAAGGATTTAGATGTTGGGGTTTGTTTCAGTCGAGGCATATAACTTCACAGTTTATTTTAGACTTCACTCGAAGGGAGTCTTCTTTACCCGTTCCGTACATCGGATGCTTATTAAAATCAAAAAAATATTGAGATGGTTGGCGTGAGTGAAGGTCGAGCTCATCGACCAGCCAAGAAAAATATTGGAATGGATTTTGGAAACTAAGAATCCTCAAAACTCGTCAAGGTATGCTTATGGAGGCGGACTCATCACCCGTTACCTATATATGTTGTTCGAGGGCATAAAAATGGCACACAACATCATGTATGTGCAAAATATGTGACGCAGAAGACTCATGAAGACACTCTTCGATATAAGTTGCACGGGAATGAACTAATTGCTGAGCATCTAAGAGAGAGATCGGACCCAAATGCGAGACAATGGTATTGGGGTTTTACAGAGCCTATTGTACCTCATCAAAAATGGTATCTTAGAGCATCTCCAACAGTCACGCGTAAAGATGCGCGGGTAAAAAAACGAGTTTAGTGCGCGCGGGACGTTTGCACGCACTCCAGCAGCGACGGGAAAATAGCCCGCACGGGAAAAGGCGGCAGCTCTCGCGCTAGATTTGGCGCGCCGCTTACGGCGTGCCTATAAATCGTGGCGCTCGCCACGCGCCCCTTCACACTACCACGCGCTCTCTCTCTTCCATCTTCTTCTGCCGCTTGCGCGCTGCTTCCTCGCCGCTTCCTTGTCGCGCCACCACTGCGCCACCATGCCGCCGCGCTGCCGGGGATCGTCCGGCTACTGCGGCGTCCGCGCGCACCCGAACGGCACCTACTACGTCGAGATCAGGTCCGGCGACGTCCGGCTCGGCCTCGTCACGTTCGAGACCGCGCACAAGGCCGCATGCGCAGATGAACTTCCACGACGTCTACGCGCCAGCAGGCGCAGGATGTCGCCCCTCCGCCTTGTCTTATCACGGATCAGGACCGTGCGGACCACGTTCGGCAGCAGCGTCGCCTCCTCGTCGCCGAGGAGGACGAGCGAGCCATGGCGGAGTGGCGCCGGCGCTACCCGCGGGACGTCGCCAACGAGCGCGTCTACTAAGCGGAAAGGACGGCAAGGCGCCGCGTAGAGCAGGCGAACAGGCGTCGGCGGAAGGCACTGCCGGTATCGCAGTGCGGTGCCATGGAAGCATTTGGGACGTCGATGTTCACGCCAGACGATGATTGTTGGCATGACGTATGGCTCACTACCTCGGACGACAGCAGCGAGAATGATGATGAGAACGACTCGGAGTAGTTCTAGCTACACCGGAGTTTTTATCTAGTTTGCACTATCGAACTATGTATCGATTTTTATCTATCAAACTATATCTATGTATCGTTTTTATTGGAATGTATCGTTTTATTGTGCTCGCACGTGCTACATTTTTACGTGCTGCTGGAGCGGTGCGTGCGTTGTATTTTGCGCGTCTGTTAGAGCCAGCGTTGCCGCCCGCGCCAAACCAGGCGAAGCGTACGAGGCAAAGTTGTTTTTAACGCGCGGCGCTTGGCGTGGCTGTGGGAGATGCTCTAACGAATTGGGGTGGCCCATTACTATGGTCATACAAAATAGACGAGAAGTGGCATTTATTTATATATTATATGATGGTAATATTACCATTATTTGGTGGTATTTTTTTTAACACAGTACTTATTTGGTGGTAATTTGTACGCTTGCATATGTTGCAAGTAGTAATTGAAATTGAGAAGAAGTATAGTTGACGGTTTGTCCCCGCTTCATGCAGATGGTCGACACACTCGAGATCCATATCCTTGTGCGCGTCGATCAGCATGCGCCTGCCTTGAACCCAAAGGAGCCGCCGCCGACGTCGTACAGCACCTCGAACGTCCGCTGCTGCACGTTGCCGATGATGCCGGCGGAGGTGTCAGCGCCGATGCTGCTGGCCGTGAAGGCGAGGCAGCTGTCCTGAATGATCCCGTCAAAGGCGAGGTTGACGACGGCGCCCCCGGAGAACACCAGCGCGACGCTCGGCACGCTGATGTTGGACTGGCCTCTGAAGTCGAAGCACGTGTCGAAGCCTCCCCTGGTCGGGTACTTCATGCCGGCCTTGAACGCCGAGGCCAGCGCCGAGTACGCGGTCGGCGGCAGCTGCGTGATGCTTGTCCCGGAGTCCATGATCGACCCGGCGGAGAAGACCGAGGTCGGTATGTTGAGCTGCTTACCTCCCACTCGGATGGCCTCAAGCAGCACGAAGTAGAACGTCGGGAACCCGTTCTTCTTGAACATCGGCGTCGTGACGAAATCTGAAGTTGCTGCACCCAGGGTGAGGAAGCCGACCGGGCGTGCGGTCGACGGGGACGGGAGGCAGTACGAGAAGGCCTTGCCAAAGGTCCCCGCAGTCTGCGACACGAGAGACTGTGGGCCGCCGCCGAGCCCCATGAGCCCAGCGGTTTGTTCTCTGAGAAAGTTGCCCGAGCTGGACTGGCTGCACCCGAACTGGAAGTTGTCGACGGCGCTGGAGCCCAGCGCGAGGGTGTCGGAGCTGTAGGTCCCGGTAGTGGTCGAGTGATCGCCGTAGCCGAGGCTGTACTGGCACTGCAAGCCGGAGCAGCCGGTTCGTAACCCGTTCGTGCGGAGCTGCTGGCAGGCGGCGGAGGTGCAAGAGAACGGGGAGTAGGTGCTGGACGAGCTGGGGTCGAAGAGCGGCTCCGTCTGGGAGTGGCACTGGGAACACGGCTTGCACTGCACCCACGACACGTCGCTGCCGGTGTCGATGATCATGGTCTGGGGCACGGCCGGCGAGCCGATGCCGACGGTGATCACGTACTCCAGGGAGGAGGTGTCCGGCTTGGTTGGCAACTTGGTAGCGTCCAATTGTTCGACGTCACCGGCGCCGCCCTTGATGCCGGAAAACTTCCGTCCGATGTAGGCAGCCCGGAGCTGGTCACGCCGAAGCATCTCTTCCCAGGTTGGCGCCTTCGTGGAGGGCACAGGCGAGCACGGGCCGTGCCGGTGGTGCAGCGGCACCATGACGCCTCCGGATGATGGAGTCACTGAAACAACCAATTAAACAGGGGAAAATGGTTACAAATATGCACAAAATTATGCTATTCGAGGTAGTACGTACGTAATCCATTGGAACTGCAGGTTGCAGGTGCATGCATGCGTTCATAAACAGTACTGTACCTCTGGGCTTGGAGCAGTTAACGGTGGCCGATTTCATAGAGTCAACGGACAGAACCTTGTAGGTGCGAAGGTCATCTCCTGCATTAGCAACGAGAGCATGATGGGTGCACAGCAGGAGAAGCAGAAGCTTTGAGATAGATGCCATGGCGTACGAGCTTCCCAGAGGCTGAGGCGCAGTGAGCTGCAAATTCAGAATGCCAGCCCTGCTTTATATAGACGACAGGATAGGGGACGACCGAAGACTCGTGGTTTGTGGTCTTCTCCTAACGGAAGTTTTGAATTCCTCCATGATGGTGAGATTGGGCGATCAGGCTGGAGGATTAGGTATAAGGGCAAAATTGCTTGACATATTTAAAAAAAAGTGAATTTCACATTTTACCCCTTAGACGTGTATTTGTGACACTAATTATCCTGTCGAGTAAGCTTTATTTTTTTCGAGAGTACGCCTAGGCGTATCTTAGCTTTATAGAAGGTAGAATTTGAGTTACAAGAAACTACACTCGTTGCGAACAACGAACGCCACATCCAAACAACAAGGACAAGGACGGAGAACACCGCAAAGCAAGCTACAACGCAAAGAACCTATCCTAATCAAAACACAACACCGCGTCTCGAACGACGTCGGACACCTTCGAAGAACACCAACTTTCGCAGAACTTCACTTGTCGACGCACCAACCACTCTTATCGCCTAAGACAAAGTGGCAAATGGGTGACAGGACTCGATCCGGTCCGAGAAAGATGCCGCCTTGGATACACCAGCGACGGGCGTACATAGCGCCATCGAGGATCAAGGCTGGAGGATAGCGGCGAACACCGGAGGAGAGCGACGAGGAGCCAGCATGTCTCCAAACACAATGCACCCAACAGAGGAACGACGTCAAGGACACTGCCATTGTGCCGATCCAACCGAATCATGGCTTTCGCCCGGAGACAACCACAACTCCAAACAAGCGAGGGACATGACGAACACGTCTCGACGACGCCTCCAAGGAGGGGGATGACATCCACAGATGCCATCGCCGTCGGCCCGACATAAGTCGAGCAACATTTTCATCTGTGAGTCGCATCTCACCACACCAGCTAGAATTGGGCAACACCGTCCTAGAATCTTCACACCGCCACCGCCGCAGCACTGTGCCAACGTAGCTGCAAAGCCGAGGGCCAACGACCGGACATGCAGCAAGGAGAACACTGGCCACACCATCAACACCCCGTCTGGACAAGGAACCGCAGCCACCCCACACCTCCAGCAAGGTCCAAGATGCTCGCAACAGCCATCGTCCACTCCAAGGGACAGCCTTGCAACGGCTGGACCCGCATCTCCATGAAGCCAAGCTGCACCACAGAGAGAGCACCGCCGCTCATTGCAGCGCACAAAGGAGGCCGACCGCTCACTGTTCGCCAAGACTCCATCTTGGCCGAGCCTCAGAGCTCCGACTTCACCAACCTGGCCACGGACTCGCGCTGCTGGTTCCGGGCGGTGCTGCAGCCACCCAACCGCGCCATCGCTCACTGCTGACTCCTGCCAGGACCGCCGCTCCACGAGGTCGCCTGCCAAGCTCTGGCCGCCACCCCTACCTCCGGTCGGCACAGATGTGACCGAGCCGGAAGCCGCCATGAAAGGAGCACCACGCTGCCACCAGCCCGCGCACTCCGCCACGGCGCACCGGCACCGCCCAACAACAGCGCCGCCATTCACCTCCAACACCAGCGCCCCCTGCCCGACGAGCCGTCCTCCGAGCTCTGTCTTAGTTGAAGAAGAAGCCCCCCGCAGCCCGGCTCCATGAGATGCCAAGAGAAGGTCCCGCTGCCGCCAGCACCGCGAGGGCTTTGCCCGGCGGCGGCGGCGGGAGGGGAGATGGAGGCGGCTAGGGTTTGGGCGCCCGGGTCGTCCGCGGGGGGGGGGGGGGGGGGGAGGGGGGACACGGGGCCAGAAGATACTTTGGTTCTAAGAAGCTTTAGATCCTTGTTTTTTGATGCGTGTTCATTAAGCAACTTTCCGTAGGCGGGGTGGTCGCGCCAGACGAGGACCTGTCGGAGTAGAGTCCTACCACTCCACCCGCAAGATCCACCTCGCCTGCTAGCGGTACCGTCATCGGGTGGTGGAGGTGGCGGCCGCCTACAAGGAGTGCGACGACGCGAGCGAGGCGGTGTTCGGCGAGATCGACGATGAGGAGGAGGACATTGCCGAGGTCACGCCCCGTCGCGAGGACCACAAAGCCGGCACATCCCCGGGCACCACCGGTCACGAGGAAGAGTACTGGACGGTAGGTCGCAGCCGTTCGGGGTCCCAAGAATGCCAGTGCTCCTCTCCCGTGGAGGCGGACAACTTCATCACTTTCAGGGGCTTCGGAGAAGGATGTTATGGAGGCAGAGCTGGAGAAGACAAAAATTCAGTTCTCGTGGCTTATGAACGGACAGTGGGAACGGGCGCCAACAATCTTAGATTAGATGTATTAATTATACCTCTAGAGCCGAACGAGCATCGTTTTGTTGATGTAAATGTAATGAAATCCGTTATGTTATAAAATCCGTCATGTTTGCATGAAATCCGGTTGAACTTCAGTCGTGTTTGCATGAATTTCATACGATTGGTTCGAAATATTATCAAAATGTATGCTTCTACGGTTAGATAGCGACCTCCCAAATCCATATCCGCGGATGGATGTGGGATATGGATCACCGTTGGAAATGCTCTTAATACGGAAAATACAGGTATATGGGAATCTTAAATGAAGTTGGATACAGTCAAGTCTTTCTTGATTAATATCTTCAAGGTTACTATTTGGCAAATCCTTATGTCAATGTTAGGTGCTGAATGTTTTTATACGCCGGTGGTTTACCTCCACACCTTGAATGTTCATAATTAAACTGAGCTGGGTTCGCAAGTAACGTTAACGTCTTGTTTTTTCTTCTTTGGCCAGCCGTTGTTCATAGTCTTGGCTTTTAACAGTTATTCGTAGTACGTGTTACGACTGTGATAATGCCTCCTCTACTGGAGACGTTGGGGTTCGGCATATATATGATGTTAGGTCATCTTTTTAGGCGGACACACAAAACCTTCTGTAACCGTTCGGGTTGTGTTATTCGAATCACGGAAGTCATCTAACACGATCATGCATCGACCCATGACGCAGTCCGGATACAATTTCTTTCACAAACCGAAGGCAAATTTGGACAGTTTTACAAGAGTCCGCACCATTACTTTGCCCTATTCTAACCGCCTTGGCCATAAAAAACCTCTACCCCCTCCCCCTCCCGACGCTCTCTGCACGGTGTCAGCTGCCCGGATTTATGATGTTGTAGAACGCGTCGCTCCGCATGTATAGCGGCTCAGGTCGGACACGACCTCTAACTGCCTCCGCCACTGAAGCAGCCCGCTAGCCGAGGGCGCCACCCGCTGCACGCCTGGCTGAATACGCCTCCTCACAACATTCAAATGTCTTCATTAAACCCGCATGAAAACCGAGAAACGTACTTCAGCCACACGTCCGTTCATGAGCGGGCCCGCATTAAACGCAATGATGGCCTCCCGTCCGCCCTCTATTTAAACGAGGACAAACGCCGACAAGAATCACACCTCTTCGCTGCTCCCCATCTTCTCCTTTACCATTTTCTCCACTCTTTTGATGGGTTCCGAAGAGTAGTTCTCCGGCATACAGGCCGGCTGGGTGACCCATCGAGCCCGTCAGAAACGAGCACGAGCGAGCCAGCTCGCTGCTCCAACTCCCTCGCCGGGCCCGACGAAACCAGTTGTCGTCCCAATCCGGCGCATGGTAACGCTACTCGCCACTCCAACCCTGCTCGATGAGGAGTGGCGAATTGCTCCACGCCGACACGGCGGGGACCACGTCTCTCGTGTCTGCGAACGCGTCTCCCATGCATGTGACCGTGCCTCTTGTGCATGCGGACGCACCATGCAGGTAGAGACAGTACCGAGTGCACAGAGAGCGACGAGTCGACGACCAGTGCCTCCATGTTCGCCACCATCATCGAGGAGAAGTAGAATACGGGAGGCCGCTGCCGCTTGGTTCACATGAATGCCACCGCCGAGGCGACGCTGGCGTACACAACCGGTGTCCTGCCCGGTTCTTCTCTTGCGAGGACCATCGTCGATCCCGCACGGGCCCCACGGAAACGGAGGTGCCCCCTTCCCCTCCCGCTAAAGCATGAGTCGGGGGTTCCACCGGGGAAGCGAGCCGTCCTTTGCGCTGAAGCATACGCCTCCGGGGCTCCCGACAAACCGGTGACCGGGTTGCTGGTCCGGAGAAGACAAAGGGATCCGCCTCGGCCGGTTGTAGACTTAGTGTAGTGTAATCGCGCGACCGTGAGTGCACATAGTTTTACCTTTTTAATTAAAATATGTTTAAAATATAAATGTTTTCATCCAATTTGTATAAAATCCGATCATGTTTATATGAAATCCGGTGTCGTATTTGCCCAAATTTCGTTTGATTGATTCGAATTGTTGGACGAATGTATGCGGTTAGCGTTGGATGACATTCTTCCGCATTTGTATCCCCACACTGATTCTCACTTCCCGTGGACGGATACCGGAGGAAATTTATGGGTTGGTGTTGACGATGCCTTTAATGACCTAAGACTAGTCATCCAGAAGATATACCATTAGTCGGCATAAAAGATGTTTGTTAACATAAACATCTATATATGTCGAGCTTTACAAAATGAACTACAGGAAACTATTACAGTTAAGAGCGGCTGGAGTACTCGATAAGGATACAAATAATACGATATAGCTAATTAACTAGAACTTGATATATTTGCAAGTGTGGGTTGTGATAATGACCCATAATCGACATCATTATGACGGGATCAATGCTAAATGTCAATGCAGGTGAAGATGCATAGTGCAATGAGGTTGGCCATACACATGAAGAATATCTAGAACGAAGCATGACATCGATTTCGCCGGACAACACAAGGTTTGTGCATGGACTATGTAACTGCAACTACCCCTCCTGCCCAGCCCCTCCTCTCGCCTGAAGCATCGCACCTTGTATTTGATTCAGAGAGAATAACAGAAATGAGAGACAACTACTCCACACAAATGGAGCGTAAGAGCATCTATAGCCAGATTCCTCGAACCTGTCTCAAAGGTACGGACAGGTCGCCCGATCATTTACCTGTAATAAAAATGCAACCCAGACGGACCCCTCAAACCGGCCTCAAACGCACAGGCTGATAGACACCCCTCATATCCAGCCCAAATATGGGGCGAAATGGGAGCCCAGGCACACCCGCCTGGCCCACACTGGCCCATGCTGGCCCGCATCTATCTCATATATATTCGTCCTCATCCGCTCGTTGGACCAAACCCTATCCACTTCACTCCACTCTCCTCCACTCCCATCCGCCACCAAAGCTCACCTCGGGCATTCTCCGGCCTTCTCTGGCATGGCGGGCAGTGGATATCAATCCTTCACCTCCAGATCCGTCGACCACGAGCTCATCCCATGTGGCCCCGAGGAGGAGATGACCATCCGGCTTGCGCTCCGCCGCTCCCTGCAGGCTGCCGCACGATGACAACGCTCGAACTCGCAACGCCGGGAATCCATTGTGTCTGCACAACCGATGCTTGGATCTGGCATCGCTGCCTCACCGGAGGCGGTGCGGTCTGTCGGGCGTCCGAGCGCCGTGGCGAAAGCACAACCCCACTGTTGGCACGCCAAGCATGAAGAATGGCCGTCCTCGGATGATGCATGTCGCGGCGTACCGGCCAGGCGAGGCAGCGGGAACGGGATGCAACGAACGCCCTCGCGGCGGTGGACGTTGGAGAGGCGGAGTCAGACTCTCCGACGCACCGTAGGGTGCACCAGTGCGAGCGACGCAACCACGTCGTGGTGGACGTTGGCTCCTCTCAGGAAGGCTGTGTCATCGACCTCACGTCGACTAGCACCGTCCGGGCTACAGGCTCCGACGAGGAAGCGTAGGGCATGGGAGATTGTGGTGGATCGAATCTCGTGATCCGGCTAGTGTCCCATATCCTACTCTACCTCGCCGACGGCGAGAGATGGGCACGACGAAGCTGGACGGCCTCGGCTTAGTATTAGATTTGTGTTCCATGTAATAATATGGATTTAAGATTTCTATTTTTTGTTGGGAGACATAGTAGTAAATCAAAAAAATTCCTACGTGTCACCAAGATCTATCTATGGAGAAACCAACAACGAGCAAAGGGGAGTGCATCTTCATACCTTTGAAGATCGTAAAGCGGAAGCGTTACTATAACGCGGTTGGTGGAGTCATACTCACAGCGATTCAGATCGCGGTGGATTCCGATCTAAGCGCCGAACAACGGCGCCTCCGCGTTCAACACACGTGCAGCCCAGTGACGTCTCCTACGCCTTGATCCAGCAAGGAGGAAGGAGAGGTTGAGGGAGAGCTCCGACAACACGACGGTGTGGTGGCAGTGGAGCTTGCGGTTCTCCGGCAGAGCTTCGCTAAGCGCTACGAAGGAGGAGGAGGTGTAGGAGGGGGAAGGGCTGTGCCAAGGGAAGGGTGTGGCTGCCCTCCCACCCCCCACTATTTATAGGGGAAGGGGAGAGGGGGCCGCCCCCCTAGATCCATCTAGAGGGGGGGCGGCAGCCCCCCGGGGGGCACCGCCCCCTAGGGTTTCCAACCCTAAATGGGGGCGGTGGCCCCCTAGGGTTCCCAACCCTAGAGAGGGGGGCATCGGCCCCCAGGGGGCATCGACCCCTAGTCGCCTTGGGCCCTTGGGCATCGGCCCCCTAGGGGGCATCGCACCCAAAGCGGAAGGGTTTGGGGGTTGGTTCCCACCCAACTACAGCCCATTAGGTCCTCCGGGGCAGGTGGACCCTCCCAGTGGACCCCCGGAACCCCTTCCACTAGTAGAAAACAGGGCATCAGTTCGGGTCGGCCAGCCCATTAGTCCCGGTTCAGTCATGAACCGGGACTAATGGGAGCAATAGTCCCAGTTCGGGAGGCCAGGGGGCCGGGCGGGCCACGTGAGGCATTGGTCCCGGTTCGTAGGACACGTTTGGTCCTGGTTCCATACACGAACAGGGACCAATGTGCCTCGCTCCTGGCCCACAACCATTGGTCCCTGTTCGTGGCTAGAACCGGGACCAAAGGGGGTGACCATTCGCCTGGTGCGAGCCCCTTAGTCTCGGTTGGTGGCTCAAACTGGGACTAAAGGTTCGAACGGTTCGCATCCCATGACGTTTCGCGGTTCGAGGAAGAGGCAACTGTTCCGACCACTTCGCCCATTTCTCTTCTTCTCCTCTCTTCTTCTCCTCCATTCTACTCTCTTATTCTCCTCCATTCTCCTCTCTTCTTACCCATATCTTCTACCATGAATCCAATCACTTGCTACGGGGAGGTGCTCGCACATGGCATGACCAATCTCGATGTCGTCTACACAAACGACAGCGCCATGGTGCCGCGTTTTCTTTCCCTTTTGCAGAAATGGCTTGAAGTGGCGGATGAGAAATACAAGTTCATAGGGCTTGATCTCGAGTACACGACCAAGCAAGACGATGTTGCCGTCATCCAGCTATGTTTCAAGAAACATGTGATTATCTTCCAATGGGCAAGGTGAGTTTTGAGGGTTTTCTTTGATCAATTAATAATTTATAGATTATTATGAAAATTGCATAGTATAGAAATATGTTGCATTTTGAATCCTATTGGAAAGATCAATATTTCTTTTAAGTTTGTAGTGAATAACAATTTTCCTTGTTGCAAAACGTGGGAGAACATATATGTCATATAGTTAATTTAGAGCCTCTTCATCAATTCATAGGATATGAAAATTGCATATATATAGGATATAGCAATATATATATTCTATTTTGATTCCTATGGCAAAGATCAATTACTCTTAAGTTGTAGTGAAATAATTTTCGATTTTTTATGATATTAATTAACATTTGTTCAATTTTAATTTGTTGATGTTGTAGTAGTGACAAGCACTGCCCAGCACTCATGGACTTTCTACGCAGTGGCATACATTTTGCTAGCGTTGATGTAAGGAATGACAAGCTGAAGATGAGGTGCAGCTTTGGTATTGAGATACCAGCTGGCTGCCTTATTTTTATCCAAGACATATTCATGCTTCGGTATGAGAGGACTTCGATGGCTTCTATGGCAGTCGCCTTGATCGACGACTATTATAGAGATATGAAGAACAAATTTCCCCCGGCGCAGCACAAAGAGTGGGAGAGGACCCCACTTCAGCCTATGAACATTGAGTATGCAGCAAAAGATGCATACGTTGCATATGAGTTGTACCGCAAGATTCGAATCGTGAACAACGGGCAGCGTCACCTCGCACCACCATCACCATGGGACGGATACAATGTTAAGGATATCGCTTATCGTTATCGTCTTGGTCAGCTCAGGATTAGAGATTAATCGGAAATCGGCCGATTAATCGATTTCCTCGGTCGACTATTAATCGGTCATTTTTTGCAACTCCCAAGTTCCCAACACCGAAAAATGCTATATTTAACACCAAAAATATATTGGACAGAAGTGCTACCTTGATTCCTAGCCTCCGAATCCTCGTATTATGACAAACAAAATAGCGAAATAGTACATATTGCATAACAAAGTCCACGAAAACACAAATACACATAATTTTTGCAAATATAGTTCTCATATTAGGCATGATTTATTAGAAGATTCCTGATAAATTGCTTGTCGGAGCGATAAATCGGCCCAAAAGATAAACAGTGAAGATAAAGTATAATCTTATCGGTCACCCCACGAGTAGCGATAAATCGGACGATAAATCACTGAATCGGATGATTTTTTGAACAGTGGGCGGATATTCTTCTTATTCACACTAGATAATAGTGTTCGCTTGGACGAGTACTTTCTGTAATGGATATCTGAACTATTATATATTACATATCTCTCTAGCTATTATATATTTGTAGTGCTTTTCAATTCAGGTTTTTCTTAAATTCCGATTGTGGCCGAGAACAATATGCAACAAAAAAGTGGGTTGTCATCGTTGGCAACAAGCACGCACACACCATGCCAACTTTCAACCTTTTCAGACTTCATTTGAAGTGCTTTTCAATTTCAGGGTCATTTAGCTCAAAAAAATCAGTAAATGCATGAAAAATATCAAATGAAGTGAGAAAGGGTTGAAAATTGATGATGTGGCTTTGAATGATGCATTTTGAACACACAACAAGCCCGGAGTTCAAATAAGTTCAAGAAAATGAAATGCCTTTTGTAACCGATGAGTTTCCGTTCAAAATCCCGATACTTCGAAAGAGACTGTCCGTTTTGTACGCGAAGTGCATCCTACTTTTGCCGTAACCCTCCTAACTTTTTAGCACATGCTATGTGGATAAAATGATGATACCATGCCAACTTTCAACCTTTTGAGACTTCATTTGAAGTGCTTTTCAATTTCAGGATCATTTAGCTCAAAAAATGCATGAAAAATATCAAATGAAGTCAGAAAGGGTTGAAAATTGATGATGTGGCTTTGAATGGGGCAATTTGAACACACGAAAAGCCAGTAGTTCAAATAAGTTCAAGAAAATGAAATGCCTGTTGTAACCGATGAGTTTCCGTCTGAAACCCCAATACTTTGGAAGAGATTATATGTTTTGTACGCAAAGTGCATCCAGATTTTGCCGCAACCCTTCCAACTTTGTAACACATGATAGGTGGGTGAAATGTTGATACCATGCCAACTTTCAACCTTTTCAGACTTCATTTGAAGTGCTTTTCAATTTCAGGGTCATTTAGCTCAAAAAAAAATCAGTAAATGTATGAAAAATATCAAATGAAGTCACAAAGGGTTGAAAATTGATGATGTGGCTTTGAATGGTGCATTTTGAACACACAAAAAGCCCGCAGTTCAAATAAGTTCAAGAAAATGAAACGCCTTTTGTAACCGATAAGTTTCCGTCCGAAACCCCGATACTTCGAAAGAGACTGTCCGTTTTGTACGCGAAGTGCATCCTGCTTTTGTGGTAACCCTCCGAACTTTTTAGCACATGCTATGTGGGTGAAATGATGATATCATGCCAACTTTCAACCTTTTCAGACTTCATTTGAAGTGCTTTTCAATTTCAGGATCATTTAGCTCAAAAAAAGTAAATGCATGAAAAATATCAAATGAAGTCAGAAAGGGTTGAAAATTGATGATGTGGCTTTGAATGGTGCAATTTGAACACACGAAAAGCCTGGAGTTCAAATAAGTACAAAAAAATGAAATGCCTTTTGTAACCGATGAGTTTCCGTCCGAAACACCGATACTTCGAAAGAAACTGTCCGTTTTGTACGCGAAGTGCATCCTGCTTTTGCCGTAACCCTCCCAACTTTTTAGCACATGCTATGTGGGTGAAATGTTGATACCATGCCAACTTTCAACCTTTTCAGACTTCATTTGAAGAGCTTTTCAATTTCAGGGTCATTTAACTCAAAAAAAAAATCAGTAAATGCATGAAAAATATCAAATGAAGTCAGAAAAGGTTGAAAATTGATGATGTGGCTTTGAATGGTGCATTTTGAACACACAAAAATCCTGGAGTTCAAATAAGTTCAAGAAAATGAAATGCCTTTTGTAACCGATGAGTTTCCGTCCGAAACCCTGATACTTCGAAAGAGACTGTCCGTTTTGTACGCGAAGTGCATCTTTCTTTTGCCATAACCCTCCCAACTTTTTAGCACATGCTATGTGGGTGTAATGTTAATACCATGCCAACTTTCAACCTTTTCAGACTTCATTTGAAGTACTTTACAATTTCAGGGTCATTTAGCTCAAAAAAATCAGTAAATGCATGAAAAATATCAAATGAAGTCAGGAAGTGTTGAAAATTGATGATGTGGCTTTGAATGGTGCATTTTGAACACACAAAAAGCCTGGAGTTCAAATAAGTTCAAGAAAATGAAATGCCTTTTGTAACCGATGAGTTTCCATGTGAAACCCCGATACTTCGAAAGAGACTATCCGTTTTGTACCCGATACTTCGAAAGAAACTTGATATTATATACAATTCATGCAACTAAAATTATCAAAGTTATTTTTGTTAAAAAAATTAATAGCAAAAAAAAATTCATAAAATATTTTTTGTTAACAACTTTTAATATGCAAAGAAATAACATAAAAATAGCAAAAGTGAAAATAGATACGCTTATAATGAAATTCAGCCTAAAATCAAAGTGCTAGTTAGGCATCTAACTAGCCTTTTTGAATTTAGGCCGAATTTCAGTATCAATACATCTATTATCACTATAAGAGGAGCTCAACGTAACAGGCGCGATGGGGCTTATAAGCAGGTTCGGGCAACCTTCGCTTGGTGAGGTTGGACTAAACTCCCACCACACCACTGTGCAAGGCCATTGGTCCTGGTTGGTGGACCCAACCAGGACCAATGCCCCCTCTTTAGTCCCAGTTTGTCGCACCAACCGGCACCAAAGGGCTTGTTTCCCGCCATTTGGGTTGCTGAAAACAGGGCTTTGGTCCCAGTTGGTGGCACCAACCGGGACCAAAGGTACCTGTTTCCCGCCCTTTGGGCGGCGGAAAATAGGGCTTTGGTCTCGGTTGGTGCCACTAACCAGGACTAAAGGATGGCATTGATCCCAGTTGGGTGCACCAACCGGGACCAATGGTCCTTCTATATGACAAGCACTTAGCAAAATTCGCAGTTTTCATTCCACTTTGCCCTCGTCGCTGCCCCGAGCCCGCCGTCGCCGTCGCCGTTCCCGTCCCTGTCGTCGCCCCGTCGCCTTCCCCGCTACCCTGCCGCCCCCCTGCCACCCCCGTCGCCTCCCCCGCCGCCCCATCGCCCCCCGTCCCCGTCGCCGCCCCCGTCGCCTCCCCTGTCGCCGTCCCGCTCCCGTCGCCGCCCCTCCTCCGTCGCCTCCCCTGTCGCCGCCCCGCTCCCGTCGCCGCCCCTCCTCCGTCGCCTCCCACGCTGCCTCCGTCGCCGCCCCACCCCGTCATCGCCCCGCCCCCTCGCCGTCGCCGCCCCGTCGCTGTCGCCGCCCCGTCGCCGCCCCCGCTGTGAGCCGCCGCCGCCCCGGCTCGTTGCAATTTTTTTAAATATATGTTGATTTGTATGCTTTTTAGTATGTGTATGCATGTTAGATTAGTATGTTTATGTTAGCTAGATTAGTATGTGTATGTTAGATTAGTATGTTTATGCTTTTTTTTAAAGTAGATTAGTATGTTTATGTTAGCTAGATTAGTATGTGTATGTTAGATTAGTATATTTATGCTTTTTTTAAAGTAGATTAGTATGTTTATGTTAGATTAGTATGTGTATGTTGATTTCGGGTTTTATGAAAAATTAGTCGATGATGCCCGGCCCGCATCCTCGTCGTCGAGTAGTCCGCGAGAGCCTGCCTTATAGGCGCCATGTCCACGAGAGTCGTGCTACCTTCCTGGGCTCAGAGGTTGGTGAGTAATGCAGGTATCGTCGTCGACCCGGACCTTCTGTGGTGGCGGTCACGCGGGCCACTTTTGGTGCGGAGGGAGCCGGCACCCGCGGAGGTGGTATGTCGCCGTGTCAGGGAGGAGGACGAGCACGTCCGTCGCTACATGGCGGCGTTGGACGCCTGGTTTGACAATACCTGGCAGATCCTTCAGGGATCTCACTTGAGTTATGATCCTGTGATGGTTCCTTATCTTTGGGTGTCCACCGCCGGCGACTCAGAGACCGCTAGTGAACCGAGTTCACCGTCCTCCATTTTGGATTCTAGGATATTCGATCTGTATTAGTGATATTATATTCGAGGTCATTATAAATATTAATGTATTAGTGATATTTTATCGGTATAATGCGTGTGTGACTTTTGGTCTGTTGTTGCTCCTTGTGTGACTTTCATGTGTGTTCTTGATGGAGGAAGGAATCCTGACTGTTGTCGTGGGGGGCGCTTCCTCTTTCTTCTCTTCCTCGCGATATACTCGTCGATATATTGTGCAAGAAGAGAAGAGAGGAGGCGTCCATCACGAACGGTCGAACTATTACCGTGAGAGAGTGTCCACCAACATATATACACCACCATATCAATGTGAGAGAGTGTGCACCAACACACCATGAGATATGAGAGTTATTTAAGGAAAGCCTCGACGGACCGAAAGTCACACGCATTAATTAATATCCAAAGCGTGTCGTAATTCTTGAACTGGATTATTCGGGATGATGTATTAGTGATATTATATTCAAGTTCATTATAAGTGTATTTATGATTTGCAAGTCATTTCAGTATTTTTTCTATGTCATTGCTCGATATATGAAACGGGTTGACTTTAGGTCTGTTTCGGCTCATTGTGTGTCTTTCAGTGAGGGAGAGTGTCCACCATATGTATATATATGAGAGAGAGTAAGAATCCCGACTGTTATCGTGGGGGTCGCTTCTCCTTTGTTCCCGTGTGCTAGACATTTTGGTGTAATGCACTCGGAGACGAATGGAGGAGCCACCATCACCGATGGTCGCAATATCAGAGGGAGTGTCCACCATATACATGAGATGAGAGTTTAGGACGGAAAGACTCGACAGATCTAAAGTCAACCCGTTGCATATTGAGTAATAGTGATCTGTGTGTTGATCAATTTTCTCGTAGTTTCCTTGGATCGATTTTAAATGTTTCAACTATGAGCCCATGCCGTAATTCTTGAATCATGAACACAGGAAATGTCGTCGTCATCAGACGACGATGGGATCCAAGCGTGTGAATTTTGCGGTGAAGATAAAGGTCTTTGTGACCAGACTTGGCTGCGAGACGGCAGGTTCTTCACCATGAAGCTTTATGAGGACTTTGATATTTCTACGGGACGCAACAATGACAACCATTTTTTCGTAATTAAGCATGACTTCTGATTCTTTCCTTCAACGTGTAATTTCTGCTTTATACAATTCGACTAGTTCGTCCCCTGTGATGCAAGACGGTATTTCTTAGAGAGGCTCGGTTTCGAAGAGCACTAGAGTTTTGAGACGAGGACAGCCAACCTAAGGACTAAACATGGTCACACATTTCTTGTTAAAGTAATGAATGCACCTAATAACACAGAAATAGGGTGCTCAAATTGGGAAGCTCTTTGCAACGCATATGGATTTCAGGAAGATATGGAAATAACCTTCGATCTTCGTCCTGAAGATCATATTGAAGGAAACATCGACATTTGGGTGGATGTCGATATGTTTCCTGTTTTACCTCCATGTGAGTTGGTCAACCATGCATATTTGTCAAGTAATTTGCATTATATATATAAATATTAGGTGTTCATGCGTATTAAATTTGTTAATTTTTAATTTACAGCTTATTTAATTTCTTCGAGTAAAATACAGAACATAATCGACATGACACACTACACTTATGGATCACATGTAACTTGGGAGGAGAAGGATGATCTTATCTACTTTGTTATTGCTGTCATAGATGGTAGAGACATCTTCCCGTATAATTTAGGAACTGGCCCAAATTATACATTGTACAGGACACTGGTGCATAGTTTGAGGGTGGATGACATTCGCCGAAATATCTTGGTAAGAGTTGCTAATTAGGTACACTAGTGCTGTTGCGTAAATGGTATTGATTACATTGCTAACTAGGCTACTATATATTATGTTCTTCAACAGAAATTACCAAATGAAGTTGTGCCACTGTTGATGCAACCCGAAGGTAATATGACAATAAAAAGCCCCTTCCATCCCGATTTATCTTTTGCATACTCGACTGAGCGGAAACCACCAAGAAGGCTCCAAATTGAAGCATGGGGACAAATAAAGAAGGATCGCAAGCCACAAGTTGGAGACCGTTGGATCTCTTTGCTTCATCATGGAGACATTGGTGTGATTCTTTTTATGCCATTTTACCTAAGAGGGAGGAGTAGGTCCTATGAGGGAGGACTATGTTATTTTATCTTTTTTGTTTTGTTTTATGAGACTTTAACTTTGTATGCTTAAGATGATGATGAGCTGTTAGATCTTGTGTAATTAATGGTTTTCCGTCATTTGCTTAGTAGCTAGCGTCGAGTTCTCTATATGTATAGTAGCTAGCGTCGACCAAGCACAGAAAAAGAGCGATCACTTCTCTCTATTACCTAGCTAACACAATATGAAACCCCAAAATTAACCCTTCAAAACCCCCTAAACCCCCTAAACCCCGCCTTTGAAAAAACCCAGCTCCTGTCAGATGCTGCCGCGTGGATGCCTTTTGGTCCTAGTTGGTGTAAAAACCGGGACTAAAGGTCCTCCTGCCTGGGCTCCCGTATAGGCCACGTGGAGCCCTTTTGGTCTCGGTTCGTAAGCAAACCGGGACTAAAGGTTTAGGGCTTTAGTCCCGACCCTTTAGTCCCGGTTCCAGAACCGGGACAAATGGGCCTCTGGAACCGGGACAAATGGGCCTTTTCTACTAGTGTTCGGTGGTCCCGGTATAATATCGATAAACCCCGAAACCTTTCCGGTGACTGAAACTAGACTTTCCATATATAAATCTTCACCTCTGGACCATTTTGGAACTCCTTGTGATGTCCAGGATCTTATCTGCGACTCCAAACAACTTTCGGTAACCATATACAATTCCCATTACAACTCTAGCATCATCGAACCTTAAGTGTGTAGACCCTACGGGTTCAGGAGGCATGCAGAGATGATCGAGACACCTCTCCGGTCAATAACCAACAGCGGGATCTAGATACCCATGTTGGCTCCCGCATGCTCCACGATGATCTCATCAGAAGAACCACGATTTTGGGGATTCAATCAATCCCGTATACAATTCCCTTTGTCTACCGGTATGATAGTTGCCCGAGATTCGATCAACGGTATCCCTATACCTTGTTCAATCTCGTTACCGGCAAGTATGTTAACTCGTTCCATAACACATCATCTCGTGGCTAACTCCTTAGTCACATTGAGCTCATTATGATGATGTCTTACCGAGTGGGCCCAGAGATATCTCTCCGTCACACGGAGTGACAAATCCTAGTCTCGATTCGTGCCAACCCAACAGACACTTTCAGAGATACCCGTAGTGTATCTTTATAGTCACCCAGTTACGTTGTGATGTTTGGAACATCCAAAGTATTCCTACGGTATCCGGGAGTCGCACAATCTCATGGTCTAAGGAAACGATACTTGACATTAGAAAAGCTTTAGCAGACGAACTACATGATCTTGTGCTATGCTTAGGATTGGGTCTTGTCGATCACATCATTCTCCTAATGATGTGATCCCATTATCAACGACATCCAATGTCCATGGTCATGAAACTGTGACCATCTATTGATCAACAAGCTAGCCAACTAGAGGCTCACTAGGGACATGTTGTGGTCTATGTATTCACACATGCATTACGGTTTCCGGTTAATACAATTATAGCATGAACAATAGACAATTATCATGAACAAGGAAATACAATAATAACCATTTTATTATTGCCTCTAGGGCATATTTCCAACAGTCTCCCACTTGCACCAGAGTCAACAATCTAGTTACATTGTGATGTATCGAACACCCATAGAGTTCTGGTGTTGATCATGTTTTGCTCATGAGAGAGGTTTAGTCAACGGATCAGCGACATTCAGATCCATATGTACTTTACAAATATCTATATATACTTCATGAATGTAATCACGAATGGAATTGAAGCGGCGTTTGATGTGTCTTGTCTTCTTGTGAAACCTGGGCTCCTTGGCAAGGGCAATAGCTCCAGTGTTGTCACAAAATAGAGTCATCGCGCCCAAAGCATTGGGAATCACTCCTAGGTCGGTGATGAACAATTTCATCCAGTCTCTTTCCTTTGCTGCTTCCGAAGCAGCTATGTACTCCGCTTCACATGTAGATGTTGCCACGATGCTTTGCTTGTTGCTGCACCAGCTGACTGCCCCTCCGTTCAAAATATACACGTATCCGATTTGTGACTTCGAGTCATCCAGATCTGTGTCGAAGCTAGCATCGACGTAACCCTTTACGACAAGCTCTTCGGCACCTCCATATACGAGAAACATGTCCTTGGTCCTTTCACGTACTTCAGGATATTCTTGACCATTGTCTACTGTTCCGCACCGGGATCACTTTGGTACCTCCCTACCATACTTATGGCAAGTTTCACATCAGGTCTAGTACACAGCATGACATACATAATAGAGCCTATGGCTGAAGCATAGGGCATGACACTATCCTCTTCTCTATCCTTTGCCGTGGTCGGGCATTGAGTCGTACTTAATCTCACACCCTGCAACAAAGGCAAGAACCCCTTCTTGGACTGATCCATATTGAAATTTTTCAATATCTTGTTAAGGTATGTGCTTTGTGATAGACCAATGAGGCATCTCGATCTATCTCTATAGATCTTGATGCCTAATATGTAAGTAGTTTCTCCATGGTCCTTCATTGAAAAACACTTATTCAAGTAGACCTTTATACTTTCCAAGAGTTCTATATCATTTCTCATCAACAATATGTCATCCACATATAATATGAGGAATGCTACAGAGCTCCCATTCACTTTGTTGTAAATACAGGGTTCTCCATAAACCTGTATAAACCCAAACGCTTTAATCACCTCATTAAAGCGAATGTTCCAACTCCGAGATGCTTGCACCAGCCCATAGATGGAGCGCTAGAGTTTGCATACCTTGTTAGCATTCTTAGGATCGACAAAACCTTCTGGCTACATCATATACAATTCTTCCTTGAGAAACCGTTAAGCAATGCCGTTTTGATGTCCATTTGCCAGATCTCATAATCATAAAATGTGGCAATTGCTAACATGATTCGGATGGACTTCAGCATCGCTACAGGTGAGAAAGTCTCATCGTAGTCAACTCCTTGAACTTGTTGATAACCCTCCGCGTCAGTCTTCTTCTTAAAGATCAATTTATAGATGGTCAGATTACCATCCGCGTCAGTCTTCTTCTTAAAGATCAATTTATTTTTCTATGGCTCGCTTATCATAAGGCAAGTCCACCAAAGTCCATAATTTGTTCTCATACATGGATCCTATCTCGGTTTTCATGGCTTCAAGCCATTTGTTGGAATCCAGGCCCGCCATCGCTTCTTCATAGTTTGAAGGTTCACCGTTGTCCAACAACATGTTCTCCAGGACAGGGTTGCCATACCACTCTGGTGCAGAACGTGTCCTTGTGGACCTTCGAGGTTCAATAGCGACTTGATCTGAAGTTTCATGATCATCATCATTAACTTCCTCTCCAGCCGGTGCAGGCTCCACAGAAACAACTTCCCATGCTACGCTACTCTCCGGTTCGAGTGGAGGTACGATTACCTCATCAAATTCTATTTTCCTCCCACTTACTTCTTTCGAGAGAAACTCTTTCTCTCGAAAGGATCCATTCTTGGCAATAAAGACTTTGCCTTCGGATCTGAGGTAGAAGGTATACCCAATAGTTTCTTTGGGGTAACCAATGAAGACGCACTTTTCCGCTTCGGGTTCGAGCTTCTCAGATTGAAGATTCTTCACATAATCATCGCATCCCCAAACTTTTAGAAATGACAGCTTAGGTTTCTTTCAAAATCATAGTTCATACGGTGTCGTCTCAACGGACTTAGACGATGCCCTATTTAAAGTGAATGCGACAGTCTCCAATGCATATCCCCAAAATGATAGCGGTAAGTCGGTATGACACATCATAGATCGCACCATATCCGATAGAGTGCGATTACGACGTTCAGACACACCATTTCGCTGAGGTGTGCCAGGCGGCATGAGTTGTGAAACAATTCCACATTTCCTTAGTTGTGTGCCAAACTCATGAC
The DNA here is from genome assembly GCA_022496015.1 of Hordeum marinum. Lineage (NCBI taxonomy): Eukaryota > Viridiplantae > Streptophyta > Magnoliopsida > Poales > Poaceae > Hordeum > Hordeum marinum. The sequence continues at coordinate 506,099,542 of CM039678.1, read as the reverse complement.
TCAAATATTCTCCGCCATGATTAGATCGTAGACACTTTATTTTCCTGTCACATTGATTCTCTACCTCACTCTAAAATTCCTTGAACTTTTCAAAGGTTTCATACTTGTGTTTCATTAAGTAGACATACCCATATCTGCTCAAGTCATCAGTGAGGGTGAGAACATAATGGTAGGCACCGCGAGCCTCAACGCTCATTGGACCGCATACATCGGTATGTATTATCTCCAACAGGTCAGTTGCTTGCTCCATTATTCCGGAGAACAGTGTCTTGGTCATCTTGCCCATGAGGCATGGCTCGCACGTGTCAAATGATTCAAAATCAAGAGACTCCAAAAGTCCATCAGCATGGAGTTTCTTCATGCGTTTGACCCCAATATGACCAAGGCGACAGTGCCACATGTAAGTGGGACTATTGTTATCAACCTTACACTTTTTGGTACTCACACTATGAACATGTGTAACATCACGTTCGAGATTCATCAAAAATAAACCATTGACTAGCGGGTCAGGACCATAAAACATTTCTCTCATATAAATAGAACAACCATTATTCTCAGATTTAAATGAGTAGCCATGTCGCATCAAACGAGATCCAGATACAATGGTCATGCTCAAAGTTGGTACTAAATAACAATTATTAAGGTTTAAAACTAATCCCGAAGGTAGATGTAGAGGTAGCGTGCCGATGGCGATCACATCGACCTTGGAACCATTCTTGACGCGCATCGTCACCTCGTCCTTTGCTAGTCTCCGCTTATTCTGCACCTCCTGCTTGGAGTTACAAATATGAGCAACTGCACCAGTATCAAATACCCAGGAGCTACTACGAGCACTGGTAAGGTACACATCAATAACAAGTATATCACATATACCTTTAACATTGCCAGCCTTCTTATCTGCTAAGTACTTGGGGCAGTTCCGCTTCAAGTGACCGGTACCCTTGCAATAAAAGCACTCAGTCTCAGGCTTGGGTCCATTCCTGTTCTTCTTCCCGGAACCTTGCTTACCGGGCGCGGCAACTGCTTTGCCGTCCTTCTTGAAGTTCTTCTTACCCTTGGCTTTCTAGAAACTAGTGGTCTTATTCACCATCAACACTTGATGCTCCTTTTTTATCTCGACCTCCACTGATTTCAGCATCGAGTACAACTCAGGAATGGACTTCTCCATACCCTACATGTTGTAGTTCATCACAAAGCTCTTGTAGCTAGGTGGAAGCGACTGGAGGATTTTGTCAATGACTGAGTCATCCGGAAGATTAACTCCCAGCTGAGTCAAGCGGTTTTGCAACCCAGACATTTTGAGTATGTGCTCACTGACAGAACTATTTTCCTCCATCTTACAACTAAAGAACTTGTCGGAGACATCATATCTCTCGACCCGAGCAAGAGCTTGGAAAAACAATTTCAGCTCTTGGAACATCTCATATGCTCTGTGTTGCTCAAAACGCTTTTGGAGCCCCGGTTCTAAACTGTAAAGCATGCGGCACTGAACTTGGGAGTAATCATCACAGCATGACTGCCAGGCGTTCATAACATCTTGGTCCGCTGGGAAAATGGGTGCGTCACCTAGTGGTGCATCAAGGACATATAATCTCTTGGAATCTATGAGGATGATCCTCAAACTATGGACCCAGTCCGCATAGTTGCTTCCATCGTCTTTCAGCTTGGTTTTCTCTAGGAACGCGTTGAAGTTGAGGGTGACATTAGCGTTGGCCATTGGATCTACAATATAGATTGTAAAGACAATTTTAGACTAAGTTCATGACAATTAAGTTCACATAATCAAATTATTTAATGAACTCCCACTTAGATAGACATCTCTCTAGTCATCCAAGTGACACATGATCCATGTTAACTAGCCCGTGTCCGATCATCACGTGAGACGGACTAGTCATCCATCATGAACATCTCCATGTTGATCGTATCTTCTATACGACTCATGTTCGACCTTTCGGTCTTCCGTGTTCCGAGGCCATGTCTGTATGTGCTAGGCTCGTAAAATCAACCTAAGTGTATTGCTTGTGTAAATCTGGCTTACACCCATTGTATGCGAACATTATAACCTATCACACCCGATCATCACGTGGTGCTTCGGAACAACGATCCTTAGCAACGGTGCACAGTTAGGGGGAACACATTTCTTGAAATTTTAGTGAGAGATCATCTTATTAAGCTACTGTCGTTCTAATCCAGTAAGATGTAAAAACATGATAAACATCACATGCAATCAATATAGTGACATGATATGGCCAATATCATCTTGCTCCTTCGATCTCCATCTTCGGGGCACTACGACCATCATTGTCACCGGCACGACACCATGATCTCCATCATCATGATCTCCATCATCGTGTCTTCATGAAGTCGTCTCGCCAACTATTACTTCTACTACTATGGCTAACGATTAGCAATAAAGTAAAGTAATTACATGGCGTTTATGATTGACACGCAGGTCATACAATAAATTAATACAACTCCTATGCTTCCTGCCGATTGTCATGCTCATTGACATGCAAGTCGTGAATCCTATTACAAGAACATGATCAATCTCATACATCACAATGCATCACATCACATTCTTTGGCCATATCACATCACAAGGCACATGCTGCAAAAACAAGTTAGACGTTCTCTAATTTGTTGTTGCAAGTTTTTACGTGGTTGCTATAGGTTTCTAGCAAGAATGCTTCTTACCTACGCCAAAACCACAACGTGATATGCCGGTTGTTGTTTACCTTTCATAAGGACCCTTTTCATCGAATCCGATCCGAGTAAGGTGGGACAGACAGACACCTGCTAGCCACCTTATGCAACAAGTGCATGTCAGGTGGTGGAACCAGTCTCACGTAAGCGTACGTGTAAACTCGGTCCGGGCCGCTTCATCCCACAATACCGCCGAATCAACATAAGACTAGTAACAACAAGCAAATTAACAAGATCGATGCCCACAACAACTTGTGTTCTACTCGTGCATAGATTCTACGCATAGACCTAGCTCTGATACCACTGTTGGGAGACGTAGTAGTAAATCAAAAAAATTCCTACGTGTCACCAAGATCTATCTATGGAGAAACCAGCAACGAGCAAAGGGGAGTGCATCTTCATAACTTTGAAGATCGCAAAGCGGAAGCGTTACTAGAACCCGGTTGGTGCAGTCGTACTCGCAGCGATTCAAATTGCGATGGATTCCGATCTAAGTGCCGAACAACGGCGCCTCCGCGTTCAACACACGTGCATCCCGGTGACGTCTCCTACGCCTTGATCCAGCAAGGAGGAAGGAGAGGTTGAGGAAGAGATCCGGCAACACGACGGCATGGTGGCGGTGGAGCTTGCGGTTCTCCGGCAGAGCTTCGCTAAGCGCTACGAAGGAGGAGGAGGTGTACGAGGGGGAAGGGTTGCGCCAAGGGAAGGGTGTGGCTGCCCTCCCACCCCCCACTATTTATAGGGGGAAGGGAAGACGGGGTGGGCCCCCCTAGATCCATCTAGAGGGGGGCGGCGCCCCCCCGGGGGGGCATCACCCCCTAGCGTTTCCAACCCTAGAAGGGGGGGCGGCAGCCCCCTAGGACTCCCAACCCTAGAGAGGGGCATCAGCCCCTAGTCGCCTTGGGCCCTTGGGGGCGCACCAGCCCACTAAGGGGCTGGTTCCCACCCAACTAGCCCATTAGGTCCTCCGGGGTAGGTGGAGCCTCCCGATGGACCCCCAAAACCCTTCGGTGGTCCCGGTACAATACCGATAAACCCCAAAACCTTTCCGGTGACTGAAACTGGACTTCCCATATATAAATCTTCACCTCCGGACCATTCCGGAACTCCTCGTGATGTCCGGGACCTCATCCGGGACTCTGACCAACTTCCGGTAACCATATACAATTCCCATTACAACTCTAGCGTCATCGAACCTTAAGTGTGTAGACCCTACGGGTTCGGGAGGCATGTAGACAGGATCGAGACACCTCTCTGGTCAATAACCAACAGCGGGATCTGGATACCCATGTTGGCTCCCACATGCTCCACGATGATCTCATCGGATGAACCACGATGTCGGGGATTCAATCAATCCCGTATACAATTCCCTTTTACTATTGGTATGATACTTGCCCGAGATTCGGTCGTCTGTATCCCTATACCTTGTTCAATCTCGTTACCGACAAGTCTCTTTACTCGTTCCGTAACACATCATCTCGTGGCTAACTCCTTAGTCAAATTGAGCTCATTATGATGATGTCTTACCGAGTGGGCCCAGAGATACCTCTCTGTCACACGGAGTGACAAATCCCAGTCTCGATTCGTGCCAACCCAACAGACACTTCCGGAGATACACGTAGTGTACCTTTATAGCCACCCAGTTACATTGTGATGTTTGGCACACCCAAAGTATTCCTACAGTATCCGGGAGTTGCACAATCTCATGGTCTAAGGAAACGATAGTTGACATTAGAAAAGCTTTAGCAGACGAACTACACGATCTTGTGCTATGCTTAGGATTAGGTCTTGTCCATCACATCATTCTCCTAATGATATGATCCCGTTATCAACGACATCCAATGTCCATGGTCATGAAACCGTGACCATCTATTGATCAACGAGCTAGCCAACTAGAGGCTCACTATAGGGACATGTTGTGGTCTATGTATTCACACATGCATTACGGTTTTAGGTTAATACAATTATAGCATGAACAATAGACAATTATCATGAACAAGGAAATATAATAATAACCATTTTATTATTGCCTCTAGGGCATATTTCCAATAGTCTCCCACTTGCACTAGAGTCAATAATCTAGTTACATTGTGATGTATCGAACACCCATAGAGTTCTGGTGTTGATCTTATTTTGCTCGTGAGAGAGGTTTAGTCAACAAATCAATGACATTCAGATCCGTATGTACTTTACAAATATCTATATCTCCTTCCTAAATGTAATCACGAATGGAGTTGAAGAGGCATTTGATGTGTCTTCTTTTCTTGTGAAACCTGGGCTCCTTGGCAAGGGCAATAGCTCCAGTGTTGTCACAGAATAGAGTCATCGGGCCCAACGCATTGGGAATCACTCCTAGGTCGGTGATGAACTCCTTCATCCAGACTCCTTCCTTGTAGATGCCGCCACGACGCTTTGCTTGTTGCTGCACCAGCTGACTGCCCCTTTGTTTAAAATATACACGTATCCTGTTTGTGACTTTGAGTCATCCGGATCTGTGTCGAAGCTAGCATCGACGTAACCCTTTATGACGAGCTCTTCGGGACTTCCATATACGAGAAACATGTCCTTGGTCCTTTTTAGGTACTTCAGGATATTCTTGACCGCTGTCCGGTGTTCCGCTCTGGGATCACTTTGGTACCTCCCTACCATACTTATGGCAAGGTTCACATCAGGTCTGGTACACAGCATGGCATACATAATAGAGCCTATGGCTGAAGCATAGGGGATGACACTCATCTCTTCTCTATCCTTTGCCATGGTCGGTCATTGAGTCGTACTCAATCTCACACCCTGCAACACAGGTATGAACCCCTTCTTGGACTGATCCATATTGAACTTCTTCAATATCTTTTCAAGGTATGTGCTTTGTGAAAGACCAATGAGGCGTCTTGATCTATCTCTATAGATCTTGATGCCTAATATGTAAGTAGCTTCTCCAAGGTCCTTCATTGAAAAACACTTATTCAAGTAGGACTTTATACTTTCCAAGAGTTATATATCATTTCCCATCAACAATATGTCATCCACATATAATATGAGGAATGCTACAGAGCTCCCACACACTTTCTTGTAAATACAGGGTTCTCCATAAACCTGTATAAACCCAAACGCTTTAATCACCTCATTAAAGCGAATGTTCCAACTCCGAGATGCTTGCACCAGCCCATAGATGGAGCGCTAGAGTTTGCATACCTTGTTAGCATTCTTAGGATCGACAAAACCTTTCGGCTGCATCATATACAATTCTTCCTTGAGGAAACCGTTAAGGAATGCCGTTTTGACGTCCATTTGCCAGATCTCATAATCATAAAATGCGGCAATTGCTAACATGATTCGGACGGACTTCAGCATTGCTATGGGTGAGAAAGTCTCATCGTAGTCAACTCCTTGAACTTGTCGATAACCCTTAGCGACAAGCCGAGCCTTATAGATGGTCACATTACCATCCGCGTTAGTCTTCTTCTTAAAGATCCATTTATTTTCTCTGGCTCGCTTATCATCACGCAAGTCCACTAAAGTCCATACTTTGTTCTTATACATGGATCCTATCTCGGATTTCATGGCTTCATGCCATTTGTTGGAATCCGGGCCCGCCATCGCTTCTTCATAGTTCGAAGGTTCACCGTTGTCCAATAACATGATCTCCAGGACAGGGTTGCCGTACCACTCTTGTGCAGAATATGTCCTTGCGGACCTTGGAGGTTCAATAGCGACTTGATCTGAAGTTTCATGATCATCATCATTAACATCCTCTCCAGCCAGTGCAGGCTCCACAGAAACATCTTCCCGTGTTGCGCTACTCTCCGGTTCGAGTGTAGGTACGATTACCTCATCAAGTTCTATTTTCCTCCCACTTACTTCTTTCGAGAGAAACTCTTTCTTTAGAAAGGATCCATTCTTGGCAACAAAGACTTTGCCTTCAGATCTGAGGTAGAAGGTATACCCAATAGTTTCTTTGGGGTATCCTGTGAAGACACACTTTTCCGCTTTGGGTTCGAGCTTCTCAGGTTGAAGTTTCTTCACATAAACATCGTATCGCCAAACTTTTAGAAACGACAGCTTAGGTTTCCTTCAAAACCATAGTTCATACGGTGTCGTCTCAACGGACTTAGACGGTGCCCTATTTAAAGTGAATGCGGCAGTCTCTAATGCATATCCCCAAAATGATAGCGGTAAGTCGCTATGACACATCATAGATCGCACCATATCCAATAGAGTGCGATTACGACATTCAGACACACCATTTCGCTGAGGTGTGCCAGGCGGCGTGAGTTGTGAAACAATTCCACATTTCCTTAGGTGCATGCCAAAATTGTGACTCAAATATTCTCCGCCACAATCAGATCGTAGACACTTTATTTTCCTGTCACGTTGATTCTCTACCTCACTCTGAAATTCCTTGAAATTTTCAAAGGTTTCAGACTTGTGTTTCATTAAGTAGACATACCCATATGTGCTCAAGTCATCAGTGAGGGTGAGAACATAATGGTAGCCATCGCGAGCCTCAACGCTCATTAGACCGCATACATCGGTACGTATTATCTCCAACAAGTCAGTTGCTCGCTCCATTGTTCCGGAGAACAGAGTCTTGGTCATCTTGCCCATGAGGCACGATTCGCACGTGTCAAATGATTCAAAATCAAGAGACTCCAAAAGTCCATCAGCATGGAGTTTCTTCATGCGTTTGACCCAATATGACTAAGGAGGCAGTGCCACATGTAAGTGGGACTATCTTTATCAACCTTACACTTTTTGGTACTCACACTATGAACATGTGTAACATCACGTTCGAGATTCATCAAAAATAAACCATTGACCAACGGGCATGACCATAAAACATTTCTCTCATATAAATAGAATGACCATTATTCTTAGATTTACATGAGTAGCCATCTCGCATCAAACGAGGTCTAGATACAATGTTCATGCTCAAAGCTTGTATTAAATAACAATTATTAAGGTTTAAAACTAACCCTGAAGGTAGATGTAGAGGTAGCGTGCCGTCGGCGATCACATCGACCTTGGAACCATTCCTGACACACATCGTCAACTCGTCCTTTGCGAGTCTGTGCTTATTCCGCAGCTCCTGCTTGGAGTTACAAATGTGAGCAACTGCACCAGTATCAAATACCCAGGAGCTACTACGAGCACTGGTAAGGTACACATCAATAACAAGTATATCACATATACCTTTAACGTTGCCAGCCTTCTTATCCGCTAAGTACTTGGGGTAGTTCCGCTTCAAGTGACCGCTACCCTTGCAATAAAAGCACTCAGTCTCAGGCCTGGGTTCATTCTTGTTCTTCTTCCTGGCAACTTGCCTAGCGTGCGCGGAAACTGCTTTGCCGTCCTTCTTGAAGTTCTTCTTACCCTTGCCTTTCTTGAAACTAGTGGTCTTATTCACCATCAACACTTGATGCTCCATTTTGATCTCGACCTGCGCTGATTTAAGCATCGAGTACAACTCAGGAATGGACTTCTCCATACCCTGCATATTGTAGTTCATCACAAAGCTCTTGTAGCTAGGTGGAAGCGACTTGAGGATTCTGTCAATGACTGAGTCATCCTGAAGATTAACTCCCAACTGAGTCAAGTGGTTGTGCAACCCAGACATTTTGAGTATGTGCTCATTGACAGAACTATTTTCCTCCATCTTACAACTGAAGAACTTGTCGGAGACATCATATCTCTCGACCCAGGCATGAGCTTGGAAAAACAATTTCAGCTCTTGGAACATCTCGTATGCTCCGTGTTGCTCAAAACGCTTTTGGAGTGTCGGTTCTAAACTGTAAAGCATGCTGCACTGAACTAGGGAATCATCATCACAGCATGACTGCCAGGCGTTCATAACATCTTGGTCCGCTGGGAAAATGGGTGCGTCACCTAGTGGTGCATCAAGGACATATAATCTCTTGGAATCTATGAGGATGATCCTCAAACTATGGACCCAGTCCGCATAGTTGCTTCCATCGTCTTTCAGCTTGGTTTTCTCTAGGAACGCGTTGAAGTTGAGGGTGACATTAGCGTTGGCCATTAGATCTACAATATAGATTGTAAAGACAATTTTAGACTAAGTTCATGACAATTAAGTTCACATAATCAAATTATTTAATGAACTCCCACTTAGATAGACATCTCTCTAGTCATCCAAGTGACACATGATCCATGTTAACTAGCCCGTGTCCGATCATCATGTGAGACGGACTAGTCATCCATCGTGAACATCTCCATGTTGATCGTATCTTCTATATGACTCATGTTCGACCTTTAGGTCTTCCGTGTTCCGAGGCCATGTCTGTATGTGCTAGGCTCGTAAAATCAACCTAAGTGTGTTGCGTGTGTAAATCTGGCTTACACCCGTTGTATGCGAACGTTACAACCCATCACACCCGATCATCACGTGGTGCTTCGAAACAACGATCCTTAGCAACGGTGCATAGTTAGGGGGAACACATTTCTTGAAATTTTAGTGAGAGATCATCTTATTAAGCTACCGTCGTTCTAATCCAATAAGATGTAAAAACATGATAAACAGCAATCAATATAGTGACATGATATGGCCAGTATCATCTTGCTCCTTTGATCTCCATCTTCGGGGCACTATGATCATCATTGTCACCGGCATGACACCATGATCTCCATCATCGTGTCTTCATGAAGTCGTCTCACCAACTATTACTTCTACTACTATGGCTAACGATTAGCAATAAAGTAAAGTAATTACATGGCGTTTATGATTGACACGCAGGTCATACAATAAATTAAGACAACTCGTATGGCTCCTGCCGGTTGTCATACTCAATTACATGCAAGTCGTGAATCCTATTACAAGAACATCATCAATCTCATACATCACAATATATCACATCACATTATTTGGCCATATCACATCACAAGGCATATGCTGCACAAACAAGTTAGACGCCTCTAATTTGTTGTTGCATGTTTTTACGTGGCTGCTATAGGTTTCTAGCAAGAACGTTTCATACCTACGCTAAAACCGCAACGTGATATGCCAGTTGTTGTTTACCCTTCATAAGGACCATTTTCATCGAATCCGATCTGACTAAGGTGGGAGAGACAGACACCCGATAGCCACCTTATGCAACAAGTGCATGTCAGGCGGTGGAACCAGTCTCACGTAAGCGTACGTGTAAAGTCAGTCCGGACCGCTTCATCCCACATTACCGCCGAATAAAGATAAGACTAGTAACGGCAAGCAAATTAACAATATCGATGCACACAAGAACTTGTGTTCTACTCGTGCATAGATTCTACGCATAGACCTAGCTCTGATACCACTCTTGGGAGACGTAGTAGCAAATCAAAAAAATTCCTACGTGTCACCAAGAACTATCTATGGAGAAACCAGCAACGAGCAAAGGGGAGTGCATCTTCATAACTTTGAAGATCGCAAAGTGGGAGCGTTACTAGAATGCGGTTGGTGGAGTCGTACTCGCAACAATTCAGATCGCGGTGGATTCCGATCTAACTGCCGAACAACGGCGCCTCCGGGTTCAACACACATGCAGCCCGGTGACGTCTCCTACTCCTTGATCTAGCAAGGAGGAAGGAGAGGGTGAGGGAGAGCTTCGGCAGCACGACGGCGTGGTGGCAGTGGAGCTTGCGGTTCTCCGACAGAGCTTCGCTAAGTGCTATGAAGGAGGAGGAGGTGTAGGAGATGGAAGGGTTGCGTCAAGGGAAGGGTGTGGCTGCCCTCCCACCCCCCACTATTTATAGGGGTAAGGGGAGAGGGGACCGGCCCCCCTAGATCAATCTAGAGGGGGGCGGCGCCCCCCGGGGGGCATCGCCCCTAGGGTTTCAAACCCTAGAAGGGGGGCGGCGGCCCCCCTTGGGTTCCCAACCCTAGAGAGGGGGGCATCGGCCCCTTGTTGCCTTGGGACTTTTGGGGCGCACCAGCCCACTAAGTGGCTGGTTCCCACCCAACTACAGCCCATTTGGTCCTCCGGGGCAGGTGGACCCTCCCGGTGGACCCCCGGAACCCCTTCGGTGGTCCCGGTACAATACCGATAAACCCCGAAACCTTTCCGGTGACTGAAACTGGACTTCCCATATATAAATCTTCACCTCCAGACCATTCCGGAACTCCTCGTGACATCAGGATCTTATACGGGACTCCGAATAACTTTCGGTAACCATATACAATTCCCATTACAATTCTAGCGTCATCGAACCTTAAGTGTGTAGAACCTACGGGTTCGGGAGGCATGTAGTCATGATCGAGACACCTCTCCGGTCAATAACCAACAACAGAATCTGGATACCCATGTTGGCTCCCACATGCTCCACGATGATCTCATCGGATGAACCACGATGTCGGGGATTCAATCAATCCCGTATACAATTCCCTTTTACTATTGGTATGATACTTGCCCGAGATTCGATCGTCTGTATCCGTATACCTTGTTCAATCTCGTTACCGACAAGTCTCTTTACTCATTCCGTAACACATCATCTCGTGGCTAACTCCTTAGTCACATTGAGCTCATTATGATGATGTATTACCGAGTGGGCCCAGAGATACCTCTCTGTCACACGGAGTGACAAATCCCAGTCTCGATTCGTGCCAACCCAACAGACACTTCCGAAGATACACGTAGTGTACCTTTATAGCACACCCAAAGTATTCCTACAGTATCCAGGAGTTGCACAATCTCATGGTCTATGGAAACGATAGTTGACATTAGAAAAGCTTTAGCAGACGAACTACACGATCTTGTGCTATGCTTAGGATTGGGTCTTGTCCATCACATCATTCTCCTAATGATATGATCCTGTTATCAACGACATCCAATGTCCATGGTCATGAAACCGTGACCATCTATTGATCAACGAGCTAGTCAACTAGAGGCTCACTATAGGGACATGCTGTGGTCTATGTATTCACACATGCATTACGGTTTCCGGTTAATACAATTATAGCATGAACAATAGACAATTATCATGAACAAGGAAATACAATAATAACCATTTTATTATTGTCTCTAGGGCATATTTCCAACATTTTTAGGTATCCGGATGTAGAATACATTATTTGAGGCGTGACCGGTCAGTCTCCGCGGACCCACCCGGGCGCGTCCACGGGCATTTGAGGGGCTGGATTTGCAAGGTCCGGCTGTAGATGCTCTAAATCAATGTGTGATCATCCGCTCAATGCTACAAGTGGTATGTTGCAGGTAGCCTTTCAGACTCATAGAAACTCAATGCATTCAGAACTACTCCCTTCATTCCACAATATAGCGCGTCTTCGTTTTTCGTGATCTATATTTGACCATAATTTTAACTAACGAGAAAAATTATATCGCTGAATTCGTATCGAAAATACGAATTTCAGTGGTATATATTTTGCTTCCGTCGCAATCGGTCTCGTAATTTAAATATATGGTCAAACTTAGATCTCGGGAAGCATGGGCGCACCACATTGTGGAAAGGAGTGAGTAATACAAAAAAACTATACTATGTGGATACTCTGACCTAGGCATAGTGTATAAATAGATAAACAATAGTTAGTGGAAGTTAAACCAATAACAGTGGCAGCAAAGTCTTAAAATATCCTACACAAGTCTTACTTAAGGTGTAGAGGTAACTATTTAGGCATTCATGGCAAATGCATCATCTTGTGTCTTGCACTTTGTCATCACCTTGATGTCATCGTCATTGATGACGATCATCTTGAGGGTGTTGGGAGTTGTTAGCTTGAAAGTGATAAGAGCATTTAAAGCCGAACCCCTCATACCTGTCTCAAACACCCAGGCAGGTCACCCGATCACTGACCGGACATGAAATTTCGACCCAACCGGACGCCTCAAACGGGCCTCCAATGCCAGCGCTGACCAGCACCCCTCATATCTAGTCCAAATATAGGGCAGATATGGGGGGCGCACGAGCAAGCTCGCCAAGTCGGACCCGACAGGCCGACCCCATCGCAAATTGCACCCAAACCATCCAGCAGCATTGTCGGATCCATTTTCTCTTTGGTCTCTTCTCCTCCCTCCCGCATCGCCTGTCTCGTAGCTCCGTCGTCGTGCATGATTTGCTGCCGTTCCTAGCCGCTGCCCTGTCAGCTCCGGCAGAGCAGTTTTCTGTCTCGTGCTCACTACAGAGGACGTCATCTTCTGCTCGAAAGACACCGCAGTATGGCCGACAACTCTCTGGCTCTGCCTTGCACTAGATGTGTTGGACACATGGTCTGGCCAAATATTTTCTCAAATTTTTAGGGAAAACAATGGATTCTGATGCTTCGTCCGGCAAGGAGTATGGACTGTCGGAGCTTGATCAAATGATTCAAGATGAGTTCTTCGATTCCTCGTATTCGGACAAAGAGGTGGACATGATCATATTCATGACCGTGCAAGAGGAAATAGACCGACAAGTGGAGCATATTATCAATTTCAAGGGCTCAATCAAAAGGTACAAGAGTGATCAATTGGGATAGGGCATCCAAAGAAAAGCTACTGCAGAAGGATTCCTTTGCTTCGAACCAAAATTTCACGGATGATCCATGGTTTCGTCACCATTTTCGCATGCGGAAATCATTCGTTTTGCTCATTGTGGACGGAGTGAAGGCACACGGCGACTACTTCAAGCTCAGAAGGGATTGTTGCGGTCAACTCCCTTTCTCTGCCAAGCAGAAGTGCACGGTTTCTCTAAGAATGCTTGCACTTGGTACCGTGGTAGATGTCGTTGGTGATATGGTCATGATGGGGGAGAGCACATGCCGTAAGAATATTGTCATTTTTTCCCATGTTGTGGTGGAGGTGTTTGGAGCAGAGTGTCTGAGAGAACCAAATGTGTAGGACACAAAGAAGTTGTTGGCTATTGGAGAGGCCAGAGGGTTTCCAGGAATGCCCAGATCAGTTGATTGCATGCATTTGTAGTAAAAGAACTGCCCCAAAGGTTTGCTAGGAACGTATTGAGGTCACACCAGAGAGGCCACCATCATAATAGAAGTGGTGGCATCACATTACTTATGGATTTGGCATGCTTTCTTTGCAATGTCGGGTTCTCACAAGGACATCAACGTCCTTCAACGATCTCCAGTGTTCAAGAGGCTTTGCAACGAGGAATCCCTGTCGTGCAACTACACCATCAACAACAGAGACTATAACATGGAATACTATCTTGATGATGGCATATATCCTCTATGCGATGCATTTGTGAAGAACATATCCGAACCACAGGGCAACAAACAAAGCACTTTGCAACAGTGCAAGAAGCAGCTAGGAAGGATGTGGAGAGGCCATTCAGAGTGTTGCAAGCTCATTGGGGAATTGTTTGTGGGGCTGCAATGATGTGGGAATCAGAAACTTTGTGGCAGCTAATGACATGTTGTGTTATTTTGCACAATATGATTTTCGGTAATGAAGTTGATGGTGTAGCCCAAACCAATGATTTTGAAGCACCTGGAGAACAACTTAAAATCCTGGAATATCAAGATGTAGCTCAGCTTATGAACTTCTTTAGATGCATCAAAATCTCCAAGATCATCAGGCGCACTCGCAACTACTCAATGATCTGGTGGAGCATATGTGGACCCACAACGGAAACCAACGAGCAGATGATTGATTGTGCACTTCAAATAAATTTATGAAAACACTATTTATGTTCGGTACCAACATTTGTTATTTACATGTGACAATGGTTTTTGTGATCGACATGCATGGCTTTGCATGAAATTAAGAGTGTCACAGCCCTAGAAATTGCTTGTATCAGTGGCATCAGTGAGCATTCATAGCATCATGTTTCTTTTCTAATGAAACCTGAAATGGGGATGATCAAACCCTACCACAAATAAATTCAAATAGGTTAAATTTAAAAATAATTCCAATGAATCCAAAATGCCCTTCAAAAATGTTCATTGTCTTTGATAAATTTTGGCCACTCCATATCAGGGAACAATAGATTTTTTCAAACCAAGTTTAGCATTTTAAAATGAGCATCTAGTGCTATGAAATCAATTATTAAATAATTATAAATATGATAGTTGCCCCAAAATTACTAAAGTTGCTGGGACAGTTTGAAATATTCAAAATAACCTTACCAGCAACCCTCTGGTATTTTTGAGTTAGGATTTGAGCCCTAAATAAATTAAGAAATAAATGTCAGAAACTGGAACAGAAAAAAGAAGAAGAAAAAAGGGAAAGGCCCATCCTGGCTTACCTGGCCCAGGAAGGAGATGGCCCATCCCACTAGGGGCGAAGAGGTCATCTTAAACCTCTTCCAGTAGGAAGAGGCGAGATGAGCATGGCACGCGTGCGACTGGTTGCCTTGCTACCACCTGCTTGCCACCGAGCAGCTGGACGCGTGGATGGCCCCCGGAGACCCTGTAGGATCGAGCCGATGCCTCGCCATTTTACTCTTGCTCTCTCCCTCTCCCTTTGCTTCTTCCTCCCCAGAACCGAAACCACGCTATCGTCACCAGCTAGCTCCCGCCATCGCCCAGCCTCCCTAACCCGACCAGAAGCTTCGCCTTGATGCCTCGAAGCTCTTCGACGGACGAATCGAGCCCAGATGCCCTCCTTCCTTGCCGCCCTAGTCGTCTTCAACCTCGGGCAACCGAGAACGCCCCGATGATTCGCTGCCGTCTGGTAGCCCCGAGCTCGCTGACCGTCCCGTTCGACCCGAGGTGAGCTACCGAAGCGAACTCCTCTCCTCCACTACTTGATATCGTCCTCGAGGTCCTAGCCTCCCCATGCCCAAACTCCGGCCGCCGCCGTGAGCTCGATCCCGACGAGCTCAGGCAAACCCTCGACCTACTGCTGCCTTCATGGGATGCGGCGCATCGCCAGCTTTGCATAGAGCCCATCCACGCATCCATCCACGGCCTGTAGCGTGAGCCCGAGCATCTTCGGCCGGACTTCGCCGTGGATCTTGGTCGGCGGCGACTAACCCCGGTCGGTTGACGTGTTCGGCTTATTTAGCCGCTAATGACCTTTCTAACTATTCCCCCAAGAGACTGACAGCTGGGACCCACCCACTAATTAGAACACCAGATTAGTTATTTAATCTAAAATAACCCACTGGGTTAACTCTAAGTCAATGACATGCGGGTGCCACAGGCCAGCTTTGCACTTGCCACATCAGGGTTGACCTGGCCCCACTAGTCAGCCTCTGGAAATGACCATGTGTCATTGACATGTGGGGCGTGCACGTCAGGTTTGACCTTTGACGGCCCTGTTGACCTGCTGACATCATTGTGACATTGGACTAACGCAGTAAAGCTTTTTATGAAAATTTAAATAAATCTAAATGATTTATTTATTTTCAGAAAATGTTTAAAACTTCTAAAAATCATAGAAAATAATCTGTAAGGCAGATGAAAATAATTTATATATGAAAAATGATCAGAAAAATCCAATGAATCTGTTTATACCATGATCATGCATGTTTGAACAAGTTAACATCACCAAGTAGGATATTTTATGATTAGGGCAATATAGGAAATATCATTTGGAGTTAGAATTCAAACTTGTTTGAATTCCACTTCAATTAACTTGGCTAATTATTCCTCTAGGTTAATTCGGTACCTTAACTTGTCATATCATGCATCATGGTTGTTGCATTGCATTGAATGTGTTCCTTTCTTGTTTGCCAGCGTTTGTTCCTTCTCGATAGACGATGGTTCCGACCATGCAACCATTGACGCTAATGAAGAGAAGTATTATCTTCAGGACTGTCAGGCAAGCAAACCCCCTTGAGCATACTGATATGAACCCACTGGCTCGCTCCTGCTCTCTTTTTCTGCATGAGGACAACAACGATTCAACTGTTACCTGTTCTCGGTAGTTGAACCCATTCCTTTGCATGACCTGTCCTTGCCACAGTAAATAGTTGAAACCACTTAGCATGAGTAGCAACTGATTGAGCCTTGTTGTGCTTACTCATCCATGCTTGCTTAATTACTGTGCCTGCTATTCCTAGAGTCGTGTCGTGTCGGGTCTGATCCATCTGGGCGATGAATCGGAATGGAAGTGTTCATGTCCTACGGTGTGAGAGCCAAGTGTGTGAACATGATTTGATAAAGGTAGCGATGAGAGGCCATGTAGGAGTACATGGCGGGTTGTCTCATTGGGACCGTCCTTAAGAACTGAGTTCTGTGTATGTTATCCAAGACAAGATACTACCACACATTAGGCTCCGGTAACTCGATCCCTCTCGGCTTATTAATCACCTAGACCTTTGTCCAGGAGTTGCAACTAGTTTCTGGTGTTTGTAGGAAAAGTGTTGGCGGACGTGCATAGCGCTGCCCGACGGGGTGGGCTGTGATGCGGTAGATGCATAGTGGCACGGTGTACCAAGTGGCACCCGAACGGTGGGCTTGGGAACCCTGCGCACATCGTTTGAGGCCGTAGCAGAAACTTCGGCCAGACTTCCATGCGAGTTTAGTCTCAAATAGGCGATAAACCTGGAATAGGGTCTTGTGTGGTTGATGGTCATGGCCGACACCCACGCCAGTGCTTCCACTTGAAGGTTGCCGAGATGCATGACGTGCATATGGTGATAAGTGGCGAGAGCATGTGTGAAGAAGTATACACCTGCAGGGTTATGAATCTATTCGAATAGCCGCGTCCTCGGATATGGACTACTTGGAGAACTTATGTGGTTCATAGACAACTTGAAGTGGATACTCTAAAATGCGCAAGATAAGCATGAGTGTTATGGATGGCCTTCTCGTAGGGAGACGAGAGAGGATCCATAGTGGTGTATTTATTGGTGAATATGTGGACTCGCGTGCATTATCCCACCTCAAAGAAAGCACTTGTAGTCGTAGTATAGGTTAGCCAAGAGTCAAAGCTGGCTTGCTGCAATAAACTCCACAACCCCCTTCATTGATACTGATGCATATGTAGTTAGTTCTGATGTAAGTCTTGCTGAGTACCCTTGTACTCACATTTGCTTAATTTAGGTTTTTGCAAAGGAGACGTCGGTATCATTAGTGGTATTTACGAAGGGAAGTTCGATGTTGACCGGATTAGCTTGGGGATCCTAGATAGAGGTCTGGTTCCTTTGGTAGGGTTGTTGTAGCTTTTCAGGCTCCTCCGGCCACTTTTGTAGATGTCTGTACCCAGACATGTTTAACTTCCGCTTGTTTGTTCGAATGATCTGAATGTTGGGTCTTGTGACCCCTGCTTGTAACATCTTATTGTGTTGGCTCTTCCGAGCCTTCCAAATAAATGTTGTAATGTTGTATGGTTATGTTGTGATGCCATAGTATGTATGGGATTTGAAACCTAGTTGTGTACCTTTAGTAGTACTCTTTACGGGGAAATGCCTCTTTGTGCTTCCATCGAGCCTTGGTAGCTTGCTACTACTCTGGACACATTGATTGACCGGCATGTATCCTTCCTTGCTGCTGTGTCTGTCCCTTCGGGGAAATGTCTCACAGTGTAATGGAGTCCCTGTAGCCTGCTACGACTCGTCTATGTGCAGTGATGACATTTATGTCCCACGACGTAATTGAGTCCTTGTAGCTTGCTATGACATATCTACACACGCTAGAGATCGACACCTGCATTGTTGGGTTATGTATGCTTGGGTTCTATGACCAGTCATGTCGGCCCGGGTTCTTTGACATTTTTGAATGCCAACAACACATTCACATACGTGAGTCAAAAGATGCAAACGGTCCTGGCCCAGGTAAGGTGGCAGCCGTGGAGATAACCACGCGTGAGAGCGCAAAATGATGTGATGTGTTACATGCTGGATTCTTATGGCTTAGGATCGGGGTCCCGACAGCTTTGGTATCAGAGCTTGACTGCCTGTAGGATTACCAAGCCAAACTGGTTGATGTTGAGTCTAGAACTGCTTTAGTTATATAAGGGAATTGATTGTGGAAGGGAACGTAAGGCTCTTTTTACTCCTTTCCTTGTGTCATTCTAATTCTGAGTCACCCTGTTCTTTTCTATGGGGATTAAGAACTAGGCATTCTCATCTATCTATTAGGATGACGAGTTACTATGATGGAGACCTATAGGAAAATTGTTGTCTTTCTCGATCGATGTCTCTATAGAATCCATTGTCATGTTGTTAGTTTTCTTATGCATGTTGCCTCATATTTCATGCCCGTACAGCCGTTATGCTGTCTGAGTTATCCAAGGTTTCTAATTTATCTGATGCAATTGCAAAACTCTTTCATCTTGAGTCAATGTCATTTGGGCCAGACAAAGCACACTAATTATTGTGTTGGGGCATTCCAATACCCCGACGTGTTTGATGAACTAATAGGAAACCCAGTTATTCTAGTGAACCACCCAATAGTCTAGTTGTGTCTTATGTTCCCAGTGTGATAATTCTGGCCATTGTTATCGAAAGCATGTTGTGATGCTACTTAGTCAATAGGTACTCTATATCTGGGTTCTTGAACCCAAGGATCATTCTTCTCACTTCCGTTGATAGTATTTGCTCGTTCCTTTAGGATTCTTAGTAACTTTGTTATAGACCTCAAGGTTCGTGGTATATCATCCTTCCAATACCATGAACCATCATGGCAGAAGTTCCTCGTGAACAAAAGATCACAACATGGGTGCTCGTGGTGAGTTCTCCATCCCATCGTTGTGACTCTGCCAATCCTTCATTCTGCATGGATTATCTGGAAGAGACATGTTGAACTCTGTTTGACATATTCAATCCATGCATCTACAACTCAAGAAAAATCATGTGCTCTTGAGATGCCCCTCTTCAATTGTATTATGACCTTTATCTATTAATGGGTAGACAAGGGTATGTCATGCATTGTCTTATCAATGTCGACTATTCTTGTGGTCTGTCAAGCCATTCTATTTTAGAATGACTAGGAGAAGCAAACTCCCGTACCTCATCCATTTCTTGGATTGGGTCAAAGCAGTTGTATTCCGCAAATCAAAATGCCAATCCAGCTTTTGCTCTGTTCTACCTTGAGGTATTACCCTCTTCATGTCAAGATTATCATGAGAACTGCACTCCTCTTATGAAATATTGATGTAGTGATACTTCTCGCCATCATCATTCATTCCCCGGTCTCTATGTTGTTTGGAACCATAATACCGACAAGAGAATCGTGATGTGTGAAATCAATACTCCTAGTTAATGGACAATAATCTCACTCTTGGTGTAATGGTCATTGAATTGTCATACTAAGATTAATCGTGCCACCTAGTCCATTTTCCATGGTGCACTTTTTGATCAATGAGTTAGGATTGTGTCAATCCCTTCGCTCTGTTGATCATGTCATCTTGCCTTGAAAAGCAAGATTGTTCTCGAGCCGCCCCTCAAATTTTCGGCGGATGATACCAAATTGGTGAATTTCAATCCGGGCGACTCATCTTAGCAGTTCACTATTGGGGCCAATATGGATCCCAAATAGGAAAGCGCGCTCATCGAATTCATCCGTGAGAATCGGGACATCTTCTCATGGAAACCTTCTGACATGCCAGGTGTACCGAGAGAGTTCGCTAAGCACCACCTTAATGTGGATCCTAAGTTTAAACCAGTCAAGCAATTTTTATGGCGGTTCAATGAGGAGAGATGCAAGGCCATTGGGGAAGAGGTAGTCTGGCTTCTGGCGGCGGGTTTCATCGTCAAGATCTTTCACCCGGAGTGGCTCGCTAACCCGGTGCTGGTACTCAAGAAGAACGGCATGTGGCATATGTGTGTGGACTACACGGATCTTAACAAGGCCTGTCTGGCTGACCCCTTTGCTCTCCCTTGTATTGACCAGATTATTGATGCAACGGTGGGTTGTGAGAGCTCATGCTTCCTAGATGCTTATTCTGGTTATCATCAGATCAAGATGGCAGCCAAGGACCAAGAGAAGACGGCTTTCATCACGCCTTTTGGTGCCTTCTGCTATGTGTCTATGCCTTTTGGGCTCAAGAGTACCCAGGCGACTTACCAGCGTTGTGTACAAGACTGTCTTGATAGATAAATTTGGCGTAACGTTCATGCATATGTGGATGATATTGTGATCAAGTCGAGGAAGAAGGAGACTCTACTTGACGACCTGAAGGAGACTTTCGATAATTTATGGGTCTACAAGATGATGCTTAACCCGGCTAAGTGTGTCTTTGGCATTCCGGCGAGCAAGCTCTTGGGATTTCTAGTCTCTGAGCGTGGTATTGAAGCTAACCCGGATAAGATCAAAGCTATCACCTCCATGTCTGAGCCGGCATGCATCAACGATGTTCAGCACCTGGCAGGACGAATTGCTGCGTTAAGCCAGTTTATAAGGCGCCTTGGCGAGAAGGCCATCCCTTTATACCAGATGATGAAGAAGACGGACAACTTTGTCTAGAGTAAAACGGCGGGTGAAGCATTTGAGGCGCTCAAGAGACAACTCATTGAGCCGCCGGTCTTGGCCGCCCCGGCTGAGAAAGAACCCTTGCTCCTATACGTGGCGGCTAATAGCAGGGTTGTCAGTGGCACAATCATGGTCGAGCGCAAGGAGGCAGGGAAGGAATATCCGGTTCAGAGGCCGGTTTACTATATCAGTGAGGTCTTGACAGAATCCAAGCAGAGGTATCCACATTGGCAGAAGCTAGTATATGGGGTGTTCATGGCCAACCGCAAGCTGAAGCACTATTTCTTAGGGCATCAAATTACAATGGTTAGTTCTGCCCTGTTGGGAGACATAATTCAAAATAGAGAAGCCACTGGCAGGATCTCTAAGTGGGCACTGGAGCTTGGACCTTTCAACTTGAACTACGTACCTCGCACGGCGATTAAGTCTCAAGCCTTGGCGGATTTCATAAATGACTGGACAGAGTGTCAGGCGCCCGAAGAAAAGCCGGATAACACATATTGGACAATCCACTTTGATGGATCCAGGCAACTGGAAGGATCAGGGGCCGGGGTTGTCTTAACCTCCCCCAAAGGAGATAAGTTCTGTTATGTGATAAGGTTGATGTTTCCTTGTACTAATAATGCAGCTGAGTATGAAGCCCTACTTCATGGCCTCAGGGTGGCTAAGGAGATGAACCTAAGATGGGTTAGATGCTTCGGCGACTCAGATCTTGTGGCTCAGTAAGTTTCCGGCACTTGGGATTCCAATGACCCACGGATGGCGGCTTATCGTCAGGCGGTGGATGTCATCGCTGGTTACTTCAAGCGTTATCAGGTGGATCATATTGATCGTCGTAGGAACAAGGTGGCTGACGCCCTATCAAGGCTAGGTTCTCAACGAAAGCCGGTGCCGCCTAACATTTTCTTGGATGTCCTACATCACCCATCAGTTAAATTACCTTCAAAGGAAGACTTGGATATTCCTGACCCGGAGGGACAGCTGGTGGCGGCTCTACATGCTACTCCATACTGGATTGTGTCTTACTTGGCGTACTTGACTCGTGATGAGTTACCTGATGATGAAAATCTCGCCAGGCAGATCACCAGGCGGTCCAAGTCTATGACAAAAGTCAATGGGGAGTTACATAAGTGCAGCATCACGGGCGTGTTTGAACGTTGTGTCTCACCCAAAGAGGGCAAGGAAATCTAGAATTAAATTCATGCTGGTGATTGTGGTCATCACGCCGGTTCAAAGTCTCTGGTGGCCAAGGCTTTTCGACATGGTTTCTTCTGGTTGATGGCTCATAAGGATGCGGAAGACTTGGTCCGCAAGTGTGATGGATGTCAAAAATTTGGCCGGCGTGCTCACGTCCCGGCTCAAGAGTTGCGCATGATTCCAATTACTTGGCCGTTTGCGGACTGGGGGCTTGATATGGTCGGGCCTTTGAAGATATCCAAGGACAAGAAGACCCACCTCTTGGTGGCGGTTGACAAATTTACCAAGTGGGTAGAAGCTGAGCCGGTTAGCAAGTGTGACACTACCACGGTGGTTCAATTTGTTAAAAAGTTGATCTACCATTTTGGTTACCCTCACAGTATCATCACAAATAATGGTACGAACCTATCCAAAGGGGCTATGCGAACGTTCTGTGAAAGTGAACACATCCGACTTGATGTGTCTGCGGTTGCTCATCCACAGTCAAACGGTCAGGTAGAGCGTGCTAACCAAGAAATCCTGCGAGGTATCAAGCCCCGGGTTATGGTTCCTTTGCAGCGAACACCGGGTTGTTGGGCGGAGGAGTTGTCGTTCGTCTTATGGAGCATCAGAACTACTCCCAACAGTTCAACGGGTTATACACCTTTCTTCATGGTTTATGGCGCAGAAGCCGTGTTACCAAGTGACATCCGTCATGACTCGCCACGAGTGGCGGCTTACGTTGAGGCGGACAATGAAACGGCGTGTAAAGACGCGTTGGATGCCTTGGAGGAGGAACGTGACCTGGCGGCGGCTCGATCGGTGATTTATTAGCAAGACCCGCGCCGCTATCATAGCCGCAGAGTCAAGAACCAAACGTTTCAAGAAGGCGACTTAGTGTTGCTGCTTATTCAAGATCAAACAGATGCGCACAAGTTGTCCCCTCCATGGGAAGGACCTTTCGTGGTCAGCAGAAATCTCAACAACGGGTCATATTACCTCATTGATGTCAGAGACGGCTCACATACCTCAGGGCAGGAGACCCGCCGACCGGGGAACATAGCGCATCTACGGCCTTATTATACTTAAGTTGTCAAAACTTGACATTGTACACCATCATTGTACATATCATATGTATATAAATAAACTTGGAATCCCTGCAAAGCCGGGGCCTCTGCCATTTTGTATATCACAGTCTGTGAAAAGAAGGTTAAAACATGATCGTCCAGGGTGCTTCCCACCCATCAGGTGTAGCTTATCACACCCTATTAGTCGGCTCTCAAGACAAGTAGTTGACTCTGTCAACATGATCGTCCAGGGGCTTCCTATCCACCGGGTGTAGCTTATCAAACTCTATCTGTCGGATCTTCAGCCAAACAGTTGAGTCCGTCAACAAAGGTCATTTGGGGGCTTCCAACCCACCGGGTTTAGCTTACACACCCTCTTGATCGGCTATTAAGCCAAACAAGGTTAAACCTGCCTGTAAGCTGATGCTGCTCTGCTAGATGACCCGTTGAACTCTTACCAGTTAATCTTGCCTGGAGACCCTGAGCCGACTCAAAGAAATTGACGGCCAATCTTGATAGAGACCCTGTACTGGTTAAGGTTAAAACGGCGGCTCTTGTCATGTGAGGGTCGACTTACGGAAAGCAAGGATAAACTCTCCTATCTACTGCCGACTCTCCACTATGTGGCCCGTTCGTACTCTTAGATAGTTAATCCTTCAAGGACCATGTACTGTTTAAGGTTAAAACGACGGATTTATGTCACGTGAGAGGCAGTTTATGGGCTAACAGGGTACTCATGCCCTGCCGTGTCTCTTCTGGGACGTCACACTTCCTTTCAGTTAATCTCGCTCAGAGACCCTGAGCCGCTCAAAGAAATTGACGGCCAATCTCAATAGAGACCCTGCACTGCTAAGGAGTTTTAAGTGGCGAGTCTGCCCAGTAGAACCGGCACATGAGTTATTATGAAAAAGCAAGTCAGGAAATATACAACATCTTTGGGTTGCGCTATTCTAAGCCGCCCTCCTAACAATGCAAAGAGTATTCTATTCTCGCAGGATGGTTAATTACCAAGAGCCACCACAACATTTGGTGGGAGTTGAAAACACAAGGCAAATATGTTAAGCTGGAGGGCTTCATACAAGCATGATGGCACAAGTTCAGGCAAGACAAAAGTTACTACAAGCCTATTACAAAGCTCTCCGCGGAGCTCAAAAGTGGTGACTCAAAAGTTTTTTCATGCCCTATGGCGGGTCATCAGGCCGGGTTATCCACGGCATTGCCAAGGTCATTAGTTGGATGGCGGGTCACCCTACGTCGGGTCTTCGACCTCCATGATTTGGAGATTATCCACGTCCCAGTTGCAGTTGGTTAAACCCGCAAAGGTTGTCTCTTCAAAAAGGGGGGATGGGTCAAGATCAGGAGCAAAGAAGTGCTTACGGCGTGCAGGAGTCAAGTCCTTCGCCTCAAAAGTTGGGTCACATACTCTTTTCTTGTCGGCATTGTAAGCCGCCTGGTATGTTGACAGATCCGCCTCTTCGGCTAGCACTGAAGCAAGGACTCTGGAAGCCTTCATGCAACAGGCGTAGTCAGCTTCCGTGAACTCTGATCCGTCATCCTTCTTAGAGGGAAACCCGTCCATCATGTCTTTGGGAGTCAACTCAGGGGCGAAAGCCAAAGCCCGGCTTATGGCCGCGATGGCTCCCTTCCTGGCGACTGATTTCTTGAGCTCCAGAATTTGCTTGGGCAGGGTGGAGAGTACTTCTAAGACGCCCTTCATGGTCTGGGGGATGCTGTCTTTATGGAGCATTGCCTTGATGGTACAGAGAGCCCCACAATACAACTGCTCTGTTAAAGTATAGATGGCTTTTAGTGTCAACAAGCTATCAGTAGCGAGTTGCCGGCTCCTTTGACCTGCATAAGACGGGTTTCGGATATAAGTCGCCAAGATAAGTATTTATACAAGAGTATTGACTAAGGTATTTAGTACTTACCAAAGATGGCGGAAGACATCTTCGCAATATGGCGCTTCAAACCTTGCAGCTCATCAGACACAATCATGAGCCGCTGATCAGCATCATCCACTCGTTGAGTCAGAGCGGCTTGTTCCGCTTCTGCAGACTTTTTGAAGGCGGCGAAGTCAGCCTTATTCTTGGTGAGTTCCTCAGCGGTGAGCCGGCACTTCTCGTCTGCTTCGCTTCGGGCGGCTTGCTTATTGGCCAAACTGCTCTTTAGGCTGATCAATTCAGACTCGGCCTCGTTTAAAGCTTCCCATGACATAACAAAGCAACTGGAGTGCTAAGTCGCAAGGATGGAGTATTACTAGATGCTGAAGATTGAAACAAGGTAATGCAAGTTTCAAGCAGATTGCAAGCAATATGCTCGACACTTGGGGCTAATGTCTATTTTGCTCTCTAAGACTACAATGAAATTCTGGTTCATCTTCATTAAGTTAATCCGGAACTTGGGGGCTATAGATGGCTCTCCAAAGTATCTATATTAAAGTTCCAGCTCATCTCTAGCCAGTTAAGCCGACACTTGGGGGCTACATATGGCTCTTTGATCTATCTACATTAAAAGTTTCAGCTCATCTCTAGCCAGGTAAGCCGACACTTGGGGGCTACGTATGGCTCTTCAGTCTATCTACAATGAAGCTCCGACTCAACTTCATCACGTTAAGCCGGCCCTTGGGGGCTACAGATGATTCTTTGAGCAACTAACTCTAAGTTGATAATGGAGGCCTACAGGCTAAGTAATTCTACTTCTACCAAGACTCGAAGACCCGGTTTACCATTAGCGAATACTAAACCAGCTCTTGGGGGCTAAGTAAGGGTATAAGGAAGAAAGAGCATGAGTACCTCATATTTCTTCTTCATCAAGTTTACGAGCTTGACCTTCATGTTCCGGCTGATGGAGAGGCGGTTCAAATAGCCGGCGTGCAGCTCATCAGCGGTTAATTTCTCTAGAGTCGGGAGCTCATAATCCAGATTCTATGAGGTTTCAGTCTTCTCAGTATGTTTTGTCAAACCATGAGGCGGAGGAGTGTGGAAGCCGGTGCCAGTAATAAGGACGTCCGGAGTAGCTGAATCATCAACAGCCTTTGAAGGGCTCGCCGGCTTGGAATTAGTCCTCGGAGGACTCTCAGGGATCATGTCATGGGCCGTCGGCTTGGCAGAATGATGAGCTTCTTCAGGCGCCTCCTTGGAAGCCGTCGAGGGATTAGCGTGCGGCACAGGAGAATCCGGCTTGGCAGGCTCCGGCTCTCAGGCCTTGGGACCAGGGGTAGACCCATTGGTTTTCCTTCGTTTGGCTTGAGCCCTGGAGAACACGGAGGGTTAGAGTCTACACTTTACACAGAACAAAGGCTCGGACATAAGCATGAAAGGCACGTACTCTAGGTTGATCTTCAGAGGTGGTAGAGCAGTTGCTGTAGAGTCGCCGGACGAAGAAGGTGATTGCTGAAAATAGTTCAAGCAATATAAGGCAGAGTTGAATTATGAAGGCAAGGTTAGTAAAACAAAGCCAAGATTGAGTAGATACCTCAGTCGACCATTTTCGTTGAGCCGGAGAGTGAGGTAACCCGGCCATGAGGTCGGTAGAGCCGGTGCTCCGGGTCTGGCGTCGGGAGAGTTGTTGTTGCTTTTTCAAACGAAAGTGGGGGTCTAAGTAAGCAAGAGGATGAGAAAGTGGGACTTTTGGATGACCCGCCATATCTTCTGTGGTACAAGATGTTCTGAGTCGGATGAAACATAAGTTAACTTAGGGACGTTGGCATGGCTTGTCTCCGTTTCGTCCTGTGAATAATTATTGTCAATAAAGTGCATGAAGAGACGGCCAAGAGAATCAAGTTCTACCTCTGAGTCGTCAGATTCTGGCTGTTCTTGAGGAGCGGTTTTCTTCTTCCCACTATCAACCTTCGCCTTTGACTTCTTCGGAGGAGGAACGTACTTCTTTTTCCAGAAGCCGGAATTGGCCTGAAAGTATAAGCCAACAGAGGTCAAAAGATTGCAAGATATGTATGGATAGCTAACACGGAAGCAAAGAGATCGAGAGTCGCCCTTGCGTCTGGGGCCGGGTTTACGGCGCAGAAAGGTGCTAGCCCGATGGCATGGCAAGACTTTGAAGACTCATGCACAAGACTTTTGATGGTAGCCACGATGTTGTCTTCTGACAACGAAGTGGCGTTAAAGCAGAGGGGGTCATTAGCTTCGCTCGAATACTCGCACATGAGGCGGCTTCGCCGGCTCAGTGGCATGACCCTCCAAGAAATCCAGAAGCGGGTTAGATCAATGCCCGTCAGTCCATTAGACATAAGGGCTTTGATTTTTGCATGAGCCGGAGCATACTTTGCCCGCTCAGAGGCTGACAGCCGGCCAGGGAGCTCAATTGTTATCTTGAGCCGGGATGGACGATAACCCGACAAGGAATGCTCTCCTTCTGGGGAGGTGTCTTTGTAGTAAAACCAAGTTTTATTCCAGTCTTTACGATGACTCGACATCCGAACAGCCGGAAAGGTCACATCCCGTCGCCTCTGAATGGAGATCCCGCCAAGCTCTAAACTTGGGCCAGATGCCACTTCCGTCTAGCGGTTTGCACAAAAGAACTCGCGAAAGATACCAATGGACGGCTCTTCTTGTAGGCAAGCTTTACTGAGTATTTGTAAGTTGCACATGTTGGAGACGGAATTGGGGGCGATATCTTGAGGGCACAACTTAAAGAAGTGAAGGACGTCTCGAATTTTTTTTGAGCCGGGCGGGCTACAACCACGCACGAGGTGGTCCGCAAACACAACTACTTCACCCTCTTGGGGGACGGGTTTCAGCTCATTGCCTGGAACCCGCCAATGGATGACATCTTTGGCTGGAAGGGTCCCCAAATCTACAAAATCCGTCAAGAACTCTTCGGTGACAGCAGAGACGACCCAATTGCATGAATTGGATGGACGAGACATGGTGGCGACTAAAAACTGTGCAAGGTAACAATGTGTGGCGAGTTAGAAGGTGATAGACAACTAAGGGCGGCTAAAAAGTCTAAGCTCTATAAAGCTAAGTCGCCGGAGTGGTTTGATGAGAGTCGGAAGTTCGCTGGCAAGTCAAGTTTGCAAGAAAACGAAGCAAATTTGACTAAGTGTGGAAAACAAGTTTCACAGACTATCTATGCAGTTATAGATCTACAAACCAGAGAAAAAATAGGTTTATTCCAAACCTAAGGAACAACAGTTGAACCAGCAACGTTTGAATATAGCAGAAAGGGCAACTACAGATCTGCGCGGTGCTGTTATTAACTTCCTACGGTCTACCGCAATGGAAAAGGGGACATTATCGTGTTCGATGATCTATACGCTATCTGATATTGCGGAGAGGTCGAGTTCTAGCGGCGGAGAAGAACCATGGAAACCCTACCGAGAACTACGGATCTAAGGGAGGAGAAGAGCTTACCAGAGATGATGCAACGGATGCGGGTAGAACTCTCGTACAATCAGGTTGATGCAGCGGCCTAGCGCGACGACGGCGAGGAAGCTTCACCGGAGCAAGATGCGCTGGAAGGCGGTGGCGGCGGAAGGTGGAAGAAGAAGCGAGAGTGGAGAAGGAAATGAGGACCTCCCTTCGCGGCCCTATTTAATAGGCCGAAGGTGGAAACAGGCGCAAGAATCCAGGCGACAGAGGTTGATTGACCGAGACGGACGCCTCGATTCTTGGGCCGTCAGTTTAATAGTGGAAAGATCCGTTGCGGACGTTAGAGGATCTTTTTGATAAATCTGGTGTGACGTCATGGCGGGTTAATTTTATCTTACTTTCAGGGGATAACAATCAAGACTCACCGCCAAGAGAGATGGAAGGTTGAAATGAGCAAGCTCAAATCAACCTAGGGCCTAATGTTGGGGATATAACCCCGTGGTGAGACCCGCCCAGACGAGGCCGGGTCATACCTGGCGGCTCATAGGCTGGACCAAGGGTGGGCCTAGGAGACTCAAGCCCAAGACGAGGCCCAGACCGAGAAGGTATGAAGACCCGGGCATATAAGCCGCCCGGAGATGGCTTGCTCAGGAGGGCAAGGCAACGTAGAGATAGACTCGGACACGTTGTAAGAGTCGGTATGAGACTTGTGTAACCCATGGTCTTGATCTCCTATATAAAGGCGAGACCCAGGATGACTTAGATAGAAACCAACTAATCGAGAACTAGGTCAAGCGAATCCGCTCCCTTGTAATCGATACTCCAATCAATACAACACAAGAAGGACGTAGGCTTTTACCTCTCCTTGAGGGTCCAAACCTGGGTAAACTCGTGTCGTTCGTCCCAACCAACCCCTTTGAGTCCATCACCTTAGAGATGGCCTCGAATCTAAGTCCTCGAACATCTTCCGTGACAAAACCATGACACATTGGCAGTGGAAGAATTGCCCCAAAGCTTTGCGAGGAATGTGTCAAGGTCACATTAGAGAGGCCACCATCATACTAGAAGCGGCGGCATCACATGACTTATGGATTTTTGGCATGCTTTCTTTGAAATGTCGGGGCTGCAATGATATGGAAATCAGAAACATTGTGACAGCTCATGACATGTTGTGTTATTTTGTGCAATGTGATTGTCGAGGATGGTGGAGATGGTGTAGCCCATACCAATGATTTTGAAGCACCTCGAGAACAAGTTGAAATCCCGAAAAATCAAGATGCAACTCAACTTATGAACTTTCTGCAGAAGCATCAGAATCTCAGAGATTATCAGGTGCACACCTCAATGATTTGGTGGAGCATATGTGGACTGACAATGGAAACCAAAGAACAAATGATTGATTTGGTACTTCAAATAAATTTTATGTAAACACTATTTATGTTCGGTACCAACATTTGTTATTTACGTGCGACAATGGTTTGTGTGATCAACATGCATAGTTTTGCATGAATTTGAGAGTCCGGATATGAGGTATGTGGACGCGGGGAGCGAAATATTAGGGGCCGTCCGGAGGCGTCCGCGGGCATATGCCCGACACATCCGCGGATGTATAGGGGGCCGGATTTGCCCAGTCCGGCTGTGGATGCTCTTAGGCAATGGAGGTTTGTTGGACCCCGCCACTTGCCGACAGGAGGACTCCTTTTCCTTTTAAGTGTCTTTTTGTATTCGTTTAGGGTTTTTGTCCTGCTCAGTAAGGTGAGGTGGTGGTAGCGGCTCCCTAAGGATGGAATAAGATTTTCCTCACCTAGCCCCATCCTAACGGTTTGTCTAGCATCGCCGGAGGACGTGTGGAGATGTTCTCCGATGGATATCATAGGATTTGGGCGGCGTTTGTCTTCAGTGTATCTACTTGGTCCGATCTTCGTTTGTTTGTATTGGTATGTTTACATGTTAGACACTTCTGATCTACGCTTTTTTTTTCATCGACGATAGTTGATGTTCCAATGCGTCGGTCCCGTGGGAGCTTGGCACATTAGCTTCCTGACTTTCAACTACAATAAGGTATCCCAAATCTGGTTGGGTAGGGGCGATGAAAGCGGTACCTTTTGACTCGCATCGGTGATTATTATCGTTGTTGGGTGGTCTACGGATCTAAATGTAATTTCTATTACTTATGATCACGACTATTGATGAATAGATCGGAAGTTTTATTGTTGTTGCAAAATAGACATGTCTTCTAGTCATGGCAGATGATTTGTGAAATTGTTTGCTATGCTGAAAAATAAATTGCTACAAAGTTCACCTTGATGAGCTCATCGTTTGATTAGTTTGGTAGTTGCAGAGCTAAATGAACCAATAGAAATGATGCCATCTTGTGGTATTGCAAAAAAACAAAAACAATCTTTGCTATCTTTTTCAGTCGACCAAGTAGGCCCTTTGGAGACGGACGTGGGTTTCCACGGGCGACCTGGCCCCGCTTTACATGGACAGTTGTGTGGCACGATTGAAAACTACAAAACGGCGGTGGATGTCTGGGACCTGACCTATGGCTAAACTGAGTTTCGTCGTAGAATAGTGTACAATTGTTTGTTTCCTGGCCCATAATTTCTGCAACTGGGCAGATAGTTCGGTGCCTTTGCCCCAGACTTCTCCTCGCGTGAGTACTACGTACGACGAGAGCCCGGCCCTTGTCATGTGGCCGGGTTGCTGTCTCTGTGGAATTCGTGCGAGCGCCCAGCTATCGACCTGGCTGTGTGGCGTGGCTTCGGCTGCGTCCGGTCGTGCGCGCGTTGGTTCGGCGGTTCTGTTTTCTGCACCGGCGGCGGGTGGGGAGACCCGCGCGGTGGACTGGAGGCGTCCGTGTCGCGCGCGGCAGCTAGCGATGTGCGTCGTCCGGAAGCGGATTTCCTTGTACGTTCGTCATACGTGTGTGTGCTGTTCGAGCATCTGAGACGTCATACAGAGCAAGTATCCTCGGGACAGATACATGAGACTATACCTGGACATCTCAGGCCTGGCCCGGCCGGCCTGCCCAGGCCCGGCACCAAAATCCAGGGCCTGGGTCTGACGGGCTTGCACATGGGTCAGGCTTGGGTCTGAGTTTTGAGCCCACCAGCAGGTTCGGGCCGGATTTGGGCTTGGTATATTGAGATTTTAAGGAAGAAGCCCGGCCCACGGTCCCAGACCTGACGTGCTTTTCAACATATGGACCGTACTTGCGCTTCAAAGTATGGCCGACGGCAGGGCCTGGGCCAGGCCTGAGCCTCAGTTTTTTGCCATGGGCTTTTTTAGGCCCGGCTCAAGCCTGTCCCGGCACGGCCCATGGCCAGATATACATGAGACGGACGTTCCCACTCATTCTGATTCAATCCACATCATAAAAATATTATAAGTGTCATATGTATGACACGGAACACTTAGGTTTTGACGTTTCTTTACAATATAAAGTTGTCATAAAAAAACTAAAAGTTACGATCCAAACAGAAAGTTGTCATGCTTGACAACTAAAGTTTTATCATTATTCAACAGTTACCAACAGGTGTGGAATTTTCAGAGAACACACTTTCCGCCCCTGGTTTCATAAAACAATTTTCTCACTGGAGAAACCAACATATCATACAAATGCAGCAGAGGAAAAAATCTGGCAACATTCTGCGATAAAAGAAACAATTACGGGTGACCTATGTTCATCTTTTATCATAGTTGTTTATTGGATCCTTGATTGATCCAATTGTTTTGCCATGTACGTCCTCTTCTAGTGTTAAGTCAGTTCCGGTGCAACTCCGAAGTTGCACTGTTGCAATTAAATGGAAGAAGCGTGCTCATTATTACAGCTCATTTATCCATTCCTACAAGAAAGAAAAAGGCGTGTCTATATTTTAGTTGTATTAGAGCATCTCTAGCAGACCCCGTAAAAGTCCGGCGATTATACGGGTTTGGGTAGTTTTAATCGGCAGAACAAAAACCGCAAAAGAAGGCCGGCCCGTATTTTTTTCGATGGCCCAGAAATAAGACCACACGACGAGTAAATATGCGGGTTCCGCCGCTGGTTACGGGTCCGAACCCTATCCCTCCGCCGCCAGGAAAATCCCCACCCTCACCTCTGGCGCCTTAGATCCGCCGCGCTCTCATCCCCTCCGTTGCCTTGCCCTCCAATCCACCGCTAGAGATGGCCAATTCCGACAGTCGTGGCAACGATGACCCCGAGAGGGCGCGTTGCGTCAGATCTAACGTGGCACGAAAGCGCGCCGCCCAGCGTTACACGCGCTGGGCCTGGTCGCCGCCGCCGAGGAGTACGACCGCACGCATGGCTGCCTCTTCTCCGGCACTGGCATCTCCTGCGGGGCGTCGAGCTCGCGCTCGTCCCTCTCCCCCGTGAAGAGGGAGCTAGAGGAGCTCTGCCCGGTGAAGATGGACCCGAAGGCTGAGGCGGGGCCGGAGCGACGTGCCTTCGACATCGTCGGGCCGGAGGACTTCCTCCCCCCCCCCCCCGACGGTAGGAGAAGCCCTTTTGCCCACGTTGCTAGCGCGCAGTGCGAGGGACGCGAAAGAGGACCGGCAGCGCCGCCGGAGGGATGAGGCGATCGAAACCTGCTCTACGAGAAGGGTGTCGCGTCGCCCACGCCTTTGACGACAAGATGGAGGAGTGGCACCGCGAAGCCGATGAGCAGGACCGCATCTACGTCGACCTCACCTCCTCCGACGACAACAACTGAGCGCTGCAGGTAGACACATACCGCACAAGCTCCAGTGACCTCTATTTTGGGTAGTGTGAGAGGGTAGCAGCTCCGTCGACCTCTATTATGCGTAGTGCTTTAGCTCCGGTGTAACTCCGGCAAGCAAGTATGTATGTATGTAATGAAACATCAATGCTATGTATGAATGATCTATGCTCCGGGCAACGTTTTCGTTAAATTTCTTGCGCGAAAGAATTTTTGCAAATTTTACAGTTCAATATACAGGTTCTGCTCTGTCGCAACGAATTTCAGCTCGTATAGCCCTCGTGCCCACCAGCCACCCATGCCCCCCCCTCCCCCCACCGCGCGAACTGTAAACTGCGTTTACAATTTCGCAGTTTAGGGAGTCTGCTAGAGATGCTCTTAGAAGGCAACAAGTCCACCAAGAATCAAATTTTCAAGTACCTGCAGGTTTACCCGTTAGGCACAGTTCAGGGCAGCCAGATACGGGCTCATGACAACATTAGAAGAGCACCTCTAGCAGACCTCTTAAACTGGTCAAACCCGTAAAAAAGAGGTGTTTATAGTTTCAGGTGGAAAAACGGCGTCGAGCAGACCTCGTAAAACTTGTTCGACCCTTAAACTTTTGAAGGGGCACGGTAAATTCATCCACGAAAACCTTATATGTACAGTTTTGAAGGCATACAGTTCAACCCACAAACCGATCAAACCTCGTCGGAGCAGATGCGCCACCGCGGAACTGACCGGAATGTACCTGGAACTCAATGGAATCCGTTGATGCACGTCGGAACAAGCCGATGCACGCCGGAATTTGCCATCGCCGGTCCGAATTGCGGCCGGTTGGACCACCACTGCCAAGGCGAGGCCTTCCATGGGCACGGCAGAGCAGGCCACCGGCGGCCTGGATTAGGGCGGGACGACACTGGCGAAGAGCAGGGTACGGGTGGGGGAGCTCACGCGACCATGAAGGGGAACGCGCGCGCAGTGGCGGGCATTGTCGGGCTCAAATCGGGGACGGGTGGGCGCCCAGGGAGCACCAGGGACTGCGCGGTCGGGGCGGGCGACGCAAGACTCCTCCACTTCAAGTGTGGCCCGAAAGCGTGGCGCCGGGACGAGGTGGGGGCGAGGCGGGCTGCGCTGGGGCGAGCCGGGGCGCCACGGCGAGGCACCCCGTGGACGGAGACAGACTCGTCGAGACGGGAAAAAAGAAAAAAATGGGTTGTAATGGAATACAGTTTTACAGTGAAATTTCACACCGTAAAAACAATTTACAGTGCCCCTTAAACATATTTTTAAAGGTCGGCTTTTAGGGATCTACTAATGATGGTCTAATTCATGTCAGTCAGGCGACGCAGTGAGGCGGAACTGACATTCAGCATAAACACGAGCAATGAACTGTATATTGTAGCGAAAATCCAATACTGAGCACGGACTCACCTACTCCTGCTGACGAAAAAAATCAAAACAAATATTAAAAAATTTAAAAAAAAATCATTTTTTGTGTGGTAGATATTTTGATGTGCGAGGTTCGTTCCAAATTTCAAGTTATTTTGACATATGAACAGCTTTCGACAAAAAAGACAAATCAGATAACACTAAGATTTCTATATTTTGTCAGTACTGAAGAAATGCATCGGAGAGACGATAATCCACCTATGAGTCCAAGCTCATCTGCACCCACACTGAATAAAAAATCAAAGCAAATATTAGACAAATTAAAAAAAATCTAACTTTTTCTTGCATGGTAGACAATTTAATGTGTGAGGTTCGTTCCAATTTTCAAATGATTTGAACACCTGAGCAGCTCTTCGCAAAAAAAACAAATTCAATGTCTGTGAAAAAGTATACTGTTCATGCATTATTCTGAACCGATTTGTTTTTTTTCTTGAGAGCTATCCAAATATCCAAATGACCTGAAAATTGGATCGGACCTCACGCGGTAAATTTTCTACCATGTAAAAAAACATTTGGAATTGTTTGATATTTTTTATATTATACGATTCTTTTCCGACCAAATACAGATAAGCTTGGTCACGGAAACGCTGCACTCATGGGAGAAATCATTACATTTCTACCTTCCTTCTATCCTGAAGAAGCTCATAAGGGAGATCGTTACCCAACTAAGAGCATCTCCAACCGGCGTGCTTCGCTCGGCGCACTGAAAACGGGTTTGCAGCGCGTGAGAAGCTATTTTTAGCGCGCTGCCGAGCGCTGGCTCCAGTGGCCGCCGCATAATATAGCGCACGTGTCGCTTCAGCAGACGCGCAAAACTACAGCGCGCGCGAGTAGCCCAGCGCTTGCAATATGCATATTTTAAAGACAATTTGATGAATATTTGATCAAAAATGAAACACAAAAATCCATAGATAATTCAAAAGCATTTCACATTGTCCCGTCATCTCATCATCCAACCAAGTTCAAGATCACAAACAAAGTTTAACATATAGGAAACAAGTTCACACAAACAAATGGCACATGATCAATCATGTTGCATCCTCGTCTTTGTCCTCCTCCTCCTCCGATTCTTCTTCCTCATCCGAAGTCTCATATCCGTCCTCATCATCATTGTCTCCCAGAGATGCCAAAGGTATGTGAGGCACACCGAAAGCCATGCGTCCACCCATGTCACCCGGAGGTGCTCCCATGCCTCCCATGAGTGACGCAAAACTCATGATTCCCATGGTTCCTCCGAAGCCACTCATACATCCCATGCCGCCCATGGTAGCTCCAAAGCCACCCATGCCTCCCATGGTAGCTCCCATGCCACCAATCCCTCCCATGGTAGCTCCCATGCCACCAATCCCTCCCATGGCAGCTCCAATGCCACCCATCCCTCCCATAGTAGCTCCCATGCCTCCCATGATTGCTCCCAATCCTCCCATGCCTCCCATGGCCATGGCTCTTTTTTGGACCAAGACTTCTTCACGGGCAAGATTGATGTACTCCTTTTGCTTCTCATCGAGTGTAGATGTGTCCATGACGAACAAGTTCTTCTCCCATTCCAACCATCTAGTGCGCTCCTCCATGGCCAATTTCTTCTCCTCCAATGCCACCTTCCTCTCCTCGGCCGCCACCCTCCTCTCCTGGGTCGCCAACCTCCTCTCCTCGGCCGCCGCATCTTGGTTCCTTGCCATCTTCCTATCCTCGTTCGCTTCCTTTCTTGCATTCACAATAGCTTCCATAACATTTTTTAATTCATCATCTCCTTTTCTCTTCTTCTCTTGTATTTCCTTTTTGTCTCCATTTGGTTCTCTTGGCTTCCAGTAGGCAACCGAGTTTGGTGTAGAGATTCTCTTGAAGTCATCGGTTGATGCCTCCTCCTCATCATCATCCAAATCAATAGATCGCTTGCGTTTGTGGGTCTCCTTATCGACACCTTCACGTGGCTTCCATTTCTCATCATCCTTCAACTCTTCATAGGAATGGGTCATGGTAAATGGTCTCCCTTTCTTGAGCTTCTCCTTCTTGTTCTTCTTCTCCTCTCCTTGAAATAAGTTTTGTCCGATAGTGAGCTACACAAAAAGTATGGACATGGAATAACAAGTTAGCACTTGAAACACCGAAGAAAGAGCATGGACATGAAAGAAAAATAAACATGAAAGAAATGACACTTACCCTATCATCATCATTAGTTACACTTGGGTTTAGCGTGTCAGCCGCCTTAAGTGCGGTCGCCTGTCTTTGACAATCTTTGTTGATTGTCGACCACTGGGAGCGAAGAGCTCTTGTCATGTGCTCAATTCCACTCTTGTTGTGTAAATCAAAGAGATCCTTCATCCGGATCCAATAGGCATCTCTAGTTTGATCCCCTCTAGCGATGGCATTCCTAGACACTTGCAACCATGTATTGCATATCAATCTATCCTCATTTGTGGTGTAGTTGCCCGCTCTTCCTTTCAGTGCATCGAAGATACCCTCACCATCTTCATCTCCTTCAATTTCATCATTGGTTTTAGACCAATGAGAATTGTTGGAGCCAACACCCATAGTTGATATATAGGTCGCATCATTGAAACTACAACATATATACAACAAACCAAATATAAGCTATCCATATGTATCCATTCATGTGAAAAACCAACAAAGGAAAATATTGATGAAGTCATACCTTGTTGGCATTTCACATACACCTTGTGCGCGTAGGTCGCTGGCGCAACAAGCGAGCTCGTCGGCGCTTCGCTCACCCGCGCATCGGCCATGCACCCTGCAAGCTTCTTCATCAGCCGCGTAGAGGAGCCGTCTGCCTTCTTCTTCTTCTTCTTCCCGAACACCTTCCTCGCCTTCACTGCCGACGCGTTTGAGAGCTTCATGAGGTGGTCGTGTGCTTTCACGGTCGGCGTCAGCGCGACGCCACCCGCCAAGGTCGTCCTTGGCGCCATGAAGAGCCCGCACGTGAGTCCGGTGCTTGGAAGAGCAGCGGCGGAGGCGAAGCCAAAGCTCCCCATGCTAGGGTTGGCGGCGGGGGGGCACGGACGTAGGAAGGGGTGAGGGGGATGTCGCCGCAATCGTCCATCGGGCGATTGCGCCGACGGCGGCGCGGGGTGGCGCGAGGGAGGCACGGCTGGTGGAAGAGGTGGAAAGGCATGAGCGCCCGAGAGGTTCCACGCGTAGGAGCGGGCGCACGAAATAAGAAGCACGCGATGCCATTTCGCTCCACGCGCGTAACCACTTATGCCATGTGGGCGGTTTTAGCACGATCGCTGGAGCGCTAACTTTTGTTGCGCGCGCGCTAAAATTGTGGATTTCGCAGCACGGGCCGTTTTTTGGATGCTTGTTGGAGATGCTCTAAAGCAAGACAACACGCAAATTAAGGTCCTTCATGGCTTGAATTTCCTGAAGTAGAAAGCCATTAAAATAGAAACCCGCAAAGTTTAAGTTGCCCGAATTATTGCAACAATCGAAATGACTGCTTGGTTCATGATGTTAATGAGACCTGCAATCGAATTCCAAGAAGAATGAGGCAGTGTTTTTTTAATTTCCACTTATTGGTTCACGAAAATAAACATCTTCACCATAAGAGCATTTACATTCATACCTTGCAAATCCGGCCCCTCAAACGCCCGCGGACGTGCTCGGGCGTCTTCACGGACAGTAACCAGTCACGCCTTAAAAAATGACAACTGCATCCACACATCTCATGTTAAATTCCTCAAATCCATATAAAAGCATGCAACATATTAAACGTACGTACTACGTACGAGCTGTCTACTCTTCCTCGGCGATTTCGATGATTTTAGTGCCCTCCAGCGGATAGATGTGAGGCAGCCCGCGCTCCACTCCCTCCAGCGCCGGCTGTGGCCCCCTCCGACGCCTCCGGCTGCTCCGTTGCAGCTTATTATGCCGCTATCTTCACCTCGAGGTTGTCTAAGAGGGCGTCGGCCCCCGCCTGCCTCTGCCTGATAAGCCGACGGTTGGCTTCCACCTCGGTCTCATCCCGGATCGAATCCAGGAAAACCTGCTGCTCCGCAATCTCGTCGGATTAGGTGATGACAAAGTCCTCCGCTTCCGTCATCTTGAAACTCGGAGCGTCGTCGTCCTCCTCCGACTCGTCCTCCTCCATGGCCTCCGGTACCTCCTCCTTCGGCTGCTCCTCCTCCGTTTCCGACGAGTCTGGAGGGAGACCCGCAGTGATGCGGGTGGTGCAGAGAGCCTAGATCTCCACCTCGAACTGGTTCCGGCGCTCCGGCGTGAGCTGAGTGTAGGTGGTGATCCTTTGGTGGACTATAGTGAGGCCGGAGAGTGGGAGAGAGGAGACGGATGGGCTCGGGTGGCGGCGGAGGGAGGGAGGAGGTGGATGTGGTAGGGTTGGGGGGCGCCAACCGACTTAAATAGCCGGATGTGCTAGGGCTGGAGGACATCGAGTGGCGAGCCAGAGCGGCATCACGCAACGTTCACAGTGCGGCGACGGTCGAGGCACCCGTCGGAACTTCGGGTTTCCGGACGAGTCTGCGTAAGGCCATGCCGTCAGGACGACGTGGTGGGCATGCCCGGGCTCCCCATATCCACCTCATATGTGGGCTGGATATAAGGGGTGACGGTCAACCCAGACAACCTAGACATTTGAGACCCATTTGAGGGGGTCGTCTGATTCGATTCTTTGTGACCAGTTAGTGATCGAGCGGCCTGCCCGGGCGTTTGAAGAAGGTGTGAGGGGTCCGACTGTAGATGCTCTAAGATGCAAGCATCAGTGGTAGATCTATGTAAAAAACCCACAAAATTAGATATCTGCTATTTTCAACCTCCGGGTGGGTATATCAACTTCAATAGTGAAGTGCATGTTTGGTCCTTGCACTATTTAAGGGGCGTCACATAGGTCCTTGAATTATGAAAATCATCATCTGACGTCTCATAATGCAACACTAAAAAGTAGTCGAAGGACTTATATTTTTCCTCGCATGGTACACTTGCTGTACTTTGAAGATTTGGATGACGATTTTCATGAGGTCCTTGACACCCTTGAACGACCTACTATGCACTTCACTCTAAATGCAAAGAGTTCAATGGTTCTAAACATGAATTATGTGTCCAGTTTTGCCTTTGTTGCTCATTTTTGGAGAGGAGAATCGCAACATGATATTAAAGAACATCGACATGGTGAAGAGAACTATCCAACAATGTGTTCTTCCAAACAAGGGGTAACACTCTAGGACTAAATAGGTTATAGTCGATTTCACCGAGAACAACATCAACAACAACAAAAGATAATAGTACATTTGTGGATTGTTAGAAGGGATAGAAAGGATTGGTGGAATCGCTTGATGTTTATTGTTTGAGGTTAGAAGGGATAGAAAGGATTGGTGGAATCGCTTGATGTTTATTGTTTGAGCCCCGTGGGCATATATATAGAAGTACATAATCTTCTGGGAGTATAAGACAAGCCATAATACTTTCAAGTCTATCCTATGTTTCCAATCTAATCATGATACACAACATCCCCCTGCAGTCCCAATGGTAGTGACGCAGCTGGTGAGATTGGAA
Organism: Hordeum marinum; assembly: GCA_022496015.1. Taxonomy (NCBI): domain Eukaryota; kingdom Viridiplantae; phylum Streptophyta; class Magnoliopsida; order Poales; family Poaceae; genus Hordeum; species Hordeum marinum. The sequence continues at coordinate 506,059,293 of CM039678.1, read as the reverse complement.
AAGAATTTGTAGGTAAGCCGACGAACAACCCCCCCCCCCCACACACACACAGTCATAACGATCGATGCATCACGGAAGTCGTGACTGAAGTGGAAACCGACGAGGTTGCTCAAGCAAGGTGGTATCCTTTTGTGTCGTTGTCGAGGTAGCCGAGAGCGTACATAGGGTGGTGTAGTCATGGTGAAGGTATCCATGCTCGTTGTGGTCGATGTCGAGTCAGGGTGTCCGGTGTCAAAGAAGTTGTCATGGTGTCATGGGCGCAAGGAGGCGTCGAGTTAGTCATGAGTGCATGGGTGTTGAAGTAGTGGTGCACTAGGAAGAAAACGTTGTTGACGACATGCCAGGTTTGCTAAGCCCTGGGACCCATCGTGAACGAAGGCACGCATAGGTGTTGCCTGCATCGGGCATGCATAGACCGACAAAGTCGATGTTGATGATGCGCCACTCTAGGTTTGCTAGGCTCGGGTACACATCGGGATTAAGGCATGCGTCGGTGTTGCCAGCATCGGGCATGCGTAGACGGGGACCTGCACAACTTGTATGGCATGTCGAGGGAGCTGGAAGAGAAAGACTCGAAGATGGTTGCCGAGCAAATTAGCGGGGGGGGTAGGGGGCAATGTCGCCCGCGGTGGTCGGAATAGATGAATTGTTCGAGAAAGACGATGGTGACAGTGGCGATGAGTTGGCACTAGACGAAGAAGAAGGGGGGAGGGTGGACACGCGGTGCGGGTCGGGTGAGCTAACGTCAGCGGTGCCAAGGTAGCAAAGAGGCGGCAACGGGCTGAGAAGGCAGCGATGGCTAGGTTAGGAGCTTGGCGGTAGTGTTTGAAGTAGGCGAGGAGAACCCAACAGCATGACAAAGAACAGTGTGAACGGTGGCATTCCCACGCCAAGGGAGTAGACGCAGTGCATACCACAAAGAATTCGACGTGCATGGATGGTAAAGAGGATTGCCTTCCATGGTGCTACGACCCGAAGGGCTGACGCAATGGCAGTAGGCGGGTAGGGGCGATGGCGGGAAGACCTCGGAGCGGCGGTGTGGACCGCATGCCATGGCACTACGTCCAGAAGGGGCAGCGCAGTGACGGAGTGCAGGTTGGTGCCGCCATGAGGACGTCCTCGGGAGGCGGCGTGGACTACATGTCGCGGCAATACAACCTGAAGGGGCGACATAGCAGCAGCGCGCGAGTCGGTGAACCCGCTAGGAGAACCATGGGGTGGCAGTGTTGCGGCCCGATGGGGCGATGCAGCGGCAACCCGTTGCTCGATCGGTGGAGGGGCGCGTTGTATCCGAGGACAGCCTTCACAGGACCTGCAAACGATTGACCAGGTGAAAGGACATGGATGTCGCCTAGAGGGGAGGGTGAATAGGCGCTTTAAAATAATTATAGTTTAGGCTTGAACAAATGTGGAATAAAACTAACGTTTAATATGTCAAGCACAAAACGTAAAACAACTAGGCTCACCTATGTGCACCAACAACTTATGCGACGCAAGATAAACAACTAAGTGATAGTAAGATATAAAGCATGAAACAATATGGCTATCACAAAGTAAAGTCCATAAGTAAAGGGCTCGAGTAAGAGATAACCGAGGCACGCGGAGACGACGATGTATCCCAAAGTTCACACCCAAGATGCTAATCTCCATTCGGAGCGGTGTGGAGGCACAATGCTCCCCAAGATGCCACTAAGGCCACCGTAATCTCCTCACGCCCTCACACAATTCAAGATGTCGTGATTCCACTAAGGGACCCTTGAGGGCGGTCACCGAACCCGTACAAACAAGGTTGGGGCAAACTCCATAACTTAATTGGAGGCTCCCAACCACACCACAAAGCTTCACCACAATGGATTATGGCTCTAAGGTGACCTCAAATGCTCGGGGAAATCTCCACAACCTAATTGGAGACCCCGAAGCTTGCCCGGAGCTTTGTACCACAATGATTGAGCTCCGAGGTAACACAAGCCTTCTAGGGCACCAAGGCACCCAAGAGGAACAAGCTCTAGGGTGCTCAAACACCAGAGAGTAATAAGCTTCTCAAACTTTACTTCCACGTATCACGGTGGAGAACTCAAACCTATGCACCAAATGCAATGGCAAGGCCACACGGAGTGCCCAAGTCCTTCTCTCCCAAATCCCTCCAGAAGAACTAATGCTATGGAAGAAAATGAGAGGAAGAATGAAGAAGAACATGAAGAACTCCAAGATCTAGATCCAAGGGGTTCCCCTCACTTAGAGGAGAAAGTGATTGGTGGAAATGTGGATCTAGATCTCCTCTCTCTTTTCCCTAAAGAACTAGCAAGAATCATTGGAGGGATTGAGAGTTAGCAAGCTCCAAGAAGGTCAACAATGGGGGAAGAATACAAGCTCAAAGGATAAGGTTCAATGGGGAAGAAGACCCCCTTTTATAGGTGGGGAAAAATCCAACCGTTATCCTCATAGCCCGGACACAGAGGTACTACCGCTATAAGGAGCGGTACTACCGCTAGGGCAGTAGTAGCCATAAGAAACACTACTGCAACGAGGCAACATGGCGGTAGTACTGCCGGAGTGATACTACCGCCTGCCCTCGCGGTACTACCGCGGGGTAGTATTCAATGGCCACTCAGGTGCAGCACACGGCAGAAGACACCGTGAGGCAGAGATACTACCGCTGGAGGTAGCGGTACTACCGTGCGTCCACAGATGTAAAAATTACTTCCGGGCTACATCCGTTGGAGCTAGCTTCGAGAAAATATCTGATACGGTAGTACCAAAAGTAATTTGCGGTACTACCGCCCGAGAGGCGGAAGTAAAAAATTACTTCCATGCAGGTTGCGGTACTACTACCCGAGGGGAGGAAGTAAAAATTTTACTTCTGTGCAAGTTGCGGTACTACCGCTCCAAGGAGCGGTACTACCGCTAGCAACTGTACTGCAGCACCTTGCTGCCTTCAACTACTCAGCTAGGAAAACGGAATGATACAGTAAAACTAGAACTGCCATAACTTCTGTAAATGAGCTCCGAATTGAGAAAACTCAAGCTTGTTGGATTCAGGTTTTCTTAAGAAGAGGCAGTATAAAAATGCCAAAGGTATAGAGATGAGAAACCTCTTTCAATGAAGAATCGGCAACAACTCTAACATCAAAAACATCATAGAAGATGCATATGGACTCCGTTTTCGATGAACTTGAGCTTGTCATGAAGTTGACCATAAGCTCAAGAAACCTCAAAGAGAGAAACCAACCAAGAACCAAGAAAGATGATGATGCCAAGAATGCAATGGTTTGAGTTGTCAACAAACGATACGATCAAGCTACTCACTTGAGAGCCCCCTTGATAGCACGACTACATATCCTATAAACCAGTCTCCCAACTACCACTATGAGACCGGTAAAATAGAAAACCCTGTCATGGTCAAACCTTAGCCTTGCGCATAGTCCACTTGAGCTAGATGATGACGATCTTGTCTTCCTCAAGATGGACCAACTTTCTTGATTGCGTTGGCTTGATGAAGACTAGATGATTGCTTCCCCATACTCCACTATGGGTGAGCCACTCTTCGACACATCTTCACAAGTTCATTGTCACCACAATGGACGGCAGGCTTCAAGCATGATCTCCGTGATGCTTCACTAGAACTTGCACACCGCAACCTTGATGACGATCACCACTTGATGTCATCTTCCATGCGTTGTATGGGATCTTCCTCTTGATGCAATCCCATGGAAATATGCCTAACCCCACAAAGAACTCTCACAAGGAACATGGGTTAGTACAGAAAGCGTAATGGACAATGCTTACCATACCATGGGATCACTTGATCCCTCTCGGTACATCTTGTACGCTTTGTGTGTTGATCACTTGATTCACTCTTTGACTTAGTCTTGATCAACCTCGTATCTTGTCTTCTCTCTTCATAGAGATGATGTCTTGAAGGTAATCATGAATGCTCACACAATCTTCTTCTTCAAGACATGCTTGCAATAAGCTCAACTCTCACATGACCAATCTTTGGATAAACCTTGAATACCACCTTGGCCATCATATAAACTCCTTGAAACCCAACAGATGGACTTCAAGAAGTGCCTATGGACAAATCTTCGAATATAACTCAAGGCAACCATTAGTCCATAGGGGTGTCATCAATTACCAAAACCACACATGGAGAAATGTGCTCTTACAATCTCCCCCATTTTGGTAATTGATGACAACCACTTTCAACTTTTCAAAAGAGTTTATATAATGAAATAAGCACAACTAAGCACACACAAATGCAATGCATGGATGTAAGATGCAAATGCTTAAGCAACAAAAGCAAAACTCTCAAAGCATTCCAAACTAAACTCTCTAAACTTGAGGGTTCCTACGTAGATTATGTGAATGTTGCATGTGTTTGTATGGAAATGAAAATCTAGAGACGAGGAGTGTGGTTGTGGAGTGTGAAATTTGAGGGTTCAACCAGCGTTGTTCGTGGATGCGACCATTCCAATTTGCGGACGTTTGGGGCTCAGATGTGGTATGTTTGGTTGTAGATTCTATTAGACCACTGGAATTGCAACTGCTAGTATTTCAACACCAACTTTGGGATGTATAAAAACTACCCATAATATAACACTACTAACATATGAGTGGATGGAACTTTGCGAGTCACGCTAGGCCATGAAGTGGTTTCTTCTCTCATCCCACAACAGGCGATCACGAGCAAAGCAGTTTCTCCTCTTTCTGTTGCTGGCAAGGCCGTCGACAGCCTTTCCCTCTGCTCGTCGGTTTGTAGGCAGCGGGAGGGGAGGGGAGCGTGGTTCCGTCTGTCCGGTTTGTAGATAGGTTAGGATATGTATGTCTAGTGACAACACTTGATTGGTACTCATGTCGCCACTGCGAATAAAGTTTCCATGCCTCTACATCGACAGCTTTCTTCATCGCGCCAAGGAGCCACAAATCTGTTTTCGGGTGAGTTCTTTGGGACAACGGTGGAGTTCTCACCCAGGTTATTGTTTCTTCATCTTTGTATTGCGCCGGGTGCATCTCCAGCGTAGTCGCAGAGCCGGAAGTTTGTGTCCTGGAATTGGTCGGTCCAATGTCATCTTGTCCAAGGTATGGTCCACTAGGAGATTTGGCGGCAGAAGATAGTTGACGGTTCTCGGGTTTTCCAATGGTGCCGCCACTAGAGGACTTCAAGACCGCGATCCAAGATTTATAGAGTATTTCTCTCGCTGACGACCCACATCAACATGTGCATCATCACTCGTGGCGGCGCCTATTTAGAGGCTCATATCGCAGCTTGGCTGCTATGGCACTGGCTTGGATAATGGCAAGTTGGCGGCCAGTGTTTCTCCCCTCCGGCGGACACTTCGGCAAAGATTGTGGAAGGATCCTTTGACCATGGCAATTGTGGTTACTTCGTACCCACAAGGAAAAAAAATTCAAATTTTCTTTTTGTGGGGTTTCCATGTAAATTTCCTAGTGGGTTGTCTTCCCGGGTTGTTTCATGGATAAGCCATGTATGATGTATGTTGCTATTATGAATGAATACACGATACTTCTTCTAAAAATGTATCAGTGGATAAAATTCCATGGCAAATTAACAAACATAAAAGGGGGGAACAATACAATTTCTGCATGGATGTACGAAAAACTACACGTGATGTAGAACACTACTACATTTGTGTGGATTACAATTAGTTTTACTGGGGAGTGGTTACATTCCTGAAAGCAAAAAAGGAAGCATGGTGTGCCTCATCTTATGGGGTAGCCTCGTGTGGTTGTGAAGCTAGTCGATATAAGCAGAGTGATCGACCACGAGGAAGATACCTGTAGCACACAAAAATACATGCCTGTCGAGTGCCACTAGAGCAACCGCAGTTATGACCATGGGAACCCTTGGTATATTAAAACGGAAACCCTTGCTGCCGCACACCATGTCAAATCCTGATACGATTCAAGCTTTGCTATCTTGGGGTCATCCCCAGATTAATCAAACAAGCTTATACACGTTCATGGGGTGTTTATGGAAAGCAAGAAATGATCACCTTTTTAATAGAAAATGTTCTAATCCTGCCCATGTTTTTGTTGTTTCAAATGCTATCATGCATGGATTAAAACTAGAGGTTGATGGCTTCTCCGAAAATCAATATAACATGCAACAAGCTCAATGTTCGGCGCCAATGGTTTAAATTCCTTCAAACTTTACAGGTGAAGCCATATTCTGTCATTCAGCTTGGAAATTGTCGCAAGGCACGCTCTCATCTCCAACAGGCATAGTCATCTACATTACCGAAAAAGGCTTCCGCCCTGCATAGTCATCTACATTCGAATGGAGCATAACCAGCATTGCAAACGGCCATGTCCTTGCCACCAAGATTGCTGATATACTTCAACTTCAAGTACCTCTTTGCCGCTGTTTCAGGTCACCGGATGATGAGGCCCCTCATTGCAGCTATTCAATCTAGCAACTCCTTCCAGGCAAACATGATCAACCATCTGCCCAGGAGCTCCAATGTCAAAGCCCATCATCACTTCACCAGACTTGTTTAGCAATTAAGATTCAAAACAGGTCTGTCGTATGCAGGTGTTTATGTTCAAATACAGGTCAATGTCCATTCAGGGACATCCTTTATGTTGCTAGCATAAATCACTTCATTCTCCTCTCTGTAATATGTGCTTATTTAATAAATATCCTTTCTGTTAAAAAAAGTACGTACAAGCGCCATGCATGCAGGGAAAAATAAGTAGAATGGATACTGACCCGAACAAAATTGTTTTTTTAAACCAAATTACAGTATAAGCCCGAATAAGGGGACAGTCGTATTAACTCAACAAATATAATACCCATGCGGTTGCCACATGCTATGAATATATTTTTATCATTTACAAACATAATCACAATGCACGTAAAAATTTACATGCGTAGAAATTACAGCATGTAACAATGAGAAGTAATCGAAATTCACTTCAATGATCCAAACAATTATCTCTTACAAACTAAGATATACTTGATGTGTTTAAGATACTTTTGTACAATATGAGAAATGTTGTATTCAGCTTCATTGCATGTCATAATGTGAGCCGCATCTTGATTTTGGTGAGTTTTAAACCGTAGGCTACATACAGATCATTTGGTTGGTATTTTTCTAGAAATGACTTGTTATGCTATGTGGCAATGATATCAACATATAGAAATTCCTTCTTTCTACTTTTTTGACGGAAAAAAAGTAACCACTCCTCTTACGCATCACACAACCGGCTTCCACTCTACCCACACAACCAACCAGCCATCGATTGCTGCCGCATCTCATATCCCCACATCTCCCCGCCATAGCGTTGTCGCCGCCATCTCTCTCACGCACCTCCCCTCCATGACATGGTGAAGCCCGTCCACTACTCTCCCCACCACCTCCCCTCTCATCCATGGCATCGACAGCCCCCTCCTCTCCCTGCCACGACATGGCCTCCCTCCTTCTCCCTCTAACAACCTCTCGCGCAACCGCCTCTGTTGGGGAACGTAGTAATAATTCAAAAAAATTCCTACGTGTCACCAAGATCAATCTAGGAGATGCTAGAAACACAAGAGAGGGAGTGCATCTTCATACCCTTGAAGATCGCTAAGCGGAAGCGTTGCAAAGAACGCGGTTGATGGAGTCGTACCAGCGGCGATTCAAATTGCGGAAGATCCGATCCAAGCGCCGAACAGACGGCGCCTCCGCGTTCAACACACGTACAGCTTGGGGACGTCTCCTCCTTCTTGGTCCAGCAAGGGGGAAGGACAAGTTCAGGGAGAGCTCCGGCAGCACAACGGCGTGGTGGCGGTGAAGCTCGTGGTTCTCCGGTAGAGCTTCGCTAAGCACTACGGAGGAGGAGGAGGTGTAGGAGGGGGAAGGGCTACGCCAGGGGGAAGGGTGGGGCTGCCCTCCCACCTCCCCTCTACTTATAGGCCGAAAGCGAGAGGCCCCCCCTAGATCCATCTAGAGGGGGGCGGCCAAGGGGAGAGCTTGCCCCCAAGTTGGTGGGAGGCGCCCCCACCCCTTATGGTTCCCAACCCTAGGCGCCTTCAGCCCTTGGGGAGGCGCACCAGCCCACTAGGAGGCTGGTTCCCACCCATATTCAGCCCACGTGGTCCTCCGGGGTAGGTGGCCCTCCCGGTGGACCCCGAAACCCTTTTGATGGTCCCAATACAATATCGATATAACCCCGAAACCTTTCTGATGACTGAAACTGGACTTCCCATGTATAAATTTTCACCTCCGGACTATTCCGGAACTCCTCGTGACATCAGGGATCTCATCCGGGACTTGGAACAACTTTCGGTCACCACATACAATTCCCATTACAACTCTAGCGTCAGCGAACCTTAAGTGTGTAGACCCTACGGGTTCGGGAACTATGCAGACATGACCAAGACACCTCTCCGGCCAATAACCAATAGCGGGATCTGGATACTCATATTGGCTCCCACATGTTCCATGATGATCTCATCAGATGAACCACAATATTAGGGATTCAATTAATCCCGTATACAATTCCCTTTGTCCATCGGTATGTTACTTGCCCGAGATTCGATCATCGGTATCCCTATACCTTGTTCAATCTCGTTACCGGCAAGTCCCTTTACTCATTTCGTAACACATGATCCTGTGACTAACTCATTGGTCACATTAAGCTCATTATGATGATGTATAACTGAGTGGGCCCAGAGATACCTCTCCGTCACATGGAGTGACAAATCCTAGTCTCGATACATGCCAACCCAACAGACAATTTCGGAGACACGTGTAGTGCATCTTTATAGTCACCGAGTTACGTTGTGATGTTTGATACACCCAAAGTATTCCTACCGAGTTATCAACGACATCTGATACGTCTCCAATGAATCTATAATTTTTGATTGTTCCATGCTATTATATTATCTGTTTTGGATGTTTTATATGCATTAATATGCTATTTTATATTAATTTTGGGACTAACCTATTAATCTAGAGCCTAGTGCCAGTTTCCGTTTTTTCCTTGTTTTTGATTATTGCAGATAAGGAATATGGAGTCCAAACGGAATAAAATCTTCGGAATAATTTTTCTTGGACCAGAAGCAACCCAGAAGACTTGGAGATGAAGTCAGGAGAGAAGCCATGTGGCCACAAGCCACAGGGGCATGCCCTAGAGTGGGGGCGCACCCTTGGCTTGTGGGCCCATGGCAGCTCCCCTAATCCTATTTCTCGGCCTATAAATTCACAAATATTACCTGTATACCAGAGAGAGCCATGAAGACACTTTTGCGCTGCCAGGAGCCTCGGTTCTCGTCAGATCCAATCTTGGAGCTTTTTCTAGTAATCTACCAGAGGGGGATTCTATCACGGAGGGCATCTACATCAACTCCATTGCCCCTCCGATGATGCGTGAGTAGTTCACCACAGACCTTCGGGTCCATGGCTAGTAGCTAGATGGATTCTTCTCTCTCTTTGCTCTTTAATACCATGTTCTTCATGATCTTCATGGAGATCTATCCAATGTACTACTCTTTTGCAGTGTGTTTGTCGAGATCCGATGAATTGTGGGTTTATGTTCAGATTATCTATGAATATTATATGAGTATTTTCTGAATTCTTATATGCATGATTTTATAACTTTGCAAGTCTCTTTGAGTTATTGGTTTGCTTTGGACAACTATATTGGTAATTCTTGCAGTAGGAGAAGTGATTAGTTTTGGGTTCAATCTTGCGGTGTCCTCACCCAGTGACAATGTAGGGATAGCGAGGCACATATTGTATTGTTGCCATCAAGGATAAAAAGATGGGGTTTTCATCATATTGCTTGATTTTATCTATCTACATCATGTCATCTTACCTAATGAGTTACTCTGTTCTTCATGAACTTAATACTCTAGATGCAGGCAGGAGTCGGTCGATGTGTGGAGTAATAGTAGTAGATGTAGAATTGTTTCGGTCTACTTGACACGGACGTGATGCCTATATGCATAATCATTGCCTTGGATATCTTCATAATTATTCTCTTTTCTATCAATTGCTCGACAGTAATTTGTCCACCCACCGTAATACTTGCCATCATGAGAGAAGCCTCTAGTGAAACCTATGGCCCTCGGGCCTATTTTCCATCTTATACTTTCAGATCTAAAACCAAAAATACCAAAAATACCTTTCTGCATTATTTTTACCATTTGTTTTACTTTCCGTTCAAGCAATTAATTCTATCTATCTCTATCAGTTCTCATCCTTGCAAGTAACCGTGAAGGGATTGATAACCCCTTTATAGCGTTGGGTGCAAGTGTTTGATTCTTTGTGTAGGTACATCCATTGGGGACTTGCTTTTATCTCCTACTGGATTGATACATTGGTTCTCAACAACTGAGGGAAATACTTATCTACTTTGCTACATCACCCGTTCCTGTTCACGGAAACCAACACATGCTCGAGAAGTAGCAAGAAGGATTTTTGGCGCCGTTGCCGGGGAGATACATAGCAAGTCAGGACAAGAACTCTCCCGTCAACTTGCCAATTTCTAGCGCCGTTGCCGGGGAGATCTACATCAAGCCTACCAAGTACCCATCGCAAACTCATCTCTTAGATTTACATTATTTGCCATTTGCCACTCGTTTTCCTCTCCCCCACTTCACCAATTTGCCGTTTTATTGGCCTTTTTCTCGCCGGATCTCTTTTTCTTTGCTTGCTAAAAATCTATTGATGTGGATACTCATCCACTTGCTAATCTTTTCAAAAGACCAAATTATGATGAACCAATTGCTAGTGAGTTGAGTGCACTTGATTATCTCTATGAAGTTTTGCTTGAACATCATGAAAATATTGATGAAGTGTTGGAAGAAGAAAATTATAAAGTGATTCATGATATCTCCTTGAATGAAAAACATGATTGTCATGTTGTTAGTATGAATTCTCTGAATATCCATGATGCTAATGATATGCAAACCCACAAGCTTGGGGATGCTATGCTTGATGAAGATGATATTTTTTGTTCCCTAAGTTTTGGTGATGACACGTATGCTATAATTGATCATGAAAATAATGCTTTGTGTGATAGTTATATTGTGAGATTCCTTCATGATGTTACTGAAAATTACTATGAGAGAGGTACATATGCTTTTACATATTGCAATAATATCAAGTTTCCTCTCTATGTGTTCAAAGTTTGGAAGTTATGCTTGTTTTGCCTTCCTATGGTAGTTGATTTTTGTTCCCATAATTTGTTTGCTCACAAAATCCCTGTGCATAGGAAGTGTGTTAGACTTAAATTACTTGCCATGTAATTCATGATGTTCCTATTGTTGCAAATAGGAATTATGTGCCCGTAGGTTTCATTGTTCTTGATATAGATTGCAATCCTACATGTCCTATTATTCTTGGTAGACCTTTCCTTAGAACGATTGGTGCAATTATTGATATGAAGGAAGGGAATATTAGATTCCAATTCCCATTAAGTAAAGGCATGGAACACTTTCCTAGAAAGAAAATAAAATTACCTTATGAATCTATCATGAGAGCTACTTATGGATTGCATACCAAAGATGACAATACCTAGATCTATTGCGTTTTGCCTAGCTAGGGCGTTAAATAATAGCGTTTTTGGGAGGCAACCCAATTTTACTTTTGCTTTTTGTTTTTTTTTATGTTTTGGTGTGTTTTGCACATTATTACTTCTGTAATAATTGTGTTTTCTTGTTTAAATTAGTGTTTGAGCCAAGTAAGACCTTTGGGATGGTCTACGATGTTTGCAATTTGATTTTGTTGAAAAACAGAAACTTTTGCACTCAGTCCATAATTTTTCTAAATTCACTGAAACGTGCTTTTGATCTGAAATTTCTACACAAGATTGATATAAAAATTGCCCTGATTTTCATAATTTTTAGAGTTACCGAAGTATTCAAAGTCTACAGATTGCTACAGACTGTTCTGTTTTTGACATATTCTGTTTTCTTTGTGTTGTTTGCTTATTTTGATGTATCTATGGGTTGTATCGGGGGGTATGAACCATGGAGAAGTTAGAATACATTAGGTATTACAAAAATATAAATAAAGAATGAGTTCACAACAGTACCTAAAGTGGTGATTTATTTTTCTTATACTAACGGATCTCATGAGTTTTCTGTTGAGTTTTGTGTTGTGAAGTTTTCTAGTTTTGGGTGAAGATTTGATGGACTATGGAATAAGGAGTGGAAAGATCCTAAGCTTGGGGATAATCAAGGCACCCCAAGCCATATTCAAGGATACCAAAAAGCCTAAGCTTGGGATACCCCGGAAGGCATCCCCTCTTTCGTCTTCAATCCATCGGTAAATTTACTTCAGCCTATCTTTTTATTCACCACATGATGTGTGTTTTGCTTGGAGCATCTTGTATGATATGAGTCTTTGCTTTTTAGTTTGGCACAATCATCCTTGCTGCACACATATTTTGAGAGAGACACGTTGAATCATGAATTTATTAGAATACTCTATGTGCTTCACTTATATATTTTGAGCTAGGCAATGTTGCTCTAGTGCTTCACTTATATCTTTTTAGAGCATGGTGGCGTTATATTTTATAGAAATTATTGAACTCTCATACTTCACTTATATTATTTTGAGAGTTTCTTAAAACAGCATGGTAATTTGTTTAGGTTATGAATTTAGTCCTAATATAATGGGCATCCAAGAGGGATTTAATAAAAACTTTTATATTAAGTGCATTGAATACTATGAGAAGTTTGACTCCTTGAATATAGTTTTGAGATAATAGAGATGGTAATACGAGAGTCATGCTAGTGAGTAGTTGTGAATTGGAAGAGATACTTGTGTTAAAGTTTGTGATTCCCGTAGCATGCACGTATGGTGAACCGTTATGTAACGAAGTCAAAGCATGATTTGTTTAATGATTGTCAACCTTTGTGTCAGGGTCGGGAGCACTTGATGGTTAACTCCTACCAACCTCTCCCCTAGGAGCATGCGTCTAATGCTTTGTTTGATTACTAATAGACTTTTGCAATAAGTATGTGAGTTCTTTATGACTAATGTTGAGTCCATGGATTATACGCACTCTCACCCTTCCACCTTTGCTAGCCTCTCTAGAACCATGCAACTTTCGCCGGTGCATCAAACCCTCCTTCCTCAAAACAGCCACCATATACTTTCCTCAAAACAGCCACCATATACTTTCCTCAAAACAGCCACCATATCTACCTATTATGGCATTTCCATAGCCATTCCGAGATATATAGCCATGCAACTTCCACCATTCAGTTTTTCATGACACGCACCATCACTTCATCTTGCATATAGAGTCATATTTTGTTTTAGGTATTGAGTTGTATGTAAATAAAAGTGTGATGATTTTCATTAATAGAGCATTGTCCCGTGTGAGAAAAGGATGATGTAATCCATGACTCCCTCACAAGTTGGGATGAGTGTCCGGACTTTACAAAAAATAAAAGAGGCCAGCGAAGCCCAAATAAAAAAAAGGCCAAAGATGCCCACCAAAATAAAAAAAATGAGAGAAAGAGAGAAGGGACAATTGCTACTATCTTTTTCCATACTTGTGCTTCAATGTAGCACCATGATCTTCATGATAGAGAGTCTCCTATTTTGTCACTTTCATATAACTAGTGGAATTTCATCTTGCATGACCACTTAGTTTTCTTTTTGAGCTTTCATGCACTTATAGCTCTAAGTGCATTTGTTGCATGGCAATCCCTACTCACTCACATTGATATCTATTGATGGGCATCTCCATAGCCCCTTGATACGCCTAGTTGATGTGAGACTATCTTCTCCCTTTTTCCTTGCACCTCCTCCATATTCTATTCCACCTATAGTGCTATATCCATGGCTCACGCTCATGTATTGCATGAGCGTTGAAAAGGTTTGAGAACACCAAAAGTGTTAAACAATTGCTTGACTTGTTCATCGGGGTTGTGCATGATTTAGATACTTTGTGTGGGGGAAGATGGAGCATAGCCAGCCCATATGATTTTGTAGGGATAACTTTCTAAGGCCATGTTATTTCAAAAGGACATGATTGCCTTGTTGGTGTGCTCGAAGTATTACTGTTTTTATGTTAATATTAGACTATTGTTTTGAATCTTATGGATCTGAATATTCATGCCACAATAAATAATATTACATGGATAAATATGTTAGGTAGCATTCCACATCAAAATTTCTGTTTTTATCCTTTACCTACTCGAGGACGAGCAGGAATTAAGCTTGGGGATGATTGATACGTCTCCAACGTATCTATAATTTTTTATTGTTCCATGCTATTATATTATCTGTTTTGGATGTTTAATATGCAATAATATGTTATTTTCTATTATTTTTGGGACTAACCTATTAATCTAGAGCCTAGTGCTAGTTTCTGTTTTTCCTTGTTTTTGAGTATTGCAGATAAGGAATATTAAACGGAGTCCAAACGGAATAAAATCTTTGAAATAATTTTTCTTGGACTAGAAGCAACCTAGAAGACTTGGAGATGAAGTCAGGAGAGAAGCCATGTGGCCACAAGCCACAGGGGCACGCCCTAGGGGGGGCACCCCTGGCTTCTCCCCTAATCCTATTTCTCGGCCTATAAATTCACAAATATTACCTGTATACTAGAGAGAGCCACGAAGGCACTTTTCCGCCGCTAGGAGCCTCGGTTCCAGTGAGATCCAATCTTGGAGCCTTTTCTGGTAATCTGCCAGAGGGGGATTCGATCACGGAGGGCATCTACATCAACTCCATTGCCCCTCCGATGATGCATGAGTAGTTCACCACAGACCTTCGGGTCCATAGCTAGTAGCTATATGGCTTCTTCTCTCTCTTTGCTCTTTAATACCATGTTCTTCATGATCTTCATGGAGATCTATCCAATGTAATACTCTTTTGCAGTGTGTTTGTCGAGATCCGATGAATTGTGGGTTTATGTTCAGATTATCTATGAATATTATATGAATCTTTTCTGAATTCTTATATGCATGATTTTATATATTTGCAAGTCTCTTTGAGTTATTGGTTTGGTTTGGCCAACTAGATTGGTAATTCTTGCAATAGGAGAAGTGCTTAGTTTTGGGTTCAATCTTGCGGTGTCCTCACCCAGTGACAAAGTAGGGGTAGCGAGGCATGTATTGTATTGTTGCCATCAAGGATAAAAATATGGGGTTATCATCATATTGCTTGAGTTTATCCCTCTACATCATGTCATCTTACCTAATGCGTTACTCTGTTCTTCATGAACTTAATACTCTAGATGCAGGCAGGAGTCGGTCGATGTATGGAGTAATAGTAGTAGATGCAGAATCATTTCGGTCTACTTGACACGGACGTGATGCCTATATGCATAATCATTGCCTTGGATATCTTCATAATTATTCGCTTTTCTATCAATTGGTCGACAGTAATTTGTCCACCCACCGTAATACTTGCCATCATGAGAGAAGCCTCTAGTGAAACCTATGGCCCCCGGGTCTATTTTCCATCTTATACTTTCAAATCTAAAACCAAAAATACCTTGCTGCATTATTTTTACCTTTTGTTTTACTTTCCGTTCAAGCAATCTATTCTATCTATCTCTATCAGATCTCACCCTTGCAAGTAACCGTGAAGGGATTGACAACCCCTTTATAGCATTAGGTGCAAGTGTTTGATTCTTTGTGTACGTACATATATTGAGGACTTGCTTGTATCTCCTACTGGATTGATACCTTGGTTCTCAACAACTGAGGCAAATACTTATCTACTTTGCTGCATCACCCGTTCCTCTTCACGGAAACCAACACATGCTCGAGAAGTAGCAACATCCAATGTACATGGTCTGGAAACCATGACCATCTATTGATCAACGAGCTAGTCAACTAGAGGCTCACTAGGGACATGGTGTGGTCTATTTATTCACACATGTATTACGGTTTCCGGTTAATACAATTATAGCATGAACAATAGACAATTATCATGAACAAGGAAATATAATAATAACCATTTTATTATTGCCTCTAGGGCATATTTCTAACAGTCTCCCACTTGCACTAGAGTCAATAATCTAGTTACATTGTTTTGAATCGAACACCCATAGAGTTCTGGTGTTGATCATGTTTTTCTCGTGAAAGAGGTTTAGTCAACGGACCTGTGACATTCAGATCTGTATGTACTTTACAAATATCTATATCTCCATCCTGAATGTAACCACGAATGGAGTTGAAGCGGCGCTTGATGTGCTTGGTCTTCTTATGAAACCTGGGCTCCTTGGCAATGGCAATAGCTCCTGTGTTGTCACACAAGAGAGTCACCGGGCCCGACGCATTGATCACTCCTAGGTCGGTGATGCACTCCTTCATCCAGACTCCTTCCTGCGCTGCTTCCGAAGCAGCTATGTACTCCGCTTCACATGTAGATGCCGCCACGACGCTTTGCTTGCAACTGCACCAGTTGACTGCCCCACCATTCAAAATATACACGTATCCGGTTTGTGACTTGGAGTCATCCGGATCTGTGTCGAAGCTAGCATCGACGTAACCCTTTACGATGAGCTCTTCGGCACCTCCATAAACGAGAAACATATCCTTAGTCCTTTTCCGGTACTTAAGGATGTTCTTGACCGCTGTCCATGTTCCATTCTGGGATCACCTTGGTACCTCCCTACCAAACTTATGGCAAGCTTCACATCAGGTCTGGTACATGACATGGCATACATAATAGAGCCTATGGCTGAGGCATAGGGGACGACACTCATCTTTTCCCTATCTTCTACCGAGGTTGGACATTGAGTTGTGCTCAATCTCACACCTTGCAATACAGGCAAGAACCCCTTCTTGGACTAATCCACATTGAACTTCTTCAATATCTTGTCAAGGTCTATGCTTTGTGAAAGCCAATGAGGCGTCTCGATCTATCTCTATAGATCTTGACGCCTAATATGTAAGCAGCTTCTCCAAGGTCCTTCATTGAAAAACACTTATTCAAGTAGGCCTTTATGCTTTCCAAAAGTTCTATATCATTTCCCATCAACAATATGTCATCCACATATCAAATGAGAAATGCTACAGAGCTCCCACTCACTTTCTTGTAAATACATGCTTCTCCATAAGTCTGTATAAACCCAAATGTTTTGATCACCTCATCAAAGCGAATGTTCCAACTCCGAGATTCTTGCACCAGCCCATAGATGGAGCGCAGGAGCTTGCATACCTTGTAAGCATTCTTAGGATCGACAAAACCTTCCGGCTGTATCATATACAATTCTTCCTTAAGGAAACCATTAAGGAATGCCGCTTTGACATCCATTTGCCAGATCTCATAATCATAAAATGCGGCAACTGCTAACATGATTCGGACGGACTTCGGTATTGCTACGGGTGAGAAAGTCTCATCGTAGTCGACTCCTTGAACTTGTCGATAAACCTTAGCGACAAGCCGATCCTTATAGACGGTCACATTATCATCCGTGTCAGTCTTCTTCTTAAAGATCCATTAATTTTCTATGGCTTGCCGATCATCGGGCAAGTCCACCAAAGTCCATACTTTGTTCTCATACATGGATCCTCTCTCGGATTTCATGGCTTCAAGCCATTTGTTGAAATCCGGGCTCGCCATGGCTTCCTCATAGTTTAAGGGTTTACCGTTGTCTCACAACATGATTTCAGGACAGGGTTGCCATACCACTCTGGTGCGGGACGTGTCCTCGTGGACCTACGAAGTTCGGTCGTAACTTCATCCGAAGTTTCATGACCATCATCATTAACTTCCTCACTAGTCGGTGCAGGCACCATAGAAACATTTTCGTGCGTTGTGCTACTCTCCGGTTCGAGAGGGGGTACAATTACCTCATCAAGTTCTACTTTCCTCCCACTTACTTATTTCAAGAGAAACTCTTTCTCTAGAAAGGATCCATTCCCCAGATCTTGCCTTCAGATCTGAGATAGAAGGTATACCAAATAGTTTCCTTAGGGTATCCTATGAAGACGCACCTTTCCGATTTGGGTTCGAGCTTTTTAGGTTGAAGTTTCTTGACATAAGCATCACATCCCCAAACTTTCAAAAAAGACATCTTAGGTTTCTTCCCAAACCATAATTCATACGGTGTCATCTCAACGGATTTAGACGGTGCCCTATTTAAAGTGAATGCGGCAGTCTCTAACGCATATCCCCAAAATGATAGCGGTAAATTAGTAAGAGACATCATAGATCGCACCATATCCAATAGAGTGCGATTATAACATTCGGACACGCCATTACGCTGAGGTGTGCCATGTGGCGTGAGTTGTGAAACAATTCCACATTTCCTTAAGTGCGTACTAAACTCGTGACTCAAATATTCTCCTCCACAATCAGATCGTAAGAACTTTATTTTCTTGTCACGTTGATTCTCTACCTCACTCTGAAATTTCTTGAACTTTTCAAAGGTCTCAGACTTGTGTTTCATTAAGTAGACATACCCATATCTGCTTAAGTCATCAGTGAGGGTGAGAACATAACGATAGCCACCGCGAGCCTCAACGCTCATTGGACCACATACATTGGTATGTATTATTTCCAACAAGTTGGTTGCTTGCTTCATTGTGCCGAAGAACGGAGTCTTAGTCATCTTGCCCATGAGGCATGGTTCGCATGTGTCAAATGATTCATAATGAAGAGACTCCAAAAGTCCATCTGCATGGAGTTTCTTCATGTGTTTGACACCAATATGACCAAGGCGGCAGTGCCACAAGTATGTGGGACTATCATTATCAACCTTACATCATTTGGTATTCACACTATGCATATGTGTAACATCATGGTCGAGATTCAATAAAAATAAACCATTGACCAACGGGGCATGACCATAAAACATATCTCTCATATAAATAGAACAACCATTATTCTCGGATTTAAATGAGTAGCCATCTCGCATCAAATGAGATCCATATATAATGTTCATGCTCAAAGCTGGTACTAAATAACAATTATTGAGGTTTAAAACTAATCCCGAAGGTAGATGTAGAGGTAGCATGCCAACGGCGATCACATCGACCTTGGAACCATTCTTGATGCGCATCATCACCTCGTCCTTCGCCAGTCTCCGCCTATTCTGCAACTCCTGTTTTGAGTTACAAATGTGAGCAACCGCACTGGTATCAAATACGCAGGAGCTACTACGAGTGCTGGTAAGGTACACATCAATAACATGTATATCATATATACCTTTGACGTTGCCGGCCTTCTTATCTGCTAAGTACTTGGGGCAGTTCCGCTTCGAGTGACCGGTTCCCTTGCAATAAAAGCACCCAGTCTCAGGCTTGGGTCCATTCTTGGTCTTCTTCCCGACAACTGATTTACCGGGCGCGGCAACTGCTTTTCCGTTCTTGTTGAAGTTCTTCTTACCCTTGCCTTTCTTGAAATTGGTGGTCTTATTCACCATCAACACTTGATGTTCCTTTTTGATCTCCACCTCCACTGATTTCAGCATTGAATATAACTCAAGAATAGACTTCTCCATCCCTTGCATATTGAATTCCATCACAAAGCTCTTGTAGCTAGGTGGAAGCAACTTGAGGATTATGTCAATAACCTAGTCATCCGGAAGATTAACTCCCAGCTGAGACAAGCGGTTGTGCAACCCAGACATTTTGAGTATGTGCTCGCTGACAAAATTATTTTCCTCCATCTTACAACTGAAGAACTTGTCGGAGAATTCATATGTCTCGACCCGGAAATGAGCTTGGAAAACCATTCTCATCTCTCAAAAAATCTCATATGCTCTGTGTTGCTCAAAACACTTTTGGAGCCCCAGTTCTAAGTTGTAAAGCATGCCGCACTGAACCCAGGAGTAATCATCACTATGCGACTGCCAGGCGTTCATAATGTTTTGAGTTGCTGGGAAAATGGGTGCGTCACCTAGCGGTGCATCAAGGACATATGCTTTCTTGGAAGCTATGAGGATGAGCCTCAAGTTACGGACCCAGTCCGTATAGTTGCTTCCATCATCTTTCAGCTTGGTTTTCTCTAGGAACGTGTTGAAGTTGAGGGCAACATTAGCATGGGCCATTGGATCTACAAGATAGATTGTAAAGACAATTTTAGACTAAGTTCATGATAATTAAGTTCATCTAATCAAATTATTTAATGAACTCCCACTCAGATAGGCATCTCTCTAGTCATCTAAGTGATACATGATCCATATCGACTAGGCCGTGTCCGATCATCACGTGAGACGGACTAGTCATCAATGGTGAACATCTTCATGTTGATCGCATCTACTATACGACTCATGTCCGGCCTTTCGGTCTCTCGTGTTCCGAGACCATGTCTGTACAAGCTAGGCTCATCAAGTCAACCTAAGTGTTCCGTGTGTGTAAATCTGGCTTACATTCATTGTATGCGAATATTAGAATCTATCACACCCGATCATCACGTGGTGCTTCGAAACAACGATCCTTCGCAACGGTGCACACTTAGGGGGAACACATTTCTTGAAATTTTAGTGAGGGATCATCTTATTTATGCTACCGTCGTTCTAAGCAAATAAGATGTAAAAACATGATAAACATCACATGCAAATCATAAAGTGACATAATATGGCCAATATCATCTTGCGCCTTTGATCTCCATCTTCGAGGCGCGGCATGATCACCATCGTCACCGGCACGACACCATGATCTCCATCATCGTATCTTCATGAAGTTGTCTTGCCAACTGTTACTTCTACTACTATGGCTAACGGTTAGCAATAAAGTAAAGTAATTACATGGCGTTTTTGATTGACACGCAGGTCATACAATAAATTAAGACAACTCCTATGGCTCCTGCCGATTGTCATACTCATCGACATGCAAGTCGTGATTCCTATTACAAGAACACGGTCAATCTCATACATCACATATATTTCATCACATCCTTTTGGACATATCACATAACATAGCATGCCCTGCAAAAACAAGTTAGACGTTCTCTAATTGTTGTTACAAGTTTTACGTGGCTGCAACGGATTTCTAGCAAGAACGTTTCTTACCTACGCAAAATCCACAACAGTGATATGCCAATTGCTATTTACCCTTCATAAGGACCCTCTTCATTGAATCCGATCCGACTAAAGTGGGAGAGACGGACACCCACTATCCACCATATGCAACAAGTGCATGTCAGGCGGTGGAAGCAGTCTCACATAAGTGTACGTGTAAAGTTGGTCCGGGTCGCTTCATCCCACAATGTCGCCGAATCAAGATAGTACTAGTAACGGCAAGCAAATTGACCAAATCATCGCCGACAACTACTTGTGTTCTACTCGTGCATAGAATCTACGCATAGACCTAGCTCATGATGCCACTGTTGGGGAACGTATTAATAATTCAAAAAAAAAATCCTACGTGTCACCAAGATCAATCTAGGAGATGCTAGCAATGAGAGAGAGGGAGTGCATCCGCATACCCTTGAAGATCGCTAAGCGGAAGCATTGCAAAGAACGCGGTTGATGGAGCCGTACTCGCGGCAATTCAAATCGCGGAAGATCCGATCTAAGCGCCGAACGGACGGCACCTCTGCGTTCAACACACGTACAGCCAGGGGACGTCTCCTCCTTCTTGATCCAACAAGGGGGGAGGATAAGTTGAGGGAGAGCTCCAGCAGCACGATGGCGTGGTGGCGGTGGAGCTCGTGGTTCTCCGGCAGAGCTTCGCTAAGCACTACGGAGGAAGAGGAGGTGTAGGAGGGGGAAGGGCTGCGCCAGGGGGAAAGGTGAGGCTGTCCTCCCACCTCCCCTCTATTTATAGGCAGAAGGGAAGAGGGGGACGACCCCCGTAGATCCATCTAGAGGGGGGCGGCCAAGGGGGGAGCTTGCCCCCCCAAGTTGGTGGGAGGCTCCCTCACCCGTTAGGGTTCCCAATCCTAGGCGCCTTGGGCCCTTGGGGGGCACACCAGCCCACTAGGAGGCTGGTTCCCACCCATATTCATCCCACGTGGTCCTCAGGGGCAGGTGGCCCCTCCCGGTGGACCCCGGAACCCTTTTGGTGGTCTCGGTACAATACTGATAAACCCCAAAACCTTTCCGATGACTGAAACTGGACTTCCCATGTATAAATCTTCACCTTCGGACTATTCCGGAACTCCTCGTGACGACCGGGATCTCATCCGAGACTCTGAACAACTTTCGAAAACCACATACAATTCCCATTACAACTCTAGCGTCACCGAACCTTAAGTGTGTAGACCCTACGGGTTTGGGAACTATGCAGACATGACCGAGACACCTCTCCAGCCAATAACCAATAGTGGGATCTGGATACCCATATTGGCTCCCACCTGTTCCACGATGATCTCATCGGATGAACCACGATATCGGGGATTCAATTAATCCTGTATACAATTCCCTTTGTCCATCGGTATGTTACTTGCCCGAGATTCGATCATCGGTATCCCTATACCTTGTTCAATCTCGTTACCGACAAGTCTCTTTACTCGTTCCGTAACACATGATCCCATGACTAACTCCTTAGTCACATTGAGCTCATTATGATGATGTATTACCGAGTGGGCCCAGAGATACCTCTCTGTCACACGGAGTGACAAATCCCAGTCTCGATTCAAGCCAACCCAATAGACACTTTCAGAGACACCTGTAGTGCACCTTTATAGTCACCAAGTTATGTTGTGACGTTACGCCCAAAGTATTCCTACAGTATCCGGGAGTTGCACAATCTCATGGTCTAAGGAAATGATACTTGACATTAGAAAACCTCTAGCAGACGAACTACACGATCTTGTGCTATGCTTAGGATTTGGTCTTGTCCATCACATCATTCTTCTAATGATGTGATCCCGTTATCAACGACATCCAATGTCCATGGTCAGGAAACCATGACCATCTATTGATCAACGAGCTAGTCAACTAGAGGCTCATTAGGGACATGGTGTGGTCTATGTATTCACACATGTATTACGGTTCCCGATTAATACAATTATAGCATGAACAATAGACAATTATCATGAACAATAAGGAAATATAATAATAATCATTCTATTATTGCCTCTAGGGAATATTTCCAACAACCTCGACACCGAGCTAGCCCGTCGATCTAGCAGCCTGGGTAGGTGGATCCGCCCGGGAGGTGCAAAAGGGATTGCAACCCTTTGTTAGTGCGAGTCATGTACCCATTTGTATGTGGGTTGGACAACCTCATGCACACTGGTGTGGCACTGTGAGGAGGGATACACCTTCTACGTTCAGGCTGCTCACCCCAAGTCGATTTCCGGTGCCAAGAAGTGCACATTGTCATGCCAGGGAGGCCGCCAAGGTCATGCAACCTTCTACTCATTTGCCATGTCCATCCCACTCAAGTCTGATGTAGCTGTCAGCATGTATGCCCTTCCTATCGATTACCTTTATGGAGTACACGAAAAGACATTTACGCGTGCGCACGCGCAATAGGCTTGCGAGCACAAACCTAATCTCCCCTTGATTTTAGTTATCGGGACCAGTATATAATCCCATTAATCGATCCCCATGATTTTAAGGGCGCGGATGGTTGTATGCCTCTCTAATCTCTTGCTCCCCTAATTTCCAAGGGTGGGTGGGCAGGTGACATGTGTTTTTCGTTGCATGCAGAAAGAAAGGAAAGGACAAAAAATGAAGCACGCAGCTACATTGCCTAATCCGGTGTAAGTGCCTTGTCGGAAACTGTGCGCTCCATAGCGTGCGAATTAACCGCCCTTTGTATTATATTTCAGTCCTAGTGGCCATAGACTCAGAGCGAACAAGTAACGCAAAGTCGCAAAGCACACCTTCAGCATTTAGACCCTTTTTATTTTATTTTATTTCCTTTGGTTATGCATCAAAGCCTTGTGTTACTAACCTATTTGAATGAAATGGCATCTTGCTATTCATTTGCTAAAATAAATTTCAGCCCAAGAGGGTGTTTACTTTTTTAATATTGTTTCACCATACCAAAGCATCACCCACTTATGTTGTAATTAAAGACCGTGTTGGGATCAATGAGATATATACTTAATATATTGGAACCATCGGCCGCACAAAGTCGAGTTTCATGATCACTTGTCTATGTTTTGCATAGTGAATACATTTGGTTAAAAATGTAGATTTGGTATAATCAGAAACGCCAATTTCGTACCAACTTTGTATCACATTACATCGAATTGATGGAGGTCAGACTTGTATAGGAAATCATTATCATATATTTCTACTCTTTAAACCTGGAACAGATGAAGCAATGTTGAACAAGGCTTCAACACCTTTGTTCCAAATTACAGTTTTGTGTGACCTTTTACTACCAAGTGTTTGTAAACCTTTTCAAGATTTTAAAGAGTTGATGATCCTAAACTGTGCGAAAATCATCTTTTAACACCAACAACCCCTCGGTGAACTAAGTTGCAGAATTCACTATACGTCCTAATGTCCTTCCTGCAATGAACCAGTAAACATAGCTCAGGTAAGATTTGCTTGAACTGTGCATGAATTGGAAGGATGAAACATAGCTTCAACATTTTATATAAAAAATGAAAGAAAGCCAAGTGAATGTTTTGTCATGAATGAAAAAAAGTTGCTTCTCACGGATGAAGAACAAAATAGATTGTGTACACAAAGAAAGAGATGGTGACATTTTCTTGTTTATTGGTCAATCAATGAAGGCATCCAACTTTATAGTAAATGACAGCATCAACAATCAGATTACGAAATTCTTTACAATCAAACAAGAAGTGTCATTTTGTTTTTCTTTATTTTGTGGAAATTTTATACCTTGATGTCCCAGATCTAGGAAGCGTTATAATGGAGTGTTAGATAATAAAATGTGTTGAAACATCTATTTTTATTCTTTCTACATAGCAGGAAGCATGATCATGTAGTGATGAATGCACAAAAAATGCATTCATCAACATACAGATACATGTCAGTTTTAGTACAAGTAATGTTGGTGCTAGCTTGCTAGTAATTTGTATTCACGAAGTATACAAATTGTAGAATAATGTTTAGTCCTTAAGAAGTATACAAATAACA
Source organism: Hordeum marinum (assembly GCA_022496015.1). Classification (NCBI taxonomy): domain Eukaryota; kingdom Viridiplantae; phylum Streptophyta; class Magnoliopsida; order Poales; family Poaceae; genus Hordeum; species Hordeum marinum. The sequence continues at coordinate 506,034,360 of CM039678.1, read as the reverse complement.
GACCGGTGTGTATATAAGTTCTTCTAACATGTTGTTGCATATCATGATGATGTGAATCCTACTAAGTTCATGAACCCAACTCTGACTAACACGGTGCCACCCATAGCTTCATACGGCAGAGTGTTTTACCGGTCTATGGAAGGAACACCAATGACATAATTATCCTAACACACCAAGGAATAAAATTTAAAACTGACAAAATTCAGAAGTGATTATCAGTAGAACAGAAGCACTTATCTTGTGAGAAGCTTCAGCTACAGCAAATTCAACATAACCAATTGCATGGGGAACAAGATAAATATCTAAGCAGTCTAGGTTCATACTCAGAATATGGTATCCTATTCTAGCGATGTAGTTGCAAGTACATGAAAACTGTTCATCGGACATACCCATATTCTAGCATTAACCTCCATGAAGAATGTGACTACGCTATAAATATTTCTATGATTCGGATGGAATGGCCCACTACATATAAATATTTCCAAAAATATAATTTCTATAGATCAATCGATTCAAGAGCACTCGAATCAAGCCACAAAATTAGATATGTTTATGGAACAAACAATACGAAATTAGTAACTCCCGGTGGTTGAAGGATCATTTTTTACCTTTCATGAAATTAGTAACTATTAGCACACTTGTCACGAGATCAAATTTATAATAAATCTTTATATTGTCAACTGACTATATAACCAAACTAATTCATACAAGAACATTTTCCATTGCCCAGGAATAAGTTCAATTGTTACGAAAGAAAATGTCACCATATTGGCAAATCACCAACAACCTGAATCTATTGCAGGCTTTCATGTGTGAAGAACACAATTTTAATCATAACATCAATTCATCTCAGCAACCATATGACGATGGATTAGTACTCACTCACATTTACCAGAGGCAAATCATAGGATCGACAACTACATGCAAAATCCCAAAGTAGATTCTAGCCGACACATTATACATCTTGCCCTAATTGTTACAAGAAGCTGCACATCCGCAACGAAATCGAGATTAAACCCATTAGCTTCCCACTTAAGCAGTCGTGGAGAGCACAAGCAATCTAGTTATTCGGGGGAGGGGTCGAGTGTGACTCATGGGAGCTTACCTATCTCTTGGACGGGGGACGCCAACCCATGTCGAGGGGCTGCAACGAGGTGTCATCGTGGTGGTGATTCGGAGGCTACCACAGGTCGTCCTCCTCGCTGCCACCCGCAATGACGTGCCAACACCTATCGTTGCAGGTCATCCTGGGCGGGGCCATGGGATTGAGACAGATTGGGGGAGCCACAACCTCCCTTGAGTCTTGCCCTGGACTAGGGTTACGATGGCGCTGGTGGAGGTGGTCTCGAAGGTCGGTGGAGGATCACAAAGTTAGGGTGCGGAGGAAGGGAACCCTGGCAATGGTGGCGGCAACATCCCAAAACCACGCCATAGGGTTTCCTAGATTGAGGAAACAGCTGGATCGAGGGGGAAGTGGCGGCATATTTTTCTTTCCTTGTGTAGTTTTTGTGTGATCTGGTGGTGGTGACGCGAAAAAAGTACGGAAAAATCAAGGTGAAGGGAGGAAGGGAGGTGAGACAAAAAAATCATGGAACCGAAGCTACCAAGTAGATATTTGGTAGGATGTGTCACGCGACATTAATGTGATTAGACAACATATGGTAATGTTAATAACATAATTTTGATGATGTTTGGAAAGATTAATTAAGATGATTGAGAGGCTTATGGTACGGTTAATGAATTTAAATTTGATCTTTAAAGATTCATCAAAGACTGATCATGGTTTATTCCTTCACATAAAGACATTACTAAATAACTTATGACCGCATGGAATTTTTGGATTCGTTCAAATATGTTTTCCATTGTGTGGGAGGTCAAAAAAATAGAGGAATATGCTGGTGGAATGTGGTGCAAAAAAATCTCAAACAAAATAGATGATGGAGGAAGGAGGTACGAAAAAACCCAGACAAATATAATGTGGGAAGAGAGACGAAAAAATCAGTGCAACGCAGCCTACCAGGTCCCCAATTAGGAGTAGAGATTTGTTTGTCATGATTTAGTTGTTAATTTCATTAATATCCATTATTTGTTTATTGAAAATATGTTATTTGTTTCCTAAAATAAACTGCACTAATGAGAGGGGTCGGTTGATTTGGATAAGTTAGGAAAGTTAGATTAAAATCTATTATTTGTTTCCTGAAAATCCATTATTTGTTTCCTAAAACAAATTGAACTAATAAGAGGGATTGATTTATTTGGATAACTTAAGAAAGTTAGATCCGTGATTTGTTATATGTTAGGAATGTCCTGGTTTGTAATAAAGAGTGAAAAAAACGATGGACCATGGTGGAAGGAGGTGGTGAGAGGAGAGACGAAAAAAAACCATGCGAAAGTGAGGGACGAAAATAAAACATGGATGCAATCCTACCAAGTAAGCATTTAGGAGTGGAGATTAACCAAAGGCCTAGGGCTACCAAGGGAGGGGGCAGTGTTCCTCACCCCCACATTGTTTTTCAAAACTATGTATGTTTATTCTATGATAGTTTTGTTAGGGCATCTCAAGCTGGAACCGGAAACCTCCAATAATTGTTCGGACCGTGCTGTCCAGACCACGGAAGCCATCCAACACGGTCATGTATCGGTCCGCGGCGTGGTCTGGATGCGATTTCTTCCGTAAATTGGAGACAAACGTGGGGGAGGTTTACCGGAGTCCAGACACAAGAAACATCGCTATCCAATATCCCCGGCCCATTCCCTTGCACTCCGCGCTTTCTCCCCCTTGTTTTCCACCCTCCACCTCCGTCGTTGTTGCTCCTTGTACATCTCCGTCCGTCACAGAGGCATTGCCAAACTTCGGCTACCAGCACTGACGTGTTCCCTCACTGTTACAATGGAGCTTTCCATCCCGGAGTCATTTGTACCCAGGTACACTCCACCCCCTATCGACGACCTCCATGGTAGACACCATGCCCATCAGGTGTTCGGTCAAATACCATTGAGCTTATTTTCAAATGCTATGTCGGTTTTTAGAGTTCGAAGGATGGTGAGTTACACGACCAAGGAGGATGAGTTGTTGTGTGATGCGTTGTTGTCTGTTTCCACAAATTTCATAGGCATGACTGGAGGGGATTCCTTCTAGTAGCAAGTGCACGAAATATTTCATGCACGAAAGCACATTGCGCCCTACGACATATACAACATTGAGGTCGTTGTCCTATCGCTGGCACATTATCTAGATTAGTGTCACCAAGTTTTGTGATGTGGTTCATCAGCTCGAGGCAATGTGGTCATTGAACGCGGCAGAGGACGGGATTGTAGGTTTTTTTGCTACCTGTTGGTCAACTTGTTGATTGATTCATTCACTCAATGTTGGTCTACACATTATATGTAGTCTACACATGTTGCCGTGACGTACCGTAGGAAAGAGGGACAACCATTTACGTGCACACACTGCCGGATGAAGCTGAAGGGAGAATATGTGTGCGACGACATGATCTGTATATCAAAAACATGTTGGACATCTCCTAAATCTGAGACCTTGTTGTACTAGCATAATTTGCATGATATGTACGAATGATTTGTACTATTTCCTATCCAAACTTTGATGGGTATCGTCCGGTTTGCATGAATTTCGTCTAGTTTGTTAAAACACGGGTTAAAATGTATGCGATTAGTGTTGGATGTCGTTCTTCCGCATATGTGTCCATAGACTGGTACTCCTCTGTCCAGGGACGAACGAGGGAGGAAATTTGCGGGTTGCCATGCCTTACTTCCGTTAATGTTGTTCCTTTTGTCATATAACAAGTAGTAGTAGTTAACTTTTGTAAATAGTGTTCTCATACTTTCTTTTTTAAGCACCTTTTCAATACCCATCCTTAAAATCATGGGGCTGCCTCTCGTGCCATCCAAATGAATTTCGCATTTCCTATTGCAAAATTATTGATCAGATGGAAAAACAATCATTTTATTACACATAAACATTAGTATTTTACTCCATTTCTTTAGTACTCCCTCCGTCCCAAAATTCTTTTCTTAGGTTTATCTAGAGATGAATGTATTTAAATACTAAAATATGACTAGATACACTCATATTTAGACAAATCTAAGACAAGAATTTTGGGACGGAAGGAGTATGTCCTAAGTCAAGGATCTTTAAGTTTGATCAGAGTTATTGAAACAATACCCATATCCACGACACCAAATTATTTTCACTAGATTCATCACAAAATATATTTTTATATTATATAAATTTAATTTTGCAGTTGTTAATACCCTTTTCTGTATACATTGTCAAACTTAAAAAAGTTTTTTTTCTTTTTTTGAAAGGAAAACTTAAAGAAATCCGACTTAGAACAAACCTAGAACTAACTTTGGGACGGAGGGAGTAGTAGCATAGACACCGGAATGTGCAGAGCAAGTTGCCAAGGCCCAAGGTTGGACGGCGGTTTAGGGATCATCAGAGGTTAATTAATTAGCACGAGGAATATCCCAACAGCGACATCTGCAGATCTGCCTCGTTCCTGTCGTGCTACACTTTGTTCGAATACATATACTCACGGGTCAACATACTCACATTGCCAATATCGTGGGCGCTACACTGCTGCTACTACGACTACTCCTTGCTAGTAGCAGCTGGCAGCATCGAATCATCAGGCGCGCGTAGAACCTCGTTGTCGCCGCGTCTCACATCCATCTTGGACACGAATTTGCAGTGCCAAGCATGTCATCCCGCACGTACGTTACGTGCGAGCATCTGCACCCAGCACCCGTCTCGCCGGAATGCGGGAGTAGTTTACCGGCCGGGCGGTCTCTGTCAGCGAGCGGCGACTCCCACCCGAGCGGCCAAACCAACGGAGAGTTCACACGCGCGCGCGCGCCAGCGCCAGGCTAGGTTTCCTCGGCCTCGGCCACTCCGCATGCACGTCCAATGCACCCGGCACGCCTATTCTTAGCTCTCCCCGCCACCTCCGTCGTCGCGTCGTCCCTCCTCCACCCCCCCACCACCTCCCGCCTCCCGCCTTTCTTTAGCCGCCGCCGCGCGCGCGCGCCTCCCATTAATTAATCCTCCGCCACCCGCGCGCGCCGCGCTCGCCATGGCCGGCGACGGCGCCGGCGCTGCCGGGCTGCTCCTCCTGGCCCTGGCCGCCCTCGTCGCGGCGGCGGCGGCGGCATCCGAGGGCGACGTGCTGCTGGCGCTCCGGGCGACCCTTCGCGGGCCGTCCGGCGACCGGCCCCCGGCGCCGCTCGACCAGTGGGTCTCCTCCGCCAGCACCGGCCCCTGCCAGGACCCGGTGTGGTACGCGGTGCGGTGCCACCCGGCCTCGAACAAGGTGCTCGGCCTCCGCCTCGAGTACCTCGGCCTCCAGGGCAACGCCCCCGACATGGCCCCGCTCGCGGCCCTCCCGGCGCTCCGCGTGCTCAGCTTCGCCAACAACAACCTCAGCGGCGGGTTCCCGCCCGGGCTCACCGAGCTCCCGGCCCTCAAGATGCTCTACCTCTCCCGGAACCGCCTCAGCGGCGAAATCCCCGGCGACACCTTCGCGGCCATGATGGGGCTCCGGAAGCTCTTCCTCGCCGACAACGCCTTCACGGGCCCCATCCCGGGCTCCATCACCTCGCCCAGGCTGCTCGTAGTGCAGCTCGCCAGGAACCGCTTCCAGGGCGACATCCCGGACTTCGCACAGAAGGACCTCCAGCTCTTCGACGTCTCCCACAACCAACTCTCCGGCCCCATCCCGGAAGGCCTCCGCCGGTTCAAGGCCGTCTCGTTCCAAGGTGAGTTCCTTCCTCCGTTTGTTGCACGACGACGTGCATGCACGTACGTTTACGTTTTCTGTCACATTGGTTTGTTAGTACCACTTTAGTTTGCTGCATGCGACCTTCATTCGAGCAACAAATTATAGCTAAAATCAGTAGTAGTAGGAGGAGGAGGAGGAGGATGGTTCGGGTGTAACGGAGCCTGACTTTATTTACTCTCGCATTTGTTCGGTTCAGTAAGTTACAGTATTAATTTGTCGCCGTCAGTTCAGGAGTTTATTAAATCCGAGGAACTAAGATTTTCTTGTGAGCCGAGGAACTAAGATTGATGCCGCAGAGAGTCCATGGTAACTTTGGCTGCAAGAACTACGTAAAGAGACCTCCGCAAGAAAGAACAAAGTAGCCCCCATAGATTAACATAAAACGAGCATACTCCCTCCGTTTGCGAATAAATGTACTTATACCCTTTGTTTTAAGTCAAAGTTTAAAACTTTGACCAACTTTATAAAAAAAATAGTAGCATATATGACATCAAATTGGTATGTTATAAAACTATATTTCAAAATGAATCTAGTGATACTAATTTAGTACCATAAATGCTGCTACTTTTTTCTATGAAGTTTTACAAAATTTTAAAACTTTGATTTAGGATAAAACCTAGATATATACTTATTCCCGGACAGTGGGAGTATGCCTCTTGCTTACCTGGCTAATAGGTCGGGCCCATCGACCAACAAATAAATTGAGATCAAGGGCGGGAACCTGAAATACAAAAATGTACCAGTAACCCCTAGCTATACTATTACCATCTTACATCTACAAAACTATTGAATATGCCATACAAATATATAAAGCTCGATTTACAGGGTCAATAGACCAAACCACAATCCAATAGCGTGCAACGTGTATAAAGAAAATTAGGATGATAATTGATGGATACTATACAAATTATATTGAAAGCTGTGTTTATTAGATTATTTTCTATGTTCATATTTTTTTGCACGATCTCCTACTGGAAGGAACTAACATGAGTACTTGGTATACACTAGATGATATCAAGTGCTCTTTAGTGTCCATATCAAATAATCAGATAGTATATACTCACATCGTTTTAATGTATTTCGATGATAACTGTAAGAGAGATGTTGTAACAGTACCAAGTATGGGGTGTACATATGTTGTTAACACTTAAACCCATTGCAAGATAAATTGACAACAGAAAGGGTGATGGATCGGGCGCTAATGCTTCGGTTTATACTCTAGAAATTTCTATATGATTGCTAACATTATAAACAAATGTGAATATCCTAACTTTTATCATTCACTAGTGACTCTATTTAGATATTTGTTAGACTGTGCACTTTACAAATCACTATGGCACACACACACACGCGCACGCACGCATGCACGCACATGCGCGCGTGCGCGCGCACACACACACAAACACACACACACACACACACACACACACACACACACACACACACACACATATATATATATATAGTGAAACAATAATTCAAAGAGACATGTGTTTTTTTTTGTCAAAAAAATGTGTTCAGGGATTTTATTTCCAGATCTTTTTGTGGGCAATGTCTTCATAATGATAAATTAATTGACTTTTGTTACTAAATACAATACAAATTCCATATAAATCATGTTTTTTTGTAACAATAATCTGTTTTTAGCAACATTGTTATGTTATCCTAAATATGCTAACTAAATAATATAAAATATGTTTAAGACTATAATGTGGTAAAAAAAGGAAAAAAGAAAAGGTTAGTACAATTTATATTTATTTTAATGTACTCCGGTTGAAATATGAACTTTATTTGCATGCCCTTGACTTAAAACAATAAAAAAGATAGACTTACACACATGAAAAAAAATGTGATCTAACATATGTTACTTTAATACCTTTTCTGAGAAAAAAATGTTTAATTCTGAAATAAAATAATTATAAATGCACGAGACAATATGAAATTTAATTAACATTTTTTTGTATTTTTTCTGTACACAGTTTAATTCAGACTTAATAACAAATGTTAACTCTATCATGTATAAATTTCTACAGTAACATTTTTATTTATCAGCAAGTTTCATTGTTGATTCTTTTAGCAACACAATTCTCAAGCCTTAAACAGACCCCCCCCCCAGCTTGCTTTCTACTTTTTTTCTAGAAAAAACTCTCCTAACATACAATTTTTGGAAACGGCCTTGACTTTTACACTTTGGGCTTGTTTAAGCCTAACAAAATATAATGGCTTGGCCCAACATAATCATTCCTGTCCTCCACATCTATTCTTTTTTATGTTGACATATTCTCTACCTCCTTCTTTCCAGAGCCACCGTCGTCATTGGTCAACCACAACGCTCGCCCCGACTTTATCCTTCCTTCTTCCACATCTATTGCATGTAGAAAACCCTAGGTACGGCCCTAGGCACGCACACATTTTTTACATCCTTGGTATAGACGTGTGAATGGAATCATATATAGGAGAGATGAGGGATGATGAATCTGTTCATGAAATATGACATGTCAAGTACATCGGTGGTCTGTGGTCAAACTTGGGAAAAAATAGGGAAATAATGAATGATCTAGTTATCTAAATGGTGGATAAATTTGACTGTTAAAAAAGTCAACTATTGTTTGTAAACAAAATCCTTGGATTCCACACATATACTGCCCAATCTTTATAGTCTTTTAGAATCAGCGGTAAAAAACAACGGGTTGTTCCATTCCGCTAAAATCAAACAAAAAACTCTAATTAGGTTTGGCACAACGTTTTCCTCATTTCATTTACTAAGAAGTAGTAATAAGGTTACATGAACAAAATCAACCTCCAAGCGCGCTCCCAGTGCTAGTAAGTTAAGAACAAGCTCATAGGTAAAATATCATTGTGGCACATCAATTAAATAAGAAAGAGAAGATAGTTGTATGTTAGTGGAGATACGACTCTTAGCGCGTTTCTCTACACAATGTACTTAATGTTCTGATCTGGTGTGACTTCTTTTGTTCTTTCCTTCGCTTATCTCTACAACTAGCTCACAATATTACGATACATATGTAACACCTAAACCAATTAAATGCAACATCACTTAGAAACAGCACATAGGAGACAATGCATTGGGGTGCAAGAGTCAAAAAAAATTATCACCACATTGGATGGCAAGTTAAGAGCAACTTCAATCGCTGTCCATCAAAACAAACATCATTAAATGTTCACATACACGTCTAGACATGTCCGCGGACAGGAATATGGGCGGAGACCATCCAACCTATGCACCAAATGTCCGGCCCTTTTCTACTTTTTGGAATACAACTAAACGAAAATGATTGTCTTTGATCACTTTGACAAATGTATCTAGATTAACCGTACATTTAAATCTGAATGCACTACTTGGAAGATGTTTAAAAATCCGAATGATGTCCAACAAGTTTCTAAATTTCATCAATCCCAAAAGCGCCCTTCATCTCAAGATTCTTCTTCTCAATCTTGAATTTCTTCATAGTAACATGTTGTTAAACTAATTAGCATGTACAGTGAGCTTCATCCAAAAATGCATCATTTGAAGGGCTTGCACTCCTTACTATGGTATAACGTGGACACATTTATAGGCTAGACAATGACGTGATCAACAATTGCAACAATAAGCAAATGAATGAAATAACCAACACGATAGAGCAACAAGAAGCAAAAGTTACAAGCTCTTCGAGCTACGGGCCCCTTGGCCACCTTGCTCGCACTTGTATAGACTGAGTATAATATTTGTTGACGTCTTTTGGAATGGTGTACCATCATTGGACTAGCGACCCTCTCTCCGTGATCATGGATCACTTCCATGACATAGTGCATGTAGTATTTGTGCTCATTAAACCAACACATGCACACTTTGCCAAAATGTCGCATTATGCTTCATGCCTCGAAACTCAACACTTATAACCAGCCACATATCACACGACAATTCATCCTCCATTGAGTACGCAACCATCGTATTTCCTTCAAAGTCAACAGTGGCAATTTCAAAATATTTCATTGTGGTATTTGGTCGAACACTTCCAAGTATGGTGTTTGCCACACACTGCGGTGGCAGGGGTAGATGATACCTGGTGCGGCGAGATCCAGGGTGGAACGGCGGCATAGGCTAAGGCGGCTAGGCGGCTGGCTGGAGCGACAAATGTCCAAGGGCTAGGTTGATGATTGTAAACATTTTGATGCAAAAAAGTCGTCATCCACATTCGGTTTTCCATCACAAAGGCACTCGAAAAAATTGCATTTCATGGCCATCCATTATTGTCGGTCTCGTGCTAGTGGTGGTCAGCAGGCCGAGGAAAAAAAATCATAAATTGCACATTTCATATTTTAGATCATGTGTGAAAACTCAAAATTCGTTGAAAACCCAACCCACTGCAAGGATGCGCACGTATGCACAGTGCCACGCTTTTTTTTTTTGGGTGCAAAGAGAGAATTTCATTCAATGAAGGTGGTTCATTACGAATTGTCAAAAAAAAAAAGGTGGTTCATTACAATCCTCCTGACATCTGGTCCATGCAGTCTCACTCAACCATCTATACTCGTAATCCGAAGGTGCTGCGACTAATGTTTTCGAGACCTAGCTAGTGGACATTGTAAGATCGTGCTATATCAGTTTAACTCAAGATTTCCCCACAAAAGAAAGAGTAATCCAAGGTTAACTAGAAATGCATGTGGTTATTAGAAGACTAAATCCTTACAGTCTCAAGATTTTTTCTCTCTCGGCATCGTGGGCAATGTTCGGCCATTTTAATTAGAATGATCAAACTACGTGTGGACACTAATGTAGGAATTGCACTCGGGCAAACATACGGAACACACCAAATTGTTTATGTGTAGATTGTGATCTTGCCACGATGTATATATGCACCCTCTCATGCAAACTTTCCCCTGAAATCCTCAGGCAACAAGGCGCTCTGCGGCGCGCCGCTCGACGTTGCGTGCCCTCCTTCGGCAGCTCTCAGCGCCTCGTCACCGGATTCGTCGGACTCATCAGGCAGCATGAGGATCCTCATGATCATCGCCATCGCGGTGGTCGCGCTCGGCGGCCTCCTCGCCATCATTGGCATAATCACGGCGCTCGTGTCCCGCAACAGGGACAAGGACGAGACCGCCGAGGGCCACATGGCCACCGAGACACTCGGCGCTGGAGGCGGCATTGCCGCGGCCAAGCTGCAGTCCACCGCCGACCGCTCCATCAAGATCGAACAGGTCAGCGGCATTCCTGCGTGGTCCGTACGTTAGAACTCTTGATGAAGCGGCACTGAAACTGGCACAATCGTTCTCGTGCGTGCAGGCTGACTCGGAGCAGCACGGCGTGGCGACGGCGGTGCCGGCGAAGCGCGGCGGGCGGCGCGATGGGCTGGTGTTCCTCCAGGAGGACCGGGAGCGGTTCGAGCTAGAGGACCTACTCCGGGCGTCGGCGGAGGTGCTCGGCAGCGGCAACTTCGGCGCGTCCTACAAGGCGACCCTGGTGGACGGGCAGTCCATGGTGGTGAAGCGGTTCAAGGAGATGAACGGCGTCGGGCGGCAGGACTTCAACGAACACATGCGCCGTCTCGGCCGTCTCGTCCACCCCAACCTCCTCCCCATCGTCGCCTACCTCTACAAGAAGGACGAGAAGCTGTTCGTCACGGAGCACATGGTCAACGGCAGCCTGGCTCACATCCTGCATGGCGGTAATGATAACTGATTATGTTTCAAGTGCTGATCGATGTGAATGTGGTGGACGTCTGATGAGTGCATGCAATGCAAATGCAGGAGCGAAGTCGAGCCTGCCGCGGCTGGACTGGCCGGCGCGGCTGAAGATCATCAAGGGGGTGGCGCGCGGGCTGGCGTACCTGTACGACGAGCTGCCGATGCTCACCGTGCCGCACGGGCACCTCAAGTCCTCCAACGTGCTCCTGGACGCCGAGCTGGAGCCCATCCTGAGCGACTACGCGCTGGTGCCCGTGGTGTCGCCGAGCCATGCGGCGCAGGTGATGGTGGCGTACAAGGCGCCGGAGTGCGCGGCGCAGGGGCGGGCGAGCAAGAAGAGCGACGTGTGGACGCTGGGCATCCTGGTGCTGGAGCTGCTGACGGGCCGGTTCCCGACCAACTACCTGCGGAAGGGGCGGGAGGGCACGACGGACCTGGCCGGGTGGGTGCACTCGGTGGTGCGGGAGGAGTGGACGGGCGAGGTGTTCGACAAGGACATGCACGACACCCGCAGCGCCGAGGGCGAGATGGTGAAGCTGCTCAAGGTCGGGCTCGGCTGCTGCGACACCGACGTGGCCGCGCGCTGGGACATCAAGGAGGCGCTGGCGCGCATCGAGGAGCTCCGGGAGCGCGACCCCGCCGACGACAGCAGCACCGCCTCGTCCTACCTCAGCGACGGCGCCGGCGGCGCCGCCGGCGCCGCGAGCGACCACCCGCACTCCCTCTCGACGTAACCTATAGCAAACATATGGAATTCTTGGGTCGGCTGGCTGGTTGCTCTGTCGGTGCATCCATGCCATGGCCCATTGGTATGTATACTTGTGACGGCTTGGGTGCGTGCGTGTAAGAATCGTTAGGGGAGATTGTTGAGGGAAATGGAGGGTGGTAACTGTGGCATGATGTCGTCGTCGTCGTCGTCGTTAGTCGCAGGGAGAGATTGTTCGTGACAGAATAAGGCCGTTTGATTTGTGTCAATTTTTCATCGTGTGACAATGATATTGTTGCAGGTTCAATGCGAACGTCGCCGTTGTCTGAATAAAGGAGTGTGAGGGAGCGCTGCGTAGGAAGAGGACGAATGTTCGGAATCTCTACTCCTAAACGAGGAGTTGATAGCTCCTTTCTCGGTTTATTTTCGTTTGGATTTTTTTGTTCGTTTTTTCATCTCGCCTCCCACCGTTTTTTTTCATTGGTTTATTTTCTCCTTCTCATTAAAAAACCAAATCCACCGTTAAAGCGAAAGATTTTGTTTAGTACTTTCTTTGTTAGGTGATGATTTGAATTAATCACATTAATTATAGGTAATTAAAAATTTGAAAAGCATACTATATATGTGACATCACCTTTCAAAAAACCAAATCCACCATTAAAGTGGAAGGTTTTGTTTTGTGCTTGCTTTGGCAGGTGATGATTCGATTTAATCACATTAATAATAGGTAATTAAGAATTCCAAAATCATACCATATACGTGAGATCACCTTTCGAGAAACCAAATCCACCATTAAAGCGGAAGATTTTGGTTTGTATTGCTTTGACAGGTGATGATTTGATTTAATCACATTAATAATAGGTAATTAAGAATTCCAAAATCATGCCATATATGTGACATCACCTTTCGAGAAAACAAATATAGGATTTTTCTTGATAACCTTTCAAAACAAAATCCGAGTTGTAGCCTGGTACACTGGTTTATTTTTGCCCTTTTTTCGACCCACCTTTCACCACTCCTTTTCACCGATTTATCTCTTTATAAATAACCACAAATAGAAAAAAACATTTTATCACTCCTTCTAGCCTTGATCTTTTCTTTAGGATTCCTAGGGACGCCGACGGATCCAACAGATTCTCACGAATCGTTGGGCACATTAAAATAAATGTGCTAACAAAACAAACATCTCTCAAATACCTCACTAATGTTTGATCTACAAGTACTCTCTCTAATGTGGTCTAAAAGTACTCCCTCTAATGGCATGTGCACTTAAGGCCATAAAAGTTATGTTTTGTAGGTCCAAACCCTTCAGCTGGCAATAGAGATTTGTAATGAAAAAGCAACAGCAGTAGAGATTTACATGTACATGCTAGTTGAGCACGTTGGACTTTGAAGGTGCAATACAATATGTGCATACATATACCTTTTAAATAAGATTGATTTTCGTTGTGTATACGGTGGATATACTAGACAACATGCATGTATAGCTTCTAAGTAGAAATATAGAACCGAGCTGATTGATTTAAAGACCAAAAGGTGGCAACAATTTCTACAGAAAGGGATCATTTAGAATTTAGGGGCTCCTCTACCCCGGCCGCCCAGCCGTGGTACATCCATGTGGCCGGGCACGCGTGTTTTGTCCTGATGCGCACGCACGCGTGTCACATGTATAATACTAGAAAGTTTACGTCGTAAGCAAAGGGAAAAGGGGAAGAAAGAGAGATGAACAAAACAGGTTAGCTGAGCAAGTGTACGTACGTGTCAGTTTCAAAAACATCACCGGTCAACTGATGAAAAGATGACAGCGTTCGGGTAAACATCGTTTGTATGCATGCATGCACAGAAAACACAAAATTACTAACATTGATCACCACATTAATTCAATACCTAAAAACGCAAAAAAATTCTAGGTGTGAGTAGTTAGTTGGGAACATCATCTGGATGACCTCCCACCACACCTTCATGTTGGTTCTTATTAAATGGTTTATTTTTCTCTTTATTTTTCACTTGCAAACCCGTACTTTTATTAACGTATAAAAGATCATGGATCCAACTTTCCTAACATATCCAAATTAACTAATTCTTTCCATCAGCATAATTTACTTTAGGAAAGAAATAAAAAAATAAAAAATAAAAAATAATGAATTTTAAGGAAACAAAATAACACATTTTGATTAAATCAATTTTCCCCTCACCTGCCGCGCCCTCCTCACAGCCTCTCCACGCGTCCCCGCAATGTTGACCCGTGCGCCATCGCCTCTCCCGACGCTCAGATTCAGGGCTCGCCGCAATGCCCGAGGCATCGACAGTGAGCCGTAGGGAGGAGGAGATGGTGGTGTACAAAGCATTACATGGAGGTGGAGGAGGGGACGGGCGCAACATCAACTACACGCCGAACGTGGAGGCATGGAGGACTACCGCCGGTGTGAGCACCATCCCATCAGCACCGGTGACTCATCCAAGCAGGTCACCTACATCGTCGTTGCCAATTCCTCATCTCCATGGCTAGGGTTTCTAATCAAGCCGCCACCATAGATGCACATCTACATGCGAATGACTCGTGTTCAACCATGGCTAGCGATCGCGGAAGCGACATGCGCCTGATCTACGACAACATTAAGGAACAGGCAGCGGTGATGCCCGACCACGTGCTCATCACACTCCACAAAAAGAGCCTGCTCGCAGATGCAGTCACTCGGGTGGAGCCTGTAGTGAGGCAGGTGGGCTATGTTCAGGAGTGGACTCGGCATGCTGGTGCGGAGATGTTCAGTAGCGGCCACCTACTGCCTGCATCGTGCCATTGGGCGTCGTCGATGGGTGACATGGACAGAGTCCTCTGACGCTGATGAGGTCGAGGTGTGCAGCGGTGGCAGGTACTCCGTTGACTGCTCACCTCATCACCGTGACGACGCCCCTGTCGCATTGCCGTGCCCCTGTACCAGGACAGCATAACTACTACTCCATGTTGGCTACTCGGGTCTGAGCTCATCGAGGGACACGGCGCCGACAAGGAAGCCGGAGCGGGTTTGAGGGTCGTTTCATTTGCGTTATGTATCCTTTATTTTTATCGGTGTAAAACCATTCACAGATTATCCTTTCTTTTTCAAAGATCATGAGGTTTTTGAGTGGACAAGATGACATGTTTAAACAATGGGGCAGACCCTTTGACCTGTGGGTTCTATTGTTAGACCATTATAAAGATAAGGAGGTTCCTTAACCTGCAGGAGCTCCGCCAATGGTAGCATGCTTTCCTTGACAATAGCATAGTACTGCACGCATGCAAGATGCAGCGAGCGAAATCGACGCAAAAGTGCATCCTGCAAGCAGCACCAAATCTGAAATTGTTGACCATTTTTTTCTTGCCCCGTCATCTTATAATGTTGGGATCCTAATGTATAACTGATCCAAACAAAAAGGTGCTCGTAGCAATTGCTCTGATCCATGTTGGTTATTTGATTAATGAATCTAATGATATTGATTTGGTATTGTGAATGTCAATACTTTGTCCTATAAGTTTGGACATATTAGAGATACTTTGATTTCAGACAAAACTTATATAAAGACTAAACAAGACCGAAGAGAATAATAACACAATGATCAAAGAGCTAAAATAAAGAGTATCATAATAGATCCATTTGTTAGCCCGTGGCAACGCACGGGCGTTCTCCTAGTAAAGGATAGTCTTTGTGCCTGTCTGAGTCGCGTCTGTTCTTTTAGATGTGTGAGTCGCATGTGGTATGTTTTTGTGAATTTTGTTTGGATCGATTTGTAGAAAAGGCCTACCAGGCCCAATATGACAGGCCCGATAAGCAGTTTTGTGTCAGCCTGGCCCAAACTAGTTTCACAGTTTTAACTTCTTCTCTTTTAAAGAAGTTTTTGAACTTTGACCAATCTAACATAAGTATTTTTGTTACACGTGGTGAAAGTTTGCTAGTGATGGTAACAAAAAGTCGGATTTGCATTATAGTTTCTAGACAAATTTGTTTTCCCGAATTTATCAGGAAAATGGATCGGAAAATTGGGTGTTTTCGAGAAACTCGCATCTCCACTACTATTGAAAAAGCAAACATGAATTCCCCCACGTCACACCACGAAATGTACAAGGAATAAACTTCACCCCATGATCAATCGGATGGCTTAGATTCAATGTTCTGCCATCAATTCATACCCACGTCCTACCCCACAGAGATACGCAACGACGACTTGGGAGTTGCGAGCGGCCGATTCATCTCTTAACCCCTCACCCTTCATGGGTTCAACATCTGGCAGCCTCTTTTGTTCGACACCCACAATGAGTGGCTGGTCCAGGAGGAAGCATCAATTTTAATCCCGAGATCATGTGAGCTCAGGTGAACAATAAAATGGAAAAATGGGGAAAAATCAAATATTTGGAGTTTTTTGTGTGTGAAACATTGACAAAAAGTTTGTTAGCTTGCAAAATTTCATCACCACACTATTAGAAAGCAAACCTTTCGTCCGCCTCGTTAGTCGCAGTTGGCTTTTGAACCGGCACTAATGTGATCATTAGTGCCGGTTCGTGACGGGCATCATTAGTGCCGGTTCGTTATGGACCTTTAGTCCCGGTTCGTGCCACGAACTGGCACTAAAGGTGTGGTGGCAGACTGGCGTCAGCCTGGGGCCCCACGGGAACCTTTAGTCCCGGTTGGTGGCTCCAACCGCGACTATAGGCTAACCTTTAGTCGCGGTTGGAGCCACCAACCGGGACTAAAGGTCCCCCTATATTGAAACCCTTCGGCGCCATCCCGAGCCGAGTCTTCTCTGTTCTTCCCCTTTCCTCTCCTCTCTGTTCTTCCTCTCTTCCTCGAGCTCATCCTCCATTTTTGCCAAAATTTATCAAGATTTGGAGGCATCCCATCCATCCAAGTGTTCACAAAGGTTAGCAACTTTGTCATTTCATCTCTCATTGCTAGATTAGCTCTTGCAATGCTCTATAAGTATAGTAATTTATGCGTTTTAGTTTGTATGTGGTAGTTTATTTGATTTATGCAATTTGAGCTCAAATTAAATTTTTTACTTTGCATTTGTAGGTGTGGTTTACTTAGTGCCTTCCCGTCCCCGTCCTAACCACCATCGATCGCCCGCACCGTCCCGTCGCCGGCACCACCTTGGTGGGCCTCTTGTTCTTATCATTTTTATTAAAAAAACATGTTTGTAAGATTTAGTTAGTTACTTATATAGTTTTCTTACCTATATGGTTGTTTGTTATACATAGTGGCATGGTTTTGAAATCTGTCCCGGTCGGCCCTCGTCCGGTTTATGATGGGGATGTGGTATATACTCTCTTTTATAACTCTTTGTTGCATTTCATGCTCATGACAATTATGCCAATCAAGTTGACATAGATGTTTTTATCTAGGAGGTATGTGAACCGGAGATTCCAACCGACATAGATATTCTTGTCAAGAAGTTAAATTTAGTTGAAAAAGAAAACGAGTATTTGAAAGAAAAATTGAAAAGAGTTGAAGAAGAGAAGATGAAACTGGAGTTGTATGTTGCCGATGTCGTTGATGATCACAAGATCAAGATGGGTGCAATGCGCTTGAAGATTAGAAAATTTAAAAGATATGCCATTGATAGTGAGACTTGGTATCACTATGTTGTTGGATCAATTGTTACCTTAGTTGCGATGTTGATCGCATTTGTTGTTGCATTTAAATGCTTTAGCTAGAGATTTTGTATGTTGTTTTATGAGAACAAGTGTGTATGAACTTTATGTACGAACTTGTATTAATTTGGTCTTTTCGGTGTTGTGTAATGAAGATGAGCCGGCAATCGATGTACGAGGACCGATGCTCTCCCCAGTTCATTAATGGCGTGCATACTTTTCTGGTTGCGGCTGAGGCAAACAAGCGGCCGGATGGTTTTATGTATTGTCCATGTGTTGGCTGTAAGAATAATCGAAATTACTCTAACTCAAGAACCATTCACGTCCACCTGTTTGAGTACAGTTTCATGTCCGGCTATAACTATTGGACCAAGCACAGAGAAAGAGGGGTCCTAATGGAAGAGAATGAAGAAGAAGAGGATGACGACAGCTATCCTGGCCATGGGTTCCATGAATACGATGGTACAACAATGGGGGAAGAAGCTGATGAGACGACAATGCGGGAAGGAGCTAAAGAAGGGGCATCAGATGAGCCTGCTGATGATCTTGGTTGGGCCATTGCCGATGCAAAGAGAAACTGCGCAAGTGAAAAGGAGAAGCTGAAGTTACAGCGCATGTTAGAGGATCACAAAAAAGGGTTGTACCCAAATTGCGAAGATGACAATAAAAAGCTGGGTACCACACTGGAATTGCTGCAATGGAAGGCAGAGAATAGTGTATCTGACAAGGCATTTCAAAAGTTGCTAATAATGTTACAGAAGAAGCTACCAAGGGACAACGAATTGCCAGAGAGTACATACGAAGCAAAGAAGACTGTCTGCCCTCTAGGATTAGAGGTCGAGAAGATACATGCATGCCCTAATGACTGCATCCTCTACCGCGGTGAGTACAAGGATTTGAATGCATGCCCGGTATGCTACGCATTGCGCTATAAGATCGGCTACGATGACCCTGGTGATGTTGAGGGCGAGCGCCCCGGGAAGAAGATTCCTGCCAAGTTGATGTGGTATGCTCCTATAATACCACGGTTGAAATGTTTGTTCCAAAACAAAGAGCATGCCAAGTTGATGCGATGGCACAATGAAGACCGTAAGAAATACGGGAAGTTGAGAGTGCCCGCTGACGGGTCGTAGTGGAGAAAAATCGAGAGAAAGTAGGACTTTGCAAAGGATGCAAGGAACGTATGGTTTGGTTTAAGTGCAGATGGCATTAATCCTTTTGGGGAGCAGAACAGCAATCATAGCACATGGCCTGTGACTCTATGTATCTATAACCTTCCTCCTTGGTTGTGCATGAAGCGAAAGTTCACTATGATGTCAGTGCTCATACAAGGCCCAAGCAACCCAGCAACGACATTGATGTGTACCTAAGGCCATTGGTTGAAGAACTTTAACAACTGTGGAATGGAAAAGGTGTACCTTCATGGACGCGAAAGATCAGGAGGAATTTGACCTACATGCGTAGCTGTTTGTAACCATCAATGATTGGCCTGCTCTTAGTAACCTTTCAGGACAAACAAACAAGGGATACCACGCATGCACGCACTGTTTAGATGATACCGACGGTACATATTTGGATAAATGTAAGAAGAATGTGTATCTAGGGCATCATCGATTTCTTCAGAGCAGGCATCCCGTAAGAAAGAAAGGCAAGCATTTCAAAGGTGAGGCAGATCGCCGGAAGAAGCCTCGCCATCGTACGGGTGATGAAATACTTGATATGGTCAAGGATTTAAAAGTAATCTTTGGCAAGGGTCCTGGTGCACAATTTGTTCCGAATGATGCTGACAAACGCGCACCCATGTGGAAGAAGAAATCTATATTTTGGGACCTACCGTATTGGAAAGACCTCGAGGTCCGCTCTTCAATCGATGTGATGCACGTGACGAATAATCTTTGCGTGAACCTGCTAGGCTTCTTGGGCGTGTATGGGAAGACAAAAGATACGCCGGAGGCACGGGAGGACCAGCAACGTATGCATGGAAAAGAAGACATGGATCCAAAGCAGTTTCACGGTCATGCCAGCTACGCTCTTACCAAAGAAGAGAAGGAAATCTTCTTCGAATGCCTTCTCAGTATGAAGGTCCCGTATGGCTTCTCGTCGAATATAAAGGGAATAATAAATATGGCAGAGAAAAAGTTCTAGAACCTAAAGTCTCATGACTGCCACGTGATTATGACACAACTGATTCCGGTTGCATTAAGGGGGCTTCTACCGAAAAACGTTCGATTAGCAATTGTGAATCTATGTGCATTCCTGAATGCAATCTCTCAGAAGGTAATCGATCTAGAAATCCTACCAAGGTTAGAGAATGATTTGGTGCAAGCACACTACACAGTTCTACAAAGTTCTGCCTTGGTGGGCCCGTATATCGAGCAATACAAGAATATTCTACGCTCCAAACACCCGAAGAAGTCTGACGACTGGATTACACATGAATAAACGGTGACTTTTGTCGGTTGGTTGTAGACACGTCTCGTGCATGACGACACTGTTGAAGCTGAACTGTACTTGCTGTCCAAGTTACCATCTTCGACTATATTGACTTTCAAAGGGTACAAGATAAATGGGAATACATTTTACACGATCACCCAAGATAAAAAGAGAGCCAACCAAAACAGTGGTGTCCGCTTTGATGCAGCAAACAACAATGGGCCAAAGGACACATACTATGGTTACATAGAGGAGATATCGAAACTTGACTATGGACTTGATTTGAAGGTCCCTTTGTTTAGGTGCAAATGGGTCAATCTGACAGGAGGCGGGGTAAAGGAAGACCCGCAGTACGGAATGACAACAGTGGATCTCAACAATCTTGGGTACGCAGATGAACCATTCGTCCTAGCCAATGATGTGGCGCAGGTTTTCTATGTGAAGGACATGTCTACCAAGCCGAGAAAAAGAAAAGATAAGGAAGCAAATACATCATGTGATGAGCCAAAGCGCCACATAGTTATTTTAGGGAAAAGGAACATCATGGGAGTGGAGGAGAAGACAGACATGTCACAAGTGTTGGAAATATGCCCTAGAGGCAATAATAAAATGGTTATTATTGTATTTCCTAGTTCATGATAATTGTCTATTGTTCATGCTATAATTGTGTTAACTGGAAACCGTAATACATGTGTGAATACATAGACCACAACATGTCCCTAGTGAGCCTCTAGTTGACTAGCTTGTTGATCAATAGATGGTCACCGGTTCATGACCATGGACATTGGATGTCGTTGATAATGAGATCACATCATTAGGAGAATGATGTGATGGACAAGACCCAATCCTAAGCATAGCAGAAGATCGTGTAGTTCGTTTGCTAAAGCTTTTCAATGTCAAGTATCGTTTCCTTAGATCATGAGATTGTGCAACTCCCGGATATCGTAGGAATGCTTTGGGTGTGCCAAACGTCACAACGTAATTGGGTGGCTATAAAGGTGCACTACGGGTATCTCCGAAAGTGTCTGTTGGGTTGGCACGAATCGAGACTGGGATTTGTCACTCCATGTGACGGAGAGGTATCTCTGGGCCCACTCGGTAAGACATCATCATAATGAGCTCAATGTGACTAAGGAGTTAGTCACGGGATGATGCATTACGGAACGAGTAAAGAGACTTGCCGGTAACGAGATTGAACAAGGTATAGAGATACCGACGATCGAATCTTGGGCAAGTATCATACCAATAGACAAAGGGAATTGTATACAGGATTGATTGAATCCCGACATCATGGTTCATCCGATGAGATCATCATGGAGCATGTGGGAGCCAACATGGGTATCCAGAGCCCGCTGTTGGTTATTGACCGGAGAGGTGTCTCGGTCATGTCTACGTGTCTCCCGAACCCATAGGGTCTACACACTTAAGGTTCGATGACGCTAGGGTTATAGAGAAATGGTATACGTGATTACCGAAGGTTTTTTGGAGTCCCGGATGAGATCCTGGACGTCACGAGGAGTTCCAGAATGGTCCGGCGGTAAAGATTGATATATAGGAAGTCCAGTTTTGGTCACCGGAAAGTTTTCGGGCTCATCGGTAGTGTACCGGGAGTGCCGGGAGGGTGCCGGAGGACCCCCGGGAGGGGTATGACGACCATAGGACTTTGTGGGCCCTTATAGGAGGTGTGCCAGCACTTATTGGGCTGGACAAGACCTTCTAGAAAGGCCCATGCGGCTGGAGATCAAGGGATAAGGCAAAAGGAGTTTGAAAGGAGGGAGATCCACCTCCCTTGTGGGAGGTGGACTCTTCCCTAGCTTCGGCCGAAGCTCTCCTCCTTGGAGGAGGGGCCAAGGCATCCCTCCCTCTCCCTCCTCCTATATATATGCAAGGGTTTGGGCTGATTTGAGGCACGACTTCTCTCTCTCTCTCTCGGCGCAGCCCTACCCTTCCTTTTCCTCGTTCTCCGTAGCGCTTGGCGAAGCCCTGCCAGAGTCCACGTAGCTCCACCGTCACCACGCCGTCGTGCTGCCGGAGCTCTCCCTCCACCTCTCCTTCCTCCTTGCTGGATCAAGGCGTAGGAGACGTCATCGGGCTGCACGTGTGTTGAACGCGGAGGCGCCGTTGTTCGGCGCTAAGATCGGAATCCATCGCGATCTGAATCGCTGCGAGTACGACTCCACCAATCGCGTTCTTGTAACGCTTCCGCTTAGCGATCTTCAAAGATATGAAGATGCAATCTCTCCCCTCTCGTTGCAGGTTTCTCCATAGATAGATCTTGGTGACACGTAGGAAAATTTTTGATTTACTACTACGTCTCCCAACAACAAGATTATGAAAAGTTTCATGAAATTGCTCCCTTCATAGTGAATGTTGACCCGAGCATCAAGTTAAACGATGAAGATTGCCCATGGTTACGACGCAAAGGAACACACGCAAAGAAAAGTTTTACACCCAAAGATCCCACTCTGGGATGTGACCGGCTTCTCTAGTTAGTTTTCGGACTTATATATATATATAGAAAGTCCCACTTCGGACAAACCGAAGGGAATCTTTGTAATAGTAATGTACTTATGTGTTTTGTGTGTTCAGTATGCACCATTCGAATGGAGGCCATCAATTTTCAACCCTTTCCGACTTCATTTGCTATTTTCCATGCGTTTACTGATTATTATTTTGAGCTAAATGGCCCTGAAATTGATAAGCACTACAAATGAACTCTGAAAAGGTTGAAAGTTGACATGGTATCATCATTTTACCCACATAGCATGTGCTAAAAAGTTAAGAGGGTTACGGCAAAAACTAGATGCACTTCATGTACAAAATAGACAATCTCTTTCGAAGTATCATGGTTTGAGACGAAAGCTCGCCTGTTACAAAGGCATTCATTTTTTTAACTTATTTCAACTCCAGACTTTTTATACGTTCGGTATGGACCATTCGAATGGAGGCCATCAATTTTTAACCCTTTCTGACTTCATTTGCTATTTTCCATGCATTTATTGGTTTTTTTTGAGCTAAATGACCCTGAAATTGATAAGCACTACAAATGAACTCTGAAAAGGTTGAAACTTGGCACGGTATCATCATTTCACCTACATAGCATGTGCTAAAAAGTTGAGAGGGTTACGGCAAAAACTGGATGCACTTCGTGTACAAAATGAACAATCTCTTTCGAAGTGTCGGGGTTTAAGACGAAAACTCACCTCTTACAAAGGCGTTTCATTTTTTAACTTATTTCAACTCCAGTCTTTTTATGCGTTCAATATGGACCATTCGAATGGGGCCCATCAATTTTCAACCCGTTCCGACTTCATTTGCTATTTTCCATGCATTTACTGATTTTTTTAGCTAAATGGCCCTGAAATTGATAAGCACTACAAATGAACTCTGAAAAGGTTGAAAGTTGGCATGGTATCATCATTTCACCCATATAGCATGTGCTAAAAAGTTGAGAGGGTCACGGCAAAAACTGGATGCACTTCGTGTACAAAATAGACAATCTCTTTCGAAGTATCATGGTTTCAGACGAAAACTCGCCTGTTACAAAGGCATTTCATTTTCTTAACTTATTTCAACTCCAGACTTTTTGTGCGTTCAGTATGGACCATTTGAATGGAGGCCATCAATTTTCAACCATTTCCGACTTCATTTGCTATTTTCCATGCATTTACTGGGTTTTTTTAAGCTAAATGACACTGAAATTGATAAGCACTGCAAATGAACTCTCAAAAGGTTAAAAGTTGGCATGGTATCATCATTTCACCCACATAGCATGTGCTAAAAAGTTGAGAGGGTTACGGCAAAAACTGAATGCACTTCGTGTATAAAATAGACAATCTTTTTCGAAGTATGAGGATTTCAGACGAAAACTCACGTGTTACAAAGGTATTTCATTTTTTTAACTTATTTCAACTCCAGACTTTTTGTGCGTTCAGTATGCACCATTCGAAGGGTGGCCATCAATTTTCAACCATTTCCGACTTCATTTGCTATTTTCAGATATATAAATGTTTATTAGATGAATTTTAGATATATAAATGTTAATTAGATGAATTTTGAATTTTTTTATATAATGTTGTTTTTCTATAATTAGTGTTCAATTAATGTATATGTTTAATTAGTATATATACTTAATTAATTTTTTTGCTTAATTGGAAGTATATAATGTTCCTAACCTATTAAAATGTTGCTTAGAAGTATATAATGTTGCTTAATTAGATTTTTTATTGAGAATGGAATATTATTAGGGTAGTTATAACCTAAGAATTTTTACATTTTGATCCAATATATGTATAGAAAAAAGTTGATGAATTTTGACATTTGATCCAATGTATAACAATTAGTATTTGCAAATGTTGCAAATTTTAATATTGCTTTTTTTATGTCATTGCTCGATATATGGAACAGGTTGACTTTTACGTGTGTTTCGGCTCCTTGTGTGTCTTTCAGTGAGGAAGAGTGTCCACCATATATATATGAGAGCGAAAGAATCTCGACTGTTGTCGTGAGGGTCGCTTCTCCTTCGTTCCAGTGTGCTAGACATTTTGGTGTAATGCACTCTAGGACGAATGGAGGAGCCACCATCACCGACGATCGCAATATCAGAATGAGTGTCAACCATATACGTGAGATGGAAGTTTAGAAAGGAAAGACTCGACAGACCTAAAGTCAACCTGTTGCATGGATATTGAGTAATAGTGATCTGTGTGTTGATCAGTTTTCTCGTAGTTTCCTTCGATCGATTTTAAATGTTTCAACTATGAACATAGGAAATGTCTAACGACGAAGGGGAATTCGCTATGTGCGAATACTGCGAAGACGAGCGCGGTCTGTGTGAAAAACCTTTCCTAGTTGATGGTTGGCGCTTCAGCATCATACTGGATGAGACTTTCGAAGTGGATACAGTAAGTCACAACGACAAGTCTTTTTTCGTAATTAAGCATGACTTCTGCTTCTTTTGCTTCAACTTATAATTTTAATTTTTTACTATTCTACTAGCATATCCCCTGCCATGCAAGAAATTATGTCTTCGATAAGATTGGTTTCAATACTAAAAAAAGTATGGAGGTAAATATAGTTCATTTGAGGACCGAACATGGTTATAGTTTTACCGTAAAATTATACAATGCAGACACCTACTGCTATTTTGAATGCAAAAGTTGGAAAGCACTATGCAAGGCTTATGCATTTGAGCCTAATATGCTTATCACATTTGATATTCGTCTGGAAGATGAATTGAAGATAATATCGACATCTGGGTCGATGTGCACACGTCTCCAGTTCTACCATTATGTGAGTTTCTCAACCATATTTATTAAGTAATTTATATTGTTTACTTAAAAATAGTTGACAACTTATTTGCATTGACAGCTTATTTTCATTCTTCAAAAAATGTATGGAAGATGGTAGACAGAACTTAGTACTACAATCATGAAGCAGAATTAGCTTATAAGGAGAAAGATCATCTTATCGCATTTCTTAATCATCTTGAGAATTACAATAGCTATTATCAAACTCCTCCACATCGTGGTCAATACGTGCTACTAGTGCATGTGGTGAACTACGATAACATCCATGGAGATTGCATGGTAAGAATTTTCTACTATTACGACATCCGTGCATCTTTTGCATAAATTCTTCTAAAACTAAACTACATTGCTAACTACAAAGTTATTACTATATTTTTCAATAGAAAATCCCGAAGGATTATGTGCCTCATCTGATGTTTCCGAGAGGTCGTGTTGTTGTTATGAGCTTAGGTCCACCACGGCCAGGTTAGCCTACGCATCACTCATGTCCATATCGGATTTCTAAAACCGATGAAGACATGACAATCAAAGATTGGAAAAAATGTATGGTCAATCGTAGAGAGCTACTTGGAAGCAACATTATGCGTAGGCCAAGAATTAGAGACAGAATGATCTCCATTCTCCATGATGAAGAGTCAGGGTTTATCTTGTTTTATGATATTGTACCTAAGAGAGGGTAGAGTAGGTCCTATGAGAGAGGACTAGGTCCTAGTTACAATGTGTTATTATGTGCTACAATGTGTTAGAGTTGATGATGATGAGGAGGAGGAGGAGGAGGAGTTTTGATTATGACTAGTGACCAACTTGTTATATGATGTCTCATAGACGAAAATGATGCTTAAATAGTGTTGGTGCTAATGATTATGATGATTATTAGCTATAGTGTTGTTGGTGATGATATGATGCAAGAGTTTTTATATTAATATGATGATGATGTTGATCATGATTATCATGATGATTTGTTATATCATTGGGGGAAGGAAAGCGGATTAATTAGATTCATGTGGATGGATCAAAAGTGACCAAAAGTTGAATTAGTAGGATCGTCGTCCTACTAATTCAATTTTTTATCACTTTTTATTCATTTGGATGAATAAAATCCATGTTTCTTCCTCACAATGATATAATAATTCATCATAAACATAATGATATAACAACCTCTTAATTGGTACTGTATCAAAATTTGTATAACGACGTATAACCATAATTAATTCATAAACCCCTAAAGAATTAAAAGGAAAAATAAAATAAAACTAAAAAAACTAAATACTTTTAGTCCCGGTTGGTGTTACCAACCGGGACTAAAGGTCCCCTCAGCCCACGGCGCCGGCGGATGCCACGTGGAGGGCCTTTGGTGTCGGGCCGTGTTGAACCGACACTAAAAGGGGTAGGCTTTAGTCCCCATCCTTTAGTGCCGGTTCGAGAACCGACACTAAAGGCCCTTACAAACCGCGACTATATGCCTGTTCTGCACTAGTGCCATACGATATTCTGAAAAATGTGGCAAAGAAAACAAAATCGATACTTCAAGATGTTTTTGTCAAACGAATTTTAGAGCGTCGTTTTTCTGCCACATTTTCCACTAGTGTCATTTCACGATGAAATTTACAAGCTATTAAAACATTTGTCAATGTTTCACAGAAAAATAATTCGATTTTTTTAAAATTTATTTCCTATTTTTGTGACTTTAGTGTTCATCTGAGCTCACCTGAGCTCCGGATTGGAAGAACACTTTTGGATCCAGGAAATCAACCCCGGTTGATTGATACTACCAGAAGATACGCAGGTACGCAAAAAGTAGACAAACACTACTGGGAAAAGCGTATAGATGGGCTCAATTAGTGGTCGGCATAGACAACAACATGCCACTCTTATTCTAGAGAAGTATAGCAATGACGGATAGAAATTAGCACCCGCCATTGCTCATCCAACTGCAGTGGTGGCCCAAAGATATATGTCACGCCATTCAACAACTTTTCCAAATTTGCTCGCAGGCTAAAAGCAGCAGTGGCAGGCAAAAAGTGAGATCTGACCACGAGGGCAACGGTGCCAGTTTCCTGTAGTTAAAAAAAAAGAATTTTCGGCTTGAAAAATTCTAAAATTTTGTGTACATGCACGTATAGTAATGCAGTATAACGTGTCAAAATTTCATCAATATACGTCCTTGCATGTGAAAGATATAAAAAAGACAAAATACATGCAGATTTTGGGCTTGTTTTTTGTTGATTTCGGACCAGTTTTTTGTCTTTTTTGTGCAGGGTGCAATACAACATGTTATTGAACAAAATTTCACAGATACTCAGGCCATATACATACGTATTCATGTAAAAAAATCAAAAAAAAAAATCTTTTAGGCACTTATTTTGTGGTGGTCAAGAAAAAGAGGGCAGCTGCCCCCGTGCACCAAAAGTCCGCTTTACAGTGGCAGGCAGGTAGTTTGGGCACGGGTTTGTCTTTCACCAATAGCGGGCGAAAAATATGCCTGCCACAACATTATTTCGGCACCTCGCGCCCAAATGTTTCAAAGTTTCAAAAGGTTAGCTATTGTGGGCCTTGTGGGAAACCCGCCACAGATGCCTTCTGTCAGAAATATACTTAAAAAATCCCATTCAATGAACCTATGATACTCTCAAATTTGGTCCTGGGGCTTTGTATGTTGTGTATTAATCATCAGAAAAGTTTCAAGTCCAAAAGATTTGAAAAAATAGTGTTGAGTGAGAAAGATGGCGGTTTACGTACGGAACACTTACACTTCGTTTGAGATTGTTCGATTTGTAGATAAGGTATCAAAATTTCACCGTAACACTCTCAATATTTCACACACCCTACAAAGGTGCAATGAATACGTCATGCCAAGTCTCAACCTTTTTGAAGCTCATTTGCATGCTATTTCCTACTAAAAATCGTTTCCTTTTTAGGTCGCCAGAAAATAAGTTAATGCATCAAAAATACAGACCAACTCAAAAAGTGACCAAATATGATCATCGGACTTTGTATGTTGCGTATTAATCATAGAAAAAGTTTGATGTCTAAAAGATTTAAAAAGTGGAGTTGTGCTTTTACTTTTTAGTGGCCGAAAATTCAGTTAATGCTTAAAAATAGCAAACCAACTTAAAAAAAAGGCCAAACTTAAGCATTTTACTTACAGTCATGTGTATTAATCATGTGAAAAAACTGCGGTTGAAATAACCCTACATGGGTCAACATAACGCTTACCGAAAAATGGAAGAACTTTACATTGACGGGAACAAGTATTTTTCCGCCACTATACTTAATCATGTAGTGGTGGGCGATACGAGGTGCCCGCCAGTGCTAAATCTGTATATGCCACTTTATCCATCCTAGCAATGGCGGCGCCAGGATGCGGCCACGCCCCCGGCCGCCCCACGCAGCCTTTGTACACTTTGTACACTGTAGCTATAATGTTTGGTACAGTATACAAAGGGAGCTGCTCTCACGCCCCAGTCTCTCTCTCTCTCGTGCGCAATTAGCATTTTAGAGTAGTTATATTTCACTAGCTAGAATTTCCATTTTGAATTGTTAATTTTAGAATTTTACAATGACTTGTAAATTTTATAATCTTATAATGACTTGTTACTTAGAATTAGAATGATTCAGTAGAGTAGCAATATGACTTGTTAATTTCGGAATTTTAAAATGATTCAGTAGAGTAGGAACATGACTTGTTAATTTTAGAATGAACATGCATTTGCCTTTAATTTTTTTAAATGGAATCGTATAATAAGTGCAATGTTGGGCGAAACGTTCATTGATTTCCATTTCGCCACATTTCTGACGCTTAATATGTCCAATATAAGGCAAAGGTCATGCCAGATTTTTACGGAGATCTTCAAATTTATATAGATTCATATTGTGATTCATATTAACTAAAGTATGTGACTCATACGAAGTGATAATATTTTGGCCAGAAGCTGATTGAATTCCGTCCCACCAAATTTCTTGTATCCATAATTAAGCAAAGGTCATGCCAGTTTTTCCCCTTGATTTTTGAATTTGTATATTTGCATGTTTAGGAAACTATATTTGTTGAAAATGACGTGGAACGGCAGGTACCATGGTGTTTTCTACAGGACTTGGGCTAGTGGGGGAGGGGGGGGGGGAAGCAATGTCCCGTTCGACGTCGTCGAGAAGGGGGCACGCACCGAAGGCCGAGCTCAACTTTTTCAGTGATGCCTGGCGCGCGAGCCAGCTCCGATAGTCATTGCTTCGCTGAAGCGAAGTGAGCGAATGAGGCGGCACGGGCTGCCCACTTCGTGGAAGCATCTAGTTTAGGGAACCTTCTAGTAGGTTCCCTGAACAAGGATTTTTTTATTTTGCCGATTTTTTTTATTTTTTTTCTATTCCATTTTCTTTCATTTGATCATTTTATGTTTTTTTATACTTTGTTTTTAAGAAAACAAATTCGAAATCCCAAATTATGTTCGTGATTTCAAATTTGTTTCACGGTTTACAAACTGTGTTCACAGTTTAAAATTGTTTAGCGCATATCATATTATGTTCAATGCATATTTCAACGTTTGTTCAGCGTATACCCCCAAAAAATTCAATGTGTAGTTTAATTTTTTTCAGCATATATTACAAAAATATTTTAAATTTGTTCATCATATATCACCAAAAAAATTCAATGTGTAGTTTAAATTTGTTCAGAATATATCACAAAAAAGTTCATTGTGTAGATAAAAATTGTGCAGCTTATGTATTACAAAAAATTCAATGTATATTTGAAAATTGTTCATCGTATAAATAAAGTTCAATAAATATTTTGTTTTACAATTCTTTTTCATGTTTTCAATAATTGTTCACGATTTTAAAAAATCACATTTCAAAAGTTTATTCAGAATAACATCATTCAGTTTTTTAAAGAAGATTAAAAAATGAATATGTCGGTGTATGTAGTATTTTAATTTTAGCGGTGCAATTTAGACAAACTCAATCGCTATCTGCAGTGGCAGGCGACACGTCTACCCGGCGGTGGGTCATGGGATCGAATCCATCCATCGCTCTATTATTTTCTAAGATTTTCGAGGACGAGGAGGAGGAGTAACTCAAGGCCGATGCGCAAATCAGAGCCCGACAAAGGCAAAGTATGCCTTATGACTTCATGACATGCTTCCCCTGGCCTCATAAACCCTTTGTTAAACTATAAGGTCTCTTGCGAGCTTTTAGACTAGGGGTGAGAGCCATTGTAATGTAAGTTCACTGCCAAGTTGCTCCAGGACTCGGCGTTTCATGCTTCAAGTAAGCGAGAAGCCATCATCTAGGCAACACATGTTTGCTACTTCTATCCTTTTGATGAAGGGGTGCCGAATGTTCGGATCCATCCTCGCAGCTACTGACGCATCCACCTTGCCAAGCCTCTCTGCCATTAACGCCACCACCACGCCAGACAACGTCATCCTCCTGCGCGAGTCCATCGCCATATATTGAACGCCAAGCCTCCACTGCTCCATGCCGCTGAGATCCAACGCCATGAATATATAGGATACAACACCGTTCCACCAAAGAAGCCATTCACTGGTCCCTCGAGCCCGAGTACACCTCCAAGAATGACGCCCCCAAGAGGGGGAGATGACACAATAGTGTTGCCGTCCTCCGATCCGTTGATCTAGGGTTTTCCCCAGCGGTATTGGGTGGAATTGGGAGCTTCACCCGGATGATGCCTTCATGAAGGAAACGACGATAAAGGCGCCGTCATCACCGGCTCTGGCCACAAACCAAAGGCCAGGTTTTCACCCAGATCCGTCCCATAGAAATCCACCCGACAACTTGTGCACCATCCCGACCGCCTTCAAAGCCCTAGATCTAGCCACCTAGATCCGGCGACCATCCACGACAGCATTGCCAGCGTAGGAGCCCTGGCATACTGGCTACTGCTTGAGTGTGCCACCACTGGAGCCTGGGAGGAGAGCTCCCACCCTACCTAGCCAAACCGCGAGAGCCGTCGAGATGGATCCCCGCGCTCATCACCGTCTCTGATCCGAACGAGTCTGTAGAAAAAACCACTAGATCATCGACACACATCCGCCTTGGACAGGGACTGCACCACGCCATGCCGTCGCGGGAAGCCCGAGCTTCACATGCCTCCACCTTCCAAGGCCGCCGCCCCAGGATCCAGGCCAAACGTTGCTGCTACCACCGGCCAAGTTCCGCCGCCGCCGCCGACCACCGCAACCAAGGTCGTCGTGTCCTGGCGAACGCGCCAAATGGCCAGCCCCATCCGATCTTCCACGAAGCCCTGCAACTCCGCCGCCTCCACCCAGTACCATGCCGCTACCTTGTGTCGTGGCCGAAGGCGATCCACCGCGCCGCCGCGACGCAGATCGGCAAGAAGCTCCCCGACGCCATCGGGTGACCCTCCTCACCCGATCTGACGCAGGAGGGAAGAGATCCTCCGCCGCCACCGTCAGCCGCCCGAGGCTTTGCCCGGAGGCTTCCTCCGGTGGCGACGGAGGGGAGGATGGGGATGGGGATGGAGGCGCCCGCGGCGCGGTCTAGGGTTTCCACCCGAGCCGCCCTAGAGGGGGCGATGCGGGGTAAGTCCAAAATCCTCACACATAGTATGGTTCATAATTATGTAGGAGCCGCCATGATTCAAGTGGTTTGCTTCCCAATACTTTAATAGCACCATACCACACGGTAGCAGCACCGGAGACGCGACTATTTGGAAAGGGTTCAAATCTTGCATTCTTTTGGTCATGGTCAATGGCGGAGCTACAATAAAAAACTAGGACGGGCCACGTTAGCCATTCACTTATACATGAACATTGTTTTGTTCACTAACCACAATTTTAGTCAAGAGTTTGTTGTCAGCTGGGCAGGCCATGACATAGTTTAGCCCCAACTAAGCTCCACAAGTGGTCATGGCCTCCTCTCGTCGTATTCTGGTCAATGGCGGGTTAGTTTCGTTCTGGCAAGACTAGTGGCTTGATGAGGATCATCTGATGCACATGTTACTAATGCCAAAGATCAACATTGCTCGGTTCCATCCCAGTTCTCTCTCGATGCTTGGGATGTTTAGTTGTATGCAAGTCTCACGCGCATGGCTGCTTGCAAATGCACATCCAAGGCCTAACAACGGTGACAAGAACATCTCCTCGGTTTGTAGGCAAGGCATCAACACAATATATTTCTAGAAGCTCTTAACTTT
Organism: Hordeum marinum; assembly: GCA_022496015.1. Classification (NCBI taxonomy): domain Eukaryota; kingdom Viridiplantae; phylum Streptophyta; class Magnoliopsida; order Poales; family Poaceae; genus Hordeum; species Hordeum marinum. Next base: position 506,001,629 of record CM039678.1, on the reverse strand, counting down.
TAGAGGTGTAAGATGTGCTTGTGAGCAATGAGTTTGGGATACTATTATACCCTTGAAGCATAAGATCTTCCTTTGGCCATCTTTTTGCGGTCGACTGAACACAAGAGACAATATGGTTAAGAAATAGTGGTCTTCAGTTTCTAATCATGCCAACTGCGATGTTTGTCCAACCATTGAAACTATTAGTCACATGATTCTCAGATGCTTGTCTGCACACTCACTTTGGGAGAATCTCAATTTGTTATCTGTGGCTTGCATGTGTACTGATTTGATGTACTTTATGTTGGAAATATGCCCTAAAGACAATAAATAAAATATTTATTATTATATATTTCCTTATTCATGATAATCGTTTATTATCCATGCTATAATTGTATTGATTGGAAACACATTACATGTGTGGGTAAATAGACAACACTTTATCCCTAGTATGCCTCTAGTGAACTAGCTCGTTGATCAAAGATGGTCAAGGTTTCCTAGCCATTGACATGTGATGTCATTTAATAACGGGATCACATCATTAGGAGAATGATGTGATGGACAAGACCCAAACTACAAACGTAGCATATGATCGTGTCAGTTTATTGCTACTGTTTTCTGCATGTCAAGTATATGTTCCTATGACCATGAGATCATGCAACTCACGGACATCGGAGGAGTGCCTTGTGTGTATCAAACGTCGCAACATAACTAGGTGACTATAAAGGTGCTCTACAGGTATCTCCGAGGGTGTCTGTTGAGTTGGCATGGATCAAGACTGTGATTTGTTACTGCGTGTGACGAAGAGGTATCTCAGGGCCCACTTGGTAATACAACATCACAATAAGCCTTGCAAGCAATATGACTAAGTGTTAGTCACGGGATCTTGTATTACGGAACGAGTAAAGAGACTTTCCGGTAACGAGGTTGAACTAGGTATGGAGATACCGACGATCGAATCTCGGGCAAGTAACATACCGAAGAACAAAGGGAACATCATACGGGATTAACTGAATCCTTGACATAGAGGTTCGATCGATAAAGATCTTCGTAGAATATGTAGGAACCAATATGGGCATCTAGGTCCCGCCATTGGTTATTAGCCGTAGAGGTGTCTCCGTCATGTCTACATAGTTCTCGAACCCGCAGGGTGTGCACACTTAAGGTTCGGTAACGTTTCGGTAGTATAGAGTTATGTATGGTGGTGACCGAAGGTTGTTCGGAGTCCCGGATGAGATCCCAAACATCACGAGGAGCTTCGGAATGGTCTGGAGGTAAAGATTGATATATAGGAAGTCCTGTTTTGGTCGCCGGAAAAGTTTCGGGCTAATCGGTAATGTACCGGGAGTGCCGGTAGTGTACCGGGAGACCACCGGGAGGGGTATTTCGACCCAAGAGGCTTCATGGGCTGTGGGAGAGTAATTACCAGCCCTTAGTGGGCTGGTGGAAGTCCCACACAAAGCCCATGCGGCTAGGGAGAAAAAACCCAAAGAGAAAAGGTGGAAAAAGGCAAAAATAGGGTGAATCCTAGTCCTACTAGGATTGGAGGTGGATTCCACCTCTCCCACCTGGTTCGGCCGACCCTCCTCCTCTTTTCCTCTTATATATACTGGAGGTTTTAGGGGTTTTGCACAGAATTTTCAGCCACGTGCTGCCCGTTCTTCTAGTGCATAGTTTCTCCTCTAGATCGGATTTCTACAGTGCTTAGGCAAAGCCCTGCCGGAATAGCTCCACCACCATCGCCGGAGCACCGTCACGCTGCCGGAGAACTCTTCTTCCTCTCTCCTCCTTCTTGCTAGATCAAGACGGCGGAGATCATCATCAAGCTATACGTGTGCTGAACGCGGAGTTGGGAATTGCCCTTCCGCCAGAGGCGATCACTGACAGAGTTCTTCAATCACTGCCACCTAGTTACAAGAGCTTTGTGATGGACTATAACATGCACGGGATGAACAAGTCAGTCGCCGAGCTATCTGCGATGCTAAAAGTCACCGAGTCTGAAATCCAGAAAGAACATCAAGTGTTGATGGTCAATAGAACCACTAGTTTCAAGAAAAATGGCAAGGGCAAGGGCAAGGGCAAGAAGGGTATAACCAAGAAGGATGGCAAAGCAGTTGCTACTCCTATAAAGAAGCCTAAGCATGGACCTAAGCCAGAAACTAAGTGCTTTCATTGCAAGGGAACTGGTCATTGGAAGCGGAACTGCCCCAAGTACCTGGCTGACAAGAAGGTGGCCAACGACAAACAAGGTATATATGATATACATGTTATTTATGTGTAACTTACTAGCTCTCGTAGTAGTGCCTGGGTATTTGATACCGGTTCGGTTGCTCACATTTGCAACTCAAAGCAGGAACTACGAAATAAACGAAGACTGGCAAAGGACGAAGTGACGATGCGCGTGGGAAATGGTTCCAAGGTTGATATGATCGTCGTCGGCACGCTCTCTCTTCGATTACCATCGGGATTAGTGATGAACCTGAATAATTGTTATTTACTGCCTGCGTTAAGCATGAACATTATATATGAATCTTGTTTATTGCGAGACGGTTACTCATTTAAATTAGAGAATAAAGGTTGTTCTATTTATATGAGTAATATCTTTTATGGTCATGCACCCAATGTTAGGGGTTTATTCATATTGAATCTTGATAGTGATGACACACTTGTGCATAACATTGATGCCAAAAGATGTAGAGTTGATAATGATAGTACCACTTTCTTGTGGCACTACCGTTTAGGTCATATTGGTGTAAAACTCATGAGGAAGCTCCATGCTGATGGACTTTTGGAGTCACTTGATTTTGAATCACTTGACACATGTGAACCATGCCTCATGGGCAAGATGACTAAAACGTCGTTTTATGGAACAATGGAACGGGCAAGTGACTTATTGGAAATCATATATACTGATGTGTGCGGTCCAATGAATGTTACAGCACGTGGTGGATATCGTTATTTTCTCACCTTCACTGATGACTTAAGTAGATATGGGTATATTTACTTAATGAAACACAAGTCTAAAACGTTTGAAAAGTTCAAGCAATTTCAGAGTGAAGTTGAGAATCATCATAACAAGAAGATTAAGTTTCTGCGATCTGATCGAGGAGGTGAATATCTGAGTTATGAGTTTGGCAGTCACTTCAAACAGTGTGGAACTATTTCACAGTTGACACCGCCCGGAACACCACAGCGTAATGGTGTGTCCGAACGTCGTAATCGAACCTTATTAGATATGGTGTGTTCTATGATGTCTCTTGCTGATTTGCCACTATCGTTTTGGGGTTATGCATTAGAGACAGTTGCATTCACTTTAAATAGGGCACCATCGAAATCCGTTGAGACGACGCCATATGAACTGTGGTTTGGCAAGAGGCCAAAGTTGTCGTTTCTTAAAGTTTGGGGATGTGATGCTTATGTCAAAAAGCTTCAGCCTGAAAAGCTGGAACCCAAAGCGGAGAAATGCGTCTTCATAGGATACCCGAAAGAGACAGTCGGGTATACCTTCTATCTCAGATCCGAAGGCAAAGTGTTTGTCGCTAAGAACGGAACATTTCTTGAGAAAGAGTTTCTCTCGAAAGAATTGAGTGGGAGTAAAATAGAGATCGATGAGGTTATTGAACCTTTACTTCAACCACAAAGTAGCGCAGCGCAGAAAGTTGTTTCTATGGAACCTACGATGGTAGAAGAGGAAGTTAATGATGATGATCACGAAGCTTCGGATCAAGCTACTATTGAACCTCGTAGGTCGACAAGGCCGTGTACTACTCCAGAGTGGTACGGCAACCCTGTCTTGGAGGTCATGTTGTTGGACAACAATGAACCTACGAGCTATGGAGGAGCAGTGATGGGCCCGGATTCCGAGAAATGGTTAGAGGCCATGAAATCCGAGATGGCATCTGTTGGGAGACGTAGTAGTAAATCAAAAAAAATCCTACGTATCACCAAGATCTATCTATGGAGAAACCAGCAACGAGTGGGGAGAGATTGCATCTTCATACCTTTGTAGATTGCTAAGCGGAAGCGTTACAAGAACGCGGTTGGTGGAGTCGTACTCGCAGCGATTCAGATCGCGGTGGATTCTGATCTCAGCGCCGAACAACGGCGTCTCCGCGTTCAACACACGTGCAGCCCGATGAAGTCTCCTATGCCTTGATCTAGCAAGGAGGAAGGAGAGGTTGAGGGAGAGCTCCGGCAGCACGACGGCGTGGTGACGGTGGAGCTACGTGAACTCCGGCAGGGCTTCGCCAAGCGCTACAGAGAACGAGGAAGAGGAAGGGTAGGGCTGCGCCGTGAGAGAGAGAAGTCGTGTCTCAAATCAGCCCAAACCCTTGGGTATATATAGGAGGAGGGAGAGGGAGGGCTGCCTTGGCCCCTCCTCCAAGGAGGAGAGGTTCGGCCAAACTAGGGGGAGAGTCCACCTCCCACAAGGGAGGTGGATCTCTTCCTTTTAAATCTTTTCAGCCCTATCCTTTTATCTCCAGCCGCATGGGCCTTTCTAGAAGGTCTTGGCCAGCCCAAAAAGGGCTAGCACACCTCCTCTAAGGGCCCACGAAGTCCTTTGGTCGTAACACCCCTCCCGGGGGTCCTCCGGCACCCTCCCGGCACTCCCGGTACACTACCGATGAGCCCGAAAACTTTCCGGTGACCAAAACTAGACTTCCTATATATCAATATTTACCTCCGGACCATTCCGGAGATCCTAATGATGTCCGGGATCTCATCCGAGACTCCGAACAACCTTCGGTAACCACGTACAACATTTCCCTATAACCCTAGCGTCATCGAACCTTAAGTGTGTAGACCCTACGGGTTCGGGAGACATGTAGACATGACCGAGACACCTCTCCGGTCAATAACCAACAGCGGGATATGGATACCCATGTTGTCTCCCACATGCTCCACGATGATCTCATCGGATGAACCACGATGTCGGGGATTCAATCAATCCTGTATACAATTCCCTTTGTCTATCGGTATGATACTTGCCCGAGATTCAATCGTCGGTATCTCTATACCTTGTTCAATCTCTTTACCGGCAAGTCTCTTTACTCGTTCCGTAACACATCATCCCGTGGCTAACTCCTTAGTCACATTGAGCTCATTATGATGATGTCTTACCGAGTGGGCCCAGAGATACCTCTCCGTCACACGGAGTGACACATCCCAGTCTCGATTCGTGTCAATCCAACAGACACTTTCGGAGATACCAGTAGTGCACCTTTATAGCCACCTAGTTACATTGTGACGTTTGGCACACCCAAAGCATTCCTACGGTATCCGGGAGTTGCACAATCTCATGGTCTAAGGAAACGATAATTGACATTGAAAAGCTTTAGCAAACGAACTACACGATCTTGTGCTATGCTTAGGATTGGATCTTGTCCATCACATCATTCTCCCAATGATGTGATCCCGTTATCAACGACATCCAATGTCCATGGCCATGAAACCGTGACCATCTATTGATCAACGAGCTAGCCAACTAGAGGCTTACTAGGGACATGTTATGGTCTATGTATTCACACATGTATTACGGATTCCGGTTAACACAATTATAGCATGAACAATAGACAATTATCATGAACAAGGAAATACAATAATAACCATTTTATTATTGCCTCTAGGGCATATTTCCAACAGTCTTCCACTTGCACTAGAGTCAATAATCTAGTTACATTGTGATGAATCGTACAACTATAGCATTCTGGGGTTGATCATGTTTTGCTCATGATAGAGGTTTACGGATCTGCGACATTCAGATCTGTATGCACTTTACAAATGTCTATATCTCCCTCCTGAATGTAATCACGGATGGAGTTGAAGCGGCGCTTGATGTGTCTTGTCTTCTTGTGAAACCTGGGCTCCTTCGCAAGGGCAATAGCTCCGGTGTTGTCACAAAATAGAGTCATCGGGCCCGATGCACTTGGAATTACTCCTAGGTCGGTGATGAACTCCTTCATCCAGACTCCTTCCTTCGCTGCTTCCGAAGCAGCTATGTACTCCGCTTCACATGTAGATGCCGCCATGACACTGTGCTTGCTGCTGCACCAGCTGACTGCCCCTCCGTTCAAAATATACACGTATCCGGTTTGCGACTTGGAGTCGTCCGGATCTGTGTCGAAGCTAGCATCAACGTAACCCTTTACGACGAGCTCTTCGGCACCTCCATATACGAGAAACATGTCCTTTGTCCTTTTCAGGTACTTCAGGATATTCTTGACCGCTGTTCAGTGTTCCGCTCCGGGATCACTTTGGTACCTCCCGACCAAACTTATGGCAAGGTTCACATCAGGTCTGGTACACAGCATGGCATACATAATAGAGCCTATGGCTGAAGCATAGGGGATGACACTCATCTCTTCTCTATCCTTTGTCGTGGTCGGGCATTGAGCCGTACTCAATCTCACACCCTGTAACACAGGCAAGAACCCCTTCTTGGACTGATCCATATTGAACTTCTTTAATATCTTTTCAAGGTATGTGCTTTGTGAAAGACCTATGAGGCGTCTCGATCTATCTCTATAGATCTTAATACCTAATATGTAAGCAACTTCTCCAAGGTCCTTCATTGAAAAACACTTATTCAAGTAGGCCTTTATACTTTTCGAGAGTTCTATATCATTTCCCATTATCAGTATGTCATCCACATATAATATAAGAAATGCTACAGAGCTCCCACTCACTTTCTTGTAAATACAGGGTTCTCCATAAACCTGTACAAACCCAAACGCTTTAATCACTTCATTAAAGCGAATGTTCCAACTCCAAGATGCTTGCACCAGCCCATAGATGGAGCGCTGGAGCTTGCATACTTTGTTAGCATCTTTAGGATCGACAAAACCTTCCGGCTGCATCATATACAGTTCTTCCTTAAGGAAGCCATTAAGGAATGCCGTTTTGACGTCCATTTGCTAGATCTCATAATCATAAAATGCGGCAATTGCTAACATGATTCGGACAGACTTCAGCATTGCTATGGGTGAGAAAGTCTCATCGTAGTCAACTCCTTGAACTTGTCGATAACCCTTAGCGACAAGCCGAGCCTTATAGACGGTCACATTTCCGTCCACGTCAGTCTTCTTCTTAAAGATCCATTTATTTTCAATGGCTCGCTTATCATCAGGCAAGTCCACCAAAGTCCACACTTTGTTCTCATACGTGGATCCTATCTCGGATTTCATGGCCTCAAGCCATTTGTTGGAATCCGGGCCCGCCATCGCTTCTTCATAGTTCGAAGGTTCACCGTTGTCTAACAATATGATCTCCAAGATAGGGTTGCCGTACCACTATGGTGCGGAACGTGTCCTAGTGGACCTTCAACGTTCAATAGTAACTTGATCTAAAGTTTCATGATCATCATCATTAACTTCCTCTCCAGCCGGTCTAGGCTCCACAGAAACAACTTCCTGTGCTGCGCTACTCTCCGGTTCGAGTGGAGGTACAATTACCTCATCAAGTTCTATTTTCCTAGCACTTACTTCTTTCGAGAGAAACTCTTTCTTGAGAAAGGATCCATTCTTGGCAACAAAGACTTTGCCCTCGGATCGTAGGTAGAAGGTATACCCAACAGTCTCTTTGGGATATCCTATGAAGACGCACTTTTCCGCGTTGGGTTCGAGCTTCTCAGGTTGAAGTTTCTTCACATAAGCATCGCATCCCCAAACTTTTAGAAACGAAAGCTTAGGTTTATTTCCAAACCATAATTCATACGGTGTCGTCTCAACGGATTTTGACGGTGCCCTATTTAAAGTGAATGCGGCAGTCTCTAATGCATATCCCCAAAATGATAGCGGTAAGTCGATAAGAGACATCATAGATCGTACCATATCTAATAGAGTGCGATTACAACGTTCAGACACACCATTTCGCTGAGGTGTCGGCGTGAGTTGTGAAACAGTTCCATATTTCCTTAGGTGCGTGCCAAACTCGTGACTTAAATATTCTCCGCCACGATCAGATCGTAGGCACTTTATTTTCCTATCACGTTGATTCTCTACCTCACTCTAAAATTCTTTGAACCTATCAAAGGTTTCAGACTTGTGTTTTATTAAGTAGACATACCCATATCTGCTCAAGTCATCAGTGAGGGTGAGAACATAACGGTAGCCACCACGAGCCTCGACACTCATTGGACTGCATACATCGGTATGTATTATTTCCAACAACTCAGTTGCTTGCTCCATTGTTCCGGAGAACGAAGTCTTGGTCATCTTGCCCATGAAGCATGGTTCGCACGTGTCAAATGATTCGAAATCAAGAGACTCCAAAAGTCCATCAGTATGGAGCTTCTTCATGCGTTTGACACCAATATGACCAAGGCGGCAGTGCCACATGTAAGTGGGACTATCGTTATCAACCTTACACTTTTTGGTACTAACACTATGGACATGTGTAACATCACGTTCAAGATTCATCAAAAATAAACCATTGACGAGCGGGGCATGACCATAAAACATTTCTCTCATATAAATAGAACAACCATTATTCTCAAATTTAAATGAGTAGGCATCTCGCATCAAGCGAGATCCAGATACAATGTTCATGCTCAAAGCTGTTACTAAATAAAAATTATTAAGGTTTAACACTAATCCCGAAGGTAGATGTAGAGGTAGCGTGCCAACGACGATCACATCGACCTTGGAACCATTCCCGACGCGCATCGTCACCTCGTCCTTTGCCAGCCTCCGCTTATTCCGCAGCTCCTGCTTGGAGTTACAAATGTGAGCAACTGCACCGGCATCAAATACCCAGGAGCTAATACGAGCGCTGGTTAGGTACACATCAATAACAAGTATATCACATATACCTTTAATGTTGCCGTCCTTCTTATCCGTTAAGTACTTGGGGCAGTTCCGCTTCCAGTGACCGGTACCCTTGCAATAAAAACACTCAGTCTCAGGCTTGGGTCCATGCTTGTTCTTCTTCTTCCGGCAACTTGCTTACCGGGCGCGGCAACAGCTTTGTCGTCCTTCTTGAAGTTCTTCTTACCCTTACCTTTCTTGAAACTAGTGGTCTTATTCACCATCAACACTTGATGCTCCTTTTTGATCTCGACCTCCGCTGATTTCAGCATCGAGTACAACTCAGGAATGGACTTCTCCATCCCCTGCATGTTGTAGTTCATCACAAAGCTTTTGTAGCTAGGTGGAAGTGACTAGAGGATTTTGTCAATGACCGAGTCATCTGGGAGATTAACTCCCAGCTGAGTCAAGCGGTTGTGTAGCCCAGACATGTTGAGGATGTGCTCACTAACAGAACTATTCTCCTCCATCTTACAGCTGAAGAACTTGTCGGACACGTCATATCTCTCGACCCGGGCATGAGCTTGGAAAACCAGTTTCAGCTCTTGGAACATCTCATATGGTCCGTGTTGCTCAAAATGCTTTTGGAGCCCCAGTTCTAAACTGTAAAGCATGCCGCACTGAACAAGGGAGTAATCATCACAGTGAGAATGCCAAGCGTTCGCAACGTCTTGCTCTGCTGGGAGAAGGGGTGGGTCACCTAGTGGTGCATCAAGGACATACAATTTCTTGGAAGCTATGAGGATGATCCTCAAGCCACGGACCCAGTCCGCATAGTTGATTCCATCATCTTTCAGCTTGGTTTTCTCTAGGAACGCATTGAAGTTTAGGGTGACATTCGCGTTGGGCATTGGATCTACAATATAGATTGTAAAGGCAATTTTAGACTAAGTTCATGATAATTAAGTTCACATAATCAAATTATTTAATGAACTCTCACTTAGATAGACATCTCTCTAGTCATCCAAGTGACACATGATCCATGTCAACTAGCATGTGTCCGATCATCTCGTGAAACGGACTAGTCATCCATGGTGAACATCTCCATGTTGATCGTATCTTCGATACGACTCATGTTCGACCTTTTGGTCTTCCGTGTTCCGAGGCCATGTCTGTACATGCTAGGCTTGTCAAGTCAACCTAAGTGTATCGCGTGTGTAAATCTGGCTTACACCCGTTGTATGCGAACGTTAGAACCTATCACACCCGATCATCACGTGGTGCTTCGGAACGACGATCCTTAGCAACGGTGCACAGTTAAGGTGAACACTTCTCTTGAAATTTTATTGAGAGATCATCTTATTTACTACCGTCATTCTAAGCAAATAAGATGTAAACATGATAAACATCACATGCAATCAATATAGTGACATGATATGGCCAATATCATCTTGCTCCTTTGATCTCCATCTTCGCAGCACCATGATCATCACTATCACCGGCACGACACCATGATCTCCATCATCATGATCTCCATCATTGTGTCTTCATGAAGTTGTCTCGCCAACTATTACTTCTACTACTACGGCTAACGTTTAGCAATAAAGTAAAGTAATTACATGGCGTTTATGATTGACACGCAGGTCATACAATAAAATAAGACAACTCCTATGGCTCCTGCCAGTTGTCATACTCATCGACATGCAAGTCGTCAATCCTATTACAAGAACATGATCAATCTCATACATCACAATGCATCACATCACATCCTTTGGTCATATCACATCACAAGGCATATGTTGCAAAAACAAGTTAGACGTCCTCTAATTTGTAGTTGCAAGTTTTTACGTGGTTGCTATAGGTTTCTAGCAAGAACGTTTCTTACCTACGCCAAAACCACAACGTGATATGCCAATTGCTATTTACCCTTCATAAGGACCCTTTTCATCAAATCCAATCCGACTAAGGTGGGAGAGACAGACACCCGCTAGCCACCTTATGCAACAAGTGCATGTCAGGCGGTGGAACCAGTCTCACGTAAGCGTACGTGTAAAGTCGGTCCGGGCCGCTTCATCCCACAATACCGCCGAATCAAGATAAGACTACTAGTGGTAAGCAAATTAACAAGATCGGCACCCACAACTGCTTTGTGTTCTACTCGTGCATAGATTCTACGCATAGACCTAGCTCATGATGCCACTGTTGGGAGACGTAGTAGTAAATCGAAAATATTTCTACGTATCACCAAGATCTATCTATGGAGAAACCAGCAACGAGTGGGGAGATATTGCATCTTCATACCTTTGAAGATCGCTAAGCGGAAGCGTTACAAGAACGCGGTTGGTCGAGTCGTACTCGCGGCGATTCAGATCGTGGTGGATTCTGATCTCAGCGCCGAACAACGGCGCCTCCGCGTTCAACACATGTGCAGCCCGATGACGTCTCCTACGCCTTGATCCATCAAGCAGGAAGGAGAGGTTGAGGGAGAGCTCCGGCAGCACGACGGCGTGGTGACGGTGGAGCTACGTGAACTCCAGCAGGGCTTCGCCAAGCGCTACGGAGAACGAGGAACAGGAAGGGTAGGGCTGCGCCATGAGAGAGAGAGAAGTCGTGTCTCAAATCAGCCCAAACCCTTGGGTATATATAGAAGGAGGGAGAGGGAGGGCTGCCTTGGCCCCTCCTCCAAGGAGGAGAGGTTCGGTCGAACTAGGGTGAGAGTCAAGGGAGGTGGATCTCTTCCTTTTAAATCTTTTCAGCCCTATCCTTTTATCTCCAGCCGCATGGGCCTTTCTAGAAGGTCTTGGCCAGCCCAAAAAGGGCTGGCACACCTCCTCTAAGGGCCCACGAAGTCCTTTGGTCGTCACACCCCTCCTAGGGGTCCTCTGGCACCCTCCCGGCACTCCCGGTACACTACCGATGAGCCCGAAAACTTTCCGGTGACCAAAACTGGACTTCCTATATATCAATCTTTACCTCCGGACCATTCCGGAGCTCCTCGTGATGTCCGGGATCTCATCCGGGACTCCGAACAACCTTCGATCACCACCATACATAACTCTATACTATCGAAACGTCACCGAACCTTAATCAACAATTCGGTAATTCCGGTTCGGTTCGGGTTTGGCTAACGATTTCTGATACCCAAATGCGCAGGGTGAATATCTATCGATTTTAACCGAAATTTATACTAATTTTTATAAACTTGTTTGTAACATATTATATTTTTAATGTACATATTTTTTTGTTACTTAGTTGGCATAGTTAACCAAACAACAATCCTGCTAAACATTAATTATATTGTTGTTTGTTACATAATTGTTGCATGCTATAAAAAAATGCACCTTTTGTGCTGAATTTGAACTGTATTTTATTATAACAGTTATGATATTTATCATATTGAGTATTGCCCCTTAACAAGATTTTGCCCAAAACAAAAATGAACAAAATCACACATCTCCATGAATTGTCTTTTGATAGTTTTATGTATGCGTATAGTGTGTGTATGTGTGATCATGTATCCTTCAATATTCTTGAACATCTAGACAAAGACTTCTAAAACATTTATTCTAATAAAAAGCATTTATTCTAATAAATATCATATAGAGGGTTCTGGTGAATGGTGATTTAGTAAGTAAAAATTAGAGAATTCCCTAAAGTGTAGATTAAAGAATTGGCACAATTATTTTATCGTTTTTTATGGTCAAATATGTCATACATAATTGGATAAAAAAAGGAACGCTCTTCTAGAAGTATAGTACAGACGAACAAAGTCAAATAGACACCGCACACTCCTCCTAGAGACAAATCTGACCTATCTTGAGATTGACGAAGTTGCTAGTTTGCCAAGTTTGAGACAAGAATAGCGGCGAATGACCTAAAATAAATCCTAGAAATAGGCGAGCACCTTTGCCAAGTTTAGAGCGTCTCTAGCAGACCCCGTATAATGCTTTGATCCGTAAAATAACCGCCAAAATGCGGGTCCGCGCGAGAAAACCTGCTCGATCAGACCTCGTATAGGGCCGCGGCATGTAAAGTTTTTTGCAGGGCGCGACAAAAGTTCACCCTCAACCTCTAGATTCACGGGGTAGGAGGCCGACCCGAACTCGATCCCTATCCGTAGCGAGATTTGGTGGGAGGGAAATTTCCGCGCGGCCATTGCCCCTTCGCCGCCTTCGCCCTGTCTCCGCCCACTCCGGTCCATCTTTCCCGGCCATTCTTCGCTGCCATGGAAGCCTCCCAGCCGTTCGCCGTCACCGTGGAAGTCGCGCCGGCACGAGCACCTCCGGCAGATCTCGTCGCCGGCCAAGTCACCCACGTCGTTGCTCCAGGAACCACCACGCATGTCCGCAAGCGGCAGGGCAACGTTGTCATGCAGGGCGGGAATCCGGTGGGCCCTGCCGGGAAGCTACGGGCTCCCAGCGTTGCCGCTAAGCGATCTGCCTGGCCGTCGTCGGAGAAGAATTGCAAGGTTTCGAGCGTGATGCGCAAGAAGGCTCCTACGAAAAGGCCGGCGACTTCGTCCTCTCCCTCCGCCCTGGCAAGAGGTAACATGACGATGCCCTTCAACGGCGCCAGTTCCACTGCAAGCGAGGTGTTCGATGAAATGGCCGAAATGTATGTGCCGCTGATGAAATGGCGGTCGGTGGGTGCTTCGATGTCGGTGATGTTTTTCCATCGGGAGTTGGAACTAGTGTCGCTGATGCTTTCGGTGCCGGAGTTGGAACAAAGTGTCGACGATGACATCATGAATGGAGGTGGTGTGGAATGAAGATCATGACCACGGGTGAAACCGACCGAGATGATGATGGACATGGTAGTTGCTTTTGTATGAAGTCTTTTTGTGTTTGTCTTACGAAAATATGCTTTTATTTGCGCTCGAACTATGTTTTATTATTCAAATTTAAACTTAATCATCGAAATCGCTGTCAAATTGACTAATCTGGGGTTTTAGATTTACGGGCTGACACGGGTTGTGACCGAGCAGACCCTGCAAAGCTGACCCGATAATTGGTCCGCTTTGCGGGGTCTGCTCGGTGACAACCCATGTCAGCCCGCAAACCAGTTTTTCTGCAAACTACAAATAAATTTTTTTGCGGGTCGGCATATACGGGTCTGCTAGCTATGCTCTTAGGACTTCGGCTCGGATGGACAGATTCCACCACAAGTAACATAGCCAACTAAGGTATGCATATTTTATATAAAAAATGTTTTTTTAAACGATAAGTGTAAGCATTTTGCGTGAAAAACTGTGTCACACAATTCATTCCGAGCAAGCACTTGTTGAGTACACTCGGGGAAGCAAGGCGTCCGGCCGCTGTCCCGTCCGACGCAGCTCCACGCACCGGCCGCGCGCCGAGGCAGCGACACCCGCCCCCGCGCGCGCGCGACACACGCGCCGATCGGATAACAAAAGCCGAGTCAACCGGCGCCGCGTCACGGCCCACTCACCCAACCAGATCCGTCGCCTGCCGGGCAGCGCCACCGCTGGGAGCCCCGGAAAAGATCTCCCTCCCTCCCTCCCATGGCGGGGCCGCGAGCTGAGTCGGACGGGCGGGATCTGCACGCGCCCGTGGCCACTCGCCCGCCCCGGCGTCCCCGTCGCCACGCACGCCCATGTGACGGTATGGCACACCGATAACCTTGTTTTTGCCCGAGCCGACACGCTTTTAGCGCTACTGCTCTCTGCTAGTGCCTGGCTGACTCTTCCCCTCCTTCCGCAGCCACATGATTTTACCGGCTCCGGTGGCCACGCGACGATGATAGATTGATGCTAGGTGTGCTGCTCTTACTGTGGGTGGATCGCTGTTGTTGATAATCTGGAAAATCTGTGGGCCTTTTTATTCAGACTTATATTTACATACCACCAAAGAGGCAAAGAGCAAAACGTGCAAGGATTTCTTTGGAGGCGAGATCTTGGTAAGATCCACGAGACGATGACAAGGGCGGACGTACGTAACCTAAGACAAAAGTGAGAGAAGAGCGGCCACCGGATAACATGATCTACCAATAAGATAACTGAATGCCATCCGATTCATCCAATACGCTTAGTTGGAGTGGTATTATTTAAGTACGCTTTGAGCAGATCAGAAGTTGTGAGCCCAATGAAAAGTCGCCGAGGGACGGGCGGACGGGCACAGCCACGCCCACGCCCAGCCTTGCACGCTGCCTCGCGGAGGGAGGCCTTACGAGGATCCTAGTCAGCCCGCGTCACTGTCCATTCACCATATTCATCTCCCCCCAGCGGAGCTTTCCACGTCCCCTTCCCGTGCGGTGCCCCCATAAAAAGCCCTCGCCGGCGACGCTGTCACCCCCCGCAACGGATGCATCGCCCAGAAAGAAAGAAAGAAAGAAAGAAAGAAAGAAAGACAGACAGACAGACAGACAGACAGACGCACGGAGTGACGAAAACGCCGCCGCCGTGACGGGCAGACGGGCAGGCCGGCCGGCGGAGATGAAGAAGTGCGCGTCGGAGCTGGAGTTCGAGGCCTTCATCCGGCAGCACCTCGCCGCCGCCGAGGCCGAGGCCCAGCGGGGCAGGCCCGGCCACGGACCGGACGACGCCGGGTTCGGCGAGCACGGCCGGGGCGACGCCGTCTTCTCCCCCGGCGGCGGCCTGCCGGGCCTCTGCTTCGGCGACTCGGTGAGCAGCTGCCACCACCCGAAGCCTCTCTCCCTTATTAGCTCAGCCTCTGCTCCTGTGCCTGTACTGTGCTGTGTAGTGTTCGTGCGTTGAATTGAGTTTCCTCCTGTGCTCCAGCAGAGCGCCCTGGAGCTGCAAGAGAGCAACGCCGGCCACTTGTGGTGGTCCGACGGCCTCCGAGCGCCGCAGCACCACGCCGCCCCGGCGCCGACCCACTCACAAACGGCGGCCATCTCTGGTAAGCGCGACACATACATGCCTTGAACCTGTAACAGAGTTACAAGATTTTGTTATCAGTATGTGCGGAATGCTGTAGGTTATCAGAACTTAGCATTGATTGACCGAGAATAAGACATGTCAACAGCAGTGGATTTCATGGGAAATTTGGAGCAAAACAGAAACATCCTGCACATGTTCATCTCTGTATGAAATTCAAAGACTTTTTCTTGTCTTCTAAAATGGCCCTTGTCCAGCATAGAACTAGACCGATTTGGAGTTGACAAGGGGATTGATCATACCCAGATCAGACACTCCCCAAATCAGACACGCCAGGAGTCTGTCTCACCTGCTGCTGCACTGCTTTGGTCGCAGCTAGCCCGAGGGAAACAATCTCAGGGAACCAGGCTCTCGAAACCGAGTCGGACTCCGACAGCGAGTCGTTGCTGGAGATAGGGGGCGGCCGATGCAAGCGGAGCGGTAAATCGTCAGATACAAGGCGCATAAGAAGGTATGGAGAGATCAAACCTGTGCCCAGTTCTATAATGTCTGATGAACTCTGAACAAACTGCCTACTGTTTCTTCTTTACAACGAATTAATCGATGAATTGCCTGTGCAAATTTCAGGATGGTGTCCAACAGGGAGTCGGCCCGTCGGTCGAGGAGAAGGAAGCACGCACAGTTAACTGACCTCGAGTTGCAGGTACACACCTTGATGCACCCCCTCCCTGTTGTTTTATCAAACGAAAATTACCTCCCTGTAGCCTTATCCCCTTGTAATGCACATGCCATGATGCAAGTTTGCTTCAAGCTTCTGACCATTGACATGTGCCATCCTGATGGAGCAGGTCGAGCAACTTAAAAATGAAAGTGCAACCCTCTTCAAGCAACTGACAGAGGCCAACCAGCAGTTCACCACCGCGGTCACCGACAACAGGATCCTCAAATCAGATGTAGAGACCTTAAGAATCAGGGTAACAATTCTCCTCTGGCAGAAGAAATAAATGGTCACCTTTAAAAGATCATCAGTTCCATAAACATCTGAAATTGGCTCCACAGGTAAAAATGGCAGAAGACATGGTAGCTAGAGGCGCAGTGTCCTGCGGCCTAGGACAGCAGCTTGGGTTGGCACCATTTCTGAACTCCAGGAAGATGTGATGTGACAAAGCCTTGGTGAGCATGCTCACAATCACAGGGTTGAACTTGCCAGCGAACCATGCACTCTTCAGAGGTTTCTAGCTCTAGCTCGCCGAGTTCAGACCTCGACAGTATGAAGCACTGCAAGTCAGGGCTCGGATAACCGGATGCCAGAGATGCGATCGGCTGTGCAGCTGGCTGGCCCTGAGATCCACACCAGAACAGGGCCTTCATGTAAAGTAACAAATAGGAGTTGTACCTGACATATGTTAATCCCTGGCAAGCTGCAGAAGTACTAAACTCTGAAAGTAGTGAAACTATTATGTGTTCTGTATACTGGTTACTGGTGAGTAATGAATATATGTATTGAGGTTCATGTTCAACCAACTGAGTCGTCCTCTGTTCATTAGTGCTGTAATAACTTCTGCTACACATTATTTTATTCCATACTTGTACAGAAAGCTTAACTATGCATCAGCTGGTAGGTTCTTTGATGTAGCTCTGATGTACATCATCAGTGTATAGTGGCGTTGGCAATTCTGAAGGCACCTGTCAACTGATGTACCTCAATCACACTCAGCTTCCAGCTGGAAAAGAGCTTGTGTTGGTAATACAGAACTTTGAAAAGCAGAGTGCAGATGTAAATGAAATGACACCATAATAGACACTAATTTTGAAGTAATGGACAATTAGGTAACCAGGTCATAAGGAAATTTTCTTCTCTTGCCGAAGAAAATTGAAGAAAGAATTAGACTTCGTCACTCTTTTTTTAACAAGAGTGTTCCATTCTTGGATATGTAGGGTGCGTTTGGATCTATAGCCCATGGAAACTGGAGCTTGTTTGGATCAGCGCCAAATACTTGGCATGCCAGGCACACCCACCTTGCGCCTGTGCAATTCTCGCCAGCGCGTGGGCGAGCCGACGACACGGAAAACCTTCGCCAAAATATTGGCGTCGTAACCTCCTGTCTATCTCTCGGTGGGTTCCACGTCCTTTTCATTATTTTGTGGAGTATCATAGGGAGGATGCAACAGAATAGTAGTTTCGATTCTTGTGGTTAGTTGCAATCAATTAGTGGGCCTAATCATAATTGACAAGTTCTTTTTAGATCAATCATGATTAGCAAGTGCACGCAAACTCCGATCGAGTAGCAACTCACGGCCTTGATTTTCGCAAGAAAAAAAACTTACAGCCTCTTTTGTAGCGAGATCTATTCCTAGTTGATTGTATCTTGGCACTTTTTTTTATCAAATACAGTATGTGTTAAAATATTTAAATATTTGCAAGAAAAGTATGGTCAGGAGATCATGGTTGGTTGCAAACCAAACAATAGATCTGTTTTGCCAAAAAATTGGACAGTGCAAAACAATCCAAACATGAACAAGCCACCAACATTTTGGTCATGCCCACACAGCCACACTTTGGACAAACCAAAATTTTGGCGGGGCTAGTTTGGGCTCAAACCAAACATACCCATGCATTCCACTAATTCATAGCATATCTCTCTTCCTCCTTTTTCTAACCACTTGCAGAGTTGTCCTATACAAAACACAAATTATAAACATATACAGTATGGTGCGCACTGTTCTTGCTAAAAAAGGTAACCAGTTCCCCCCGCCCACACACACAGACACACGCCAGTGCACACACAGTTCTGTGAGAAGATATGTGAAATAAGAAGTGGCGCTTAGGGTCCACTCCTGCTTGGTGAGATGGTTGTAATAAGGTAACACAAAGGAAAATATCTTTTTATGAAAACAACATAAAAGTCAACAAGATTACTGCAAACAATATGGGAAATTCAACTACTCCCTCCGTTCATTTTTATAAGACTTTTTAGACAGCTGAATTTGAACTGTTTTGAGTGCTGCCTGAACTATCCAAAACATCGTATAAAAGTGAACAGAGGAAGTAAGTGTAATTCTAAGCGACATGAGAAGTGAGTGTTCTACTGGAATGCAAGCGTCTAGTTATTCATACTGCTTACATCCTACTACAGAAGTATTGAGACATCTAGAAAGCATAAAGGAAGACGTTGATTCCATCCACGTTACGACATTTCGTGAAAAACAATCTTTCTATATAGAGGAATTGTGCCCCCACCAATTGTTCGCTTCCACTGTTATTCCAACTTAAAGGAAATCCTGTGCACCCTAAAAACATGGAGGTATGGAACAAAAGGTGGAAAGAATCACAGATGGAAAGGGTTGACCGAATAAAAAATCTCCGAAAAGTGAATCTGCCTCTGAGGAGTCCAAGGGGCACCACTTGTGGCACCTTTTCCCCCACCAAAAACGTATGATGCCATTTTGCTCTATTGTTATTTCGAAGAAAGGGTATGGCATTGCTCAAGCATGCCATATTTCCACTTGTGCATTTGGGCCACATAATTTTATTCCTGGTCCCCTATCATCCAATAGGCCAGCCTGTAGGAACCTTATCTGTCGTTTGACAAACGAAATGCTGTGATCAGGCTTTATTTAATCTCTTGTCCAAAGTAGGAAAAAGAGAACTCACATACTGTATCATCAAGAAATCATACATGTGCTACTTGGCCCAACCAAATTAAGACCAATGATGAGTACAGCATTCAAAAGTAAGTGGTAGGCAATCTGGAATGGTATCCCCACCCCATCATGAATGATAAGTCTAGGAGTGGAGGAAATGTTTACTCAGAAAGAGATTAATCCAAAGTGAAAGGGAGAAAAATGGCATTAACGCTCAGTCTCTCACTGCCCCTCAACCAATCAACTGGCGACAGAAGAAGTTAACTTGTGGATCATGAATTCATGATAGCCTTACAGGAACGTAGGCATCAGTGATACTATTGATCAATCAGGGTACGACACATATTGGAAGGGAAAGAGGCACCAAATCTAATGGTCCGCCAACTCTTTCGGGTTTGCATGTCAAGGCAAAGGCAGATCTTATTATTTGTAAATGAGAAGAGAAAGTTTGACTTCTTTGCAGCTATATGCATGGAAGTTCTTACTGTGACTAGGCTTTAGTTCTGTTTTATGTTTCAATAAAACAATATGGGCTGTAGTCTACAGATATTCTGACCACATAATCCTTGGAAAATATTTAACATCAAATTTTCACCATCACTTGGATTGCTTTGATTTCCAAACCTTCTGGAACTATTTAACTAATTTTGATTTTGATATTACTGTGAAGCTTAGGTCTTCTTCACAATTTAGAAAATATTATTACACCTCAGAATTCAGTAATAGGTCCCACCGCTTCTCAAATTTTTCTCTAGTTTTATCCTACATTCGACATGCACAAAAATGAACTAACACTTGACAAAGACTAAGTCTATTCGAGCATTTTATCCACTGTTCTAATACAGAAATTAACTTGTGCATGCCGACAGCACAATGCGTGATATCAGTAAAACCACATTGCTCTACATGGAGTGGATAGGAGATCTAGCCATATCAAACCTAACATCTCCATCCAAAAGAATCACGCATCGCCTTTGAGAAAATTCCATAGCAAAAAGGAAAACCATATCTTGAGGTATTCCTTTTGAAGTCTATATATAGCAAGTCAGAATGGTGAAGCAGTCAGACAAGACACACAGACATCACCCCTCTAGCTGTGTGCATCCTAGAGAAGTTCAGTTTCAGCGATTCATGTCATCCAATAACAGTTATGAGTTATGCCGTCAATGGCCATACGTGAATCGAGATAGAGGGCAGAATGTAGCCAAGGATGACTTGCCGGGTATGTGCATGTATGCTTCATGGTAGGGTATGCATCCCTGCTTTGAATCCATGCTGATATTTTCCGGCAAGTTGTTCTTGGCTAGCATCTTGTCCTTTTTCTCTCACGCTGGGCCGTTGTATGGATTACATGTTCACCTTTAGCTTCCAGTGCAGTGCATACATCATACCATTATGCCTTACGGATATACAGGTGGGGTTAGACATTATATCATGATTATTATGTTATTTTAGCTGAGAATGATGTAGTACTTGTTTTGGTTCATAAATAACAATCTATAGGTTAGGCTGGTAGTGGCACGGTCAGAGCTAGATGTGCCATTTAGGTAAGGTCTTCCAAGCCTGCAAACAATATATTATTATATTATGTTCCTGTTTATGCATATAGGCGCACTTGCAACCCACCAGCGAGGTGTATGGATTAGTAAATAAGATGTCGTTGTAGCGAGTGGCTTATCACTTTTAGGCATAGTGAGCCATGCCAAGGATGAAAAAAGCTTTAGTGGTACCATTTAACTACCTAGGCGACATGGAAATATACTGAGGCCATGGATCGTAATTAATTTGCAGAACTGGTCTGAATCCAACAAACTATGTTTGGTTTTCCCTTCTAGCTAAAAGTTCAAATACCAACAAACAAGGAATCTCCTTAATACCTTCTTCGACCGAAAGCCATGGAGCTACAATTCCCATGCTTACCTTTTCTTTTTTTTGCCAATCTGTTCCATGCTTACTCAAATAGCAAAGTAGTCTATGTAGGGATGACTGAAGTTAATGAATAGCACACATGAGTATCTATCCTGCCATGAGTTGGCTGTGAGTGAGGAGTAAGTCAAATGGGCAAAATCAAAATAGCAGGCTCAGTGACAGTAACTATGTGGTCTGGGTTGTTTCAGGTACTCGTACAATTGCCAGGGAGGGTCGAAGTATCAATTTGGTTATTGATCCAAGACATCCTACTAGCACAGGAGGTAGAATTTCTTTCAGTAATGAAAGTACTGATCACGCAGATTTTGGGAGCATAGGACTAATTTGCCGGTGTGCTCTAGGAAACAAATGCAACTGATTGCCATGGATAGACCAGGATAACTGCATACGAATCGAAAGCGGGCAAAGACAGGGGCTGCTCAAATCTGCAACGTGATTAGAGTATTCGTTGATATTCTAGTCCTACAACCAGAGCTCCGGTAGAAGTCTCCAATCTCTATCTACCATAGATTTGCAGGCATATATCAAAGATCACAATCCTAGTTGCGGCTGGAGCCTCGGAGGAAGCAGGAAGCAGCGTACCTCTCTCGACACCTCGTGGCCTGCCGTGGCATGGTGGCGGAGATGGGGGCAGAAGAAGCAAACGGCGGGGCCGAATGGCGCAGCCGCGGCGGCCGCCGGCGACACCGTGGTTCGGCTAATCGGCTCCCTCCCTTCCGCTGCGCGTCTCAGAGGCTGGCGAAGTGGGCTTTCCCTATGTATGGGCTTGTGGTCTTCAATGGGCTCCGCCTGGTCTGGGGCTTTTGCACTCACACGTGCCAACGAGGCCCAACACGTTGAGAGATGGATTGGGCCTCGTTGGCACTTGATTCTCTACGTGTTTCGAACTAATAAAATTAGAATTTCCGTAGAATAGAAGGTTTGATATGAATTTCACAGAACAGGCAATTCGATCAGCAATAGAGACGGCGAGTTCTTTTTAGGCTGCATCTTCTCCACAAAACTGCGATGGAAAAAAAATCGTAGAGAAATCGCAGTCCACTTCTTTTTGACTTATGTCTTTTTTTTTTACTTGTGTCATATTTTATGGGAAAATCTAACCATCAGCCAGCGGATTGCAGTGGTCGCATCCGCCACCTTTTCCGTACGACACGCGTCCAAATAATTATGCGGTTCTGCAACAAGGACTATGTTTTCGAAACATATACAATGTTGCAATGATTTATGCCGGATTTATGTGTTTGTAACAAAACATTTATTGTGGAATTTGGTTTGCAACAAGATCTCGGTTGCAAAAAAACTACAAGTAACCTCACTTGCAAAATAAAAAATCACAATAAAACAGTTGCTGCAAAAAAAATCCGTAATAAGATCTATATTGCAGAAATAATTCTACAACAAGATCTGTGTTGCAGAACTGCAGTCATGAAGATATACTTGGTTCGCTGAATGCAGCAAATAGAACGGCTCGCGACCTGACTGAGATCAGCTGACGGACGCGTAGCACGGCCCATGTTCTATTTGAATTCTCTGATGAAAAACCCACTAGGTTTTAATTATGCAATGTTTAACTTGTACTTCCTCCGTTCTTAAATATAAGTTTTTTAGTGGTTTCATCACGGATTGCATATAGATGTATATACATATTTTAAAGTGTAGATTCACTTATTTTACTATGTATAAAGTCACTAATGAAATCTCTCTAAATATCTATATTTAGGAACTAATGGAGTACTGTGTACAAAAACAATATGTTTATCATAGATGTGAACAAGAAAATGATTTATGAATATAATAACATACTAAAAATTATGATTACTCACTATCCAATTACTTCACAACATATAAATGACCAACATTTGCTCAGAGAGTCAGAATAGCTCGCTCTCTATTTCCTCACTTCTTTGTGAATATGATATTCGATCTATTACAAAGATTCACTGGAATTTAAAGCAAACATAATAAAAAAAATTGTATCAAGGGTGGACCACCATATGATCCCTACCCCACTAGAACACTATTAGCAGAAAACCTACTAGTAACGCTGGAAATACACATATCAGTAGCGTTGGCGGCAGCGCTACTGCTAAGGTGATACAGATAACTCTTAGCAATAGCATTGTTTGTCCAGCGCTACAGATAAATATTAGTAGTAGCGCATATTAACCAACGTAGCAGTAGCGTGTTTTTTGAAGCCGCCCTACTATTAAACGCACATATTTCTTTTCTTTATATTTATGTTGTATTTACACATGGTTATACATATTAATATACAACATCAATAATTATTGTGTCAGCAACAACATTTAGATTAAAGTGGATGGATGCACCGGCAACATCATATTTTCCTCTAATTCAACATGATCACTTGAGTCGTAACATCATATTTTCCTCTAATTCAACATGCTCACTTGCATCCATCCATCTTAATCAAGTATATGTCATATAACTCATCATCATCTTACTCATCTAACAACTCATCATTATCTTAATCATATCAAGTTAAAATCTCATAAAACATTTTAATGTAACATTTTCAAAATTCATGAACTTTTCAAAATCAATCATTGGAGGGCGCGCGCTTGCGGAGGAGCGGGACAAGGGTGAGCGGCAGATGGAGCTGGAACACCGTTGTATTTATGCGTATAGGGATACTTGCAACTACATCTGGGCATGGGCAGCCCAGCCCGAACGGCCCGACCCGACCCAGTCCGGGCCTGATCGTGCCATCGGACCGGGCTCGGACCTGGAAAATGAGTCCGACGGGCAGACCGAGCCAGGCTCGGGCTTACAAAAAACAAATTTTTTGCCTAGATCGTGCTAGGCCAGCCGGGCTTTTCCAGGTTCGGCCGGGTTACAGCCTGATTTATTAGGCCCGATGACCGGACCAGGCTCGGGCTTGAGTTTTATGGTTCGGGCTTTTTCAAACCCGGTCCGAAACCCGGCCCGGCCCGGCCCGGAGTATGTCCGGGTTTACTTGCAACGCACAAGATAGACATAAGGATTAGTAAAAAGGATGTCCAAGACACAGAACCATTTCGAGTGGCATATTTAGAAACGAAGGGAGTATGTACGGGGACCGGTCTGAGATTTTGAGGGCCCGGGACGAACTTAGATCTCAGGATCCTTCCATATAAATTGTGTAGCAGTAATAATTGATATCTGATTGTTGTGTCCGAGACTCAGAACCATTTCGAGCAAAATCGAAATTGAACCAACAAAATGATTAACGGTAGCTGCATGATACCCTATCATACGCTTGTAAGCATTCGCCAAGAATGCTCATTCCCTGTAGTACACGACAGTCGTGAGGTGCAGAGGCGGAAGCAGACGAATGGGTCGGACTCCAAGAACAGACTAGGCAACCACCGGGTCGGACTCCAAGAGCACCGGCCATGCAGGTTAACTAGCCATGCCCGTCGTTGCCTGAGCCGCGTCACCCGTTACGACGCCGGCCGTCGTACTCCACCGCCGCCGGCGCTCTACTTATGTACTACGTACATCGCACAATGTGGCCATGGGTGGCGCTGGTGCTGGTCGCGCTCTATTTGCGTCCGGCCGTGGCGGCGGCGGCGGAGTCTTACATTGTGCACATGGACAAGTCGGCCATGCCGGGGGTGTTCGCGAGCCACCTGCGCTGGTACGAGTTCACGCTCGCCGCGGCCGCCCCGGGGGCAGACATGCTCTACGTCTACGACCACGCGATGCACGGCTTCGCGGCGTGCCTCCACGCGGATGAGCTCGACAGGCTCCGGCGCTCCCCGGGATTCGTGTCGTGCTACGGCGACGACGCGAGGGCGGTGCGCGACACGACGCACACGCCCGAGTTCCTCGGCCTCGGCGCGGCCGGGGGAATATGGGAGGCATCCGAGTACGGCAAGAACATGATAATCGGCGTGGTGGACACGGGCGTGTGGCCCGAGAGCGCGAGCTTCCGTGACGACGGGCTCCCGCCGGTGCCGGCACGGTGGAAGGGCTTCTGCGAGTCCGGCACGGCGTTCGACCCGGCCAAGGCGTGCAACCGAAAGCTCATCGGCGCGCGCAAGTACAACAAGGGCGTCATCGCCCACTCCAATGTGACCATCGCCGTCGACTCCCCGCGGGACACGGAAGGCCACGGCACGCACACGTCGTCCACGGCGGCCGGCTCGCCCGTGTCGGGCGCATCCTTCTTCGGCTACGGGCAAGGCGTCGCTCGTGGCATGGCACCCCGCGCTAGGGTGGCAGTGTACAAGGCCCTGTGGGATGACCACGCGTACGCTTCGGATATAATCGCCGCCATGGACCAGGCCATCGCCGACGGCGTCGACGTGCTCTCCCTCTCCCTTGGCTTCAACGGCCGGCAGTTATACGAAGATCCCGTCGCAATTGGCGCATTCGCGGCGATGCAGCGCGGCGTCTTAGTGTCAACCTCGGCCGGTAACGACGGACCGGACCCCGGGTACCTTCGCAACGGCTCGCCGTGGGTGCTGACAGTCGCGGCGGGCACGGTAGACCGGGAGTTCTCTGCCATCGTCCGGCTAGGCGACGGCACGACCTTGGTCGGCGAGTCGCTGTACGCAGGAACCCCACACAGGCTCGAAAACGCCGGGCTCGTGCTCCTCGGCCTGTGCGACAACGACACGGCGCTCTCAGAGAACCGCGACAAGGTCGTGCTCTGCGACGTGCCGTACATCGACGCCCTGATCCCCGCGATATCGGCGGTGAAAGCCGCCAAGGTGCGCGCCGGCCTGTTCTCGTCGAACGACACGTCGAGGGAGTTATACGAGGACTTCCCATTTCCGGGCGTGATCCTGAAGCCGCGGTACGGCCCGGCGCTGCTGAGCTACATCCAGAGGAGCCGCGCGCCCAAGGCCTCCATCAAGTTCGCGGTGACCGTGGTGGACACGAAGCCCGCGCCGCAGGTCGCGACCTACTCGTCACGCGGCCCGTCGCGGAGCTGCCCGACGGTGCTCAAGCCGGACCTGCTCGCGCCCGGCTCGCTCATCCTCGCCTCGTGGGCGGAGAACGCCAGCGTCGCCGACGCCGGGACGCGGTCGCTGTTCAGCAAGTTCAACGTCATCTCCGGCACGTCCATGGCGTGCCCACACGCGTCAGGCGTGGCGGCGCTGCTCAAGGCGGTGCACCCGGAGTGGAGCCCCGCGGCGGTGCGGTCGGCGATGATGACGACGGCTAGCGTGGTGGACAACACCTTGGCTCCCATCAAGGACAGGGCCGACGGCATCGCGTACGCAGCCTACCCGCTCGCGATGGGGTCCGGCCACATCGACCCGAACCGCTCCCTGAACCCGGGCCTGGTCTACGACGCCGGACCGGACGACTACATCAAGCTCATGTGCGCCATGAACTTGACGGCGGCGCAAATCAAGACCGTGGCGCAGTCGTCGGGCCCCGTGGACTGCACCGGCGCGGCGCTTGATCTCAACTACCCGTCGTTCATCGCCTTCTTCGAGTACGAGGGCGGAGAGAAGACGTTCGCCAGAGCCGTGACCAACGTGGGCGACGGGCCGGCGAGGTACAGTGTCACGGTGGAGGGACTGGACGGGGTGAAGGTGAGCGTCGTGCCTAACAGGCTGGTGTTCGACGGGAAGCACGAGAAGCAGAGGTATACGGTCGTGATCCGGGTTGGGGATAGCCAGATAATTCCCGAAGAAGTGTTGTATGGATCGTTGACGTGGGTGGACGACACTGGCAAGTACACGGTGAGGAGCCCGATCGTGGTGGCGTCGACGAGCTTGTCTCGGCCATAGGATACACACTTACAGATCGAACAATTGACCATAGGATAATGTATTGGCGTATCATGTATTATGGTTATATAATATGGTGTAGATATTGAAATATTTCAAATGATATCTTTTGGATACCTTCAGTTAATGATTCTCTGGTTGCTTAGCTTTAGACTCAACTGTATGACAATGCTAGTTTCCAAAATAAATAAATAAACAGACTGTCTAACCTTACATTTGATTCCCACTTAGATTTAGATCGGATTACCAATGTGGTGACAAGTGTCATGAATAGTTTTGTTCCTGAATTGAAAAAAAAAGACGGCTTCCTTTCTGTTAGAACTAGTAGAATGTCCGTACGTTGTTACGGGCTACAATATATATAAATGAATCAAATCAGTGATTAAGATCATCTTTAATGTCGAAACTCATTTCTCACTCATAAGTCTCTGTGTGTCCGTACATCAAAGGGCGACCAACGGGCTTCCCCGAACAGTCCAGGTTCCCACAAATCCAACCAAATATGAGGGCGAAAAAATGTTTTTGTCCGGACTATCCATCACGTTATATCTCTATTGGAAAAGGCAGTGCCTAGGAGGCGCTTAGGCACGCCTAGGCGCTAGGCGATGGCCAATCACCTCGCCTAGGGCATAAGCGAAAGTCTAGACAGGACAAGCAAAAAATTGTCTACCCAAGAAATAAATCATGCCATATTGTACTAATATGCCAAACGAGCCATATTCCAATGACAGTAGCTAATAGTTAACGTGTGTATATGCCCTAAATTAAGATAACACACATATAATAACCACAGATACACCCTAGTAGTACAAACTATATTACCGTCTAGGCTCCGTCGAGAACGTTTAAGCATCGCCTAGGCACTAGGCGAAGGCCAACCGCCTAGCTTACGCATACCGCTTTTTTCAACCTTGCGTTATATCTAATACATGGTCCCTACACAAAACCCCACCCCACGATGCGCCCTTCCCTTTTCCTGCAAGACCCTCCCCTTCCCGCCACAGCGAGCCATTTCTTGCTGGAGTCCGCATTGTATATAAAGTTGTATGTTAATATGTAGACCTGTAAAAATCAAGAACAAATTCACTTTGTTTGTTTGGGAGGTATTGTTTGGTCTTTAAATGTATGAAGCGTTAAATGTATGAAGCGTTAACCAACATATTCATTATTCTTTCAAAATTTGAATGCCCGTGCAATACCACAACCTTTTAGCTTCCTTTGACATTGTGTATATAAAAATAAGGCACACCAAATTTCATGATTGTAGAAAAGATAGTCATTACCACTATTTTTGTGTCAAATGTATTATTATCATATTTACTTAAGTAGCCCAACTCTAACTAGAGAATAAGAGGATTAGGTTTTGGCAGGATGCGAGGTGCCAACTCATTAAACACGAGAGTCGTCAGATATATCCACTTCACTTGAAGTATATTTTGTCAAAAATAGTAATTTGACAACGTCCACATAGGGAGCAATGATACAACTAATATCTTATAAACTAACATCTACTTGATGTGGTGCGAATTTTGGATAATCCTAATTAAGTGTTAGTATAATAAAATATTTGCAACAACCCTTAACAATTCCAAACCACTCATGGCTGTCCAAAATTCATGCTGAAAGTTTCAAAATTAACAACAAAAATAGTGCAAAGGAAGTATAATTAAATCTGGACAGAATTTGACAAAATCCAAAATCAGAACCTTGCTGTTGTTGTCAATGTGAACATATGCTATGAAAGTACATCCATTTCTACTTTTATACTATATAATTGAGAGCCATTTGTATGTCCAAATCTGATCTTAGAATTAGTGTGTTCCAGTTTTTTCTCTTATCTATATGTACACCTAAATTAGGAAAGCATTCAGACATGACATACCGCTTCAAAGAAACAGACTGTCTAACCTTACGTTTGATTTCCATTTAGATTTACGTGACAAGTGTCATGAGTAGTTTTGTATTTGGTTCCTGAACTGAAAATAAGACGGCTTCCTTTCTTTTAGAATTAAACGCATGTTTAATTAGAAGGGAATCTTCCCTTGTTAACTGCTATGCGGTTGCCTCATGGATGAGTCTCAAACAGATGACATCCCCAGGTCTCTGGTGAGGGAAACAACCTTCTAACAGCCCCATACTCCGAGGATGAAGTTAGAAAGGTGGTTTTCCTTGCGGAGCATAACGAAGCCCCATGTTCGGATGGTTTTCCTGCTGAGTTCTATCAAAACTTCTGGGAAGTCATCAAACTGGACCTCCTACTTTTCTTTAGCAACCTTCATGTTGGCCAACTAGAATTGTTTCGCTTAAACTTCGGTGAGATTATTTTATTATCTGAGGTTAATGAGGATGAAAGGATACACCAATATAGACGTATTTGCCTCCTTAATGTTAATTTTTAAATATTCACGAAGGTTGCAACCATTAGGCCAAAATTTGGTTGTTGAATATGTGGTTCGTCCTTCACAGACAACTTTTATGCAAGGCAGACACATCCTAGATGGAGTTGTTATCCTTCATGAAACAGTCCATGAATTACACCGGAAAAAGTTAAATGGGGTGTTACTCAAAATAGACTTTGAAAAGGCATATGACAAAGTCAAATGGCCTTCTCTTCAACAAATTCTCAGAATGAAAGGTTTTTCGACAGAGTGGCAATCTATGATCCATTAATTCGTTTCTGGAGGTAGTTTTGCCATTAAGGTCAATGAGGACGTTGGACACTATTTCCAAACGAAGAAGGGATTGCGACAAGGTGACTCGGTATCGCCCATGCTATTCAATATATTGACGGATAAGCCAACGGTCATGATTGAGCGAGCCAAGGTTGATGGCCAAATTGATGGGGTAGTAAATCATCTAGTGGATGGGGGTCTCTCTATACTTCAATATGCCGATGATACGATTCTCTTCATGGATCATGACCTCGAGAAAGCGAGAACTATGAAACGGATTTTAGTAGCATTCGGCAACTCTTGGGTCTTAAGATCAATTTTCATAAAAGTGAATTGTTTTACTTTGGCGACGCTCATGACGAGGCCCACCTGTACGTTGAATTGTTCGGATGCGGGTTGGGCCAGTTTCCGATCACATATTTGGAGATACCGATACATTATCGAAGACTCACAAATGCTGAATGGAAACATGTCGAGGAGAGACTGCAAAAAAGACTTAGCAGTTGGAAAGGTAAACTGTTGTCTCTAGCTGGAAGATTGGTCCTCATAAACTCAGTACTAAGTAATATGGTACTATATATGATTTCCTTCTTCCAGTTGCCGAAAGGAATTTTACATAGATTGGATTATTTCCGGTCAAGATTAGTTTGGCAAGGAGATAGCGAGAGAAAGAAATATCGACTGGCCAAATGGAATGTGGTTGGCCATCCCAAAGACAAAAGCGAGTTAGGCATTGATGACCTTGAGGTTAAGAATAGAGACCTCCTTGGCAAATGGTTATTTAGATTACTGATGGAAGATGGTGTATGGCAAACCCTCCTCAGGAGGAAATATGTAGGGTCCAAGGCGGTATCTCAAGTATACTGGAAGCCTGGGGATTCCCACATTTGGGCAGGTCTAATGGCTATGAAGAAATATTTCTTCTACTATGGATCCTTCTTCATTAAGGATGGCTCGGAAATTAGATTCTGGGAGGACAAGTGGCCTGTATCCTTCTTGTAGTGTTGCTAATGTATTTGGGAACTTGTTACATGGGATTGATCACAAGTTTAGAACTCTTCTCGGGGTGGGAGAGTTTGTCGTTATTTGGTCAATTTGGCTATGTATAAATGATAAAAAAATTAATGATAAAAGTACTACTCTGATGCAGGTTATTTACATATGTACCGGGACTCTTCATTTATGATTCTCTCTATAACGTATGGAGAATCGATACCTATTTACGGAGGTGTATACATGATTGGAGGTTACGGCGAGGGATACTTTTACCCAACATGGGTGGCAACATGATCTTAGGATTAGCCTACCTCCGCTTTAGGCGTTATACGGACTCTACATGTCTCGTTGTATGTCGTTTTTTTTTAATTTTTTATTTGTGTGTGAGGACCTTATTCGGCTGTGTGCATCTCAGTTATGTAGAGGCCGGTAATGGTTAATACTATTAAGTAATAAAGCATCCATTTTCGATAAATGTGGTTGCCTCATGGCAACCGAAGCAGCTTCTCTCTTCGTGTCTTGTCCGATGCACTTGCGTCCTTTTGTATCATCGCGTCCCTAAGGGATGCATATAATGTAACAAATTCAATTAATAATATAAACGATTTTATTACTTGTCATTTGTCTCTTGTAATTACGATTTTCGAACACCTTATCAGCATGTTCTCTGGCAGAGTGATTTCATGAGGAGGCTCGTCCGCGGCAACTAGCGGCAGGACACGCTCTCGGGTGGCAGGACACGCCCTCCGGCTCATGGCGTGAGCAGGCTCTACAGAGCGGCGCCGCAACGCATGTCTTCAGCCGTTACGTGACCCCGCAGCCTCGACCTCCTACACCAGCCTGAGGCGGCCACAGCCCGGCGCGACGAGTCTCTTGACGCCCTCTCCCTGTGGATTTGTTCACAGGTAATAAAAGAGAACAACAAAGATGGTTCAACGGAAGAACCAGAAGCACAAATCGAAAAATCAAGTCACGAACAACCAGCGGCTTGACTCTTTAGTTCATCTACGAAGCGTACATATCAAAATTATTGATCTTAATTCTATTTATTCTTTCTCATCCGGCACTAAAACCTCCACGGTCATGTTGTCTACCAAACGGCTTGTCTCTTTAGTTCATCTACGAAGCGTACATATCAAAATTATTGATCTTAATTCTATTTATTCTTTCTCATCCGGCACTAAAACCTCCACGGTCATGTTGTCTACGAAACGGCTTGTCTCTTTAGTTCATCTACGAAACGTAGAGATCAAAATTATTGATCTTAATAGCTACATCATCAGGTGAGGCTATTCTACTTATATTGGAGAAGCCATTGAGGCGGTGGCCAATTATGGTGACCTATTTGGTTGCGTACATGGCCAATTGCCGATCAAATATCTGGGAATACCGATTCTTTATCGACGTCTCACCATTGCGAAGTGAAAGCATGTAGAGGAGCGGCTAAAGAAACGGTTGAGTAGTTGGAAAGGCAAGTTGCTCTCAGTTTGGAGGACGACTACTGTTGATAAACTCTGTCCTCGTAAATATGGTTCTCTATATGCTTTCTTTCTTCCAACTCCCAAAAGGGGTACTACAAAGATTAGACTATTTTAGGTCCAGATTTTTTTGGCAAGGAGACGATGAAAAGAAAAAAATATCGGCTGGCCAAATGAAGTGTGGTTTGTAGGCCGAAAGACCAAGGTGGCCTTGGAATTCATGACCTGCAGGTCAAAAATGAGGCTCTACTCAGTAAATGGTTGTTCAAACTTCTTGTCGAGGATGATGTTTGGCAAACCATGTTGCGCAACAAGTATCTAGTCCAAAAGGTGGTGTCTCGAGCATATTGAAAACCTGGCGACTCGCATTTTTGGGCTGGCCTAATGGCGGCAAAGAAACAACTCTTTCGCTTTGGGTCTTTCGCGATAAAGGATGGGTCGGAGATTCGTTTCTGGGAAGACATCTGGCTAGGCAATGCCAGTCTTCGAGACCAATATCCAGTCTTGTACAACATTGATCACGATAAGAACAATACTATTGCGCCATGTGCTCAGCTCATCCCGGCCGAATATTTCATTCAGGAGGGGTTTGATTGGAAACTGACTTATATCATGGCATAATCTCTTGTCTCGTCTGGATCCGATTAACCTGACACAAGGTCGTGATGTGTTTCGCTGGAAGCTTACTACATCGGGGTCTTTCACTGTAGACTATGTATCGTGCTCTCATGCATTCCGAGGTACCGGTGAGCAGTAACAAAAAAATTAGAAGGCAATGATTCTACTAAAAGTCAAAATCTTCATGTGGTATCTTCGTAGAGAAGTTGTGCTAACAAAAGACAACCTCGTACGAGGCAACCGGCCAGGAAGTAGGAAGTGTTGTTTTTGTATTCATGACGAGACAATCAAACACCTCTTTTTTCAATGCAAGTTTGCGCGTTCTATATGGTCAGCCATCCAAATAGTTTCGAATTTGTATCCGCCTACAAATGTTGCCAATATCTTTGGTCATTGGCTGGACGGTATTTCAAATAGGTTCAAGTTGCTAATAAGGATGGGAGCGTATGCCTTACTATGGTCGTTTTGGCTAGATAGGAATGATCTAGTTTTTAACGACAAAAATGCTACTCCTCTACATGTTATTTTCCGTTGTACGCACTTGCTTCATATATGGTCTATACTACAACGAGCGGAGTACCAACCGCTATTCAAGGCAGTGTGTACGCGATTGAAGCAGGTGACTACCGAGGTTTTTACCCAACATGGATGGCAACGTAATCCTTTCGACATAGGCATAGTGTCGGTCTATAGGACTCTACTGATGTCAAATTGTCGGATTTTTTTTCTTTTTGTTATTTTTTTTTTTATGTTTGGCTATGTGCATCCTAGTTATGCAGAGATCGGGTGATGCTCTAAATACTTTGTATGGGCTTGATGCTACATTTTAGAATAATAAAAGAGTCTTTTATCGAAAAATTCTATTTATATTTTTCTCATTGGGCACTAACCTCCACGGTCATGCTGGCTCATGTCGATACAAAAGGACGCGAGAGCGTTGGAGGCAGCGGCAAACGATAGAGGCGAATGGCGCATCTGCAGCGAGCCGATGATCCCACATGGCCGGTCGTGGTTTGGCTCCATTCCTTTCTCTTCCCTCCGGAGAGGCTCGCAAAGTGGTTTTTCTATGTATGGGCGTGTGTTCTTCAATGGTGGGTTGGGCCTTGATTTTCTACATGTTTTGACCTAAATTTGGAATTCCTGCAGAACTAAAGGATTCACATGAACTTCATAGAACTGGCAATTTGACCAACATTTCCAAGGGTAGTTCTTTCGGCCATCACTTCTTCACAAAACAGGGACGGAGAAAAGTCATAGATAAACCGTAGTACACTTCTTTTCATCTTATGTCTCCATTATTAGTTTTTATGTATTCTCCGATGAAAGGTTTGTAATGCCACTAGGTTTTAATTATGCGATATTTGACTTGTACCGTGTATTTGTTTTCTATGTTTATCATGGATGTGAACAAGAAAATAATTTGCATAAATCATAACGTACTAAAAATTATAATCTCACCATCTAAATACTTCACGACTTACAAGTGAGCAACATTTGCTCACTATCATAATAGCTCACTCTATATATAATTTCTCATTCTTTTGTGAATATACAGGACCTAAATGTATTATAAAGGTTCATCAAAAGTACAATCATCCCAAAGATAAGAAAAATTGCATCCAGGGTATTTGGACCACCATACGACCACTATCATCGCTAAAATGAGTCAATGGTGCATCATGTTGCTGCTCCCCTACTGGAGGTGGCCTAACCTTGTTGATTACAAGTTTACACCCGGAAATTATTCTGTGCACATGCCCTTAGAGACCGTCCCCTCGAAGCCACAATCATAGTTGTTGAACCCCTGGATCTATCTGAAGCACCTATCACCAGAACTAAACGTCGTGAGAAACTCTAATCTTTCCGGCCGAACGATATGAAAAGAATCTACGCTGGAGCTTTGTTGATTCTACCCCGCCAAATGAATTCGAGGTGAGTTGGAGCCCATAAGACCATCTTGACAATTCTGTCTGACACACAGCCTTTGCAACGACACACCAACCTTCACCCCCTCTACCCACATGAACGAGGATGGGGCTCGGTGCATTTTTCTCTCTCCATGCCAATGGCACCATGGTCATCTCAAGTGTCGCCGATCAGGGACAAATCCTAAACTAGTTCTACCCTACCACTATGGGACCAAAGCCCTAGGGTCCACACCCCCTCCTGTCACCAGAGTGGCGGATCGAGGGAGAGGTCGCATGTAGTTGACAATGGATATGTGGTAGATCATCATCACCCTCTTCGTGAGAGCAAGGAGGGTATAAATCCTAATACCTGATATAAGTATCTAACAAATTCACACCTCACAGTTAATAATTGACTAAAACAACATGCTATGATATTCACATATGAAAAACAGGCTCAACCCTTGAATGAAAAGTGAATATTTACTCGCTCATAAATTCAAAGTTTATGAATATTGTCAAAAATAAATAACCTACAATAGCAAATTAAGCTAGTATTATACATTTTATGGAACTTATATTAATAAATTTCAAAATATGGATAACTTTCATTAATTTGCTATGCAACTTTGGTAAGAAAAATCATATATGGGCTTGCTAATTCATAATGGGATTTGGCCTTCTGTCACTCACTTTCTCCTATAGAGTTGGAGCAATGACATCGTCTTGCTACCACCTTCCCGTGCTCTCAAAGATTCCGGCTTATGTGGTTTGGCCTCATTCCTCTTGTGGTATTTCTTGATGAAACCGTTATACCGCGGGCTTATCATAGGATCTTTCTCTTCTAAGTTTAAGGGTGTTTGGAGGGCTCGTGTCCCGCTAAATTTTAAGATCTTTTTGTGCAAGCAGCAATTCGTGGGAAGCTCCCTACAGCTGATCAACTTAGGAAGCATAATGCTTGAGCTTCGTCCATTTGCTCTATGTTCGAGGCCAGAAAATTCTCCATATTTTGTTCTCCTATGATTTTGTGCGGTTCTTTTGTGGAGTTGTACTTGGTCCTGGTTGGGGGTCAACTACACCCCATCTGGTTTTGCTTAGTTATTAGCTTTTGTAAGTTCTCTATCTGGGCAGTTGAGACGTTTGTTATTGTTTGGCTTCGCTGCCGTCGGTTGGGCTCTTTGATTTACTCGAAATAAATACCATTGAACATGTGTTCCCTTTGAAACCGGCTGACGTTATTTTAAAATCTCTTACTATAATGCAGCAATGGGTGCCTCTTATTAACATTTGTGACATTGACGCCACAGACCTGCTTATCCCCTGTGTTAGAGCTACAACGATCTCTATCTCCAAGGGTGCAGCCCCCTTCTTAGCGGTCGTCAGGTCGTCATGAGCTAGTCTCTTATTTTGTTACCTGGTTGCTGGCCTGGGCGCCGTTCTTGAACTGTTATGTTGGGATTTGAAGGTTGATGTGCAATCTTTATGACTGTTTTTTATGGTTGTGTAGGTGTTATGAACTTCCTTTGACTTTATCTATAAAGTCGGGTGAAAGCATTTTCTCCAAAAAAAAGGTCATGCTTCACGTAGATGGTTTGCTCTATCTATGACGATGAACAAAACAATCAAATGTGGCGGTTCTGTAAGTTTTTTGTTGGCAAAGTTTGCAAACAAGGTAAGGACCTAATATTTTTCTTCCGTGAAATATGAGTTTCTTTATAATTATTTATTATATGCGATGTTGTAATAGGTTCCTTTTTAGATTTTGATAAATGTAATATGTGTGACACAAACACATGACAACTTCGAACATTTTTTATAACGAATTTAGTGACGTGAGGATGTTTCTCTGGATTTGGCTTTTTCTTTTCGAATGATAACTTTAATAACTTTAATTGTACAAACCAGTGTTTCATGCCACACGTGTGGTATTTATCATTTAAGTTTTTTTTAACACAGGTTCCGACATGCCCGAAATACTTTCAGAAATTAAGTCGGACAACACTTTTTACTGGGCCATCAAACGCTCCAACGGCCCAGATCAAACTAGTCCGATGGTAAGCACCGGCGGTTTCCTTTTCTCCCTCGACAAAACTCCTCCACGTGTTGCTCAAAAAAAAAAAACTACTCCACGTCGGTTTACCTAGGCTGTCGTGGAAGAGAAGAACTCCTGTCCGCATCAGACATCTTCCGTAGCGGCCGCGTTTCTTGTTCGCTATACATATAGGCCGGCCGGTGAGAGGAGACACGACCACCACTCCACCAGATCAAACAACCCAGGGCGCAGTCGATCAATCGGCAAAGAAAAAGATGCAGATCTTCGTCAAGACCCTCACCGGGAAGACGATCACGCTCGAGGTCGAGAGCAGCGACACCATCGACAATGTCAAGGCCAAGATCCAGGACAAGGAAGGTACGTACGCCGTAATACTTGTGTCCGAGGCAGCCTATGTCGACGATGTACTATATGCTAACCAAACTGCTGTTGCTAATCGATCTGTAGGCATCCCTCCGGATCAGCAGCGTCTTATCTTCGCCGGGAAGCAGCTGGAGGACGGGCGCACCCTGGCCGACTACAACATCCAGAAGGAGTCGACGCTGCACCTGGTGCTCCGCCTCCGGGGCGGCAGCCGGGGCCAGTACATCATCGTCGACCCCAGCCTCCTGCAGCTCGCGCTCAAGTCCAGGGAGAAGAAGATGATCTGCCGCAAGTGCTACGCGCGCCTCCCCCGCGGCTCGAGCAACTGCCGCAAGAAGAAGTGCGGCCACAGCAACGACCTCAGGAAGAAGAAGAGGTTCATCGACAAGACCACCATGATCTGAAGAAACTAGCTAGCACAAGACAAATTTAGAAAGAAGCACAGGATAGATTTCGTTTTATTAGCTAGCTTACATAGTACGTTCTATAGCAAATTAGCAAGACTTTTTTTTTGGCATCGATCTGACGCGTGTATTAAACCATTACCCAAAAGAATTGTATTTTGTTTGTGTGTTTTCATTACCCAAACGTAATTATTTTCTAAACGCAACACCCACAACCGTATTCTCTCGACCAACTTCAACAATGACGCAAAGGAAAAAGCCGAAACAGTCCTACAATGGCCGGAGAGTCGGAGACAGTGAGGGGTCTATTCTTACGAGGGGAATATGTGTAGTTTTGACCGATGGCAGTCCAATGACAAAAAAAAATCAACCAACTTTTTATTCTCAAAGCGAGGTGATCCGTTGTGTTTCATAGCAACTAGATGATGTGTTTGCCCTTTGCCCTCTTGCAAATCATGATACAGTGTGCTCCTGGATAGGTATAAGAGACAGGATTTTCAGCACCCGGGTGCCCCTACACCCTCTATGAACAGTAAATTCAAACCAAATTGATTTTTTTTTAAACTGAAACTTTGGGACATCAAACATGATCAAACTTTCAATGATCTCTCAAAGTTTCAGCTCAAAATAACAATCGAGGAGCCCTCACTTA
The DNA here is from genome assembly GCA_022496015.1 of Hordeum marinum. Lineage (NCBI taxonomy): Eukaryota > Viridiplantae > Streptophyta > Magnoliopsida > Poales > Poaceae > Hordeum > Hordeum marinum. The sequence goes on along the minus strand of CM039678.1, from coordinate 505,963,583 downwards.
AACAAGCAAAATCTTTGTTCAAAGTTTATGTACACTATTCAGTAGTGAATTTGTTTTTTTATTGTGAGGGCTCCATGAAGTTTATTTGTTCCTGAAACTTTGTAAGAACATCAAATATTTGATCATATTTGATCCCTGAAAGTTTCAGATTTTTTGGATGTTGTTTCATTCTTTTACGAATTTACTGTTTATGAGGATGTAGGGGCATCCGGGTGTTGTTACACCTTTCTCATAGGTATAATATGTCACCTAAACGGGGTCGCTCCCGCTGGGGTCGGCAGGTGCCCAGACATTGATTCACCAACCCTCCTATTTGCCGTCCATAATGTCAGATGATGATTAACATACTATGGAGTCGTTCGAGTGACAAGTAATATGGACAGAATAGAGGAATACTTTCTTGAGAGAATTCTTTATTTAACACTAGCTTAATTTTTTTTGCCTTATTTAACACTGTAAAAATTTTCTTCCTTATGTAACACCAACACTAAAATGTGTTCCCTTTCTAACACTTCCATCCATTTTGACCACTAATGGTGTGAAATGATACTGAGAAGGCGATTTTACCCCTGACGAACTTGTGACCAAAATTCTTGAATATAAATTATTTCACAACTTGGTTAAAAAATTGGGCAGAACCTTCCCTGTAATTTGATGCATATCAAGATCACACAATTCACATATACATATATATCAACAAATAGTATTCAGATTTGCACATAACGTCCAGGCTCACATCCAAATACACATATATCACTTAATACATATCACGTTCACATATATGGGTCCAACATCCAAGTCCACATCATATGAGCAACACAAAAGGATTGTCATAATATCCAGGTTCGCGTACATAGTCCAAGTTCATACATACATGATATGGACAGCACAAAAGTGACTTAAGCTTCACATACATGAGTCCAAGTCCACACAACATGACATGTGTTCACAAGCTAAGCCTTCTTTTGCTTCTTGTGCTCATTGCGGGCCTGGCTGGGTTAGTCTTTTTGCTTCTAGTGCCCATTGCAAGGCTGTCAAATGGCAACATAGGACAACTTCCATCATTTGTAGCAAGTTCCAACTTCTTCGCCTTCTCTGATCTACACATGTACATGTATGGCATCAGTAATATGAGAGAAAATAACGACATGAACTATGCATAATATGTGATATTAAAATTCAGAATTAGCAAAGGTCACCTTTTACACCCTTTTCCATTATTTCTTCTTTGTAGTCACTAAAGTTTGGCTATGTTTTCCCTTCTTCTTGGTTGTAATTTCTAAGCTTTGGATATGGATTAGATGAATACACACAAATTGAACTCACTTTTCATTTGGCACTAATCAAACTCACTTTTCATTTGCAACAAGCACAAGTGTAGAATTGTTAACCTTGGTGGATAATACATAGCGGCCGTCGGTGCCTCATCAACTCTTGGCACAATTGATGACTCGCTGATTTGGTAGTCTTCCTCCTCTTCTTTGGTGGTTCTCTACATAAGCAATAAGAAAGTAGTTCACGTGCATAGTTGATTACGAAATAGTAATGCAAGAAAGTAGTTAATATGCAATAAGAAAGTAGGATGCATAGCTGATTACCTCACATCCATCAAAGCAAGAATGTTATGGTTGTTCCCATCTTGCACTTGTGCAAATGGTGCCCGTATTCCTCACAAATAGGGCATAAGTGCTGACCACTTTTCCTCTTTTTCTCACTACAACCCTTATGCTACCAGCTACTGCTTTTAGCAAGGGTGGATGCATGAAGAATCCATGGTTAGATTCAGGCCACTGGTCTTGTCACGCATAGCAGGGATTAGTTGGCCATAAGCTGCTCTAAACTTGTCAATGGAGTAATACGAGTGCACATAACTCTGTATGTGTGCATTGACAAGTGATGCGATGAATGCTAGAGCATGTTTGCAAGGAAGACCAGAAACTTGCCATTGTCTACAAGAACATATGTTGTCATGCAAGTTGACGACAAACCTAAAACCGCTACCTCCCAATTGAGTAACTTCAACAACTTCTTCTGAGCTTTCTACCACCTCCAAGTTTAAATCTCTACTCTTTGCATTCAACTTCTTAATTATGTGGGGCAGAATTAAGCCAGATAACTTCTTTGCTACTTTTCTTCGACGATTCCACATGATCATAATCATCTGCCTAAGCTTGTCCATTAAATCATCCAAGTTCAAAGGCTCGTGGTGCTTAATCCAATTATTGAAGCACTCTGCCAGGTTGTTGGTTACTGTTGGGGAACGTTGCGTGGGAAACAAAAAATTTCCTACGCACACACAAGATCTATCCACGCTGATGAGCATCTACGAGAGGGAGAGTGGATCTACATACCCATGTAGATCGCTAAGCGGGAAGCGTTAAGAAATGCGGTTGATGTAGTTGAACGTCTTCGTGATCCAAATCGTTGAGCGTCCCGCGATCCAATCACGACCCGTCCTGATCCAGCACCGAACGGATGGCACCTCCGCGTTCAGCACACGTATAGCTTGATGACGATCTCCGCCTTCTTGATCCAGCAAGAGGGAGCGGAGAGGTAGACGAGTTCTCTGGCAGCGCGACGGTGTTGCCGTGATGGTGGTGGAGCTATTCCAGCAGGGCTTCGCCTAAGCACCGCTGAAACCGATCTAGAGGAGAAACTACGATCTAGAGGAGAGGTGGCACGTGGCTGTTCTTCTGTGTCTAAAAAGCTCAAAACCTCTAGTATATATAGGAGGAGGGGAGGGAGGAGGCTTGGCTCGCAAGGGAGCCAACCCTAGTTCGGCCGAAGTGGGGGGAGGAGTCCACCTCCTCCAGTCCTAGTAGGATTAGGACTCCTCCTTTTCCCACTTGGGCCTCTCTTCCCACTTGGGTTTTCCTTTCCAGCCGCATGGGCCTCCTGTGGGGCCTTGTCCAGCCCACTAAGAGAGGGTATACCTCCTTCCATAGCCCATGTAGCCTCTTGGGTCGAAATACCCATCCCGATGGTCCCCCGGTACCCTCCCGGCACTCCCGGTACACTACCGATGAGCCCGAAACTTTTCCGGCGACCAACACAGGACTTCCTATATATAAATCTTTACCTCCGGACCATTACGGATCTCCTCGTGACGTCCAGGATCTTATCTAGTCCTCCGAACAACCTTAGGTCATCACCATGCATAACTCTATACTACTGAAACGTCACCGAACCTTAAGTGTGCAGACCCTGCGGGTTCGAGAACTATGTAGACATGACCGAGACACCTCTACGGTCAATAACCAATAGCGGGACCTGGATGCCCATATTGGTTCCTACATATTCTACGAATATCTTTATCGATTGAACCTCTATGTCAAGGATTCAGTCAATCCTGTATGCTGCTCCCTTTGTTCTTCAGTATGTTACTTGACCGAGATTTGATCGTCGGTATCTGTATACCTAGTTCAATCTCGTTACCGGCAAGTCTCTTTACTTGTTCTGTAATACAATATCCCGTAACTAAAACTTTAGTCACATTACTTGCAAGGCTTGTTGTGATGTTGTATTACCGAGTGGGCCCTGAATACCTCTCCGTCACACGGAGTAACAAATCCCAGTATTGATCCATGCCAACTCAACAAACACCCTCGGAGATACCTGTAGAGCACCTTTATAGTCACCCAGTTACATTGTGACATTTGATACACAAAAGGTACTCCTCCGGTGTCATTGAGTTGCATGATCTCATGGTCATAGGAACAGATACTTGACATGCAGAAAACTATAGCAATAAACTGACACAATCAAATGCTACGTTTAAAGTTTGGGTCTTGTCCATCACATCATTCTCCTAATGATGTGATCCCTTTATCAAATGACATCTCATGTCAATGGCTAGGAAACCTTGACCATCTTTGATTAACGAGCTAGTCTACTAGAGGCATACTAGGAACATAATATTGTCTATGTATCCACACATGCAATGTGTTTCCAATCAATACAACTATAACATGGATAATAAACAATTATCATGAACAAGGAAATATAATAATAACAATTTTAGTATTGCCTCTAGGGCATATTTCCAACAGTTACATAGTCCACCTTACAAATGGTTGAGAACTGACTCCTAGTCCACAACCTAGTGTGCCACTTCCTAAGATATGCAGTTGCCGATGGCTTTGCTGTTTCCATTGCAACCCAATTTTTCTCAAATGTATATGTGTTCCGTGAGTAAGCAGCAGCCCAAAGGTGGTCATCAAATACCTTTCCGTGATACTTTTTCTTGAAGTTTGACACCAAGTGAAACATGCTTGGTTCCATTCTTTGTCTTCTTTTTGTTGGAAATATGCCCTAGAGGCAATAATAAAATGGTTATTATTGTATTTCCTTGTTCATGATAATTGTCTATTGTTCATGCTATAATTGTATTAACCGGAAACCATAATACATGTGTGAATACATAGACCACAACATGTCCCTAGTGAGCCTCTAGTTGACTAGCTCGTTGATCAATAGATGGTCACGGTTTCATGGCCATGGACATTGGATGTCGTTGATAACGGGATCACATCATTAGGAGAATGATGTGATGGACAAGACCCAATCCTAAGCATAGCACAAGATCGTGTAGTTCGTTTGCTAAAGCTTTTCAATGTCAAGTATCATTTCCTTAGACCATGAGATTGTGTAACTCCCGGATACCGTAGGAATGCTTTGGGTGTGCCAAACGTCACAACGTAACTGGGTGGCTATAAAGGTACGCTACGGGTATCTCCGAAAGTGTCTGTTGGGTTGACACGAATCAAGACTGGGATTTGTCACTCCGTGTGACGGAGAGGTATCTCTGGGCCCACTCGGTAAGACATCATCATAATGAGCTCAATGTGACTAAGGGGTTAGCCACGGGATGATGTGTTACGGAACGAGTAAAGAGACTTGCCGGTAACGAGATTGAACAAGGTATGGCGATACCGACGATCGAATCTCGGGCAAGTACCATACCGGTAGACAAAGGGAATTGTATACGGGATTGATTGAATCCCTGACATCGTGGTTCATCCGATGAGATCATCGTGGAGTACGTGGGAGCCAACATGGGTATCCAGATCCCGCTGTTGGTTATTGGCCGGAGAGGTGTCTCGGTCATGTCTACGTGTCTCCCGAACCCGTAGGGTCTACACACTTAAGGTTCGATGACGCTAGGGTTATAGGGAAAAGGTATACGTGATTACCGAAGGTTGTTCGGAGTCCCGGATGAGATCCCGGACGTCACGAGGAGCTCCGGAATGGTCCGGAGGTAAAGATTGATATATAGGAAGTCCAGTTTTGGTCACCGGAAAGTTTTCGGGCTCATCGGTAGTGTACCGGGAGTGCCGGGAGGGTGCCGGAGGACCCCCGGGAGGGGTGTGACGACCAAAGGACCACATGGGCTGTTAGATAAAGTGTGCCAGCCCTTATTGGGCTGGGCAAGACTTTTGCTAAAGGCCCATGCGGCTGGAGATAAGGAGATAAGGCAAAAAGGATTTAAAAGGAGGAGATCCACCTCCCTTGTGGGAGGTGGACTCTCCCTTTAATTCAGCCGGCCATCTCCTCTTTGGAGTAGAGGCCAAGCCAGCCCTCCACGTCCCTCCTCCTATATACTTGAGGTTTTGGATGTTTTGAGACAGGATTTGATCTCTCTCTCTCACGGCGAAGCCCTACCTCTCTTCTTCCTCCTCCGCAGCGCTTAGGCGAAGCCCTGTCGGAATACCTTGCTACTCCACCACCACCACGCCGTCGTGCTGCTGTTGGAGCCCTTCCCCAACCTCTCCTTCCTCCTTGCTGGATCAAGGTGTTGGAGACGTCACCGGGCTGCACGTGTGTTGAACGCGGAGGTGCCGTCCGTTCGGCACTTGATCGGATCTACCGCGATCTGAATCGCTGCGAGTACGACTCCATCAACCGCGTTCTTGTAACGCTTCCGCTTAGCGATCTTCAAAGGTATGAAGATCCACTCTCCCCTTGCTCGTTGCTGGTTTCTCCATAGATGGATCTTGGTGAACGCGTAGGAAAATTTTTGATTTACTACTACGTCTCCCAACAGTGGCATCATGAGCTAGGTCTATGCGTAGAATCTATGCACGAGTAGAACACAAAGCAGTTGTGGGCGTCGAGTTTGTTAATTTGCTTGCCGCTACTAGTCTTATCTTGATTCGGCGGTATTGTGGGATGAAGCGGCCCGGACCAACTTTACACGTACGCTTACGTGAGACCGGTTCCACCGCCTGACATGCACTAGATGCATAAGGTGGCTAGCGGGTGTCTGTCTCTCCTACCTTAGTCGGATCGGATTCGATGAAAAGGGTCCTTATGAAGGGTAAATAGCAATTGGCAAATCACGTTGTGGTGTTGACGTAGGTAAGAAACGTTCTTGCTAGTAACCTATAGCAGCCACGTAAAAACTTGCAACTACAAATTAGAGGACGTCTAACTTGTTTTTGCAGCATGTGCCTTGTGATGTGATATGGCCAAAGGATGTGATGTGATGCATTGTGATGTATGAATTGATCATGTTCTTGTAATAGGATTCACGACTTGCATGTCGATGATTATGACAACCGGCAGGAGCCATAGGAGTTGTCTTATTTATTGTATGACCTGCGTGTCAATCATAAACGCCATGTAATTACTTTACTTTATTGCTAAGCGTTAGCCATAGTAGTAGAAGTAATAGTTGGCGAGACAACTTCACGAAGACACAATGATGGAGATCATGATGATGGAGATCATGGTGTCGTGCCGGTGACAGTGATGATCATGGTGCCCCGAAGATGGAGATCATAGGAGCAAAATGATATTGGCCATATCATGTCACTATATTGATTGCATGTGATGTTTATCATGTTTACATCTTATTTGCTTAGAACGACGGTAGTAAATAAGATGATCTCTCAATAAAATTTCAAGAGAAGTGTTCACCCTAACTGTGCACCGTTGCTAAGGATCGTTGTTCCGAAGCACCACGTGATGATCGGGTGTGATAGGTTCTAACGTTCGCATACAACGGGTGTAAGCCAGATTTACACACGCGAAACACTTAGGTTGACTTGACGAGCCTAGCATGTACAGACATGGCCTCGGAACACGGAAGACCGAAAGGTCGAACATGAGTCGTATAGAAGATACGATCAACATGAAGATGTTCACCATGGATGACTAGTCCGTCTCACGTGATGATCGGACACGGGCTAGTTGACATGGATCATGTATCACTTGGAAGACTAGAGAGATGTCTATCTAAGTGGGAGTTCATTAATAATTTGATTAAATGAACTTAATTATCAAGAACTTAATCTAAAAATGTCCTTGCAAATTATGTCGTAGATAGCTCGCGCTGTAGCTCCCCAGTTTTATTGATACAATCCTAGAGAAAAGTAAGTTGAAAGTTGATGGTAGCAATAATGCGGACTGGGTCCGTGATCTGAGGATTGTCCTCATTGCTGCACAGAAAGCTTATGTTTTTGATGTACCGCTAACTGCATCACTCCCTCAAGCGTTGTCTGTAGATGTTGTGAACATATGACAGGCACTTTTTGGTGACTACGTGATAGTTCAATGCGTCATGCATTACGGCTTAGAATTGAGGCTCCAAAACGTTTTGAACGTCACGGAACATATGAGATGTTCTAGGAGCTGAGATTGTGATCTCAGGCTCGTGCCTATGTTGAGAGGTATGAGACCTCCAACAAGATTCTTTGTCTGCAAGATAAAGGAGAATAGCTCAATCGCTGAGCGTGTGCTCAGATTGTCTGGGTGCTACAATCACTTGAATCAAGTGGGAGTTAATCTTCCAGATGAGATAGTGATTAATGCAGTTCTCCAAGTCACTGCCACCAAGCTACTAGAGCTTCGTGATGAACTATAACATGCCAGGGATGGATAAGATGATCCCTGAGTTGTTCGTGATGTTTGACACCACGAAGGTAGAAACCAAGAAGGAGCATCAAGTGTTGATGGTTAAGTGAAACCACTAGTTTCAAAAGGGGCAAGGGCAAGAACGGAAAACTTCAGGAATGACAAGCCAGTTGTTGCTCTAGTGAAGAAACCCAAGGTTGAGCCCGAACCCGAGACTAAGTGCTTCTGTTATGAGGAGAATGTTCACTGAAGCGGAAAACCCCTAGATGCTTGGTAGATAAGAAGGCTGGTAATGTCAATGGAAGTATATTTGATATACGTGTTAGTGATGTGTACCTTGCTGGTACTCCTAGTAGCACCTGGGTATTGGATACCGGTTCGGTTGCTAAGTGTTAGCAACTCGAAATAAAAGCTACGGAGTAAATGGAGACTAGCTAGGTGAAAGGTGACGATGTGTGTTGGAAGTATTTCCAAGATTGATGTGATCACCATCGCACGCTCTCTCTACCTTCAGGATTTGTGATAAACCTAAATAAATGTTATTTGGTGTTTGCGTTGAGCATGAACGTGATTAGATCATGATTAGTGTGATACGGTTATTCATATAAGTTAGAGAATAATGGTTATTCTGTTTACATGGATAATGCCTTCAATGGTCATGCACCCACTCGAAATGGTTTATCGAATCATGATCGTAGTAGTACACATATTCATAACATTGGTACCAAAAGATACAAAGTTAATAATGATAGTACCACATGCTTGTGGCACTGCCACGTAATGTCATATTGGTATAAATCGCATGAAGAAACTCCATGATGATGGATTTTTTTTGACTCACTCGATTTCGAATCGGTTGAGACATGCGAGCCATGCCTCTTGGGCAAGATGACTGAGACCCCGTCATCCAATATGATGGAGCGGGCAAGTGGCTTATTGGAATTAATACATGATGATGTATGTTGTCCAATGAGTGTTGAAACACACAGTGGATATCGTTGTTTTTCTTTACCTTCACTGATGATTTGAGTAAATATGGGGATATTTACTTAATGAAACACGAATCTGAAATGTTTGAAAGGTTCAAGGAGTTTCAGAGTGAAGTTAAAGATCATCGTGACAAGAAGATAAATGTCTATGATACGATCATGGAGGTGAATATCTAAGTTACGAGTTTGGTATGCAATTTTAGACAATGTGGAAATTGTTTCACAGCTCACGCCTCCTGGAACACCATAGTGTGATGGTGTGTTCGAACGTCGTAGTCGTGCTCTATTGGATATAGTGAGTACTATGATGTCTCTTATCGTTTTACCACTATCGTTATGGGGTTATGCATTAAAGACAAATCCATTCACTTTAAACAGGGCACCATCTAAGTCTGTTGAGATGACACCGTGAGAATTGTGGTTTAACAGAAGCCTAAGCTGTCATTTCTTAATGTTTGGGGCTGCGACGCTTATGTGAAAATGGGTTTTTCACCTAGCGAGCTCGAACCCAAAGCAGACAAATGCATCTTCATAGAATACCCTAATGAGACATTGGGTATACCTTCTATCTCAGATCCAAGCGCAAAGGTGTTTGTTGCTAAGAACGGGTCCTTTCTTGAGAAAGAGTTTCTCTCGAAAGAATTGAGTGGGAGGAAGATAGAACTTGATGAGGTTGTTGAACCTTTGTTTCAACCAGAGAATAGCGCAACACAGAAAGATGTTTCTGTAGAGCCTACTCAGTTGAAAAGGAAGTTAATGATGATGATCATGAAGCTTCGGATCAAGTCACTATCGAACCTCGTAGGTCGACAAGGACGCGTACTGCTCCTGAGTAGTACGACAACCCTGTCTTGGAAATCATGTTGTTGGACAACGATGAACCTACGGACTATGGAGAAGCGATGGTGGGCCCGGATTCCAACAAATGGCTAGGAGCCATGAAATCCGAGAAAGGATCCATGTATGAAAACCAAGTATGGACTTTGGTAGACTTGCCTGTTGAATGGCGGGTCATTGAGTGCAAATGGACCTTTGAAATAAACATAGACGCTAATGGTGAAATGTCACCGTTTATAAAGCTCGACTTGTCGCAAAGAAGTTTCCGCCAAGTTCAAGGAGTTGACTGCGATGAGATTGTCTCATCTGTAGCGATGCTAAAAGTCTATTAAAATTTTGTTAGCAGTTGCTGCATTTTTCGATTATGAAATCTGGCAGATGGATGACAAAACAAGGTTTCCGTAATGGTTTCTGTGAGGAAGAGTTGTATGTGATACAACCAGAAGGTTTTGTCAATCCTAAGGATGCTAATAATATGCAAACTCCAGCGATCCTTCTATGGACTGGAGCAAGAATCTCGGAGTTGGAATATATGCTTTGATGAGGTGATCAAAGTGTTTAAGTTTATACAATGTTTATGAGAAACTTGTATTTGCAAGAAAGTGAGTGGGAGCACTATGGAATTTCTTATAAGAATATGTAGTTGACATATTATTGATCGGAAATGATGTAGAATTTCTGGAAGAGCATGAAGGGTTGTTTGAAAAGTTTTTTTTTCAAAGGAAGACCCAGATAAAGCTACTATTTTATTGAGCATCAAGATCTATAGGGATAGATCAATTCGCTTGATAAGTTTTTTCGACGAAGACATACCTTGACAAGTTTTTGAAGGAGTTCAAAATAGATGGGTCAAAGAAGGAGTTCTTGACTGTATTGTAAGGTGTGAAATTGAGTAAGACTCAATACCTGACCACGGCAGAAGATAAAGAAAAGATGAGTGTCATCTCCTATGCTTTAGCCATAGGCTCTATATAGTATGCCATGCTGTGTACCGCACCTGTGTGTGCCTTGCCATGAGTCTGTCAAGGGGTACAAGAGTAATCCAAGAGTGGATCACTGGACAATGGTCAAAGTTATCCTTAGTAACTTGAGAACTAAGGAAATATTTCTCGATTATGGAGGTGATAAAGAGTTCATCGTAAAGGGTTACGATGATGCAAGCTTTAACTCCAATCCGGATGACTCTTAGTAGAAATCTGGCTATGTATAGTGGAGCAGCCATTTGGAATAGCTCCAAGTGGAGCGTGGGAGCAGTATCTACAAATATGACATGGAAAGTTTGCAAGGTACACACGGATCTGAATGTCGCAGACCCATTGACTAAAAACCTCTTTCACGAGCAGAACATGAACAAACCCCGGAACTTATTGGGTGTTAATCACATGATGATATGATCACATGGTGATGTAAGTGTTAATCACATGGTGATGTGAACTAGATTATTGACTCTAGTGCAAGTGGGAGACTGTTGGAAATATGCCCTAGAGGCAATAATAAAATGGTTATTATTGTATTTCCTTGTTCATGATAATTGTCTATTGTTCATGCTATAATTGTATTAACCGGAAACCATAATACATGTGTGAATACATAGACCACAACATGTCCCTAGTGAGCCTCTAGTTGACTAGCTCGTTGATCAATAGATGGTCACGGTTTCATGGCCATGGACATTGGATGTCGTTGATAACGGGATCACATCATTAGGAGAATGATGTGATGGACAAGACCCAATCCTAAGCATAGCACAAGATCGTGTAGTTCGTTTGCTAAAGCTTTTCAATGTCAAGTATCATTTCCTTAGACCATGAGATTGTGTAACTCCCGGATACCGTAGGAATGCTTTGGGTGTGCCAAACGTCACAACGTAACTGGGTGGCTATAAAGGTACGCTACGGGTATCTCCGAAAGTGTCTGTTGGGTTGACACGAATCAAGACTGGGATTTGTCACTCCGTGTGACGGAGAGGTATCTCTGGGCCCACTCGGTAAGACATCATCATAATGAGCTCAATGTGACTAAGGGGTTAGCCACGGGATGATGTGTTACGGAACGAGTAAAGAGACTTGCCGGTAACGAGATTGAACAAGGTATGGCGATACCGACGATCGAATCTCGGGCAAGTACCATACCGGTAGACAAAGGGAATTGTATACGGGATTGATTGAATCCCTGACATCGTGGTTCATCCGATGAGATCATCGTGGAGTACGTGGGAGCCAACATGGGTATCCAGATCCCGCTGTTGGTTATTGGCCGGAGAGGTGTCTCGGTCATGTCTACGTGTCTCCCGAACCCGTAGGGTCTACACACTTAAGGTTCGATGACGCTAGGGTTATAGGGAAAAGGTATACGTGATTACCGAAGGTTGTTCGGAGTCCCGGATGAGATCCCGGACGTCACGAGGAGCTCCGGAATGGTCCGGAGGTAAAGATTGATATATAGGAAGTCCAGTTTTGGTCACCGGAAAGTTTTCGGGCTCATCGGTAGTGTACCGGGAGTGCCGGGAGGGTGCCGGAGGACCCCCGGGAGGGGTGTGACGACCAAAGGACCACATGGGCTGTTAGATAAAGTGTGCCAGCCCTTATTGGGCTGGGCAAGACTTTTGCTAAAGGCCCATGCGGCTGGAGATAAGGAGATAAGGCAAAAAGGATTTAAAAGGAGGAGATCCACCTCCCTTGTGGGAGGTGGACTCTCCCTTTAATTCAGCCGGCCATCTCCTCTTTGGAGTAGAGGCCAAGCCAGCCCTCCACGTCCCTCCTCCTATATATACTTGAGGTTTTGGATGTTTTGAGACAGGATTTGATCTCTCTCTCTCACGGCGAAGCCCTACCTCTCTTCTTCCTCCTCCGCAGCGCTTAGGCGAAGCCCTGTCGGAATACCTTGCTACTCCACCACCACCACGCCGTCGTGCTGCTGTTGGAGCCCTTCCCCAACCTCTCCTTCCTCCTTGCTGGATCAAGGTGTTGGAGACGTCACCGGGCTGCACGTGTGTTGAACGCGGAGGTGCCGTCCGTTCGGCACTTGATCGGATCTACCGCGATCTGAATCGCTGCGAGTACGACTCCATCAACCGCGTTCTTGTAACGCTTCCGCTTAGCGATCTTCAAAGGTATGAAGATCCACTCTCCCCTTGCTCGTTGCTGGTTTCTCCATAGATGGATCTTGGTGAACGCGTAGGAAAATTTTTGATTTACTACTACGTCTCCCAACACTTTTTCCTTCTTGTACTAGAGAAATCATGACCACATGGATTTTTCTTCACCTTCAAAAGAGAAAATGGATGTAATTAGCTAAAAAACACTTAACAATTATGCAAGAAATGTTCACAAATGGGTAAAGTTAAACAATTACCATCACTCTACACTTATCCTCCATCATAGAAGCATGTATCCTCCATTGACGATTATCTGCATCTCGTCTTGAACAATAGCCCCTAAACCGATGGCGTGTACTATACTCGGTGTTATACTCAAATTCATGTTTGATTGCCTGCTGAGAAAGTGCCAACTTGAACTCTTGCATGCTAGGATGTGTAAAGCCTTTTGTCATTGGAGGGTCTAATTTGTCATACTCTACATGTGGAGTATGCTCTGCCTCATGCAATTCCTCATCCTCCTCTACTTCAAGCTCCTCTACTTCAGCATCCTCTCCTTCACTCTCAGTCTCACTATCATCCTCAAAAATATAGTCTTTGTCCTTTTCTTTATTAGGACAAAGAACCACATTTAAGGGCATAGGTTCATCCACTTCATACATATGCTCCTCATCAACACCAACATGCTCATTCTCAGGTCTTGGGTTGCGAAGGTAAGTATCATCCTCTTGTTATATATTGTTATTAGGTTGGATATGCACATCACTATGCCACTCAGTGATAGGCTCATACGGATCGGATGGATCACAACATGCAATGATCATATTCAACACCTTTGTCTCCGAGTGTTTCTCAAACATAAGCATTAAATCTTGGTCATATTTTACTTTTTTACTTCTGGACAGATTTTAGTACTGCACATGTGCAACTTCCAAATAACCCGGAGGGTACTGCTCTACAATTAATTCAACCAAATCCTTATAGTTTGTCAAGTCACAATCAATGATATTCTCAAAGAAAAAATATTGAATGTCTTTTCGAGCTTTTTTTTATTGCCAAACAATTTGATTTTTATCAAATAACTTGAATTTGGATCCATCTTGTGAATTAAAGACAATTTTGTATCAAATCCTATGCATGACAATTTTGCATCAAACCTATGCATGATAATTTTGCATCAAACTTATGCATGACAATTTTGCATCAAATCCTATGCATGACAATTTTGCATCAAATCCTATGAATTACAAACCTATCAAGTGCCATACTTACCCATCAGACACGCCCATCTAGCTGAGGCCAACCAAGATGCACCGTGGCCTGGCCCTATAGCTGCTGCCGAGGATGATTCATCCCAGCCTACGGTCGAAGCCCCGCCCTGGCCCGAGCCTCCAGCCACGCTGGCGGTCGAGAACTCAGCCCGTGGCCCGCCCTGGCCCGAGCATCCAGCCCATCCGGCGGTCGAAGCCGTGCGCTGACCTGGCCCCTTCGCACCCACAGCCGCGCGCTGGCATGACCCCTCCGCAGCCCCCTCCCCCCCCGGTCGCCAAGGCTCGCCGGCGACCGAGCGCCAAGGTCAGCCCCGCCGTCGCCAAGGCTCGCCGGATCCGCGACCGCGCACTGGCTGTCCTCCGCCGCCGTGCACTGGTCATCGTCCGCGCCGCCTTCCCCATCCGCAGCACCGCCGTCGTCCATAGCGCCGACTCTGTGCCGCCGCCGCTAGCAGGTCACCAGCCGCCACCGCCGCTAGGGTTCGAGACGGGGAGGGGAGACACACGGTTACGTTCGGTCTTCTATTGACTACATACGGGTAGGGGCACTTTTCTCCAAATAAAGAAAGTGGGAATCGGTCCATGTCTGTTTTAACGGTGTAGGCTAACGGAATTGACGTTAGTGTTAGAAAGGGAGAAAAATTACACATCATGCTAGATAAGGAAGCAAAAAACTTCAGTGTTAAATAAGGAACCAATATTTAAATCAGTGGTATATAAGGAATTCTCTATAGTTTCTTCTCTTCTTCTTTTTTGCGAAGAAGGCAGTAACAAAATTTTACTACAGTAATAACTTCTTTTCCTTTTATAATTTATTTCTCTATCTTGTCCATTCTCCTTTATTATTTTGGTATCAATATTGCTAAATTCTTACAAAGAACATCAACTCAGTTGACCAATAATATCTATATAACTTATATTCTCGTTTCATACATTAATAAAAAAACATATATCATCCATATCATTTTTTTAGTGTTAATAATTATTTTCACATCCATATAATTCATACAAAATCTATCCATATCAAATTTTAATCGATAGCTTATACTATATCGATCATCGATCCAATATTTTGCATCCACACACGGATGCACATGCAATTTTATATATAATCATATCATCATCCATCGATCCTAATAATATAATTATTATTAAGATATATATCTAGCTAGGTACTAGATCCACACACACGCACACACATGCAAGTTATAGAAAAATAAAGAAAAACGTATCTAGGAAGAGGTTGTTGTGTTGCTCACCTCGATGTGGGTAATCATGGATCCGCCACCGGCGACGAGATGGTATGGGGACGAAGACTGGCGGCGGCGGCTACTAATCACCGGTGACGGGTGACCGGCTCTATGGGAGATGAAGGCCGCGGGCGCGGTAGGAGAGGTGAAGAGGACAATGCCGACAAGTTCTCGGGATGGAGGGCAATGACGATGGACTCATCGGGGCGGAATGCATGCTACGTCGCCGCGCGGTCGCGAAATTTGAAAATGAGGGGCCCGGACGGCAGCCACGCGATATGTATAATCCAAACATAAGCCGAGTGTACAAACACGCACACTCCCTTAGGGAGGCAAATGCATTCCTATTTTCAGAAAAGAAAATAGTAAATATAAGTCGGGTGCCTGGCGATCGTTCTCAGCTTATACCAACGACCGTCATGCTAGCCATTAAGCGGGACGACGGTGGCCACGTGGAAAAATAGTTTACTGGTAATTATTTGTATGCCAAGTGCTTTTTGGTTTTATGTCGGGTATTTATTGTAAGTCGAGAACTTTTATCGCCACCATTAGGCTTACATCTGTGTAAAACGAGTTCACCATGTTTACACTGTATTCTTTTTTGCTACTCGGCTTACGTCTGTGTAAATCGAGCACTCATGTTTTTTTGGCACACGGTTTGGAGGAAGATACACCGCATGAGCTCATCGAACTTGACTTGTAGAATGAGACATGTGCTCGATATGCTTCATCTCAGTGTTCTTTCTCTCGGTATCGTTCATCACATGCGTGTTATCGATCTCTTCAAGCTAGGTTTGGTATCAGTGTCGGTGAAGTTCGTCATTGAACTGAAGTGGTAGATTGGTAAATGGGTGTATGGTCTACGTATTTCTTATTAGTGACATTAGTTCCTTTTCACGTGTAGTGTGAAGTAGAGTGGCCATGAAGAAACAGATTAAAGGCATGGCAATTAATTATGTGGTTGGATTGTTAGAAAAACAATGGTATCATAGCTCATCCGATTTTAGGTCTTAGACTTAACATTGATGTTTGTATTTTCATTGATTTACTTCAGGGCTTTTAGCAACATGCGTTTAGTGAAAAGAGACGTTTCCGTCGACTACAAAACGTTTATGACAACTTCGTCAATCTGTCAGCTTAGTCATTCAAAGGTGATCATACAGGTAGGGTGAGTATATGAGTGTCTGAGTCTATATTGTGTCCAAAAAATAAGTTACTTTATATTGGTGAACAATAATTATTATTTCTAGATTCTTCTTGGCAAGGTTTGCAAGCAAGTCATACCTACAAAAGCTTTTGCTGGTAAATCTGAGAAATCAATTGTTCCGCGGCATCTCGCAATTTTATTTTATTTTGTTATGGGGGGCCATAAGCCTATAAGTAATTTTTTTATATTTTTTTAGTCGGGCTATAACATACGGGCTGTGGCGCAGATCGAACTTAGACCGACGGCAAGGGCCGGCAGTTTCTTTTCTCTATCCTGGACAACTACTCCACGTCGGGTTAGGCTGTGTCATGGAAGAGAAGAACTCCGTTCCGAGTCGGACTGACGTATATACTACCCGGGCTACTTTTGTAGCGGGCGCGTTTCCTCTGGTTCTCTTCTCTCTCTATTATATGCATAGGCCGGTGAGAGTTAACGATCCGCCACAAAGATCGAGCAAAAGGAAGCGAGAGGGAGCAGTTGATCAACCGGCTAAGAAAAGATGCAGATCTTCCTCAAGTCCTTCACTGGCGGGAAGAAGATCACGCTGGAGGTGGAGAGCAGCGACACCATCCGCGACGTCAAGGCCAAAATCCATGACAAGGAGGGCTTCCCGCCGGAGCATCAGCGGCTCATCTTCAAGGCAAAGAGTCTGGAGGAGCAGCGAACCCTGGCGGACTTGAACATCCCGGACGAGTCGACGCTGTACCTGATCATCCGCCACCGGGACTAAACTCTACCGCCATCGATCTTATTCCTGAAATTCGTGATCCAACTAGGTTGTCTGATTATAGGCCCGTAAGCTTATCTAATGTAATTTTCGAGATTATATCTAAATGCTTGGTTAATAGAATGAGATTTTTGCTTAATGAACAGTAACACCGGATCAAAGTGCATTTGTTTGTAGCGGGATGATTACTGAATACTGATAATGTGTTGAGTATATAGGCAATTTTTCGATCAGATTAATCCATGAAATAATAACTAGCATTGGCATTGACAGAAACGTAACATACTGATATTGAAACATGCAAGTCCATACTACGCTAACAGTAGATTCATCTACGCATAACGCTAGTAGTGTTACAACTAAAATAAACACGAGCGGAATAAACGGGTTATACCCTCCAATAGGCCAGTTGGCCGTAGTCGCGTTGTTGGCAGCGGTGGCGTCCTCGGCCGCCTTCCTGCCGGCATCACGCTTCTCAACAGCAGCATGGTCGGCGTCGGTTGGGGGTGACATGGTGATGACGAAGGCGATGCGGACGCAGAGGAAGCAGTCGGATGGAGGCGAGCAGTCGCTCCCTAAAAACCTAATCGCCCCTCTCCCGTCGACTGTGTACGCGGTGAACGGGACGGCGTCACCGGCGGCAGCAACGGCAAAAGGAACGACGTGGGCGGAGCGCGTAGAGGCAGATGTGATCTGTATTCCGTTGCGGCTAGGGTTGGCCGAAGCCCTGCTTATGTAGGCGGCGTCCAGTTGGAGAGACGTGGGCTGAACCCAAGCGAGTAGATATAAGCTCGTCTCGGCTCTCGCAACCCGCGACGCGTCGTGGCGAGGCGAGGCGAGGCGGGCGGCGAAGGAGGAGTGCGTGAGGACCTCTTCTCTTCTCATTCTCCAATAGCATGTGAAAGAGAACACCTTATAAAGAGGTCCAACTCCCCCTCCACTAGAAAGGTGGTACTAAACTTCCCACCCCTTGTCATGCCACCTACATAGGCCCTTAGAGATTTTTCTGAAGTTGTCTCGTGGGCCTAAAGCCCATCTCGGATTTCAACAATCCCCCACTAGATCTCAAGGGCCCATTTCGTCCTCTGATCCAATTACTGTTTTGATATACCAGCATTTCAGTGAAGACGTGTTAAGGTTGAGTTTCACCTAGGACAAGTAGCTACAATCCTTCACAACTGAACAATGGACTATGCCTTGAATTTTTAGTTTGGCGTTAAGAAGTTTCACCATAGGTCCTACTAGTACTAGGCTGCCGAAGGCTGACCCCTCGGGTGGAGCATATTAGTCACACTCCTAGCCTATTCGTGAGCTTACTAGAGATCACCCCAATCTCATAGACTGTGTGACCAGCAGTCGAGCTCATATAGGTGTGTTCCTCCAAAGATTGCTCTGTAGGACAGCATCTTGCTTACATATAAGCTTTAGAACACATTAAGATAGTATTCATCCTACCATACAGTATCCGAGGGTATTGCATCTCCAACGGAGCGGGTTAGTAAAGTTACTCTCCTCAGTTCACCACTGGCTTGTTTTCCCAGGTCCTACTTCACGGGATCTCCGATCACATAGGTTGGGTTACTACCATGGCAACTCATGTGGGTCTTCATACCCATCTCCCTCGATGCATTATCTATCACTACACGTGATAGCCCTTTAGTAAAGGGATCTGCCAGATTCTTAGCCGTTTGGATGTAATCCAATGCTACAACTCCAGAGCTTCTTAAACGTCTGGCAGCTTTCAATCTCATTCTTATATGTTTGTCAGACTTCATGTTGTCATTTGAACTCTTCACTTTGACAATGACTATCTGGTTATCGCAGTTCATAAGGATAGCCGGAACCGCCTTCTCAACCACTCGCAAGTCCATCAAAAGATCTCGAAGAAATTCTGCTTCGACACCAGAGTCTAATGCTGTTAATTCTGCTTCCATTGTCGATCTCGTTAAGATCGTTTGCTTGCAAGACTTCCATGAAACAGCGCCACCTCCAAGAGTAAACATATACCCAGTAGTGGCCTTCATCTCATCAGCATCAGAGATCCAATTCGCATCACTATACCCTTCTAGTACCGACGGGTATCCGGTATAGTGAAGTCCGTGGTTCATAGTACCTTTCAGATAGCGCATAACTCTTTCAACAGCACACCAATGAACATCACCCGGATTGGCAACAAACTGGCTCAATTTGCTCACAGCAAACGCGATGCCAGGCCTCATTGCGCTAGCTAGATACATAAGCGAACCAATGATTTGAGAGTATCTCAATTGATCTTTAGCCATGCCTGTGAACTTTCGAATCAGCACACTAGGATCATATGGTGTCTCAAAAGTTTTGCAATCCGAATATCCAAAACAACTCAAAATCTTCTCAACATAATGGGATTGCAGAAGTGTAATCCCACCCTCATCATCTCTAAATAGCTTGATGTTCAAGATAACAGCAGCCACTCCAAGGTCCTTCATCTCAAAGTTCTGAGACGGAAAAGACTTAACCTCCTCAATCACTTTGAGATCGGTTCCAAATATCAGTATGTCATCAACATACAAGCATAGTATAACTCCTTCGCCCCCACTATGGAGATAGTATACACATTTGTCAGCTTAGTTGACAACGAAGCCAACAGATGTCAGAGTTGTATTAAACTTCTCATGCCATTGCTTAGGTGCTTGTCTTAGGCCATATACAGATTTCAGCAACTTACACACCTTTCCTTCCTAACCATCTATCACAAAGCCATCTGGTTGTTGCATATAGATTTCCTCATCTAACTCTCCGTTCAGGAAAGCCGTCTTGACGTCCATTTAATGGATGAGAAGACCATGTGAGGCCTCCAACAAGAGGAGTACTCGAATGGTGGTCAATCTGGCCACAAGTGAATAAGTATCGAAGAAATCTTCTTCTTCTTTCTGGGCATAGCCCTTGGCCACAAGCCTAGCCTTATACTTTTCAATTGTACCATCGAGCCTAAGCTTCTTTTTGAACACCCACTTACATCCCAACGGTTTGCAACCATAGGGACGTTCAGTTATTTCCCATGTTCCGTTAGCCATGATGGAATCCATCTCGCTACGGACCGCTTCTTTCCAGTAGTCAGCATCAGGAGATGCATAGGCTTTTGAAATAGAGGTGGGATTATCATCCACGAGGTACACAAGGAAGTCATCACCAAAGGCCTTTGTAGTCCTTTGTCTCTTGCCCTTACCAAGGGTTTCCTCATCCTCCTCCTCAGGATTTTCATCATGTGTTTGTTCATAATATTCCATAGGAATGGCAGGCTCAGGAGTCTCCTCCAATTCCTGTCTAGAAGTGCTTTGCATGTCTCTCATGGGGAATATATCCTCAAAGAATGTAGCATCCTTAGACTCCATAATTGTACCGACCTTCACGTCAGGTACCTCAGATTTCACTACTAGAAATCTATAGCCAACGCTATTCTTAGTGTAGCCCAAATTAACGTCGTTCATGGTCTTTGGTCCAAGCTTATGCTTTTTGGGGATTGGCACATTGACTTTCGCCAAAATGCCCAAGTACGTAAGTAAGAGAGTGTCGTCCTCCTCTTCGACCACTGCTCATAGGGAGTGACCTCATTATCTTTTGTCCGAACCTTATTCAGAACATGACACGAAGTCAATATAGCCTCCCCCCACCATGCCTTGGATAAACCTGATGTATCTAACATGGCATTAACAAAATAATTAGAGTACGGTTTTTCCGCTCGGCAACCCCGTTTGACTGGGACGAATAGGGAGGCGTCCTCTCATGAACAATGTCATGTTCCGCACAGAAGGAATCAAACTCCTTTGAGAATTACTCTCCACCACGACCAGACCAAACTCGTTTAATTCTCTTTTCAAGTTGATTCCCAACTTCCTCCTTATAGATTTTAAAGTAGTATAGAGCTCATCTTTAGTATTTAATAGATACACATAACAATATCTAGTGGAATCATCTATCAATGTCATGAAGTATTTCTTTCCACCTTTAGTCAACACACCATTCATCTCACAGAGATCTGAATGTATGAGTTCTAGTGGCGCCAAGTGTCTCTCCTCAACGGCCTTGTGAGGCTTACGAGGTTGCTTTGCTTGCACACACGAATGTCACTTAGAACCTTTGGCTAAAGTGAAACTAGGGATTAAATTCAGTTTTGCTAGCCGTGTCATAACACAGAAACTAATTTGACAAAGACGTGGATGCCAAACTTCAGATTCATTAACACTCGAATGAATATTGTCCATGACTTTATTACAATAATCTACAAGGGAAAGGCGGAACAGACCTCCACATTCATACCTTTTCCAACGAAAAGTCCATATTTCGTAACAACTACTTTATTAGACTCGAAGACCAACTTAAACCCTTCTCTACATAGAAAGGAGCCACTAACGAGGTTATTCTTGATGGCGGGGACATGTTGCACGTTCTTCAGCTGCACGATCCTTCCCGAAGTAAACATCAGATCGACTCTGCCAACACCAAGAACAGAAGCACGCACGCCATTCCCCATCAATACGGACCCTCGGCATGTGACCTGGTCAGAAGAGAACAATGAGATGTCAACACACACATGAATATTTGCACCTATGTCCACCCACCAATCGGTGGACTGACAAACTGAAAATACAGTAACTAAATTACCGTACCCAGATGCACCACTTTCATTGTTGCCCACAATCATATTGACAGACTTATTGTCCTGCGCTGGCTTCTTGTACCTGTTTGGGCACTTGTTGGCCCAATGTTCCTATGAACCACAGTTGAAGCAACCATCACCCTTCTTATTCCTCTTGAAGGTCTTCTTTCCCTTCTTCTTGAAGTCGGTATTCTGTTGGACAAAATTCTTTCCCTTGGGCTTCTGGTAATTGAAGTTCTTCTGATGTACCATATTGGCAACCGAAGAGCTTTCAACCGCTTTTCCATGCGAGTCCTTTGCTCTCGAGTTCTGCTTAACACTGAGTTGGCCGATGATATCCTCTACTGAGAATTCACACCTCTAATGTTTCAGAGTGGTAACAAAGTTCCTCCATGAATTAGGGAGCTTGGCAATTATACACCCCGCGACAAATTTGCCCGGTAAATTTCACTTAAGACACCTCAAGTTCCTTAGCAATGCATATTATCTCATGAGCTTGTTCCAACACAAAACGGTTTTCAACCATTTTGTAATCATGGAACTGCTCCATAACATACATCTCGCTCCCAGCATCGGTGGCCTCGAATTTAGATTCGAGCGCCTCCCACAAATCCTTGGCGACCCCCACATGTAAATATGCGTCAACCAGCTTATCTCCGATCACACTGAGAACTGCTCCCACAAAGTAAACGGTGGCCTCCTTGAACGCCTTCTCCTATGCAGGAGTGATCGTTCCCGTAGGAGTAACACCGGCTACCCAGAACACGTTCATAGCCGTGAGGCATAAGGCGGTTTTGGTCTGCCAACGCTTGAAATACGTATCAGTGAATTTATCCAGTTTCACTGCAGTAGAAAAACCATTACTTGAGAAATTCCTACACATATTAGGTTCTTGGATTGTTGAGTATATATGCAATTTTTTGATCAGATTAATCCACGAAAAAATAACTAGCATGGCATTGATAGAAGTGCAAACATATTGATATTCAAACATGCAAGCACATACTATGCTAACAATAGATTCATCTACACATAATGCTAGTAGTGCTACAACTAAAATAAACAGGAATGGGATAAACGGGTTATACCCTCCAATAGGCCAGTTGGCCATAGTCGCGTTGTTGGCGGCGATAACGTCCTCGGCCGCCTTCCTGTCGGCTTCACGCTTCTTAGCAGCAGCACGGTCAGCGTTGGTTGGGGATGGCATGGTGATGACGAAGACGATGCAAACGTAGAGGAAGTAGTCGGATGGAGGCGAGCAGTCTCGTAGTCGCTCCCCAAAAACCTAATCGCCCCTCTCCCCGTACAGGACCCGGAGAGGCATGGTTTCGGACACCTGCTCTCCCGTAGACCGTGTATGCGGTGAACAGGACGGAGTTCCCGACAGCAGCAGCAGCAGCAAAAGGAACGACGTGGGCGGAGCACGTGGAGGCATATATGATTTGTTTTCCATGGCGGCTAGGGTTGGCCGAAGCCCTGCTTATGTAGGCGGCGTCCGGGTGGAGAGACGTGGGCTAAACCCACGTCCGAGTCAGTAGCCCACGAACCAACATCTCAGATCCTGGCGTTACGTATTCTCCGTTCCCGACCGGCAAAATTAAGTGAGTAGGTATAAGCTCAGCTCGGCTCAATCCCGCAACCCGCAGCGCGGCGGAGGAGTGCACGAGGGCCTTGATACGTCTCCAACGTATCTATAATTTTTGATTGTTCCATGCTATTATATTATCTGTTTTGGATGTTTTATATGCATTGATATGCTATTTTATATTATTTTTGGGGCTAACCTATTAATCTAGAGCCTAGTGCTAGTGTTTGTTTTTTCCTTGTTTTTGAGAATTGCAGATAAGTAATATTAAATGGAGTCCAAACGGAATAAAATCTTCGGAATAATTTTTGTTGGACCAGAAGCAAACCAAGAGACTTGGAGATGAAGTCGGGAGAGCCACCGTGGGGCCACTAGCCCTAGGGGCATGCCCAGGGGGTAGGGCGCGTCCCCCAGGCTTGTGGGCCCATGGCAGCTCTCCTAACCCTATTTCTCAGCCTATAAATTCCCAAATATTCTCTGTATATCAGAACGATCCATGAAAACACTTTTCTGACGCCGGAAGCCTCCATTCCCGAGAGATCCAATCTTGGAGCCTTTTCCGGCAATCTGCCGAAGGGGGATTCGATCACGAGGGCATCTACATCAACTCCATTGCCCCTCCAATGATGTGTGAGTAGTTCACCATAGAACTTCGGGTACATAGCTAGTACCTAGATGGCTTCTTCTCTCTCTTTGCTCTTCAATACCATGTTCTTCATGATCTTCATGGAGATCTATCCGATGTAATACTTTTTTGCGGTGTGTTTGTCGAGATCCGATGAATTGTGGGTTTATGTTCAGATTATCTATGAATATAATTTGAGTCTTTTCTGAATTCTTCTATGCATGATTTCATATCTTTGCAAGTCTCTTCTAGTTATTGGTTTGGTTTGACCAACTAGATTGGTAATTCTTGCAATAGGAGAAGTGCTTAGTTTTGGGTTCAATCTTGCGGTGTCCTCACCCAGTAACAAAGTAGGGGTAGCGAGGCATGTATTGTATTGTTGCCATCAAGGATAAAAAGATGGGGTTTTCATCATATTGCTTGAGTCTATCCCTCTACATCATGTCATCTTACCTAATGTGTTACTCTATTCTTCATAAACTTAATACTCTAGATGCAGGCAGGAGTCGATCGATGTGTGGAGTAATAGTAGTAGATGCAGAATCGTTTCGGTCTAGTTGACACGGACGTGATGCCTATATGCATAATAGTTGCCTTGGATATCTTCATAATTATTCGCTTTTCTATCAATTGCTCGACAGTATTTGTTCACCCACCGTAATACTTGCCATCATGAGAGAAGCCTCTAGTGAAACCTATGGCATCCGGGTCTATTTTCCATCTTATACTTTCAGATCTAAAACCAAAAATACCAAAAATACTTTGCTGCATTATTTTTACCTTTTGTTTTACCTTCCGTTCAAGCAATCTATCCTATCTATCTCTATCAGATCTCATACTTGCAAGTAACCGTGAAGGGATTGACAACCCCTTTATAGCGTTGGGTGCAAGAGTTTGATTCTTTGTGTAGGTACATCTATTGGGGACTTTCTTGTATCTCCTACTGGATTGATACCTTGGTTGTCAACAACTGAGGGAAATACTTATCTACTTTGCTGTATCAGCCGTTCCTCTTCACAGAAACCAACGCATGCTCGAGAAGTAGCAAGAAGGATTTCTAGCGCCGTTGTCGGGGAGATACATAGCAAGTCAGGATCAAGCCTACCAAGTACCCATCACAAACTCATCTCTGGCATTCACATTATTTGCCATTTGCCTCTCGTTTTCCTCTCCCCCACTTCTAAAACGATTTTCAGAAAATATCAAAAAAATTGCCTTTTATTCACCCTTTTTCGTTCGTCTTTTCATTTGCTTTTTGCTTGCTTGTGTGCTAGATTGCTTGCTTTGTCATGATGACTCAAGAGAATACCAAGTTGTGTGACTTTTTCACTACTACTAATAATGATTTTATTAGTACTCCGATTGCTCCCGCCACTAGTGCGGAATCTTATGAAATTAATGTTGATTTGCTCAATCTTGTTATGAAAGAACAATTTTCTAGCCTTGCTAATGAAGATGTCGCATCCCATCTAAATACATTCATTGAGTTGTGTGATATGAAAAAGAAGAAAGATGTGGATAATGATATTGTTAAATTGAAGCTATTCCCGTTCTCACTACAGATCGTGCTAAAACTTGGTTTTCATCTTTGCCTAAAAATAGTATTGATTCATGGAATAAGTGTAAAGATGCTTTTATTTCCAAATACTTTCCGCCCACTAAGATCATCTCCCTTAGGAATGATATAATGAACTTTAAGCAACTTGATCATGAACATGTTGCACAATTTTTGGAAAGGATGAAACTTATGATTAGGAATTGCCCCACGCATTGTTTGAGTTTATGGATGATTATACAAATTTTCTATGTTGGATTGAATTTTGCTTCTAGGAATCTCTTAGATTCCGTCGTGGGTGGTACTTTTATGGAAATCACATTAGGATAAGCTACTAAACTCCTAGATAATATTATGGCAAATTACTCTCAATGGCACACCGAAAGATCTCCTACTAGTAAAAAGGTGCATGATATTGAAGAGATTAATACTTTGAGTGAAAAGATGGATGAATTGATGAAATTGTTTGCTAGTAAGAGTGCTCTTATTTATCCTAATTATATGCCTTTGTCTTCTTTGATTGGAAATAATAATGAATCTATGGATGTGAATTTTGTTGGTAGGAACAATTTTGGTAATAACGCTTATAGATGTAATTTCAATGCTAGACCGTTACCTAGTAATTCCTCTAATAATTATGGTAATTCCTACAGCAATTCTTATGGAAATTATAATAAGATGCCCTCTGATCTTGAGAATAATATTAGAGAATTCATTAGTACGCAAAAAGGTTTCAATGCTATGATTGAAGAAAATTTGCTCAAGATTGATGATTTGGCTAGGAACGTTGATAGAATTTCTCTTGAGATTGATTCTTTAAAAAATAGATCTATTCCAGCCAAGCATGATATTAATGAGTCTTTAAAAGCTATGAGAATTTCTATTGATGAGTGTAAGGAAAGAACCGCTAGAATACGTGCTAAGCATGAATGGTTTGAAAAAGTGTGTTCTCGTGATAATATGGATGAAGATCTTAAAGTTATTGATGTGAATCCTATTGAATCTTTGTTTTCCAATGTTAATCTTGATAAATATGGGACTGGAGATGAGTCAACTTTAGTTAAAAGGCGTCCCAATATTTCGGAGTTTATAGATCTTGCTAAGATTAATAAAAGTGGGATTGAAGAGGTCAAAACTTTAAATAGCAATTAACCCACAATTTTGAATTTGAAGGACTTTAATCATGGTATCTGCTGTTTGATTGATTGTATTTCCTTGTTGCAATCCATGTTGAATTCTCCTCATGCTTATAATCAAAACAAAGCTTTTACTAAACATATTGTTGATGCTATGACGAAAGCTTTTGAAGAAAAACTTGAGTTGGAAGTTTCTATACCTAGAAAGCTATGATGAGTGGGAACCTACTATTAATATTAATATTAAAGATTATGAGTGCCATGCTTTGTGTGATTTGGGTGCTAGCGTTTCCACGATTCCAAAAACCTTATGTGATGTGCTAGGTTTCCGTGAATTTGATGATTGTTCCTTAAATTTGCATCTTGCGGATTCCACTATAAAGAAACCTATGAGAAGGATTAATGATGTTTTTATTATTGCAAATAGGAATTATGTGCCTGTATATTTTATTGTTCTTGATATAGATTGCAATCCTACATGTGCTATTATTCTGGGTAGACCCTTCCTTAGAACGATTGGTGCAATTATTGATATGAAGAAAGGGAATATTAGATTCCAATTTCCATTAAGGAAAGGCATGGAACACTTTCCTATGAATAAAATAAAATTACCTTATGAATCTATCATGAGAGCTACTTATGGATTACATACCAAAGATGACAATACGTACATCTATTGTGTTTTGCCTAGCTAGGGGCATTAAACAATAGCGCTTGTTGGGAGACAACCCAATTTTATTTTGCTTTCCGTTTTTTTGCTTCTATTTTGGTGTGTTTTTCACATTATTAATTATTTTTTAATTGTGTTTTGGTGTTTTAATTATTGTTTGAGCCAAGTAAAACCTTTCATGTGATCTATGGTAGTTGTTAATTGGATCTTGCGGAAAAACAGAAACTTTTGCGCTCAGTTCAGGAATTTTATAAATTGTTCCGAGTGTCGAATTGATCTAAATTTTTTTAAAAAGATTGGTATACGAATTTCCTTCATTGTACTAATTTTTCAGATTTTTTAGAGTTTCATAAGTATTCGAAGTCAACAGATTGCTACAGACTGTTCTGTTTTTGACAGATTCTGTTTTCTTTGTGTTGTTTGCTTATTTTGATGTATCTATGGGTCATATCGGGGGTATGAACCATGAAAAAGTTAGAATACAGTAGGTATTACACAAATATAAATAAAGAATGAGTTCACAACAGTAACTAAAGTGGTGATTTATTTTTCTTATACTAACGGATCTCATGAGTTTTCTGTTGAGTTTTGTGTTGTGAAGTTTTCAAGTTTTGGGTGAAGATTTGATGGACTATGGAATAAAGAGTGACAAGAGCATAAGCTTGGGGATGCCCAAGGCACCCCAAGTCATATTTAAGGATACCAAAAAGCCTAAGCTTGGGGATGCCCCGGAAGGCATCCTCTCTTTCGTCTTCATTCCTTCGGTAAATTTACTTGAGGCTATATTTTTATTCACCACATGATATGTGTTTTGCTTGAAGCGTCTTGTATGATATGAGTCTTTGATTTCTTGTTTGCCACAATCATACTTGCTGCACACATCTTTTGAGAGAGACACATTGAATCGTGAATTTATTAGAATACTCTATGTGCTTCACTTATATCTTTTGAGCTAGGCAATGTTGCTCTAGTGCTTCACTTATATCTTTTTAGAGCATGGTGGTGTTATATTTTATAGAAACTATTGAACTCTCGTACCTCACTTATATTATTTTGAGAGTTTCTTAAAACATCATGGTAATTTGTTTAGGTTATGAATTTAGTCCTAATATAATGGGCATCCAAGAGGGATATAGTAAAAACTTTCATATTAAGTGCATTGAATACTATGAGAAGTTTGATTCCTTGCATATAGTTTTGAGATAATAGAGATGGTAATATGAGAGTCATGCTAGTGAGTAGTTGTGAATTGGAAGAGATACTTGTGTTAAAGTTTGTGATTCCCGTAGCATGCACGGATGGTGAACCATTCTGTAACGAAGTCGGAGCATGATTTGTTTAATGATTGTCAACCTTTGTGTGAGGGTCGGGAGCGCGCGATGGTTAACTCCTACCAACCTCTCTCCTAGGAGCATGCGTCTAATGCTTTGTTTGGTAACTAATAGACTTTTTCAATAAGTATGTGAGTTCTTTATGACTAATGGTGAGTCCATGGATTATACGCACTCTCACCCTTCCACCTCTGCTAGCCTCTCTAGTACCGCCCAACTTTCGTCGGTACATCAAACCCTCCTTCCCCAAAATAGCCACCATATATTTTTCTCAAAACAGACACCATATCTACCTATTATGGCATTTCCATACCCATTCCGAGATATATTGCCATGCAATTTCCACCATTCAGTTTTTCATGACATGCACCATCACTTCATCTTGCATATAGAGTCATACTTTGTTCTAGGTATCGAGTTGTAATTTTCTTTTTGAGTTATAAGTAAATAAAAGTGTGATGATTTTTATTAATAGAGCATTTTCCCGTGAGAGAAAAGGATGATGAAAGCCATGACTCCCTCACAAGTTGGGATGAGTATCCGGACTTTCCAAAAAATAAAAGAGGCCAGCGAAGCCCAAATACAAAAAATAAAAGAGGCCAAAGATGCCCATCAAAATAAAAAATATTAAAAATATTTAAAAATGAGACAAAGAGAGAAGGGACAATTGCTACTATCTTTTTCCACACTTGTGCTTCAAAATAGCACCATGATCTTCATGATAGAGAGTCTCCTATTTTGTCACTTTCATATAACTAGTGGATATTCATCTTGCACGACCACTTAGTTTTCTTTTTGAGCTTTCATACACTTATAGCTCTAAGTGCATTTGTTGCATGGCAATCCCTACTCACTCACACTGATATCTATCGATGGGCATCTCCATAACTCGTTGATACGCCTAGTTGATGTGAGACTATCTTCTCCCTTTTTCCTTGCACCTCCTCCATATTCTGTTCCACCTATAGTGCTATATCCATGGCTCACGCTCATGTATTGCGTGAGAGTTGAAAAGGTTTGAGAATACCAAAAGTGTGAAACAATTGCTTGACTTGTTCATCGGGGTTGTGCATGACTTAGATACTTTGTGCGGGGAAGATGGAGCATAGCTAGACCATATGATTTTGTAGGGATAACTTTCTAAGGCCATGTTATTTCGAAAGGACACGACTGCCTTGTTGGTGTGCTCGAAGTATTACCGTTTTTATGTCAATATTAGACTATTGCTTTGAATTTTACGGATCTGAATATTCATGCCACAATAAACAATATTACATGAATAAATATGTTAGGTAGCATTCCACATCAAAAATTCTGTTTTTATCATTTACCTACTCGAGAACGAGCAGGAATTAAGCTTGGGGATGCTGATACGTCTCCAACGTATCTATAATTTTTGATTGTTCCATGCTATTATAGTATCTGTTTTGGATGTTTTATATGCATTAATATGCTATTTTATATTATTTTTGGGACTAACCTATTAATCTAGAGCCTAGTGCCAGTTTCTATTTTTTCCTTGTTTTTGAGAATTGCAGATAAGGAATATTAAACGGAGTCCAAATGGAATAAAATCTTCGATATAATTTTTCTTGGACCAGAAGCAAACCAGGAGACTTGGAGATGAAGTCGGGGGAGCCACCGTGGGGCCACAAGCCCTAGGGGTGCGCCTAGGGGGTAGGGCGCGCCCCCAGGTTTGTGGGCCCACGACAGCTCTCCTAACCCTATTTCTCGGCCTATAAATTTCCAAATATTCTCTGTATATCAGAACGAGCCACGAAAACACGTTTCCGCTGTCGGAAGCCTCCGTTCCCGAGAGATCCAATCTTGGAGCCTTTTCCGGTAATCTGTCGGAGGGGGATTCGATCACGGAGGGCATCTGCATCAACTCCATTGTCCCTCCGATGATGCGTGAGTAGTTCACCACAGACCTTCGGGTCCATAGCTAGTACCTAGATGGTTTTTTCTCTCTCTTTGCTCTTCAATACCATGTTCTTCATGATCTTCATGGAGATCTATCCGATGTAATACTTTTTTGCGGTGTGTTTGTCGAGATCCGATGAATTGTGGGTTTATGTTAAAATTATCTATGAATATTATTTGAGTCTTTTCTGAATTCTTATATGCATGATTTCATATCTTTGCAAGTCTCTTCTTGTTATTGGTTTGGTTTGGCCAACTAGATTGGTAATTCTTGCAATAGGAGAAGTTCTTAGTTTTGGATTCAATCTTGCGGTATCCTCACCCAGTGACAAAGTAGGGGTAGCGAGGCACGTATTGTATTGTTATCATCAAGGATAAAAAGATGGTGTTTTCATCATATTGCTTGAGTTTATCCCTCTACATCATGTCATCTTACCTAATGCGTTACTTTGTTCTTCATGAACTTAATACTCTAGATGCAGGGAGGAGTCGGTCGATGTGTGGAGTAATAGTAGTAGATGCAGAATCGTTTCGGTCTAGTTGACACAGACATGATGCCTATATGCATAATCATTGCCTTGGATATCTTCATAATTATTCGTTTCTTTATCAATTGCTCGACAGTAATTTGTTCACCCACGGTAATACTTGCCATCATGAGAGAAGCCTCTAGTGAAACAAATGGCCTCCGGGTCTATTTTCCATCTTATACTTTCAGATCTAAAACCAAAAATACCAAATATACTTTGCTGCATTATTTTTACCTTTTGTTTACCTTCCGTTCAAGCAATCTATCCTATCTATCTCTATCAGATCTCATCCTCTTTGTGTAGGTATGTATCTCCTACTGGATTGATACATTGATTCTCAACAACTGAGGAAAATACTTATCTACTTTGCTGCATCAACCGTTCCTCTTCACGGAAACCAACGCATGCTCGAGAAGTAGCAGGCCTTTTATCTTCTCATGCTCCAATAGCATGTGGAAGTGAGCACCTTATAAAGATGTCCAACTCCCCCTCCACTAGCAAGGTGGTACTAAACTTCCCACCCCTTGTCATGCCACCTACATGGGCCCTTAAAGATTTTTCCGAAATTGTCTCATGGGCCTAAAGCCCATCTCAGATTTCAACATAATGCTCTAATGGCTATTGAGTGAATCCACCACATCAAACACTAAAACACTAGTAGAAGCAGTTGTGATCAAGCGGAACAAAGTCGCATGTAATATTCCCACAGTACGGTTATTATTGTTACTAGCAAAAAGGCCCGTCCGTTGCAACGGGAGGAAACAAAATCACAATCTTCAATGGTGATGACCACATTATGTTCACATCTCAGCGCATGAGTTTGAAAATTTGTGCACAAATGCAAGAAATGTTTCTTCTTTTAAATTTATTCACAAGTTGAAGCAATGTTCACATTTTCGAAACAATATCATGGTTGTCAAAAACCTTGGTAATTCAAAAAAATATTCTGAATTTGAAGAAGCATTTTCTTAAAACATGCTATAATATTCGGATCCATTACGGCAGTTAATTCTTCAAAATTCACAAGGGTATATTGTTACAAAGACTCAGAAGCATTACTGTTTAACTACATACCTTCGATCATTCGTGAACATTTTACAAATTTGGGATAATTTTAAAATCGAGAACATTTTTTACAATTTACAAACATTTTATAAAAAATGTAAATATTTCTTATATTGCGAACGGTTTTTAGTATTTTCTGTTGAATTTGCGAACAATTCTGGAATAGACGAACATATTTTTCGAAGTTGGTGAATTTTTTTTAAAGTTCATGAACATACTTTGAAATGCATTAACATTTTCTGAATCAACAAACATTTCCGAATCAATAAACTATTCAGTAATACACTAACTGTTTTTAAATATTTAGGACATTTTTTGAAATGCATGAATATTTTTTAAATTAGCAAACATTTTGTTCAATTACATTAAAAAAATACACGGACTTTTTTTAAAAATCATGGATTTTTTGTTTTCACAAACATTGTTTTCAAAAGTTTGAAAAAAAAATTGAACATGCGAACATTTTTATAAAACCCACAAGCATTTTTTGAATTCACAAACATTTAATGTTTTCTTCAATATTTTATCTCAAAATTCTCAGTTTTTTAAAATTACGAAAGTTTTTTGAAGCCCTAAATTCACAGGGCAATTTTCTAAACTGGGACAAAGTTGCCATGTCTTAACAACTAAAGTTGCCTTCTCGCGTCAACTAAGGCTGCCGTAAGAAAATTTTGGAACGAAATGCTAAAATCAAAACGTTCGGGACTTATTCGATTCCTTTTTGTATTATCCGCATGCATGCAACAATTAAGGAAAAGAATCATGCATCTGTGCATGATTTTCTTTAAGGAAACTCAATGCCATGCATGCCTCACTCGTGTGGAAGGAGGACGATTTATTTGTTCGAATCTATTACTGGGTTCACAACGTTCGAAATGTATCAAAAGTACTACTAAGTTCTAATGGATCTTCACATATGGTCTCGTGAAAAAATACCATCGACTGAGACTTATCTAAGTTTTAACCGACTGAGATTTAGCAAACCGGTTAGCTATAATAGTCATCAAGGTTATATCCAGAACGCGGTGGGATTCAGTGTCGGCGGATTCATGTCATGGGCCACCGTGTACGCCATGGACGCGCGACCCCCACGGCCGGTGATCCGGAGCTCACCCTTCTTGCCGTACTTGAGAGCGAAGGTGGTCATCTGCACCACACGGCGGCGGCGGCGGTGCAGGTCAACGTCGTCGTCGTCACCCCTCTGCGCACAGCACTGAACCAGGCAGTACCTGCTGGCTCCTCCCATGTACACCAGCGTGGCCCCGAGGTGCCCCGTCGACTCGAAGTCGAAGTCAAACAGCCTCTCCACGCTGACCTTCCAGTCGGGCCCCTCGCTGGCCTCGCCGGCGGGCTCGGCCCGCCTCGACGGGACGTCGCACGACGCGACGCGCCCGGGCGCCTCGTCGGAGAGCCCGACCCACGCGTCGAGGTCGCCGTCGTAGTGCGCCTCCCCGCGGAACGGCAGCAGCCACTCGCCGTGGTAGCGGAACGCGCGGCGGTCCGCGTCGAACGAGTAGGTGCTCCGCTGGCGCTCCTGCGCGCTGCCGTGCCGCCACCCCATGACCGACGCGAAGACGGTGCGCCCGTCCGGGTGCCGCGCGTGGCAGGTCACGTGCTCGGGGCGGAACGGCGGCTCCGCGTTGTCGACCCCGGACCAGGACCAGGCGGGCGGGGGCTCGTCGTCGTCGGGCGGCGGCCGCGGGCCGAGCGCCTCGACGTGCCGGTTGACCATGGCGAAGAGCCTGTCGCCGGCGACTGTCGCGTAGAAGGGCTTCCTGGTCATGCCGCGGGTCGTCTCCGGGAACGGGCACGCCACCACCGCCATCGTGCTGGTGTCGAACCCGGGGGTCGCCGGGCTGCCGTCGGCGGTGCGCACCGCCAGGATCTTGGTGCCGTGCGCGACGAAGGCCCACGGGAGCGGGTGCCGCGCCTCCAGGCGGGCGATCGGGGGCTTGTCGTCCAGGTAGCCTTCGGCGTCGGCGTCGAGGTCGTCCTCGCCGAACCTGTAGATGCTGCAGCCCCGCTCCCAGTCGTCCAGCAGCACGTAGAGATGCTGCTGCTGCTGCCGCCGCTCGGACGGCCGCTTGACCGGCGGGAGAGCGGGGCGGCGGCCCGACGACCACGGCCGTTTCGACATGTGCGCTCCTGGCTGGCTGTCTTGCTCTGCTGAGAATCACCGGCCGTACCCCCTTCTCTGCGTGCTTTGTGCAGAAACAGGAAACGTAAATTGCTTGACGCGAACTATTGTTTCCTCAGTATATGAAAGCGGAGGAGCGACACCGTATCCGACTAGGATGGGAACCCAACTCAGATTTCTAATCGGTTACTTTGCCAAAGGCAAAATAAATCGGCTCTGTTTTCTCAAATTTCTCTTACTAGAAAATACTCTGTTATTTGTTTATTTTAAATATAGAGAGTTGTATTAATTAAAAGAGGAAATGTTGTTCTTACAATCTTGCAAGTTGCAAGGCCACACTCAACGCGCAGGTTGGCACTGTCCCTTGCATAACACCACCACGCAACACTGTTATTGTGCGATGTACAAACAGACGCGAACACAGGTCAACAAGGTTTATTCTGGATTGTGATACATGAGAACCTTACTGGGACTCTCATGATGGGCCATAGGTTTTTTTTTGATGAAAAGAGTGTATGGTTTGTGACTTTATGTTGATGCAAAGTGAGAACCTTACCGGGGTTTGGCATCCATGGCAGAGAGGAAGACCTCTGAACTTTTGTTGTTGTTATGCCTACCACCTAACTTGCTCTGAAATGAAGACCATGACAAGTTCCCCTTCCCTCATTTGCTAATGGTTAACGACCCCTTCAAGTCCAAAATGGCATGGCTATCTACCTTCAACCCCACCCCACTTGACAGCTGCTCGGTATTTCTCTTGAACATACCACATTCAATGTTTATTCTCAAACGGGGTCACTCAAATCTTAAGCGGGAATTTTGATTATCTGGTCAAACGTATCACGTATGTTCAAGAGAAAAACTGAGATCAAAATTTTCAGTTCAAGCATGACTTCAATCTGAGCTGAAGATGGCAGCAATATCAATCCAACCAACGGTACATTATGAGCAAGAGAGCAAGCAAGCACATACATTTTCAGCTTTAAGCTTTTGACATAGTCAATACTTGATCCAGAAAGACGAAGAATCTGATGAGAACAATATGAACTGCATTTGGAAGTGAAAGAATGGCAGTACACACAGTCATCAAAATTCTCAAATCAACAAAACCAGGGGATAGTGACCACTAGTAGGCCGACGCTTCGGGCAATGGACACAGATTTACACAACAGCAAGAAGGCAACTCAGAATATGCAGCTGCTATCAACACAAGACAAGGATAGCTCTTCGCTCGCGGAGAATACATACCATAGCTCCTTGTTAACATACCAGATAGCATCCTTCCAAGAAAACAGAAAACATACAAGGTAGCATCATCCATATTTGGCAAACAATCACTCCAACCCATGCAACTAAGACAAAGATAGAAAGCAGCAATGAAGAACCTAGCTTAGCCCAGGGCAGCCATCAGACCTTCGGATAGGCACGCACACGCACGCATAGCCCAGGTGTATCAGTGTGGTCTATACATCGAGAGTACGCCGTCTCCTTTCCCATTCTCTTTCTTCCCACTTTTCATTTTCTGGTACTCTGTATCCTGGCACTAGTCTCAGTCGGTGGTCATGGGCTCAGAGATGCAGCAGCGGAACCGTGCCTTGCGGACGTTGCTAACGACGTCCGTCTCGGCAGCCTCGAGCATGGTGACGACCTCGTTGAATGAAGGGCGGACCTCAGGGTTTGCGTCCCAGCAACGGGTCATGATGTGGCTTAGAGCAGGCAGGCAATCTTGTGGGATTGCAGGACGAGCGTTCTTGTTTACCACAGCAAAGGCAGCCTGCACCGCTGTCATGTTTGTGAACGGGAGCATGCCGGTCATAAGCTCCCACAGCACAATCCCAAAGCTATACACGTCGACCTTATGATCATAAGGCCTGTGCTGGATCATCTCCCTGTAAACACAAAAGACATCAGAATATCAGAGGGCCATTTGAGCATAAATAAAAACATCAGTAGTGGTTGCAATTGACTTACGGCGCCATCCAGCGGTAGGTTCCTGTCTCTGGAGTCATTCCCTCGGTTTTTACCTCAATTCGAGCAACTCCAAAGTCTGCAATCTTGATGGATTTGTCTGCTGAAATTAGAAGGTTATCTGACTTTAGATCCCTGTGGATAAATCCCAGGGCGTGCACATATGCCATTCCTCTGG
Organism: Hordeum marinum; assembly: GCA_022496015.1. Lineage (NCBI taxonomy): Eukaryota > Viridiplantae > Streptophyta > Magnoliopsida > Poales > Poaceae > Hordeum > Hordeum marinum. The sequence goes on along the minus strand of CM039678.1, from coordinate 505,927,012 downwards.
CAACATCCAGCGCCTGTTTCACTGCCAATCTCAGGGGCACAGACTTGGTCTGCCTTCGGGCCAAGAATTGCCTGACAGAGCCACCTTTTGCATATTCAGTAATGATACACCAAACAATTGATTTTCTGCATGCCCCAATGAACCTTACTATATTTGGGTGCCTTAACGTGGAAAGCATCATAACTTCTTGCACAAACTGTTGTTCCATCAGCTGTGCCCTCTCCAGATCATTCTCAGGCTTCTCCAGCAGCTTAATGGCAACATCTTCCCCATTGTATGTTCCCCGATACAGCTTCCCAAAGGCCCCCTGAGCAAAAGGAGCTCCCATGTCCAGCTTCCCCAGATCAATGGTCCACTCCTCATAGTTAGTGAGTATCTCCGTCGGATGAGTCGGGTCCATCAAAACCCGAGCCAACGCATCCTCCTTGAGAACAGACGCAGCAGCCTTGTTGGGATAGATGACGCTGTTGCAAACCGAATAGTTTGGTGTGGGAACGTCGCGGAGGCCAGGGTGGTTGAGCATGACGGTGCGGGACTCGTTCGAGGCCACGCTGCTGTTGTCCACCGACATGGCGACCGAACCGCCGACAAAGTTCATCGAGTTCATGTTGTCCGCGCTGTCCACCGACATGTGGGAGCTCTCCCCGACCTTGTGGTAATACGGCATGTCATAGAAGCCGTTGCTCTCGTTCTCCAGCTTCCCTCTGCCGCCGCCGATGCCAGCGCCACCCAGCATATTGTGGAACCTTGCCCCCTCGATCATCTCCAAAGATCCACACACCAACAGCAGGGCTTCTGAAAATTACCCCCTTGTCCGGCAAAAAGACGCCCCCTTAAGCGCCTCCACAGGTCCCTACATACATAGCAAAGCCAGAGCACATCAGTATACATACATACATCAAAATGCATAGCAACAATAACCTACATACATAACACAATGCAAATTTGCCCCTTTCTACTGCCGAGCGAGGACTTATAAGGACCTAAAATCCCATCCGTTTGTAATCACTTGAGGTGGATTCGCCCCTTTTCTACAGCTGAGTGAGCACCGCAGGGCCTGCGAATCCCATCCAGCAGCAGAGCGGTCCCTAGCACGAGCCAAGCTGCCAAAGCCCTGCCTCGGCGAAGATAGAGACGGCAAATCACGAAGCTTTCGCGCCTGCCGCTGCGCATTCCGCCCCAAGCCAACTTTTTTGGGATAATCTAACCCTCGGAAGCCACGCGATTCTCTTTCCGCAGGAAGGAAGAAGCGAATTCGCCGGCGTCCGTCCAGCCACAACCCGCTTCCTAAATCGCTAAACAACCCGCAACCGCCTCTCCAGGACTCCGGGACCGGAGGCCGCGAAACCCGGCCCTCGACGGCCGGCCAGCGGCCGGCGAGAAGGAGATACTCGGCGCAACCCTAGCGCGGCTGAAGGCGAAATTGGGCGGAGCGGGCGCGGCGCGCGTACCTGGGCCGGGGGCGGGGCGGCGGACGGCGGAGGAGGGGCGGGGAGAATCCGGGAGGCGGATTGGGGGTCCGAGCGAGCTGCCTGCCGGCCTGCGAGGCGACGACTCGGAAGGGAAGGAAGTCGGGAGCGGAGCGGAGGGGAGAAAGAGAGAAGAACAGCTCACTGTGGGATGGATTCCCTTCCCCCGTCGGCCTCGCTCTCTCTTTTTTCCTTTTTCTTTTTTTTTCACCGTCTTCTTGGTCTTGGTTTTTCTTTTTTTTGAGGGGTTCTTCTTGGTCTTGGTGCGAGTGCGAGCGAGGATAATGTGGGGTTTCGACGGCCCACCTCGGCCCGGCCCTCTGCTCCTGGGCCGGGCGGCTGGCCCGTCGACAGCCCGCAAAAAACTGAAAATCTATCTGCTGCTGTTTACAAGACAAACGTGCTAATCTCGCTAACAAAAAGGACAAATGTGCTAATCGAGAATCTATTCAAGAGGGTAACTTGGGGAAAGAGTATCCTAGGGAAGGGTTTGCACTCTCGAGAATCCCTTAGTTTGCTTTACTGCCTACAACTCGGAAGCAAAGTAAATGAACTAGGCGAACAACCTCATAATGTGCGATCAGCGCCTCATTGGTTTCTAGGATTCTAGACATATAGGAATATGAAAAATACATGGCTGAAATGTATTACCATACTCCTTTCAATAATCGAAAGCGCTTGAATGAATTAATAACAGAAGTTGTCTAGTTGCACCACACAAAAAATACATTTAACTTTCTCATGGCATTAGGTGCATAGCATAGTTACCAGAAAACTAAGGGATAAAATCCATTATGTTGGACCAGATAGAAATTTTCATTTGTAATTGCATGCAAAGTGAACCTACCACCTGTGGTTTTTAATCCCGCAAACCAACCAAGCCATATAGGAATTATTATTCTTACGGAATAAAATCCTTCATGATTCTATTGGTACCACAAAAAACATCATATTTTCTTATAAACCTAATTTAGTTCAGGACACCCTTGTTATCAAATTCAAGCTCCACAATACAATTCGACATTAATAATCCCCATATATACATAACTTCATTGTAAGGATATGAATAGCGATGCCCAAGACCCGCTCAACATGTCATTCCTTCAAATAGTGCAGCCTTTGTCACTATCGTGACAGATGGCAGTAGTCTCTTCAACAAGTGAAGGAGCAGCGAGAAACTTTATTCACCCAACCTCTCCTCCACAACAAGGTTGGCCCATAGACCGAGCAACATAGGAAGACCACCTCATACCTCGAGGAGGACCCCAAAAAATAAAGTATATTATTAACCACCATATTATTATACCCAAGATACTGTTGGATATCTACAAAGTAAAACATGGTAAATTTACTAGACTAAGTCCATCACACGGACAAATAGTGTATACCACATAGAAAAGATATGTCTGATGAGTGATGGCAAATTCGGTTAGGATGATAGTCTATCATTATTGGGCTTCCTACGGTTTGTTTTGAAATCTGGGGTAACATTATTTTTGTAATATCCCGCATGACTTTTTTATTTCAGAACTCGCTTTAGCTCTGTAAATACTACTCTCTCGGTTCCAAAATAATTGTCGCTGATTTAGTATATATGATACTAAACGCATTATAGGCGTCTAGGTGAGCATACCAAATAATAAATTGCATAGTTGAAAAATCAGTAGAATCATATAGGTGAGTTTGCATACGTTTCAACTCGTTACTAAATACATTGTAACCTGAACATACCTATGACCACGAAAATACTCCTAAAGAATCAACGCAATGATTCAATTTATAATCTAGAAGTTGCTAAAAATATGTTACTTAATCATGATACAGTAGAAATATAATTTAAATTTTTTTATCAAATACTTTAGAAATATCTACCAAGATATTTAAAATTATTAAAATGTATATGAACACACACACACACACACACACACACTTCTTTTATTTTCTTGCGGAAGACACACATTTCACACTTTAGAGTTTGTGTAATTGTAAAAACCAATTCAAGGATAGATTTTTATGACATGTATTTTAATTTTAGCACAACACAAAACTATTTTGGAATGATATATATTACAATTGTACAATAAAGAATGGTATAAGTAATATTTAGCATCAATGTTGTGTGGTTAACTATGCCAACTAAGTGAAATTATATTGTTAATAGTATAAGATGATAAAACAAGCAATACATAAGTCAAAATATTTAGTACAAATTACATTTATTCAAATTGGTATTGATTTAACTTTTGATGTGACTGACCATATTATTGCTAAACATTTTAAACTTTTCTTTTGGCGATACAATCTCAAAATAAAAACAGTACAATTAAGTTCACTATAATCACTCAACACATTTGTTTTAGAAAAATGTATATCTTTTCCCCAGATCTTGGTTTGAACCCAGAATTTGAACATATAAGGGGCGAAGATGACAATAAAAGAAAAGAAATAAAAAAGACATAATTGTAAAATACTGAATATATTTAATGTGTTTAACTTTTATAATCCAATTTGGCGGGTGTATTATGATTAAAATAAAAATTGCACATTCATAATTTAATTAAAGTAGGAATTGTGACTACCAAAAAGTTCAGAGCTCTCTATTCAGAACAAAACTTTTTTACGAACGGGTTCAGAACTGAACTTGTTGTTTTCTCTTCTTAATTTCAATACAAACATAAGTGAACAATCAAATATCTCCAATTATGAAATTAGTGTTTCATAATTGGAAATATTTAATACTTATAGTTTTGATTTGTTATATTTTCAACATGCAATTTAGACAATTGGGAAAATATAAGAATACATACCGTCCATTGCGTTGTTACGCATGTCGCTCATGTTGGCCGTGCGTCCTTTGCGGTCTTTTGAGCACCCCATATTTCTCAACACTAGTACAACAGACGATGAAATTGGGCGGACTGACCGGGACACACACCGCAAGCGAAGCCACAGACAGAGAAGGAGTGGGGCGGCGGGAACAATTAGGCGGCAGGGAGAATCCGGAAGCGGATTGGCGTGTGGTGTGAGGGCTAGTGCTGCCTGCCTGCAAGGAGGGGACCCAAAAGGGAAGAAAGCTGGGGGTGGAGGGGAGAAAGAGAGAGAAGAATAGCTCACTGTGGGATGGACTACGCTTCCTTCCTGTGTTGTTGCGAGCGAAGATAATGTGAGATTTTGACGACCTATCTCGGCCTAGCTCTCTGCTCCTAGGTTGAGAAGTTGGTCCGTCGATGGCCCACAAAAAAAGGAACTCTTGCTACAATTCTGTCTCGTAGTAGAACAATGCATGACTTCAATTTTAGCGACTCGCAAGTTACTATACAAGACGAACATGTTGAAACATGCAAAATAATTTGGGTCGCGATAACGCTCACACGTGTGGTAGGAGCAACAACAACCCACACGTTCAATGATCATAGGTTGCGCCACGTCACCGCATGCATGCACAAGTGACGAAACTGATGATGTCAACAAGAATCTTTTCTCTTTTTAGTTTTTAAAATGTTTTATCTCTTAAATAAAAAATCCGATTGAAAAACCATTTTCACCATTAAATCCGTCGTGACGAAATCTTCGAAATTAGATCTCATATTGATATGTTTCAATGACTTTTTTGGGTTAAAAGTTGCCATGTCTATTGCACATAAATTGCCGTCATGATTACACTGATTTTTTTGCGGATAACTTAGAGAGCTTTATTCAGATAAAAGCACTCCCACGACAATCTGCCAAGAGGCTGGTCACTAGGAAGCTAGGTGTAGGAGATATGTCCTAGAGGCAATAATAAATGTTATTGATTATCTCTCTGTTCATAATTAGGTTTATGTTTCATGCTATAACTGCTATGGTTCTCGAGTCTGCAATAACCACGAGGCTTGAAGGAAGACTCATATGCACGTGTGGAATAATAAACGGTAAAATGTATTCCTAGTCTGGCCTCTAAGACTGACTCAAGTATTGCATGATGATCCTGTTTTCCTGATCATGGGCATGACTATGCCGGCAATTTTGAGGGCACAATGTTAAAAGAACATTTGTGTTGAATCGATCCGAATTGACGTTATGCTATGAGATACATTTATCATAAGTTAATGGTTAATAACACAGAGAAGTTAATGTTTGCATGATTCCTTAGACCATGAGAGTATCGAGTTTCTTCATGCTTGCTTCATGAACTTTGGGGTTTGTTAAACATCATCCGTAAATGGGTGGCTATTACGGCGGCTTACGGGTTCATGGAAAAGTATGTCAAGTAACTTGATAGCTCAAGATTGGGATTTGCTCCTCTTACGATGGAGAGATATCTCTGGGCCCTCTCAGTGTTACGGTATCCATCATCGTCTGGCCAAACACTTTGTGATTTGATCTCGAGGATGCCGGAACACGGGAACGAGAAAAGAGAACAATACCGGTAACGAGGTAACTGGCGTAGTGGACAAGTTGTTGATCCACGGGGATGCCAACATGTCTCACCTCGGGTATTTGTAACATATCGCGAAGCAACAGGAATAGCACACAACAACTGGAGGTTCACTCGAATATTCATTCGTGTGGGTATAGGGGTCAATATGGGTGTCCATGGCTCCGATGTTATCATTGATCGGAAGGGGTTCCGGGTCATGTGTATGCTTCACCGAACCTATAGGGTCACACGCTTTAGGGTCATCTATCTGTTGAATACTAGACAGGGAGTTTGAGAGAAAATCATCGAAAAAGTTTTGGACACCGGAAAAGTTTCGGACAGCGGAAAAGTTCCGCAGAGAGAACACCAGAATAGTTTCGATAAAACTGAAAAGTTGTTTCAGGGGATACCATTAAGTCAAATTGGTTTCGGCACATGCCTGATAATTCTTGGAGGGTGCCAGAATCATTTTGGAAACTTCTGGGAATTTTCCGGAAGAAAAACCGGAAATGTTCCACAGCTACCGGGACCGCTTCAGATGCTTTTCGCAGATGAAAATCACTAATCCGGAATTGTTCTGGATCGCTTGAAAATTATATTAGTGGGGTACTGGAAATGTTCTAAGCCCACATAAATTTTTTCAGTTCGACCGGACGCTGAAAAATGTCGTCGTGAATAGTGAAAGTGCTTTTTTGGGAGAAAATATCTTGTGAATAGTGGAAACACTATTATGAATAGTGGAAAACACTATTGGGAGAAAATATCTCATGACTAGTGAGAACAGTATTATGAAATAGTGGAAAACACTATTGTGAATAGTGAGAAACACTATTTATGAATAGTGGAATCACTATTATGAATAGTGAAAATATCTGAGGGCATTTTTGTATTTTTACCATAGTCTCTCACCCTATAAATAGGGGTGAGGAGGCAGCCCAAAAACTCACTCTTACTGTCATAAAAATGCCATGCATGATCTGGCTCTTCCTCTCCCTCCCAGCGAAATAGTTTTGTAGAGCCGAAAGGTTGTCTGGGTTCCGGCACGAACTAGTTCTGGGCGGCGAAGTCCTGCCGGATAGATGACACCGTATGTGTGCAACTCTGTAGAGAGATCGTAGTTTCAGTATTAGTTCGAGAGTGCCTCCCTAAGGGCTATCCGTGTGACCGTCTGAGTTTTGGAGGTCCTCCCGAAGGGCTGTCCGAGTGACAGTCCGAGTTTCGGAGGTCCTCCCGAAGGGCTGTCCGCGACACCGTCTGGGGGATTGTCCGACCGCCTCCCGGAGGGCTGTTCACGGGGCAGATGAGGGCATACATCCTCGTGGTTGGGAGGTTGTAAATCCTAGCTGCGGGGATCTGCACCGCCGATCGTCATCAACTCTACTTCCGTTGTGCTACGAGTCGGTGACGAAATAGATCAAACCTTGTATGCAGTCTCCATAGTGGTCCTGGGCTGGTGCGTAGGTCGGAATTTTTTTGTTTTCTGCCGCGTTACCCAACACTAGGGGTTTCATCAAGTCATCTATGGGTCACATTCAAGGTGCATGCATGTTTTGCACAAAGATATGCCGGAATATTTGCTGACCTGTTTACATGCTGAATATTAAAAGAAACAAAAAGATTACCGAGCTCTCCTATTTCTAGAAGGATAGGGAGCACAATTGAACGAGAATTGTGGCGAGAGTTTTAGAGTTTAACCAACTCTAGACAATCCACTTCCATTACCACATGCGAGAATCCGCGAAGTGTGGCGAATCGAACTCCATCCCGCGGAGAAAAAGCTTCAATGATCAAGGTGTGTGAGACCCCTACATACGGTTTGCACCAGGATCCCAATAGTGCGGTCGGCGAACGGGCGACACCAACTGCGCCACCCCGACCCTCAGCAACATTGAGCGCGTCGTCTGTGGTGATCTTTAAAACTGCCGTGTCTGGCGGACGCCAACCAAAATCTGGCAGGATAGAGGCGGCCTTGCGTGGAAGATTTAGTAGAGCTATTGCCTCCCTAGTAGCATGCATGGTGGCCACCGAATCCCGAGCTTCATCCCCATGTTTAACTGTTGGGGAACGTTGCATGGGAAACAAAAAAATTCCTACGCTCATGCAAGACCTATCCATGGTGATGAGCATCTACGAGAGGGAGAGTGGATCTACGTACCCTTGTAGATCACTAAGCAGGAAGCGTTAAGAAACGCGGTTGGTGTAGTCGAACATCTTCGCGATCCAAATCGCCGAGCGTCCTGCGATCCAATCATGATCCGTCCCGCGACCCAATCACGATCCGTCCCGCAAACTTGATCACGATGCGTCCCGCGAACTCAATCACGGTCCTTCCGATCTAGCGCCGAACGGACGGCACCTCTGCGTGCAGCACACGTACGGCTTGATGACGATCTCCGCCGTCTTGATCCAGCAAGAGGGAGCGGAGAGGAAGAAGAGTTCTCTGGAAACGTGACGGCGCTCCGGCGATGGTGGTGGAGTTATTCCGGCAGGGCTTCGCCTAAGCACTGCAGAAATCCGATCTAGAGGAGAAACTATGCACTGGAGGAACGGGCAGCACGTGGCTAAACATTCTGTGCAAAAACCCTAAAACCTCCAGTATATATAAGAGGGAGGGAGGAGAGGACTTGGCGCAAGGGCCAAGCCTCCTTGGTTCGGCCAAAGTGGGGAGGAGAGGAGGACTCCTCCAATCGTAGTAGGACTAGGATTCCTCCTTTTTTGGCCTTTTTTCCACCTTTTTCCTTTGGGTTTTTCTTCCCTAGCTGCATGGGCCTTGTGTGGGACTTCCACCAGCCCACAAAAGGCTGGTATTTATTCTTCCACAACCCATGAAGCCTCTTGGGTCGAAATACCCCTCCCGGTGGTCTCCCGGTACACTACCGGCACTCCCGATACATTACCGATTAGCCCGAAACTTTTTCGGCGAGCAAAACAGGACTTCCTATATATGAATCTTTACCTCCGGACCATTACGGAGCTCCTCGTGACGTCCGGGATCTCATCCGGGACTCCGAACAACCTCCGGTCACCACCATACGTAACTCTATACTACCGAAACGTCACCAAACCTTAAGTGTGCAGACCCTGCGGGTTCAAGAACTATGTAGACATGACCGAGACACCTCTACGGTCAATAACCTATAGCAGGACCTAGATGCCCATATTGGTTCCTACATATTCTACGAAGATCTTTATCGGTCGAACCTCTATGTCAAGGATTCAGTTAATCCCGTATGATGTTCCCTTTGTTCTTCGGTATGTTACTTGCCCGAGATTCGATCGTCGGTATGTCCATACCTAGTTCAACCTCGTTACCGGCAAGTCTCTTTACTCGTTCCGTAATACAAAATCTCGTGACTAACACTTAGTCACATTGCTTGCAAGGCTTATTGTGATGTTGTATTACCGAGTGGGCCCTGAGATACCTCTCCGTCACACGGAGCAACAAATCCCAGTCTTGATCCATGCCAACTCAACAGACACCCTCGGAGATACCTATAGAGCATCTTTATAGTCACCCAGTTACGTTACGACGTTTGATACACACAAGGCACTCCTCCGATGTCCGTGAGTTGCATGATCTCATGGTCATAGGAACATATACTTGACATGCAGAAAACAGTAGCAATAAATTGATACGATCATATGCTGCGATTGTAGTTTGGGTCTTGTCCATCACATCATTCTACTAATGATGTGATCCCGTTATCAAATGACATCTCATGTCCATGACTAGGAAACCATAGCCATCTTTGATCAACGAGCTAGTCTATTAGAGGCATACTAGGGACATGGTGTTGTCTATGTATCCACACATGTATCTGAGTTTTCGATCAACACAATTATAGCATGGATAATAAACGATTATCATGAACAAGGAAATATGATAATAACCAATTTATTATTGCCTCTAAGGCATATTTCCAACATTAACTCGGTTTCGGGAGTGCCAAATTGAACACATTATATTCGTAATCTTTGCACGATCATCATGAGTGAACCGAGGATCACATGTGATATCCCTTGCCCATGAATTCGCGTGTAGGGTGGGTAGATCCAAACCGAACCACGCGCACGCCTCCTCCCGGAAACCCCAGGCATGTGGGCAGTGTATGAGAGCATGCATCAAATCATCGTCCATGTTTAAGCAGATTTTGCAGCGTTCAAAATCTGCAATGTGGCGGTGTTTTATAGTACTTTCATCAACAAGAATGCCCCGAAGAACTCTCCACCAAAAGACTCTTACTTTTGGGATGATGTTTCATTTCCATAAGGCCATCCACAACTGTTGATCATTCTGTGAGGTCTCGGTAGCCATCCCTTCCTCTAGAGCTAGTCACTCTTCTTGAATCACTAGAGCACGGTACACCGTCTTGACAGTGTAGTTGCCTGAATTTTCAAATGTCCAACCATGGAAATCCTCCCCTCCTCCCTACCTAATAGGGATATTCAGGATGGCATCTGCATCATATGGGATGAAGGTGTCCCTAATCACATCCTACCTCCATGTCCAAGTATCAAAGTCAATTAGATTAGACACTTTTTCAATACTTGTAGTCGGTGGCTTCACTTGTGGAGTCATAGAAATAGTCTCTGGTATCCATTTGTACATCCACACTGAAATCGTAGCGTCATCCCCCCCCCCCCCGTGAGATCAGGCCAATCCTAAGAGCATCTCTTCTCGCAATGATCGACTTCCATGTGGACGAGGCCGACTTAGGAACCAATGCTTGCATGAAATCTGCATTCGGGAAGTATCGCCCTTTCAAAACTCTTGCACATAGGGAATTCGGATTTGTCAGAAGACGCCATCCATGTTTCCCAGCATTGCAAGGTTAAACCGATGTGGGTCTCGGAAACCCATACCGCCATTGCATTTTGGTGTAGATAATTCCTTCCAAGATACCCAATGCATGGATTTTTTATCAAGAGAACTGCTCCAGAAATATTTTGCCACAGGATAAGTCGGACTCTTGCAAACTTTTTTTGTAAACAGGAAAGTACTCATCGGAGCATTGCTTGAATGACAGATTTCAAAAGTGTCTCACGTCCTGCACAAGCTAACAGTTTCTCCGACCAACCTTGAATTTTTGCACGAGCCCTGTCGCCAATATACTGAAAAGTACCGCTCGTAATTCGTCCCACGGCTATAGGCAGCCCGAGATATCTCTCATTGAACGCCTCAACCTGGATATTCAGAGTTACTTTCATATCTTGCTTCCTAAAATCAGAGGTGCACTAGTAGAAAACAGGGTACTAGTCCCGGTTCCAGAGGGCCTTTAATCCCGGTTCTGAAACCGGGACAAAACAAACGGGACTAATACCCAAAACCTTTAGTCCCGGTTTACTTACAAACCAGGACCAAAGGCGCTCCATATGGCCGCTGCGGGGTGCCTAGACAGGAGGATCTTTAGTCCCGGTTGGTAACACCAATCGTGACCAAAAGGCAGCCACACGTCAGCAGCTCGCAGGCACTAGGTTTTTTATTTGTTTGGAAGGGGGGTTTGGGGGTTTGGGGGGTTAATTTAGGGGTTTCATATTGTGTTTGCTAGCTAATAAAGAGAAATGACATCTCTTTCTCCGTGCTTGGTTGAATAAAAAGTTTTCGTATATCTATCCAACACTACTACATATATACAATATAACATCTCTTACAATTCCTAACATCATCTACCTAAGATCCATTTGCAATTTCACATGGTATTCTCCGTGTTTAGGTATGCCATGGTCAAGTAAGAATCCCACCAATTCCTCTTTAATTGCTCGTATGAAGTCCTCTAGCTTCCAACTCCACAAACTCCACACTTGAAATCAAGTCGAATGTTTTTATCTCCAATAAGCTGAATATGAGAAGCTAGAGCTTCTTGTGGTTTAAAAATAAGAAGTCCCTTGGCCCAGCTCCAGAAAAAAGAAAAGCTATAGTTGCATGCATTTAGAACTAAAGTGCCACCCGCTAAAGAAAACTATTTGTTCCTCCCTCGATAGAAAAACGAATCGGTACGCAACCTCCCTTCTTTCCCTCAAAGTGGGTTGGTTCCAGTCGGTCCAAATGCCATCGAACAGACCTCATTTTTGTCTAGCTAGGCTACCAAACCACGAGGCACTGGAAGAAGCTATCGATCGAGTCGAATAGTTGTTCATCTCCAGGAGGAGTGAGAACCTAGCGTGAGAAGCTGGATTTGAGGATTTGGAGAAACTCGGAGAGTTTTCGAACGGGCCCTTAGTCTTATGTGTCGCTCCAAGCGAGACGTAGGCGCGCATGAGTGCTACTATTTGCCACCCATGGCCGAGCCTTCCCTGAAGATAGGAGGGAATGGTTTGACCATTTGAAGGTAGCGAGCTCACGATGCATGAGAGAATCGCCAAAATATTCAAGCGCGAGCGAAATTCGAACTAGTCAGCTCGCTCTCCTGAATGAGCGTCACACGCCAATCCAGCTAATGAGTTCCACATATATATTATTGACACGATTATTGAAGTCCTTTGTAAAGAAATATAAGAGTGCTTAGGTCACTACGTTTAACGCTCTTATATTTCTTTATTGAGGGAATATCAGACTTCTTTTGAAGATATCAAACAAAAACACATTGAACAATTCGTAAAATTTCGTTGAACATTTTCTTAATGTACTATGAACATGTTTAGTAATACCCGATGACCTTTTTTGTGCGTGTGAAATTTTCTTAATATACAGTGAATGTTTTTGAAAAATATGAATATATGTGTTAAACAATTTTTGAATACGCGTTCAAAATATGTTGAACAATTCTCGAATACACATGGAACATTTTGCGGTAATATACACTGAAACATTCCAAAGACACAGTGAACACTTGTATATTCATTGAACAATTTGTAACACACATAATGAACATTGTATAAAAACACGAAAGAATAAATAAAAAATAGAAAACCGAAACAGAACCAAAAAAAACAGGGAAGAGATGACCGCATAGCGACCGTGGGCCAGCCCAAACTGTGGCGTCGGGAGCTGAAGCCTCAGCGAGGCACGGCTATTTGACGTCTGCGGGCGTCAAGTAAGATCTGCTGGCGCGCCCCTGCTTCGAGCGTGCATGTGTTTTCATCCGCCCACAGCGCGTGTTTGTGCCAGCCCGCTGGCTTTTTTCTGTGCTTCGTTCGATAGGTCAGTTTGTTCTCAGCCGCTTTGGTTTTTTTTCCCTTTCGTTTCCTTTGTTTCTCTTCGGTTTTCTTTGGATTTTCTGTTATCCTTTGTTTCTCATTGTTTTTTGTTTCTCACTATTTTTGCATCAGCTTTCGCTGTTTTCATCCTATTATTTCGGTTTTCTTTGTTATTCCCACGATTTTTGTTGGGTTTTTTGTTGTCTTCGTTAGGCTTCAGTTTTCTTGGGATTTTGTTATGCTTTGATTTTTATTTCTTTGCTTATCTTCGTTTTTGTGTTTTTTATCGGTACTTTTCAACTCATGTCTACGTTTTTAGTATACAATGTACCATTTTAGTGTACATGAAAAATGTTTTTTATACATGTTCAACAATTATAAAATATACAACGTACAATTTTAAATAATATATATATATATATATATATATATATATATATATATATATATATATATACTCACACAATGTACATTTTCTGTACACATTAAGAATATTTTTTATACATTTTTAACATTCTAGATACACATTTAACTGTTTACAAATACAAGAAACACTTTCATATACAACTGAAATAAAAAACATTGTACTCATTGAACATTTTCTAAATACGTGGTTAACATTTTTTTCAAATACATGTTTTTGATGCGTGTTTTATTTTTTCATACACATTGTATATTATATAAAGGGATGACATTATATATCAAACACATACACGCGCGCACGCACGCACGCACCCACGCACGCAAGCACTCACACACACACACACACATCAAATATATTTTTATGTTACTTTAACAAATTTCAAATACATGATTAACATATTTTTATGTCTGTTTGTTTCCATAGATCTTGTGAAAAATATCATACACCAGGAACGTTTGTTTATACATGTGTTAACATTTTTTATATACATGACCACCATTTTAAAAGAAAATCGATGCCTACACTAGAAGCTGCGGCTGTGTAGTTGAGTCGTGTGTGTTAAACATTTTTGTACATATGTTTTTAGAGGCGGCAAGCATGGCTCCTGCGATGCGAGAGTTGGTCCAAATAACGGGAGCGTAGCAGTCCTTACGACTGGCCTTGCCAAGGCTACAGACGCACAAAGGTCGGTTGATGATGGGCGGCCACATCGATGGAAGCAGAAGTATAAGTCATTGTCGGAGGCGCTCAACGATGCGTACGCCAGAGTGTGGGCAGAGGCCACAGGGGTCGCCTCCCTCTAGGCTCTTCACCGTTGGATTCGATGTACTTCAGCAGTTGGTTCCAGTATGTATCAAATCCTCACCTTCTTTGTCCTTTTCTTTTCTGTAGTTCAAGCACAAGTTTGAGTTGATGCTAGAAATATAGTTTCTTTAGTGTTCGCATGGCTTATGGCATGATGTAAATTGGTGTGTGTTTGTTTCCATTCAACTTGTAGGTCGGAGATGACCAGATTTAGCATGGCAAATTAAGAAAATTGTTTGCTATTGTACTTATACGACATTTCCTCCATGCTGGCAATTTTTTCATGTGAACTAACATGTTGTATACTGGTGGCATGGCAATTTTGTAAAAAAAAATAGTGCACTCACATGACAAATTTTAAATCATTTTTGTCTTAAAAAACACAGCAAGTTTTAGACAATTGTTTGTAATGGTTATATCCGAAATGCAGGGAAACATAAATAGCTCCTTTCCTTAAACTTGGCATTTTGTTGTATGCCATGACCCTTTTATCAATTTGCCATGTCCATGGACAGAAGTAGAAAAATAAGATAATGCCAGGTCTCATCTACATTTGTTATCACACAATTGCAAATCAGTTTAATGACACATGGCAATTTGTGGACATGTTCATATTCAAGATGTGACTATAATTGCCATATCTCATCTACATTTTTTTTTTCTAGTGAGCAATATCCCTGAGGTTGACAGTTCTTAAAAGAACATTTTTTCACTGAATTTTTCCATGTGCAAATGAAATTGTTGGTAAACCCATATGGTACCATAAATCAATTTTGTCATGGCAAAATCGGTTTATGTATCACGGCAATTTTTTGTAATTGACCATGGCAATTTTAGTTTACACATCGTGACAATTTTTATTCACCCCCTCACAATATTCACTTTTTGAACCATGGGAACTTAGTTGATGCCTTTTCTTTGAGCATCATGAAAATTGGTTTGTATGTAGCATGGTTATTTTACATCATTTTCTCCGTCATGGCAATAGACTAAATTTTGCCATCATCGCAAAATTGCACGCATTTTTTTGCATCAATATCCTTTTTTCTAACCATCATGGCAAGCATTTCCTGCGCATCGGGCAAATTTATACCACTATGGCCACCACGGCAGAATTACTTTTAAGGGACCAAGGAAATTTTAATTTATAGATCATGATAAATTTACTTTATGCATCATGACAAAATTAGTGTACGTGTTGAAAGAAATTTTGTTGTTGAAAGAAACCATGTGAGATTCCCTTTTTTTTTCTAGCATGTCAGCTTTTATTTGTTTTGTAAGACGTGTCATATTTAGTGTGCATTAAGAATATACCTGGCCAAAATTCGGGCCAGGCCGGGCCTCGGGACGTGCCTAAAAAAGCCCGCGGTATAAAATTCAGGTCCGAGCCCGGCCCGGCCCGACTGTCAGACCTAATTTTTGGGTCCAGGCCCGGCACGAGCCCGAGAAAGCCCGGCCCGGCCCGGTCGGCCCGACCCGACGTAGGCGTAAAAATGAATTTGCGCAGGCCCAAGCCCGGCCCGGCCCGATCTTCGGGTTTGATTTTCAGACCCAAGCCCCGTCTGCGGGCAAGCCAAGGCCCGGCCTGGACCAGGAATTTCGGGTCGGGTCGGATCGGGCCGACCGGGCCGGGCCGCCCATGGCCAGGTATAATCAAGAACCAATCGCTTGATCGGGCTAGAGCCACATCCTGGGTGTTACAACATTCAAATCCCAAGTCTTTTTTGTTTATAAAAAATCACATGTATGTCTAACAAGATCATGGACGACCCGGGTTGCCTCCCTAAGGCAGCGAGAAAACTTCGCTGACCCAATGGTGTGAGCTTATTGAAAACAGTCTGCAAAAATTACAGTATAAGAGCAATTTTAACACGGCGACTCATTTCGTCCGTGCGCGTCTATTTAGATCGCGCGTGGACAGAAAAGTCGGTCCAACATGCCGACCCAAACGGTCGCGCGTCCGCTTTTCGTCCGCGTGCCGATCCATTCCCGGTCCATTTTTGAGTCGGTTTGCGTTGACGCGAACACGAGACGGACACGCGCGCGTACTCCTTCCCTGGCCTGCTGGTCGATGGCACATTAGCCATTCTCTTTCATTCCAACAACAAACCCTTCTCCATCGTCCTCACCACCGTCGCCCAATTTTTTTCGGTGCCTATGCGAGTTGCCGGTGCCATCACCTGCAACGCCGCCACCTCCCACGTCGCCCCGCCCCCCGTTGTCTTGCCGTCGGGGAACCGAAAGCTTTCCGCCCCCACTCCCTCGACACAGTCAAGGCCGTGGCCAAGAAGCCGCCTCGCCGTCCCCCGGCCAGTTCTGCCGTCCCCCGGCCACACTCGTCGGACGTCGCCAGAGCACAAAAATGGACTCCGCCGACGAGTTCTTCTTTCACAATTTTCTTTGCGACTCAAACGATTCCTCGTCCGATGAGGAGGAGGAGATCTTGGTTGCCATGTTGGTCCATCACCACATCAATAGCCAACGGCTGTTGTTCCGTGGCTCCATTCCAGGGCACCTTCCGACGTTGAATCGCAACCGAGAAAGCGGGCATTTCCTTCTTTGGAAAGACTATTTTGACACAACAAACTCGTTGTTCAAACATCAGAAATTCCGTCGTCGTTTTCGTATGAGTAAGCATCTTTTCAACCGTATTAGAGAGGAAGTGGTCGGCTACGATAACTATTTCGAGTGCAAAGAGGATGCCGTTGGAAAGATTGGCTTCTCCTCTTATCAGAAATGCATTGCAGCCATCCGAATGCTTGCATATGGAGTGTCCAGTGATCTCATTGATGAGTACGTCCGTACGAGAGAGTCTACTTGCCTAGACTCCCTGTATAGGTTTTGCAAGGCTGATATTGCTGTGTTTGGCCCTGAGTACTTGAGAGAGCCGTCTCCTGGAGATACAGCTCGTTTGTTGGCGATGAATGCTAGCAGGGGCTTCCCAGGGATGCTTGACAGCATACACTGCATGCATTGGAGTGGAAGAACTTCCTTCTGCTTGGCAAGGGCAGTGGCAAGGGCAGTATAAGGGACATGTCAGGGCTTGCACTGTCATACTTGAGGCCGTGGCATCTCACGATCTCTGGATTTTGCACTCTTTCTTTGGCATGGCCAGATCACACAATGATATCAACGTGCTTCAACGCTCGTCGGTGTTTGCTAGGCTTGCGAAGTCAACAGCCCACCGGTTAATTTTACCATCAGCGACCACAACTACGACAAAGGATATTACCTGGGTGATGGTATCTATCCTCAATGGACCATTATTGTGAAGACAATCCCCAATCCCGTCGGAGAGAATAGGAAAAGATTTGCTTAAGAGCAAGAGAGTGCTAGAAAAGACGTCGAGCGTGCCTTTGGTGTTTTGCAATCTCGATGGGGCATCGTTCGGTATCCTGCAAAAACTTGGAGCACGAAGAAACCGTGGTAGGTGATGACTGCTTGTGTGATCATGCAATATGATCGTAGAAGATGAGCGTCCGGAACGTCTCTACGATAAAGGGTTTCGATATCAGGGTGAGAATGTTGTGCCTGAGCATGAAGGAGCGACAACATTTGAACAGTCGGTCTAATTTCATCACTACATGCTTTATTGGAAAACCCGTCCGGCCTGGGTCCAGTGCGACGTTCCAATCAAACCTGGCCAAACGGGCCGGGCTTAACGGCCCGGCCCAGCGGCATGCCGCGCCGGCCCGGCCCGGCACGAGCTAAACGGGCCATGCCAGGCCCGCGGCCCGCCTTGGGCCATGCCTGGGCCGCCATCCCCAGCACGCGGGCCGGCACGGCATGACCCGATTAGCTTGTGCCGGCCCGCGGCATGCCACGGCACGGCACGACACGACACGTCTGGCCGGCACGGCACGCGGGGCAGCTGGCGCGCCTGACGCTGTCGCGGCGCAGGGAGCCGTTGGCTCCTGTCGCCTCGATCGGTGGGGGAGCGGAGCCGGGAGGGGGAGCGGGGGGATGGGGTTTAGGGGGGGGGTTTAATAAGGATTAGGTTGGTTTTTTTTAATATAATATATAAGATATGAACCTTGACGAAGACGACACGAAATAGATTAATAGTGTAGTTGTTTTCTATTTTTTTTGTAATTTCTTATCTTTTTGTAATTTTCTTTCCTTTTTGTAATTCTAGAGCGTGGTTTTGTACTCTTTTACTTTCCAGAGATAGAAGGTTTTAATGAGGCAGTCATTAATAAAACTCAAGATTTATCCCACATGATGACACTTCATCTCCATTTTTTTACCTAACGTGCCATTTTTCTACAGTTTTTATATTTTTTTTTATCTTTTTGCTGTTTTTATGAAAAAAAACATATATAATTGAATAAACGGGCTTGACGTATCTAATCGGGCCTGGCGTGCCTAAACGTGTCTGGCGGGCCGCGGGCCAGCCCACTTAGCCACCGTGTTGTGCCTGGCCGGCACCTCGGGCACGCGGGCCGGCACGACACGGCCCGGTTAGTAATCGTGCCGCGACGGGTCAGGCCGTGCCGGGCACGATTAACGGCGGGTCGTGCCGGGCCGGCCCGTTTGGCCAGGTATGGTTCCAATGTGACGATGTATGGATCCTTCTTGACCGGGTCAGCTGCTGAGGGGGGCTGGATTGGCCCATACGTACGTGCGTGCAGGGCTGCAGGCACCCCCGGCCCAGGCAGGCGACCGGACCGGACGACCAACCAGTCCAATCAATCAATCAGCGACGGAAACGCGTCCGCCCGTGCTGGCAGGGGAAAGCAAGAAGAAGAAAAAAGTCGGAAGCGTCCCGCGCCGCACATCGCCCCGTCTTCCCTCGGCCACCAGAGACCACTCGAGCGCAGGACAGAATGCCGGCCGGGAGACCGGAGAGGAGAGTGGCGAGTGGCGACAAGCGAAACCGCGTCGGACGGCATGACCGACGACGCGGACAAGACCACGTAACACAGACCCCGAGCCTTGCCGATCGTCACGCATCGCTCTCCTCTCCTCTCCAACCAGAGCATACGTCGTCGCAGAAGCAAGCGAAAAAACGCGTCCATGTGCGGTCTTGGATTTTGTTCGGATCTTCTCATGAATGGACGAACGAATGATGATTGCATACCAGTCACGTTGGTTAGTTGCTGATTTTAACAATTAATTAGGCAGCAACGCCGGGTCGCAATTTGGTGGGCCGGCGGGCGGTTCGTGTCGTGCTGATTGATTTCGTTAGGGCACCTGGGATTAGGGACATGTCTGCCCCTTGTTTCGCAACTTGTTGGGTGCCGGATCGATCGATCGATGATTCCTTCCTTGTGCTCCTCCTCGACCTCCTTGGGTTATTAGGTTAGGTCCAACCACAACAACCTACTGTAGCTAGCTAGCTATTATATACTGCCCCACAACAACCACAACAAAGAATAATAGATTTCTCATGTTTGCCGTAATGGATTTCTATTTCCTATCTAGGATAAGAATAATCAATCCTACACATTTCAAAGTGAATAGCGAATTAGGCTAGACCTAGATTCCTGTCATACGAACCAAATTAGATCTCTTTCCCTCTACGAAACGAGATACATGTCATCCATGGCTTAGCCATGTGAGGGTCAAACCAGGCCATGGACAATCCTACTTTTTTGCAAAAATAAAAATAAAAAATGTTTGTTACTAGACCCGTTCCACACACTACAACACAAGCGAGCTCGCCCAAGTGTAACACGAGTTCAGTTTGGCCCGCCCGACAATCTATATAGAACTCCACCACCGCATGTCACCTCACTTCCTACAGTGTTTTCGTTCCATGATATTCATATCGTATGAACCAAACGAAGGGCATGCATACTCTCAAATGGCGAGCGTGAGCCTGCTACTGTTTTCTTCTCTTCATGAATCCTGAGCATTTGATTATCTCAAACCCTAGACAAAAGAAACCATTTTTAACCCTTTTGTTTTTACCATGCAAATAAACCTGTGGTTGGATGGTTAGATGGATAGCGATACGACTAGTCCACCAGAGTTCAAGTCCCGGTGCTTGCATTATTTTTGTATCTATTTCAGTGTGACGAGACATTTTCCGTCAACGACGAGGCGCCTATTTTTTATCTATTTTTGTATACTTTTGTGTTGCGCGCCGCTGATTTCTCGTGGGCGAGCTTCCGCCGTCGCCTTCACCGACCCAGACGCGCCAAGTAGGCACGGAAGACCTTCCGGGTCATAAGTTAGTTGTTACTACTAGTTAACGAAAGATTACTCCCATTGGCATCCACCCAGCAGCTGAACCGCAAAGACCAAGCCACTGTCACTGTCTAATCATCCCTCCATAATCGTGCGCGCAAAGCAAAGGCAAAGAAAAGGAAAAAACCCTCCCAGCCCCCAATTTGCTGCGGCGGTTTATTTATTTATTCCCAAAGCAGCAGCAGCAGCAGCTTCCTTGGCTTCGGCCCTCTCCCTCTCTCTCTCTCTGGCTCTGGCACAGCTAACCCGGCGCCTCTTTTCCCCTTCCTTCCATCCCTTCCAACCCCCCGCCCCGAGAAAGAGAAGAGAGAGAGAGAGGAGAAAAGCTGCCGCTGCCAGTCGAAAAGGGCGCACCGCAAATTTCGCCGACGGAATCGCGCCGCGCCGCGCCCAGCCCCCCCCCCCCCCCCCCTCGCTCCGGCGGCCGGGAGGAGCGCGCGCGCGGCCTGACTGCGGCGGGAGCGGGACGGGAAATTCCCCGGCCGGCTGGTGCGGCGCGCGGATCTGGCCGGTGGCGGGCGATGGGGAGGCGGGACTAGCAGGGGAGCGGCCGAGGGGAAGGAGGCGCGGCGGTCCCGGGGCGGTCTCCCATGGGGGGCTGCTTCTCGCTCGAGGAGCAGCGGCTCCAGAGCAGGACAGGTTCCTTCCCGCTCTCTGTGCTCCACCCATACTCTTTGTTTGCTATATCCACTTCCCCGGTTCGTCCGGTTTGCTTGCCGGGCGAGGCGTGCGGCTTCCTGCGTCTGCGGGCTGCTGCCTGGGTTTAGCCCAATTTCAGTCGAGAGGCGTGGATTTCTGGATTATCCGTGCTCGGTCTGGGTGCGTAGGTGTTGCTTCCTTGTCCTGGCGGCCAGGCCATGCCGTTTTTGGGGGTTGATTATGCTGCGGTCAAGGCCCGTTCAGGACTCCTGGGCGTGGTTCTATCCTTTGTGCCCGTGAGCTCCTGTAACGGGCGATGGAGAATGCCGCGCTATATTTGGTGCTCAATTTTAGGCTCGCGTTGGGATATCAGGCTCCTCTGTCTCTGGCCTTTAGACTGGGCTTGCGTGGAAGGCGTGCTCTAGTGACATGCTGACGGGGGCTGCCGATGTGCCCGCAGCCTGAAGCAAATACCCATGGGAGTAGCAGTTTGTGGTACCATATATTTTGCTCATGTTTCGGTGTACAAAACTCTGTTTTGGCTAACTTTGTTGATGATAGAGCCCGCAAACAGCTGAGGCGAAATTTGGCTACTCTTATAATGCCACGCTCAGTTTCAGACACTCTTCACTCTTCAGTGTGAGTAGAAAGTCATCTTTACTAGATAGTCAGGCACAACGTGAGCCATTCCATGCTGACGTTTGAGAATTTGCATAGGAGCTGTTTGCTCGTAGTCATAGGAAAGGGGAATGAATTAAAGAGATGACATATTCTGCCTGTCCCTGGACTTATGCACACCAATGCTCTTTTAGAAGTATTCTTGAGATGGAGGCAATTCCCTGTCCATGTCAAGCCCTTAGCTGCACATTCAGGACCTGCCGGCTGAACTTGGAGATTATCTGTGGATGAATTTCATCATTGTAGGTCTGCCCCTTGGATAGTCATCAAGTTTTTGGTCTTTATTCTTCTACGATTACATTTTCAGTTTCATGGAATTGTTCACAAGCTTGCTGATAAAACAGAACATTCTGGTCAGCATAGCTTACAAAATAATGCAGTACAGCCAACTAGGGGTTTCAGTGGAACGGGTTCATGCATTATCTTTGATTCTCTGCTCCCACCAATCAATGCAGTTCTTGCCTCTTTGAGTCCATCGGCATCTCCTTACTTTCTGTTTTGGTGAACTCAAGTTATGCTCCTAACTATACACAATATAATTACAGGCACTTCATCTGAAGCTGGTGGACCAGATGGATTGAAGAAATGCAAATCTGATTCTAAAGCCATTTCAAGCGTTCTTGCTCCTCCGAAAGATGTGGAGGACCTGCAAACAGAAGGATATGGAAATGTTAATATTTTCACATACAACGAACTGCGAGCAGCCACAAAGAACTTTCGGCCTGATCAGATTCTTGGAGAGGGTGGGTTTGGAGTTGTTTACAAGGGCGTCATCGATGAAAATGTTAGAATAGGTTTTCCGTCCAGACAGGTTGCTGTGAAAGAACTAAACCCAGAGGGGTTTCAAGGAGACAAGGAATGGTTGGTAAGTCTCTTTGCTTCCTTACGTTTTACTGAACCTGCATATACATTAAGAAGTCATGTTAATTTCTACATTATGTGAAATCTTCATGAACCTTTTGTAGTTGATGATTGCATTTCAGGATTCAGTGTATTGATCAAAGCAGTTGTTCCCAATCTTCGTCCGAGCATAGCTTATCTTGTTTATCTTTTAAGAATCGACTTTAGCATAGTATCAGCACTAGGTGAAAGAGTGCATATCTACTTATTAGGTCGAAGTAAAGAACATGCTGTTGTCGTCGGTCATAGGTGGGTGAATGACTGCAACACTACACCTGTCATCATTTAATCGTTTTCTGCTGTGTTTCAGGCAGAAGTCAACTATCTTGGGCAACTTAGTCATGCAAATCTAGTCGAACTGATTGGCTATTGCTGCGAGGGTTCACATAGATTACTTGTCTACGAGTACATGGCTTGTGGCAGTCTTGAAAAGCACCTTTTTCGACGTAAGCTCTAACTCTCACCTTCTTGAGAACTCCACTACCATGGTCTTTAACATTCATTGGTTATGGCGGCATAATCTGCGCCCATTTACCTATGCAATGGAATATTAGTTCTGAACAAGATGTTTTAGAATAAGCAAAGTCAACATTCTCAAACCTTGACTGACAATGAGTGCTAGTGTCTGCTTCCAAGTAGCTCTTGAAATTTAGCTACTGCATTCGTCAAGTTCGTCAGGTGACAACTATACAAGTGATCTGAATTGTTCAGTTGGTTCGTGATAGCATATTATGACCTACCATCTGCATACAGTACACACGGTAACCTGGCTATAAAGATAGAATGTAATAAAATTGAAGTGGCAGATAATAAACAATTACCATTCACCAACATGGTGAAAAATGTTTGCCTGTTAGGTTCTGAATCTAGCTTGCTTCCTCATTGATTTTTATATAGAGCAAACATGTTTAGTTGATTAGTTCATCAACATAAAATATGTGAACAATGAGAAGACAATCGGTGACAGGAAAGTATGCCAAGCGGATTGATACAAATACCATGTTTTTTTTTTGTGAATCTAGCTTGCTTCCTCATTGATTTTTATATAGAGCAAACATGTTTAGTTGATTAGTTCATCAACATAAAATATGTGAACAATGAGAAGACAATCGGTGACAGGAAAGTATGCCAAGCAGTTTGATACAAATACCATGTTAACAGTAGTCATATGCATATTTTCTGTTAAAGGGAACATTTCATTGATTATATCTTCTTGGTTGTAATTAACAGGGGTTTGCCTTAATATGCCATGGTCGACTCGCATGAAGATTGCTCTTGGTGCAGCAAGGGGGCTTGAGTACCTCCACGGAGCTGAGAGATCCATTATCTATAGGGATTTCAAGACATCAAACATCTTGCTAGATGCGGTTGGTATTTCAGCTTTGATATCATTGTCCAATTCAATCACTCTTATGCCTGTTGATATACCAAACTTTTTTGTGTTCCCAGCCGAGTGTCTTATGTCAAAAAATATTTTCCGTTTACAAGCCATGCAGTAATTGTGTTCTTCTGATGTATTCTGCCTGTATATCAAGAATTATTAATGTTAATATCCAGATGTGTAACTCTGTATTACTGCCAAATGGATCATATGTTTTTAGTTTTTACCCTTGTTGCTCCACAATGCTTCTGCAGTTCTGCCTGCGTGTCATTTTTCATGGCACCATCATTTAGAAGTAGATGCCGTCTCATTAACTGTATCCTCATTCATATTGTGGAAATACAAGAGACTTCATGGCGTGATGTTATGTTTTGAAGATAGTGTCTCAGTCTCACTCTGTGTTACCCTTGCAGGATTATAATGCTAAGCTTTCAGACTTTGGCCTAGCAAGAACTGGACCTAGTGGAGACCAAACCCATGTGTCAACTCGGGTCATGGGAACTTATGGCTATGCAGCTCCTGAATATGTGATGACTGGTGAGCCAATCCTCTCCCAAAAGGAATTTTAGTGAACATGTCATGGGAGCTTATGGTTTCAAGAATGAATACACAGTGCATTTGACTCACAGTTTTGTGCGTGTTAATTCAACCATGTGTTTTGTTACAGGCCATTTGACAGCACGGAGTGATGTTTATGGCTTTGGTGTTGTGCTTCTGGAGATGATTATTGGGAGGAGGGCTGTGGACAAGAGCCGGCCAAGCCGTGAGCATAACCTAGTTGAGTGGGCACGCCCCCTCCTTGTCCACAACCGGAAGCTCTTCAGAATCATTGATCCTAGAATGGAAGGCCAATACTCAACCAAGGCTGCCATTGAAGTGGCCAGCCTTTGCTACCGATGCTTGAGCCAGAACCCTAAAGGGCGGCCTACTATGAGCCAAGTCGTCGAAACCTTTGAGGAGGTTCAAAGCATGCCGGAATGCCAGGACATACTCCTGCAGAATTGTATGACTGGATCTGTAACGCTCTACGAGGTCCCAAAGGAACCTGTTGAGCATGTCGAGACAGAGAAGGCGAAGCAAGAACCAACAGCAAAGACTGATGCCGTGGCCGTGGCCGTGCCACCGACGAACGGAAAGCCAGTGCCCCAGAGCAGGAGGACGCGGCCAGCGAATGGCAGGAGCAAGAGCGAGCCGCCTTTGGAGTGCAAGCTGTACATCCCTTCGCCTGACTCCGACGGGCATCAGCTGGGGCTGGAAGCCCTGGCATCGCCCCCTTCCAGAAACAGCAGCAGGGATGATCCTCCTCCCGTGGACGAAGATCTGTACAAGATATAAAGTAATAACAGCAGTTTTTGACGAGGCTCAACAAGCCTCCGTTGCCCGTGTCGTGTTGTGTCGCCATCCATCTTGTTGTCAAGATCAGTCAGTCGGTCAGCTGGTGTTTTTGTTTTTTCTTCTGATGGTGGAACTACCAAGCTAGGGTTCTTGTTCTTGCGGTTAGCGAATTGTATGTAGAGAGAGGGGTGTCGTGGGAAGCATATGTAATGTGAGTTCCATGATGGTGTTCGTGCTGTAAACTCGAAACAGTTCTCTGGGAAAGATCCACACCAAAATGGAAATGGAGAGATTTGTCTTTTTGCCGCCGCCTGTTTCTGTTCGAGTTAGCTTGCATACATATTTGATTCTTCTCCATTGTAATAATTTGTAAACATGAACAGGTCCTGCTGGAGATCAAAGCCAAGATGATCAAGAAAACTTGCAATTCAGTGACAAGCTAGA
Source organism: Hordeum marinum (assembly GCA_022496015.1). Lineage (NCBI taxonomy): Eukaryota > Viridiplantae > Streptophyta > Magnoliopsida > Poales > Poaceae > Hordeum > Hordeum marinum. Next base: position 505,901,210 of record CM039678.1, on the reverse strand, counting down.
ACTAAAACTGTGATTTGAGTTCTGGAGTTCGAATCCCCAATTTAGGTTATCCAGATGGTTTCCGCTTTGATGTCATAGTTGGATTGGGTTTGTCGAAGTGCTCCGTTCAATTTTCAAATACGAATTCAGTTTTCAAATATGAACGAGTTCAAATTAGGCTACTGATACGAGTTCAAACAATGAGATCTCAGGAATCTTGTTCATGTACCGACTCTGAACCTGAACTTAACTGAACTTTCTGAACTCCTCCGAGATCTGTGAGTTGCTGGCAACTTAGCCGGTCGCCGCCGCCGCACCCATATCCTCACACGGCGCCGGCAACCACCGCTTGTCGTCGCTCACGCTACCGTCGCCGCCGCCGCCGCCGCAATCCCTTGGGGCCCGGACACGCACGAGTGCCCTAATCCCCGAATCCACCTGCATCGCCGAGCCCGTACATGCTCGCCAAGTTCCGGCCCCTCATGGCGGCGGCACCGACGGCGAAGGCCGCCCCGGCCGTGGCGTTCTCCACGGCGGCGGAGCGGGACGGCTACGCGCAGTACAACCACACCGACGCGTGCCAGCACCTCCGGTGGACGGCCAGGTAACCTCCCCTCCCCTCCCCCCTTCCCCTCACTTCCCCCGGCGTTTCAGGGTGCCTATGAGCATATGGCTTTGCTTGCTTACTTGTTCCGACTGGGCAGGGAGAGCTACGAGTACATGTACGCGCGGCCGTGGAGCAGGGTGGTCGACTTCTACGCCGAGCTCGTGCGCACCGGCGCCGGGGCGGCGGGGCTCGCCGAGCTGTTCCGGAAAGACGAGGTCTGTGAAAAACAGTAGAACTTAGCACCAAATTTGGGTTCTGAATTTCATGGTTTGATTGATGATTTGGATGGACGATGAAGTGTTCATGTCAGTGGCAATTCCTTTTCTGTTGAGATGACAAATGCTGATTCTTTCTAGTGTTTATATTAATAGAAAATGACAAGTGAATATCTTCCAAAAACAATTCCAAGACCAGTTTCTTGGCCAAACACCAGAGTATTTTGCATTAACCTGCCATTGCTAGTGTAGAAGCGGCACGGAGCCGCGGACGGTGGTTCTGACTAGAAACTCCGAGATCACTCGTATTACTGCCTAGGATGGATTTTCAGAATTTCTGAGAGTAGGTCCTTTTAATACATCTTGTACTGTTTACCGATATCTATCAGATTTCCCTTCCGCAGAAAGATCACACTCGTGATACGAACGGAGAGGAGCCTCTAACATCATCTGAAAAACAAATGTCTCTTAAATCCTCCAAAGGCCGAGGAGGCAGGTGGGAAAGAGCAAACTTTAAGATTGTTCTTTCCTATCATGGGGGGTCGTTTGATGGTTGGCAGAAGCAGCCTGACCTCAACACTGTTCAAGGGTAAGAATAACCTCATTTCTGCGAGAGTTTTTTTTTACAGTTTTCTTCAACCCCTTTCTCCTCAATTTCTTAATATTTCAAGGCAGACTAAAACTACCAAAGTCGTTTATTTCACTCTGTGATGGTTGCAGGTTAGTGGAAAAAAATCTTGGACAATTTGTCGACGAGAGAAAAGCTAAACAACTTCAAGAAAGATCTTTGCCTGTAGAAGGCTGTGCCACTGTTGCTGGGCGCACTGACAAAGGGGTGACTGCTCTTCAGCAAGTCTGCTCATTTTGTTAGTTACACTTGAGAACACATACTGATGCGTTGCCTCTGTCTACTTTTAATCATGTTTATAAACTTGTTATGCTGCATATCAACTTGTCTTGATCCTGAAATCTTATGGGTAGTTATTGTTAGAACTACAGCGGGCTTGACTTTAAACTGTGGTTCTCGATTGATAGAAGCAAATCGTAGAAGTTATTTGCTTCCCATTGACCTACTTTAGCAAATATTTACCTGTGACAGCATACCACAACTCTGGTAAATTTTTTTTTTTGCCTGAACATTTCTTTGTGTGCAAATCAGTGCTAATGTTCCTTCTCAGTTGACTTCACTCGAGCAATGCATGCCATGTATTTGTAACTGGGTTTGACAGAACTTACTGGTTGCCTAAACTTACTGAAGTTAGTTTGTCCATGTGTGCATATGTGAAAATTTACTTCAGTAGTCTTGATCCACCACTTCTGATAACTGATGTGAAATGCTTACTGTTAATTGCCTTAGATACGTGGAGAAAGGACATACAGCCTGGCGATATAAAAGACTCAATAAATGAGGCTGCACCAGATAAAATCAAATCTTTGGTTGTGTCAGAGGTATTTTCCCTTGCTAGTAATATGAATGCTAGCAATTGTATTCGATATTGAGTTATTGACCAGCTTCGTTTAGTAGCTATTTTCTGGTATGAGACTACTAGAGCATGTTTTATTTTTGCGTTTGAACGTTGTGAGATTACCTTGACGCCCACCATACAGGATGTTATGCTAAATATTAACGGATGCCCTAATTTGCAGGTTTCACGTGAATTTCATCCTAATTTTTCAGCCAAATGGAGGAGATACCTGTATATATTTCCTCTTGATGAGGATTCTAAACCAATATCAGGGGACGAGTTATCCTCTATGATAGTAGAGAATCCTGAATACAAAGCACCTCGGAGCTTTGATGTGGCCAAGGTTGACAAAATCATTAGGCAGCTGGAAGGAAAAATGCTATCTTACAAAATATTTGCACGTGATACCCAAGCTTCACGTAGCGAGTAAGTTTCATACATGATAATATGCATTGTATTTTCAACTACAGAAATGGTCCCTCATGTGGATTATCGGTAGTTTCATCACCTAATTCATACATGGTTGTTCACGAGAGACCTTCCTGAATTTGTGTGCCACTCTTCATTAGTGCTTGTTATCTGAAGTGAGCATTTGATGATCTTCATGTCCCTTATTTTGTTGATGTTCTCGAGTTAGAGTATACTACCTCCGTTTCTAAATATAAGCCTTTTTTGAGATTTCAATACGGACTACATACGAATGTATATACATATTGTAGAGTTTAGATTCACTCAGTTTGCTCTGTATGTTGTCCGTGTTGGAATCTCTAGAAAGCCTTATATTTAGGAATGGAGGGAGTACTAATAAGTCACTTCACCTGATGCCCTGCTGTTTTTGCAGTGGCCCAGCTACGGAATGTTTTATGTTCCATTCTCGAGCTGCAGTGATCAAACTGTATTCCGCTGATGAGGTGATTCTAGTATGCCCATGTTGTCTTTACTTGATGCATACATTGCATTTATCAAATGTAAAAGAACTGTCTACCCTCGCTGGCTGGGATTTACCTTGGTCTGAATTTTCTCCTTATCGTTGCATATGCACATACATCATCTTTGTTTAAACTTATGTCAGTTCTTGTTTTCCACTCTTGTAGAATTGCAAAGAAGGCGCGACGGTCATGTGCGTTGAGCTAGTTGCGAACAGATTCCTACGCAAGGTAATAATACAGCACACTGCTATAAGTCCTACTCCCTCCCGTTCCAAAAGTAAGTGTCGTGATTTTAGTTCCATTTACTCTCATCACTCCCTGAATTCTGGTCTGATTTGCGACAAACAGATGGTTAGGGTGCTTGTTGCGACCACCATCAGAGAGGCTGCTGCTGGAGCCGACGAAGATGCCTTGCTGAAGCTGATGGACGCCACTTGCAGGCGCGCAACGGCTCCCCCGGCACCCGCGGAGGGCCTCTGCCTTGTAGACGTTGGCTATGAAGATTTCGATGAAGAGAGGTGCTTCATTGTTGACTAAAACTCTCCATCATGCTAGAGCGAAAAGCACAATGTTTCTGATTCTTGGACGAGCGAAGATCAAACCGTTCCGGTTCTGATCGTGGATCCTACTCCTATGTGCCTCACATGTCGATGCTTAGTCTACACATTTGGTACGGTATTCGTTCGGTATTGTCATTCGGAGGTGCAGCCCAGGAATCTTTTGGCATTGAAATCATAGATAAAACATTTCTTATTAAGAAGAATGTAATGTATACTTGCATGGGACAGGCCATATTTGACAGGGTCATCCTTTGTCTTTTTTTTTTCTTTTTTGCGAATGAGGGTCATCCTTTGTCAGGAAGTGGCTTGGCCTGCTCTGAGATATCAAGGACTGTTAACATGCTAAACAACCTGTAAAACGAACCATCTCGATGGCATACAGTTTGAAATAGGGGGCATCTAGGCCTGGAGCAGGCCCTGCTGCTCCATGGTTCTAAAAACACGCTTTCGTCGTAGATGATCGAAGTAGTAGGCCACATTGTTCAGGGATCCTCGATTGCAAAGGTCGGTGACAAGGATCCCAAATGAAGACAAGAGTACAGTTGCCAACTCTTCACCAGAAATGTCATCTTCAACCTCGCCGTACAACCCTAAGGATCCCAAATGGATATCACATAGGAAGATTGACGATCAAGGTGTATCTTGAGTCCAAACAGTAACGACTCTCATGTTTAATGACGATTGAGGTGTTTGGAAGTACTGTTTGAATACATTCTCAAACATAATATGTTTGAAAATTAAGTGAATAAAATGTAATATATACTTGTGTGGGATGGGGTGGGGAGGAGTTATTATCTGTTCGTGTATGCACCTATAATTTTGCAACGCAAACATCCTAGTCAATATCTCCTCAAGATTGCACTAATATCATGTTGAAGTTAAACCATCTTGTTGCCTTCAAAATCGACAACATTTGTGATGTACGTTGAATCAAATCTCACACAAAACGGCAGCCGATGGTTGAATTTTTGAGATATGTGAATAATTCTTCCAAATATATTTGAAAATCCAGCAAACAATGTGAAAAGAAGAGTAAAGAAATGGCAAAACCAAATGAGGCTGCGGAATGAAAACCTGGCGATCTAACAAAACTTGTGATGTATCTTCAATCCAAACAATACTGACCCTCTTGTTTTAAGTATTTGAAAAGCATAAGCTGAGTAATCCTGAAACAAGATATGTTGAAAAGTCTAGTAAATAATGGGAAAATCTACCTTTATTTAGTCTTAACAAACGACGAGATTAGGGAGGCAGAAAAAAAAATAGAGAATGCGGTGAGCGTGGATCGAACACGCGACCTTCAGATCTTCAGTCTGACGCTCTCCCAACTGAGCTATCCCCGCTTCATGTAGTTTTTGTTAGTTGTACTTATTTAACCTTACTTTTAGACTGACTTCATATTTACCCTTTTTTTGCGGAAGATATTTACCTTTATATTAACGCTCTTCAAATTTCCTTTTTTTTTGCGGGGAAATTTCCTTGCTCATGCAGGACCCAGAATCACCACGTAGCAGCGATCAGCCAATTTACATCAGTATTACACATCCCTTGGAACCTTAGCATAGACTGCTCGACATATATTTATTTGTACGTACTTGACAATGTCTTTTTTCACAATGGAAGAAGGAAATTCAAGATCTGTGGAACAATGGTAAGAACACACACGGTTTAGGCAGTACATACCACAGAATGGCTCCGTTGCCTCATTATCAAATTGTTTAATTTCCTTTTGGAGATGTCGTCGTCCCTAGGGTTTCCTGCCCTAGGCGATCCGGAGGCGATTGCCCCGCCGTCGCCCGCTGGCCACCGCACTCGCCGTGTGCGGCCAGTCCTTCTTTGGTCGTCGGACATGCAGCGGCCCTGTCCGCAGACCGATCGCGCGGCCCTACGACGCCTGTAGATCCAATTGCCTCCGAGTTGAGGTCGGGTTGCCCTAACCCCCGCCGCAAGGAAACCCGCGCTGCCGTCTACATAAACCCATCTAGGGTTTCAGAAGGACGACCAAAGGAACCAAGCGTGCCACCTGATCGCACTCGGGAATCTCTCGCTACGCCGTCCATCGCCAACATGTCGTCGCCCCTGCATGTGCCCGGCAACAAACCGCTGCTGGTTGTGGTCGAATCGGAGGTCGGTGGGGGTGCATACGGGTCTCCCTCTGTGGATGTTGCTCGCCCAAAGCCTTCCTCCGAGGGAACCAGGCTGCTAAGCGGATTAACCCGCGGTTGCAGGAGCTGGCGATTTGGAACCAGTTGAAGATGGCGGGATCGGCGGGTATGACGCGGTCGATGCCGGCGGCCTGCGAGCGTGACGGCTTGGGTGAGGAAGGGCCGTAGGCGTACAGGGAAGGCGAGGACCATGAAGAGGAGGTGGAGCTCGTGGAAGTTGACCTGGAAGAAGGAGTGCCGCAGGATCAGGAGCACCCATGGACGGTAATAATGCTTGTGTATTCTCTGGATAGGCCCTCCCCAAGTACCTTGTTTGAGAACTTCAATGGTGGATGGAGGTTGAAGGAGGACTTTGATTATGCGTATCAAGGTAACAACAGATATCTCGTGCACTTTGGCTACGAGGCCGACATGTCCCGAGTCCTCCGTGGAGGGCCATGGCAGTATAAGAACGATCCTTTGCTGATTGAGGCGTTCGATGGTATGAGGAAGGTGTCCGATTACAAGCTTGACCAGATGAGGATCTGGGTACGCATCCTTGACGTGCCCATGAACTGGAGGACGAAAACTGTGGTGAACGCTCTCTGCGCCAAGCTAGGTTCGATCATGCAAATGGAGCTGGATGAGAAGGCGGGCAATTATGTGCGTGTGCGGGTGGCTGTTCCGGTATACCGGCCACTTGAAACATCGGTGGCCATGACTGCCAAGTTACAGGACAAGAAAACTAGGGTTGAATTCCAAATTCAGTACAAAAAGCTGCCCGATTTCTGCTATACTTGCGGTTACCTCAGACACCTGGAGAAATCATGTGGTTAGAAGGTTAGATGAGGGCTACCTTCTGGCAAGTACAACGACAAACTCAGGTGCTCTCCACCCCGCCGTTTTGGGAGGCAAACCGGTACTGTGAAGGCTAAAACCAATCCGATGGCAGAGAGCACCGGGTCATCGGGCCGGAGTAGAGGTGGCCGCCACACGGATGCAGCACACTCCAAACCTGGCAATCCTGCCGTTGATGCAATGTTGGCCGAACAGATGAAAGCCATGTCGAGAGGAAGCACTGGTGCCAATGAGGAACGCCATGCACATGCAGCTTCTCATGCCCGCGATCAACCACAACAACATAGCTCCAATGAAGCCCAAAACTCGCACTGCTCCCATCCGAGGAGTTCGGACATGATTCCGGCGATGCACAATCTCTCACAGGATGTAAGCATGGATGATGTGGAACTGTCGGATGGTGTCTCCACCTTGGGCAAGCGCGCTGTAGCCGGTGATCAAGTCACTACCGACGGAGGGGTGGTGGCGGACAAGGCCTTGGTGGTTTATGCTAACTTAACTACTTCAGCTGAGCTTGTGACCTCAGGTACACCAAAGAAGTGCAGGACACTGGAGTCTCTGGACGGGCGGCAGAATTCGCATGTCGCGGAGATGATGGAACATGACATGATGGATGGAGTTACCACTTTGGAGGCAGTCGGTCCAGGGGCCGCCGCCGAACTGACGGGGCCGATAGAGCCCCATCAGGAGCAATGAATATCCTAAGCTGGAATTGCCGAGGGGCGGGGAACCCTCGGACAATTCGTGATCTTGTGAGTCTAGTTCAGGCTCAATCCCCTAGTATCGTTTTTCTTTGTGAAACTAGGCAGTCTAAAAATAAGATGATGAGGCTGTTGGAAATATGTCCTAGAGGCAATAATAAAACCTTGTTCATGATAATTGTCTATTGTTCATGCTATAATTGTATTAACCGGAAACCAGAATGCATGTGTGAATACATAGACCACAACGTGTCCCTAGTGAGCCTCTAGTTGACTAGCTCGTTGATCAATAGATGGTCACGGTTTCATGACCATGGACATTGGATGTCATTGATAACGAGATCACATTATTAGGAGAATGATGTGATGGGCAAGACCCAATCCTAAGCATAGCACAAGATCGTGTAGTTCGTCTGCTAAAGCTTTTCCAATGTCAAGTATCATTTCCTTAGACCATGAGATTGTGCAACTCTCGGATACCGTAGGAATCCTTTGGGTGTGCCAAACGTCACAACGTAACTAGGTGGCTATAAAGGTGCACTACGGGTATCTCCGAAAGTGTCTGTTGGGTTGGCACGAATCGAGACTGGGATTTGTCACTCCGTATGACGGAGTGGTATCTCTGGGCCCACTCGGTAAGACATCATCATAATGAGCTCAATGTGACTAAGGAGTTAGCCACGGGATGATGTGTTACGGAACGAGTAAAGAGACTTGCCGGTAACGAGATTGAACAAGGTATAGGGATACCAACGATCGAATCTAGGGCAAGTATCATAACGGTAGACAAAGGGAATTGTATACGAGATTGATTAATTCCCTGACATCGTGGTTCATCCGATGAGATCATCGTGGAGAATGTGGGAGCCAACATGGGTATCCAGATCCCGCTGTTGGTTATTGACTGGAGAGGTGTCTCGGTCATGTCTATGTGTCTCCCGAACCCGTAGGGTCTACACACTTAAGGTTTGATGACGCTAGGGTTATAGGGAAATGGTATACGTGATTACCGAAGGTTGTTTGGAGTCCCGGACGTCACGAGGAGCTCCGGAATGGTCCGGAGGTAAAGATTGATATATAGGAAGTCCTGTTTTGGTCACCGGAAAGTTTCGGGCTCATTGGTAGTGTACCGAGAGTGCCGGGAGGGTGCCGGAGGACCCCCGGGAGGGGTGTGACGACCAAAGGACTTCGTGGGCTGTTAGAGGAGGTGTACCAAACCTTATTGGGCTGGCCAAGTCCTTCCGGAAAGGCCCATGCGGCTAGGGATAAAGAGATAAGGCTAAAGGAGATTCAAAAAGAAGAGATCCACCTCCCTTGTGGGAGGTGGACTCCTCCCTAGCTTTGGCCGAACCTCTCCTCCTTGGAGGAGGGGCCAAGGCAGCCCTCCCTCTCCCTCCTCCTATATATACTTGAGGTTTTGGCTGTTTTGAGACAAGATTTGATCTCTCTCCCACGGCACAACCCTACATCTCTTCCTCCTCCTCCGCAATGCTTAGGCGAAGCCCTGCCAGAATACCTTGCTACTCCACCACCACCACGCCGTCGTGCTGCTGTTGGAGCTCTTCCCCAACCTCTCCCTCCTCCTTGCTGGATCAAGGCGCGGGAGACGTCATCGGGCTGTATGTGTGTTGAACGCGGAGGCGCCGTTGTTCGGCGCTAAGATTGGAGTCCATCGCGATCTGAATCGCTACGAGTACGACTCCACCAACCGCGTTCTTGTAACGCTTCCGCTTAGCGATCTTCAAAGGTATGAAGATGCAATCTCTCCCCACTCGTTGCTGGTTTCTCCATAGATAGATCTTGGTGATCGTAGGAATTTTTTTGATTTACTACTACGTCTCCCAACAGTGGTATCAGAGCTAGGTCTATGCGTAGAATCTATGCACGAGTAGAACACAAAATTGTTGTGGGCGTCGATCTTGTTAATTTGCTTACCACTACTAGTCTTATCTATATTCGGCGGTATTGTGGGATGAAGCGGCCCGGACCAACTTTACACGTACGCTTACGTGAGACCGGTTCCATCGCCTGACATGCACTTGTTGCATAAGTTGGCTAGCGGTTATCTCTCTCTCCCACCTTAGTCGGATTGGATTCGATGAAAATGGTCCTTATGAAGGGTAAATAGCAATTGGCATATCACGTTGTGGTTTTGGCGTAGGTAAGAAACGTTCTTGCTAGAAACCTATAGCAGCCACATAAAAACTTGCATATGATATGGCCAAAGGATGTGATGTGATGCATTGTGATGGATGAGATTGATCATGTTCTTGTAATAGGATTCACGACTTGCATGTCGATGAGTATGACACTGGTAGGAGCCATAGGAGTTGTCTTATTTTATTGTATGACCTGCGTTTCAATCAAGATCGCCATGTAATTACTTTTCTTTATTGCTAAACGTTAGCCATAGTAGTAGAAGTAATAGTTGGTGAGATAACTTCATGAAGACACGATGATAGAGATCATGGTGTCATGCCGGTGACAGTGATGATCATGGTGCCCCGAAGATGGAGATCAAAGGAGCAAGATGATATTGGCCATATCATGTCACTATATTGATTGCATGTGATGTTTATCATGTTTATATCTTATTTGCTTAGAACGACGGTAGCTAAATAAGATGATCTCTCAATAAAATTTCAAGAAAGGTGTTCACCCTAACTACGCACCGTTGCTAAGGATCATTGTTCCGAAGCACCATGTGATGATCGGGTGTGATAGGTTCTAACGTTCGCATACAACGGGTGTAAGCCAGATTTACACACGCGAAACACTTAGGTTGACTTGACGAGGATAGCATGTACAGACATGGCCTCAAAACACAAAAGACCGAAAGGTCAAACATGAGTCGTATAGATGATGCGATCAACATGGAGATGTTCACCATGGATGACTAGTCTGTCTCACGTGATGATCGGACACGGGCTAGTTGACGTGGATCATGTGTCACTTGGATGACTAGAGAGATGTCTATCTAAGTGGGAGTTCATTAAATAATTTGATTATGTGAAATTAATTATCATGAACTTAGTCTAAAATTGTTGTTACAATCTATATTGTAGATCCAATGGCCAACGCTAATGTCACCCTCAACTTCAACGCGTTCCTAGAGAAAACCAAGCTGAAAGATGATGGAAGCAACTATGCGGACTGGGTCCATGGTTTGAGGATCATCCTCATAGCTTCCAAAAGATTGTATGTTCTTGATGCACCGCTAGGTGACGCACCCATTTTCCCAGCAGATCAAGACGTTATGAATGCTTGGCAGTCATGTTGCGATGATTACTCCCTTGTTCAGTGCGGCATGCTTTACAGTTTAGAACCGGGGCTACAAAAGCGTTTTGAGCAACACGGAGCACATGAGATGTTCCAAGAGCTGAAACTGGTTTTCCAAGCTCATGCCCGGGTCGCGAGATATGATGTCTCTGACAAGTTCTTTAGTTGTAAGATGGAGGAAAAAAGTTCTGTCAGTGAGCACATACTCAAAATGTCTGGGTTGCATAACCGCTTGACTCAGCTGGGAGTTAATCTCCCGGATGACTCAGTCATTGACAGAATCCTCCAGTCGCTTCCACCTAGCTACAAGAGCTTTGTGATGAACTACAACATGCAGGGTATGGAGAAGTCCATTCCCGAGTTGTACTCGATGCTGAAATCAGCAGAGGTCGAGATCAAAAAGGAGCATCAAGTATTGATGGTAAATAAGACCACTAGTTTCAAGAAAGGCAAGGGTAAGAAGAACTTCAAGAAGGATGGCAAAGATGTTGCCGCGTCCGGTAAGCAAGTTGCCGGGAAGAAGAACAAGCGTGGACCCAAGCCCGAGACTGAGTGCTTTTATTGCAAGGGTACCGGTCACTGGAAGCGGAACTGCCCCAAGTACTTAGCGGATAAGAAGGCCGACAACGTTAAAGGTATATGTGATATACTTGTTATTGATGTGTACCTAACCAGCGCTCGTAGTAGCTCCTGGGTATTAGATACCGGTGCAGTTGCTCACATTTGTAACTCCAAGCAGGAGCTGTGGAATAAGCGGAGACTGGCAAAGGACGAGGTGACGATGCGCGTCGGGAATGGTTCCAAGGTCGATGTGATTGCCGTCGGCACGCTACCTCTACATCTACCTTCGGGATTAGTTTTAAACCTCAATAATTGTTATTTAGTTCCAGCTTTGAGCATGAGCATTGTATCTGGATCTCGCTTGATGCGAGATGTCTACTCATTTAAATCTGAGAATAATGGTTGTTCTATTTATATGAGAGAAATGATTTATGGTCATGCCCCGCTAGTCAATGGTTTATTTATGATGAATCTCGAACTTGATGTTACACATGTCCATAGTGCGAGTACCAAAAAGTGTAAGATTGATAACGATAGTCCCACTTACATGTGGCACTGCCGCCTTGGTCATATTGGTGTCAAACGCATGAAGAAGCTCCATGCTGATGGACTTTTGGAGTCTCTAGGTTTCGAATCATTTGACACGTGCGAACCATGCCTCATGGGCAAGATGACCAAGACTCCGTTCTCCGGAAAAATGGAGCGAGCAACTAACTTGTTGGAGATAATACATACCGATGTATGCAGTCCAATGAGTGTCGAGGCTCGCGGTGGCTACCGTTATGTTCTCACCCTCACTGATGACTTGAGCAGATATGGGTATGTCTACTTAATGAAACATAAGTCTGAAACCTTTGAAAGGTTCAAGGAATTTTAGAGTGAGGTAGAGAATCAACGTGATAGGAAAATAAAGTGCCTACGATCTGATCGTGGCGGAGAATATTTAAGTCACGAGTTTGGCACGCACCTAAGGAAATTTGGAATTGTTTCACAACTCACGCCGCCTGGCACACCTCAGCAAAATGGTGTGTCTGAACGTTGTAATCACACTCTATTGGATATGGTGCGATCTATGATGTCTCTTACCGACTTACCGCTATTATTTTGGGGATATGCATTAGAGACTGCCGCATTTACTTTAAATAGGGCACCGTCAAAATCCGTTGAGACGACACCGTATGAATTATGGTTTGGAAAAAACCCTAAGCTGTCATTTCTAAAAGTTTGGAGATGCGATGCTTACATGAAGAAACTTCAACCTGAGAAGCTCGAACCCAAAGCGGAAAAGTGCATCTTCATAGGATATCCCAAAGAGACTATTGGGTATACCTTCTACCTCAGATCCGAAGGCAAAGTCTTTGTTGCCAAGAATGGATCCTTTCTCGAGAAAGAGTTTCTCTCAAAATAAGTAAGTGGGAGGAAAATAGAACTTGATGAGGTAATTGTACCTCTACTCAAACCGGAGAGTAGCGCAACACAGGAAGTTGTTTCTGTAGAGCCTTCACCGGCTGGAGAGGAAGTTAATGTTGATGATCATGAAACTTCAGATCAAGTTACTATTGAACGTCGAAGGTCCACCAGGACACGTTCCGCACCAGAGTGGTACGACAAACCTGTCCTGGAGATCATGTTGTTGGACAACGGTGAACCTTCGAACTACGAAAAAGCGATGGCGGGCCTGGATTCTAACAAACGACTTGAGGCCATGAAATCCGAGATAGGATCCATGTATGAGAACAAAGTATGGACTTTGATGGACTTGCCTGATGATAAGTGAGCCATTGAAAATAAATGGACCTTTAAGAAGAAGATTGACGCGGATGGTAATGTGACCGTCTATAAGGCTCGGCTTGTCGCTAAGGGTTATCGACAAGTTCAAGAAGTTGACTACGATGAGACTTTCTCACCCGTAGCGATGCTGAAGTCTGTCCGAATCATGTTAGCAATTGCCACATTTTATGATTATGAGATCTGGCAAATGGACGTCAAAACGACATTCCTTAATGGCTTCCTGAAGGAAGAACTATATGTGATGCAGCCGGAAGGTTTTGTCGATCCTAAAGATGCTAACAAAGTATGCAAGCTCCAACGCTCCATCTATGGGCTGGTGCAAGCATCTCAGAGTTGGAACATTCGCTTTAATGAGGTGATTAAAGCGTTTGGGTTTGTACAGGTTTATGGAGAACCTTGTATTTACAAGAAAGTGAGTGGGAGCTCTATAGCATTTCTCATATTATATGTGGATGACATACAAATAATGGAAAATGATATAGAACTATTGGAAAGTGTAAAAGCCTACTTGAATAAATGTTTTTCAATGAAGGGCCTTGGATAAGCTGCTTACATATTAGGTATTAAGATCTATAGAGATAGATCGAGACGCCTCATAGGTCTTTCACAAAGCACATACCTTGACAAGATATTGAAGAAGTTCAATATGGATCAGTCCAAGAAGGGGTTCTTGCCTGTGTTACAAGGTGTGAGATTGAGTACGACTCAATGCCCGACCACGACAAAGGATAGAGAAGAGATGAGTGTCATCCCCTATGCTTCAGCCATAGGCTCTATTATGTATGCCATGCTGTGTACCAGACCTGATATGAACCTTGCCATAAGTTTGGTAGGGAGGTACCAAAGTGATCTCGGAACGGAACACCGGACATCGGTCAAGAATATCCTGAAGTACCTGAAAAGGACCAAGGAGATGTTTCTCGTATATGGAGGTGCTGAAGAGCTCGTCGTAAAGGTTTACGTCGATGCTAGCTTCGACACAGATCCGGACGACTCCAAGTCGCAAACCGGATACATGTATGTTTTGAACGGAGGGGCAGTCAGCTGGTGCAGTAGCAAGCAAAGCGTCGTGGCGGCATCTACATGTGAAGCGGAGTACATAGCTGCTTCGGAAGTAGCAAAAGAAGGAGTCTGGATGAAGGAGTTCATCACCGACCTAGGAGTGATTCCCAAAGCGTCGGGCCTGATGACTCTATTCTGTGACAACACTGGAGCTATTGCCCTTGCGAAGGAGCCCAGGTTTCACAAGAAGACAAGACACATCAAGCGCCGCTTCAACTCCATCCATGATTACATTCAGGAGGAAGATATAGATATTTGTAAAGTACATACGGATCTAAATGTCGCATATCCATTGACTAAACCTCTCTCACGAGCAAAACATGATCAACACCAGAATGCTATGGGTGTTCGATTCATCACAATGTAACTAGATTATTGACTCTAGTGCAAGTGGGAGACTGTTGGAAATATGCCCTAGAGGCAATAATAAAATAGTTGTTATTGTATTTCCTTGTCCATGATAAATGTCTATTGTTCATGCTATAATTGTATTAACCGGAAACCAGAATGCATGTGTGAATACATAGACCACAACGTGTCCCTAGTGAGCCTCTAGTTGACTAGCTCGTTGATCAATAGATGGCCACGGTTTCATGACCATGGACATTGGATGTCGTTGATAACGAGATCACATCATTAGGAGAATGATGTGATAGAAAAGACCCAATGCTAAGCATAGCACAAGATTGTGTAGTTCGTCTGCTAAAGCTTTTCCAATGTCAAGTATCATTTCCTTAGACCATGAGATTGTGCAACTCCCGGATACCATAGGAATGCTTTGGGTGTGCCAAACGTCACAACGTAACTGGGTGGCTATAAAGGTGCACTACGGGTATCTCCGAAAGTGTCTGTTGGGTTGGCACGAGTCGAGACTGGGATTTGTCACTCCGTATGACGGAGAGGTATCTCTGGGCCCACTCGGTAAGACATCATCATAATGAGCTCAATGTGACTAAGGAGTTAGCCATGGGATGATGTGTTACGGAACGAGTGAAGAGACTTGCCGGTAACGAGATTGAACAAGGTATAGGGATACCGACGATCGAATCTCGGGCAAGTATCATACCGGTAGACAAAGGGAATTGTATACGGGATTGATTAAATCCCTGACATCGTGGTTCATCCGATGAGATCATCGTGGAGCATGTGGGAGCCAACATGGGTATCCAGATTCCGCTGCTGGTTATTGACTAGAGAGGTGTCTCGGTCATGTCTACATGTCTACCGAACCCGTAGGGTCTACACACTTAAGGTTCGATGACGCTAGGGTTATAGGGAAATGGTATACGTGATTACCGAAGGTTGTTCAGAGTCCCGTATGAGATCCCGGACGTCACGAGGAGCTCCGGAATGGTCCGGAGGTAAATATTGATATATAGGAAGTCCTGTTTTGGTCACCGGAAAGTTTTCGGGCTCATCGGTAGTGTACCGGGAGTGCCGGGAGGGTGCCAGAGGACCCCCCGGGAGGGGTGTGACGACCAAAGGACTTCGTGGGCTGTTATAGGAGGTGTACCAGCCCTTATTTGTCTGGCCAAGTCCTTCCGAAAAGGCCCATGCGGCTAGGGATAAAGAGATAAGGCTAAAGGAGATTCAAAAGGAAGAGATCCACCTCCCTTGTGGGAGGTGGACTCCTCCCTAGCTTCGGCCGAACCTCTCCTCCTTGGAGGAGGGGCCAAGGCAGCCCTCCCTCTCCCTCCTCCTATATATACTTGAGGTTTTGGCTGTTTTGAGACAAGATTTGATCTCTCTCCCACGACGCAGCCCTACCTCTCTTCTTCCTCCTCCGAAGTGCTTAGGAGAAGCCCTGCCGGAATACCTTGTTGATCCACCACCACCATGCCGTCGTGCTGCTGTTGGAGCTCTTACCCAACCTCCCCCTCCTCCTTGCTGGATCAAGGCGCGGGAGACGTCACCGGGCTGTACGTGTGTTGAACGTGGAGGCGCCGTTGTTTGGTGCTAAGATCGGAGTCCACCGCGATCTAAATCGCCACGAGTACGACTCCACCAACCGCGTTCTTGTAACGCTTCCATTTAGCGATCTTCAAAGGTATGAAGATGCAATCTCTCCACACTCGTTGCTGGTTTCTCCATAGATAGATCTTGGTGATCGTAGGAATTTTTTTGATTTACTACTACGTCTTCCAACAGATGCATCGTGCTCGATTAGGTTTACGAGGTTTTGAAGGTTTCGATTGTGTTGGTCATAGTGGAGGTCTTGCTTTGTATTGGCATGAGTCTTTGAGTCTTGATGTAAAAAAAAATGAACGATATATTGATGCGTATGTAACTTGAGCTGAGGGTGAGCCGTCCTGGAGGCTTACCTGTGTCTACGGTGAGCCATGAATGGAGGACCGTCATCGCATGTGGTCCCTTCTCCGTGATCTGCACCAACGGGCCAGCATGCCATGGGTCATGGTGGGAGACTTCAACGAGGTGATGTGGAGTTTTGAGCACTTCTCCGACACGCCTTGCTCGGCAGGTCAGATGCTTGATTTTCGTGATGTTCTTGAGGTTTGTGGGCTCGGCGACCTCGGTTTTGCAGGTCTCCCGTACACCTTTGATAACCAATGGGGGGGGAGACGTGCAAATGTCAAGGTTTGACTTGACCGTGCCGTTGCCAACAACGTGTGGAGGGACATCTTTGCTCACGCCAGGGTGGAGCGCCTAGTGGCACCCAGCTCCGACCACCTGCCCATCCTACTATGCTGCGCACTCGAGGAGCCGCGCCACACAACGGGGAGGAGGTGCAGGCAGTATGAGGTCACGTGGGAAAGAGAACCTTCCCTACCTAAGGTAATCTTGAACACTTGGACTGACATGGGCTCAATGTTAAACCTTGGTGAAGTTGCTTCGGGCTTAGGTAATATGATGGATAAGTTACAAGAATGGAGCAGGAAAAAGTTTGGTAATGTTATTAAGGAAATTAACAAGTCTCGCTCTCGTTTAGAGGAGCTGATGTCGATGAATGCAGATAGAAAAGATATCAGGGAGGCCACGTATTGGATGAATGAATTGCTCTATAGGGAGGAGATGCTATGGATGCAAAGATCCCGCGTTGCCTGGCTACGGGAGGGCGACCACAACACCCAGTTCTTCCATAGGAAAGTGGTGTGAAGAGCTCGAAAAAACCGTATCAAATCTCTCGTTGATGAGTCAGGGGTCAAACATGAGGACCATGGCTCCATGGCGAAAATGGCTATGGCATATTTTGCTAACCTCTTTACTGCCGATAGGTCTCTCTGTGCGGATCCAATCTTAAATTTTATTCAGACCCGTGTTACTGACCGCATGAATGATGGCCTCTGTGCAGATTTCTTAGAGAAGGAAATAGCGGATGCCCTATTCCAGATCAGACCGCTAAAGGCGCCAGGCTCGGATGGATTCCCTGCCCGCTTCTTCCAAAGAAACTGGGCTGCTATGAAAGAGCAAGTAATTGCAGGGGTGAAGGAGTTCTTCCGCACCGGTTGCATGCCAGAGGGAGTAACTGACACGTCTATCATTCTCATCCCAAAGGTGGATAGTCCGGAAAGGCTCACAGATTTTCGCCCAATCAGTCTTTGCAACGTTATTTATAAGGTGGTGGCGAAGTGCCTAGTGAACCGTTGAGACCGATTCTAGATGACATTATCTCTCCGGAACATAGCGCATTTGTCCCAGGGAGGATGATTATGGATAATGCTCTCATTGCTTTTGAGTGCTTTCCCTTTATTCAATAGGAGAAGGATCCTAGTAAGAGTTTTTGCGCCTACAAACTGGATCTATCAAAAGCTTATGACAGGGTGGACTGGATCTTCTTGGAGCGAATGATGGAAAAGATGGGCCGCGCTCGCCGATGGGTGGACTGGATTATGGCTTGCGTCACCTCGGTGAGATAGACGGTAAAATTTAATGGAACCCTCTTGGAATCATTTGCACCGTCGCGTGGGCTATGGCAAGGCGATCCTCTGTCTCCGTTTTTGTTCCTTTTTGTGGCTGATGGTTTATCCGGTTTGCTGAAAGATGGTGATGAAAAAGGAGATTATACACCGCTAAAAGTATGCCATAGAGCACCGGGAGTATCTCACCTTCTGTTTGCAGATGACACATTGTTATTTTTCAAAGCGCAGGAGGACCAAGCAAATATGATACATGAAGTGTTGAGTGTTTATACTAACCGACCAAGTGCAGCGCCTTGTTCGGCCCTTCTTGCCCCGTGGTACAACAACATGTTGTGAGAAATACACTACAAATAGGCACTGTGACATTTAAGGAGAAGTACCTAGGCCTTCCGACGCCCGAAGGGCGTATGTCTCACGGTAAATTTCAGAACTTGCAGTCCCGGTTGCTGAAACGGATAATCGCATGGGGGGGATACCCTCTCTCTCGCGGGGAAGGAGACTATGATCAAGGCTGTTGCCCAAGCTTCCTATGTCTGTCTGTGATGACCTGAACAAGATGGTCCGGAACTTTTGGTGGGGTGCGTCGAAAGGCAAACGGAAAACACATTGGTTGGCATGGCCAAAGATACAAGCTCAGAAAAGCAATGGCGTTTTGGGATTCAGAGATTTCCGCCTCTTCAACCAGGCTCTCCTTGCGATACAAGTCTGACGTCTTTTAACTAATCCCAACAGCTTGTGTGCTCAAGGCATGGTACTACCCAGAGGGGCGGCTCGAAGACACGGTCTTTGCCCGGAATGCATCCCCGACTTGGCAGGCGATCCAACATGGCCTTGAGCTCCTGAAGAAGGGCATCATATGACGGGTTGGCAATGGGCGCATCATCCGTATATGGCGCGACCGGTGGTTGCCAAGGGAGCCGGGGCGATAGCCCGTGTCCATGCAAGGCACATGCCGCCTTAGGAGGGTCCCGGAGCTCCTAGACGAGAATGGGTCCTGGCGCATGGACCTCCTCCGGCGCCACTTCCTCCAGGCGGACATTGACGCCATCACTAGCATCCGCACTTTGCCTTGCATCCCCGATGACATCATCGCATGGGCACCAGAGAGGAATGGTATCTTCACCGTGCGGTCAGCCTACCGCCTGGCCATGGATGAGTGCGAGCGTCCATTGGCCTTCGCCACGAGCAGGGCACCGGATGGTCGTCGCGCCATCTGGAAGATCATATGAGGGTGCCCTGCTCCCCCTAAGGTACGCGTCTTCGCCTGGAGAATCGTCACCAACTCACTTGCTACTTGGGCCAATAAATTCTCACGACGCCTCGAGCTTACTGACATTTGTCCCCTCTATGCTATGGAACACGAGGACGGTTTCCATGCACTTTGCAGGTGCCCCTTGGCAAGGGAACTCTGGCACATCATGGCTCTGGACTGGAACATCCCCAAGGTGGAATCCATGCACAATACAGGCCCAGAGTGGGTCTTCTCTATGTTGGAACCCTTGGATGATACGACTAGACCGGTGGTGCTCATGATAATGTGGCGAATATGGCACGTCCGCAATGAGATCACACATGAAAAGCTGCCACCCCCAGCTGAAGCTTCCAGGCGCTTCTTGAATGGGTACATCAACTCACTCCTGTTCATACAACAATATCCCAAGGGTGACATAGTGAAGGGGAAAATGGTGCTAAACTCCTCACCACAAGGCAGCCATGCGAGCAAGGAGGCAAAGACGAGTGTCAGCTAGG
This sequence comes from Hordeum marinum, assembly GCA_022496015.1. NCBI lineage: Eukaryota > Viridiplantae > Streptophyta > Magnoliopsida > Poales > Poaceae > Hordeum > Hordeum marinum. The sequence continues at coordinate 505,881,431 of CM039678.1, read as the reverse complement.
CTCCTCCTGTGTCGGGCTGGACTAAGTTAAACACGGATGGGAGCTACATTGCAGCCACGGGCACGACGGGAGGTGGTATGATCCTGCGAGATGATAGAGGTGATATCATCTTCACCGCATGTAGGGAGCTTCGCACATGCGATACCGCCCTAGAGGCGGAGCTAGCGGCTTGAGAGAAGGCCTCGAGATGGCCTTATATCGGACGACCCTACCAATCACGGTCGAAATGGATAGCGCGGAAGCGGTGACTATGATTTCATGTCGCCAACCGGATAGATCGACACATCGTGCACTAGTCGAGGACATCCGCAGGATGGCTAGCCTCGCTTCTAGGGAGATATCCTTTATCCATTGTAGGTGTTCCCAGAACATTGTTAGTCATGAGCTAACCGCCTATGGACATAGTACCCCACGTACAACAGTTTGGCTTGCTACAGGGGAGGACTTTGCTGTAAACCTGGTTGTGGCTGAAAAGCCACCATGAGCTTAATAGAGAATTCTTTCACCCCGCAAAAAAAATTCCTTTTGGAGGAAATTAAAGGCTTTGCAGCAGTAACGACCCAGAACTAGCCCGAGAATCACCCGCAAGAAAGAAAAAAAACTATCCCGAGAATGTCGCGCTCCAACTCACTCTCGTCCCTTTTTGTGCGTTATATCAGTGCTTTAGCCATCGCCGGCGTCACGATTTCGACATGCAAATTCTTTGACACATGCGACGACGTATATGCACACGAACATGTAGGTAGAACCAGGTCCACTTCTTTCCCGGTAGCTGTTGCACCGGTGAGACGCCTCCTTCCGAAGCTCGGGCGTGAGCTTCCGAGGGATCATGAGCGGCAAAGCCTTTCTTGGCAACACAGTGGTAATACAACCCGGGCACCTTCCTCCCGCATCTGCATGTCCTGCCTCTATGGCGCGGGTGCTCGTGGTGGAGCTAGAATTCTCTGCCCTTGAACAACCGTGCATCAGTAGGGCCTCTGCGCGGGCATGGTCGTTGTGAAGATCAAGTTCACAGGGACGACACGTCACGTGTACCGGTCCCCGACACCTACCTTCTTGCAGACGTTGCATTGGAACTCCGCTCGTGCTGATGACCATCAACTTCAGCTTGTGCATAGTGTGGGTTGTCCCAACTTCCACCATCGACCACTGCACACACGAGGAGGGGAACCTCACCACCCTCCCACATCACCTCTCCTACCCAGAGCGACAACCTTGACACGCCTTGGGCCCAAATCTGGTTCACCCCAAGCGCGAGTCCTAGGTCCAAGCCACCACCAGCCGATGTCGGAACCCAGGAGAAGAAGGATTATCATCACCATCCCGTGCCACCCGTTGGCAGCCAAATCCACGCCGCCGCAAGCTCGCACCTCCAATGGTTAACGAGTGCTATGTTATCATACTGACATTGGAGGTACCTAGCTAAAACCATTTGCAAGTTCAACATAAAGATTATAAATCTTATTTACGATATGCATATAAATTTAAAGCTACCACTTAAGTCTGCTCACATTATTATTTTCAGAATCTTGACTCGCTTGCCCGATCAGCTGCCTATGCCCACAATTAGTAGCAACAAATTTGCTCCGGCATCTATCTACGGACATGGCTCAGTTCACAGACATTGATGTTGGAGACAGTCATCCAACGTTTTCCACATACATTTCAACCACTGAACCAACCAGATGAATGTCATGCTAACACGACAGAAGTTAATTTACATAAAAAAGTAAATATTTCAACCCTTTAACAAAAAAATTAGAATAAAAAATATCTAAAAACCTATACCGAACAACCATATCTAAAAACTTTCCGTCGCTCTTCCTCGCCACGCTTCTTCTTTCTCGCCTCGCCCCCACCGCATCGCCAAGGAAGTTCGGGTAATCTCGGTGTTCGCGTGCCCCCCGGCGCTTTCTACGCCGAGATCCGCTACGCTGAGATGCGCCTCGGCCTCGGCACGTTCGGTACCACCCACGAGGCCGCCCACGCGTACGGCGTGGCGGTGTGGTGCCTCCGACGGCTTCGTAGGGAGATGAACTTCCCCAAGGTGATGACGCGGGAGTGGGCGCAGGTGCTCGCGCCTCCCTCGTGGCTTGTCACCGACGAGAAATGTTGCGCGAACCGGAGGCGGGAGCACCGCCTCAGCCTCGCTGAGATGGACGAGGAGGCCATGGCGGTGTGGTGCCAACGCTTCCCGAAGGATGTCGTCAACAAGCGTGAATTCTACACCCAAAGGATGGCGGAGCGAGCCGCCTGTCGCGAGGACATACGTTTGCGGAAGGAGGCCGCACTTTTCAACATCGAGCTCAAACAAGCGTCGAATGGTGGAATGACGCCTTCATTTCAACGTCAAAGGAGGAGGAGGACACCACTGAGTCGAAGGACGACGACGACGAGTAGTTAGCCGCCGGCTTTTCTATCATCTTTTACTATCTATGCCATGAACTATGTTGGTTGAAATATGCTATGCTATGACTATGTAGGTTGAAATATGACTACAACAACGCTCTGTAATTTAACATTTAACGCGTCTGCTGAAGTGACAGGTTGACGCGCTAAAAATTTGCAGCACGTGCCGAAGCAAATGCCTACTCAAACGCAAAACTGCGTTGGACATGCTCTAAGCTTGGAAGGCGGAGCGAGCTCAGGTGCAGCGTTGGAGTCGCGAGCGCCTAATTAGACGTACCCGCGTTCCTCAAAACGACCTTTGCTGCCTACGTGTGTATCTCGCTACCCGACGAAACGTGAAATCGTCGAGGAAAACGCACCGACCCGGTCCACCTTGCCGACCTCCCCTACCAACATGACGCGCGCCGCTCAAAACGACGACCAAGCCGCAGCCCATGGAGATGGACGAGGGCAGCCACTAGAGATGCAGTCGTATGTGAAGCCGAGCGTGTGCGGCGAGGCGAGCAAGCGGCGGCGGTCATGGAGGCTGCCCGCCCGGAGGCGGCGTGTGATGGTTAGGGTTGGATCGATTAAATTGATACCATCCTAAAAAGACAAAGGAATTGACTAAATAGTTAATTATATTGTTTGAGTCTTATGGACACATATATATACACACATACGATTACAATGACTAACTTAAAGTCCAAGACAAGATAAAATAATATCTTAGTCTATTCTATATTTTCTATTAATCAGGATACTCATCAGCGGGCATGCGGAGACATAACCTTCTTCTCTCGTAGATCTAGTCATAGTAGATTTTATTTTTGACGGGTTCTTCTCTCGTAGGCTCGTAGCTTCTTCTCTTGAGCGGACTGCTTTTTTTCTTTCTCGAGGCACCCGATTGTTTGTATAGATTCACTTGTTTTTTTCCTGAGACACGCAATCACCTGGCTGTGGGGAGCGGATGGAAGGTTCTCGGCACGTTCGGCATATCGTGCACACTTCGCTGTCCGGATAGAAGCTGCTGTCGCTGTACAAATTTGGAAGTCGTGAGCTCCGAACACATGCAAGATCTTCTCGTGGCTCGCCGCTAGGAGGAGATGTTGGACAGCTGACGGGCTACAAAGACGTTTGATGCCGCACCCGCCGGCATGTCCACTATGCGACCAGGAATCAGAGACGATTGACCACTTACTCCTTGGATGCGTATTTGCGAGACAGGTTTGGTCGGCCATCATGGACAATTGGGGCAAACCCCAATGGACTCCAACCCACGGAGCGAAGCTAGTTCAATGATGGACATCTTTGGGCATAGAGATGAGGATGAGGAAGGAAGCATGGACGGTGATCACTTTGGTGGCATGGACCATTTGGAAGCACAGAAATGACGTCGTCTTCAACGGCGCACTGCCTTCCGTCGACGTGGTGCTCGAGCAGATCAACACGGAAGGCGAGAACTGGAGGGCTGCGTCGCTGCTACGGCTGCCAGGATCGCTCCCGGTTAGGGTGGGTAGGTTGGATAGTAGCGAGTAATTAGCATGAGGCGTGGGTTGGCCCAGGCGGCCGTGGACTTTATGTAACCGACTGTATCACCATCTTAGCGCCTTCTATCTATGATCTCGATACGTCAACTTTTACGTATCCTTGAAAAAGATCTAAGAAAACAGAAAGTAACTCCTTTGACTAAAAATAAAATACTTCTTCGCGGTATCAATCTCTGCTCAAATAAATACTCTAAAGACTTTGCTAAAGAGACTGCAATTGAGACCGCGACCGCGTCGCGGCGGCCGGCCGCGCCCAGCGCCTCCCCTGCCAGCCCCTCCCCTTCCCTTCCCCTCCCCGTCGCCGTTGCCGGCTCCTGCCGCGGGCCTGACCCATGCGAGGTTGGCAGCGGCGCCCCCCTGCCCTTCCCCTCCTGGAGCTCCTCCGACGCGGGACGGACCAACTCCCGGCGGTACACTCAGGCGGCGATGGTCCCGTGGGGTCAGGGTGGACGCTGGGCGGCGGCGGTGTCGTTGGCGGCCGGGCGTTGCGCCGGTGAGGGTTGGAGGCGCCCGCCAGGCCTAGATCTAGGCCCTTAGGGCCCCATCTGGGCCTGGGCGGGCCGACTACAACACGTGGTTCGGCGCGGCCCTCGGGAGGTGGCGGCGGTGCGTCCGGCTGGTGATGGGTGGTAGCTTGGTTGCCGGCATGTAGCAGTGCGGTGGCCGGGGCTTTGCGGGCCCGATCTGGGCCCGGCCGGGCCCGAGTGGCCTGGTTTGCCTCGGTTGCCCGCGTCCGGACGACAATCCGCGTCGGTGCTGGAGGCACGGGACTCCGGCGTGACGGCGGTGGAGGTGGCTCCTGTTGGGGAACGTTGCATGAGAAACAAAAAATTTCCTACGCACACGCAGATCTATCCATGGTGATGAGCATCTACGAGAGGGAGAGTGGATCTACATATCCTTGTAGATCGCTAAGCGGGAAGCGTTAAGAAACGCGGTTGGTGTAGCCGAACGTCTTCGCGATACAAATCGCCCTGCGTTCCGCGATCCAATCACAATCCGTCCCGCGATCCAATCACGATCCGTCTCGCGATCCGATCACGATCCGTCCCACGAACTTGATCACGATCCGTCCCACGAACTTGATCACGATCCTTCCGATCTAGCACCGAACGGACGACACCTCCGCGTTCAGCACACGTACAACTTGATGACGATCTCCACCGTCTTGATCCAGCAAGAAGGAGTGGAGAGGAAGAAGAGTTCTCCGGCAGCCTAACGGCACTCTGGCGATGGTGGTGGAGCAATTCCGGCAGGGCTTCGCCTAAGCACTGCAGAAATCCGATCTAGAGGAGAAACTATGCACTGGAGGAACGGGTAGCACGTGGCTGAAATTCTAGTGGAAAAACCCTAAAACCTCCAATATATATAAGAGGAGAGGAGGAGAGGAGGCAGCCTTGGCTTCCCAAGCCAAGGGCTACGGCCGAACCAACTAGGATTGGAGGACTCTCCTCCAATCCTAGTAGGACTAGGATTCGTTCCTTCCCCCCCCCCCCCCTTTTCCACCTTTTCCTATTGGGTTTCTTCCTCCAGCCACATGGGCCTTGTGTGGGAGTTTCCACCAGCCCACTAAGGGCTGATATTCACTCTCCCACAGCCCATGAAGCCTCTTGGGTCGAAATACCCCTCCCGGAGGTCTCCCGGTACACTACCGGCACTCCCGGTACACTACCGATGAGCCCGAAACTTTTTCGGTGACCAAAACAGGACTTCCTATATATGAATCTTTACCTCCGGACCATTCCGGAGATCCTCGTGACGTCTAGGATCTCATCCGGGACTCCGAACAACCTTCGGTCAACACCATACATAACTCTATACTACCGAAACGTCACCAAACCTTAAGTGTGCAGACCCTGTGGGTTTGAGAACTATGTAGACATGACCGAGACACTTCTATGGTCAATAACCAATGGCGGGACCTGGATGTCCACATTGGTTCCTACATATTCTACGAAGATCTTTATCGGTCGAACCTCTATGTCAAGGATTCAGTTAATCCCGTATGATGTTCCCTTTGTTCTTTGGTATGTTACTTGCCCGAGATTCGATCGTTGGTATATCCATACCTAGTTCAACATCGTTACTGGCAAGTCTCTTTACTCGTTCCGTAATACAAGACCACGTAACTAACACTTGGTCACATTGCTTGCAAGGCTTATTATGATGTTGTATTACCGAATGGGCCCTGAGATACCTCTCCGTCACACGGAATAACAAATCCCAGTCTTGATCCATGCCAACTCAACAGACACCCTCGGAGACACCTGTAGAGCACCTTTATAGTCACCCAGTTACGTTGCGACGTTTGATACACACAAGGCACTCCTCTGATATCTGTGAGTTGCATGATCTCATGGTCATAGGAACATATACTTGACATGCAGAAAACAGTAGCAATAAAATGACACGATCATAAGCTACGTTTGTAGTTTGGGACTTGTCCATCACATCATTCTCCTAATGATGTGATCCCGTTATCGAATGACATCTCATGTCCATGGCTAGGAAACCTTAACCATCTTTCGATCAACGAGCTAGTTCACTAGAGGCATACTAGGGACATTGTGTTTGTCTATGTATCCACACATGTGTCCATGTTTCCAATTAATACAATTATAGCATGGATAATAAACGATTATCATGAACAATTAAATACAATAATAACCACTTTATTTATTGCCTCTAGGGCATATTTCCAACAGCCTCCCACTTGCACTAGAGTCAATAATCTAGTTCACATCACTATGTGATTTACATTGTACTGAATCGAACACCCATGCAGTTCTGGTGTTGATCATGTTTAGCCCTTGGAAGAGGTTTAGTCAATGGGTCTGCAACATTCAGATCCGTGTGCACTTTGCAAATATTTATGTCTTTCTCCACGATGTAATCGCGGATGGAGTTGAAGCGTCGCTTTATGTGTCTGGTCCTCTTGTGAAACCTTGGTTCCTTGGCCAGAGCAATGGCACCAGTGTTGTCACAGAACATGTTCATTGGGTTCAGTGCACTGGGCACTACTCCAAGATCTGTCATGAACTGCTTCATCCAGACACCTTCCTTCGCCGCCTCCGAGGCTGCGATGTATTCCGCTTCGCACGTAGAATCAGCTACCACGTTGTGCTTGGAACTGCACCAGCTTACCGCTCCCCCGTTACGAATAAATACGTATCCGGTTTGCGATTTAGAGTCATCCGGATCAGTGTCAAAGTTTGCATCGACGTAACCCTTTATGACGAGCTCTTCATCACCTCCATAAACGAGAAACATTTCCTTAGTCCTTTTCAGGTACTTAAGGATATTCTTGACCGCTTGCCAGTGCTCCATTCCAGGATCACTTTGAAACCTTCTGGCCATACTTATGGCAAGGCTGACATCGGGTCTTGTGCACATCATTGCATACTTCTTTAAAACTTTATCAAGAACCCCTTCTTTTCATCTTTTCTCTATCTTCTGCAGTTACTGGGCATTGAGTCTTACTCAACTTCACACCTTGTAACACAGGCAAGAACCCCTTCTTGGACTGTTCCATTTTGAACTTCTTTAAAACTTTATCAAGGTATGTGCTCTGTGAAAGTGCTATTAAGCGTCTCGATCTATCTCTATAGATCTTAATGCCTAATATGAAAGCAACTTCTCCTAGGTCCTTCATTGAAAACCTCTTGTTCAAATATTCCTTCACGCTTTTCAGCATTTCTATATTGTTTCCAATCAGCAATATGTCATCCACATATAATACTAGAAACGCTATAGAGCTCCCACTCACTTTCTTGTAAATACAAGCTTCTCCGTAAACTTGTATAAACTCAAACGCTTTGATCACCTCATCAAAGCGCTTATTCCAACTCCGAGATGCTTGCACCGGTCCATAAATGGATCGCTGGAGTTTGCAAACTTTATCATCATTCTCTGGATCGACAAAACCTTCGGGTTGCATCATATACAACTCTTCCTCAAGGAAACCGTTGAGGAACGTTGTTTTGACATCCATCTGCCAAATTTCATAGTCGAAATAAGCAGCTATTGCTAACATGATTCTGACAGACTTAAGCACCGCTACGGGTGAGAAAGTCTCATCGTAGTCAACTCCTTGAACTTGTGAAAAACCCTTTGCCACAAGTCGAGCTTTATAGACGGTGACATTACCGTCCGCGTCTGTCTTATTTTTAAAGATCCATTTGTTCTGAATGACCTTTCGCCCTTCAGGTAATACTTCCAAAGTCCATACTTTGTTTTCATACATGGATCACATCTCAGATTTCATGGCCTCTATCCATTTCTCGGAATCCGGGCCCATCACTGCTCCTCCATAGCTCGTAGGTTCATTGTTGTCCAACAACATAACCTCCAAGACAGGGTTGCCGTACCACTCAGGGGTAGTATGTGGCCTTGTCGACCTACGAGGTTCAATAGCAGCTTGATCCAAAGCTTCATGATCATCATCATCAACCTCCTCTTCTACCGTCGTAGGTTCCACACAAACATCTTTCTGCGCTGCGCTACTTTCTGGTTGAAGTAAAGGTTCAATAACCTCATCAAGCTCTATTTTCCTCCCACTCAATTCTTTCGAGAGAAACTCTTTCTCAAGAAATGTTCCGTTCTTAGCAACAAACACTTTGCCTTCAGATCTGAGATAGAAGGTATACCCCGACTGTCTCTTTCGGGTATCCTATGAAGACGCATTTCTCCGCTTTGGGTTCCAGCTTTTCAGGCTGAAGCTTTTTGACATAAGCATCACATCCCCAAACTTTAAGAAATGACAACTTTGGCTTCTTGCCAAACCACAGTTCATATGGCGTCGTCTCAACGGATTTTGATGGTGCCCTATTTAAAGTGAATGCAGCTGTCTCTAATGCATAACCCCAAAACGATAGTGGCAAATCAGCAAGAGACATCATAGAACGCACCATATCTAATAAGGTTTGATTACGACATTCGGACACACCATTACGCTGTGGTGTTCCGGGCGGTGTCAACTGCGAAACAATTCCACACTGTCTTAAGTGACTACCAAACTCATAACTCAGATATTCACCTCCATGATCAGATCGCAGGAACTTAATCTTCTTGTTACGATGATTCTCAACTTCACTCTGAAATTGCTTGAACTTTTCAAACGTTTCAGACTTGTGTTTCATTAAGTAAATATACCCATATCTACTTAAGTCATCAGTGAAGGTAAGAAAATAACGATATCCACCACGAGCTGTAACATTCATTGGACCGCACACATCAGTATGTATGATTTCCAATAAGTCACTCGCCCATTCCATTGTTCCAGAGAACGGCGTTTTAGTCATCTTGCCCATGAGGCATGGTTCACATGTGTCAAGTGATTCAAAATCAAGTGACTCCAAAAGTCCATCAGCATGGAGCTTCCTCATGCGTTTTACACCAATATTACCTAAACGGCAGTGCCACAAAAAAGTGGTACTATCATTATCAACTCTACATCTTTTGGCATCAATGTTATGAACATGTGTGTCATCACTATCAAGATTCAATATGAATAAACCCCTAACATTGGGTGCATGACCATAAAAGATATCACTCATATAAATAGAACAACCTTTATTCTATGATTTAAATGAGTAACCGTCTCGCAATAAACAAGATCCAGATATAATGTTCATGCTTAACGCAGGCACTAAATAACAATTATTCAGGTTCATCACTAATCCCGATGGTAATCGAAGAGAGAGCGTGCCGATGGCGATGACATCAACCTTGGAACCATTTCCCACGCGCATCGTCACTTTGTCCTTTGCCAGCCTTCGTTTATTCCATAGTTCCTGCTTTGAGTTGCAAATGTGAGCAACCGAACCGGTATCAAATACCCAGGCACTACTACGAGAGCTAGTAAGGTACACATCAATAACATGTATATCATATATACCTTGTTTGTCGTTGGCCGCCTTCTTGTCAGCCAGGTACTTGGGGCAGTTCCGCTTCCAGTGACCAGTTCCCTTGCAATGAAAGCACTCAGTTTCTGGATTGGGTCCATGCTTGGGCTTCTTTACAGGAGTAGCAATTGCTTTGCCATCCTTCTTGGTTTTACCCTTCTTTCCCTTGCCCTTGAGCTTGCCATTTTCCTTGAAACTAGTGGTTTTATTGACCATTAACACTTGATGTTCTTTCTGGATTTCAGACTCAGCGGCTTTTAGCATCGCAAACAGCTCGGCGACTGACTTGTTCATCCCGTGCATGTTATAGTTCATCACAAAGCTCTTGTAACTAGGTGGCAGTGATTGAAAAACTCTGTCAGTGATCGCCTCTGGCGGAAGGGCAATTCCCAACTCCGCTAGATGAGTTGAATACCCAGACATTCTGAGTATATGTTCACTGATAGACCCATTCTCCTCCATCTTGCAAGCATAGAACTTATCGAAGGTTTCATACCTCTCGATCCGGGCGTTCTTCTGAAAGATAAACTTCAACTCCTGGAACATCTCATATGCTCCATGACGTTCAAAATGTCTTTGAAGTCCCGGTTCTAAGCCATACAATATTGCACACTGAACTATTGAGTAATCTCCAGTACGTGCCTCCCAAGCGTTCTTAACGTTTTCGGAGGTCATGTCTTCTGGTTGGTCACCAAGCGGTGCATCAAGGACATATGATTTCTAGGAAGTCATGAGGATAATCCTCAGATTATGGGCCCAGTCAACAAAGTTACTTCCATCATCTTTCAACGTACCTTTCTCTAGGAACGCATTAAAATTCAGGGGTGCTACTGCGCGAGCCATTGATCTACAACATAAATATGCAAAGTTTACTTAGACTATTGTTCAATATAATGAGTTTAGTTAATCAAATTACTAAAGCTCCCACTCAAATTGACATCCCTTAGGTCATCTGAGTGTCACATGATCCAAATCCACCAACTCAAGTCCGATCATCACGTGAGTTGAGGTGGCTTCAATGGTGAACATCATTATGTTGATCATATCTACTATATGACTCATGCTCGACCTTTCGGTCTCTTGTGTTCCGAGGCCATGTCTGTACATGCTAGGCTCGTCAAGTTTAACCCGAGTGTTCTGCGTGTGCAACACTGGCTTGCACCTGTTGTATGTGAACGTAGAATCTATCACACCCGATCATCACGTGGTGTCTCGACACGACGAACTTTCGCAACGGTGCACACTCGGGGAGAACACAATTCATCTTGAATTTTAAGTGAGGGATCACCTTATAATTCTACCATCATACTAAGAAAAACAAGGTGCATAAAAGGATTAACATCACATGCAATTCATAAGTGACATGATATGGCCATGAACTTGTGCTTTAGATCTCCATCTTGAAAGCACCAGCATGATCTCCATCGTCACCGGCAAGACACCATGATCTCCATCATCTTGATCTCCATCAACTTGTCGCCATCGGGGTTGTCGCGCCCAACATGCTTCTACTACTATTGCTACCGTTTAGCGATAAAGTAAAGCATTACATAGCGCTTAATGATTGACACGCAGGTCATACAATAATTAAAGACAACCCTATGGCTCCTGCCGGTTGCTGTACTCATCGACATGCAAGTCGTGATAATCTATACATCACATGATCATCTCATACATCACATATATCACATCATGTAATTGGCCATATCACATCACAACATACCCTGCAAAAACAAGTTAGACGTCCTCTAATTGTTGTTGTATGTTTTACGTGGCTGCTACGGGTATCTAGCAAGAACGATTTTCATCTATGCAAAAGCCACAACGGTGATACACTAGTTGCTTTTCAACCTTCTCAAGGACCACCTTTGTCGAATCCGATCCAACTAAAGTGAGAGAAACTGACACCCGCAAGCCATCTATGCAACAAGTTGCGGTCGAGGGAACCGGTCTCTCGTAAGCGTACGAGTAATGTTGGTCCGGGCCGCTTCATCTCACAATACCGCTGAACCAAAACCCGACCAAGGGAGGAAGCAATCTAAGCATCAACGCCCACAAACCTTTTGTGTTCTACTCGAGATCTCATCTACACATAGACCTAGCTCATGATGCCATTGTTAGGGAAAGTTGCATGGGAAACACAAATTTTCCTACACACATGCAGATCTATCCATGGTGATGAGCATCTACGAGAGGGAGAGTGGATCTACATACCCTTGTAGATCGCTAAGCAGGAAGCGTTAAGAAACGCGGTTGGTGTCGTCGAACGTCTTCGCGATCCAAATCGCCGTGCGTCCCGCGATCCGATCACGATCTGTCCCGCGATCCGATCACGATCCATCCCGCGATCCGATCACGATCCGTCCCACGAACTTGATCACGATCCGTCCCACGAACTTGATCACGATCCTTCCGATCTAGCACCGAACGGACGACACCTCCGCGTTTAGCACACGTACAACTTGATGACGATCTCCACCGTCTTGATCCAGCAAGAAGGAGTGGAGAGGAAGAATAGTTCTCCGGCAGCCTGACGGCGCTCCGGCGATGGTGGTGGAGCAATTCCGGCAGGGCTTCGCCTAAGCACTGCAGAAATCCGATCTAGAGAAGAAACTATGCACTGAAGGAACGGGTAGCACGTGGCTGAAATTCTAGTGCAAAACCCCTAAAACCTCCAGTATATATAAGAGGAGAGGAGGAGAGGAGGCAGCCTTGGCTTCCCAAGCCAAGGGCTTTGGCCGAACCAACTAGGATTGGAGGACTCTCCTCCAATCCTAGACGAGGATTCGTTCCTTTTTTTATTCCTTTTCCACCTTTTCCTATTGGGTTTCTTCCTCCAGCCACATGGGCCTTGTGTGGGAGTTTCCACCAGCCCACTAAGGGCTGATATTCACTCTCCCACAGCCCATGAAGCCTCTTGGGTCGAAATACCCCTCCCGGAGATCTCCCGGTACACTACCGGCACTCTCGGTACAGTACCGATGAGCCCGAAACTTTTCCGGTGACTAAAACAGGACTTCCTATATATGAATCTTTACCTCCGGACCATTACGGAAATCCTCGTGATGTCCGGGATCTCATCCGGGACTCTGAACAACCTTCGGTCACCACCAGACATAACTCTATACTACCGAAACTTCACCAAACCTTAAGTGTGCAGACCCTGTGGGTTTGAGAACTATGTAGACATGACCGAGACACTTCTACGGTCAATAACCAATGGCGGGACCTGGATGTCCACATTGATCCCTACATATTCTACGAAGATCTTTATCGGTCGAACCTCTATGTCAAGGATTCAGTTAATCCCGTATGATGTTCCCTTTATTCTTCGGTATGTTACTTGCCCGAGATTCGATCGTCGGTATCTCCATACCTAGTTCAACCTCGTTACTGGCAAGTCTCTTTACTCGTTCCGTAATACAAGACCCCGTAACTAACACTTAGTCACATTGCTTGCAAGGCTTATTGTGATGTTGTATTACCGAGTGGGCCCTGAGATACCTCTCCGTCACACGGAGTAACAAATCCCAGTCTTGATCCATGCCAACTCAACAGACATCCTCGGAGACACCTGTAGAGCACCTTTATAGTCATCCAGTTACGTTGCGACGTTTGATACACATAAGGCACTCCTCCGATATCTGTGAGTTGTATGATCTCATGGTCATAGAAACATATACTTGACATGCAGAAAACAGTAGCAATAAACTGACACGATCATAAGCTAATTGTAGTTTGGGTCTTGTCCATCACATCATTCTCCTAATGATGTGATCCCGTTATCAAATGACATCTCATGTCCATGGCTAGGAAACCTTAACCATCTTTCGATCAACGAGCTAGTTCACTAGAGGCATGCTAGGGACATTGTGTTTGTCTGTGTATCCACACATGTATCCATGTTTTCAATTAATACAATTATAGCATGGATAATAAACGATTATCATGAACAAGGAAATACACTAATAACCACTTTATTTATTGCCTCTAGGGCATATTTTCAACAGCTCCCTCCCGTGCGGCTCCCGTGCTCCCGCCCTCGCCCCTGGACGCTTCTCGTCTCTGCTCTCTTGACCTCGTGGTGGTGTTCGCAGCGGAGCGGCGTGGATGGGTACAAGACCGTGGTGGCTCGTGCTTGCGGGTGGCAAGTTGGTTGAATGGCTCCGGTTCGGGTAACGGTGCTTTGGGGGCTGGAGAAATCACTGCTGGTTCATCCGGCTTCGACGCGGTGACACTTGAGGATGCCACCATTCCTTCCTGAAGGGTGTCGATGCTTCCCATCCGCCGCTCCACGTCGCGTGCCGGGGGAAACCCTAGGACATGTCCGGGCAGCAGCGTCGTGGGCGTCGCATCCCTTCTTGGAGGTGTTGCTTAGGGACGCGATGGTCCGGTGCCAGGGCGCGTGGTGGGACGCATACGGAGGGCGCAGCGGTGGCGGTTCATCCGTGCTTGCCGAGCTGCCGTTATTGGCATTTTTTTCTTTTTCTTTTTTCCGTTTGGGCTTGATGTGTTGTTCGCCCCAGCATTTACCGTGTGATCTATGGTCGTTGCTTTATAATATAAAGCAGGGGAAACCCTATTTCGAGAAGAGAAGAGACTGCAATTTGACCGGAGTAACAATGTTGTCACCGTTTCACCTGGACGAACATTATTGGTAATGATTTTTGAAAGCGCCTTGAGTCGTCCATCCAAAAAGATGAAAAAGACTTGATCGATGAACATACTTGGACCGGGGATAATCCTGTAAAATTGCAGGCCGCCAAATTACTATATCTTTATCATGGTGTCGATGAAAGATCTCATCTTCACAAAAAATCAAACCAACACAAAAATCATGGTGATGGACCCTTGCTGCATGGACAAGCGCAACCTTCAGAGAGAAGAGGGCCGGAACGCAATTATCAAGTTCCTAGGAAAATTCTTTCCTTGATAATAAGAATGCAGACCACCAGCTAGTGCCCTTCCATTGAGTTAAGTGTTCTTGGCCCCCGGAAATCTGAATAAATTTCAGCGTATTTCTATTATCCTTCCATCATACGATGGCTGAGGGGTGATGATAACTTGTGTGTTATGCTATTTGCGCAAGGAGTTTCACTGGATTCTCATTGTTCTATCGCCAAAGACTGCCTATTTGTTTTTCTTGGATTCGAATAGAAAATTGAATCAAAACTACAACAAACTGAAGAATGCTTTAGATGAAACTCTAAATATGTACAATGGCACGAAAGGATATTTTAAGAAAGCGCGTGAAAACATTGAACATAGATATTTTAGATGCCCTAAAGGAGATGGAGATGTCCTGGACACAACTATAGAAGAACATTGACCAAGCTTCTCTATTGCTTCACGTGGTTACCCTGCGGTTTTCCCTTTTCGTGCAACAATAACCTTACCTTTTTTTCTGGCATGATGTCCAATATGTTCAGTCACTGCCGTTGGGAAAACCAAAACTTGCTAAACGTCGAAACGGTTGTTGTTTCGTAGGCATGCATTCATTAATAATTGAATCAGCTTTTAGACTAATAGACCTTCTTTATAAATAGATGGCTTATATGTTTGTCTTCATGAAATACTCAGGTTCAACTTATACACACACAGCCAGTGCCACCCGCTTAATTAAATCTGCACGCTTCCTCCTTGAGCAGTATTCTTTTGGTGGTCACCGTATGTCGTGCTTGCATTATCAGCAGAAGTTTCGAGGGCTGCAAGCAGTGATCAATTGATAAAGAGCATAAGTAGGAAGCGGAAAACCAACTCCTTGAATGCTAATTCTATCTGTAATGCAACAAAACGTCCAAAGGTCTGCCATCTTACTCTTACTCTCCACAAATTTCAGTTAGGTGGGTCTACATGAAGAATATTATTACATTATCATAAAACATCATGAAGAGGCATGTTCGAGTAAGTTTTTCACATCTAATGCTTATTATATGCTATAATAACGTCAAATGAAAACTCTTGCTTTGATAAATCATGCGTGTAAAATGAAGTAATTATGTTCCCTTTAGATCTCAGAGTTCTAAGATCTTATGGTATAAGATTTCCCATGAAAATTACCTATACCTTCTCTACCTGGTATCTTTTATTATGTACATCTTTCTAATAAAGATTCTAATAGTAGGTAAAGGGATTTTCTTAAAGTTTTTATAAAGAATGTATTGGGAATGCACGTTGATGGCGTAAACAATCCAAGTATAACGAAACAATGGATAACTAAATTTAAACTTCTGGCGAACACTTCAAAGAACAGAATAGGTATCCAGCAGCAACGATCTAAGAAGAAAGAAAACGTATCTTAATAACTCCAACAATTTAAAGATGAGCAATTACCTGCAGTATAGACACTTGTGTAAGGATGATATTTGCGTGTAGTATAGCTTCTCCAAAGTTTCCTGGACTTCATTGATACAAGCTCGACAATAAAGATATTGCTGCCCACTCGAAAGAAGATTGCATTCTCGCCCTCATCATACCCCAATATAGCTTGTTTCATCCTTATAACGCCACTCCCAAATCCTAGCTCGAGACTAATAGGCTTCCACGGCACCCATCTATAGCTAGTTTCACCAAGACAATTGAGATTTTCCTTGTCGTTCTTCATGTCCCACACTTGAAAGCTAGGGTATGACAATAGGGCAATGCCAACACCGCCATCTTTTGAGCGGATAACATGGCTTGTATCGTAACGATCGTTTGCAACAGGAAGTTTCTGAATCACAACCAGCGTCTCCATGCCCATATCAAACTTTAGTATACTGCCAGGAATATACCAGTAAAGGGCGTTACCAGCAAAGACGCTATGGTGACCAGAAACGTTACTGTCATATGGTACCGCTCTTGAGACAGTTATGCCCCATGAGCGAGTATTTGACGAGTAAACACATGCGCGGGCTGAGTAGGCAGTAGAGGCGCGTACCAAAACGATCTTAAAGGGGCTTGAGCGACACCCATCACCATGCATGTGACCGTCGTTGTCCGCCGTGCCCGTGCACAGCACCGCGCCGTTGATATTACCAACCGCGCCATTCTTACGGAACTCCCAAGGAACCGTTATCCGGTGCTGGTCGCCGGTTACGGGGTCGTGCACGATGGCCTTCCCCTCGGTGTGGTTGATGACGAGGACGCGGCCATGGCGACACCCGAGCAGAGCCCAGGAGCCGTAGCCTCGCAGGGAGAAGCGCTCTGAAGGGATGACGGGAGGGTCGGGAAGCGGGCGGAAGAGGGCTTTCCCGTGCTGCTGCGTGAAGACGCCGAGGAGCGAGGGTTGCCGGTGGCGCGCGCGGAACCGGCGGAGGAAACCGGGGTCGGAGGCGAGGCTTCGCCACTGCCTGCACACGTGAGACGCGCGCAGGAGCGAGGGTTTGAGAGGGCCGAGGCGGAGGAAGATCTCCCCGAGGACGTCGTTGCTGTGGAGTGGGAAGGCCGCCGGCATGGCGCGGCGATGCTGGCGGCGTGTGGTCGTCTCATCGCCATGCTCGCTCATCACGGTCGACACACAGCACGTTCGCGGCTTGGTGCGCCGGCGCTGGTTGCCTGTCGTCTCCCCTCGATGCTCGCTTAGGGTGTGGATCCGATCTGGGAATTGCAATCCATCACGGTTCACGGGCAGAAGAAGATATCAACATTGAAAGGATATAGGCATTCTATAAAAAACAGGAAGGACAGGCGACTGGTTGGGCTGCATGGCCCGTACGATTTGGTCCAGCAAAATTAAACGCTTACCTCTGATTTTTTGGAGGCTGAATTTGGCAACAACCCTTGACAGACATGGAGGGCCATCGTCGTCGAGGGGAAAGAAGTTCTCAAAGTGGGACTGATAAGGAGGACTGGGGATGGCAACAGCATACATATTTGGCTTCAAAATTGGCTCCCCAAAGAAGCATCCATGAGGCCGATTGCATGTCTTACTCCTCATCGGTCGGTTTTAGTCTCTCTGAGCTAATTGACAGTACCTCGGCAAGATGGAGGCAGGAGCTTGTCAACACAACCTTTTTACCGATTGATGCCGAGGTGATTCTTAATATTCCTTTGAGTACCCGGCAGTATGCAAATTGTTGGGCTTGGTCCCAGGAGAATAAAGGTGACTTCACAGTTCGGTCCTGTTATCGCATGCTTATCACCACGAAGCTTCGGCGGGAGGCGTGGCTTGAGGGCCGCGGCGGCCCCGCCGACGGCAGCAGAGAGAAGAAGAGTTGAGACACTCTGTGGAGAATCCAGGTTCCGTCGAAGATTAAAGTCTTCCTCTGGCGGCTTGCCCAATCATCCCTTCCTACAACCGATGTTATAAATCACAGAAACATGGGCCCCTCTCCATGTTGTGAGATCTGCGGTGCCGAGGACTCATGGTTCCACTCTCTTGTCAATTGCACCATGGCACGCTGTGTTTGGGCGTTAACCGGCCCGGAGCTGGTCGAGCATATGATGGCCACAACAAAACCTGATGCAAAGGCGTGGCTGTTCAGTATCCTTTCTTCGGTATCACATGCTGAACTGATCCGGGTTACTGTCACTCTATGGGCAATATGGTCAGCACGGAGGCAATTCATCCACGAGGGAGAGCGCCAAAGCCCGTTGGCGACTCATTCGTTTGTCAACGGATATATATCTGATCTTGAGTTGGCCAAAACATCATCTGGGACATCGCATGCTAGGCAGCCGCAAGTCTAGGCAAGGAAGTGGATTCGGCCACCGACTGGATGTGTGAAGATCAACGTGGATGGTGCGGTATGTAACAGCCCCCCCATTGGTGTTGTGAGCGCCGAATGCCGTGATGGGCAAGGTTCATATTTAGGGTCGTCAGCGGTAGTGTACCATGGCCTAACTGACCCAAATATTCTGGAAACCTTGGCGTGCCGAGAGGCCCTATCCTTGGGCAATGACTTGCTACTTCAGAACATCATTGTGGCATCGAACTGCCTCTCAGCGGTAAGGATATCAACTCAGGAACGTGTGGCATCACCGCCCCAATCATCAGAGAAATTAAAGACGGGTGCAATGAGTTTCAGCTTATCTCTTTTGTTCATGAAGGACGAATATTCAATATGAAGGCTCATAGTTTAGCTAGACATGCTTTGCATTTGGGGGAGGGACGCCATGTTTGGCTCCTACAACCCTTCGATACTCAACTTATTCATGTAATCCGTATGATTGATCAATAAAGCAAAGCATTTTTCCCTAAAAAAAATACTCTTCTACCCCGCAAAGTTTTTTTATTTGGACATATGTTCGGATCTTAGGAATAGATCCGAACGACATTTTTGCATCGAGTGAGCGGAACCTTCCGCGATTTCCTGCCTTTCTTTTCGCTCCAAGCGCTCCCTCCCGATCACGATTTCTTGCTTTTTTTCGCTCCAAGCGCTCCCTGCTGATCGCATGCTGTTTTTTTTCTTCCGTGCTGATCGTGTCAAAGGAGGGTAAAAAATTATGCCCCAATGGGATCGGACACTTGACTGCTGGGTTTTGTTATGAGACCAATGAGCAACTCACCTAATACATTTTCCTTGTCTTCAAATTGAAAGTTAAGTGAAAATACCTATCCCCATGACAGCAAAAGAAAAGTTGTTTCATTATTGCTTGTTGGCCTTCTCTATTACATCATTTCGTACTAGATTATACATTGTGGAATTAGGCATACATACAAACATTTTTTTGGTAACTTTGACCTGTGGAAGAATAAGTTGTTGAAAGCATGGCCTGAATTGTCTTGAAATAACTATTATGGTAACTTTTTAATCCAGAAAAATGATAATTAATATAGACCGATAACTTGTGTGTAAAATAATGGTAATATACACACAACAAAGGTGATAACTCACGTATAAACATCACAGTAACCATCTGCCTCACGGAATTTTTTTATTAAAAAATAAACCCGATAACTTTCGCGTAAATAGGTTGATAATATAAGCACAACAGAGCTGATCATTCACGTATAAACACCCGGGGATAAAAGTTGTTAAAAACCATACACCCGGTAACTTCCGTATAAATAGCATGATAATATACAAACTACAATGACGATAACTCACGTACAAACACCGTGATAACTTTGACTAAAGGATTTTTTTTTTAAATAGCTTCGATAACTTTTGTGTGATGATATGATAATATTCAATCGTTTATCTGATAACTTACGTACAAACACCAGGGTAACTTTAACCCGTGGGAAAGAAGTTGTCGAAACACATACCCCGGTACCTTCTACATAAATAGCATGGTATTTTGCACAATACAGACCTGGTCATAGGTGACCAACGGGTGGTCTGGTATCGACCCACCCCAACACAAACCTAAACAAACTAGCCAGACACGAGCGACAAAGTTCTATCTATAAGCAGCCTTTATCATGTATGCACATGGACCTCACCTTGCAGCCCAGGCAAGACACCGATTCTAGAAAGGGGTGTTACAGATCTGATAATGAACTTACAAATTTCATGGTAATTCTTTACCTAGACAAAAAAAAAGTCGAAAGATACTCCTGGTAACTTCAGTGTAAACATCATGATAAGTTACGTATTGCATTCATGATAACTTATGTAGTTCAGGTGTGATAACTTTTGACCTGAAAAAAATGTTAAAAGTTGGTTATTATTGCTGATATTACAGAAAATATATATTTAAAAAGCGTTGATTATGTACAATAGACAACAATTGAATGTGAGTTAGTTGATTATTGGACTTAATAGCTATTGAATAGACCTGGTTCAAGTCCCCTTTCTAGCAATTTATTTTCTTTTTTATATTGTGTAGCCAAAAAACAGAAAAAACACCTTCGATTATTATTGGCATCTACGGTTTTGAGAGAAGCAAAAAAAAATCGATGGAATCAAGTGTGGGAGGATAGCGATCACGTGAGAAACGAATCGTTCGGATTTATAAATATAATGCGAACATTTGGTATATATAACAATCTTTTTTTATTTTACTTCAATGGTTACGGATGTGGAAGCCATTTTATACATCCCTTTATGCACAAGACAATTAGATGATTATTGGTCCTGAGCGACGGAGACGAATATAATGGGGTGATGGAGTGTTTTCCATAAAATCGGCGTGTCGATGCTTGTGGCCGCAAAGTCGCGTCGGGAGGCATGGCTTGAGGAACATGCACGCACTGTCACACTTCAAACCTAGATAATGTCCCACGCGTTGCGGCGGGATATATGATATTGTTAGTCGATTAGGATTTAGCATAAAGTAACATCTTGTTTGGTCTAATCTAATGTAACATCATCAAATAGAACTAATGAACTCCATCTGGTTATTCAGTCATTAGTACATGAAACAAAATAAAGTAATATAAATGGCACCAAAAGGTGAGTATGACGTTTTGGTGACCGAGCTTCATGGAGCTTTTTATTTTTTCTAAATTCTAAATTCAAACTTTCTGACTTAAAAAAATGAAAAAAATATGCAACTATACAAGGATGAAAAATATGTGTTTAAAAATTCAGGATGAAATGCCTTTAAATGCGACCTGTACAAAAAAACAAAATTCTGGACTTTGAGGATGAATAATATCATGTGTTAAAAAGTCTCAGATTTATCTTTTTTACATATCCCTCATTTCAATGTATTTTGTCCTGAAAATGTACACACATGTACATTATCCCTTCATGTATATCTATATTTAGTTTTCATAATTTTTTGAATTGTAAAAATATGAATTTTGAAAAAAAAAAGGCCTCCATGAAGCTCGGTCTCCAAAAACAATTTTCGCCAAAAGGTTCATTATCAAATGCAATAGAGGTTAGTAAAAGCAAGTAGCGAACAACCACCGGACACCAAGTTGAAATTAACCACGCAATATTCTGTCCTTATATTTAGACAGCTTGAAGGAAAAACACCATGGGTCACATATCCAACTTTATTGTACTACTTAATGTTACAAAGGAAGGATGAAAATGGAAGTAAAGTAAAAAAAATCATTGGTTTTAGTTACAACATTTACCTTCAAATTATGCAAATGGGATGATTCTTCTTTGATGCTTGACCAACTATGGATGGCAAAACATAATAAACAGAGGTGAATTATTTCCATTTCACAAATGCACATACATAAAGGATATGGATGCATAAGCACAATCTTTTTTACAGGAAAATGCTGTAAAAAAGAACATGAGATTAATGTTATGTAATATAAATTTGCAAAATATGAAGGATAGTGATGAATTTGTGCCTTTGTGACCCTTGTGTTGTACTCGTATATAAACTAGATATTGTGGAAATAATCCAAAAATTGCAATTTTAGGAAACAAACTCGACCTTGTGTTGTACTCGTATAAAAAAATTGCCAATGAAAACTACTGTCGACTTTTGGGCAAAAATAAAATAAAAAACCAAGGACAAAAAACGTGCAAAGTGACTTCGGTATAGTGCTAAGTTTTTTTGGGTTGTAATACCATCACAGTTATTCCTTGGCGAAACTTTTTACATGAGGGTAACACTTGATAATGTTTGTTGAAAAAATATCATGATTTTTCAACTTCTTTACAATTATAATATTAAAAAGTCGGTTTCATACTCATCCAGTTTCAAACGTCCACCTCGAAAAAAGGGAAAATGCCGTTTTTTGACAACCTTGCCACATGCTGCGAGATCTGCCACCCGCCCACCGGGAGCACAAGCTGAAGGCCTGAAGCTGATGGCCACCGGCACCGCGGAGTTCCAGTGCAACGTTTGCAAGGGGCTTGGCACCGGGGACCGGTACACGTGCCGACCTTGGAACTTCGATCTCCATAATGACTGTGCGATCACAGAGGGCACGTTGGTGCACCCATTGTTCAAGGGCACAAAGTTCCAGCTCTGCCACGAGCACCCCGCGGGACAGTTGAGGCTGTACTACCACTGCGCCACCAATAAGGGCTTGGACCTCCATCCGTTTTGTGCGGCACTGCTGTTGGTGATCCCTTAGGCCTTGTTCGGTTCCTTAAGATTTGAAGGGGTTCGAAGAGGATTGAGAGGGATTAAATCCCCTACAAGTCAAATTTCATCTTAATTCTTTCTAATCCTCTTCAGTCCACTCCTGGGAGGGATTAACCGAACAAGCCCTTAGGAGGAGATAACGCTCGAGCTTCATAAGAAGGTGTCTCACCGGTGCAACGACTGTCGGCGAAGAGGCAGGACCTGGTTCTACCGTTCTACCTGCAAAACTATGTACGTGCACGTCGTCTGTGTCCAAGAGATTGCTCGCTGGAGCCGTGGTGCTGGCGACGGCTCGAGTACTGATGCATTCGCTTCCGTTAAGGACAAGGCGTTGCGGATCTACCGCACAAAGAGGGACGAGAGTGAGTTGGAGCGCGTCATTCTCGGGCTGGTTCTTGAAGGCTAATGCTGCAAAGCCTTCCCTTCAAAGGAAAAAAATGAAGATTAATTAACTAATTTTATAATGAGCCAACGGAACTATTCCATAATCAGCAGCATGTACTGCTTGCCACCTTTGTTCTGGACTTCTAGGATTGTTCCACAGATTATAGATTTCCTTCTTTCCATGTAAAGAAAAAACACATTCCACAAAAGAGAAAACATTATCAAGTACTCCCTCTGTTTATATAAATATAAGACGTTTTGACAGTTTAAATTGAACTGCCAAAACGTTTTATATATTTATAAACAGAGGTAGTGCTTAGAAGTAGGTAAGTATATCGAGAAATCTATGATAAGGTTTCAGAAACGCGTAATCCTGATGTACATTGACCGATCACTGCTACGTGGAGATTCTGGGCCTGCATGAGCAACAAAATTTGAAGAGCTGGCGTTAGTGCTAAGTAAAATATGAAGTGGGTCCGTTATATCTAAATATATATAGGGTTACCTAACATTTTTAATCAATAAGCGGGGATAGCTCAGTTGGGAGAGCGTCAGACTGAAGATCTGAAGGTCGCGTGTTCGATCCACGCTCACCGCAATTCTTTTTTTTCCTGCCGCCCTAATCTCGTCATCTTCTTTCAAAAATATCTCTAAAAGGTACTGGTATATTTAAAAACGGAGAAAAAAGTTTCTCTTTTTTGACAGGCACGCTTTGCTGCACCACCAAAGGCTGTAAGCAGCCTATAAATTGATCATCCTTCCCTCGTAAATAATCAATTATTATGAGCTTAAGCAGTCGAAAAAGTTGCGTGAAGGTGCAACGAGGGCAAGAGGTACCTTGCTTTATCTAATACTTCCTCCGTCCCAAAAATCTTGTCTTAAATTTATCTAAATATGAATGTATCTGGTCACATTTTAATATTTACATACATCCATTTTTAGACAAATCTAAGATAAGAATTTTAAGACGGAGGACAAATCTAAGACAAGAATTTTGAGACGGAGGGAGTATATCAAACTCAGTCCATTCATATATCACATATCAGTATGCAGGCCCTATGACTTGGAGACTAACAAGATCTTGACGAATAAATGAGTCTAGAGGTTTTAAGACACGTCATCTCAAACAATTCCGTACAACAGAGTTACTATAGTTGAACAAAAGTCAGGATGCATGACTGTGTGAAGATAACACTCACAACGGCACATTGTGTTTTCTCAAAGATGGAAACACAACCACTCTTTACCGTGGATATCCCTCAATTTTACATGCATACGTTCTCATCATTCTTAACTTTAAAAGAATTACCACAGTTGTGATCCTTCAACTGGTCCTGTAAACATCTCCAAATACCTGATTTTTGTGACAGAAAATAATAAAAATTAAGCACCCCGCTCATTTAGTAAAGATCCTTGCAAGTGCAACAAAATGCCAGTAATCTTTATTTTTGCAAGGTGCAGCGAGGGCAAGAGGTATTGTGACACGTATGCTCATTCAGACCAAATACATAATCTTGCTAGTGGACAACCAAAATAGTTTTAAGTCAAGTGGTTACATCTAAGCATGCAAGTGGACAATCAAAATTATTCCGAAACGACTGTTTTTTTTTTGTAATCTAGAGTTTCCACCTGTTACTTCTGCCATGGTCCTCCCCCTCAAATCATGAAAGCATTTGCACTTCAACATACAGAATGTTACAATTCACAATTTTAAACGTCACACCGAGGAGACCCGACAGTGGAATGGCAGATCACCTGTGAGCTCTTCGCCCTCTGTTCATGTGCATTATACGAGGGTAGCAACATATGCTAGCACATTCAGAGGTGGTTAATCATGTTTGCATGGCACGGATATGTAAGGAAGGCACAAAAAAGTTAATTCAATTAGCCAACTGCACATTATACTACTTCATCATGACTGAGCAAGCAATGGTACAAAAAATGGTGATTAAAGAAAATCTCGAAAAGCATGCACGATTTCCATATACACTCCATGGCTTCTCCTAGCCAAGACACCAAAATCACCATCCCCAATTCCATGACACAGGCATAGGAACCACCGACAAATCCCTTGCGACCGCAAGCCAGCTCGAACGCCGAGAGAGGCTCTGCACCAGTAAATGTTGTAGGTACCTATTCTGGTTTTCTAAATACATTTTTTTAGATCTGAAAGCCAAGGCTCTAAGACACAGGATGATCTGACCTTATAATCCTCTCGAGAAATATTGCTGGGAAATTAAATCATGGTATCACATTAACTTCATACAGCAAAATCACACTAGCGGACTTGTTAGAAAACTAAACAGGGGTCATATGAACATAATTCTCTTTTCTTCTGGTCAAAAGCCTAAAACAACGAAAAGTCTAAGAATCTCTGATATCAAAGCATTTCTATATCAGGGCATCAAGCAGCAGTAAAATAAGCCACTACTGAGCGAAAAAACTGGATGCTCATTGAAGGCATATATTTCACAAACAAGCCATGAAAATTAACACAAGATGCCCACCTTGGACTAGCCCTGACAGACCATTTCCCTTCGAACTTCTGAAAGTCGCCATCGATAATAGAGAAGTGGAGCTCTCTTCCATTAACCTACACATAAATTTTACTGAACAATTGAGTAAATAAGGATACATAGCCAACATAGGTAGAACAGGAGGGAGACCAATCATGCTCTTCAAATCTGCTACCCACAACTTAACAAGAAGAAACAACACATGCAGAGACGCCATTGGTAAAATGAATTCACTAGTCACGACCTAATCAACTGACCATGCACAAATGCTCCCATAAATTCAGTTCAGGCACACATCCAACATTTCAATGGCATCTCATTTTGCCTAAAAAAATGTATTGATAAGTAGTAAGATCTGAACTGTGATCAAGTTCAATGCAATTTAACAATTGCTAGTAGGAAATTAAGGCGAACACAACACATATGACATCCAGGACCCCCCAGAGATCCAGCAGGCGCAGGCGTCGATGTGCCAGTAGAGCGTTTGCTGCAGCCCCCTCTGCTCCAGCCACATCCTGCCCTCATGCAGGCAAGAGATCCTCCCACTGCATGCAGTTTCCCTAAAATTATAACCCTTTGACAATGTTCCAATGGTGAAGAACACACATCCCAACAAAACAAAACAGGTCTTTCAGGTACCATAGGTGCACCGGATCTCCAAACCTGACCCGCGTCTTGCTCTGCGGTGTTCGCCGCAAAGAACGCCATGGATCGGATGACCGCTATTAACTGCGGTCACCAACAGGTCTTTCTGCAGCTGTCACTATTTACCAAATATGAGGTGTCATATCAAGGAACCAGCAAATATTTCTCTGAATCTACGGTGTAGCCAGAAAGAGGGGCTGAAACTTTCCTCCTGCTCTGCATCTGGAATATATGGAAACACCGGCATGGTGCGGTCCATCCAGCGTTCCTGCTCAGATGCTGCGGGGTGACAGTCATCTGCAGCCAGCGGATTGAGCCTCACTCAGAACCCCCACTTATCCTCTGTCTGGTGGACTCACCTTGCTTGAGTGTATTTCTGTCCCCAAATCTCCCCAATATTACACCGCATTTGAGTTTACCCACTGTTTCCTGGGCAGCATGGTCTACGGGCACCCGGCGAATGATTTCAAGGAAATCACCATGCTAACGTAGATGCTGATGGGCGTGAACTGATCGATGCTTGGCCGATGCATCTGCCTTGCCTTGAAGAATTGGCATCCGGACAGTAACTAGAAGATTCGGCTGAGATCAGGCAACCTCTGCTGAATCTATCTTTCACAGGATAATCTTGGCTTAGATCAGTCTGAAATCGCTGCACTGCGATATAATAAATAATTAGAAAAACCAGATAAGTTTATCAGACATTTGAAATGTACAGAAAAAAAGCAAAAAAAGGACAACAGAGAAAGCTAGAAACTAGTAAGTATAGTAAGCAAACTAACCCCACGGTTTTGGACTGCTAACCAATGTGGTCTGCAGATGGACACCCATCTGATCTCTGAGAGTTGCTAACATCTAATCTGATGTTTCATGTGAGTGGAGCATTGTTTATTTGAGTCTGCAAAGCAGAGTAAGAACCCAACAAAAAAAATTGTTTATTTGAGCCTGCAAAACAGAGTAAGAACCCAATATAGAATGCTTGTTGCCGCCTCATCGTAAGGCAGATGGCTACAGAAGAACAGGTAATGATTCTCTAAGTTAGTATATACATGTACTGAAGAACTGACTCAACAGAAGACTTTTAAGAACTTCACATAAATACCAATAACCATCATTTACAAATAATTGGTGTAGAGCCAACAAAATTATGTCCAAGGAGCAAGGATATAACCATAGGTAATTACTAGTAAGAGGGAGTAGAACAGTTCAATGGGTGTGCAAGGTTCTAGTAGGTGATATGCTTCACATTATTCAGCGGAACACACATTGACAATAGAAGTTACCTGCGGAGAGCAGTATATAACCAATGGATGCAACAAAAGTAGTCTAGCCTTAATTAATACAGGCAGGGAGCCAGGAAATAAGCAGTGAGTATGAAAGGACATAGGTTAGACCAACAAAAGGTCTACAAAGTGATAGCCTAAACATCAATACAATTACATTAACTCTAGGTAAAATTGCATGTACTAAGTGCTAGACTTAACGAGCACTGAGTCAAAAAGTTTCATAGTATCCCTGACATGCTTATCAACTGGAAAAAATAAATCTATCATTATTATGCTATCTGTGTGCCTAAAATGGTTAATTTTACTCTATAACTGAGTGATCAGTAGACTGCAGATACTGGTAGAGGCAAGGCAACTACTCTGATTAGCCCAAAAAAGCAGGACTAGGACTTCTGATTTTGCGCACAGAATCTTGAAAACTTACTAGAAAAAGCAATCAGATCCGTAGAGAGATGAAGATCCCACAGATGGTTTTCAAATTCGTTGGTTGGTGATGAGTAGAACTGTCGGAACTGGAACATAGTTAATTACAGAGGAAGATATAGAAATATAATTGTGGTGGCACCGGGAGGGGGGCTAGCCCGCTCCACCAGTTGATCGCAAACCAACTAAACTGAAAGTTCTAATGAAGTAATGAGGACAGGGAAAACAAAACGAAAGTAGATAATCTGGTCATAGTTTCTATTTGACGCCATTAAAAGAAGAAGAAAAGGAGCAATAAATTGTTCCAGTCCCATTAGAAGATTATGATCATTTTCTGATAAACCAGCAAGGATTACGAATCATCAACATTGACATTTTCTCAGCCTTTTGAGATAGCATGATTGCATTATATGCTGCACACATATGCAAACTTCTATGAATCTAACATCAAACCAACAAAAAAAAAAGACAAAATAAATCTTAGCAATGCCAACACCTAGATGGAACCGACCAATGCAGATTGTGTGTGCACATATCAGACTGTGCCTTTTCATATCAGAACATAAGATTCTAATAAAGATACCAGGTACATGTCAAAATAAAATGTCTCATACAGCTCTACTTGTGGCATAGTCAAACATACTACAACCCGTCCGTAACATGTCCTTAAGGGAAACATGTCCTTAAGGAACTGAAAAGTGAAGTTGGTAATTTCAAAAACAATAATCTGTATTGAAAATCTTTGTGAAGATTACACTTTGAGAACGCAACGGAACACCTTATGGATGACTGCCCAACTTTTAATCAGCAGAACTTTCATCAATTTGGAGTTGCCAACCGTATTCCTCCATCCAGTGGTAGAGGGGAAAACAAGGGCACGTAAGAGAAAAAAGGCCTGAACTTCTGGTTATTGGGCTCAACCTGATATACAACTGAGCTTTCCTGATGAACCAAATCGTATGCAATCAGTTCATTGTTCCAATGAGATATAAAGAAGATTATATTGGCATGTGGATGTACTCCAATGACTTCAAGGTCAAAGCCGAGCTGAAACATCTTCTCTGGAGCTACATTTGAAAGCTTGCGCAACAATTTCCAATGCATGCATTTGTCATCCAGGTGAGTCACATCCCACTGATAAATCTCAGCACCAAGAACATAAACTGATATAGCTGAAAATGTGTTTGAGCCGTGTCCTTCAGCACCATCAGAGTCGATATAAATTAGCTGTCCTCCGGACTTTCCGATGAAACCCGCGAAACTTGGATCGACTGATATTGGCAGTGGAATGATTCTCCATCTTAGCCCTTGTGCATCAACTATGGCCAACCCGTGCTGATGTATGAGCAAGTGCAGACACCCCTTGCGGAAAACTCCGGGTTGACCCCAGCAGAGGCTAACCTCGGTGTCCCATTGGCTTTGCATCGACACCCACACACCAGTCTTTGAAGAGTAAATGTTCACCCCTCTCACAACCAGGGATTGGGATTGCTCCAGCACAAATTCGAACAGATGAAACTCTTGAGTGGACACACCGCCGTCGAAACCCAGGTAAGCGCGACAGCAGTCGCCGGCGTAGCCAGAGTGAGGCAGCACGATGTACTCACCGGTAGCTGGACTGGAGACCATGTAGCGAAGTGTTCCAGCAGGGGCGCCCGTGCGAATGCTGGTGAGAAACAACCCATCGCACGATTCCTCAAGGGAGACGAAGCAGTCCGTGCTGTCGGGCGGCAGCGGCAGGCACGGGTGGGCCTCGGCGACGGTGGCCCAAGGGGAGGCAGACAGGGACAGGTCGGCGTAGTTGACGGCGTGGCCGCGGGGCTCGGCGGAGTCGGCCGTGATGCGGTAGAAGAATCCGGCCAGGGTCTGCGCCATCTTCTTCCGGTTGACCGGGTCGGCGATGATGCCGCGCCAGGCCGGGCAGACGCACTTGCAGATGCAGAGCGATTTGTAGGGCACGCGGGAGAGGATCTCCGCGATTAGGTCGTGGGTGAGCCTGGACATCGGCTCCTCCATGCCGTGTGTTCGCCGCGAGCGCGGGGAACGGTTCTTGGTAAGGAATGGCGGCTGGAATCGATAGATTGCGGCGGCCGGCGGCGGCGGGATGCCTCTAGGGCTGGGGACTCGGAGTGGGGAACGAGATGGTGATGGGGCGGGGAAGGTTAGTGGGGAACGAGGAGTATTTTGGTACTCTCACTTCCGATACAAAGTTGTGTACGAGTATGTATATTTTGAATTCTTATTAATTTCCTCACATTTGGTATTCATCATTTGCCTGCAATTCTAACCCAGGTTAGTCGATTTTGGACGAAGCACCGAGGGAGAGACGGCCACCGCAACAAGCACCGAGGAGGCATGAGGAGCGACCTGGAGTCAATGATGATGTGACAGTGATGTCGTCGGTAGAAGAGAGTCAATAGATTGATGGTTTCGCGTGTGGAGGGTGCTTGGAGATCATTGGTGACGAATTTAGAGGGATGGATAAGTCAACAATAACACGACGAATGGGGGATCGGGCAGCATCATCCATGGGATGGACATTATGCAGTTAGACTGACATCGGTTGGTAGTAGTAGGATGAAAAAAGAACAAAGAGAAGGAGGCGGCATCAGAGGAGGAACAAGAAGCCGAGCCCGTTGGGCTCATGCGAATCGACTAAAACCGACAAAATCACGAATCTAATGCATAGGTGATTCTTAATGTCTATACTTGATGCATTGCGATAACATATCATCTTTCTAAAAAACAACAGAATGGAGCGCTGATCACTAGGATCTTTTTGAGGCACACCATGTACCTGCTATAAGAAAAACAAACCAGCCCCAAACGGGAAGTGCCTAGCACACGACACGATGACGACGCTAACCAATGTGCTTTATAGATGCACACCCATCTGATCTCTAGAAAAGCTGCTAACATCAAATTTGAGGTTCGTGTGATTGAACCATAGTTTATTTGAATCTGCAAAACAGAGTAACAACACATAATAAAAGAAAGACTGCTTCTTGCCTCCTCATCACGACTGATGGCTAGAGAAGAATAATAACGATTCGCCGAATTAGTATATACTATTCTCACCGCCTGGAAATACTTGTCGAAGAAATGGATGTATCTAAACTTGTTTTAGTTCTAGTCTCCGACATGTATTTCAGTGCGAAGAAGTGACTCGACAGAACACCTTCAAAAACTTCACATGAACGTCTCGAACCATTATTTATGAAGAATCGGAGAGCTACCAAAATTATGTCCAAGGAGTAATGATCTAACTGTGTAGGTCGTTACTAACAAGAGGGAGTAGATCAGTGCAACCACTTTCTGCTAAACATGCCCCTTAAATTATTAATTCTACTCTACAACCGGATATTATTGCAACAGGATCGTGGTTCCTATGGTGGCTTCGGCGTCAGCATACTCACCACGATTCCTGCCCTTCCCCATTCCGATGGATCATCTCGGTCCTGGCAATTGTTGGAAATCATATGAAGTCAACTATGGAGAAAGAGATGGGCCAGACCAGATGGAATCAAACCAGATCCTAATTTGATAAAATTAAGTGTGGATGGCTCATTCCATGCGGATGCTGGTAGAGGCGCAACAGGAGCTGTCCTGCATGACGAGAAGGGACGGTTCATTGTTGCGCAATGCAAATATAGTGAGCATGTAGCGGACGCAATGACGGTTGAAGCGGTGGCTATGAGAGACGGCTTATCTCTTGCAAACTCATTGGGGTTAAGCAGCATAGAAGCAGAATCGGACTCGATGAATGTGGTGAATTACTGTCAAGGCATAAACCAATGGTGGGATGTAGCAGTAGCAATTTTTGCGGATTGCATAGATAAGGCGGGATTGATTGGGAAGGTCATCTTAAAGCATTGCCCTCGTGAGGCAAACTCTGTAGCGCATGAACTAGCTAAATTTAGTTTTTGTAATAAGGGCAATGATAATTGGTCCAATGAATCTCCGGGTTTCCTTATTAGCCAACTAGTGAACAATGTAATTATTGTTTGATTTTCAATAAAGCTAGCCATGATTGCCTTTTCCAAAAAAAAATCTACTCTACAACCGAGTGATCAGCATACTAGTATAGGCAAGGAAACTATCTGACTGATACTGGTGTAGGCAAGGAAACTACTCTAATTAGCCAAAAGGAAGCAGGACGAGGACCTTTGATTTTGCACACAAAATCTTGAAAACCTGCTAGACAAATTAATCTGGTTCAGAGAGAGAGACCAATATCCCACAGTGAGGGCTAAGGTTTTCGGTTCCGTTGGTTGGTGATGAGTAAAAGGCTTCAAAACAGGGATACATTCCCATCTCAAATTGTTGGAACTGGGACATAGTTACTTGGATCATGGTTTATGAACTATATTGAAATATAACCACGAAGGTCATCACTCACATAATTTGGGCATGGGGAAGGAGTGAAAAGACAATATTAGTGTCTCATAGAGGAAGATATTAGGACGTGTTTCGTTGCCAGCATATGGCTCAGCCTGCCCCGCGCGGGAAGGAAGTGGCCTGTTTGGTTGCCTGCGTTTACTGTGCGGCCCGCATGGCATGAACCTTAAATCACCTCCAGGCCAGGCCCAGGGGAAACGCCTGAATCGGTAGTAGCTCGCGAGCCTGGCTCGGGCGACGTAGGGAAGGGCGAC
Source organism: Hordeum marinum (assembly GCA_022496015.1). Lineage (NCBI taxonomy): Eukaryota > Viridiplantae > Streptophyta > Magnoliopsida > Poales > Poaceae > Hordeum > Hordeum marinum. The sequence continues at coordinate 505,848,754 of CM039678.1, read as the reverse complement.
GCGCTTCTCTCCTCATGCGACCAGGGAGATGGCGCGAGCTCACCCGCGTTGCCGAAAAATCAGCGGGAGGATTTCGGCTCACCTCCCGCCGAGTCCGCCCCTAATTAGCCCCCTCCCTCACCGCCCCAACTCCCGCCACCATTCTCCCCCCTTTCGAGCTTTTCCGCCGACGTGCATCGGCACCGACGAGCAGGTAAGCGGTGCATCTTCATCGGCCGGTGGTCCACGACATCGGCGGTCCTTCACCGGACGACGATGATCTTCTACGACCCCCCCTCGTCCTCGAGCTGCATCCATGGCCTTTGTGAGTTCAAACCCCCTTTCTCTCTATTCCTTCTAGCTAGATCTGAGATGCAGCTAGGTTTTGATATAGATGCATGGTTGATTAGTGCTCTGATCTGTGAGCTCATATGCTTGATTGCTATGTTGCGGTTGCAATTTGTGGTAGGTTTAGATGTTCAAGCATGTGGTAGGCTAGATTAGTAGTAGAGTTTGAAGTTGAACCTTGTGCTTGTGTTGATTCGTGTTGTAGCATGTTGTTTGTTGTAGATGTATGAACCATGTGCTTAGTATGATAGTGGTGTGTGCAGATAGCAGATTACGTTTAGGCCGTGTTGTGTGTTATGCTTACTGTCAATCCGTGCTACGAATATAGGACATGATCACGCAGACGCAAGATCTTAGTCAGGCCCTTGTTCTATGCGACAGCCAGTTTGCTCCATCGTTTGTCCAGGACTCGCAACCTATGTCCGAGATGGCACCTGACTCAGAGGTGTTCGCATCTGATTCTGTCTATGTGTGATACGTCTCTAACATATCTATAATTTTTGATTGTTCCATGCTATTATATTATCTGTTTTGGATGTTTTATATGCATTAATATGCTATTTTATATTATTTTTGGGACTAACCTATTAATCTAGAGCCCAGTGCCAGTTTTTGTTTTTTCTTTGTTTTTGAGTATTGCAGATAAGGAATATTAAACGGAGTCCAAAATCTTCGGAATAATTTTTCTTGGACCAGGAGCAACCCAGAAGACTTGGAGATGAAGTCAGGAGAGCAGCCGTGTGGCCACAAGCCACAAGGGCGCGCCCTAGGGGGCGCCCCTGGCTTGTGGGCCCATGACAGCTCCCCTAACCCTATTTCTCAGCCTATAAATTCACAAATATTTTCTGTATACCAGAGAGAGCCACGAAAACACTTTTCTGCCGCTAGGAGCCTCGGTTCCCATGAGATCCAATCTTGGAGCCTTTTCCGGTAATCTGCCGGAGGGGGATTCGATCACGGAGGGCATCTACATTAACTCCATTGCCCCTTTGATGATGCGTGAGTAGTTCCCCACAGACCTTCAGGTCCATAGCTAGTAGCTAGATGGCTTCTTCTCTCTCTTTGCTCTTCAATACCATGTTCTTCATGATCTTCATGGAGATCTATCCGATGTAATACTCTTTTGCGGTGTGTTTGTCGAGATCCGATGAATTATGGGTTTATGTTCAGATTATCTATGAATATTATTAGAGTCTTTTCTGAATTCTTATATGCATGATTTCATATCTTTGCAAGTCTCTTCGAGTTATTGGTTTGGTTTGGCCAACTAGATTGGTAATTCTTGCAATAGGAGAAGTGCTTAGTTTTGGGTTCAATCTTGTGGTGTCCTCACCCAGTGACAAAGTAGGGGTAGCGAGGCACGTATTGTTGGGAGACGTAGTAGTAAATCAAAAAAATTCCTACGATCACCAAGATCTATCTATGGAGAGACCAGCAACGAGTGGAGAGAGATTGCATCTTCATACCTTTGAAGATTGCTAAGCGGAAGCGTTACAAGAACGCGGTTGGTGGAGTCGTACTCGCAGCGATTCAGATCGCGATGGATTCCGATCTAAGCGCCGAACAACGGCGCCTCCACGTTCAACACACGTACAGCCCGGTGACGTATCCCACGCCTTGATCCAGCAAGGAGGAGGGAGAGGTTGGGGAAGAGCTCCAACAGCAGCATGACGGCGTGGTGGTGGTGGAGCAGCAAGGTATTCCGGTAGGGCTTCGCCTAAGCACTTCGGAGGAGGAAGAAGAGAGGTAGGGTTACGCCGTGGGAGAGAGATCAAATCTTGTCTCAAAATAGCCAAAACCTCAAGTATATATAGGAGGAGGGAGAGGGAGGGCTACCTTGCCCCCTCCTCCAAGGAGGAGAGCTTCGGCCGAGCTAGGGGAGGAGTCCACCTCCCACAAGGGAGGTGGATCTCCTCCTTTCAAACCCCCTTTTTGCCTTATCTCTTTATCCCCATGCGCATGGGCCTTTAGCAAAGGTCTTGCCCAGCCCAATAAGGGCTGGCACACTTTATCTAACATCCCATAAGGTCCTTTGGTCGTCACACCCCTCCCGGGGGTCCTCCGGCACCCTCCCGGCACTCCCGGTACACTACCGATGAGCCCGAAAACTTTCCGGTGACCAAAACAGGACTTCCTATATATCAATCTTTACCTCCGGACCATTCCGGAGCTCCTCGTGATGTCCGGGATCTCATACGAGACTCCGAACAACCTTTGGTAATCACATATACCATTTCCCTATAACCCTAGCGTCATCGAACCTTAAGTGTGTAGACCCTACGGGTTCGGGAGACACGTAGACATGACCGAGACACCTCTCCGGTCAATAACCAACAGTGGGATCTGGATACGCATGTTGGCTCCCACATGCTCCACGATGATCTCATCGGCTGAATCACGATGTCGGGGATTCAATCAATCCCGTATACAATTCCCTTTGTCTACCGGTATGATACTTGCCCGAGATTCGATCGTCAGTATCTCTATACCTTGTTCAATCTCGTTACTGGCAAGTCTCTTTACTCATTCCATAACACATCATCCCGTGGCTAACTCCTTAGTCACACTGAGCTCATTATGATGATGTCTTACCGAGTGGGCCCAGAGATACCTCTCCGTCATACGGAGTGACAAATCCCAGTCTCGATTCGTGCCAACCCAACAGACACTTTCAGAGATACCCGTAGTGTACCTTTATAGCCACCCAGTTACGTTATGACGTTTGGCACACCCAAAGCATTCCTACGGTATCCGGGATTTGCACAATCTCATGGTCCAAGGAAATGATACTTGACATTAGAAAAGCTTTAGCAAACGAACTACACGATCTAGTGTTATGCTCAGGATTGGGTCTTGTCCATCACATCATTCTCCTAATGACGTGATCCCGTTATCAACGACATCCAATGTCCATGGTCATAAAACCGTGACCATCTATTGGTCAACGAGCTAGCCAACTAGAGGCTCACTAGGGACATGTTGTGGTCTATGTATTCACACATGCATTCTGGTTTCCGGTTAATACAATTATAGCATGAACAATAGACAATTATCATGAACAAGGAAATACAATAATAACCATTTTATTATTGCCTCTAGGGCATATTTCCAACAGTCTCCCACTTGCACTAGAGTCAATAATCTAGTTACATTGTGATGAATCGAACACCCATAGCATTCTGGTGTTGATCATGTTTTGCTCGTGAGAGAGGTTTAGTCAACGGATCTACGACATTCAGACCCGTATGCACTTTACAAATATCTATATCTCCCTCCTGAATGTAATCACGGATGGAGTTGAAGCGGCGCTTGATGTGTCTTGTCTTCTTGTGAAACCTAGGCTCCTTCGCAAGGGCAATAGCTCCAGTGTTGTCACGGAATAGAGTCATCGGGCCCGACGCATTGGGAATCACTCCTAGGTCGGTGTTGAGCTCCTTCATCCATACTCCTTCCTTTGCTACTTCCGAAGCAGCTATGTACTCCGCTTCACATGTAGATGCCGCCACGACGCTTTGCTTGCTGCTGCACCAGCTGACTGCCCCTTCGTTCAAAATATACATGTATCCGGTTTGTGACTTGGAGTCGTCCGGATCTGTGTCGAAGCTAGCATCTACGTAACCCTTTACGACGAGCTCTTCGGCACCTCCATATATGAGAAACATCTCCTTGGTCCTTTTCAGGTACTTCAGGATATTCTTGACCGCTGTCCAGTTTTCCGCTCCGGGATCACTTTGGTACCTCCCTACCAAACTTATGGCAAGGTTCACATCAGGTCTGGTACACAGCATGACATACATAATAGAGCATATGGCTGAAGCATAGGGGACGACACTCATCTCTTCTCTATCCTTTGCCGTGCTCAGACATTGAGTCGTACTAAATCTCACACCTTGTAACACAGGCAAGAACCCCTTCTTGGACTGATCCATATTGAACTTCTTCAATATCTTGTCATGGTATGTGCTTTGTGAAAGACCTATGAGGCATCTCGATCTATCTCTATAGATCTTGATGCCTAATATGTAAGCAGCTTCTCCAAGGTCCTTCATTGAAAAACATTTATTCAAGTAGACCTTTACACTTTCCAAAAGTTTTATATCATTTCCCATTATCAGCATGTCATCCACATATAATATGAGAAATGCTACAGAGCTCCCACTCACTTTCTTGTAAATACAGGGTTCTCCATAAACCTGTACAAACCCAAACGCTTTACTCACCTCATTAAAGTGAATGTTCCAACTCCGAGATGCTTGCACCAGCCCATAGATGGAGCGCTGGAGCTTGCATACTTTGTTAGCATCTTTAGGATCGACAAAACCTTCCGGCTGCATCATATACAGTTCTTCCTTGAGGAAGCCATTAAGGAATGCCGTTTTGACATCCATTTGCCAGATCTCATAATCATAAAATGCGGCAATTGCTAACATGATTCAGACAGACTTCAGCATCGCTACGGGTGAGAAAGTCTCATCGTAGTCAACTCCTTGAACTTGTCGATAACCCTTAGCAACAAGCCGAGCCTTATAGACGGTCACATTACCATCCGCGTTAGTCTTCTTCTTAAAGATTCATTTATTTTCAATGGCTTGCTTATCATCAGGCAAGTCCACCAAAGTCCATACTTTGTTCTCATACATGGATCCTATCTCGGATTTCCTGGCCTCAAGCCATCTGTTGGAATCCGGGCCCGCCATCGCTTCTTCATAGTTCGAAGGTTCACCATTGTCCAACAACATGATCTCCAGGACAGGGTTGCCGTACCACTCTGGTGCGGAACGTGTCCTGGTGGACCTTCGATGTTCAATAGTAACTTGATCTGAAGTTTCATGATCATCATCATTAACTTCCTCTCCAGCCGGTGTAGGCTCTACAGAAACAACTTCCTGTGCTGCGCTACTCTCCGGTTCGAGTGGAGGTACAATTACCTCATTAAGTTTTATTTTCTCCCACTTACTTCTTTCGAGAGGAACTCTCTCTCGAGAAAGGATCCATTCTTGGCAACAAAGACTTTGCCTTCGGATCTGAGGTAGAAGGTATACCCAAAAGTCTCTTTGGGATATCCTATGAAGACACACTTTTCCGCTTTGGGTTTGAGCTTCTCAGGTTGAAGTTTCTTCACGTAAGCATCGCATCCCCAAACTTTTAGAAATGACAGCTTAGGTTTCTTTCCAAACCATAATTCATACGGTGTCGTCTCAACGGATTTTGACGGTGCCCTATTTAAAGTGAATGCGGCAGTCTCTAATGCATATCCCCAAAATGATAGCGGTAAGTCAGTAATAGACATCATAGATCGCACCATATCCAATAGAGTGCGATACGACGTTCAGACACACCATTTCGCTGAGGTGTGCCAAGCAGCGTGAGTTGTGAAACAATTCCACATTTCCTTAGGTGCGTGCCAAACTCGTGACTTAAATATTCTTCGCCACGATCAGATCGTAGGCACTTTATTTTCCTATCACGTTGATTCTCTACCTCACTTTCAAAGGTTTCAGACCTATGTTTCATTAAGTAGACATACTCATATCTGCTCAAGTCATCAGTGAGGGTGAGAACATAACGGTAGCCACCGCGAGCCTCGACGCTCATTGGACCGCATACATCAGTATGTATTATCTCCAACAAGTTAGTTGCTCGCTCCATTGTTCCGGAGAACGTAGTCTTGGTCATCTTGCCCATGAGGCATGGTTCGCACGTGTCAAATGATTCGAAATCAAAAGACTCCAAAAGTCCATCAGCATGGAGCTTCTTCATGCGTTTGACACCAATATGACCAAGGCGGGAGTGCCACATGTAAGTGGGACTATCGTTATCAACCTTACACTTTTTGGTACTCACACTATGGACATGTGTAACATCACGTTCGAGATTCATCATAAATAAACCATTGACCAGTGGGGCATGACCATAAAACATTTCTCTCATATAAATAGAACAACCATTATTCTCAGATTTAAATGAGTAGCCATCTCGCATCAAGCGAGATCCAGATACAATGTTCATGCTCAAAGTTGGTACTAAATAACAATTATTGAGGTTTAAAACTAATCCCGAAGGTAGATGTAGAGGTAGCGTGCCGACGGCGATCACATCGACCTTGGAACCATTCCCGACGCGCATCGTTACCTCGTCCTTTGCCAGTCTCCGCTTATTCCGCAGCTCCTGCTTGGAGTTACAAATGTGAGCAACTGCACCAGTATCAAATACCCAGGAGCTACTACGAGCGTTGGTTAGGTACACATCAATAACAAGTATATCACATATACCTTTAACGTTGCCGGCCTTCTTATCCGCTAAGTACTTGGGGCAGCTCCGCTTCCAGTGACCGGTACCCTTGCAATAAAAGCACTCAGTCTCAGGCTTGGGTCCACGCTTGTTCTTCTTCCCGGCAACTTGCTTACCGGGCGCGACAATAGCTTTGCCGTCCTTCTTGAAGTTCTTCTTACCCTTGCCTTTCTTGAAACTAGTGGTCTTATTTACCATCAACACTTGATGCTCCTTTTTGATCTTGACCTCTGCTGATTTCAGCATCGAGTACAACTCAGGAATGGACTTCTCCATACCCTGCATGTTGTAGTTCATCACAAAGCTCTTGTAGCTAGGTGGAAGCGACTGGAGGATTCTGTCAATGACCGAGTCATCCGGGAGATTAACTCCCAGCTGAGTCAAGCGGTTGTGCAACCCAGACATTTTGAGTATGTGCTCACTGACAAAACTGTTTTCCTCCATCTTACAACTGAAGAACTTGTCGGAGACATCATATCTCTCGACCCGGGCATGAGCTTGGAAAACCAGTTTCAACTCTTGGAACATCTCATATGCTCCGTGTTGCTCAAAACACTTTTGTAGCCCCAGTTCTAAATTGTAAAGCATGCCGCACTGAACAAGGGAGTAATCACCGCAGCGTGACTGCCAAGCGTTCATAACGTCTTGATCTGCTGGCAAAATGGGTGTGTCACCTAGCGGTGCATCAAGAACATACAATCTTTTGGAAGCTATGAGGATGATCCTCAAACCATAGACCCAGTCCGCATAGTTGCTTCCATCATCTTTCAGCTTTGTTTTCTCTAGGAACGCGTTGAAGTTGAGGGTGACATTAGCGTTGGCCATTGGATCTACAATATAGATTGTAATGACAATTTTAGACTAAGTTCATGATAATTAAGTTCACATAATCAAATTATTTAATGAACTCCCACTTAGATAGACATCTCTCTAGTCATCCAAGTGACACATGATCCACGTCAACTAGCCCGTGTCCGATCATCACGTGAGACGGACTAGTCATCCATGGTGAACATATCCATGTTGATCGTATCTTCTATACGACTCATGTTCGACCTTTCGGTCTTCCGTGTTCCAAGGCCATGCATGTACATGCTAGGCTCATCAAGTCAACCTAAGTGTTTCGCGTGTGTAAATCTGGCTTACACCCGTTGTATGCGAACGTTAGAACCTATCACACCTGATCATCACGTGGTGCTTTGGAACAACGATCCTTAGCAATGGTGCATAGTTAGGGTGAACACCTTTCTTGAAATATTATTGAGAGATCATCTTATTCACTACCGTCGTTCTAAGAAAATAAGATGTAAACATGATAAACATCACATGCAATCAATATAGTGACATGATATGGCCAATATCATCTTGCTCCTTTGATCTCCATCTTCGGGGCACCATGATCATCACTGTCACCGGCACGACACCATGATCTCCATCATCGTGTCTTCATGAAGTTGTCTCGCCAACTATTACTTCTACTACTATGGCAAACGTTTAGCAATAAAGAAAAGTAATTATATGGCGATCTTGATTGACACGCAGGTCATACAATAAAATAAGACAACTCCTATGGCTCCTGCCGGTTGTCATACTCATCGACATGCAAGTCATGAATCCTATTACAAGAACATGATCAATCTCATATGTCACAATGCATCACATCACATCCTTTGGCCATATCACATAACAAGGCATATGCTGCAAAAACAAGTTAGACGTCCTTTAATTTGTAGTTGCAAGTTTTTACGTGGCTGCTATAGGTTTCTAGCAAGAATGTTTCTTACCTACGCCAAAACCACAACATGATATGTCAATTGCTATTTAACCTTCATAAGGACCCTTTTCATCGAATCCAATCCGACTAAGGTGGGAGAGACAGACACCCGCTAGCCACCTTATGCAACAATTGCATGTCAGGCGGTGGAACCGGTCTCACGTAAGCATACATGTAAAGTTGGTCCGGGCCGCTTCATCCCACAATACCGGCGAATAAAGATAAGACTACTAGTGGTAAGCAAATTAACAAGATCGACGCCTACAACAACTTTGTGTTCTACTCGTGCATAGATTCTACACATAGACCTAGCTCATGATGCCACTGTTGGGAGACGTAGTAGTAAATCAAAAAATTTCCTACGATCACCAAGATCTATCTATGGAGAGACCAGCAACGAGTGGGGAGAGATTGCATCTTCATACCTTTGAAGATCGCTAAGCGGAAGCATTACAAGAACGCGGTTGGTGGAGTCATACTCGCAGCGATTCAGATCGCGGTGGATTCCGATCTAAGCACCGAACAACGGCGCCTCCGCGTTCAACACACGTACAGCCCGGTAACCTCTCCCACGCCTTGATCCAGCAAGGAGGAGGGAGAGGTTGGGGAAGAGATCCAACAGCAGCACGACAGCGTGGTGGTGGTGGAGCAGCAAGGTATTCCGGCAGGGCTTCGCCTAAGCACTGAGGAGGAGGAAGAAGAGAGGTAGGGTTGCGCCGTGGGAGAGAGATCAAATCTTGTCTCAAAATAGCCAAAACCTCAAGTATATATAGGAGGAGGGAGAGGGAGGGATGCCTTGGCCCCTCCTCCAAGGAGGAGAGCTTCGGCCGAGCTAGGGGAGGTGTCCACCTCCCACAAGGGAGGTGGATCTCCTCCTTTCAAACCCCTTTTTTGCCTTATCTCTTTATCCCCATGCGCATGGGCCTTTAGCAAAGGTCTTTCCCAGCCCAATAAGGGCTGGAACACTTTATCTAACAGCCCATAAGGTCCTTTGATCGTCACACCCCTCCTGGGGGTCCTCCGGCACCCTCCCGGCACTCCCGGTACACTACCGATGAGCCCGAAAACTTTCCGGTGACCAAAACAGGACTTCCTATATATCAATCTTTACCTCCGGACCATTACGGAGCTCCTCGTGACGTCCGGATCTCATCCGGGACTCCGAACAACCTTAGGTAATCATGTATACCATTACCCTATAACCTTAGCGTCATCGAACCTTAAGTGTGTAGACCCTATGGATTCGGGAGACACGTAGACATGACCGAGACACCTCTCCGGTCAATAACCAACAGAGGGATCTGGATACTCAGGTTGGCTCCCACATGCTCCACGATGATCTCATCGGATGAACCACGATGTTGGGGATTCAATCAATCCCGTATACAATTCCCTTTGTCTATTGATATGATACTTGCCCGAGATTCGATCGTCGGTATCTCTATACCTTGTTTAATATTGTTACCGGCAAGTCTCTTTACTCGTTCCGTAACACATCATCCCGTGGCTAACTCCTTAGTCACACTGAGATCATTATGATGATGTCTTACCGAGTGGGCCCAGAGATACCTCTCCATCATACGGAGTGACAAATCCTAGTCTCGATTCGTGCCAACCCAACATACACTTTCGGAGATACCCGTAGTGCACCTTTATAGCCCAGTTACGTTGTGGCGTTTGACACACCCAAAGCATTCCTACGGTATCCGGGAGTTGCACAATCTCATGGTCTAAGGAAATGATACTTGACATTAGAAAAGCTTTAGCAGTCGAACTACACGATCTAGTGCTATGCTCAGGATTGGGTCTTGTCCATCACATCATTCTCCTAATGATGTGATCCCGTTATCAACGACATCCAATGTCCATGGTCATGAAACCGTGACCATCTATTGGTCAACGAGCTAGCCAACTAGAGGCTCATTAGGGACACGTTGTGGTCTATGTATTCACACATGCATTCTGGTTTCCGGTTAATACAATTATAGCATGAAAAATAGACAATTATCATGAACAAGGAAATACAATAATAACCATTTTATTATTGCCTCTAGGGCATATTTCCAACACGTATTGTATTGTTGCCATCGAGAAAAAAAAGATTGGGTTTTCATCATATTGCTTGAGTTTATCCCTCTACATCATGTCATCTTACCTAATGTGTTACTCTGTTCTTCATGAACTTAATACTCTAGATGCAGACAGGAGTCGGTCAATGTGTGGAGTAATAGTAGTAGATGCAGAATCGTTTCGGTCTACTTGACACGGACGTGATGCCTATATGCATAATCATTGCCTTGGATATCTTCATAATTATTGGCTTTTCTATCAATTGCTCGACAGTAATTTGTCCACCCACCGTAATACTTGCCATCATGAGAGAAGCCTATAGTGAAACATATGGCCCCCGGGTCTATTTTCATCTTATACTTTCAGATGTAAAACAAAAAATACCAAAAATACCTTGCTGCATTATTTTTACCTTTTGTTTTACTTTCCATTCAAGCAATCTATTATATCTATCTCTATCAGATCTCATCCTTGCAAGTAACCGTGAAGGGATTGACAACCCCTTTATAGCGTTGGGTGCAAGTGTTTGATTCTTTGTGTAGTTACATCTCTTAGGGACTTGTTTGTATCTCCTACTTGATTGATACCTTGGTTCTGAACAACTGAGGGAAATACTTATCTACTTTGCTGCATCACCTGTTCCTCTTCACAGAAACCAACGCATGCTCGAGAAGTAGCAAGAAGGATTTCTGGCGCCGTTGCTGGGGAGATACATAGCAAGTCAGGATAAGAACTCTCCCGTCAACTTGCCAATTTCTGGCGCCATTGCCGGAGAGATCTACATCAAGCCTACCAAGTACCATCACAAACTCATCTCTTGCATTTATATTATTTGGATTTTGCCTCTCGTTTTCCTCTCCCCCACTTCACCAATTTGCCGTTTTATTCGCCCTCTTTGTTGTTTGCCTTTTTCTTGCCAGATCTCTTTTGTTTGCTTGTGTTGCCATGTGCTTCCTATTTGCTTGCATCTTCATTGGCTAAAAATCTATTGTTATGGATACTCATCCACTTGATAATATTTTCAAAAGACCAAATTATTATGAACCAATTGCTAGTGAGTTGAGTGTATTTGATTATCTCTATGAAGTTTTGCTTGATATTCGTGAATCTGAAAATTGTGATGAAGTGATTCACGATGTTTCCTTGAATGAAAAGCATGATTGCAATGATATTGTTATAAATTTATTAATGTAAATTATTTTAATGATATGCAAAACTAAAAGCTTTGGTATGCTATATTTGATGAGTTTGCCATGGCCACTACTTATTGCAATGATCATGATTGGGGTGATAATGCTTCTTATGATCTTGATAATTTATTTAATACTCATGATGAATATGATATTGAAAGTGGGTATGGAAGAGTGTCAACTTTAGGCATTATTGATCCCACTATTTTGGAGAGTGTTCAATGTTATGAAATTTTTGATAAAAGTAGGTTTGGAGAGGTCATGACTTTAGTTAATGATAATCCCACCTATTTTGGAAGAGTATCAACTTTGCATGCATGTGGATCATGAAGAGAAAATATTATATGATAGCTATATTGTTGAATTCCTTCATGATTCTACTGAAATTTATTATGAAGGAGGAACATATGCTTGTAGGAATTGCAATAATATCAAGTTTCCTCTCTATGTGTTCAAAGTTTTGAAGTTATGCTTGTTTTGCCTTCCTATGCTAGTTAATTCTTGTTCCCATAAATTTTTTGCTCACGAAATCCCTATGCATAGGATGTGGGTTAGACTTAAACATGTTTTTAATGCCATTCATGATGCTCTTTTGCATATCTCAACTACTACTTTTTATTTGAGCATCATTGAAATCGTTATGCCTAGCTAGAGGCGTTAAACAATAACGCTTGTTGGGAGGCAACCCAATTTTATTTTGCTTTCTGTTTTGGTGTGTTTTCCACATTATTACTTCTTTAATAATTGTGTTTTCTTGTTTAAATTAGTGTTTGAGCCAAGTAATAACTTTGGGATGATCTACGGTGTTTGTTGATTTGATTTTGCTGAAAAATAGAAACTTTTGCACTCAGTACAAGAATTTTATAAATTAACTGTAACATGATTTTGATTTGAAATTTTTACACTATATTTATATACAAATTTTCCTGGTTTTCCTAAGTTTTCAGAAATTTTCAAGTTACATAAGTATTCGAAGTCTATAGATTGCTACAGACTGTTCTGTTTTTGACAGATTCCGTTTTCTTTGTATTGTTTACTTATTTTGATGTATCTATGAGTTGTATCGGGGGTTATGAACCATGGAGAAGTTATAATACAGTAGGTATTACACAAATATAAATAAATAATGAGTTCACAACAGTACCTAAAGTGGTGATTTATTTTTCTTATACTAACGGATCTCGTGAGTTTCCTGTTGAGTTTTGTGTTGTGAAGTTTTCAAGTTTTGGGTGAAGATTTGATGGACTATGGAATAAGGAGTGGCAAGAGCCTAAGCTTGGGGATTTCCAAGGCACCCCAAGCCATATTCAAGGATACAAAAAAGCCTAAGCTTGGGGATGCCCCCGAAGGCATCCCCTCTTTTGTCTTCAATCCATCAGTAAATTTACTCGAGGCTATATTTTTATTCACCACATGGTATGTGTTTTGCTTGGAGCGTCTTGTATGATATGAGTCTTTCCTTTTTAGTTTGCCAAAATCATCCTTGCTGCACACATCTTTTGAGAGACACACGCTGAATCGTGAATTTGTTAGAATACTCTATGTGCTTCACCTATATCTTTTGAGCTAGGCAATGTTGCTCTAGTGCTTCACTTATATCTTTTTAGAGGATGGTGGTGTTATATTTTATAGAAATTATTGAACTCTCATACTGCACTTATATTATTTTGACAGTCTCTTAAAACAACATGGTAATTTGTTTAGGTTATGAATTTAGTCCTAATATAATGGGCATCCAAGAGGGATATAATAAAAACTTTCATATTAAGTGCATTGAATACTATGAGAAGTTTGACTCCTTGCATATAGTTTTGAGATAATAGAGATGGTAATATGAGAGTCATGCTAGTGAGTAGTGATATGTCTCCGTCGTATCTATAATTTTTGATTTTTTCAAGCCAATATTCTACAACTTTCATATACTTTTGGCAACTTTTTATACTACTTTTGGGACTAACATATTGATCCAGTGCCCAGTGCCAGTTCCTGTTTGTTGCATGTTTTTTGTTTCGAAGAAAATACATATCAAACGAAGTCCAAACGGGATGAAAACTTACAAAGATTTTTTTGGAATATATGTGAATTTTGGGAAGTGGAATCAACATAAGGCGGTGCCCGAGGGGCCCACAAGCCTACCAGGCGCGCCCTGGGGGGTAGGACACGCCCTAAGGGCTTGTGGCTACCCCTTAGGTCGGTTGGAGCTGTCCTTCTATCCCCCAAAAGATATTTTTATAAGGAAAATCCCCTCAATATTTCAGCCCGATCGGAGTTACGGATATCCGGATACTTAAGAAACGGTGAAAGGCCAGAATCTGGGAGCGCAGAAACAGAAGGAAACAAAGAGAGAGATCCAATCTAGGAGGGGCTCTCGCCCCTCCGCCGCCATGGAGGCCATGGACCAGAGGGGAAACCCTTCTCCCATCTAGGGGGAAGGTCAAAGAAGAAGAATAAGGAGGGAGGCTCTCTCCCCCTCTCTCCCGGTGGCGCCGGAACGCCGCCGGGGGCATCATCGTGACGACGATCTACTCCAACAACTCTGTCATCTTCACCAACACCTCCATCACCTTCCCCCATCTATCTACAACGGTCCACTCTCCCGCAACCCGTTGTACCCTCTACTTGAACATGGTGCTTTATCCTTCATATTATTATCCAATGATGTGTTGCCATCCTATGATGTCCGGGTAGATCTATTTTGTCCTATTGGTTGATTGATGATCATGATTGGTTTGAGTTGCATGTTTTATTATTGGTGTTGTCCTATGGTGCTCTCCGTGTCGCGCAAGCATGAGGGATCCTCGCTGTAGGGTGTTGCAATGTGTTCATGATTTGCCTATGGTGGGTTGCTTGAGTGACAGAAGCATAAACCCGAGTAGGTAGGTTGTTGCATATGCGAGTAAAGAGGACTTGATACCTTATAATGCTATGGTTGGGTTTTACCTTAATGATCTTTAGTAGTTGCGGATGCTTGCTAGAGTTCCAATCATAAGTGCTATGATCCAAGTAGAGAAAGTATGTTAGCCCTCTTATAAAATTGCAATAATGATTACCGGTCTAGTTATCAATTGCCTAGGGACAATTCCGCCACTCCTACCACCACTTTTACACACTTGTTAAACTAACTTAGTTGTTTCTTTATCTTAGCAGCCCCTAGTTTTTATTCTCGTGCTCTTTATTATCTTGCAAACCTATCCTATCACACCTACAAAGTACTTCTAGTTTCATACATGGTCTAGGTAAAGCGAACGTTAAGCGTGTGTAGAGTTGTATCAGTGGTCAATAGAACTTGAGGGAATATTTGTTCTACCTTTAGCTCCTCGTTGGGTTCGACACTCTTACTTATCGAGAAAGGCTACAATTGATCCCCTATACTTGTGGGTTATCAAGACCTTTTTCTAGCGCCGTTGTCGGGGAGCAATAGCATGGGGTGAATATTCTCGTGTGTGCTTGTTTGCTTTATCACTAAGTAGATTTTATTTTCTGTTCTAACTTGTTCTCTATATTTAGTTATGGATATGGAACACGAAATACCAAAAAAATTAGGTGTACTTGCTACTCATGGAGATGGGGAACCTCCTAAAACCCTCGATGCTCGTTATGTGGAAAATATTATGCACTACTTTGATAATCCTGAGAAAACCCCATTCAACTTGATAATGGGATACACGTTGGATAAATGTGAATGCTTTAGGGGTTATCGCTTATCTCAAAAAGGGAAATACTTATGGGATCAAATTAGAATACTAGGATGGTTTGCTTCGGATGCATGCTCGAGATGTGACTTTACTTGTTGCTCTAATATAGAAACTCAACACCTTCCCTTTTAATGCAAATTTCATGATAATGAAACCTTAGCTTCATATGCTAAAGGTATTTATGATTACTATGATGTGGAACGAATAGAAGATTTTGTTGTTTTTAAAGGTGCTTATGAAATTGCTTCTTTGCTTGAAAAGTATGATGATGATGTCCCTTACGAATCTGAAATTTTTGCCATACTTCAATATTGCTATGAGAATTATGATTGCAATGCTGATATTATTGAATTTATTGAAAGAATGACTGCTGCTTTGGAAGAGACTTCTATATTAGAGCAACAAGTAAAGAATTTGAAATTTTCACCTGCTTTCTTCAGGTCAGCAATGCAACACTCCATAGCACTCTTCTCAATGCTCTACTTCTCCTTCTCTTTCATCAGCTCAGCAATGCAACCATCCAGCTTCTCCTTCTCTTTCTTTAGGTCAGCAAAGCATCACTTCAGAGTCCTGTTATTAGTGCTCATCTTTTCCTTCTCTTTAAGATGATTTTGCTTCATATTTCTAATGCAATTGCCTTGAGAAACATGAATGAACTTCAACTGGTCAACAACTGCCTTCAATTTTTTTTATCTCAGCAGCATCCTTTTCCATGTTGCTCTCACAAGCATTCTGGTCATTTACCTGTGGCCTCTGAGCATCATTCTGGTGATTAACCCGTGGCAGATTATCCTGGGAATCCAAGAGGTTGTTCGCATCTTCAACAAGCTTCTCATAAGTCTCCTGCAAATTCTTTTTCTATTCTGCAAGATTGTGCACAGTAGCTGAATGTTCAAGGCATGCAATCCTATTGTCATGCTTGCTCTCCTCATACATAAGCCACAATTTATGTAGATCATTCTGCAGATGATCTGGCCACTCCTCATCTACCCACTGCACTAATCCACAATTATTAACTCCCTGCAGTGGACAAAAAATAGTTCAAACATGTTGTCACAAGGTTAAAGATTCAGTTAAGTTAAATTTATAGTTAGGATACAGATTCAGTTAGATCAAGTCAACTGAACAACAATTATGCTGAGCATGTTCATCCTCAGACTAAACAACAATTACTATGAGCATGTTCATCTCTAACATGAACAGTGACTATGAACAATGAACAACACCTAAGAACAATGAACAGTAAACCCTAGAACAAAATTTTCATACTAGAGGAGAGGTCAACTGATAATTTGCAACTAATTTGCTAACTTACTTCTAGGGCACAAGCAATGAACCTCCTCCGAGTGCTTATCCCCTCGAATGCTACACATTTCTTCCCTCGCTTGCCATGCTCGCACATCACCCTCAAATCCTCAGTACCACCAGTTATAACGGATCATCGATTGTAGATGGGATCTGGGAAACCAAAACAAAACGGTTCAAATTGATCCGAAGGCACACAAACCCTAAATCCCAAATCGAAGAATTGAAACCCTAAACCTAGTCCTGGTCGAACCAACTGACTTTAAGAGGGGAGTCGTAGGAACCGATGAACTGCACATCAGAGTCCTCAGTGCTCTCGCCATCGCTCCAAGACGCCATGGCCGCCGGCGACGAGCTGAGAGGAGGGGAGGCCAAGGGAGGTCGTGAGAGCGAGAGAGAAGCAGAGGAGTGAGGGAGAGGAGCATGGAGTGGTGCGGCACAGTCAGTCGGTCTGTCCGACGCGAGCCGATCAAGTCGTTACCACCAGACGCCGCCGTTAGGCCGAACGTTATGCCACGTAGGGTGAAAACGGGCCCCAGCTGTCGGAAAAACAGTCAAACGCAGCAAATCGGCAGATCGGTGCATTCTGCAAAATGTTTACTGAATGTGCGGTGTTTTTTACAAATGATTAGCGCACTCGTGGTTTTCTGCAACCAATGCCCCAAATGTGATGGTTTCTTGCAATTCACTTGATTTACCTCGAGGTGCGCCATGTCGCCACAACAACGACACATGCAATGGCAAGATTTGTGTGCCATCGTGCTCGACGGGACCGCGGCAAGCACCATCTAGACGGGTCATGGACGATGGGTGCCGACGGTATCGAGTCCGATGGATTTTATCTGGAGGAGGAGACCACGGTATTTGTGGTGATCACGGCCGTAACAATGACACTGACAGGCGTTCCAAGTTTTATCTGAAACCTCATTACAGCCTCCCCCATCTGCATGCATACGTGCGCACATACCCACATCGATGATGAATCACAAAATGGTGTAGCAAATTTATACAAAAAGATGTAATCCAATATCCGTAGAATCGGTGTTTACATAGTACCTATAGAGATTATATATATATATATATATATATATATATATATATATATATATATTCCAAACATGGCATTTATCCGGCAACATGGTTTGGCATGCCAACAACCGGTACTAATAATCTTAGACAAAAATTGGATGCTTGAAGAGGAGGGGTAGGGAGCTAAAGAGGCATGGATCGAGACACGCACCTGGGGTGAGAAGGAGGGAAGAAGTGGCTAGCGCGATGACGAGGATCTTGAAGATGACACAGAGGAAAGTTGCAGCCATCCATCGTGCGGAAACTATGCATGTCTTGTCGAGTAATATTATGCTGATGCATCGCAGGGATCTTTATCTCAGCATCTTTAATTATATAGACTGGGCATTTAAAGGACATATGACAGCAGTGAGAGGATACGTGTGAACTTATTAATTACAGTACTATACTCCTTTGCCGCTGTTTATTTGCTGGCAATACGGGAGACCAAAAGGGGTATGACGCTAAAATACGGCAGGGGCCTGCTTGCGTGGCGCTCATCAAAACAATGGCAGAAGGCGCAGATTTCGACATCCATGGTGCGCGGCCACCAAATGGCATTTTCGTTTGTTTGGCATGTATTTATTGGATGGGCACAATGAACGTGATCAAGACCGGAAGGCTGTAAAATTGGACTACTGCTGCTGCTGGTCCACCTTTTACTACTCGAATGTCATTTCACCGTAAAAATTTGCGTGCTTCTTGCGAGCATGTTGGATGCTATTTTCATTTTTATTTTGTAACTGTTTAATATATCCCGGACCCCGCAGAAAAAACTGTTTAATGTATATATTTTTTTCTCTTAAAATTATGGTTCATGTGCGGATGTAGATGCCCCAAGGCACAAAAAGACTGCGCTGCAGAGATGCCTCACACTATTAGTTTGAAATAGGGAAACGTTTGCGCCTGGTCGACCGGCTGCCTTTTCTTTTTCTTTTTTTTCTTTCCCACCATCTATCGTTAACTGATGCATCTTCATGGCATGCTCGGCGTTCAACCTCACCGCTCCATTGTTGCCGGCAAGCCCCTCTACTCGAACAACCATGGACAGGGCACCCTCGAGCTTGACCTCACACCAGGACCACCGTTTGCACGCCCCTCACCACCGTTGCAGCAACGACCCACCCCACTACTCTAGGCTTCCTTGTCTGGCTTCTGCAGCCAGTGTCGGTGCTGCGAGCGATGACCTTTCTGTTTTCCTTTTGCTTCAACCGAACGGCGCTGTGAAAAGAGATGGGGGCAATGCTACAACCGGCGACGTCAGAAGCTACAACCAGCTTTGGCTTAAGCTGCAACTGAAGAGTAGAAAGCTACAACTGACCATAGTGCATCGGCAAAAGCTGGAACAAGAGACAAAAAAAGCTACAACCAGCATCGCAATTTGTTACAACGGATGTGATGACGATTTGTTACAACGGATGTGACGACACCGGCAAAAGCTGGGACCAGAGACAAAAAAACACAAAGAAGCTACGATTTGCTACAACCGATGCGGTGACAAATGCTACAATGACCAGCCAGAGATGAGAGGGATGGAAGTTCAAGTTCATGTTCAATTGTTCATGTTCGAGTTTGAGGCGTCGTTGGACACGAGAGAGATGGGAGTTAGTAGAGCTTTCGGAGGCAGTGACTTCTCGGGCATGGTGATTGGTGGCGACGGGCTCTTCATCAGCGGAGTGTACCATAAGGCCACCATCAAGGTCGACTAGCTGGGCACTGATGCCGCCGCCACCACAGGTATGACCATAGACCAAGGTGGAAACACACAGCCTCAGGTGGATTTCGTGGCAGACCGGCCGTTCTTGTTTGCCGTTGCCGAGGAGAGAACCGGCGAGGTTCTGTTCCATGGCCATGTGGTGAATCCTCTAGCTTAGTGACCCCGGTGGCTGCGGGAGCACGAACAACTCCGCCCCGTTTGCGGCACCGTAAAAACCAAAAAGATAGCTACATCTATATCACAAAATGTTTCATGAGACAAGCAAACGAGTCACGTCCCGAGTTCCCTAAAATTTCAATTAAGTGTTTCCATTTTATTCAGATGTTGTAGATTTCACAATCGATGGCTGATAACAAAAAATCACGGGAAAGGGGCCGTGCTCCGACCCTGCTACATGTAGCAGCAGCAGTAATGGTGGAGGGGCAGACAGACACCTCCCTTGGGGTACACTCCCTTCGTCTTGCAATAGTTGTCGCAGTCCGGTATCTCCGCGCATTTGCCCATGCACATGTACTGCGCCGTTCCTGCATCCAAAAACCCTAACCTTAAGGTCCAGTCTGTAACGGATAAAAGTAACCAGTATGCCTTCTGTTTTCTGTGAAATCAAAGATGTCCTGAATGAAGTTTTATCAGGTCACAAGATGTGTGTATTTGGATGAGAAGTGTTGCTAACTTCTGATGACTAATGCAATTGACCAGTTACAGCTTACACAACTGATTTAATAGAGATTGTAGATATGGAAATTGTACTGATCTTAGATTTACAAAAGCAGATTTGAATGGAGTACAGAGGCATACAGACCTGATGAGAAAAGGAAGGCAGCATAAACTACTGCAATGACAAGGATCTTGTAAACGACAGAGTGAAAAGTTGCGGCCATCTCACCGTTGTCTACGTAGGTCTCTGGAAATTAAGCAGAAGTGTTCTTTGTATATGCTGTACTGCTGGTATCTCATTTCCACATGTTTATATAGGCAATGTGCATTAAAGAGCATAAAGATTCAGTTAATCAAAATATATGATGTTAATCGGTAAAATCCATTCAAGAAGAAAATCTATCAGATTAAATCCATTCAAGAAGGCTGTACACAAGTTACTTGAGGTTCCAATGCCTTGGCCAGTTTCTTACTCAAATTTCACATCAGGTACAAGAAGACGAGAAGGCTCCCCGAGGGTACTGCTGGCCATTGTTGAATCTTGTTACTACTATAATCTTTGGTGCTTTTGGAGGAATACCTTCGATCTTATATCAGCCTGGGCAAAGGATAGCCAATCAGTACACAAAATACAACTGTTGACATGCGGAAACTTGGTATATGCTATTCTTTAAATTTAACCTGGCGTGTAGGCTCTGGAACACGGTATCTACAGCAATACTTCACTATCCCAATGGCAGAGTCAAGCGAAATGCGATGACCAACTGAGATGTAGATTGGCCTCAATGAACCAGGGGATGAACACATTGCCTGGGATAAGCCGTTTGAGTTCATGAGCAAGATACATTTCATTAACAGGAAGTATATGAAAGAAAGGAAACCCTGTTACATGTTTGCAATAAAATAGAAATTTCTGGTGTAATATAGTCTCTTACCGCTCCGCATATCATCCCTGACTGTCCAGTCAATGAAATACATTCCTTCTTGCAGTTTCCTTTTGCTTCAAGCTGTCTTCTGACTTCAGATTGGTCAAGACCATCCACATGGTGCAACTGTGGCATTGAAAACACTGAGGATTTAGTCTTACCTAAATGGAGAACCGCAGGAGAAGAGATTTAGACACTACAAAAAATACTTGCAACTGCAGCAAATTAACCTACATTTTTCCCAACTCCGATGGTCGGCAGGTCTGCAAGGACACCGAGATGACATGCTAAACCAAAACCTGCTGAACATGTATTTATTAGAGATGACCCATTCACATATATTGACTACAGCTAATGCAGCTTGCCACAAATATGCATAACCTAACAAGAAATTATATGCTACGGGTTTCAGGGATTACGGATTAACTAATTCTTCCATTAACACAGAAATTACCTTAGCCTTAGGCTTACGAACTAAGATCAATGTCAAAAAAAATCCAATAACACCGCGTACTCGAAGATGATTCTAGTTTCACATGTGCATCGTATTCTACTAGTGCCAAACTTGCTATACACACCATACTATTACTTGAAAACTGTAAAGAGTGCATAAGTGTGACTGTAACTGGTCTATTACCTCGTGGATGGAGTAACCCATTTCCATCAACCATGAGTAACTGCAAAAGCAGAACGATAAGCCTTAGAAAATGCACAGGCAAAGACAGACGATTACTAATATTACAGGTTGAATTAGAGCGCTACTAATGTTACATTTAAAATGTAAATTCATATGAGAATTTAATACAAAACGATCAATTCTCGCAGAGACTAAATGCCTGCATAGTACTGTATTTTTCTCGTCATCACAGGCACATCCAACAGGAAATAATGCACACAGCACCATGCGGTAATTCGGAATATATCGTCAATAATCCTATTTGCAGGAAAAAGAATCATTTGATCTGGTTCCTATTCCCTTGTGTGGCGCTTGAACATTTCGGCAAGTGATGTCATCAGACTGAGGCATGTTTGCAATTTTTTCTCTACTGAAGTTCCTGTTTGCTAGCAGAAATACTATACGTAACATCATGTTTTAAAATTAGTGTTATTCACCAAATACAAAGCACAAATCTAAGATCAGTACAGATGCAAGCACCAGAAAGGATATTTACCTGAGGGTAGAAATGACGAGCATTGATCTTCAACTTCTCCAGGAGTCCAAGAAGAATGGGTGCCTGCACAGATAGATGGTTTTCTTACATAGGATATAGACTGGTATGTAAACTGAAAGTAACAACAAAGCCTTTAGTCCCAAACAAGCTAGGGTAGGCTAGAGGTGAAACCCATAAGATCTCGTGACCAACTCATGGTTCTGGCACATGGATAGCAAGCTTCCACGCACCCCTGTCCATGGCTAATTCTTTGGTGATACTCCAGTCCTTCAGATTTCTCTTTACGAACTCATACCATGTCAAGTTCGGTCTACCCCGACCTCACCAGAAAGATAAATGATCACAGATGTTTGCAACCAAACAAGGAATCAAAGCCAGTCACGATTACCTCTCCTATATTCTATGATAACAATAAGCTGAAGGCATGTCGAGCACGTAACAAATAACACTGATTGAATCAGATTTTTTCAACCTGATCTGCGCATTTGAGACTACCGTATACTGTCCAAAACATAATAAACTTTGTACCATGATGCAAGTAAGGCAAGATTGTTCAGTGATGCAACAGTAGTCCAGGAATTTTATGTTACTTAATTACTGTCAAAGCAAAATAAACTGCTGAGGTCCAACTGAAGTGCATATAAAGTGGCTGCCATGAATAAACTGCACGCGTCTCAATTTTCTTGGTTCCAAACAAACTCTGTAACGAATAATACTGATTGAATCAGATTTTATTTTTAGCCCAATTTGCACATTTAAGACTACGGTGCAAAACGTAATAAACTTTGTACCACTGATGCAAATAAGAAAAGATTTTTCGCTGAACAAGTAAACAAACAAACTGAAGTGCTTACAGCGATAGTCCAATATGTTATTTTACTTATTTACTGGCAAAACAAATAAACTAGCGAAGTCATGTCCCTATTCCCTAAACTGAAGTCCATACAAAGTGTCTGCCATAGATAAACTGCACGCATCTCAACTTTCTTGGCTCAAAATAAACTCGCTAAAAAAGGTGTATATGCTGTGCAATACCTCTCTGAAAGCAAGAAAACCAGGAATATACGGCACTTGCATTCGGACAACATCGAACTCCTCGTGAGCAATTTCCAAGGTATCAGCATCCAGAACCACCACGGCAGCACACGCCGTAGACGCGTCTTCTTTGAGGAAGCTAATGTCAACCCCACCTATATACTCCAGCTTGCCCCTGGCATCACTCTGATCAGATTTCGAGCTCACCGAAGGTAAAGACCACTCGAAATCATCCTCGAGAACGAGCCTACTCTTGAGAACATCCTGCGTTCTGCATCACCAAACAAGCAGCAGAGGGCATGAATCGACTCCCCGTTCTTGTCCACCTAAGATGAATCAAATCGATATAAATTGTCACAAAAGAAAGATCGCCGTATACAGACCTCGCCCATTCTTTTTTCTGTAGCTCCAGATCAGAGCCATCTCCTCCTCTATCCATCCCCCTTCTGGTTCCTGCTCGCGCGGTGGTCCGTAGCTCACGGGGGAGGTGGAAACACTGGAAACCTAGGAATTTCAAGTTGGATCGGGCGATTGGGGATTCGACGGCTTCCCCGGCAGCTATGCGCGCGTCTACGCAGCGCGGCCGCAGCTTCCGGTTAGGAACAGGGGAATAACGGACGGGCGAAGCAAGCAGCGAGAAACGCGCCCCGATTCTCACCTGCCACGGCGGGGGCGCCCGGACGATGCCGGCGGCGAGCTTTTCCTCTCCGAGAACAGGCCGACGACTCTCTCTCTCTCTCTCTCTCTGGTGTCTGTTTTTCTGGGCTTTGTTCGGGCTTTGGGCTGATGACGGTGGATCATGGGCCCATCGAAGGTGTTCACTTTCGTTTCCTCATTGATTTCCCCTTTAAAAAACAATCCTCCTTGATTTTCATACTAAAAACAAGTCCACCTTAATCAGTTGCCAGCTCCTTTTTTAGCTTGGGAAAAAAATTATAAGAGAAGTACATATTTCAATCCTCAACTTTTGTCCGAGTCTAATCTACAAACCTCAAATGTAATACTGTCTAAGAATCAACGCCAAACTCTTCAAACCGGCCACCCAACTAAACCTGTTCATGGACAGCCCCGCCTGAAAAACCCGGGCGAGGATTGGGCTTTATTTTGCTGCCCGAAAATACATTTGGTCCGGGATCGAGCTTTTATTTGTGCACTTTTTGGGCCGGGCTTTGGGGCTTTGGGTTGGGCTTACACGTAACCGCACAGATAAACGTCATCCGGGTCGGGCTTTCAGGCTTCGGGCCAAGCTCGAGCTTGAGAAAGTATGTGTTTTTCGCCTTTGGCCTGGACTCGGGCTTTTTGAAGCCCGACCTGACCCGACATATGAACATGTTTAGATTCAACCTTCCCCTCCCCACACCCTGGTTTTGACCTCGTTGACCATCCGGTCAAGCCATCAACAAAACCTAAAAAAAAACTAGAGAAATAAATAAATTTATAAATAAATAAAATCCAGAAACAAAACTTTTGTAAAATAAAATAAAATTTGGGGGAAATGTTTTTTTATGATAATTTTCATTAATTTAATTTTATGAAATTTTTATTTTTTGAAAAACTTGGCAGAATATTACCACTTTTTATTAAAAAAATGATTTCTATTTTTTATTTTTCAAAAGAATTTATTTGATTTTTTCAAAATTTTGCAGAAATACATTTTTTCCCTGAATGTTTTTTTATTTTACAGATTTTTTTTTCGGGTTTTCCTGGAAATTGTTAATTTCTTGCTGGTGTGGCTTGATTAGTTGATGGTCAACGGGTCAAAACCAATCAACTAGGTCAAAACCAAAGTGTCGGGAGGAGAGGGTTGAATCCTGGACGATTATATGAGTTTGGGGTTGATTCTTAGACGGTGTTACAGTTGAGAGTTGTAGATTAGACTAGGGCAAGAGTTGAGGATTGAATATGCACTTCTCTCAAACAATGCATGTTGTATACAATCTGAAGTTTCATCACTTTTCCTTTGGCAATGCATCTGTCCCAGTTCTCTTTGACATGTTGTTTCTACAATCTGAAGAATCCTGCCTGCAGAAGGTCATCGATCAATCCAATCTTAATCTTAATCAACAAGATCACTAGATATTTATGCCGACCAGATTTTCTCAGATGTCTATATAAATTTACACTGACCAGATTCTCTGAAATTTTATACTTACCAGGTTTTCTCCTTCATGTTCTAATACCAGCAATTTTCGAAAGAAACAACATACCACAACGCATGCTAAACAGATGCAGACATAACACTTTGCACACGACATTGGAAACCTTCATCTTACAGAGCTATGTTGTAACGTTGAATGCTCAAGACCAGACAAGCGATGTTGCCCGTTCTAAATTCCATGTGATCCAAAAACAGAACATCACGGTCAGCTTAGTGTA
Source organism: Hordeum marinum (assembly GCA_022496015.1). NCBI lineage: Eukaryota > Viridiplantae > Streptophyta > Magnoliopsida > Poales > Poaceae > Hordeum > Hordeum marinum. The sequence continues at coordinate 505,823,151 of CM039678.1, read as the reverse complement.
TATACCTTTCATGTTATGTTCTTTGCCGAAAGCACGGTAATTTCATTTTAGCACGCGATATATATACAACCAATTACAGTTGCTAGCAATCAAACGGAACTTCCTTTGAGGGTTCCCAAACTACTGATCTCCTCCTTGATGATGCCTGGGTATGCTGTCAACCTTAATCTCAAGAAGGCTCTCAACAGGCTGCCTGCACATGGGGCATTTGTTGGTCTGGAACCTTAATGTCTGAGCACACTCCCTGCATAGGCACTGCAAAAGAGCACGAGACATGATTTTTCAGTTCCACTGGTTTCATGAAGATGACAGGTCAACAAAATTTGCTTACTTTCATCTGCCACGTAGAAGATAAAATGGTCACATTTTGAGAATTATGTGAATCAGTATTGTAGTACTACTTTCAGCTGGATGTATGACAAAAGTTGACCATGCAGTGCAAGTACATAAGATTCTTGTCCCATATGGTTTCAAGCTAGGGGACAGTTTGCAGTTGATATACTGTACCATGCTGCACTGACATATATGCCCCATATGGGTCATATCTGTACTAACTATGAATATTTTGCAGTGTTTCAAACTATTGTTACATGCAAGTACATTTTGTAGTAGTTCGTCCATCTATGAATCAGTTTTCCAGGAAAGCATGGAAGCAATGCAAGATATATCTTTGCCAAAATCGCAAGCATCGAAGAAATTAGAAAGAAGTAGAAATGGATATTACAAGTAACTGGCTAAATAGCGACACTTCGTAGAACTTTCGTGATAAGAAACGAATCATACTCCAATGCGTGCTAACCAGATTCCTGAGTGCACTGCACAGCAACTGTGGGTACTTTCTAATTTTAAATATGCAATGATGAGCATGCATGGGGCTCACTAGTCATCCTATTATGTTGAACTCCTAACTTCCTACCAAATTACATGGCTTTTCCTACAATATCACCACCACTAACTCATATAGCAGTAGGATACCCACCTTCTACTGCCCAGTTTAACAAAAATCAATACAGAAAATTCCACAACGAAATGAGAATCAAGAACTATACAAAGGGAGCTGATACTAACTCTATTAAACATAGAATGATGTTTTAAACAGTGACATGACCTCCAGCAATCATCTTTCATCATTGCTTTTTGTACATGTTAGAAGAGACGTATAAATATCATATTATGACAATATTATTCAGCAAATATATAATATTATTTTCACCTTGACAAACCAATTTTTTATATAGTACTCCCTCCGTCCCAAAATAAGTGACACAACTTTGTACTAACTTTAGTACAAAGTTAGTGCAAACTTGAGTCACTTAATTTGGGACAGAGGAAGTAGTAATCACACTTAGAACTTTTTGGCAACACACTTTCTAATATGTCATGCATTCGTGGACAAGTGCAATATAACTAATCTTGCCAAGCCTATTTCCATCATAATTGTCTAAAGAACGTTTAGTAGGAAAGGATAACCTACCATATGCCTGCATGGCAGAACAGTTGTATCTCTTAGTTCTGTAAGACAGACCACACATTCTTTTCCAGAATCATCCTCATTAACATTCCTGTCAGCTCTGTTCCTGTCCCCAATACCGTATATCTCCTGCAAGACATATCTAGTTCCATTTACCCACAGTATCTGCTGCACAATGTTGACCCCATATTCAGCACTGTCTTTCTTAACAAACACAGCAAATTTAACCAAAGATTTTGTGTCTTCAGCATCATGTTCCGTTTCCAATTCTTGGTTGCTCGACACACCCACTTCCACTTTGAATGCGAGAGGAAATACACGATCCTCCCCAACCTTAGTTAGCTCAGACTCCTTAAACATTGAGAGCTTGATTCCAGTTCCACTTGGTTGCCTGAACTCCTGACCATGACCTTCCTTGAAAGTTACCGTGACAGGTTTGAGCAAATCTTCCTTTGTGCCCTTCAGGACAGAGTCATCGCCTTCTTGTGCAAAGAAGTAAACTGTTATGCTGTTTGCAGGATCAGAAAGTAAGAGTCAGTACTTAATTAAAACTAACAAGACAGTCTGGTCAAAATATAAAAAGAAGTAGGGGCACACACTACACAGGTACAAAGCATGAGATGTTACTAAACACTATACAACAAACGGGCATAACTTGGGGATAGCCTAACCTCGGAATGGGACAGAGCCAGGCATGCATTTGGAGAATCTCATTAAGTATGGGCTTTGCCATGATAAAATTACAGAAGGTAGTACACAGCCCAGGACCATCAAAGCTCCATTGAGCCTCATGTACCCTGAGTTTTTCACTTTCCCACCCAGATGAATATGATTAAGTTCAGGTTCCATACCTACTATTTCCTTCAACAACAAGCCGTGCAAACAATATACAGTGCTCTAATATATGAAGTGGGGATGTCCATTCTTCACCGAGACAAGCACATACATGAGTCATAAGTGAGCCCTAAATCTGTTTCTATAGGTTACTGCTCCTTATTACTCGAACTCAAATCTGAAGAATTCAGACAACTGACACAAAAAGGCCCCAGTTTTGTTCAAATGAACAACAAAACACATAACAAAAGTATCATGTGGCTCTAACCAAACATGAAAGTATCCTGGCTCCAACAAAATATGTACATGATCGCAGAAATTCTACACTGGCTAACTAACATCATCACGGGATACAGCCCAGTGATCGGCCACAAGGGTCCACAACGACACTACCCATCTAATCAGCAAAACAGAGAAGAGTACGAGGGGGCCTGACCTTCCGGGGGCGTCGGCGTCGAAGGAGAAGGCGAGCAGGTGGCGGCCGTCGTCGTCGCGCTCCAGCCGCAGGGTATGGCCCTTGACGTTGACGCCGGCGCTCACCGCCACGGCCCTGTGCCGCTCCACGTGCGTGGGGAACGGCACCGGCGGCGGCGCGGCGGCGCCCGGGCGACCCGGCGGGTACTGGTGGTAGTACGGCGGAGGCACCCCGTGTAGATGAGGCCGCGGCGGTGGCAGGCTGGGGCCGCCGCTGCTTCCGGCGTTGCCCATCGGCGCGTCGCCGTCGCCTTCCTGCTGCGATTTAGGTTTTTGCTTGACTTTTTAGTCGAGTTTTGGTGGGGGATCGAAGCTCTTGGGGGATAGACTGCGAATTTGGCTCGGCAGAGTTGTGGTATATGGCCATATGGGTAATCTCTAGAGTGTCAAAGTTTTGGTAGACAGGTACATTAGTGGACTTTATTTTAAATAAATGATATTTTTAAGTTTTAAAAGAAATCAAAAAGCTTCTGTGAAAACTTATACATTTTCATGACGGATATATAAAATTCCGGTCAAAAATATTATTGTTTGCAAGCTGCACAAGAAAATCATGGCCCAGCAACAACAAAAAGGGGGCCAATTTCATTGTATGTATTTGTTTTTTTATATACACCATGTATGAGAGTATATTGTTATGAAATTTTTCTGAACGTGTTATATGTGTGCTTGCGTATGTACAATAAAAGTTGATTTTTCATGTGATGTGGAAATTTTCTTTTTTTGAAAGTCCAGCATGGAGCCCTTCCTTCATTTACCTTTTTTGTAATCTCTATCACTACTAGCCGCCGACGTTCGCTAGAAAGGATGGCATTTGTGAATGTTCGCCCTGACAAAACTAAAATTACCAGCAAAAATGTTCGAAATGTCATCATCTCCCAGATAAGGTTGTCATATATTTTTTAAAATAACCTCAATTGGTTGATTGGTCACATTTTACTTTGCCACAAATAACACATGCTCATGGGGCCATGTCAAATGGTCCCTTGGTCCTTGTTTTTCCATCCTTATCTTCTCACATGTTTTTTTTCAGTTCACATTTTTCCTTTCTCTTCCTCTCCCACACGAAGCTCTCCCATTGTCCTCCCCCCCTCTCTAAGTCACTGATGGACACACTATGCTCCTTTGCTAAACTCCCTTGCCACTATAAACTATGATTTTTTATCATTTCATGTTATTATATTATCAATCTTGTATGTTTTGTATATCATTTTACATCTTTTTGAGACTAACCTATTAACTTAGTGTTTAGTGCTAGTTTCTGTTTTTTGCCTATTTCTTTGTTTCGTAGAAAAAAACATACCAAACAAAGTCCAAACACAATGAAACTTTACGGTGATTTTTTTAGATTACGAGAGACCCTAGAAGCTTCGGGAAGGCACCCGATGATGCCCGAGGGGGCCAGAAGCTCAGGTGGCGTGCCCAGGGGTAGGGCGCACCATGTGATCTTGTGGGGCACTTAAGGCCCCGTTTAACCTAATTCTAGCGTTATATACTCATAAATATTCGAAATCATCCAAAGCGAGACAAATTTATCACCGCCGCAAGCATCTGTTCTTCCGCGATCCAATCTAGAGATCTTTTTTAATTGCTCTACCGAATGAGGAATCCATCACGATGGCCATCTTCTTGAATCTTGCTACCCCACAATATTGTTTGCATTTTATTTATGAGTATAGTGATGTCATTGATATTTTGTATGATATTAACTACATGTTAAACATGTTGAGCACTCACCATTAGAACAACCTGAGTCATTGGATTACTCTGACTTGATGGCTGATTTAGTTGGATATGCCCCTTTGGGTCTTTTTATATCTCTACTCCCAAAGGGCTTCATCATGGCTCTCTTTCATTATATATACTATATGACTAAACCTCCTAGGATTGGAGGCCTCACAATCAATTGAGGTCTCCAATTGAAATTTGGTCATCCAATTTGAACTGGGTCAACAAACTCTTTAGTTTACTTTTTTATACAATACATCATGCTTCCTATTTTTTAAATATTCATAATTAATTGAGACTTCAATTTACAATTGGGTCACCCGATTTTGATCGGGCCAACAAATTTTCAAGGAGCTCTCCCATTTAATTTATTTTAAGTCTGTATGTTGCCTATTTTTAAAACTCTTTCATTCGATTGAGGTAATCAATTTTGGATTTGGTTTACAATTTTGATCGGGCCAACGATTTTTCAAATCAATCAGCAACTACCGGCCTATAAAAATATATTAACCGCTCGCAGACTCCTGTCACCAAAAAAAAAGTGCCACCATGTGATATTATAGCCAAATAATGTACATGCAACCAACAATGAAAAATTATCCCGAGATAAATATGTGTTGATTAGCGGATAACACAGAATCACACCGTAAAAGGCCCACCAAATGACCGCAATATAAATAAACATAAAACACACTCCACCATTTCCTCCACCAGCCAAACTAAATACTCCATCAATTTTTAAAAATATAAGGATTATTAGTTTTTTGGAAAGTCATAATTTTGACCAAGTTCAGAGCCAAAAACATCAACTTCCGAAATATTAAACAAAAAAATAAAAATTCATTTCCTGATGAATCTAATAATACCGATCTGATATTCTGAATTTTTATATATTTCTCTACAAATTTGATCAGATTTAAAGAGATTTGACCTTTTAAAAAAATACACCATATATTTTGAAATAGAGTGATTAAAGAAATTTGAGAATCCCAAAACATTCAACGGCGCAGCAAAGCGCGCCCAACCCTTCTAGTTTATGAGATTTCATCGAAGAAATGGGTTCATCGACCCAATATGATGTTTTTTAAGTAAAACAAGTTACATCTAACTCTTGCACCATATGATTTGCTTCTCTTTGGAAGTGCTTTAATTTGAGACTCCCATTTGATCGTTAAAACTTAAGCATGCCAGGGAATCCCAATGGTCAATGAAAAGATGCGTATGAGAGAGGAACTTTAGCGGTTGTTGTAACATGTTCGTAGCATTTTTCGCCTTCGGCCCATATTAACACACGAACATTTCTTTGCCATTATGGACCCATGGCGAAGGTGAGGTGGGAGTCATCTGATTTAAAAAAAGGAGGGCTCTAGCAACAAATGTCCTGCTATGACGGGAAACCGAACGCAAGGAGAGAGTCTGTCAGGAAAAGGGAAGGGTGCATCGTGGGGTGGGCTTTTTGTGTAGGGCCGGCATGTTAGAGATAACATGGCGGGTATTCCGGACAACCACATTTCTTCACCACACATAGTCTAGATTTATTTTGGGGAGCCTGCTGGGTCCGTACCCCCCCCCCCCCCCCCCGAACATAATTTATGTGTATTGTAGCTCATAGCAACACACAAGCATTCTACTAGTTGATATAGATTAAAAACTGAATCGATTCGCTCGACCCTCGTTGTTGATGCTTTCCTGCCCCCACCTTGGTTTTCTCCTCCACCCCCTTTGGTTTGCAATAATGTAAGCAAAACCAATGCTTTCCTTTCCTTCGCATACAAGAAGTCATGTTGTGGATTAACTCAATCAAATCTTATCACAACCATGTACTGCATTAACTCAATCAAATAAAATTAAATATTATCAATACCTCCACCAAATCAATAATTTCCTACCTTCAGTAACCATATCCAAATCAAATCTTACCAAAACCTCAACTAAATCAAATCTTTCATTTCTTCCCCTAACTACACTCAAATCAAATCAAATCAAATTTTAAAAAATTAAGAATATATGTACTATTAAAGTAGATTTGGTACGTTCGCATCACCTCCCACTGCGTTGTCCACACTATTTTGTTTCTCCCACTAAAAGCAGAATTGATTCACTCGACCCTCCCCATTGGTTTTTGGCCACCACCTTGTTTTTCACTCTCTAGGCCCACTTGTTTGCAAACAAAATCAGAACTGTATTAACTCAATCAGATAAAATCTCATCAAAGCCTCAACTAAATGAATACTTTCCTTGCATCCTGTAACTATATTAAAATTAAATCAAATCTTTCCTAAACCTTGACTAAATCAAAACTTTCATTGTCTTCCCGTATCCATACACAAATCAAATCAAATCTTACCAACATCTAGGATATCTTTACTTTTTGAATGGAATTGGTTCACCTGACCACCTACCGCCTCATCCATGCGGTTTTCCCTCCCACTAAAAACCAAATCAATTCGCTCGACCCCCTGGTTTTTCCGTCCCCACTTTGTTTTTTTCCTCCTGTGCCCACTAGTTTGCAATAGTCTAAACCAAATTGATGATTTTCGTCCCTTATACAATTGGTCTATGTTGCTTTGGTATTTAACGCAAAACATGTTTAGCATGTAGTTAATATCGAAAAAGACTTCATTGCTAACCATGTAATTATATCCTACCAAATATCAACATGTAACCATTACCTTTCCTAATATTAACATTCAGTACAATTAATATATTTTTCTAATATAACATAGTAATTATATTCAATATCTTTTCTAATATTAATGTGTAATGCAATCAATTCATTTTGTGATATAGCATGCACTCTACGTACACGATTAGTAGTTTGGTAAAAAAATAAAGTAATTCCTAAAAAACCAAACCCGACAGCACTATAAAAGTACCACAATTACTTCAGGAACGTGCATACATAGACGTATCATCACATCTCCCATCCTCTCGAGTCTTGATTTCTTGAAGATATGAAGTCTTGCCAAGTAACACTCCTCCTGGCCATGGTCATTCTTGCCTCATCACCAGGTACTTACTTTTGTGTTATTGTGTACCATATAACATGCATGGCAACTAAATATCAGTGTAGTTTTCTCCACAATCCCCATGCATCTCCGCATCGGTATATTTGGGATGTATTTACCTATTCTTGCTTGTTGTGTCAATTGTGCAAGCAGCCATGGCGACCAAGTGCCCTCCAGAGTACACCTGCACCAAGTACATCAACAAGGGCATGTGTGACGCTGCCAAGTGCATGGCGGACTGTGTGGGCGCATACAAGGGCGCAGGGGAAGGCCAGTGCTTCACTCAGGGATTCAGGTGCTCCTACTGCTGCAAGCCGCATCAAGGAACCGTTTAACCGAGCTCGGCCGCCACGCCGTTTGGAGACGTGTTGATGGATGATGTGGTGCAAATTGCAAACTTAATTAGAATTCGTTTCTTCTGCTTTATTTGAAGTAGTTGTAAGAGTCTCTTGTAGCATCATAGCATGATCGTTGTTCTATCTTGAAAGAAGAGTAACAAGAAATGGGCGTATTGTAGGATATATTTAGGGAGCAACTATATATACAGTGTGCGCTTAGTTCTCGTTCCATAAATAGAAAGAGGTAGACTCCGTGGTTACCGCTGGATCGTGTAGCTGACGTTGAGCAGTCTTTTTTTTTTTTTTGCCATGGCTTGAAATCCCATTAACCCAAATACTACGTTTCCCTCCACCTCTCACGCACACCTTCACCCCTTTATTTTCATACTATCATTTACACTAAATGACCCTTTTTAAACTTAAGCACCTCTATAGCACTTTGAAAATTTTGTTTTCACGTCTGGGCCCTCAGGCAATTGCGTAGCCAGGACATAGGCACGCCCCATGCCAACCTTAAAACTTACGGAGAAGCAATTCTGACCCTGGCGACTCCCTCGACGGTGGGCGGCGGCCACCGGGCCGGAGTTGAACGTCGGGTGGGGGGTAGATTTTGGGCACTGGCGGAGGTGTCAGACGATGGGGCGGAGGAGGAGCACGTCGGCAACTCATCAGACATGTTGCCGACTCCTTCCGACGTGTTGCCGACTCCTTCCGATCGGATAATGGAGAAGAAGAGGAGAACATTGCAGAATTCGCTGACTCGATTGTCCCGAGCGATGATCCGGCACGAGCTGGCCTGCCGGAGACAGAGAAGGCAGAGCTGGTGAGGAGACTAGTACATCGGCGGACATCGGCAGCCGCGATCCGGCCATGGAGAGGGCCAATTCCTAAGGTGCGTCTCCCAAAACCAACCCTAGCTGATTTTTTCATTCAGTCATCATGGAAGATGGTACACAAGAAGAATCATCGACGTTGTCCACTGGCGGTGGCGACGGCGACGTTGAGGCCGTCGGGAGACGCTCCCTCGATTCAGAATTTCCCTCGTTTGAACGAGCTACTTGGCCAAGATGGGCCGGTAGACTCAGATATGGGCTGTCAGAGGGCTGGGTATGAGGCCCAGCCGACAACCCAGAAAAATGACGCAAACATACCTGCGATGCTGACTCCATCGATCGATATCCTGGGACATACGGTCGCTAGGGCTCCCAGGGAGGCTCGACCAGGATTCAAATCGATCGGCTCGGGGCGGGCGACTATGATTGCTACTCCTCTGCCGACGGTGACCCTGATGGCCGGCCGTGGGGGTCAGCCTGCGCGACAACTACCGCAACAACGGGTCCGGCCTGAGCAGCACCAGCCGGCTCGTGCCGAACAGCAGCAGCAGTTGCAGCCGACGAGGGCTGCCGGACCTGCAGGTGTGAGTGGTAATGATGGGAACGGAGTCGGACGAGGCCGGGCACCTCCTACAGGTGGCAGCGATGGGAATGGAGCCGGACGAGGGCGGGCTCCTCCGGTTGCTGGCCGAGGGCCTGCTCAATTCAATGGGAACCGACACAGGTCTGGCTATTGGGGAGATGATGGTTATGATGCCTATGGTGAGGGTATACACCGGGGTTCGTCGTCAACCGACGGTGGTCGGGTTTACGGCGGAACACGAGGCTTCGATGGGCCTCCCGGTCCCTTTGTGCATGGAGCCACAGGCCCTCCAAATAGACAGAGAAGTTGGTACCGACCATATCGGGGAGGGCGAGGAAGAGGAAGATGGACCCCTCCACCTCCCCCGTCGGCAGAAACAGCAACTCAAAATCAGCAGCCGGTCATTAGGGAGGCATCAGGGGCACAACCCGTGACATCGGGTTCGACCGAGCCCCTTCCGGCCATGGCAATGGAGGTGGTCGGCGAACTGACGGCAGTTAAGGTACCAACCCCTTAAGGGGTGCAGCTGAAGGATGTCATGTCTGAAAAGTCCGAAAAGTCCGAAGGCAAGAAATTATCTAAGTGGGCTCGTAAGAAAGAGAAAATGTCATGCTACCAATGCGGGGAACCGGGACACTTTGCAGCAGAATGCAAGGTTGAGTTATGTGACCTGTGTCGGAAACCAAAGCATGATGTGGGAGAGTGCCCGTTTCTTTTGGGAACAAAGCATGTTGTTACTATATATGAGGTGTGTTGTTCTGAGTTGATGTTTTTTGAGTCGCCCCGAGCGTCGTCCACTGTGACTACTCTAGAGAGCTCCAGAACTGGGGTGGTGCGGGTGGTGCGCGGGAGGATGACCTCTGATCAAGTTGTAGCGCCTTCGGGAGTTGGTTCCCGGCTCCTTTCACTGGGATCTAGTGTCTCTAGAGGTCAGGTGTTTAGAGTGGATTTTCCTACCAAGGAAGATCTAGGTAGACTCCTGACATTTGGGATGAGCAAGGTTCCGAACAGTGCATGTGTACTTGAGTTTGAACCATGGGCATGGCAGGAACCGGATGGAATTCCACTACCTCAGCTTTGGATTCAGATCACTGGTGCTTCCCAGTCGGCCCTAGATGATGTCAGAGTGACCTGGAGCCTGGGATCGCTTATTGGTAAGACAGACAAGGTTGATATGCCCTTCACCCGCTCTAATGGGGTGGCTCGTCTTTTCGTCAGTGTGATTAGTGTTCAACACATACCGGACACGGTCCGCTGGACGTATGATGGCAAGAGCTATTTGTTGGATATCGAGATAGAGGAAAATGCTCAGTTCCAAGACTTGGCGAAGAGCGTTGATATGGATACTGACGATGGAAAGGATAGGGATGGACAGCAGGAGCCGGGTGCTCCGGCGAACCTGGAGGCTCACAAAGTGGCTGCTCCTTCATCCAAGTCCTCTGAGCCTAAATCTCAAAGTGAAAGGGTGGCTGATTCTTCTGTCTCGCAGCAGCTGTGTTTTGGTTCTTTTGGATCCTCGTCAGCACCGAGTAAGTTGTGGGGTGTTAGAGCGGAATGCCAGGACCCGGAGGAGTTATTGTTGCCTCCGCTGTCTCCGCCGTTATCACCAAAGGTCACCCAGTCCCCTTCATGGAGGGACACACTAGGAGTCATGGTGGCGCACCTACACACATCTCTGCGGGTGACACCGATCCCAAGATTCGACCAACACAAAATATTGCCCGGGTCGAGCCGGTGAGTGTTGCATCGTCGAGGTCGGTTCAAACAGTCATGACGAAGGCTGTGGTCTCGCGCTAGTTGGTGTCAACGGTGCCGGTTCAGGAGGCCGCTGTCGCGGCGGCGGACACGCCGGCGGTTCCGGGGTTCGATCACGTGGCCGTGGCTGTAGACTTGCGTCCGTCGGGGTCGCCAGGGTCGGTTCTGGTGGCCGTGGACGCGGCTGAGGACACACGATCGCTACTGTCGCTGAGGTCGGTACAGGCGGTCGCCGAGGAGGTGGCGGACTCGCAAACGCCGGTGTCCGATTCTCCAGGGCGCCATTCGTCGGGCGTTTCAGGTAGGATGCAGGTACCTACTTCCCCGGGCGGGACATGCAACAGTCCTGCCTCGCCCCGACATGGCGGACAGGGGGTCGCCGTAGCGCCGAGGGCAGGAGGCCCTCCGGCTGTGGCGGGTAACTCCGGTCAAGGGGCTAGGAGGGGATCCCAAACCCGTTCAGCGATGACGGCCGGCCATGCTTCCGCGGGACGAGGACCGGGCGGTGATCCCAAGCTGCTGCATACCACTGAGTGTTGGAAATATGCCCTAGAGGCAATAATAAAATGGTTATTATTGTATTTCCTAGTTCATGATAATTGTCTATTATTCATGCTATAATTGTGTTAACCGGAAACCGTAATACATGTGTGAATACATAGACCACAACGTGTCCCTAGTGAGCCTCTAGTTGGCTAGCTCGTTGATCAATAGATGGTCTCGGTTTCATGACCATGGACATTGGATGTCGTTGATAACGGGATCACATCATTAGGAGAATGATGTGATGGACAAGACTCAATCCTAAGCATAGCACAAGATACGTGTAGTTCGTTTGCTAAAGCTTTTCAATGTCAAGTATCATTTCCTTAGACCATGAGATTGTGTAACTCCCGGATACCGTAGGAATGCTTTGGGTGTGCCAAACGTCACAACGTAACTGGGTGGCTATAAAGGTACGCTACGGGTATCTCCGAAAGTGTCTGTTGGGTTGACACGAATCGAGACTGGGATTTGTCACTCCGTGTGACGGAGAGGTATCTCTGGGCCCACTCGGTAAGACATCATCATTATGAGCTCAATGTGACTAAGGAGTTAGTCACGGGATGATGTATTACGGAACGAGTAAAGAGACTTGCCAGTAACGAGATTGAACAAGGTATGCGGATACCGACGATCGAATCTCGGGCAAGTACCATACCGATAGACAAAGGGAATTGTATACGGGATTGATTGAATCCCTGATATCGTGGTTCATCCGATGAGATCATCGTGGAGTACGTGGGAGCCAACATGGGTATCCAGATCCCGCTGTTGGTTATTGGCCGGAGAGGTGTCTCGGTCATGTCTACGTGTCTCCCGAACCCGTAGGGTCTACACACTTAAGGTTCGATGACGCTAGGGTTATAGGGAAAAGGTATACGTGATTACCGAAGGTTGTTCGGAGTCCCGGATGAGATCCCGGACGTCACGAGGAGCTCCGGAATGGTCCGGAGGTAAAGATTGATATATAGGAAGTCCAGTTTTGGTCACCGGAAAGTTTTCGGGCTCATCGGTATTGTACCGGGAGTGCCGGGAGGGTGCCGGAGGACCCCGGGAGGGGGTGACGACCAAAGGACCTCATGGGCCCTTAGAGGAGGTGTGCCAGCCCATATTGGGCCAGCCAATACCTTCTAGAAAGGGCCCATGCGCCAGGGATCTGGAGATAGAGGCAAAAGGGATTTAAAAGGGGGAGATCCACCTCCCGTGTGGGAGGAGGACTCTCCCCCCACTTCGGCCGAATCCCTCCTCCTTGGAGGAGGGGCCAAGCCAGCCCTCCCTCTCCTTCCTCCTATATATATGCAAGGGTTTGGGCAGGTTTGAGACGACGAACTCTTTCTCTCTCGCTGCAGCCCTATTCTGCTTCTTCCTCCTCCGCAGTGCTTAGGCGAAGCCCTGCCGGGATACCTTGCTACTCCACCACCACCACGCCGTCGTGCTGCTGCTGGAGCTCTTCCCCAACCTCTCCTTCCTCCTTGCTGGATCAAGGCGTAGGAGACGTCACCGGGCTGCACGTGTGTTGAACGCGGAGGTGCCGTCCGTTCGGCACTTGATCGGATCTACCGCGATCTGAATCGCTGCGAGTACGACTCCATCAACCGCGTTCTTGTAACGCTTCCGCTTAGCAATCTTCAAAGGTATGAAGATCCAATCTCTCCCCACTCGTTTGCTGGTTTCTCCATAGATAGATCTTGGTGACACGTAGGAAAATTTTGATTTACTACTACGTCTCCCAACACTGAGGAGGTGGTAGCTTTTGGAGGCATTCTTGATCCGGCGACCGTGGAGAGGCGGACGAGCCGTAGGATCTAGGAGCAGTCGGATGCAGATGACTTGACGATGGGCCGTGCGATGAGAGCGGCCAAGCTTAGGGACATCGAGACTACGACAGGTATGGCCATAAATACTAGTCATTCAATTCTGCATTTTTCAGAACAAGAAATTATATCGCATGCAAACGTTTTGGGGGGGTCTATGGGTAGTAATGCTAAGGAAGTTTCCATGACTGTTAATAATTTACTTGACTTAGAAGCTGAGCGAGCTATGACTATGTTGCGTAATATTGCTGCTGGCAAACCTTTGAATGATGAAGAGATTAATGAGCTAGGGATGGGGGCTATGGAACGTCTATGTGAGGATCTTGTGCCATCATCCCTATTTAACGAGGAAGAGGAGATTAGTAGTAACTCTGAGCAGAATAACTGCATGCAACCAATAGAAAATTTGAATCTCGGTACCGGTTATGTGGACCGGGTAACCGATGAGGAAAAACCGAAACGCACTTGGAAGAGGAAGGTTTATCCAGTGTCGGCAGTGCGTCGGAGTGCACGCTTTAAGACTGCAAAGAAATTCTATGATGACCGATGGGAGAAATATTCTGGAATAGCAGAGGTCTTGGTGACTTGGCTAAACGGAGATTCCTAGCAGAAGCAACGATTGAGCATAGGCTCGATTTTATTGCCTTAATGGAGACTGGCAGGGATAACTTTACCTCGCAGTTTCTTAACACAATATCGGGTGGCACTAACTCTGACTGGCACTGTCTATCTTCAAGAGGAAGGTCTGGAGGGATCTTACTTGGGGTGAGGTGTGAGACGCTAGAGGTCAGAGCTGTAGTGTTGGGAGATTTTGCTGTCAAATTCAGAGTGCGCTCAAAGGAAGATGGATTCCAATGGGCGCTCATCGCGGTTTATGGGGCGGCTCAACCAGAATTCAAGATGGATTTTCTGGAGGATCTTGTGCGAGTCTGTGGTAATGAGAGGCTGCCCATCTTAGTGGGGGAGACTTTAACATTACCAGGCGAAGGGATGAGAAAAATAATGATAATTTTGATGGAAGATGGTCATTTATGTTTAATACAATCATCGAAAGCCTTGACTTGCGTGAGATTGAGTTCACAGGTAGAAAGTTTACCTAGGCCAATACTCTACCGAATCCAACATTTGAGAAGTTGGATAGGGTACTTACTAGTGTGGAATAGGAGCAAAAATTTCCACGGGTGACAGTAAGAGCGATGCCCAGGATCATATCAGATCATACACCTCTGTTTGTGGACTCAGGGGAGGCGACCCACGTGGGTAATAAGAATGCCTTCTCCTTTGAGGTGGCCTGGTTTGAACGAGATGGTCTCCTGGAACTTGTAGCAAGAGAATGAAATAGTGCTATAGGGGGAAGGAGCAATGTTGACAAATGGCAGAATAAAATTAGACACTTGCGACAGTTTCTGCGTGGCTGGGTGAAACACGAGAGTGGTGTATACAAACTCAAGAATCAAAGCCTTACTGAATTCATAAATGCGCTTGATATTGAATCTAAGTCCGTGTTGTTGGATGAACATGAGAGGGCATCCAAAGCGGAGGCAGAACTAGAGCTCAAACAACTCCTTAGAGAGGAAGAGTTGAAGTGGGCACTTTGGGCAAAACTGTGCCAGGTGATTCAAGGCGATGATAACACGCAGTTCTTTCATTTGATTTGCCAATGGTAAACACAGGAAGAAGAAAATTTACCAACTAGAGCGAGACGAGGGTACTATTGTTGGGCATGAGAACCTAAAGTTGTACATCTCAAATTACTATAAAAAGCTTTTTGGGCCTCCTGATGACACGAATATGACGATGGATGAGACCGTGATTGGTGATATACCTCAACTCGGAAGGGACGAGAATGAGGTATTAAGTGCACCATTTACGAAGAAAGAGGTGTTTGATGCAATATCGCAAATGAAAAATAACAAGGCACCAGGACCAGATGGGTTCCCGGCAGAATTTTACAAGCGATGTTGGCATATTATTAAAGGAGATTTACTACCAATGTTTCAGGATCTGTTTGATGGGCACCTGCAGTTGTTCCACCTAAACTTTGGGACTATAACGTTGTTGCCAAAGAAGGAAGGGGCTGTGCGGATTGAACAGTTCAGGCCAATATGTCTGCTCAATGTGTCATTTAAAATATTTACCAAGGTTGGGACTAATAGATTGACGCAAATTGCACATGCAGTGGTGCAACCTAGTCAATCAACATTTATGCCTGGTAGAAATATTCTAGAGGGAGTGGTTGTACTCCACGAGACCGTACATGAAATTCACTCGAAGAAACTAGACGGGGTTATCTTCAAAGTGGATTTTGAAAAAGCATATGACAAAGTTAAATGGTCGTTCTTACAACAAGCGCTGCGTATGAAAGGCTTCGACGAACTATGGAGGAGGCAAGGCGAATCCTTTGTACAGCAGGAGAATGTTGGAATCAAAGTGAATGATGATATTGGTCACTTTTTCCAAACACACAAGGGTCTCCAGCAGGGAGACCCAATGTCTCCTATCCTATTCAATGTAGTTGCGGATATGCTTGCAATACTAATAGGAAGGGCGAAACAGGAAGGCCTGGTGGGAGGACTAGTGCCACATCTAGTGGATGATGGCGTATCCATCCTGCAATATGCTGATGACACTATTTTGTTTATGGAGCATGACATGACGAAAGCTAGAAACATGAAACTCATTCTCTGCCTGTTTAAACAATTATCAGGATTGAAAAATAACTTCCACAAGAACGAGCTGTTTTGCTATGGCAAGGCAAAAGAAGTTCAGGAGGACTATAAACAACGGTTTGGGTGTGAGTTGGGTAGTTTACCATTTAGTTACTTGGGCATACCAATTCATCATCGAAAGTTATCGAACCAAGAGTGGAAGCGCATTGAGGACCGTTTTGAGAAGAAGCTAAGTTGCTGGAAAGGAAAGCTTTTATCCTATGGAGGGAGATTAATCTTGATTAATTCGGTGCTTACGAGTATGCCCATGTTCCTCCTTTCTTTTTTTGAAGTACCAGTAGGGGTACGACAATGACTGGACTTCTATCGATCTAGGTTCTTTTGGCAGAGTGATGAGGTTAAGAAGAGGTATAGACTTACTAGATGGGACATAATTTGTAGACCCAGAGACCAGGGAGGTTTGGGGATTGAGAACTTAGAGGTTAAGAACATATGTTTACTGAGTAAGTGGCTATATAGACTATCAATGGAATCTAAAGGGATGTGGGCTCAGATTCTGCGCAATAAGTATCTCCAATCGAAGACATTAGCCCAAGTCACTGTAAGACCGACACTCCCCTTTTTGGAAGGGATTGATGAAGGTGAAAGCTCACTTCTTCCATAGGTCTTGGTTTACAATTGGGAATGGAGATGCCACGAGATTTTGGGAGGATACGTGGTTGGGGAGACGCCACTAGCTTTACAATATCCTGCCTTATATAATATTGTGCAACATAAAGAAGTGTATGTTGCCATAGTATTTCAATCAATCCCACTAAAAATACAATTCCAACGAGTTCTGATTGGACATCATTGGACTCAGTGGTTGCACTTAGTCAAACGTCTTATGGACGTACAACTATCAGATGAGCCTGATATGATTAAGTGGAAGCTTACACATTCAGGTACATTTACGGTCAAATCAATGTACCTTGACCTCATTAACACATCGGGTTTACCAAAAACCAAAAACGTTTGGAAGGTGAAGGTTCCTTTGAGAATCAAAGTTTTTATGTGGTTTGTCCATAAGAGGGTGATTCTTACTAAGGACAATTTAGCTAAGCGTAATTGGCCAGGCAATACTAGTTGTTGTTTTTGTAGTAATCCGGAAAATATCAAACACCTTTTTCTCCAATGTCCGCTAGCAAGATTACTATGGCAATTTGAGTTACTTTTAATATTGATCCTCCGGATAGCATTGACACACTATTTGGTCCATGGCTAAACGGAGTTGATAATGGTATTGCTAGACACATTCGTGTTGAGGTATGCGCGTTACTATGGGCTATTTGGAATTGCAGGAATGATCTGGTTTTTAACAGGACAACCCATATTCATTTCTTGCAGGTACTTCACAGGGCGACGGCTATGATCCGTACGTGGTCGTTACTCACTCCTGCGGAAACTAGGAAGCCTTTGGTTACTGGGTATGCCCGACGGGAGATTGTAGCGCAGGATATATTCAACCAGTTTGGATGGCGGTCCACTAATAGATTAGATGGTTAGGCATCTAGGTCTATTTTAGCCGGTTGTGGCCTTTTCATGTTTCTCTTTATTATCAGCACTTTGCTCCGATGGAGCGTGTTTGGATCTGCACACTATTTGCTATATTTCGTTTAATAAAAGGGTCGTATGCATCGTGCTGATGCATGATGCAGAGGCCGGAGATAACATTTCTTTTTTCTAAAAAAAACACTAATAACAGTAGCTACAATGACAAACATTGATATCATAAACAAAGAAATGTGTATATGCGCCCTAGTCCAAGGCCCCCTGCTGCCTGGGGCATGGCTACGTCCCTGTCTGCGGGTATGCATTCCAATTGTTTGGTGTTTTTAGTGTATACAGCGCCATATACATTAGTGTTTTTGAGTCACGCCATATACGGATTGACACCTCTAGTGAACCGCGTTAACCCACACGTATATTTGGCTAAGACAGAGGACATGCAACTATATAGTATTGTAGATGCTCATATTTTTCATATGAACGTGGTTAAAATTTACGAAGTTTGGCTTAGACAAATATTAGATGCGGTGTAAAAAGTACCGGAGGGACTACTTCAAAATATGTACAAAAATTGCAACTTCGCTACAAAGAACTAGTAGCAATTGACGTATTTGGACGAATCACTTCATCAGATCGAAGGCAAGAGGCTCATGGAGCACCATCAGCCTTGCACCAGTTTCCCCACCAGTGTGGGTGATGGCTCACTATCGGCCACACTGGAATCATGGATGCCTTCCACCATCAGGCTCCCGAACGACCAGCGCTCGGTGCGGCTGCAGAGCGAAAGCATATGGCGGCACGATGATGCGTGGCCCGCGACCTCGGTGAAGTCTCTTCCTCCTACGCAGCCCTGGCTGGCACACCGGTTGCTGATGACACAGGCGGCAAACAACATGTCTCGTCTTGTCTAACCAAGGTGAGTCGTGACAACCTCCTTCTTACCGGATGAGGCCCTCGTGTGGTGTAGCTACCAACGACGAAGGCGGTACATAAGTCCTCACAGCCACTGAACGTGGCTCCCCATCTCTGTCTGCTCCCGGTTCGGGGACAAGCCACGCGATGACGCCCTCCGTTGTGGCCCTGCCTCTGGCGGTGGATCCAACAGGTGGCTCTCCAGCGAAGAGTAGCGGTGGCATCCCATGACTACCCGCAGGCACGACTCCCGACTGCATATTTGCCATGGCCTACGTGTCGCCAAGACGGCCAAAAAATACCCTGATGGTGGGCTGGAAGGCATTCGTGTTTGTAGAAATGCACCGTCTATCTCTAACCTTCTGTTTGCAGATGACTTGATACTCATGAAAGCTAATGCTCAGAATGCAAATACCCTGAAGAAAGTGTTAGACATCTATTGTGGAAGTTCAGTACAACTTGTGAGCACCGCGAAATCAAGTATATTCTAGTCCTAACGCAAGTGTTCTAGTAAGGAAAGAGGTATGTAGAAATCTTGATATACTAACGGAAGCACTCACAGACAAATAGTTGGGCTTGCCCACA
Source organism: Hordeum marinum (assembly GCA_022496015.1). Taxonomy (NCBI): domain Eukaryota; kingdom Viridiplantae; phylum Streptophyta; class Magnoliopsida; order Poales; family Poaceae; genus Hordeum; species Hordeum marinum. The sequence goes on along the minus strand of CM039678.1, from coordinate 505,804,056 downwards.
ATTGTGGGTGTGGATAGAAGCGACTGCTTCCAACATCTCATTGATAGGATTTGTCAAAGAATAAAAGGTTGGAAGGAAAATGTATTATCTGCGCAAGGAAAGGAAATATTACTAAAAGCTGTTGCTCAAGCAATTCCCTCTTATGCCATGTCAGTATTTAAATTGCCAAAAGGGATTTGTAAATCTATCACAGATGAGCTGGCAGGCTTTTGGTGGGGAGATAAAGAAGAGAGGAAGAAGATGCATTGGTTGCATGGTGGAAGTTGTGTGTCCCGAAGAGGAAAGGTGGCTTGGGGTTTAGAGACCTGCACAGTTTTAATCTTGCTTTATTAGCAAAACAGTGTTGGCGACTACTCCAGAATCCAGAATCTTTGTGTGCACGGGTTCTCAGTGCAAAATACTACCCTGATGGGAATATACTAAATGCTGGCCCTAAGAAAGGATCTTCGTATACGTGGCAAAGTATTGTAGCTGGCATACAAACCTTCAAACGAGGATGTATATGGCGGGTGGGTTCAGGGGCTCAAATCAATATTTAGCATGATTCCTGGATCCCATTGAGTGAAAATCGCAAGTCATTACACCTAGGGGATCAACAATGTTGACTAAGGTTGAGGAGCTTATTGATCCGCACACGGGACAATGGGACGAGGAATTGTTACGATCTATTTTCTCACCTGTGGACGTGAACACAATCCTGCAAATCCCATTACGTATCGAGGTGATGGAAGATCTTGTAGCATGGCATTTTAACCGACCGGACACCTTCTCAGTACCGTCTGCTTATCATGTTGAGTTCGAACACCAATATGGGCATAGTTGGAATAGAGCGGATGCTCAGGGAAGTGCATCACAGGATAGTTGGAAGCTTGCTTGGTCCTTGAGAGTACTAGGGAAGACAAAACACTTTATCTGGAAAGTTCTGAGAGGTGTTCTGCCATATTTCGGTACACTAGCTGGAAGACATATTCCTATGTCCGGTCAATGCCCGATCTGTCGCATAGGGTATGAGGACATACATCACTGCATATTTACCTGCAGTAGAGCATTGGAGGTTTGGCCGCGCTTGGTCTTGAGGAAGAAATTACAAGAGCAGTGGTACAAGATCGTTCTGGTTCAATCACTATGGACATTCTATGGAGACACCAAAAACCAGTAAGTGAATTACCCATGGCTGAATTGGTAGCTGTTGGTAGTTGGTTTATCTGGTGGCAGCGGCGGCAATTTGTTAAGGATGAAGTCATACGAATACCTGAACAAACAACAATGTCAATTAAAGTTCCGGCAACAAATTTTGTCCATGCTGCAACGTCCAATCGTCCAGTGGTGAAACGAGAGCACATGTGGCAGAAACCGAGGAGAGGAGTTATTAAAATTAATGTGGATGCATCCTTTAGTGCAGAGAAAACTGACTGGAAGTACGGGTGCAGTAGCTCGTGATGAAAAAGGTGAGTTCGTTGCGGCAGCATCATGGTTTATACCGCATGTAACTTCTGTAGATAGGGCAGAAATCTTGGCAATCCGTAATGGCTACTACTTGGCAGCTAGAATTGGGTGCAGTTCTATAATCATTGAACCAGATAGCACGGTTACAGTTGATGCACTAAACCAGGATGTCTATCTTGGAGAGGAAGTGGCCATGGTCCTAGAATGCAAAGAATTGGCACTCGACATTTCCATGACTGAAGTCATTAGGTGCTTCCGTGAAGCAAATGGAGTAGCGGACAACATAGCAAAGTCTTCTCATAGTACTAGATCTTCTAATATTTGGGATAGCTCAATCCCGGGTTTTATTTCTCACCTTATTGTAAATGACCTTTCCATTGTTTGAGAAATAAAGCCTGTTATCTGTCCAAAAAAAAGACGGCCAAAAATAACCGTGGTTGGTAACCGCAAAAGCAACATGGATAGGGAGAAATGCCTTTTGGTGGACGGTTGCATCGGTGGACTTCAAAAAAACATATCTCCACATTATTAAAAAAATCAAAAATATTTGTACAGACACAAATACACATATAACACGTCTAGTAAAAATATCATAACAATATGCTTTCATACTGGCGTAGACAAAAAACAAATACATAAATGAAAATGGGTCAATCTTTTTCTATTGTTGGGCCAGAATTTTTTTTTTTGTGCTGCTTGCAAATCATAATATTTTTGAATGAAAATTGGCAGATTCAACGTGAATATGTATAAGTTTCCACAGTTTTTTTCTTGAATTTTTTTGAAACTTGAAAAATATGTTTTTTGAATGATTTCAAAAAACGGGAGCTAATGCCCCGTCCACCAGAAAGTCGCATCCCCTGGATAGGGGACCTTTAGAATGCGTGTTTCTATGTAAGGATATAAATACTGCAATTTTGTTTCCCTTGCCAGATGGGCGCTTATTTTTTTTCTTTCCTTTGTATTGTGTGTTTGTATGGAATGAGATAAATATTTTTAGTTTTGTTTCCTTTGCAACGTGGGGTGTTGTTATGGGAGTTGAATGGTTTGTGGGATTAGAATTGTGTCGAGTTGTGCTCAACACAGGAATGATCTGGGTCATTGGTCAAAGGCAATTGAACATGTGATGTTAAATGTATCCCAACATGTTTGCTCTCTTATAAGTAGTGTAGATGTATATTTCTCCCATCGGTGATACTGACAAGCAAACTAGTGACAGCGGAATCAGTTGAGATGAAATTTTGTTGGACTTAAATGTCTTTTTATGTTGTAACCAGAGACAACGGAATCAGTTGAGATGAAATTTTGTTGGACTTATATGTCTTTTTATGTTGCAACCGAGAGACAACAGAATCAGTTGAGATGAAATTTTGTTGGACTTAAATGTCTTTTTATGTTGCAACCGAGCGACAACGGAATCAGTTGAGATGAAATTTTGTTGGACTTAAATGTCTTTTTATGTTTTCATGGTCTTTTCTGTAAAGCTGAGAACAACTTTCCAGGATCTGAATCATTTTCCTTGCACTCATTTAATGAATTAATACAATCTAAACATTAGTGACAACAAAATATTGCGTAGCATGACTAAAGATACGCTAGCATTTATTTAGATTGTACTATAGTCAATACATTAATAGCAAATATCCAGTAGTCATTCTGACACCTATACTTGTCATTTATCATCTCATACGCGTGTTGCACATTTGATTCATAGCATATCTTGACATGCCAACCCATATCCCATGTCCTTCATCGGATCATATCAGTTAAAATCATTTATAACATTATTTGAATGATTAAAGCACGCGTGCTACAAATAGATAAATGGTGTGCATGCTCGATAGCACACGGAACATCCGAGACACCCCCACTACGAGGATAGATAATTGTGAAGACTTTAGGACTCAGAGCTAGTCCTTGCTTTCTCTGATGACTTTCAGAATGTGAGCTCAAAATGAGAGAATGTTGAAAACAGTCTTTTAAAGCACGGGCTCCATGAAGGCCATTGTTTGAAATTTCTTAAATACTATTTAAAGTTTTTAAAAAATCAAAATATTTTCTACAAATATGTATACATGTTCTCTTACTATCTATTTTTTATTAAATAATACCTAATATGATGACATACATGGGCAAAGTACGAAAGAAATACATTATACGTGAGTACTCTCTCACACCCGCTCCTAAAGTCAACGGCTATAAAAGTCTCACATTTTAGTGCCTGAGGAACTAATTGGGAATGATTAGATAATGTCGGTGCCTTGTACTTTATAGTTGTCAGAAGCACCTCATGGATGAAGTACATGAGCATGCCCTCTTAATTATGATCGGGATACTCAGCAAACTGTTTTTAATCCAGAACTGGATCATTGGAAAGCTGTTATCAAGCTCTGCACTATGTGCAAGACGATGATTATTACATGCCCATTTGTAATGAGTTTGACAACCTCATAACTATGGGTTAGTCAAATATTGTTTCGGCAAGGTGTGCTGATATTAAGAATTCCACGTCATGTTATATCAACACCCTTGCACAAGGAGCTTTATCATGGAAAAGCTTATATAGGACAACCACGGCATCACAAATGATGCACACTACAAGGGGTTAGAAAGCCTTTTGATTCTGGAAATGAGGACCGTAATACAAACCAACTCCCATAACATATTATGTTTTCAGTTTAGAGATAGAATGGTCTACTATAAGTATCAAGGTTTGGTGTATTTTCATTGGTCATTGTAACACTTTAACTTGGTGTATTATTTCTACTAAGTGAGGTCATGATGTTTATTACTCCCTCCGTCACAGTTTAAAAGGCATGCACGTGTACCTAGGTCGTCAATTTGATCAACTTAATAAGAGTCATATATTAAAAAAATATCATTATAAACTTTAGATCTTCTATTTTCTAATGCTATAATTTTTATGCTAAACAATATATTTTATATAAGTCAAGTTGACGACCTAATTATACGTGCATGTCTTTTAAACTGTGACGAAAGGAGTAACCTTATGATGGGTGGACGGGGGGGGGGGGGATTGATCTCATGTTGTTGTTGGCCGCGATAAAATGAGGAGTCCTTTCCTATTTTGGTGCTTCGATCAGAAGCACCTAAAACCAAAGACAGGTATCGGTCCATGGCCCATCAGCCTCTCATATGTAACGAAAAGGTCATGCATCTCTACACGGAAGTAGCATAGACACAGGTTAAATTCCAAGTGGGCTAATCGCCGATCCTAAAAAGAAGGAGCTGAAGGCTGGAAGACTGTCTACCACCATCGGTCGATGTAAGGGCAGTGCCAGTAGCGTTCATGCATACCTTCAAGTCTTCTACGTCTTGGTGACCACTTTCACGCCCTTGGCCATGGGTTTTCCCTAATGGTATCTATTGATTCAGGTTAGTTCTTTCTCCCTCACCATGCTAAGGTGTTCTAATAATGAGATTAAGGCCCTGTTCGGCAGCTCTTCGCTCTGCAGCTTCACTCCTGAAGCGGCCGGAGCGGAGCGGCCTGCAGCCTATTTTTGTGGAGTAGCGAAAGTGGCGCTCCGTCCGCTCCCGTATTCTACGGAGTTGGAGGGTTGCCGAACAGTGCCTAAGTTCATGTCTAGTGTTAATCCTTAAGAGTTTTTCTAACACATGCTACTTGCAGCAATGGTGCCATGACCCAAACTAAACACTGAAACCGCCCGAAAGGTGCCAGCTCTCGGCCCCGCATCGCCTAAACTAGGCGACGCGTCTTGTAGCCCCCAGCCGCGTCGCAGCTTGACCTTCCTCAACTTGATGTAGGGCCCTCACAACCGCCGGAGACCACCACTAGGAGAAGCTTGCATAGTGGTGGCGGCGGCAGGGTGTCCCCCCGTTGCATGGCTCTTCTCCCGCGGAGCCCTGTGGTTGACGACGCACACTCTCGGTGGTCCGACAATGCCCCGGTGACCTGCTGGCTAGCGCCGCGTCTCCTGATGATGGATCTGATGAAAACTCTCCCTCACGTGGCTCATGCCGGTGCAAATTTTGGTGATGCCTCTCCCTCTCGTGGTCCCTCGTGGCGGCGTATATGGCGGCGTCTCTCCCTCCCGACAGTGCCACCGTGACTCCTGTGGTTCCTCCCTTTCGTCACCGACGTTTCCCAGCGCAGAACATCAACCCCGTGATGTGTTCCACCATGTACGGCCACCCACACCTAGCCTTCAACTGTCCGACATCTTCTGTCCGACATCTTCCAGGCGACGAAGCCTTGTCCCGACCATGTCTCGTGTGAAGGCGCTGTCTTGGTTGCTCGTGGTGTCTTTGGTGTTGGATTTGAGGATATTGGACGCTATGTTGGTCTGGGCTGCTCCTGATGGCATGGGCACTGAGGGCACAATGTATGACCTAGATGGTACTCTATCCCTGGCTTCTCCTTCAAGGTCTTGCACCCCACTTACCGATCCTCTAGGCGCATGGGTGGGAGGTACGTTGATCCGGTCTATCCTGGAGTCATGGCCGCGCAATGGTGGCATCCGACGTTGGCTGTGACGCGGTCTAGACACTATGTATCACGTATCTTTGCCTTGCCGGTTGGAGTACGAGCTAGGAAAGTTTTGTGTTTGTGTTGTATCCCTATTTTCTTTTTTCGCACCTAGTGTGGTGCCTCTATTTTTCTCATGTATGTCACTGTTACTTCTATTCTACCTATCAATAAAATGATACGCAAGCTTTTCGTATTCGTGAAAAACTAGATCAGGACAAAGCTCCTAGCACGAGGGGCAAATATCATAGCAACATTCATTGAAGCTTTTGTGCGAGTCAACTATAGATGTCCTACAATATTCATAGATGTATTACAGTGGTTATTACTCAGTTGTATGGTTGTTTGGTGCTCATCGATAAAATATGTTTTTTTTCCAATGAATTGAATATATGATCTTTGTACAGTCAAAGCATCCAAATTTGTATGAATATAAGATAATATCCAAGGAAGCAACTCATTACCTTATCAACACCTTACAAAGATACACAAAAGCATCAAGTTTTATCACAAAAAGGAGGGTGGGTTTCCAAAATGAAAAATATTTAGATGATCCATTGTGTTGTAGATAAGTACAAAATGGGAAGTATGGTGACATTTGGTTATCAATTGCAGTAATTCCACTTTACAATTAATAAAAGTACAGCCGCAATAGTGGATTGGTAAAATTTCAAGAATTGTGGTAGTCCGGACATCGTACCTCGAGGAGGGGTCTTTACCATTTGCGACCTTCCCTAGAACCAGAACTCTTGATATGCCTACTCAAAATTCATGCCAGTTTGTAGTCTTACACATAACTACCACCATGTGGTAATATTTACATTCTCCCTTCACAAGGTTTCCATTACCATCTCTTATGACTAAAAAATGGTCACATGCCTTGAGTGTTACCACTTGCCATGAGTGCTATTTGTTGGAGGTATATCAGCATCAACCATCGATGTGGAGGTAGCTGCTACAAAATAATATAATTATAAGCATGGTCCTATTTGACAATCCAAACCTTCATCTTCAGATGAATAGAATCCAAACCTTCATCTTCAGATGAATAGGGATGGTGAAACTCCCTGGATCGTTTACATTTAGAAACCTAATCATGCCAAAAGTTGCATGTTCGATGTAGTGAGACCCCTAGGCTCTTTTGCAGGAAAAAATAATCAGGACATCAGAAGTTACAAACACTAATTCTTACGAACTGATTAAAACATCTCACAACGACATCAACATCGCTATTTCTACACCACCCAAAAAACTGGAACTCGGATAAATTCTAGTTTCACCGTGCTTTGTAATATAAAACCACAACTAAATTAATTCTACCTTGTTGGAGCATGTAGTAGTCAGAGCTCGTCGACCACTTTGCCCGCATATCATAGAGCACCTCCTTGGGAGGGACGAGAAAATTAATGGGGAGGAGGAGGAGTGGATGAAAGGATGAACACAGGACGAGCGAAACGTGGGGCCGGGCGAAATACAAAACCTTGCGTGTTTTAAGTAGAATACAGTAAATGTATGTGTATCATGCAGAAAATCAATGGCTCGTTAGTATTACAGGTAGGATGTCAATTACGCATTAATTACATGGATATTATATATTTGGTGTGTCATTAATTACAAGCTAAATATGTTGAGCACTCATCATTGTAGCAGTATATGTCATTCGTTGTTTTTTAGGGATTGTTTGATAGGTGATAATCCATATCTTTCATCAATTCAGATCAATAAAAGGTATGCAAGTTTTTTACAGAGTTTGAATTTCTTACCACATGTGTCACATACTATAGAAGATATGCATTTATAGTGTTATTTGAAGGATTAAAGGCTACATGCTACAAATAGTGCAATATTTTGCATCCTCGATCGATCTATCGCATAGAGAAGTCTAAGGTAGAGCCCCAATGAAGATGATTCTCCTCCTCCTCATCCCGGCATCCCTCCGCGTGTCCATCACCGCCCGGCTCAAGTGCCCCCGCGTGCCGTACAACGGCGCTGTGGCGACCTGCTACCATGGTTGCGGCGCGAAGCTCATCTACGACCTCTGCATTCAGACGATGCAGCAGGGCCACATCGACCTATCTCCGTCGCACAAAGAAGAGACCACCGTGTATGCCATCCTCACGCTAAGCGCGGCAATGGCGTCCACGACCACCACGTCACAGACACTGACCGACCAGCTCTAGAAGAATGCGTCGATCTCCGTCCAGGAAAGGGCGTACTACGGGGCGTGCCTTACCGACGTGGTCGCGGCGCTGAACTCCCTCTACCACACCCTCGTTGTGATGCTGCCCGACTGCTTCTTTGTGGGGATCGACGATGACTACCGGAGCGCGTTGGCCAGCCTGGAGAGTTGCAGGGACCGGTTCATAGGGCCGATTATGTACACGTAGCCGCTGTACCCATGGTTTTGGCCGACCGGAACAAGGTCTTGCTTGCTTACTCGCTTGGTAAGCTGTTATTATGAGTATCGTTAGATCCAGTGGGGGCATGTAGACTGAAGAGCGATCAATAAATGCTGGACTTGTCTACACAAATTTACATGTGTGTATGTACCACTTTGTGTGTCCTCTGTTGCTATGCATATGTAGTTGTTGGCGGGCGAAACCGAACAGTCCTATGATTTGGGCGACTCCTTAACCTCTTTCAGAGACTTCAGTCCATTGATTTTATGAGTTGGAGCTTGTCTGACATGAGAGTGTTGGGCTGGGAGGAGCTGGAAAATGGAAGAGATTGCCCACTATTGATGATGAATGCAGAATTGACCACAAGGAAACAACTAAGTGTGATGTAACCGCCGTGGAGTGAGGGAAGAATAGCATTTCTCCATGGATAAAAAGGGAGATCTTAGCTGATTCATACTCCCTCCACCCCAAATTACTTGTCGCTCAAATGGATGAATCTAGCCCAGATACATTCATCGGAGCGACAAGTAATTACATCGATTGGAGCGACAAGTAATTTGGAACGATCTATACAAGAACATAATTCTTAGGGAAAATTCATTTATTTTTAACTCTTATAATATAAAATTGAACGGAAGATTCTTTTCTCCTCCACATCAAGAAAAATGTTGCACGTTATCATTAAAGATATTGGAATGACATCATTTATTCAGATTATATTGAATATATGGTGATCGTAAAATATCTGATTTCTATTTTTGCATCTATATTAGTCAGTTGCCATCTTGTACATGTGTTGCAAGTATGATTCACACCATATCTTTGAGATTTTTTTAATTAAGAGTATTTCTAGCCCTTCCTATGAGAACTGTCTTGACATATAATGACATTGAGAGTCCAACATATCTTGACATGTCAGTCCATATATCTTTTTTGGTTAGGAGCTCCAACATATCTTCACATGCCACTCCACATCTTTTGTGCCATAAACTCATCAATTGTTATTTACTATTTTTGTGAAAAGGGACCCAAATATATTATAAAATGTCACCAGATGTACCAAAACTCGCCAGGAAAACCAGAGGATAAATATCACTAGATGAGTCGGTCCATGTAGTGTCGTCTAGTGAATAATAGGAAATCCGTAGGATCGGAACTGATCGACCGAGGCCTTTTTGAGCTTTTGTATGAAGCTAATAAGTCGATTCTGCTGGATCTATTTACTTCTAGTTTATTAGAGCTAATTTTGGGCCGTTCCCATTAGGGAGATTCAACATCGTTCATCTATGTTTAGCTGTGATTTTATTTTTGAGAGTCGTGAGTCGAACAATGAAGCCCATAGTCTAGCCAAGTTTTCGTATTCATTAAGTCAGAGGTGGCATGTGTTGTTTGGACAACTCCATGATCCGAAATGTATTCCACTCTCCGTGACATTTGATCAATAAAACTTGGTTTACCTCCTCAAAAAATAAGAAAGAGGAAGACGCGGTCAGGGGGGCAGGGCTTGAACTAAAAGTGTGGATCACAATCATTAAAGAGACAATCATATAGGCATATAGCATAGGAAATATCTGTGAGGTCTAAATACTCAAAATATAAACACAGTTTTGCAATATGAATAAATCTGCATATCTATTAATCTGAATGAAAATCATGACTGGGTAATTTCTTCAGAATTGGCTACTAGTTTCTATTGGCTAGAAAATGTTCTCAATGAAACTCTTCCTCTTCATGCCTACAAACCCATAATTTGGCAGTCAACTTTTTTGTGATCTTTTATTGTTTTAGTTTGTAGTTTTATTGTTTTAAGGCACAAATCAAAACAATGTGTAGATTGAAAGAGGAAGTTAGAAATCATGTTCACATCATTTGCATTAGCATCATGTTGACTATTCCAAAAGTGAGCTTGACCCAATTGGCTTGAGAAAATTATGAATTGACTGCGAGCGCTCTTTCTCTTAATGTCTATACACATATAATTGGACAGTACAAGAATTTCTAGTTAGTTTTAAACCTCTAAATTTCTACAAATAGATTTTAAGACACAAACTAATTAATCTATAATGCTGAAAATAAATTAACCTTTTGTTGATCATCTGATCGCTCATGTATGTGTTTGCGGCCGGCCGGAATGCACCTGCGGTCTGCAGATCGGCACAGTGGGGAGTCGCGCCGTCGGGGACGGTCGGACGAAGTCCTTCCCTCCTCGACGAATGGAGAGATTCGATGGAGAGGATGGGTGTACTAGGTGGGCGGCGGCGGCGAAGTATATTTCCAATCGCAGGAACTGATGAGGAACGAGCAGATTTCCTGGAAACGAAACGGCCGTGTTGTAGGTCGTGGACTCGCTCGTGCGTATTGCTTCCAGACTCCTTAGTATTCCACGTGGACCGTTTTTATTTTTGTTTTCCCCATATTAGGAAGCAACTAGTTAGAAAGCGTTCCCTCACAAGCGTTTCAGCAATCGCTCCCACGCGTCGCCACTTGGCGCGTTCTCAGCCGCCGTCACGTGTCGCGTTCTGAGCATTCCCTTTGGATTTTTTTCCGCACACATTTTCGCTTTTTTGGAGTGGTTTTTTCTGGGTTTTTTTGTGTTATGGTTTTCCACTGGTCTTTCGTAGCTTTTGGACGATTTAAAAAAAACACGAAAAAACACGTTTTCTGTTTTTTTACGCGAAAAAACATTTTTTTTTGCGAGAGGCACGATTTTGCTTTCGCGAAATGCACTGTTTTGCCTTCGCGAGAGGCACAACCATGCCTCTCGAAAAGAAAAAAAACGCGTTTTCTGCTCTCCTTTTTTTCTCGCGAGAGGCACAGTTTTGCTTCCGCGAAAGGCACAGTTTTGCTATCACGAGCGGCACGGCCGTGCCTCTCCCGAAAGAGAAAAAAACGTGTTTTTTGCTCTCTCTTTATTTGCGAGAGGCACGGTTTTGCTTTCGCAAGAGGCACAGTTTTGCTATCGCGAGAGGCACGACCGTGTCTCTCCCGAAACAGGGAAAACGCGTTTTCTTCTCTTTTTTTTTCCGCGAGAGGCACGGTTTTGCTATCGCGAGAGGCACGGCCGTGCCTCTCCCGAAATGGAAAAAACGCGTTTTCTATTTTTTTCCGCGAGAGGCACGGTTTTGCCTTCGCGAGAGGCACTGCTCGTGCCTCTCGGAAAGGGAAAAAACATGTTTTCTGTTTTTTTTCTATCGTGTGAGGCACGGTTTTTTCGTCTGGTTTTTTTCGTGAAAAAAAGTTCGTCAAAACCTATCAACATGTGATATAGTTTTGTAGATCTCGACGTGAGAAAGCCACCGGTGAAAACGGTTCGAGATTTGTACACACGGTTTAAGAGATAAAACGTTTTTAAAATACGAATCTACGAAAAAAGAAAAAACTCTCAGGTCGCGACAAGTGCCATGCATGCAGTTACATGGGCTCTAGTCCTCTCGCCATGGATGGCCGGATGGATCGGGGGGGGGGGGGGGGGGGGGCGAGACAACGGGAGCTCTTACCTGCCGCTCGCTGCAGTAGGGAGTTGCTCCCATGCACAGGGGGCGTCCTGACTGGGCCGACCCAGCTGTTTTTTATCTCGAAAAATTTGATATATATTTTTTCTGTTTTTGGTTTTCTTTTTCTGCTTTTTTCTTTTTTCTTCTTCGGCTTGTTTTTTATTCCTGTTTTTTTTATGAACATGAACAAATGTTGAATTTGCCAATCATTGTTTAAAAACATGAACATTTTTTAAAACAGAGAACAAATTTGAAAGCCCAAATAATTTTTTAAAGCATGAACAATTTTTGAATCTCGAGAACAACTTTTCAAATCAATAATTTTTTTGAAAAATCCTGACCAAATTTGGGACCGCGAACATATTTTGAAAGCACGAACATTTTTTGAATCTTGAGAACAAAATTTTGAAACAGAGAACAATTTTCAAAAGCCCCAAACAAATTTGGAAGCACGAACAAATTTTTAAAGCAAAAACATTTTTTCAATGCTGACAACAAATTCTAAAAATGAGAACAACTTTGTAAAATCCTGAACTAATTCATAAGCCCGAACATTTTTTGAATTTTGAGAGCAAATTTCGAAAAAGAAGAACATTTTTAAATTTCTTTAAAAAATCTAGAACACTTTTAGAAAATCCAGATCATTTTTCGAAAATCCAGAACATTTTTATAAAAAGGGAAATCATTTTTCGAATTTGAAGAACCATTTTTGAAAATCTCGAACATTTGTTGAAAATCCGGAACATTTTTTGTAAATCTTGAACATTTAAAAAAAAAGCAGAAACATATAACTAATTTGGAGAATATTTAAACTCCAGAACATTTTCTCAAAATTTAGAACATTTTTCTAAAAAGCAAATACATTTTCCGAATTTGAAGAATAATTTTTCGAAATTCCGAACATTTTTTGAAAATTCAGAAAATTTTCTAAAAATCCAGATTTTTTTTCTGAAATTCGAAATGCAAACATTTTAAAATATCGGAAAATTTGTTGCAAAAGAAACTGGAAAATGAAAGTAAAAGAAGAAAGAATAAGAAAAAAAGAAACAGGGAAACGAAAAAAGAAAAAGGAGAGAAAACCTGAAAGAAAACCAAAAAGGAAAACCCAGTTTAGGAACCTTCCCAAAACCAGAAAAAACCACCTGGAAACTTCCAGAAAGTTCCTAAAACCAGGAAAAGTGGAACGCAGACGTCGCGTCTAACCGGGTCGGCCCGTGCTGGTCGATCGCTCCGTTTGCGCTTGTGCGGTGCCTCGACATTTTGACGGAGTGTGCATCACATAGGATTTTCCCGAGACAACCAGAATTCTGCGTACGACAACTAGAATTCTGCGCATACGAGGAAAGTTATACGTGGTACTTCATCGCCATTAGAGCAATACAATAAGGTGACATAAGCACACTATAAGAGCTAAAATATTATATCCTTGCTTAGTTGGAGGAGAGAGAAGAGAAGCGGGTTCTTGATGAGTAGTCAGCTACAGCACGAGACCCAAGACACTCCATGAGATTATAAGGTGGGCCAACTACTACTACAGTAGTACATATTTATAACTTACTATTGTATATGCCGGCTATTAGCTTGGCTTTATATGACATGACAACTACTTATAGCCGATTGTTGGTTGCATTATTAACGACCCCTTGCCCCCCCTTAGAATCGTCCTTGGTTACATGACCTTTTTCGAGAGAAGAAACAAAGTAATTAACGGGTTTGAACAAAGCCTAGATAATTTCCCAACAATTAGGTGGGTTGATCTTTCTTTCCAAGATGGACGAAAATATTGTTTTCAAATATGTTGTTTATCTTTGTAATTTTTCATAAAATCTTGTGTGTATCTTGTTTCTCTCAAATACATCACAAATAAGGATATAGCTGAAGCAAGTGCAAAGGGGCATGTGAGATCATCTCATCCCTCAAATAACTTTTATACTGCTTAGGAAGTCTCCAACGACAATCCGCAATTTTCCCCCGCATCCGTCCGCAAACAGGAGGGGACCATTCTGCAAACAAGGATGCAGGAGGACGGCATGCTACGTAGGCGCATAGTTTTTGACAACAACTCGAACCAATCAAACGGAAATTTGTGACAACATGGCCGGATTTCATGCAAACATGGTGGATTTCATACAAGCACAATGACTTTTATTACATTTCAAACATATTTATAACTAAAAAGGTAAAATTATATGCACGTACGGCCACATGGAGCTTGACTCCCACGACTCGGGTACGCTACAATAGTCTATGGCCGGCCGCTGTGGATCCCTTTGTCTTCCCCATGTCCGGCATCCCACTAACCGGACTATCGGAGCCCCGAAGGCATATGCTTCAGCGCAAAGGACACCTCGCTTCCTCACGGCTCATCGGAGTGGACCCCCTGACTGATGCTTCAGCGGGAGGGGAAGGGGGCACCTCCGCTTCCGTGCAGCCCATGCGGGATCTAGGAAGGTCCTCGCAAGAGAAGAACCGGGAAAGACACCGTCTATGTACGCTGATGTTGCCTCGGCAGTGGCTTTCATGGGACCCAAGCGGCAGAGGCCTCCCGTGTTCTAATTCTCGATGATGGCGGAGGCGCTGGCCACCGACTTGTCGCTCTCCGTGCACCCGACTTTTATATCTGTATGCATGGTGAAGTCGGTAGTACGGAAGGTGCGGTCGCAAACACAGGAGGCGCGGTCAGAGAAACGAGTGGCACGGTCACCGTCCTGCTCCCCGCCGTGCTGATATGGAGCAACTCGCCCCTGCTCATCGAGATGGACTGGAGCGGTGAGTTGATGAACCACGCGGCAGCTTAGGGCTGCAACTGGCTCCGTCTGGGTAGGCGAGGGAGGTGGAGCAGCGAGCTGCCTCGCTCGTGCTCATATCCCGCGGGCTTGACAGCCAGCCGGCATGTATGCCGGAGAACTGCTCTTCGGAAGCCATCGAAACAGTGGAGAAAATGGTGAAGGAGGAGATGGGGGAGCGGCAGAGGGGTGCGGGTTTTGCCCGGCATCTGGCCTCGTTTAAATAGAGGGCATATGAGAGGAGCTCGACCGGCGTTGCGTTTAATGCCGACCCGCTCATAACGGACGTGTGGACGGATTAAGTTTTTCGGCTTCCACACGAGTTTAATAGAGGCGTTTGAATGCAGCAAGGAGGTGTGTTCAGTCGGGCAGCGGGCAGCGCCCTCGGAGGACGGGACGTTTCATTGACGGAGGCAGTGAGTGGTAGAGTCCTCCTTGAACCGCCTTCAATGTGGAGCGGTGTGCTCTACAGCGGCATGAATGCGAGTAACTGACGCCGGGCGGGAAGCGCGCGATAGGGGGATGGGTTTTTTGGTGGGTCAGGACGGTCATAATCGGATGAAGTAACGGTCCGGACTCCCGCAAAGCTTCCCCACGTTTATCTATGGTTTGCAGAAGAAATCCCATACGGACCACACCGGGAGCCGGTACATGACTGCGTTGGATGGTTTACGCTGTCAAGACTGTGTGATTCGGACGGTTACGGAAGGTTTACGGGTCTGCCTTGGAGATGCCCTTATATTCATTGGTGCATTGAAGGATGCTTGTGTAATATGGCAGGTGTTGCCAACGTAGAGCTTGACTTGTTCTTTTGTCAGTTCCTTCATGGCTTAAGTCCTTTCTTTTTAGACGAATAGGTAATTGGGAGTTAATTTTCAGCGATGAAGTAGGAGAAATGTCAAATACAAAGCAAATTCAATCAAAATATGATTAATGCGTCATACTATATTACATCCATATACGACACATTAGTGGGAGCTGGGGGGGGGGGGGGGGTTGATGAGTCTTAAGAATCGGAGCTAAGAGCATATCTAGAAACTTAATCCCCAAATCTTTTCCCTATCCTCAAAAGCCAAAAGTTTGAAGGATTAAACATTTTTCTCAGATGGCAAATCCTTAAGCTTAATCCCTCAAGCCAACTCGACCCCACATGGAAGACTCTCATCATCTTTGTCTTTCTTCATTCTTCTTCTTTCTTCTTCTTTGCACACGGACAACAACGATTGCTCAGCACTAGACGATGTCCATGAGCTAGCTAGGTCCTATGATTTGATAGAGTCATACCGAGCGCAACGTACACGTGCAATGAATGAGTCCAAACCGTAAGCAAAATTCGTCCTCCATGGGCCATGGTTTGAGCACTTCTTCATCTGAATGGGTCCTTCTCCTCTTCTTTCTCCTAGTGGCACGAAGGCATGGTCCAAAATGCAACGGATTATCGGAATCGGTTATGGATGGCCGACAACCATGATTCTCTATGTACATACAAACCAACTTTTGCTCCGTATATGCCACGAGTATTGTAATGTCTTGTAGATTTCACCAATGAAAAGGCCAAGATTTTGCCAACTTCGATTGTAGCCAGTTTTTTTTAAAACCTTACCATATATTAATTAACTCAAAACATTCATACAAGCATTCGTTACAAAATTTGCCGTGCAGGGCGGAACAATATTAAAAAGAATACCATCACACCTATTATGAAAACTGTACTTTGCAATTTCGTGAGCCACCATATTAGCCGTCCTATTATTCTTGATGATCTTTATTCCCACCAACAGCTTGGAGACATCCAACGCCTCCTTCTTTAAGTCCATCAGAATTGACCTGTCAACGCCCTCGTTTCCAAATACAGAGGCGCCAAAAAAGAACACTCAGTTTCAAGAATGATGGGCTTGTCGAGAGTAGTACCAACACACAAGCCAGATATGGTAGCTCTTAGTTCTGCTTCCTTGACACTATTGCAAGCTCCAATATAATCCCAAATAGATATAATCACTTGACCATAATGGTCTCTGACGACACCCCCCACACTAGCAGCATTGATAGCCTCCACAAAACTTGCATCAACATTAATCTTGTAAGAACCCAAGGTGGGAGGCTTCCAAGAGATAACATTCCTCTCCATCTTAGTGGGTACCTAGAACTCATCCACCAGTTGCTTACCTTTGGTACACACAGTCAGATGCATGTTAGCATGGCAAGATGAGAAAGAAACCCAATAGTTTTGAACAAAGCTCACCCAGGCTGCGAAGGGTTCCTTTCCTTTACCAAAAATGAAATCATTTCTCAAGTGCCATGCCCTCCAAAACATGAAAATGGTTTGCTCACGCATCTGCAAACTTAGTTGATCCAATAAAATAAGAAACCAGTCCGGCCCAGAATAGTGTAGAATATCTTCGGCCGATAGACTGCAAACTTCCTTCAAAGCCATATGAAATGCACTAGCCTTGGTGCAAATTACCAATGCATGGAAAATAGTTTCATCTTCAGTACCACAGATGGAGCACTTACCCAACTTAGTTTGGTGGTGTTTTACCTTGTTTATTTGAACCACCAAACTATTTGACACAGACCCCAAGCAAAAATTCTATTTTTTCTGGGGAACTTTCGCCTTCCAAATTATGTCCCAGAACCTCCTTTCCCCATTCACGACACCACTAGAATTTTCAGTCTCTCCCTTCGATTGCTTGAGACTCAGTGCCAGTCTATACACACTTTTCACCAAGAATCATGGTGCCATGCAATAAGATCTCCCTCACCCATATTCCGAGTACGCAGCTTTAAAACTTCATCTGCGTCACGAGTATAAAATATATGTCTGATAAGATTTTCATCCCAATTCCTAGTTCCACTCTTGAATAATTCAAAGACCCATTTGATCCTCGTTCTATTCTTCTTAGCAGAAATTTTTAGGCCATCTTTCCTAGGAATCCAATTATCTCTCCAAACATTTATACTAGTACCATCAACCACTCTCCATATTATACCCTTTTTCAGCATATCAAGGCCATGCATACTACCTTGCCAAGTGAGGGACGTTGCTTGCGGAAAGGCTGTATCAATAATATGTCCATGAGGGTAATATTTAGCTTTCATCACCTTTGCAGCAGAGAGTCCGGAAAAACCAATAATCGCCAAGCTTGTTTTGCCAAAAGTGCTTGATTAAAAGCCTGAGGTCGCGAAAGCCCATACCCCCTTCACTTTTTAGCTTCGTCATACTGTCCCAAGCTAACCAATGAGTTCTCTTCCTATTCTCCTCATCGCCCCACCAAAAGTTCCTGTTAATCTAGGATATCTCATCACAAAGAGAAGCAGGAAATTTAAAAATACACATGGCATAGACCGGAATAGCCTGGATGACAGACTTGATCTGTATTTCCTTCGCTCCGCTAGAAGCATATTTTTCTATCCAGTCTGATACCCGCTTAAGCGCTTTGTCTTTGGTTGATTAGAATTTGCCTGCATTCATACGACCTTCCGACACATGTAAACTAAGATATTTGTCCTCAAATCCCTCGATAGTAATTTTAAGGATAACCAAAATGGCCACTTGGTCTTCTAAGGAGCATTTTTTGCCAAATAAAATGGAACATTTATCCGGACTTAATAATTGACCAGCTCCCACCTCGTAAGCAGACAAAATACCTTTTATGTTCATAGCTTGCTCCAAACTTCCTTTAAAAAACAGTAGACTGTCGTTAGCAAAAAGTAGATGAGATATACCTGGAGCATGTCTCTTTAGCCGGAAATCTTGGATAACCCCTCTCGCCGAGGCGTCATTTAGTAGTAGTGATAAGGCTTCAGCCACAAAAAGGAATAAATACGGAGAGAGGGTCCCCTTGCCTAAGGCCACGAGTTGGTTGAAACGATTCTAGCAATTGGCCATTGAATCTGACCGAAATTTTCACTGTAGTCACACAAGTCATAATCCACTTGATCCATAATGGGGCAAAGCCATATGCTTGAAGCATACTTTCCAAGAATTTCCAATCCACACGGTCATATGCTTTAACAAGATCCAACTTATATGCACAAAAGTCACCCCGGGCATCTTTCAACGTATTTAAAGAATGCATACATTCAAAAGCCATGAAAGCATTATCAAAAATTAATTTGCCAGGAATAAATGCACTTTGAGTAGAAGAAATCATACCATCCAGCAAAGGTCTCAGTGTGTTAACAAGGCACTTTGATATGATTTTATATATGACATTGCGTCAATGTACATACTTTGCTTACACAAATAGATTTACATGTTTTTTGTGTCAATGTACACTTTCCTCACACAAATAACTTCACTTCAGTACATATTTACCCACTGTTTCATGTACGTGACATGTTTGTTCATATGTATTGCTGCTGCTCACTTCCTGAATAGCTTCTGGGAGACGAAGAAGCCGAGCGAGAAAGCAGCAATGGCGATGGCGACCACCTCCTTGTTGTTCCTTGCCTTCTCCACCACATTGTCCGCCCACTTCATGTCCGTCAGCTGTTCCAGGCCCCCTGTCACGCGCTC
This sequence comes from Hordeum marinum, assembly GCA_022496015.1. Lineage (NCBI taxonomy): Eukaryota > Viridiplantae > Streptophyta > Magnoliopsida > Poales > Poaceae > Hordeum > Hordeum marinum. The sequence continues at coordinate 505,784,905 of CM039678.1, read as the reverse complement.
TTTCCAGCCGCTGCACGCCGTGGCCTTTTTCTCCAGCACCGCTTTGGTTTCCATGGCAGCGGCCGCAGCCTTGGCTTTCTTTTCCTCGCTGCGCCGTCGCACTACCGCCGCCAGGCTATCCTGGTCGACTACCGCTTTGGCCTTCTCGCCGGTGGCAACCTCCGGCTCCGGCGCCGGCTTCTCGGGTGCCGCCTGGGGAGCCTCGGGCTTAACTTCTTGCTCCTTCTTCACCTCTGATTCTGGTGCTAGCTTTTGCTGCTCTTCCTTGTGGTTGCTTTCTTCCTCCTGTTGCTGCTGCTGTTGAGCCTTCATCGCGGTCTCGTCCATGGCCTTCTTGGACACATCCCCCTCCTTGGCGATCTCTTCCTTGGGCTTGGTTTTGGGCTTCATGCTGTCGTCGCCGCTGGCCGCCTTCTTCTCCTCGCCGGCGACGTCTTTGCTTGGCGGCGGCGTGATGGTGGTGACGGTCGCACCGTCATCCTTGGCCACACCGGGTTCACCCCTCTTAATCTTCTCAATGCTGGTAGGCGCCGGGACACCAGAGTACGCGCGCTTGGGCACGGTGAGCGTGAGCACGCCCGCTTCGAAGCGGCCGGCGATGTCGTCGAGGCTGGCGGTGGAGGGAAGCTGGAAGACCTTGTGCAGGGATCCCGGGGTGGCGCCCGGCCTCGCCCCGCTCACGGTGAGTCTGCCGGCGCCGTCCACCTGCACCCTGAAGTCGCCCTTCCTGAACCCCTGGAGTGTGATGCGCAGCACGTAGCCCCCGGCCTTCTCCGCCCACTCGAACTTGGGGTCCACGACCACCGGAAGCGGCTGCTGGTGCTTCTGCTTGGTGTTGGTGGCGGCCGCCATGAGGAAGCGCAGGCAGCGAATCGTGGTGCACGTCGTGATGGATGATGGGTTGGCTGGTTGATGGTGGTTGTGAATTGTGATCGGGAGAGATGAGATGAGTTGGGAAGGTTGGCATGATGCGTCGTGTATATATTTAGGGGCTTGACATAACATGGTGATGGATGGAATGTATGGTTGATTCGAAACTTGTAAAATGTGGAAATCTTTGGATGGAGTAAATCCGGTGTACGTACGTGTTATTGTAATGCATTCATGTGTAAGGCGACGTGAAGCTACATTCATGGAGTCATGTGTGAGGAAAGGTTTAGGGATCTTTGTGCGGGAGGCTAAATGGATTTGTAGGGAAGCTAGCCATGGAGGTGGTGAAAGAAAGAAAGATTGTTTGCTGTGCATGGTAATCGTGGCAAGCAAGCTAACTCCACCGATCGCCGGCCGCACAAGGCCGCCACGTTCACATCTATCGGAGTCGGCCTACGTCTTCTAAAAAAAGAAGAAGGAAAAGCAGCGCAACTTGAGAAAGTGCAAGCTTAGCGTGCATGGGCGGACCCTCAGAATTTTTAAGTTCAGATATGACATTTTTATGTTGGGGGTGTGGCTAAATCTCAATCGATTGATATTTAATGAAGTCAATGTCAAGTGATGAAAGGAAAAATATTTTTTTTACACGAATCTCTATGTAAAATCTATGATTTAGCAATCCATTTATGTTTTGGGTGAGAAAATTAAATTTCGGCCAACACGGTCATGCCTCTATATGTCTATTTTGGCCTAATAAAATCTGTCAACTATAATTTTTTGTCCTAGCCCAACTTCTAGAATTAGAGTTTATAAACTGTGACTTCTAGAAAAAAAACATGTGAACAACAATATGTAATGGAGAGTGCGAAATATAACATGCGGGTCCCACACTTTAGGCATTAGAGCACCAAACCGGTTCAATTATAACAGAGAACTTCCTAAGATCGAATTACTAGAGCTTTTCCAATTGATTTCAAAAGAATCCCACAACTCTACGACTTTCAGATGCGGAGGCAGAATTTTTTGTGCAAAAATAACGTAGGGTGATGTAACAGATGTAAACAGTAAAACATATCCCCAAGAAATCCCCAGCCCTGTTCCGACTGGGAAAAATAGGGCTCCTAAATTTCTAGATATTGTATTTGAAATATCATGTAATTGCCACTCTAGAAATAAAAATGAAACACTTACTCTCCTCCGGCTCAACAATAATGTATTGCACGGCACCGCAATACGCGTACTGGCATCATACCGTTTGGACTAGCCATATCATTTACACACTACTGTCATTTATGTAGAATATATTGAATATTAATGCAAAATACTATGGAAATCTAAATTTTCTTATACCATATAATGCTCCTCACTTGTCATGCGCATGCAATGCATGCATTGTATATATATATATATCTTGGCATGCTGGTCAACCTCATTCATTAAATCAAACTTATTAATCAAGTGAAAACACACAAACAATTGAATGCTACAAATAGTGCCAACTAGAGTATGTGTATACATACTTGCACTCATAAAGAAACATCTTCCCATTAAGAGAGAGAAATAAGCACACCCTCTCTATGACCATGGCGGAGATCATTCTCCTACTCCTCGTCCTGGCACCCCTCCGCATGGCCGCCGCAAGCACGGACTGCCCCGGCGTGCCATCGCTGGAGCCGTCTTTCGCCTGCGGCGAGTCGTGCGGCACGAAGCTCCTGCAAGACCTCTGCATCCACGTGATGGTCTGGGGCGGCGTCGACGTGTCCGGGTCGCACAAGGAGGGCGCCACCGGGTACGTGATCCTCGCCGCGCGGTTCGCCGTGGAATCCATGGACGCCACGCGGCTCGCCGCGAGGAACCAGCTCGGCCAGAACGCCTCGCTCTCCGGTCAGGAGAGGGACGCCTACGAGGGGTGCCTGAACGACTACGCGGCGGCGAGAAGCTCCATCGACCGCGTCGCCAACGAGATGCTGCGCAGCTGCCGCTTCGCGGGGGTCGCCGACGAGTTCGCGCGCGGGGTGAAGAGCTTGGAGAGCTGCTGGATTCGGCTGATGCGCCCGCCTGTGAAGTCGACGCCTCTGTACAATTTGGTCTGGTCCGACCGGTATAAACTACTTCTGATTCACTTGCTTGATGGTAAACTACTAGGCATATGAGCGTACGGCTGGATCTAGAGGCCGTGCGTACACAAAAGGAGCAGCCAATAAATATGCGGGGTTTGGCCACACCGCTATATTGCTAGTTTGACATGTATGATCTAAAAGCATCTTTAACCGATCCCCAATAATTTAAACGAGTAAACCGCTGAGTATTCTTTTTCGAGAAACCGACAGGAGCATTGACTTTTCATTTCAGATGAAAAAGAGGGTTTATGTACAGAGATGACGGGTTTTCAGGGAAACATGACAAAAAACCCTCGTAGGACCGGCGTGTTACGCGAAGCAAAACAAATCAACCAATACTGGTCGCCACTTGTACCCGGACAAAAGCCCTAGCCCTTAGTCTTATGTTGTCGAGTGTGATGGCCGCCACCTCCACATGTGTGAGGCGGGTTCAGTTAAAAATACGACTATTGCGCTCCTTCAAGATATTCCAAATGGTGTAGAGGAAGTGTTTGCTGGGCCGACGTCTGACGTCCTTGGATAAGGTAGAGATGAATAGATCCTACCAGTCGGAGATTTCCATGGGAGGCGGGAGTGTCATTGTGTTCGTCGGCGCTGCCCCGGTCCATGCCTGCAGATGCTACCAAACCGCAATCGCAAACGAGCAATCCTTACAAAGGTGAGATGTCGTCTTCGCCCCCCCCTCCCCAGGAAGAGAGGGCATGTAGGTTCATGCGACCATCCGCGAATAGCGAGCATGTCAGCCATGAGGATCTTTTCGTGGAGCACCAGCCAAGAGAAGAGCTTGCATTTTGGCTCCGCATGTGCCTCCCAAATCTTCGTCGACGAGAACCTGGGGAAGGATCCAGAGAATTGGGCCGTGTAAGGCGAAACCGCGGAGTAGATGTCATTAGAAGTCCAACGCCAGGTGATGGAATCCTCACTGTCTGGGTCGGTGTAATCTGAGAGGTCAGGGATGTTATCGTGATGAATTCATGCATATGCATGGGTGACTGAAGGTGGGTGACCGATCTGATCCAATTTTTATCCCGTAGCTCCTTGAATACGGACTTGTGCTTTCTTGTGGCGATTTTGTATAGGTCTGGGAGCCAGCAGCCTTAGGGGCCTTTTTCCAGTCCAGTCGTCATGCCAGAAAAGAGGTTTATGGCCGTTACCCAACACGATGGAGGTGGATGCTCTGAATAGCGCCATATTCGCCTCGTCACAAGGTAGGGTGGAGTCCATGGTCCACATTAGCCATGGTCAGCTCACGCGGAGAGACCAGGCAAACCTCTCCAGGTCTGTGATACCCAGCCCACCCAGGGCCTTTGGCATGCACACCGTCTTCCAGTTCACTAGGGAGTGGCCTCCAGTCGCATTCTTGAAGTTGTCGTCGTGGCAGTTGAAGTTGCATGAAATCTTGCTAAGCTTGTGATTGGCCCAAGCCGGGAGAGGGAGCGCAGTGAGATGGTGTGTGGCGATGGTGCACAAGACATACTTTGCGAAGGAGACCCTTCCCGTCTGCGTGAGGTTCTTGGCCTTCTATCCCGGAAGTGTGTCCATTGCTTTGTCTATGAGAGGCTGCAGATCAACCCGCTTGAGCCATGAGGTATGAAGAGGGAGGCCCAAGTACTTAGTTGGGAAGGAAGCGATCTTCACAGGGAATCCCGATAAGATGACGGTGAGATCAATCCCTTAACAGCGAATGGGGAACACCTCCGTCTTGGTCACGTTGATGATGAGGCTGTTGGGAGACGTAGTAGTAAATCAAAAATTTTCCTACGCGTTCACCAAGATCCATCTATGGAGAAACCAGCAACGAGCAAGGGGAGAGTGGATCTTCATACCTTTGAAGATCGCTAAGCGGAAGCGTTACAAGAACGCGGTTGATGGAGTCGTACTCGCAGCGATTCAGATCGCGGTAGATCCGATCAAGTGCCGAACGGACGGCACCTCCGCGTTCAACACACGTGCAGCCCGGTGACGTCTCCAACACCTTGATCCAGCAAGGAGGAAGGAGAGGTTGGGGAAGGGATCCAACAGCAGCACGACGGCGTGGTGGTGGTGGAGTAGCAAGGTATTCCGACAGGGCTTCGCCTAAGCGCTGCGGAGGAGGAAGAAGAGAGGTAGGGCTTTGCCGTGAGAGAGAGAGATCAAATCCTCTCTCAAAACATCCAAAACCTCAAGTATATATAGGAGGAGGGACGTGGAGGGCTGGCTTGGCCTCTACTCCAAAGAGGAGATGGCCGGCCGAATTAAAGGGAGAGTCCACCTCCCACAAGGGAGGTGGATCTCCTCCTTTTAAATCCTTTTTGCCTTATCTCCTTATCTCCAGCCGCATGGGCCTTTAGCAAAAGTCTTGCCCAGCCCAATAAGGGCTGGCACACTTTATCTAACAGCCCATGTGGTCCTTTGGTCGTCACACCCCTCCCGGGGGTCCTCCGGCACCCTCCCGGCACTCCCGGTACACTACCGATGAGCCCGAAAACTTTCCGGTGACCAAAACTGGACTTCCTATATATCAATCTTTACCTCCGGACCATTCCGGAGCTCCTCGTGACGTCCGGGATCTCATCCGGGACTCCGAACAACCTTCGGTAATCACGTATACCATTTCCCTATAACCCTAGCGTCATCGAACCTTAAGTGTGTAGACCCTACGGGTTCGGGAGACACGTAGACATGACCGAGACACTTCTCCGGCCAATAACCAACAGCGGGATATGGATACCCATGTTGGCTCCCACGTACTCCACGATGATCTCATCGGATGAACCACGATGTCGGGGATTCAATCAATCCCGTATTCAATTCCCTTTGTCTATCGGTATGATACTTGCCCGAGATTCGATCGTCGGTATCCCTATACCTTGTTCAATCTCGTTACTGGCAAGTCTCTTTACTCGTTCCATAATACATCATCCCGTGGCTAACTCCTTAGTCACATTGAGCTCATTATGATGATGTCTTACACAGTGGGCCCAGAGATACCTCTCCGTCACACGGAGTGACAAATCCCAGTCTCGATTCGTGCCAACCCAACAGATACTTTCGGAGATACCCGTAGTGCACCTTTATAGCCACCCAGTTACGTTGTGACGTTTGGCACACCCAAAGCATTCCTACGGTATCCGGGAGTTGCACAATCTCATGGTCTAAGGAAATGATACTTGACATTGAAAAGCTTTAGCAAACGAACTACACGATCTTTGTGCTATGCTTAGGATTGGGTCTTGTCCATCACATCATTCTCCTAATGATGTGATCCCGTTATCAACGACATCCAATGTCCATGGCCATGAAACCGTGACCATCTATTGATCAACGAGCTAGTCAACTAGAGGCTCACTAGGGACATGTTGTGGTCTATGTATTCACACATGTATTATGGTTTCCGGTTAACACAATTATAGCATGAACAATAGACAATTATCATGAACAAGGAAATACAATAATAACCATTTTATTATTGCCTCTAGGGCATATTTCCAACAGTCTCCCACTTGCACTAGAGTCAATAATCTAGTTCACATCACCATGTGATTAACACTTACATCACCATGTGATCATATCATCATGTGATTAACACCCAATAAGTTCTGGGGTTTGTTCATGTCCTGCTCGTGAAAGAGGTTTTAGTCAACGGGTCTGCGACATTCAGATCCGTGTGTACCTTACAAACTTTCCATGTCATATTTGTAGATACTACTCCCATGCTCCACTTGGAGCTATTCCAAATGGCTGCTCCACTATACGTAGCTGGATTTCTACTAAGAGTCATCCGGATTGGTTTTAAAGCTTGCATCATCGTAACACTTTACGATGAACTCTTTATCACCTCCATAATCGAGAAATATTTCCTTAGTTCTCAAGTTACTAAGGCTAACTTTGACCGCTGTCTAGTGATCCACTCTTGGATTACTCTTGTACCCCTTGACAGACTCATGGCAAGGCACACACAGGTGCGGTACACAGCATGGCATACTATATAGAGCCTATGGCTAAAGCATAGGAGATGACACTCATCTCTTCTTTATCTTCTGCCGTGGTCGGGTATTGAGTCTTACTCAATTTCACACCTTACAATACAGTCAAGAACTCCTTCTTTGACCCATCTATTTTGAACTCCTTCAAAAACTTGTCAAGGTATGTCTTCATCGAAAAAACTTATCAAGCGAATAGATCTATCCCTATAGATCTTGATGCTCAATAAAATAGTAGCTTTATCTGGGTCTTCCTTTGAAAAACAAAACTTTTCAAACAACCCTTCATGCTCTTCCAGAAATTCTACATCATTTCCGATCAATAATATGTCAACTACATATTCTTATAAGAAATTCCATAGTGCTCCCACTCACTTTCTTGCAAATACAAGTTTCTCATAAACTTTGTATAAACTTGAACACTTTGATCACCTCATCAAAGCATATATTCCAACTCTGAGATGCTTGCTCCAGTCCATAGAAGGATCGCTGGAGTTTGCATATTATTAGCATCCTTAGGATTGACAAAACCTTCTGGTTGTATCACATACAACTCTTCCTCACAGAAACCATTACGGAAACCTTGTTTTGTCATCCATCTGCCAGATTTCATAATCGAAAAATGCAGCAACTGCTAACAAAATTTTAATAGACTTTTAGCATCGCTACAGATGAGACAATCTCATTGCAGTCAACTCCTTGAACTTGGCGGAAACTTCTTTGCGACAAGTCGAGCTTTATAAATGGTGACATTTCACCATTAGCGTCTATGTTTATCTCAAAGGTCCATTTGTACTCAATGACCCGCCATTCAACAGGCAAGTCTACCAAAGTCCATACTTGGTTTTCATACATGGATCCTTTCTCGGATTTCATGGCTCCTAGCCATTTGTTGGAATCCGGGCCCACCATCGCTTCTCCATAGTTCGTAGGTTCATCGTTGTCCAACAACATGATTTCCAAGACAGGGTTGTCGTACTACTCAGGAGCAGTACGCGTCCTTGTCGACCTACGAGGTTCGATAGTGACTTGATCCGAAGCTTCATGATCATCATTATTAACTTCCTTTTCAACTAAGTAGGCTCTACAGAAACATCTTTCTGTGTTGCGCTATTCTCTGGTTGAAACAAAGGTTCAACAACCTTATCAAGTTCTATCTTCCTCCCACTCAATTCTTTCGAGAGAAACTCTTTCTCAAAAAGGACCCGTTCTTAGCAACAAACACCTTTTGCGCTTGGATCTGAGATAGAAGGTATACCCAATGTCTCATTAGGGTATTCTATGAAGATGCATTTGTCTGCTTTGAGTTCGAGCTCGCTAGGTGAAAAACCCATTTTCACATAAGCGTCGCAGCCCCAAACATTAAGAAATGACAGCTTAGGCTTCTGTCAAACCATAATTCTCACGGTGTCATCTCAACAGACTTAGATGGTGCCCTGTTAAAGTGAATGGATTTGTCTTTAATGCATAACCCCATAACGATAGTGGTAAAACGATAAGAGACATCATAGTACTCACTATATCCAATAGAGCACGACTACGACGTTCGAACACACCATCACACTATGGTGTTCCAGGAGGCGTGAGCTGTGAAACAATTTCCACATTGTCTAAAATTGCATACCAAACTCGTAACTTAGATATTCACCTCCATGATCATATCATAGACATTTATCTTCTTGTCACGATGATCTTTAACTTCACTCTGAAACTCCTTGAACCTTTCAAACATTTCAGATTCGTGTTTCATTAAGTAAATATCCCCATATTTACTCAAATCATCAGTGAAGGTAAAGAAAAACAACGATATCCACTGTGTGTTTCAACACTCATTGGACCACATACATCAACATGTATTAATTCCAATAAGCCACTTGCCCGCTCCATCATATTGGATGACGGGGTCTCAGTCATCTTGCCCAAGAGGCATGGCTCGCATGTCTCAACCGATTCGAAATCGAGTGAGTCAAAAAACATCCATCATCATGGAGTTTCTTCATGCGATTTATACCAATATGACATTACGTGGCAGTGCCACAAGCATGTGGTACTATCATTATTAACTTTGTATCTTTTGGTACCAATGTTATGAATATGTGTACTACTACGATCATGATTCGATAAACCATTTCGAGTGGGTGCATGACCATTGAAGGCATTATCCATGTAAACAGAATAACCATTATTCTCTAACTTATATGAATAACCGTATCGCATTAATCATGATCTAATCACGTTTATGCTCAACGCAAACACCAAATAACATTTATTTAGGTTTATCACAAATCCTGAAGGTAGAGAGAGCGTGCGATGGTGATCACATCAATCTTGGAAATACTTCCAACACACATCGTCACCTTTCACCTAGCTAGTCTCCATTTACTCCGTAGCTTTTATTTCGAGTTGCTAACACTTAGCAACCGAACCGGTATCTAATACCCAGGTGCTACTAGGAGTACCAGCAAGGTACACATCACTAACACGTATATCAAATATACTTCCATTGACATTACCAGCCTTCTTATCTACCAATCATCTAGGGTTTTTCCGCTTCAGCGAACATTCTCCTCATAACAGAAGCACTTAGTCTCGGGTTCGGGCTCAACCTTGGGTTTCTTCACTAGAGCAACAACTGGCTTGCCATTCCTGAAGTTTTTCCCTTCTTGCCCTTGCCCCTTTTGAAACTAGTGGTTTTCACTTAACCATCAACACTTGATGCTCCTTATTGATTTCTACCTTCGTGGTGTCAAACATCACGAACAACTCAGGGATCATCTTATCCATCCCTGGCATGTTATAGTTCATCACGAAGCTCTAGTAGCTTGGTGGCAGTGACTTGGAGAACTGCATTAATCACTATCTCATCTGGAAGATTAACTCCCACTTGATTCAAGTGATTGTAGCACCCAGACAATCTGAGAACACGCTCACCGATTAAGCTATTCTCCTTTATCTTGCAGGCAAAGAATCTTGTTGGAGGTCTCATACCTCTCAACATAGGCACGAGCTTGAGATCACAATCTCAGCTCCTAGAACATCTCATATGTTCTGTGACGTTCAAAACATTTTGAAGCCTCAATTCTAAGCCGTAATGCATGACGCACTGAACTATCACGTAGTCATCAAAAAGTGCCTGTCATATGTTCACAACATCTACAGACAACGCTTGAGGGAGTGATGCAGTTAGCGGTACATCAAAAACATAAGCTTTCTGTGCAGCAATGAGGACAATCCTCAGATCACGGACCCAGTCCGCATTATTGCTACCATCAACTTTCAACTTACTTTTCTCTAGGATTGTATCAATAAAACTGGGGAGCTACAGCGCGAGCTATCTACGACATAATTTGCAAGGACATTTTTAGACTAAGTTCATGATAATTAAGTTCATTTAATCAAATTATTAATGAACTCCCACTTAGATAGACATCTCTCTAGTCTTCCAAGTGATACATGATCCATGTCAACTAGCCCGTGTCCGATCATCACGTGAGACGGACTAGTCATCCATGGTGAACATCTCTATGTTGATCGTATCTTCTATACGACTCATGTTCGACCTTTCGGTCTTCCGTGTTCCGAGGCCATGTCTGTACATGCTAGGCTCGTCAAGTCAACCTAAGTGTTTCGCATGTGTAAATCTGGCTTACACCCGTTGTATGCGAACGTTAGAACCTATCACACCCGATCATCACGTGGTGCTTCGGAACGACGATCCTTAGCAACGGTGCACAGTTAGGGTGAACACCTTTCTTGAAATTTTATTGAGAGATCATCTTATTTACTACCGTCGTTCTATGCAAATAAGATGTAAACATGATAAACATCACATGCAATCAATATAGTGACATGATATGGCCAATATCATTTTGCTCCTATGATCTCCATCTTCGGGGCACCATGATCATCACTGTCACCGGCACGACACCATGATCTCCATCATCATGATCTCCATCATTGTGTCTTCATGAAGTTGTCTCGCCAACTATTACTTCTACTACTATGGCTAACGCTTAGCAATAAAGTAAAGTAATTACATGGCGTTTATGATTGACACGCAGGTCATACAATAAATAAGACAACTCCTATGGCTCCTGCCGGTTGTCATAATCATCGACATGCAAGTCGTGAATCCTATTACAAGAACATGATCAATTCATACATCACAATGCATCACATCACATCCTTTGGCCATATCACATCACAAGGCACATGCTGCAAAAACAAGTTAGACGTCCTCTAATTTGTAGTTGCAAGTTTTTACGTGGCTGCTATAGGTTACTAGCAAGAACGTTTCTTACCTACGTCAACACCACAACGTGATTTGTCAATTGCTATTTACCCTTCATAAGGACCCTTTTCATCGAATCCGATCCGACTAAGGTAGGAGAGACAGACACCCGCTAGCCACCTTATGCATCTAGTGCATGTCAGGCGGTGGAACCGGTCTCACGTAAGCGTACGTGTAAAGTTGGTCCGGGCCGCTTCATCCCACAATACCGCCGAATCAAGATAAGACTAGTAGCGGCAAGCAAATTAACAAACTCGACGCCCACAACTGCTTTGTGTTCTACTCGTGCATAGATTCTACGCATAGACCTAGCTCATGATGCCACTGTAGGGAGACGTAGTAGTAAATCAAAAATTTTCCTACGCGTTCACCAAGATCCATCTATGGAGAAACCAGCAACGAGCAAGGGGAGAGTGGATCTTCATACCTTTGAAGATCGCTAAGCGGAAGCGTTACAAGAACGCGGTTGATGGAGTCGTACTCGCAGCGATTCAGATCGCGGTAGATCCGATCAAGTGCCGAACGGACGGCACCTCCGCGTTCAACACACGTGCAGCCCGGTGACGTCTCCAACACCTTGATCCAGCAAGGAGGAAGGAGAGGTTGGGGAAGGGATCCAACAGCAGCACGACGGCGTGGTGGTGGTGGAGTAGCAAGGTATTCCGACAGGGCTTCGCCTAAGCGCTGCGGAGGAGGAAGAAGAGAGGTAGGGCTTTGCCGTGAGAGAGAGAGATCAAATCCTCTCTCAAAACATCCAAAACCTCAAGTATATATAGGAGGAGGGACGTGGAGGGCTGGCTTGGCCTCTACTCCAAAGAGGAGATGGCCGGCCGAATTAAAGGGAGAGTCCACCTCCCACAAGGGAGGTGGATCTCCTCCTTTTAAATCCTTTTTGCCTTATCTCCTTATCTCCAGCCGCATGGGCCTTTAGCAAAAGTCTTGCCCAGCCCAATAAGGGCTGGCACACTTTATCTAACAGCCCATGTGGTCCTTTGGTCGTCACACCCCTCCCGGGGGTCCTCCGGCACCCTCCCGGCACTCCCGGTACACTACCGATGAGCCCGAAAACTTTCCGGTGACCAAAACTGGACTTCCTATATATCAATCTTTACCTCCGGACCATTCCGGAGCTCCTCGTGACGTCCGGGATCTCATCCGGGACTCCGAACAACCTTCGGTAATCACGTATACCATTTCCCTATAACCCTAGCGTCATCGAACCTTAAGTGTGTAGACCCTACGGGTTCGGGAGACACGTAGACATGACCGAGACACTTCTCCGGCCAATAACCAACAGCGGGATATGGATACCCATGTTGGCTCCCACGTACTCCACGATGATCTCATCGGATGAACCACGATGTCGGGGATTCAATCAATCCCGTATTCAATTCCCTTTGTCTATCGGTATGATACTTGCCCGAGATTCGATCGTCGGTATCCCTATACCTTGTTCAATCTCGTTACTGGCAAGTCTCTTTACTCGTTCCGTAATACATCATCCCGTGGCTAACTCCTTAGTCACATTGAGCTCATTATGATGATGTCTTACCGAGTGGGCCCAGAGATACCTCTCCGTCACACGGAGTGACAAATCCCAGTCTCGATTCGTGCCAACCCAACAGATACTTTCGGAGATACCCGTAGTGCACCTTTATAGCCACCCAGTTACGTTGTGACGTTTGGCACACCCAAAGCATTCCTACGGTATCCGGGAGTTGCACAATCTCATGGTCTAAGGAAATGATACTTGACATTGAAAAGCTTTAGCAAACGAACTACACGATCTTTGTGCTATGCTTAGGATTGGGTCTTGTCCATCACATCATTCTCCTAATGATGTGATCCCGTTATCAACGACATCCAATGTCCATGGCCATGAAACCGTGACCATCTATTGATCAACGAGCTAGTCAACTAGAGGCTCACTAGGGACATGTTGTGGTCTATGTATTCACACATGTATTATGGTTTCCGGTTAACACAATTATAGCATGAACAATAGACAATTATCATGAACAAGGAAATACAATAATAACCATTTTATTATTGCCTCTAGGGCATATTTCCAACAGAGGCCCGATGCCTCCCCAAAACAGGCCAGTATCCCCGCAATGGCATCCAATTCTTCCTTCACTGGGTTGGCAAAGATGCCCGTGTCGTCAGCGTAAGAGTGAAATTCTACAAGAAGCCGACAAGCCTTGATCGACTTCAGGATCCCATCCTGGAGGCCCCCCGAGTATCCTGTAGAGGTGTATATTTTCTGCTTTAAAAATGTGTAGTTTCTAATCGAACTCGTAAACTTAACTCCCTAATACTCACATTTGGTTCATACATTTCGTCGAACACTAGCTATGCGTCTATGTGACGATGATGGTGACCACGTCAGGACGAGCAACACCGACAAGGAGGATGTTTCATCAGCGACCCCATGACGTGTGGCCAGGTCCATGTTCTTCCCCAACGTTGGCTTCGTTCGCCCCGGGGGCAACAACATATAGGTCTCCTCCTCTACCTCGCCTTCGTCCACTGCATCTCGAGCTCCGTCCACCGTGCCTCCATCGTGCTCTTGTCGTTGTTCCACTTCCCCGACCCTCACCCAACTCACCATTGACCTCTCTTACGTGAGCCGCGTCTCTTCCTGCCTCTCCGGATCCGTTTCCCCTTTGTTTGTGTCGTCCTGCTAAAATTCGTACATGTCTGCCATATCCAGAACTTCGAAGGTCGACATACTGACGCCTCCTCAGCAGAAATATCTTGTTTTGTTTTGGAAGATTATCAAGAAAAATCTTACGTCTTTCTTTTAGGTAGAGGGTCTCATGTATATGGTGCGATTTCTAAATTCTTAATTACGTATAATTTGCATGGTTGAATTGAATTAATACATGTCAGGGCAAGCATGAAATAAGATTCCCCCCTTTAATGGCATTTGGTTTTTTAATGAAAGAAAGAAAATAAATCAATGGGTGGGATGATGGAAGATGAGGCGAAAACACATAGACAAAAATAAACCTAAAAGGCTACCAACTCCCCTTCTAGAAACAGGGAAGGATCCACCATGGGGCATGGGTGTACAGATGTATATCCAAAAATTCTTGCAAAGGAAATTCTATATATATATAGCAAAAATACGTACATGCATTAGAGACGACGCAGTACGGTAGCAACCCCACTTGTGACAGACCGAGTAGCTCATCATCAGCAGCAAGCCACTTCCCTCAACAACAACAACAACAAAAAAAAGCAAGCCACTTCGTTGCCTCTTCTGGCTACGCAGCCCACACGCACGAGAGACTAAGCACGCAGGCACGCAGCAGTCAGTCCAGCAGTCAGTCATGTGTACAGTCTAAAAATAGCTGTCCTGGACGGACAATTTCAATATCCTTGTCATATGTACAATTCCAATTTTATTTGTCACGGTCCTGATCGTGCCAAAAGAAAAGCTTCTGTTTGGCTTTAGAGGGATATAGCTCTATACATGTCACTGTCCTGATCCGACGGTATTGCTGTGAACCAACTAGCTTCTCTGTTAGGGTGGGAAAAAAATTGAACACCCATTGTTGAATTCCTGAATCGGCCACTATCTAGGAGTAGAGATGAATGGCTGCTACGAACGACGGTTATATAAATATTTCCTAAGATAATAGAGGTATTAACGCTTCTCTTATAGTGATTTCATTTCTGCAAGGCATACCGAGTCTTGTAGGACACATTTCCTTAAAGAAGTTTTTGATGTTTGAATGGATACATTTGATTTGAGAATGTAACATGTCTAGCTCTCTGTATGACTGATAACAAATATATATGACCGTGTCCATGAATGCTTGTATGTGATGGTCACATGACCCGGCTGCCACCATGAAGGTAGGAGTGTGCGAGGAAGAAAAAAACATCATGGAGGGGTAGTGGTGGGAGGTGAAAAAGAAAGTAAGCCATGGAGACAAAAAAAATCGTGAGTACCGACCTACTAACTCTCTTTTAATAGTAGACTAGTAAAATGCTCGTGCGTTGTCATGGGTTTTTAATTTATTTTTTGACTGCCCTTAATGCAATTCATATCAAATTTTGCATGGATAGATTGTTTTCTAATTGTGCATATAATGTATATCAAATTTTGCATGGATAGATTGTTTTCTAATTGTGCATATAATGTATATGATATTTCAGATGTACAGAAAAGATAGCCTGCAACAATTGGAAAATAATTGAAATCCAACTAATTTGTAATGTAACTCGGCGATGTGTACATAGAGAGCAATGTTCTAAATAACTGTATGTTGCAAACTAAGATATATGTGATGTGCTTAACATAGAATAATATCTGCATGGTACTTCAGCAAATATGATACAAAATTATTTCTCAAATCATAACCATCCCGTTCAAGCAATATATATATAATTACATGAAGATTTAATCGAGTTAACATATACCATTAGGTTTCTCGTCCACATATGCGATATACTTTTTTTTATCAATAATTCATATGACATCTTCTTCTTTCTCCATCAACTATCTCCGCAACCCCAATGTTTGCCGCCTCAATTAGTGACATATATGGCTCCTAGCCTTTGAACTTCAAACACACGATGGTGCACTCGTGCTATATTTCACACTAAAGATCTGTCTATCTCTCCTTCATTGTAATATGCTAGTATTCCTCTCTCCTTACATCCTCTCTCCTTATATATATATATATATATATATATATATATATATATATATATATATATATATATCGCTCTCCCACTCCACCACCCTCCATCTCTCTCCCCCCTTCTCTATCCCAACATCTCTCTCCCCTCCCTCTCTCTCTCTCCCACACATAGACACACCCAATACCCCCTCTGCCTTTCCCTCTTCCACAACTCAAAACTTAATATTGGGCTTAGCTTAATTTTGCTCAGGGCTAACATTCGGTGGCTATAGTATATCCTAGAGGCTTAAACACTAAATGGAAGTGTTAACATTTGCAAGGGCCAAGACAACTTTTTTGAACTTAATCCTGGCTCATTAATTTACTCCAGCACTACGAAGCATACAAATTAATGATCATACTCCGCACAACAACAAAAATGACTTCACATGTTAAACTTTTTAATCCACTGCTAGACACATGGGCACCATGAAAGTAGTTCTGGTACTTATTCTTTCCTATATTATGATTTAAGGAAAAGTTAACTGGCTACCAGTCATCGGAAAAGAGGTGGAAGTGAAACCCTTTTGATGGCAGAGTTAGTTCTGTGACGAGATCAAATGATGGCAATTTTCAAAACGAAAATTGCCTTCTTTGACAAAAACTGCCATGTCGCTCTAGAGAAAATTGCCATCCCCTCTTAACTAAAACGCCACTGAATCTTTCGCATGTGCCACCCCCACATGGCAATCGTTCAATAGCTAAGGGGCTCCAGAAAACAAGTCATATAGACACTAAGATGGATACAGAAGGATGTATGACCAGACCTGTAACATAGATTGTTGTACAATTAGCACTGGTTGCACTTCAACCAATTATAAACGTCAAGGTTTTCATTCCATTTGTCCTCCCGTACTACTTTGCCTTTGTCGTGACTCCCCTTGTAACCTGCTTCCTAGTGCTGATTTTTTTTTTGGATACCCCCTTTCGTTTTTTTTTTCACCCTCCTACTTTTTATTTTCTTGTACATACTCCCCTTTCAGTTCCATGGCGTCTAGGGAAGGTAAATGAGCAGCTTTAGCAGCACAAGATCCACGGCAGATCGGGAAGGGAGAGGAGGGGTTCCGGCAGTGTGATATCCATGGCGATTTGAGGAGGGAGAAGAGTAGCATGCGGGAAGGAGGGATGCGCACCGTGCAGCTCGTGGAGAAGACGGAGTGAGGGAGAGATGTGGTGAGTGGGAGGGGTTGGCTCCAAGGAGTGACGACCGGGCACGTCCATCGGTCAGGAGCCTGGCCAGCTGCTCCCTCAATCATTACCGCCGTTCGGAGAGCGACACGGCCGCAGCCCGACGCGTTTATCGGCCATGACGAGGTGGACGGGCCCGACAGCGGGATTCGGACGGCGGTTGCATCAGGGAGACGAGGAGGGGGCGGGGTGCGCGTGCTGAGAGGTGAGATGAAAAAAAGGACGAAAAAGACAAACAATTTTTTTAAAACGAAAGCTACCAACTCTTCTTTTAAGAGCGGATATATATATATCATTTGATAAGATAAGAAAAAAAATATCCAAATGATATTGCCCACACGTATGGCATGTTTGCACTTCGCACACACGTGTCGATCCACGTTAATTCTGTTTTGCATGAATCCTAAAGGAATTTGTTGAAATTTCAATGTCACGTAGGCATAATCGCATGTGTGGGCGTTGGAGAGTTCGTCCACACAACCCGCAGCGTGCAGTTGTCAGCTGCGCCGTGTGGGCGAACCCGTTTCTATCCACACAGTCACCACTTAGTCCACGCGTGTGTGGGCGAACAACTCTTCATCCATACGACGCACGTACATTGCTAGATGGCAACTGTAGTTGCGCGTACATGGCAACTACGTAAACACATATGACAACTATGATTCATTGCTAGATGGCAACTACAATTGTGCGTATGTGGCAACCAGGTAAACACACATGGTATTTATGATTAACCATACATGGCAACTATGGTTGTACCACACGTGGCAATTAGGTAAAGACACATGGCAACTATCTCCGGATAACTAAAGTGTCAACTCACGGATAACTATAATTAACCAAAACAGAGAGAGTTGCCATGCTTTTATAACTAGATTTGTCATCCCGATAACTAAAGTTGCCATCCCTCGGAATAACTAAAGTGTTATCTTGGGGGTAACTAACGTAGGTGCGTCAAGGCGTGTGGACACATTTTCTTCGTGCCACACACACGGGATGAGAATAAGTAGTAGTTGTTGGGTATGTGGCACGAAGTAGTTGCGCCCACACGTGTGGACAGTTCTCATTTTTGCCCACACATGACCCGTGCGGGCTACCTCCTGATTATGCCACACAGGACGTGTGGGTGCATGCCTAAGATGCCACACGCTGTAGTGAATATCGAAACCCAAAAAATATTGTTTTCGGTCTATTAGGAAAGTAGTGATTGTCATTTACTAGTAGAGATAATGATAACAAATATGGCGACACATTGAGTAATACCTTATTTTATTTTGGAAGTTTATGAAAAAAATATTATGTCTGTCTTTTAGAAAGGTGATCTCATATATACGATAGATTTCAAATTCTTAATTAGCTATTACTTACATGGAATTAGCACTTACCAAAGTAAGCACAAAAGAAAATCTCTCTTTTTAATGGGATTTGATAAGATAAGAAAACATATGTGATTTGGTATGATAAAAATATATATTATTTTTGTTGTATTATGAAAGTAGTGATTGCCATTTAGTATAGAGATAATGATAACAAAATATGGCAACACATTAAGAAATACCTTATTTTGTTTTGAAAGGTTACCAGGAATCTGTCTTTTAGGAAGGTGATCTCATATATATGGTGTCATTTATGAATTTTTAATTGCCTATTATTTTGGTGATTGAATTGAATTATAACATGTCAAAGCAAGCACAAAATAAGATCTCTTTTTTAATGGGATTTGATTTTTAATGGAAGAAAGAAAATAACCACTGCGAGGGATGGTGAAAGGTGAAGGGAGAAAAGCAGACGAGGATACCAGGCTATCAACTCCCTTCTCAAATCAATTATTAAACGTACACAAAGATTTTGTGAAAGATCTGAAGTGCACCTACTACATATAGTGCAATGTCGTGCTTGCTAGCTCGGACAACAAGCATATCGTCTCCACACGAAGAGAAGCGGGTGCTTATGGCTATGGCGAAGATCATTCTCTCCTTCCTCGTCCTAGTACACGTTCGCATGGCAGCCGCGCTGATGGGTTGCCCCGTGCCGTTGCTGGGCGCGGTGACCGCCTGCCAGAAGGCGTGCGAGACGAAGCTCATGTACGACCTCTGAATCAGCATGATGCGCCAAGGCGGTGCCGACATGTCCCCGTCGCACATAGAGAGCGCCACCGCATACGCGATCCTCGCGGCGCGCTCTGTTGAGAGATCCTTCGGCGACATGACGTCCACCACGAGCGACCAGCTCAGCCTGAACTCCTCGCTCTCCGGCGAGCAAAGGAACGCCTACGAGGGGTGCATGGACGACTACAATCCGGCGGGAAGCTCCATCGAAACCATCGAAATAGAGACGCTCCCCAGCTGCCACTACGCGTTCCTCGCCGCCGAGTACGAGCGTGTGATAACTAATGTGGAGAAGTGTAGGGACCGGCTGTCGTCGCCGACCCTGGTGAAGACGCCGTTATACCCCATGGTGTTGGCCGACCGGAACAAAGCAGTGGTAGCGAGCATGCTTGGTAAACTGTTAGGCGTATGATCGAGTGTGTGCTAGATCAGGATGGCATTGCCGCATTGTGGTTAATTACACCGCAACATAGTTTTACATGCATAATGTATTGTCCGGGGTGGGTCTAGCATTTGGTGGCAGGTTTGGCTAATTTGTTAAGTTGTTAAGCTTCTTTGAATTGGAGGCTCCTGATGTATCATGGTGTTAGAAGTCCGTTGTGGGCTCGGTTATAAGTGGTTGCTTCCTTGACTATAAGAGTGTCACATGGCAACAAAGAACACGTGCAGTTGCAAACTAACTCACAAACCTTCCACCGAGGAGTCCAGGAGGAGGAAGATTTTGTTGGAAAAATAAGACACATCGACGGCATGCCTTGGACGTGTGCGTGTGCGTGCACTGGGCGTGTCGAGCCATGCCAAGAGTGTCTGCGCGCTCGTGGCCGTCGTAGTTAGTTGTATGCATGTTGTTAGCTGGATTAGTGCGTATATGGTGGCTAGGGCTAGCTAGGTGTTAGCTGCGGAAGCACTGGGCATGACTCGCGGATATATAGCTCGGTGATGTCCGGTTCATGCGTGTGAGTAAGCGACTCAGAGCATCTCCAGCCATGGGCCCCCTAGAACGCATAAAAATCGCCGCCTGGAGACGAGTTGGTGATATAATCGGCACTGGGGCGGTTGGGCATCCAGCCGTCGCCCCCAGGTCGCCCCCAGACGCCGATATCGACCCATCCGCGGTCGCTTTTCGACCCAGATAAATAGGAAAATAGTCCAATAACGGTGAGAAACGGCTCATAGTCGGCATGGTTCGGCGTTGAATTCTCAACATAAATAAAAAATTTATCACATAGTTCATCATAGAAAATCAAACAATTCAATAAAATAATGCAACAACAACAAATAATTCAATACAAATTATATATAGTTCAACAAATAAAAACTCATATGTCATCACACGTCTAGCTAGGCGTCGCCCTTGATCCTCCATAGGTGCTCCACCAGATCCTGCTGCAGTTCATGATGCATCTGTGGGTCTCGGATCTCCTAACGCATACTGAGGTAGGCAGTCCAGGTTGCCGGTAGCTGGTGATCAACTTTCGGCTAGAGGACCCTGCCTGTAGTATGGTTCAGTGTCAAACACTGGCTCTTCCTCCTCGCTCTCGATGACCATGTTGTGCAAGATGACACAACAAGTCATGATCTCCCATATTTGATATTTCGACCAGGTTTGAGCAGGGTACCGGACAACAGCAAATCGAGATTGGAGCACACCAAATGCCCACTCGACATACTTCCTGCAAGCCTCCTGCACCTTGGCAAAGTGGGACTTCTTGCCTCCTGACACAACGTTTGAGATAGTCTTCACAAATGTAGACCATCTCGGATAGATGTCATCAGCTAGGTAGTACCCATTGTTGTAGTGCCGCCCGTTGACCTCGAAGTTCACCGAAGGAGAATGACCTTCAACAAGCTTGGCAAAGACAGGGGAGCACTACAGCACGTTGATGTCATTGTGAGTTCCTGGCATACCAAAGAAGTAGTGCCAAATCCAGAGGTCTTGTGTGGCCACCGCCTCAAGTACCACACTGCAACCGTCTTTGGCGTCTTTGTACATCCCCTGCCAAGCAAATGGGCAGTTTTTCCATTTCCAATGCATGCAGTCGATGCTTCCAAGCATCCTAGGAAATCCTCTTGTTGTATTCTGTGCTAGGATACGAGCAGTGTCTTCCGCATTGGGTGTTCGCAAGTATTGCGGTCCAAACACTGCCACCACTGCCCGATAGAACTTGTAGAAACACTCAATGGTGGTGGACTCGGCCATGGGCACATAGTCGTCGAGTGAATCACCGGGAGCTCTGTATGCAAACATCCTCATCGCTGTCGTGCACTTCTGGATTGAGGTGAATCCAAGTTTGCCGGTGCAATCCTTCTTGCACTTGAAGTAACTGTCGAACTCCCGGATGGAATTCACAATCCCGAGGAAAAGCTTCTGGCCCATCCGATAACGGCGCTGAAATGTTTTGTCGCCGTGCAGTGAAGCGTCAACGAAGTAGTCGGAGTAGAGCATGCAATTGCCTTCGAGACGATGCCGGTTCTTTGCTTTCATACGCCCTCGCGCCGAGTCACCTCGCCGCGGCTTTTCATTGCCCGCCAGCAGGCCGACGCGGGTTGGCGAGGACCATGAGATGCTCCTCTTCCTGGACGTCGGCGTCGGCTTCCTCCTCCAGCAGCACGGCGAGCGCCTCGTCGTCCGAGTCCATTGCCGAGGCAGGCAAATCGCCGAACACCTTGTGGGCACGTACCGCCGCTACACTTCCCCTCTGAGGCCGGAAAACGCCGGAAAAATCGTCCAGCTGGTGGCAGAGGGGATGCCTCGACGAAACCTCTGCTCTTTTCCCGGCGGGGATGGGCTATCTAGCGGTGGCGGGGCGGTGGGCGGCGTCGGGATCAGCCGGTTGGTGGCCGAGCGCTCGAGGGGAGGGAGGCGAATCTGAAAGAAAATTTTGACTTTTTGCCTGACGGTGTGGGCCAGACGTGCTTTCCCTTGCGCCGGAGCCCCTGAGCGCCCCCCAATGCGCCGGGTGCGACCTGCGATCTTCGGGCCCTAAAACGGGTCGAGGCAGCGGATTTCGACGTCCTGGGAGCACGACGGGGCGTTTTTGCGACGCCGACGTCCAAAAAATCGTCTGGAGAAACCTGTTGGGGACACGGCTTAAGATGCTCTCGGGTTCGAGGCATGCCGGTTTTTGAGGGGCTCGTGTGGATGTCTGCACGAGGGCCGCAGGAGGCAGTTGCTCAGGCGCTGGAGGCTATAAAACACCACTGTAAGCTGTGTATTCGGTTCGAGCCAAGTGAATACTGGGACAGAAAAGAGGCCCCGGCGTTCGTCGCCGGGCCGAGGGCGTCCGCCGTCGCGGGCGTTTGTCGCCCGGCAAAAAATTCGTCTCTTTATGTTCTTGTCTGATCGTTCGCCGATCATTGGTTCCAACAGATTTGCCTTAGGAAACGGATGATCAGTTTAACGAAAGTACTTGTAGGCTTCTTCGTTGCCGATCACTAGGGCTGGGCATTCGGTTAATATGGTTATTACGGTTCGGTTTATTCGGTTTTTAATTATTTCGGTTTTGGATAAATAGCAACTGAAATAATCATACATAAATTAGCAACCGAACCATATTAACCAAAATATATCGGTTCGGTTTGTTCGATTAACCGGAAAACCGAAGTACATGCACCAATCAGAGCCACGATTGAGCAGCTATTTGCATTGGAGAAAATGCAAATGATAATCACGAGAGCTAGCGACCTTAACAAAAAATATGATAGTCAAAATGCATACAGGCAGCTTGATTGATTTTCCAGTACGTCGCATCTAGTCGGTACCTACTCACGTATCTAGCGGCGTATTGGCAGATGTCTAACACTATATGGATCAGAATAAGCACATGCACTAAACCATAGACTAGTAAATATTTTTTTTCCTTTATGCACGTACACTGCACATGTACACAAGAAGATCCATAGGTAGAAATTGTATAAATACGTTCTGATACACTAGCACATGACAATCTTTCCATGCAAACTAATACTAAAATATTCCTAGTAGTAGTAGATCGAACTAATCACTATAATGGAGTTACATTACCTACTGTACTAGCTACTAGTATTGAGATTTGAGAGGTTAGCTTCGATGCCTTACGCCCATCGCAACAAAAGGATTGGTTGCTGACTGCTGAGCGCCGACTCGCCGGAGACGGCTGGATGAGGAGCTGATCGCACGTCTAGGGTTGGAAAGGAGAGGGTGTCCCCTGACGAAGGGATGGAAAGATGGGCGATGACTAGATTTTACGAACATGTGAATCGTGGGGTGATTATGTATCTACATTAGATAAATCAGAGGTTGTTGGGCTGAAAGACAAATGGGCTGCACTCAACCGCTCACAGGTGACAGGTCATAGCAACCAACAGTCACGTATGATATGGCCATCGACCCATCGTAAATAATAACGGTTTCTTCGGTAATTTCGGTTTACTACCACTGAAAACCGAAGTTGCACCGAACACTGAATAGCAAACGAAACAGCCACCGAACCGGAAAACCATACACCTAATAAACACACAAATCGGTTCAATTGGTTCGGTTCGGTGCGGTTTTTCGGTTTTCGATTTGACTGTGCCCACCCCTACCGATCACCGTCTTTCTCACATGCTATGTATTCGCTTACATGGGCTGGCGGGAGACCCTAGTCAATGCTGCAAGCGTCGCTTGCCGAACCGTCGCTCACGTGCGCAATCTTATGGGTCGGCCCATTAGCAGGAGCGCCAGCTTCCCTCGATCTGACGACAGCAGGATCGCTCATTCGATCGGGTCCGTTGGAAAAAAAATCTCTCGTTTGAAAAATAGCTCACAAATTTAAAAAACGTTTATTTTACGTTGGGAAAAAAAGTTCATTGAATTTGAAATTAGTTCATCGATTACGAAAAAGTTTATAGAATTAAAATAAAGGGCAATAAATTTTTTATATGGTGATTGGGCAAACATTTAGGATGATTTACAACCTCAAAGCAGAGATAGAGAAGAGGTCACCTTGCAGTGTTGAGGAGATCGATACTGAGATATCAGTCGAAAGTGAAGTCAGGTTTAACGAAAGTACTTGTAGGCTTCTTCGCTGCTGATCCCCGTCTTTCTCATATTTTCTTTTGGTAACCCGTCTTTCTTACATGCTATCTATTCGCTTACATGGGTTGGCGGGAGCCCCTAGTCAGCACTACGAGCGCCGCTTGCCGAACCAGCGCTCACATGCGCAATCTTATGGGTCGGCCCATTAGCAGTAGCGCCAACTTCCCTCGATCAGGCGACAGCAGGATCGCTCATTCGATCGGGTCCCCTGAAAAAAATTCGCTCGTTTGAAAAATAGTTCAGAAATTTTAAAAACATTTATTAGGTTGGAAAAAAAAAGTTCATCGAATTTGAAATGAGTTCATCAATTTCCAAAAAAGTTCATCGAATTTGAAATGAGTTCATCAATTTCCAAAAAAGTTCATCGAATTTGAAATGAGTTCATCAATTTCCAAAAAAGTTCATAGAATTAAGAAAAGTTCAACGAAATTTGACAAAAGATAATCGAATTTGAAAAAAGCTTATCGATTTTGAAAAAAGCTCATCGAATTTGGAAAAAGTTCATTGAATTTGGAAAAAGTCCATCGAATTTGCAAAAAGTTTCATCAAACTGGAAAAACTTTCACAAATTTGAAAAAAGCTTATCGATTTTGAAAAAAGCTCATTGAATTTGAAAAAAAAATCATTGAATTTGGAAAAAGTTCATCAAATTTGCAAAAAAGTTCATCAAACTGGAAAAACGTTCACGAATTTTAAAAAAAATCCACAAATTTAAGAAAACAAAAACCCAAGTAATGAACCGAAAAAAAGAAGCTTCCCCAACCGGGCTTATAGAAACTGGATATAGAGAGTACAAAAATGAGGAAAAGAAAAAAAGATCACATCAAGATGGCCCCTAGTGATCACTATGGTCTCTACGAGGGAGAAGGGGGTGCATGTTCGAACCCCTGCATTGCACCATTTTTTGAAGTAAAAAAAAACGAAGGCAAACTGGGTCGGCCCAAGCGCGGAAAGGGGTGTGTGCTGCAGGTGCCTGTTAGCCAAGTGCCCTATAACAGGCGCAGCGCCAAATAGGGTTTGCCTGGGCTGGCCCCTTATCGACACGTGGTTGGTTACTTAGCGGCCTTGGGCTTTGGAACATAAGAGCTGTTTTTCTGAAGCAGTGGTAGTCATCTGTTCTTCTGAAGCTGCGGTGGTCCTTCGGCCTTGTCTAGGGCCAGAACCATGGAGACTTTCTTGTATCTATGGAGAGGCCCAGGTTGCTGAACGTGCAAAGACATGGGATACACTGAAATCTATATGTACGTCACCAGTAAAACCTTGGGTTGTCTTTGGCGATTTTAATGAGGTTCTGTATCAATCTGAACATGATGGGATCGGCCAACGCAGTCAAACTCAAATTGACGGGTTCAGAGATGCTCTCGATGTGTGTGGATTACTTGATTTGGGGTTCTCTGGTTTACCCTGGACCTTTGAGAAAAAGGTCTCTGGAGGGACGACGTATACAAGGGTCCGGCTCGATAGGGCGGTCGCGCACCCGTCTTGGTCAAATCTGTTTCCGTTGGCGCAATTGACACATGCAACAGCTGCTTGCTCGGACCATGTTCCGATCGTACTGACATTCTCTAATGACCTTATGCAAAAACAAGGTGTGCGCCCGTTCAAGTATGAGCTTACGTGGGATACACACCCGGAACTGGAGGCCTTTATTGACTCGGGGTGGCAGAAGAAACCGAGTAGCCTGTCAGTTTTGGATCTTCACGACAAACTAAAGGGGCTCTCGGGTGATCTTTCTAGCTGGGACCGGAAAACATTTGGAAATGTAAGGCATGAAATTAAGAAGCTGAATAGGGATCTTGAGATCCTTAGGGGAGTTCCGGGCAGGTTGGGCCCCTTCCATGGCGAGTTAAAAATTTCAGAGAGACTAGTTGAGTTGTACTACGGAGAAGTGATCCTTTGGAAACAAAGATCCAGAATTGAATGGCTAATTAGTGGAGATAAAAATACACGATACTTTCACATTAGAGCTTGGATGAGAAGGAGGAAAAATCAGATAATTTTTCTGAAGAAGGCTAATGGGGATATTATTAATGATTCAGTGGAACTTGAGGAGGAAACCACACAATTCTACTAGGACTTGTACACATCAGAGGGGGTCTCTAATATGCAGGTTGTTCTTGATTCAGTATCAACTAAGGTTACACCGGCCATGAACCTTATGTTGGATGCTCAGTACACGACGGAGGAAGTCAAGACTGCTCTGTTCCAAATGCTTCCTACTAGAGCTCCAGGGCTGGATGGGTTTCCAGCCCACTTCTTCCAGAAGCATTGGGATATTTGTGGTGAGGAAGTGACACGAGTGGTGTTACGCATTGTTGAGAAGAGAGTGCACAGGCAATTAATAATACTGTCTTGGTTCTCGTACCAAAGGTAAAAAGCCCTTCCTCTCTTACACAATTTCGCCCTGTTAGTTTATGTAACGTCCTGTACAAGATTGCCTCCAAGGTAGTGGCCAACCGCTTGAAGGAGATCCTTCTAGAGATTATTTCGACAGAGCAATCAGCTTTTGTCCCGGGCCGTCTCATTACTGATAATATTATTGTGGCATACGAATGATTGCACTTCATGAAGAGGAACAAAGCGATAACGCATCACCACTGTGCTTTGAAGCTAGATATGATGAAAGCGTATGACAGAATTGAATGGGAATACTTGGAGGCAATAATGAGAAAACTTGGTTTTTCTGACAAGTGGGTTGCACTAGTTATGAGCTTTGTAAATTCAGTATCTTACTCGGTCTCTTTTAATGGTAAGAAGCTTGACGTGTTTGTTCCAACAAGAGGCATACGATAGGGAGATCCTATTTCACCCTACCTTTTCCTGTTAGCAGCGGAGGGCCTTTCAGGCCTTCTCAAATCCAGAGATCAGTCGTCTCAACTGGGTGGATTACAAGTGGCCCCCTCGGCGCCGCTAGTTAACCACTTATTGTTTGCAGATGATAGCCTGCTGTTTTCAAGGCGAATGGTATGGGAGCGATGGAAGTGTCAAACCTGCTCCAGTCATATTGTCAAGCTTCAGGGCAAAAAATAAACAATAGTAAGTCTTCTGTTTTCTTTCGCAAAGGGTGCCTAGCTAGTCTCAAGGAAGAGGTGAAAGGAGTTCTAAATGTGCATAATGAAAACCTTAGTGAAAATTACCTTGGTATGCCATCTGACATTGGGGCATCCAAATCAGGTGCGTTTAAGTATCTGAAAGATATTGTACGGGGCAAAGTTAAAGGATGGATAGAGAAATTGATCTCAGCGGGAAAGAAATTTTGATCAAGTCTATTGCTTAGGCGGTACCTGTGTATTCTATGTCATGCTTTAAATTGCCTAGGGTGTTATGTGAACACTTGAACAAACTCATCCGATAGTTCTTTTGGGGCAGTAAAGAAGGAGAGTGTAAGCCTAACTGGGTTGCATGGAAGGATATGACCAGGCCAAAGCACTGTGGCGGCCTTGGGTTCAGCGATTTTGAGCTCTTTAACATAGCGTTATTGGCTAGGCAGGCTTGGAGGATCCTTGTGTCACCGGAGGCACTGAGCTCCCAGCTACTTAAGGCCATATATTTGTTGGAAATATGCCCTAAAGGCAATAAATAAAGTGTTTATTATTATATTTCCTTGTTCATGATAATCATTTATTATCCATGCTATAATTGTATTGATTGGAAACACATTACATGTGTGGATAAATAGACAACACTCTGTCCCTAGTATGCCTCTAGTGAACTCGTTTGTTGATCAAAGATGGTCAAGATTTCCTAGCCATTGACATGTGATGTCATTTGATAACGGGATCACATCATTAGAAGAATGATGTGATGGACAAGACCCAAACTACAAACGTAGCATATGATCGTGTCAGTTTATTGCTACTGTTTTCTGCATGTCAAGCATGTGTTCCTATGACCATGAGATCATGCAACTCACGGACATCGGAGGAATGCCTTGTGTGTATCAAACGTCGCAACGTAACTAGGTGACTACAAAGGTGCTCTACAGGTATCTCCGATGGTGTCTGTTGAGTTGGCATGGATCAAGACTGATATTTGTTACTCCGTGTGACGGAGAGGTATCTCAGGACCCACTCGGTAATACAACATCACAATAAGACTTGCAAGCAATGTGTGTATGTGTTAGTCACGGGATCTTGTATTATGGAACGAGTAAATAGACTTGCCGGTAACAAGGTTGAACTAGGTATGGAGATACCGACGATCGAATCCCGGGCAAGTAACATACCGAAGAACAAAGGAAACATCATACGGGATTAACTGAATCCTTGACATAGAGGTTCAACCTATAAAGATCTTCGTAGAATATGTAGGAACCAATATGGGCATCCAGGTCCCGCTATTGGTTATTGACCGTAGAGGTGTGTCAGTCATGTCTACATAGTTCTCGAACCCGCAGGGTCTGCACACTTAAGGTTTGGTGACGTTTCGATAGTATAGAGTTATGTATGGTGGTGACCGAAGGTTGTTCGAAGTCCTGGATGAGATCCTGGATGTCACGAGGAGCTCCGGAATGGTCGAGAGGTAAAGATTCATATATAGGAAGTCCTGTTTTGGTCGCCGGAAAAGTTTCGGGCTCCTCGGTAGTGTACCGGGAGTCCTCCGGGAGGGGTATTTCGACCCAAGAGGCTTCATGGGCTATGGAAGAATGAATACCAGCCCTTAGTGGGATGGTGGAAGTCCCACACAAGGCCCATTTGGCTGAGGAGAAAATCCCAAAAGGAAAAAGGTGGAAAAAGACAAAAAAGGCAAATTAAGGAAGGAGTCCTAATCCTACTAGGAGTGGAGGAGGTGGACTCCTCCCTCCTATTCAGCCAAACCAGCCTTGGCTTGGAAGCCAAGGATGCCTCCTCTCCGCCTCTCCTCCTATATATATACTAGAGGGTTTTGGGGTTTTTGCACTTGATTTTCAGCCACGTGCTACCTATTCCTCTAGTGCATAGTTTCTCCTTTAGATCGGATTTCTACAGTGCTTAGGCGAAGTCCTGCCAGAATTGCTCCACCACCATCGCCGGAGCGCCGTCACGCTGTCGGAGAACTCTTCTTCCTCTCCGCTCCTTCTTGCTGGATCAAGACGGCATTGATCGTCATCAAGCTGTACGTGTGCTGAACGCGGAGGTGTCGTCCGTTCGGCGCTAGATCGGAAGGATCGTGATCAAGTTCGTGGGATGGATCGTGATCAAGTTCGCGCGATGGATCATGATTGGATCGCGGGACGGATCGTGATTGGATCACGGGACGCACAGCGATTTGGATCGCGAAGACGTTTGACTACACCAACCGCGTTACTTAACGCTTCCCGCTTAGCGATCTACAAGGGTATGTAGATCCACTCTCCCTCTCGTAGATGCTCATCACCATGGATAGATCTGCGTGTGCATAGGAATTTTTTTGTTTCACATGCAACATTCCCCAGCAATGGTATCAGAGCTAGGTCTATGTGTAGATGAGATCTCGAGTAGAACACAAAAGGTTTGTGGGCGTTGATGCTTAGATTGCTTCCTCCCTTGGTCGGATTTTGGTTCAACGATATTGTGAGGTGAAGTGGCCCGGACCAACATTACTCGTACGCTTACGAGAGACCGGTTCCCTCAACCGCAACTTGTTGCATAGATGGCTTGCGGGTGACAATTTCTCTCACTTTAGTTGGATCGGATTCGACAAAGGCGGTCCTTGAGAAGGTTGAAAAGCAACTAGTGTATCACCGTTGTGGTTTATGCGTAGATGAGAATTGTTCTTGCTAGATACCCGTAGCATCCACGTAAAACATGAAACAACAATTAGAGGACGTCTAACTTGTTTTTGCAGGGTATGTTGTGATATGATATGGCCAATTACATGATGTGATATATGTGATGTATGAGATGATCATGTGATGTCTAGATTATCACGACTTGCATGTCGATAAGTACGGCAACCGACAGGAGCCATAGGGTTGTCTTTAATTATTGTATGATCTGCGTGTCAATCATTAAGCGCTATGTAATGCTTTACTTTATCGCTACGGTAGCAATAGTAGTAGAAGCATGTTGGGCGCGACAACCCTAATGGCGACACATTGATGGAGATCAAGATGATGGAGATCGTGGTGTCGTGCCAGTGAAGATGGAGATCATGCCGGTGCTTTCATGATGGAGATCAAAAGCACAAGTTCATGGCCATATCATGTCACTTATGATTTGCATGTGATGTTAATCCTTTTATGCACCTTGTTTTGCTTAGGATGACAGTAGCATTATAAGGTGATCCCTCACTTAATTTCAAGATAAATTGTGTTCTCCCCGAGTGTGCACCATTACGAAAGTTCGTCGTGTCGAGACACCACGTGATGATCGGGTGTGATAGACTCTACGTTCACATACAACGGGTGCAAGCCAGTGTTGCACATGCAGAACACTCGGGTTAAACTTGACGAGCCTAGCATGTACAGACATGGCCTCGGAACACAAGAGACTGAAAAGTCGAACATGAGTCATATAGTAGATATGATCAACATGATGATGTTCACCATTGAAGCCACCTCTACTCACGTGATGATCGGACTTGAGTTGCTGAATCTGGATCATGTGACACTTAGATGACCTGAGGGATGTCAATTGGAGTGGGAGATTTAGTAATTTGATTAACTAAACTCATTATCTTGAACAATATTCTAAGTAACCTTTGCATATTTATGTTGTAAATCAATGGCTCGCGCCGTAGCACCCCTGAATTTTAATCCGTTCCTAGAGAAAGCTAAGTTGAAAGATGATGCAAGTAACTTTGTTGACTGGGCCCGTAATCTGTGGATTATCCTCATGGCTTCCCAGAAAGCATATTCCTTGATGCACCGCTTGGTAACCAACTAGAAGACGTGACCTCCGAAGACGTTAAGAACGCTTGGGAGGCTCGTGCTGGAGACTACTCAATAGTTGAGTGTGCAATATTGTATGGCTTAGAACCGGGACTTCAAAGACGTTTTGATCGTCATGGAGCATATGAGATGTTCCAGGAGTTGAAGTTTATCTTTCAGAAGAATGCACAGATCGAGAGGTGTGAGACCTTCGATAAATTCTATGCTTGCAAGATGGAGGAGAACGGGTCTATCAATGAGCATATACTCAGAATGTCTGGGTATTCAAATTGTCTAGCGGAGTTGGGAATTACCCTTCCACCAGAGGCAATCACTGACAGAGTTCTTCAATCACTGCCACCTAGTTACAAGAGCTTTGTAATGAACTATAACATGCACGGGATGGACAAGTCAGTTGCCGAGCTGTTTGCGATGCTGAAAGTCGCTGAGTCTGAAATCCAGAAAGAACATCAAGTGTTGATGGTCAATAAAACCACTAGTTTCAAGAAAAATGGCAAGGGCAAAGTCAAGAAGAGTAAAACCAAGAAGGATGGCAAAGCAGTTGCTACTCCTGCAAAGAAGCCTAAGCATGGACCTAAGCCAGAAACTGAGTGCTTTAATTGCAAAGGAACTGGTCACTAGAAGCAGAACTGCCCCAAGTACTTGGCTGACAAGAAGGCGGCCAACGACAAACAAGGTATATATGATATACATGTTATTGATGTCTACCTTACTTGCTCTCGTAGTAGTGCCTGGGTATTTGATACCGGTTTGGTTGCTCACATTTGCAACTCAAAGCAGGAACTACGGAATAAACGAAGGCTGGCGAAGGACGAAGTGACGATGCGTGTGGGAAATGGTTCCAAGGTTGATGTGATCGCCGTCGGCACGCTCTCTCTTCGATTACCATCGAGATTAGTGATGAACCTGAATAATTGTTATTTAGTGCCTGCATTAAGCATGAACATTATATCTGGATCTTGTTTATTGCGACACGGTTACTCATTTAAATCAGAGAATAAAGGTTGTTCTATTTAGATGAGTAATATCTTTTATGGTAATGTACCCAATGTTAGGGGTTTATTCATATTGAATCTTGATAGTGATGACACACATGTTCATAAGATTGATGCCAAAAGATGTAGAGTTGATAATGATAGTACCACTTTCTTGTGGCACTGCCGTTTAGGTCATATTGGTGTAAAACGCATGAGGAAGCTCCATGCTGATGGACTTTGGGAGTCACTTGATTTTTAATCACTTGACACATGTGAACCATGCCTCATGGGCAAGATGACTAAAACGCTGTTCTCTGGAGCAATGGAACGGGCAAGTGACTTATTGGAAATCATACATACTGATGTGTGCGGTCCAATGAATGTTACAACGCGCAGTGGATATCGTTATTTTCTCACCTTCACTGATGACTTAAGTAGATATGGGTATTTTTACTTAATGAAACACAAGTATGAAATGTTTGAAAAGTTCAAGCAATTTCAGAGTGAAGTTGAGAATCATCGTAACAAGAAGATTAAGTTCCTGCGATCTGATCGAGGAGGTGAATATCTGAGTTATGAGTTTGGCAGTCACTTAAGACAATGTGGAATTGTTTCACAGTTGACACCGCTCGGAACACCACAACGTAATGGTGTGTCTGAACGTCATAATCGAACCTTATTAGATATGGTGTGTTCTATGATGTCTCTTGCTGATTTGCCATTATCGTTTTGGGGTTATGCATTAGAGACAGCTACATTCACTTTAAATAGGGCACCATCGAAATCCGTTGAGACGACGCCATATGAACCGTGGTTTGGCAAGAGGCCAAAGTTGTCGTTTCTTAAAGTTTGGGGATGTGATGCTTATGTCAAAAAGCTTCAGCCTGAAAAGCTGGAACCCAAAGCGGAGAAATGCGTCTTCATAGGATACCCGAAAGAGACAGTCGGGTATACCTTCTATCTCAGATCCAAAGGCAAAGTGTTTGTCGCTAAGGACGGAACATTTCTTGAGAAAGAGTTTCTCTTGAAAGAATTGAGTGGGAGGAAGATAGAGCTTGATAAGGTTATTGAACCTTTACTTCAACCAGAAAGTAGCGCAGTGCAGAAAGATGTTTCTGTGGAACCTACGACAGTAGAAGAGGAAGTTAATGATGATGATCATGAAGCTTCGAATCAAGCTACTATTGAACCTCGTAGGTCAACAAGGGATCGTATTGCTCTTGAGTGGTACGACAACCCTGTCTTAGAGGTCATGTTGTTAGACACAATGAACCTACGAGCTATGGAGGAGCGGTGATGGGCCCGGATTCTGAGAAATGGTTAGAGGCCATGAAATCCGAGATGGGATCCATGTATGAAAACAAAGTATGGACTTTGGAAGTATTACTTGAAGGGTGAAAGGCCATTCAGAACAAATGGATCTTTAAGAAGAAGACAGACGCGAACGGTAATATCACCATCTATAAAGCTCGACTTGTGGCAAAGGGTTTTTCACAAGTTCAAGGAGTTGACTACGATGAGACATTCTCACCCGTAGCGATGCTTAAGTCTATCAGAATCATGTTGGCAATAACTGCTTATTTCGACTATGAAATTTGGCAGATGGATGTCAAAACGGCGTTCCTCAACAGTTTCCTTGAGGAAGAGTTGTATATGATGCAACCCAAAGGATTTTTCGATCCAGAGAATGCTGACAAAGTTTGCAAACTCCAGCGATCCATTTATGGACTGGTGCAAGCATCTCGGAGGTGATCAAAGAGTTTGAGTTTATACAAGTTTATGGAGAAGCTTGTATTTACAAGAAAGTGAGTGGGAGCTCTATAGCGTTTCTGATATTATATGTGGATGACATATTGCTGATTGGAAACAATATAGAAATGCTGAAAAGCGTGAAGGAATATTTGAACAAGAGTTTTTCAATGAAGGACCTAGGAGAAGCTGCTTTCATATTAGGCATTAAGATCTATAGAGATAGATCGAGACGCTTAATAGCACTTTCACAGAGCACATACCTTGATAAAGTTTTGAAGAAGTTCAAAATGGATCATTCCAAGAAGGGGTTCTTGCCTGTGTTACAAGGTGTGAAGTTGAGTAAGACTCAATGCCCAGTGACGGCAGAAGATAGAGAAAAGATGAGTGTCATCCCTATGCTTCAGCCATAGGCTCTATCATGTATGCAATGCTGTGCACAAGACCCGATGTCAGCCTTGCCATAGGTATGTCCGGAAGGTTTCAAAGTGATCCTGGAATGGAGCACTGGGCAGCGGTCAAGAATATCCTTAAGTACCTGAAAAGGACCAAGGAAATGTTTCTCGTTTATGGATGTGATGAAGAGCTCGTCGTAAAGGGTTATGTCGATGCAAGCTTTGACACTGATCCGGATGACTCTAAGTCGCAAACCGGATACATATTTATTCTCAACGGGGGAGCGGTAAGCTGGTGCAGTTCCAAGCAAAGCGTGGTAGCCGATTCTACGTGCAAAGCGGAGTACATCGCAGCCTCGAAGGCGGCGAAGGAAGGTGTCTGGATGAAGCAGTTCATGACAGATCTTGGAGTAGTGCCTAGTGCACTGAATCCAACGAACCTGTTCTGTGACAACACTGGTGCCATTGCTCTAGCCAAGGAACCAAGGTTTCACAAGAGGACCAGACACATAAAGCGACGCTTCAACTCCATCCGTGATTACATCGAGGAGAAGGACATAAATATTTTCAAGGTGCACACGGATCTGAATGTTGCAGACCCGTTGACTAAACCTCTTCCAAGGGCTAAACATGATCAACACCAGAACTAAATGGCTGTTCAATTCATTACAATGTAAATCACATAGTGATGTGAACTAGATTATTGACTCTAGTGCAAGTGGGAGACTGTTGGAAATAGGCCGTAGAGGCAATAAATAAAGTGTTTATTATTATATTTCCTTGTTCATGATAATCGTTTATTATCCATGCTATAATTGTATTGATTGGAAACACATTACATGTGTGGGTAAATAGACAACACTCTGTCCCTAGTATGCCTCTAGTGAACTAGCTCGTTGATCAAAGATGGTCAAGGTTTCCTAGCCATTGACATGTGATGTCATTTGATAACGGGATCACATCATTAGAAAAATGATGTGATGGACAAGACCCAAACTACAAACGTAGCATATGATCGTGTCAGTTTATTGCTACTGTTTTCTGCATGTCAAGTATGTGTTCTTATGACCATGAGACCATGCAACTCACGGACATCGGAGGAGTGCCTTGTGTGTATCAAACGTCGCAA
The DNA here is from genome assembly GCA_022496015.1 of Hordeum marinum. NCBI lineage: Eukaryota > Viridiplantae > Streptophyta > Magnoliopsida > Poales > Poaceae > Hordeum > Hordeum marinum. The sequence goes on along the minus strand of CM039678.1, from coordinate 505,749,513 downwards.
CGTAACTGGGTGAATATAAAGGTGCTCTACAGGTATCTCCGATGGTGTCTGTTCTGTTGGCATGGATCAAGACTGGGATTTGTTACTCCGTGTGACGGAGAGGTATCTCAGGGCCCACTCGGTAATACAACATCACAATAAGCCTTGCAAGCAATGTGTCTAAGTGTTAGTCACAGGATCTTGTATTACAGAACGAGTAAAGAGACTTGCCGGTAACGAGGTTGAACTAGGTATGGAGATACCGACGATCGAATCTCGGGCAAGTAACATACCGAAGAACAAAGGGAACATCATACGGTATTAACTGAATCCTTGACATATAGGTTCAACCGATAAAGATCTTCGTACAATATGTAGGAAAAATATGGGCATCCAGGTCCACCTATTGGTTGTTGACCGTAGAGGTGTCTCGGTCATGTCTACATAGTTCTCGAACCCGCAGGGTCTGCACACTTAAGGTTTGGTGACGATTCGGTAGTATAGAGTTATGTATGGTGGTGACCAAAGGTTGTTCGAAGTCCCGGATGAGATCCCGGACATCACGAGGAGCTCCGGAATGGTCCGGAGGTAAAGATTCATATATAGGAAGTCCTGTTTTGGTCGCCGGAAAAGTTTCGGGCTCATCGGTAGTGTACCGGGAGTGCCGGTAGTGTACCGGGAGGCCTCCGGGAGGGGTATTTCGACCCAAGAGGCTTCATGGGCTGTGGGAGAGTGAATACCAGCCCTTAGTGGGCTGGTAGAAGTCCCACACAAGGCCCATGTGGCTGGGAAGAAAAGCCCAAAAGGAAAAAGGTGGGAAAAGGCAAAAAAGGCAAATTAAGGAAGGAGTCCTAATCCTACTAGGAGTGGAGAAGGTGGACTCCTCCCTCCTATTCGGCCGAACTAGCCTTTGCTTGGAAGCCGAGGCTGCCTCCTCTCCTCCTCTCCTCCTATATATATTAGAGGGTTTTGGGGTTTTTACACTTGATTTTCAGCCACGTGCTACCCGTTCCTCTAGTGCATAGTTTCTCCTCTAGATCGGATTTCTGCAGTGCTTAGGCGAAGCCTAGCGGGAATTGCTCCACTACCATCGACGGAGCGCAGTCACTCTGCCGGAGAACTCTTCTTCCTCTCCGCTCCTTCTTGTTGGATCAAGATGGCGGAGATTGTCATCAAGCTGTACTGTGCTGAACGCGGAGGTGCCGTCCGTTCGGCGCTAGATCGGAAGGATCGTGATCAAGTTCGTGGGACGGATCGTGATCAAGTTCGCGGGACGGATCGTGATTGGATCGCGGGACGGATCGTGATTGGATCGCAGGACGCACGGCGATTTGGATCGCGAAGACGTTCGACTACACCAATCGCGTTACTTAACGCTTCCCGCTTAGCGATCTACAAGGGTATGTAGATCCACTCTCCCTCTAGTAGATGCTCATCACCATGGATAGATCTGCGTGTGCGTAGGAATTTTTTTGTTTCCCATGCAACGTTCCCCAACAATATTTTCCTAATACTACTATTTTCAAGCCGGGAAGGTTCACACCCGTCACAAATATGAAGAGCGGTATTGGAAGGGAGAGATGCTTTGATACATGGTATTATTCGCAGAATTGGCAATGAACAAACAACTAGGGTCTGGGATCACAACTGGATTCCGAGAGAGTCATTCATGTGACCCCTGGTGTGTCTCGCACCAAACCCCCCAATCTATGTGAGTGAAATGATTGATAGTAGTTCTGCTTCATGGCGCACAGATATCTTTACAAATGTTTCCTTCCAGTGGATGTAGAAGCAATAAAAAAGTACCTGTGTGTATTAGTAAAGTGGATGACTTTTGGGCATGGCAATTTGAGAAAACGGGAACATTCGTGATGCGATCTGCTTAAAGGCTTTTAGCATTGATTAAACGGAACAGAGAAGCCGAACTAGAAGGAAGGGCCAGCTCCTCGAACTCTTCTTATGAAAAACAGGGTTGGACCTCGCTTTGGAACACTCCTGTCCCGGCAAAGATTAGAGTGTTCTTATGGCGCCTTGCGAGACACTTGCTTCCCATGGAGGATGTCCAATACCACAGACACATGTCTAACACTGATAACTATCAACTATGCGGTGCCCAATTCATGGAAGCACTCGCTTGTCGAGTGCACTTCAGCCAGATGCGTTTGCAATCTTGTGGACGAGGAATTATTGGAGAAATTGGTCGAGATGAGTGACCCAAGTGCAAAGAGGTGGTTGTTTGATCTCCGTGATTCTTTATCACATGTACAATTTGTCAGGGTGGCTGTGACTTTATGGACAATATGGACTGCTAGAAGAAAGGCAATACATGAAAATATATTTCAGAGCCCGATGGCTACTCATTTGTTCATTGGACACTTCGTCAGTGAACTTGATTCTATCAAGGAGACCAACCCTCCTTCGGCTCCTCGAAGAACTGCCCGGGCTAATGCTCCACTTCGGAAGCAACCGCCCGATGGTTTTTGCAAAATACATGTTGATGGTGGGTTGTCAATTGATGGCAAAACCGATGCCTCTGCAACGATCTGTCGAAACAAAGATGACAACTATTTGGGTTCCTCATTACTTGTTCTTCCTGGAATTACGAACCCATCGACTTTGGAGATGCTTGGTTGTCACGAGGCATTGGCTTTACCTGAAGATCTCTCGCTGTCGAAGATTATTATTGCATGTGACTGCAAGACGGTGGTAGAGAATATTACGAAGGGGCAAGGAGGCTTCTAAGAGGCTATTTTAAAAGAGTTTTTATTTAGATCTAGTTCTTTTTTCAGTTGCCTAGTTACTTTTGAAGCTAGAGCTTCGAATTTTGAAGCACACAATCTTGCCAAACACGCTGCTATGCTTGATCAGGGTCGTCATGTGTGGCTTATTTCTCCTCATGACCCAACTTGTATTCCCTTAAACATAATCAGTGATCAATAAAGTGTTGGTAAATTTAAAAAAAATATGTATGCTCGACTCGACAATTCCTAAACGACGCCTTAAGCATTAGTATTAGGTGTTTATGCAATCGGCCCCACACACTTTCCTCCACACTGGGCCAATCCTTTTTTTTATTTTTCTATTATTAAAACGCAAAAAACAGCAAGCGAGGGCACAGTTTGAACCGGTGATCTCGCTTGTATATGTGCGCTGCCCTAATGACCCGGCTAACTCACCTGTTTGTTGTTGCTATCAAAAAAAGAAAACTCACCTGTTTGTTGTTTACTTTGAGCTTTTTAATCCTTGTCTTCTTTCTTTTTTATTTTTCTTGGAAACAATTTTGTTCCTTTTTTTCCTTTCTTCTGTTTTCTTTTCTTCGCTTTTTTCCTTCTTTGCTAATTGTGTGATATTTTTTGAAATGTGTTGAACTTTTCTTTCAAAATGGTGAACTTTTTTTCTCAAAACTAATGAACCTCTTTCAAGTTTTAACACTTTTTCAAAATCAACGAACTTTTTATAAAAATTGATAAACTTTTTTCTAAAATCTATAAACTTGTTTTAACTTGATATTTTCAAATTTGACGACTTTTTTCAAAATCATGAACTTTTTGCAAAACCGATCAACTGTGATTTTAAGACTAACCTTGATGGACACCTGATCTTCCAAAATGCACTTCTTTCCGGACATAATGGAGCACACATCCAGGCTAAGTAACTGACATGTTCCATCCCCATAAACCCTCCAAATATTTTAATGGCCCAAGCTTGCTCCAATGAAGCCTTAAAAAATAGGAGACTGTCATCAACAAATAATAAGTGATAGGTACTTGAAGCATGTCTATTCAACGAGAAATTCCGAAGAACCCCTCAGAAGCATCATTTAGAAGCAACGAAGGGCTTCAACCTTGGATGGAAGCCATGTGGTGCCCTCTAGTGATCTCTGGAAAGTTCTAGATCTTCTAGAACCTCCTCAATTTCTCCAGAGACTTTTCAGTGTTACCCGAAACTTTTCTCGTTTTCTTGGTTTTGTCCCAAAACCTTCATTTCTCTCTGAAACTTCTTCGGTTCTCTCTCAAAACTTTTTTGCTCTAGACGTGCGCTCTTGGCCTTCTCGACCTCCAGGCTGATCCTGTGGTCCCGCACCTCCTTCGCCACGACAGTGTATCGAGCTCCAATCTCACAGACACTCTGCCAACGAGAAACAAAGAGAGAAAAATCCAGTCGGATTCAACAAGAAAAATCATTCAAACAGTCGAATGAAACAAAAATAAATGACTCTAAGACTCCTGCCGATTACCAGAGTCGATGACAGTCTCAGGGACTACAGCTAGTGGGTGGGTTCTGTGCGCCCCCACTTGAAGGTAATGTGGGATCAGATAAAAGAGCAAGTTCCAGCAGACCGGAACAACACTCAGCCACGCGACCCCACCACCACCCCCCACTAGAAGATAATGCGGGATTAGATAGAAGAGCAAGTTCCAGCAGACCAAAACAACACTCGGCCACGCGAACCCACCACCCTCCAAATGAAAGGAATTCGATCCATACAGGTGAAACATCCATTCACGAGCCCACCGAGTGCTCGCGGGCATCAACCTTTCCACAACGGAATATTGACAGACTCTAAGCCTCCCGCCGACTGCCATAGTCGACAACACTCTCAGGGACTACACCCAGTGGGTGCGCTCAGCGTGCCCCCACTGGACCTGGAGAATATCCAGTCGGGACAAAAAACAAAAAACAAACTACACTACATGCAAATCATACTTCCCCACTGAAGTTGGTACTTACGAGGTTACTTACTCGGACATTCTTCTTCAAAGCCTCGCTGGCGTTGTACGACTCCTTTAGCCGGTCGTTTGTGAGCTCCATCTGTATCAGGGCTTCCTTGCTCGCACCCACCTGGTCCTCAGGGACATGGTGCAGCGTGAAGATGTTGGTGGAAGCAAAGAACAACGAAGGGGTAGGCGTAGCAGCCCTGAGTGGAGCTTCGGCCCTCGGAGTGGGTCCCTGATCAACGATCGGGGCTGGAGTCTTGGCTGGAGAGGCCCTGGTCACTCGGGAAGGGTAGGCGTCCTGCATCACGACGTCCCCACCGACTGGAGGGTTTGGCAGAACGAGTGTGTCGTTCCCGTCAAGCTCAATCACCTCATGTGGTCCTGCAAAATATCAAGATCAATGAATTGAAGCAATGTGTCACTCAGACGTTGAAATCTTGGGAGAAATTTGATGGTCAAATGAAATCAAACCAAATGCAAAGATTACCTTTGGAAGAGGTAGCACCAACTTATGCTTATCCCTTCTCAGCAGCCTTAGGGTCGAGTGAGGCGGTCGATGTGTCAACGCTACAACAAAAAGTCATTCGATAGATCAAATCACCTAGACAGAAGTATCCGTCAAAAAAGAAAGGCAAGTGACAAAGATGCTTACGTTGACGCCAAGGGCACGTTCACCTTGATCCGCGGCAGAGCTGCGTTCTGAGGTTTGTCCGCCGACATGTTGGGATGCTTGGACGCCTTCTCAGGCAACTCAGCAGACACACCCCATCCTTGCTTTGAGCCGCGGGTCGGAAGGGTTGGCGCAGTTAACTTAGAGGCACTCGGTCAATTCGAGCCGCCGGTATGGGCTCCTGGATCCTGGCGTGCTTTTGAGAGGGTCTTAATCTGGATACCCTCTGAAAGAGAGGGCTCTGCCTCATATCCCTCCTCAAGGTCATCGTTGTCACCCTCGACCTCATCGTATGCATCGTTGTCGTCATCATATTCACCTCCCGAGCCATCTTGATGCTCGGTGTCGCTTGATACGTCTCCAACGTATCTATATTTTTTATTGTTCCATGCTATTATGTTATCACCTTTGGATGTTTTATATGCATTTATATGCTATATTATATTATTTTTGGGACTAACCTATTGACCTAGAGCCCAGTGCCAGTTCCTGTGTTTTTCGTGTTTTTGACCTTTTTCAGATAGGAATATCAAATGGAGTCCAAACGAAATAAAACTTTCGCTATGATTTTTTATGGAAAATATCAAAAATACCAGAAGAAAAAGATACCGAAGAGGAGTCCCGAGGAAGCCACAAGCCTGGGAGGCACGACCACCCCCCTGGCCGCGCCTGGGAGGCTCGTGACCTCCTCATGGCCCCTCTCGACTTGTTCTCGACGCCATATGGTCTTATAAATAGAGAAACCATCAGAACTAAACCTAGATCGGGAGTTCCGCCGCCGCAAGCCTCTGTAGCCACCAAAAACCAATTGGGAGCCTGTTTCGGCACCCTGCCGGAGCGGGAACTCATCTTTGGCGGCCATCTTTATCATCCCGGCGATCTCCATGACGAGGAGGCAGTAGTCCACCCTCGGGGCTGAGGGTATGTACCAGTAGCTATGTGTTTGATCTCTCTCTCTCTCTCTCGTGTTCTTGAGATGTCTTGATCTCGATGTACCGCAGGCTTTGCTACTATAGTTGGATCTTATGATGTTCTTCCCCCTCTCCCTTCTTGTAATGAATTGAGTTTCCCCTTTGGAGTTATCTTATCGGATTGAATCTTTAAGAACACTTGATGTATGTCCTGCACGTGTCTATCTGTGGTGACAATGGGATATTCATGTGAGCACTTGATGTATGTTTTGGTGATCAACTTGCGGGTTTCGTGACCTCGGGAACCTATGCATAGGGGTTGGCACACGTTTTGACTCTCCGGTAGAAACTTCGGGGCACTCTTTAAAGTTCTATGTGTTGGTTGAATAGATGATTTTGAGATTTTGTGATGCATGTCGTATAATCATACCCACGGATACTTGAGGTGACACTGGAGTATCTAGGTGACATTAGGGTCTTGGTTGATATGTTTCTTAAGGTGTTATTTTAGTATGAACTCTAGGATAGATTGAACGGAAAGAATAGCTTCATGTTATTTTACTACAGACTCTTGAATAGATCGATCAGAAAGAATAACTTTGTGGAGGTTTCGTACCCGAAGATAATCTCTTATTTTGTTCTCCGCTATTAGTGACTTTGGAGTGACTCATTGTTGCACGTTGAGGGATAGTTATATGATCCAATTATGTTATCATTGTTGAGAGAACTCCACTAGTGAAAGTATGAACCCTAGGCCTTGTTTCCACGTGTTGCAATACCGTTCGTGCTCACTTTTACTACTAGTTACCTTGCTGTTTTTATATTTTGAGATTACAAAAACCTATATCTACTATCCATATTGCACTTGTATCACCATCTCTTCGCCGAACTAGTGCACCTATACAACTTACCATTGTATTTGGTGTGTTGGGGACACAAGAGACTCTTTGTTATTTGGTTGCAGGGTTGCTTGAGAGAGACCATCTTCATCCTACGCCTCCTACGGATTGATAAACCTTAGGCCACCCACTTAAGGGAAAATTTCTACTGTCCTACAAACCTCTGCACTTGGAGGCCCAACAACGTCTACAAGGAGAAGGTTGCGTAGTAGACATCAAGCTCTTTTCTGGCGCCGTTGCCGGGGAGGTGAGTGCTTGAAGGTATATCTTTAGATCTTGCAATCAAATCTTTTAGTTTCTTGTTTTATCACTAGTTTAGTTTATTAAAAGAAAACTACAAAAAATTGAATTAAGGTTACCTCATATGCTTCATCTTTTTAATGTCTTTCGTGAAAATGATGGAAAGGAAAATTGTGCCCAAGTGTTAGAAGAAGAAGTTATTAAAATGTTTGGCACTAAATACTTGAATGATGAGCATGATAGTAATATTGTTACTATGAATTCTCTGAATATCCATGATGCTAATGATATGGAAAGCCACAAGCGTGAGGATGCTAAGTTTGATGAGGATGATATTTTTAGCCCCCCAAGTTTTGATGAGCAAAACTATTATGATTATGACATGCCTCCTATATATGATGATTATTGTGATGACACATATTCTATAAATATTAATGGTAAGCATGAAACTTTTCATCATGATTTTAATATTCAAAGTGGTTATGTCAACCAAGTATGTCATGATAGTTATTTTGGTGAGTTTGCTCCCACTATTTCGAATGATAAGAAAACTGCTTATGAGGAGAGTGAAAAAAATTCTATGCTTGTGCATCATCAAAATAATGATTTAGGTGCTGGTTATATTGTTGAATTCATTCATGATGATACTGAAAATTATTATGAGAGAGGATCATATGCTTCTACATATTACAATAATGCCAAGTTTCCTCTCTATGTGTTAAATTTTTTGAAGCTATGCTTGCTTTGCCTTCCTATGCTAGATGATTCTTGCTCCAATAAGTTGTTTTTTCACAAAATCCCTATGCATAGGAAGTTGGTTAGACTTAAATGTGCTAGTCATATGCTTCATGATGCTTCCATTATATTTCAATCCTTATCTTTTATGTGAGCATCATTGAAATCATCATGCCTAGCTTGAAAGGCATTAAAGAAAAGTGCTTGCGGGGAGACAACCCAATATGTATCCTTACTGTTTTTGTGTGTTCACATGATTATTATACTATATTAATCATTTTTTATAGCTTTTATTTCAATAAAGTGCCAAGTAAAGCCTTTATGATTAGTTTGGGTGATAGTTGTTTGATCATACTGAAAAAGACAGAAACTTTGTGCTCACAAAATTATTTTTCATTTTTATCCAGAGAGAGATTTTGAGTTTATTATTTTTTATTATGATTTATATACAAATTTTATTAATTTTCATAATTTTTCAGAATTTTTGGAGGTGCATAAGTATGGTTATCATTCAGATCATTACAGACTGTTCTGTTCTTGACATATTCTGTTTTCAATGCATAGTTTGCTTGTTTTAGTGTTTACATAGATTATATTAAGTGATATAAATTGTGGTAATGATAACATACAGTAGGAATTGTTTGGTAAAATTTATTAATCTTGTCTTTATAGTACCAAAATGAATGATTTGTCTTTATTATACTAACCCATCTCACGAAGTTCCGTTAAGTTTTGTGTTGTGAACTTTTCAAGTTTTGGGTAAAGTTCGGATGGACAACGGAACAAGGAGTGGAAAGAGCCTAAGCTTGGGGATGGCCAAGGCACCCCAAGCCATATTCGAGGACACCAAAGAGCCTAAGCTTGGGGAGGCCCCGGGAAGGCATCCCCTCTTTCGTCTTCAATCCATCGGTAACTTTACTTGGGGCTATATTTTTATTCACGACAGGATATGTGTTTTGCTTGGAGCGTCATTTTATTTTATTAGTACTTACTTGATGTTATTTATATTGGTGTTAATGTTTTTCATCATTTAGTTCAATAAAAATGTCAAGGATAGCCTTTACCATGCTTAATTTGCAAGTATAGGAGTTGCTGTTCCAAAACAGAAAGTTTGCTTGTAGTGCAAAAATTCCCTAGAATTTTCTGTATGCCAGAATAACTTGAAATTTGGACACAGTATAATATTATAAATTAAATACAGCGTGGAATTTTTTTCAGGTTTTGTGGAGTTAATTAAGTATGGATCTTGCTGCATTCTTCCCACACTGTTCTGTTTAGGCAGATTGCTGTTATGTTTGCATTGTTTGCATATGTTTGCATGTTTAGTGATTCCATTTGATGATGGGAGTTTTAAATATGCAGAGGCATTTAGTAGGCATTGTAAAATAATAATTTTAGTAATTTTTTACAGTAGAAGATGATAAAGTTTTGCATTGATTTATACTAATCTATCTCACGAGTTTTTGTTGAGTTTTGTGTGGATGAAGTTTTTAAGATTTCGGAAACCATCATATGAGAGGAATTAAGGAGACACAAAAGCTCAAGCTTGGGGATGCCCAAGGCATCCCCAATCCATATTTCAAGAAGTCTCAAGCATCTAAGCTTGGGGATGCCCCGGTTGGCATCCCACCTTTCTTCTTCAACAATTATCGGTTAGTATCGGTTAAACCTAAGTTTTCGCTTCTTCACATGATTCGTGCTATCCTTGGAGTGTCATTTTATTTTGTTTGAATAAGGTACTTAAGATCTGAAATTCTTATATGGGAGAGTATTCACATAGCTAAATAATTATTCAACTACTCATTGAGCTTCACTTATATCTTTTGGAGTAGTTTGTCTTTTGGTCTAGCGCTTCACTTATATCCTTATAGAGCATTGCAATGTTTATATTTTAGAGAAATTGATGAACTCCCATGTTTCACTTATATAATTATGAGAGTCTTAAACAGCATGGTAATTTTATTAGGTTATGAAACTAGTCCTAATATGATAGGCATCCAAAAGGGATATAATAAAAACTTTCATATTCAAGTGCATTGAGTAGTAAGAGAAGTTTGATTCCCTGCATCTAGTTTTGAGACATGGAGATGGTAATATTAGAGTCATGTTAGTATGGTGTTGTGAATCTAGAAATACTTGTGTCAAGGTTGGTGATTCCCGTAGCATGCACGTATGGTGAACCGCTATGTCAGGAAATCGGACCATGATTGATTTATTGATTGTCATCCGTTGTGTGGCAGTCGGGATCGCACGATGGTTAACTCCTACCAACCCTTCCCCTAGGAGTATGCGTTTAGCACCTTGTTTCGATTACTAATAAAACTTCCGCAATAAGTATATGAGTTCTTCATGACTAATGTGAGTCCATGGTATAGATGCACTTTCACGTTCCACCATTGCTACCATCTCTAGTGCCGCGCAACTTTCGCCGGTGCACAAACCCACCATATACCTTCCTCAAAACATTCACCATACCTACCTATTATGGCATTTTCATAGCCATTCCGAGATATATTGCCATGCAACTTCCACCTTTCCGTCTCATGACATGTGCCATCACTTTCATTCATATAGAGTCATTATTGTTCTAAGTATCGAGTTGTAAGTCAATAAAAGTGTGATGATCATCATTATTAAAGCATTGTCCCATGTGAGGAAATTAAAAAAATAGGCCAAAGAGCCCAAACAAAAAAAATAAAAAAAGAGGCCAAAGATGCTAAATAAAAAAAAGAGAGGCCAAAGAGCCCAAACAAAAAAAATGAGAGAAAAATAGAGAAGGGACAATGCTACTATCTTTTTCCACACTTGTGCTTCAAAATAGCACCATGTTATTCATGATAGAGAGTCTCTTGTTTTGTCACTTTCATATGCTAGTGGAAATTTTCATTATGTAACTTGGCTTGTATATTCCAATGATGGGCTTCCTCAAATTTCCCTAGGTCTTCGTGAGCAAGCAAGTTGGGTGCACACCCACTAGTTTTCATTTGTTTGCTTTCATACACTTATAGCTCTAGTGCATCCGTTTCATGGCAATCCCTACTCATTCACATTGATATCTATTGATGGGCATCTCCATAACCCATTGACACACCGAGTCGATGTGACCATCTCCTCCTTTTTGCCTCACAACCTATACCACACTCTATTCCACCTATAGTGCTATATCCATGGCTCACGCTCATGTATTGCGTGAGAGTTGAAAAAAGTTTGAGAAAGTAAGAGTGCGAAAACAATTACTTGGCCAATACCGAGGTTGTGCATGATTTAAATTCGTTGTGTGGGGATGATGGAGCATAGCCAGACTATATGATTTTGTAGGGATAACTTTCTTTGGCCATGTTATTTCGAAAGTTCATGATTACATTACTATTATGCTTGAAGTATTATTGTTTTCATGTCAATATTAAACTTTTGTTTTGAATCTTATGGATCTGAACATTCATGCCACAATAAAGAAGTTACATAGAAAAAATATGTTAGGTAGCATTCCACATCAAAAATTCTGTTTTTATCACTTCCCTACTCGAGGACGAGTAGGAGTTAAGCTTGGGGATGCTTGATACGTCTCCAACGTATGTATAATTTTTGATTGTTCCATGCTATTATGTTATCAACTTTGGATGTTTTATATGCATTTATATGCTATTTTCTGTTATTTTTGGGACTAACCTATTGACCTAGAGCCCAGTGCCAGTTCCTGTTTTTTCGGTGTTTTTGACCTTTTTCAGATAGGAATATCAAACGGAGTCCAAATGGAATAAAACTTTCGCTGTGATTTTTTATGCAAAATATCAAAAATACCAGAAGAAAAAGATACCGGAGAGGAGTCCCGAGGAAGCCACGAGCCTGGGAAGCGCGGTCACCCCCCTTGCCGTGCCTGGGAGGCTCGTGACCTCCTCGTGGCCCCTCTCGACTTGTTCTCGATGCCATACAGTCTTATAAATAGAGAAACCATCATAACTAAACCTAGATCGGGAGTTCCGCCGCCGCAAGCCTTTGTAGCCTCCAAAAATCAATTGGGAGCCCGTTCCGACACCCTGCCGGAGCGGGAACCCATCTCCGGTGGCCATCTTCATCATCCCGGCGATCTCCATGACGAGGAGGGAGTAGTCCACCCTCGGGGCTGAGGGTATGTACCAGTAGCTATGTGTTTGATCTCTCTCTCTCTCGTGTTCTTGAGATGTCTTGATCTCGATGTACCATGGGCTTTGCTACTATAGTTGGATCTTATGATGTTCTTCCCCCTCTCCCTTCTTGTAATGAATTGAGTTTCCCCTTTGGAGTTATCTCATCGGATTGAATCTTTAAGAACACTTGATGTATGTCTTGCACGTGTCTATCTATGGTGACAATGGGATATTCATGTGAGCACTTGATGTATGTTTTGGTGATCAACTTGCGGGTTTCATGACCTCGGTAACCTATGCATAGGGGTTGGCACACGTTTTGACTCTCCAATAGAAACGTCAGGGCACTCTTTAAAGTTCTATGTGTTGGTTGAATAGATGATTCTGAGATTGTGTGATGCTTGTCGTATAATCATACCCACGGATACTTGAGGTGACAATGGAGTATCTAGGTGACATTAGGGTCTTGGTTGATATGTGTCTTAAGGTGTTATTCTAGTACGAACTCTAGGATAGATTGAACGGAAAGAATAGCTTCGTGTTATTTTACTACGGACTCTTGAATAGATCAATCAGAAAGAATAACTTTGTGGAGGTTTCGTACCCAACAATAATATCTTCTTTTGTTCTCCGCTGTTAGTGACTTTGGAGTGACTCATTGTTGCACGTTGAGGGATAGTTATATGATCCAATTATGTTATCATTGTTGAGAGAACTCCACTAGTGAAAGTATGAACCCTAGACCTTGTTTCCACGCGTTGCAATACCGTTCGTTCTCACTTTTACTATTAGTTACCTTGCTGTTTTTATATTTTGAGATTACAAAAACCTATATCTACTATCCATATTGCACTTGTATCACCATCTCTTCGCCGAACTAGTGCACCTATACAACTTACCATTGTATTGGGTGTGTTGGGGACACAAGAGACTCTTTGTTATTTTGTTGCAGGGTTGCTTGAGAGAGACCATCTTCATCCTACGCCTCTAGCGGATTGATAAACCTTAGGTCACCCACTTAAGGGAAAATTGCTACTGTCCTACAAACCTCTGCACTTGGAGGCCCAACAACGTCTACAAGGAGAAGGTTGCGTAGTAGACATCATTGCTCTCCACATAAACAGGTGCGCGGTTCACAACCGACACTACACTTATCATCTCCATGAAACTTTGTCAAGTGAAAAGACAACAAACACACGAGTCAAATAACAATCAAGTAGCGCAAAAATCACTTGGACAAGACAAACTCGATATTACCTCAATCGGTCGGTTCTCCTTGGAGAAGGGAGCCACCAGCTTGGTTCCCCTATGGCTATCCCGCGTCGGAGTAACAGCCATAAGCTTCGCCTCCAACACTTTCATGTCAAGCTCCTCGGGTGGGTCCTCGTAGGGTCACTCATCCCCTCGTACATCCACATCGGATGGTCCCTTGCGTGTAGGGGTTGGATACTTTGCTAGAAGAAGACCTCCAATAGGTCCATCCCATTGATGTCCTTCCTCACTAGGGCGACCACCACAATCACCAAAATATCTACATCTGTCCTCTCCTCCTTGGACACGGTCAGGGACGGAAGCGATCGCACTCATTCTATCGAGTACGGCGGGAGGCCCGACTGACCAGCGGTGACTGAAATGTCCTTGCAGTAAAACCAAGAATCATACTAGCTTTTCACTGAGTCAGGGAATAACATCTGTGGGAAACTACCCTTCCCCCTAAATTGTATGCCTAAACCGCCGCACAACTGAACTACATTGGTTTTCTCCCCTCTCAGAGAGGATTTCTTCATAGTCATAGCCCGACAAGTAAAGAGATGTTTGAAAATACCCCAATGGGGAGGACAACCAAGAAATTTTTCATAGAGGGAGACTGTCAGTGTCAAAACCGGCAAAACTCGGGTAGGGGGTCCCGAACTATGAACCTAGGATCAATGGTTAACAAGAAACGAAGGAGACAGTGTTTACCCAGGTTTGGGCCATCGTGAAGAGGTAAAACCCTACGTCCCGCTTGATTGTATTGATGAGTATGATGGTTACAAAGTTGATCTACCTCGAGAGCAAATGAGCTAAATGCTAGATGAGTTGACTTGTCCTTCTACAAAATAAGCCCCCTGGTTTCTATAGACACCAGGGTTACCTGGGGTTACACATGGTAGGTTTCCATCCGGGCGTAGATATGCCATACTCTCTCTAGTCTTGGAGGTCACGCCAAGTCTTCGGGGCCTTTCCTTCCGAACACGGGATTGTGCTGTAGTTTGGACTTCTAGTAATTACCATAGAGCGGCCCACCATGTTAGCCCACCGGAGGTGAACCAACGGCCCGAGGACCCCTTAGTCTCGGACTCGCTCATTAGCCCCCGAACTAACCTCCAATGTCAGGCTTAATGGCACTGAGTTGCTTCATATTTCTAGAGTGTCCAGCTTGCGGGGTGAGTTCCTTTCTTCCCTTCATACTTAGTTGATCCTAGTCCTGCCGTCGATGACTCCTCCGAACATACATTACTTAACCTCGAAGGCCAAACGCCTGAGTATGAACAATGCTTTCCCTGACAACCTTTCTGATGAAAAGCTAGGATAGGCCGTGGCCACAAAGTGAGTTATAGGAACTCCATTCGCGGTTCGAGGCCGCCCTTTTATTGGCACGTCTTATCGACATGAAGATCGTGCCCCAATTTTCACGGGATGCGATTAATGATTTGGGCTATCCCACGCACGCATAACGGAGCGGTTGCCTCGGGAAACGATGCAGCCCGCGACACAGTAAGAGGGCGCTTGGTATTACGACCTTCCATAAAAGGGAGAAAAGTCCCCAAAGCCTCCCTACACTCCTTAGATTCGCTCTCTCGACCTCCTTCGCTCCAAGCGCACAGATCTAATCTTCTTCCAGCTCCCTCCAAGACACCCTTCCCCTTTCCCAAGCTCGGCCATGGCTGGCTCAGGTTCATAGGGCAAGTGGGAGGCCTCATGCATCACCAAGGACGACATCCAGGAGCTGAAGTGCGTCGGCTACCTACTAAAGTTGCTTGAGACTGCGTCGGTATTTCCCCAAAGAGGAAGGGATGATGCAGCACAACGCTGGTGATTAATTCCCTCCATTATGAAATCAAGGTATCGAACTAGTAGGAGGATCACCAACACTACGTAAACAACACCTGCAGACAAAGAACAAATACTTGCAACCCGACGCGAAAGAGAGGTTGTCAATCTCTCTACGGTAAAAAGATAGGTTAGGATATGATAGATTGGATAGATAGATCTCTCAAGAACACAAAATAAAAGAGGCAAATAAAAAGTGCAGCAAGGTATCTTTGGTTTTTTGGAATAGTAGATTTAAAAACAAAAGTGGCAAAAAGATAGATCGGAAAGCAATATGTTGGAAAAGTAGACTCGGGGGGGGGGGGGCGTAGGTTTCACTATTGGCTTCTCTCATGAGTATAGCACATAGTGGGTGAACAAATTACTTTTGGGCAATTGGTAGAAGATCAAATAATCATGACGATATCCAAGACGATGATCATTATATAGGCATCACGTCCAAGATTAGGAGACCGAAATGATTCTGCATCTACTACTATTACTCCACACATCGACCGCTATCCAGCATGCATCTACTATATTAAGTTCATGGAAAATGGAGTAATGCAATAATAACGGTGACATGATGTAGAAAAGATCTATTCATGTAGGAATAGACCCCATCTTGTTATCCTTAATAGCAACTATACATGCGTGCCTCGCTGCCCCTTCTGTCACTGGGAGACGACTGCAAGATCGAACCCATCACAAAGCACCTCTTCCCATGGCAAGAAAAATCGATCAAGTCGGCCTAACTAAACCAAAGATTCAAAGAAGAAATACGAGGGTATAAGTAATCATGCATATAAGAGATAAAGGAAGACTCAAATAATATTCATGGATAGAAATTGATCATGAATTCAAAAGTCATCGGATCCCAACAAACACACCGCAAAAGTTTACATCAAATAGATCTCCAAGAGACCATTGTATTGAGAATCAAAAGGGAGAGAGGAAGCCATCTTGCTACTGCCTACAAATCCGTAGGTCTATGGTGGACTACTCATGCATCATCAGAGAGGCACCAATGAGGCTGATGAACCGATCCGTGATGGTGTTAGATTGGATCTTGCGGTTGTGGAACTTGCGATGGCTGGATGTGTTTTTCGTCGACTCCCTTAGGGTTTCTAGAATATTTGGGAATTTATAGGCATCAGGGGCGGTGGAGAGGCGTCTCGAGGAGGGCACAACCCATTAGGGCGCGCCCTGGCTTCTGGCGCACCCTAGTGGATTGTGGTCGCTTCTGCCCTCCTCTCTAATACTTCTTTGGCCCATTGGATGTCTTTTGGCCCAAAAAAAATTTCCAAAAGGTTTCATCATCATTGAACTCTGTTTGGTACTGATATTCTATGAAGTAAAAAACAAGAAAAAAAGCAACTGACACTTTGGCACTATGTCAATAGGTTAGTCCCAAAAAATGATACAAAGTTGCTATAAAATGATTGTAAAACATCCAAGAATGATAATATAACATCATGGAACAAGCAAAAATTATAGGTACGTTGGATACGTATCAACATCCCCAAGCTTAATTCCTACTCGTCCTCGAGTAGGTAAACGATAAAAACAGAATTTTTGATGTGGAATGCTGCCTAACATGTTCATCACATATTCTTTTCTTTTGTGGCATGGACATTTAGACTTTTAGATGGTTCAAAGCATTAGTCTAGTTTTGAGATAATGACTTTAATACTCAAGCATGCCAACAAGCAACCATGTCTTTCAAAATATCAACACTAAAGAAAGTTATCCCTACGCCATCATCCTCAATCATTGATCCATTCATGAAACACACTCAAATATTAACTACACACAATGCGCAAGTACGATCATAGTGCCCCCTAGTTGGTGCTTTATAAGAGAAGATGGAGACTCAAATAAAAATATTTTTTTTGCATAAAGTAAATAGATAGGCCCTTCGCAGAGGGAAGTAGGGATTTGTAGAGGTGCCAGAGATCAAAGTTTTAAATTGAGAGAGAAAAATATTTTGAGTGGCATGCCTTTCCTGTCAACGAAAACGACAAAGTAGTTCACAATATATCACAGGCCGGTGGTTCCCAAATAGAAAATAAAGTTTATTCCTTTTTCCACCATTCTTTCACAATCCATGGCTGGCCGTATCCACGGTTGCCTTTCATACCAACACTTTCCAAGGAATTTATTATTTGACAACATAAAGTAATTGTTTTCTTTTCATTTCAGGATTGGGCATCCCTATAACCACCAAACTCTCGTGCAATTACAAGTGAATAAACATTCATCTTGAGAATAACAAATCTAGCATGGAAAAATATTGGATACCCCCTACCGTTTAATGAGCGGTACGAGCACAAAAATTTATTGTGAAAACTAGAGGTGGCACATTCAAATTTGCTTAGAACGGCACAAAAATACCGCATATATGTAGGTATGGTGAACTCATAAGGCAAAACTGGGTTTAAGGATGGATGCACAAGTAGTATATCTACTTAGTACAAGTGGAGGCTAGCAAATAAATTGAGAAGCAACCAACCAAGAAACAAAAATTCACATAAACGAGCATTGAGCATAACTAACACCGAATAATGCACCATAAGTAGTATGTAATTTCATTGCATAACTATTTACTTTTGTACTTGCATAGGGAATCACAAACCTTAACACCAATATTCTTACTAAAGAATAATTACTCACTAATATGACTCACATATTACTATCATCGTGTCTCAAAACAATTACAAGGAATCAAGTTTAATTTCTCCAATGGTCTTCATGAAAGTTTTTATTATATCCCCCTTGGATATCTATCACTTTGGGACTAGTTTCATATATTGCCATTGCTTTTGACAAGCGCAAACATATTTAAGTGAAGCACATGAGCATAGAGATTTCATCTCTCAAAATAGTATAAGTGAAGCATGAGAGGATTTTTTCAAAATTTACTAACTCACAAAATAATCTAAGTGAAGCATGAGAGGATTTCTTCAAAATTTACTAACTCTCAAAATAATCTAAGTGAATGATGAGAGTATTTCTTCAAAAATTTCCAAGCACTCTGTGTTCAGAAAGATATAAGTGAAGCGCTAGAGAAATTCCATAGCTTAAAAAGTTTAAGTGAAGCATATAGCAATTCTAACAAATCTTAGCATAAATTTGGCTCTCTAAAATAGGTGTGCCCAGCAAGGATAATAGTGACAAACTAAAAAGCAAAGCAAGCAAAGACTCAAATGATACAAGACACTCCAAGAAAAACTCATGATATGTGACGAATAAAAATATAGCTCTAAGTAAAATACCGATGGTCGTTAGAAGAAAGAGGGGATACCACTCCGGGCATCCCCAAGCTTAGTTGCTTGTTTCTCTTTGGACATATCTTGGGGAGTGTTTTATCATCCCGAACCTTAGGCTCTTTTCACTCCTTATTCCTTCATCCATCGCGATCTCACCCAAAACTTGAAAACTTCAATCACACAAAACTCAAAAAAATCTTTGTGAGATCCGTTAGTATAATAAAACAACTCACTACTTTAATTACTGTTGCAAACCCATTCAAATATTATTATTCCATTATATCTACTAGATTTTAACTTTACCATGGCTTATATCCTTCAAGACAACCCATAGATTCACCAAAACAAGCACACAATGCAACGAAAACAGAATCTGTCTTAAACAGAACAGTCTGTAGTAATCTATACTATAACCATACTTATGTAACTATAAAAATTCTGAAAATTAGTAAAACATAAAGAATTTTTATATCAATAGATTGTTAAAATTTCATCTCAATATCATGTTCCAGTAAAAAATAAAAATTTACACACTGGAGGCAAAGTTTCTTTTTCATATTGAGCATTGTTTCTACTCATCTTGTGAATCATCCTAAAGGCTTTACTTGGAACAAACACTAAATAAAACATTAAAACAAAATCATAACAGAGGCATAATTTTGTCAACACTCAAAAAAAGAAAGAAAAAGATGTAAATAAATTTATTCATTGGGTTGCCTCCCAACAAGCGCTATCGTTTTACTCCCCTAGCTAGGCATAACGGATAGATTTAAGTATTTCCATCTTTGGTTTTTGCCTCATAGGATGCTCTCATGATTGATTCATATGGTGGCTTAATTCTTGTTCTAGGTAAGTGTTCTATACCCTTTCTTAGTGGAAACTGAAATTTAATATTGCCTTCTTTCATATCAATCACGACACCTATAGTGCATAAGAACAGTCCACCAAATATAATGGGACAAGAGAGATTGCAATCAATATCAAGAACAATAATATCTGTGGGCACTTAGTTCCTATTTGAAATAATAAGAGCATCATTAATTCTTCCCAAAGGATTTTTAATAGTAGAATCCGCCAAGTGCAAATTAAGAGAACATTGTTCAATATTGGTGAGACCAAACACATCACATACAGATTTCGGAATCGTGGAAACACTAGCACCCAAATCGCATAAAGCAAAGCACTCATAATTTTTAATCTTGACCTTAATGATAGGTTCCCACTCATCATGTAATTTTCTAGGAATAGAAATCTCCAGCTCCAACTTTTCTTAAAAATATTTCATCATGGCATCAATGATATGTTTAGTAAAAGCTTTATTTTGTTCGTAAGCATGGGGTGAATTTAACATGGATTGCAGAAAACAAATACATTCAATCAAACAGAAACCATCATAATTAAAGTCTTTGCAATCCAAAATACTTGGCACATCACTAGTTAAATTTTTGACCTCTTGAAACCCACTTTCATCAATTTTTTCGTCAAGATTTTGACCCTCCAAATTCTTGGGATGCCTTCTAGCTGAAGTTGACTCTACTTTAGTCCCTTTATCATCAATTTTAATATTACTGGACAAGGAATCAATATAATAAACACCAATCACTTTTAGATCCTCATCATTTTTCTGAAGGCAATCACCAGAAAACGATTTTTCTAAGAATTCTCTTTTAGCTCTAAGCATAGCGGTTAGTTTCTTACTTTCATCAATAAAGACATATAAAGCTTCAATTGATACATCAATCTTAGGTGCAAAAGCTTTCAACTTGAGATTTTCTGCATCATGAGATATTCTATCAATTCTTCTAAACATATCATCAATCTTATTCAACTTTTCTTCTATAAATTCTTTAATATTACTCTCAAGATCAATGGGCTTACTATTATTATTGTAAGAATAATTACCATAGGAATTACCATAATTTTTAGAGGAATTTCTAGGAAAAGGCCTAGGATTAAAATTACCTCTATAAGCATTGTTATTGGAATTGTTTTGCGAGACGAAGTTCACATCTATGGAATCACTATTTTGCACTATCAAGTTAGACAAAGGCACATCATTAAGATCAAGAGGAGCATTTTTACTAGCAACAAACTTCATTAAAGCATCAACTTTGTCACTCAAAGTACTAATTTGTTCAACTGAATTAACCTTTTTACTAGTACGTGCTCTTTCACTATGCAATTGTGAATAATTTTCCATAATATTATCAGAAATTTAGTAGCTTCACCCAAAGTAATTTCCATAAAAGTACCACCCGCGGCGGAAACTAAAATATTTCTAGAGACGAAATTCAACCCCGCATAATTTTTTTGTATGATCATCCAAAGATTTAAACCATGAGTAGGACAATTCCTTAGCATCCGTTTCATTCTTTCCCAAGATTGTGCAACAATTTCATGCTCGGGTTGCTTAAAATTCATGATTTGAGTCCTAAGGGAAATAATTTTCGCGGGCGGAAAATACTGAGTAATAAAAGCATCATTGAACTTATTCCAAGAATCGATACTATTGCGAGGCAAAGAAGAAAAACAAAATTTTGCACGATCCCGCAAGGAGAAAGGAAATAATTTCAACTCTACCATATCATTGTCCACATCTTGTTTCTTTTGCATATCACACAATTCTACGAACGTGTTTAGACGGGACGCGACATCCTCATTAGGAGTATGGGCAAATTGATCTTTCATGGTAATATTCAACAAAGCGGCATTAATATCACAAGACTCCGAAGTAGTGGCGGGAGGAGCAATCGGAGTACTAAGAAAATCATTGTTTTTAGTATTGGAGAAATCACACAATTTGGTGTTTTCTTGAGTCATCGTGACTATGCAAACAAGATTGCAAGCAAGCAAGAGATCTGACGAGAAAAAGGCAAACGTAAAAGAGGACGAATAAAACGGCAAATTTGCTGAAGTGGGGGAGAGGAAAACGAGAGGAAAATGGCAAATAATGTAATTGCAAGAAGATGCGATTTGTGATTAGGAACCTCGTAGATGATGATGGTGTCTCCTTGGCCCCAGAGATTGGCACGTCAAAGAGACCGCTTCCTCCCCGACAACGGCGCCAAAAATTCCTTTGACATGGCTTGACATTGCGTTGGTATTTCCCCAAAGAGGAAGGGATGATGAAGCACAGTGACAGTAAGTATTTCCCTCAGTTATGAAACCAAGGTATCGAACCAGTAGGAGGATCACCAACACTACATAAACAACACCTGCACACAAAGAACAAATACTTGCAACCCGATGCGAAATAGAGGTTTGTCAATCTCTCTACGGTAAAAAGATAGGTTAGGATATGATAGATTGGATCGATAGATCTGTCAAGAACACAAATTAAAAGAGGCAATAAAAAGTGCAGCAAGGTATTTTGGGTTTTTTTGGAATAGTAGATCTGAAAACAAAAGCGGCAAAAACATAGATCGAAAAGCAATATATTGGAAAAGTAGACCCAGGGGCCGTAGGTTTCACTAGTGGCTTCTCTCATGAGTATAGCACACGGTGGGTGAACAAATTACTGTTGGGCAATGTATAGAAGATCAAATAATCATGACGATAAACAAGGCGATAATCATTATACAGGCATCATGTACAAGATTAGTAGACCGAAACGATTCTGCATCTACTAGTATTACTCCACACACCACGTCCAAGATGTAGGAATAGACCCAATCTTGTTATCCTTAATAGAAACGATACATGTGTGCCTTGCTGCCCCTTTTGTCACTGGGAGACGACACCGCAAGGTCGAATCCATCACAAAGCACCTCTTACCATGGCAAGAAAAATCGATCTAGTTGGCCTAACTTAACAAAAGATTCAAAGAAGAAATACGAGTCTATCAGTAATCATGCATATAAGAGATCAAAGACGACTCAAATAATATTCATGGATAGAAACAGATCATGAACTCAAAATTCATCGGATCCCAACAAACACACCGCAAAAGTTTACATAAAATAGATCCCCAAAAGTCCACTGTATTGAGAATAAAAAGAGAGAGAATAAGCCATCTTGCTACTGCCTACGGACCCGTAGGTCTATGGTGGACTACTCACGCATCATTGGAGAGGCGACAATGAGGATCTTGAACCCCTTTGTGATGGTGTTAGATTGGATCTCACGGTTCTGGAACTTGTGGCGGCTGGATGTGTTTTTCGTCGACTCCCTTAGGGTTTCTGGAATATTTGGGAATTTATAGGCATCAGGGGCGGAGGAGAAGTGTATCGAGGAGGGCATAACCCATCAGGGCATGCCCGGAGCCTCTGGCATGCCCTGGTGGGTTGTGGTATCCTTGGCCCTCCCCTATGGTACTTCTTTGGTCCTTTGGATGTCTTCTGGCCCAAAAAAATCTCTAAAAAGTTTCGTCGAGATTGGACTCCGTTTGGTACAGATATTCTATGAAGTAAAAAACAAGCAAAAACAGCAACTGGCACTTTGGCACTATGTCAATAGGTTAGTCCCAAAAAATGATATAAAGTTGCTATAAAATGATTGTAAAACTTCCAAGAATGATAATATAACAACATTGAACAAGCAAAAATTATAGATACGTTGGAGACGTATCACCTACCAGTCGATGTCGTCCACCGCGCCCTCGAGGAGGGCCAGGTGGTACCCACGCCAAAGCTCGAAGAGCGGGTGGTGTTCATTCCCCATTTCGTCCATGGACTGAGCTTCCCACTACACCCCTTTGTAAAGGCCATGATGTTCTTCTATGGGTTATACTTCCACGATCTTCCTCCAAACTCCGTCATGCACATGTCGTCTTTCATCATCGTCTGCGAGGACTTTTTGTGGATCTAGCCGCATTTCGGCTTATGGATGAAGGTCTTCAATGTCAAGCCGAAGACCGTAAACATCCAGCATGCGGATTGCGGAGGGGCGGTGATCAGCAAGCTCCCACGGGTTCAGTGGCCAGAGGGCACCTTCATCGACACCGTCATGGTCTGGCATAAGGAGTGGTTCTACATCACTGAACCACGAATCGTAGTATGGGCAACACCTCCCGAATTCAGATCCGAACCCCCTACAAGGCTGGCCTCGTGGATCAAGAAAGTCCTGGACTGGGGGTCATCCACGGAAGTGAAGTCGCTGCAAAAACGCATCACGCAGATGCTGGAAGCTAACCTCAAGCTGACCAACATCGTCTAGGTCATGCTGCGCCGCCGTCTCCTCCCCTATCAACAGCGAGCTACCCTAATGTGGGCCCACAAGCTTGATTATCCTCCAACCATGTGCATACTCTTCTGCACTACCAAGGAGAAGCTGTGGAAGGCTCTGTTCAAGCCTCAGAAGGACCAGGCGACCGAGGAGGAAGACACTGGCCTGGCCGCCAAAACCCCTCCACTAAAGGTATAGCAAAGTCTACGTTTTTATCCTCGGATTCTGTCTTTTAACAAGGGATTAATCTTCTTCTCCTTCTCCATAGAAATGGCTGGACAAGCCCTTGAAGATCAATAGCCCAGCCTTGCTGCCCAAAGAACCTAGATCGGTCCTGTTGATGGCGATGTTGGCCGTGGCGTCGTATTCGGCGACCGAGAAGAAAGATAAGAAGAAAGGCAACAAGAAGGACTTACGAGAGGATATCCGCCCAAGGGGTCCTCCGGACGCTAGGTCCGGGGATATCCAGGCCTTCTCCACTCATGAGGAGGAAAACCTGGAAAAAGGGGGTGAGGCCGACTCCGCCTCCCCCCTAACAAGGAAGAGGGTGGTTTCTGTCGATGTTGAGGAGGATCCGGCTTCCCCTGCCCCGAAGAGATCCCGCAGGGCCAAAGTGGTCCTGCCTGGTGATAGCCAGATACCGAAGAGGAGTCTTAGGTCTTCGAGAGGATCCCTCGGAGGACCCCCAGGGTCAAGCCCCCGGCACAGAGTTACCGAATTCGAACACTTTATGTTGTACTTATGCAAAGTTTCTATTACTGATTGGGCAAACATTCTTCTCATTGCAGCCTGGCCCATGATCTCTCGACCGAATAGGTCTTAGTGGGAGATCCCCCGCCCGCCGAGCTAGCAAAGAGCAGAACTGCATCCCGCACCTCTCCCCCTTAGGCAGTTGAAGAGGCCGTGGAGGTGATATCCCGCCGAACTCCTCCCAGGCCGAACACTAGGGGTGAGGAGGTCATGATCGAGGCTCATGCCTCGATGACCGAAGACCAGGAGGTCGAGCCCCTCTTGGCAAGCAAAGAGGGAGGCCGAGACTCATCAGATCTCCCTCCGAAGATGACTCTTGAGACCTCCATGCCTCCGATGTCGACAACTCTGCCTTCTCAGGAAGGGGGAGCAGAACTGTCACCACCAGTGCCTCCCGTGACAAGGCAGGCCGCAACCGGGTAGCCAGCTATGATGGAGGAGGCCTTGCGTAGCTCCTCCACTGCCGAAGATCACTGCACCCTTATGTGTGCGGTTCTGCAAGGCATTCAATTCATTGACAGCGGACTGAGGGAGGCCTTCGACGGTCTATTGGAAGGCTTCAAGGTAAGCCATGTAATGCTCTTTCCTCAAGGCAAAATTTTATTTGTGAGGTTTATATATCTCGTATAGGTATAGCAGCCCCCGATCCATGGGTGAGTTAGAAAAACTTACCCCGGATCAGAGAACCTAAGGTCTCGAGCAAAACAATTCATGTCCCTTGAAAATTAATTGGTTCCAGAGAGGATTTGGCGAAGTGGTCTGCTACTTCTTGAGCTTGCGTTGGTTTTTCCCTTGAAGAGGAAAGGGTGATGCAGCAAAGTAGAGATAAGTATTTCCCTCAGTTTGAGAACCAAGGTATCAATCCAGTAGGAGTATCAAGATGAGGCACCAAAGAACCTGCACAAACACAAACAAACTTGCACCCAACGCGATAAAGGGGTTGTCAATCCCTTCACGATTACTTGCAAGGTGAGATCTGATAGTGATAATAAGTAAATAAAATTGCAGCAAGGTATTTTTCGTGTTTTTGTATTTAGATCAGAATATATAATATGTAAAATATACCCGGGGGCCATAGTGTTCACTAGAGGCTTCTCTCATGATAGCAAGTATTACGGTGGGTGAACAAATTACTGTTGAGAAATTGATAGAATCGCGCAAAGTCATGACGATATCTAAGGCAATGATCATACATATAGGCGTCATGTCCGAGACAAGTAGACCGATACTTTCTGCATCTACTACTATTACTCCACACATCGACCGCTATCCAGCATGCATCTAGTGTATTAAGTTCATAAGAAACGGAGTAACGCCTTAAGCAAGATGACATGATGTAGAGGGATAGATTCATGCAATATGATATAAACCCCATCTTGTTACCCTTGATGGCAACAACATGATATGTGCCTCCCTACCCCTTCTATCACTAGGTGAGGACACCGCACGGTATGAACCCAAAACCAAGCACTTCTCCCATTGCAAGAACTATAGATCAAGTTGGCCAAACGAAACCCATAACTCAAAGAGACTTACAAGGATATGAAATCATGCATATAAGAAATCAGAGGAGACTCAAATAATATTCATATATAATCTGATCATAAATCCACAATTCATCGGATCTCAACAAACACATCACAAAAGAGAATTACATCGGATAGATCTCCATGAAGATCATGGATAACTTTGTACTAAAGATCAAAGAGAGAGAAGAAGCCATCTAGCTGCTAGCTATGGACCCGAAGGTCTGATGTGAACTACTCACGCATCATCGAAGAGGCAATGGTGTTGATGAAGATGGCTACCGGAGATGGATTCCCCTCCGGCAGGATGCCGGAACGGACTCCCGATTGGTTTTTGGTGGCTACGGAGGCTTGCGGCGGCGGAACTTGCGATCTAGGTTTAATTCTGAGGGTTTTTGTATTTATAAGACCGTCTGGCATCGAGAACAAGTAAAAAGGGGCCACGAGGAGGTCACGAGCCTCCTGGTCGCGCCCTAGGGGTGGGGCCGCGCCTCCCGGGCTCGTGGCTCCCTCGGTCCGCCTCTCCAGTGTTTTTTCCTTCTGGTATTTTTGATATTTTCCATAAAGAATCACGGCAAAAGTTTTATTCCGTTTGGACTCCGTATGATATTCCTATCTGAAAAATGTCAAAAACACGGAAAAAACAGAAACTGACACGAGGCACTGAGTTAATAAGTTAGTCCCAAAAGTAATATAAAATAGCATATTCATGCATATAAAACATCCAAAGTTGATAATATAATAGCATGGAACAATAAAAAACTATAGATATGTTGGAGACGTATCAAGCATCCCAAAGCTTAACTCCTACTCGTCCTCGAGTAGGGAAGTGATAAATACCGAATTTTTGATGTGGAATGCTACCTAACATATTTGTTTTATGTAACTTATTTATTGTGGCATGAATGTTCAGATCCATAAGATTCAAAACAGTAGTTTAATGTTATCATGAAAACAATAATACTTCAAGTATAATAGCAAAGTAATCATGAACTTTTGAAATAACAAGGCCAAAGAAATTTATCCCTACAAAATCATATAGTCTGGCTATGCTCCATCATCCCCACACAACGAATTTAAATCATGCACAACCTCGGTATTGGCCAAGTAATTGTTTTCGCACTCTTACTTTCAACTTTTTCAACTCTCACGCAATACATGAGCGTGAGCCATGGATATAGCACTTATAGGTGGAATAGAGTGGGGTGGAGGTTGTGAGGCAAAAAGGAGGAGATGGTCACATTGACTTGGCGTATCAATGGGCTATGGAGATGCCCCTTAATAGATATCAATGTTAATGAGTAGGGATTGCCATGAAACGGATGCACTAGAGCTATAAGTGTATGAAAGCTCATAAATAAAAACTAGTGGGTGTGCACCCAACTTGCTTTCTCACGAAGACCTAGGGCAATTTGAGGAAGCCCATCATTGGAATATACAAGCCAAGTCACATAATGAAAATTTCCACTAGCATATGAAAGTGAAAAAACAAGAGACTCTCTATCATGAATAACATGGTGCTACGTTGAAGCACACGTGTGGAAAAAGATAGTAGCATTGTCCCTTCTCGCTTTTTCTCTCATTTTTTGTTTGGGCTCTTTGGCCTCTTTTTTTATTTGGGCTCTTAGGCCTCTCTTTTTTATTTGGTGGGAATCTTTGGCCTCTTTTTTATATCCTCACATGGGACAATGCTCTAATAATGATGATCATCACACTTTTATTTACTTACAACTCGATACTTAGAACAATAATGACTGTATATGAATGAAAGTGGTGGCACATGTCATGAGACGGAACGGTGAAGTTGGATGGCAATATATCTCGGAATGGCTATGAGAATGCCATAATAGGTAGGTATGGTGGCTGTTTTGAGGAAGGTATATGGTGGGTTTGTGCACCGGCGAAAGTTGCGCGGCACTAGAGAGGATAGCAATGGTGGAAGGGTGAAAGTGCATCTATACCATGGACTCACATTAGTCATGAAGAACTCATATACTTATTGCGAAAGTTTTATTAGTAATTGAAACAAAGTGCTAAACGCATACTCCTAGGGGAAGGGTTGGTTGGAGTTAACCATCGCGCGATCCCGACCTCCACATAAAGGATGACAATCAATAAATCAATTATGCTCCAACTTCCTAACATAGCGGTTCACCATACGTGCATGCTACGGGAATCACTAACCTCAACACAAGTATTTCTAGATTCACAACACCCTACTAACATAACTCTAATATTACCACCTCCATATCTCAAAACTAATCATGAGGAATCAAAATTCTCTTACTAATCAATGCACTTGAATATGAAAGTTTTTATTATATCCTCTTTGGATGCCTATCATATTTAGGACTAATTTCATAACACACACCAATTACCAAGTTACTTAGAGAGAGCACTCTCAAAATGATATAAGTGAAGATTGGAGAGTTTTTATTTCTACAAAATATGACATCACCGTGCTCTACAAAGATTTAAGTGAAGCACTAGAGCAAAATTATCTAGCTCAAAAGATATAAGTGAAGCACATGGGAGTAAAATTATGAAGCTCAAAAGTTATAAGTGAAGCACATGGAGAAAAATTATCAAGCTCAAAAGATATACGTGAATCTCATGAAGCAAAATTACTAAGGTCAAAAGATATAAGTGAAGCACATGGGAGAAAAATCATCAAGATCAAAAGATATAAGTGAAGCACATGTGAGCTAAATTGCCTAACTCAAAAGATATAAGTGAAGCTCATTGAGTATTCTAAAAAATTCACGATGAGTGCATGTCCCTATCAAAAGGTGTGCAGCAAGGATGATTGTGATAAAAAAAAACAAAGACTCCTATAATATACGACGCTCCAAGCAAAACACATATCATGTGGTGAATAAAAATATAGCTCCAAGTAATGTTACCGATGGATTGAAGACGAAAGAGGGGATGCCTTCCCGGGGCATCCCCAAGCTTAGGCTTTTTGGTGTCCTTGAATTTGGCTTCAGATGCGTTGGGAATACCCAAGCTTAGGATCTTTCCACTCTTTATTCCATTGTCCATAAGAACATCACCCAAAACTTGAAAACTTCATCACACAAAACTTAAACAGAAACTCGTGATAGCATTCTCATCACGAGAATACGCCTTTTTGAGCCATTCATGTCTAGCACGAATTTGGGTGGTTCTTTCTTTACTCTCATTCATAGAAACACGCATAGCTTTCAAAGTTTCATCCATATTAATCTTGGGAGGAACACATCTTAATTTCAAAGCATCAATATCAAGAGACATTCTATCAACGGTCCTAGCCAAGTCATCAATTTTAAGCAGTTTTTCTTCTATGGAAGCATTGAAAATCTTTTGTGAATTAATAAACTCCTTAATATTACTCTCAAGATCAGAGGGTATTTTATTATAATTTCCATGAGCATTGTTGTAGGAATTGCCAAAATTATTAGAGGGATTACTCGGAAAAGGCCCAGGATTAAAGTTACCTCTATAAGCATTGTTGTTACAAAAATTATTCCTACCAACAAAATTAACATCAAAATTTTCATTGCTATTCTCAATCAAGGAAGATAAAGGCATATCATTTGGATCTAGAGGAACACTTTTACTAGCAACCAACTTCATTAACTCATCCATCTTAGCACTCAAAGAGTTCATTTCTTCTATATCATGCACTTTTTTTACTAGTAGGTGACCTTTCGGTGTGCCATTGAGAATAATTTGTCTTGATATTTTCTAAGACTTTCGTAGCTTCTCCTAGTGTGATTTCGATAAAAGTTCCACCGGAGGCGGAATCCAAGATATTTCTAGAATAAAAATTAAAACCAACATAGAAAATTTGTATAATCATCCAAAGACTTAGGCCATGAGCGAGACAATTTCTAATCATCAATTTCATTCTCTCCCAAGATTGTGCAACATGTTCATGATATAGTTGCTTAAAATTCATAATATCATTACGGAGAGAGATAATCTTAGAAGGTGGAAAATACTTGGAAATAAAGGCATCTTTACACTTGTTCCATGAATCAATACTATTTTTGGGTAAAGATGAAAACCAAGTTTTTGCTCGATCTCGTAATGAGAACAGAAATAGCTTTAATTTAATCATATCATTATCCACATATTTCTTCTTTTGCATATCGCATAACTCAATAAAGGTATTAAGATGGGATGCGGCATCTTCACTCGGAAGGCCGGAAAATTGCTCTTTCATAACAAGATTCAACAAGGCAGCATTAATTTCATATGATTCCGCACTAGTGGCGAGAGCAATTGGAGTACTAATAAAATCATTGTTATTAGTATTAGAGAAGTCACACAATTTAGTGTTTTCAGACATGGTGACTTAGCAGGAAGACAAGCACACGAGCAAACAGTAAGCATGCGAAAGAAAAGGGCGAACGAAAAAGGCAAATAAAGAGAGGCAAATATTTTTGTAAATTTTTGTTTTAGAAGTGGGGGAGAGGAAAACAAGAGGCAAATGGCAAATAATGTAAATGCAAGAGATGAGTTTGTGATAGGTACTTGGTAGATATGCTTCACTTGAATACTCCCCGGCAACGACACCAGAAATTCTTCCTACTACTTCTTGAGCTTGCGTTGGTTTTTCCCTTGAAGAGGAAAGGGTGATGCTACAAAGTAGAGATAAGTATTTCCCTCAGTTTGAGAACCAAGGTATCAATCCAGTAGGAGTATCAAGATGAGGCACCAACGAACCTGCACAAACACAAACAAACTTGCACCCAACGCGATAAAGGGGTTGTCAATCCCTTCACGATTACTTGCAAGGTGAGATCTGATAGTGATAATGAGTGAATGTAAATAAGTAAATAAAATTGCAGCAAGGTATTTTTGGTGTTTTTGTATTTAGATCTGAATATATAATATGTAAAATAGACCCGGGGGCCATAGTGTTCACTAGAGGCTTCTCTCATGATAGCAAGTATTACGGTGGGTGAACAAATTACTGTTGAGCAATTGATAGAATCGCACAAAGTCATGACAATATCTAAGGCAATGATCATACATATAGGTATCACGTCTGAGACAAATAGACCGATACTTTCTGCATCTACTACTATTACTCCACACATCGACCACTATCCAGCATGCATCTAGTGTATTAAGCTCATAAGAAACAGAGGAACGCCTTAAGCAAGATGACATGATGTAGAGGGATAGATTCATGCAATATGATATAAACCCCATCTTTTTACCCTTGATGGCAACAACACGATACATGCCTCGCTACCCCTTCTGTCACTGGGTGAGGACACCGCACGGTATGAACCCAGAACCAAGCACTTCTCCCATTTTAAGAACTATAGATCAAGTTGGCCAAACGAAACCCATAACTCGAAGAGACTTACAAGGATATGAAATCATGCATATAAGAAATCAGAGGAGACTCAAATAATATTCATAGATAATCTGACATAAATCCACAATTCATCGGATCTCAACAAACACACCGCAAAAGAGAATTACATCGGATAGATCTCCATGAAGATCATGGAGAACTTTGTATTGAAGATCAAAGAGAGAGAATAAGCCATCTAGATACTAGCTATGGACCCGAAGGTTTGATGTGAACTATTCACGCATCATCGCAGAGGCAGTGGTTGATGAAGATGGCCACCGGAGATGGATTCCCCTCCGGCAGGATGCCGGAACGGACTCTCGATTGGTTTTTGGTGGCTACAGAGGCTTGCGGCGGTGGAACTTGCGATCTAGGTTTAATTCTGAGGTTTTTGGTATTTATAAGACCGTCTGGCGTCGAGAACAACTAAAAAGGGGCCACGAGGAGGTCACAAGCCTCCTGGCTGCGCCCTAGGGGTGGGGCCGCGCCTCCCGGGTTCGTGGCTCCCTCGGGCCGCCTCTCTAGTGTTTTTCCTTCTGGTATTTTTGATATTTTCCATAAAAAATCACAGCAAAAGTTTTATTCCGTTTGGACTCTGTTTGATATTCCTATCTGAAAAATTTCAAAAACATGGAAAAAATAGAAATTGGCACTGGGCACTGAGTTAATAAGTTAGTCCCAAAAATAATATAAAATAGCATATTCATGCATATAAAACATCCAAAGTTGATAATATAATAGCATGGAACAATCAAAAATTATAGATATGTTGGAGACGTATCAGGGTCTAGGACCAACAACTTGGAAGTGTGTTTCACACAAGTTTGCATTGCAGGCCTCGTCTTTAGCAGTGACTGCCAATGACATGGACCTAGCCGAGCTGAACCGTGAGCTGAGGAGTTCCGACGAGGAGCTTGACCGCGTGAACAAACGGTTTGATGAAATGCAAAGTAAGTTTGAATTATACCATGAATACCCTGTATCATACACACTAATATAGGTTTCCAGGTTTTCAGTCCTGAAATCTGTCTTCCCATTTTGTTTACACCCGTGAATTCCGAGGTCGAGAACCTCAAGGCTGAGCTGGAGAGGGCCAAGCAGGAGGCCGCCGATCATAAGATGGTGGCCGAACAAGCAGCTGCCGAAGTGAGCTCCCTAAAGGTTGCCAGCGACAAGCACAAAGCTCGGGTGGCAGACGTGCAGTAGGAGATCCAAGATGCAAGCACCAAGTGCGAGTCCCTCGAGAAAAATACCAAGGACCAAGCGGCCAAGCTATCCTCACTGTCCTCCGAGCTTAAATCAGAGCGTGTAGATAGGCGGTCTTTTGAAGAAGAACTTTGCCAAGTCAAGATGATCGCGGATGGTAAGACGTACTTACTACAATGTGCCCTTGGTGGTGATAGGTTTGCTCGTCTCACACCGCTGCGGTGTTCCTCAGGGGCCTTTACTGATCTCTCGAGGAGTGGAGCGGAAGTGGCCAAGCACTTTGCGACTCAAGATGGGGACGCGGAACAAAGACTATTCTGGGCGCAATTTCGGACCCCCGATATCACGCCCAAGATGCGGTCCTATCCTTATTTGGCACGAGGGCCTCGACGGGGATAGAAGCGCATCTCGATGCATTCAGAAGAATGGATATCATTACAAGTACATGTACAGAAGATATGAGTATATGGAATTGGCTTACACTCGCCACAAGCTACATCAGAGTCACATCAATACAATAACATCTCAAACATCATACATAAGAGCAGGGTCTGACTACAGACGAAATCAAACGATAAAATGACATCCACCCTTGATATCCCAGGCTGCCGACTAGAACCCACCCAAGATTGAAGAAGAAGAATAAGAACTCCAAGTCAAATCAAGCAACGCGCTCACGTCAATTCATCGCATTACCTGTACCTGCAACTGTTTCTGTAGTAATCTGTGAGCCACAGGGACTCAACAATCTCATTTCCAAGGGTATCAAGACTATTAAAGCTTAATAGGTGAGGTATGGTTAAGTGGTGAGGCTTCAGCAAGTGCCTAAGCATTTATTTGAGTGGTAACTTACGAATACAGGAATTAAAGTATGGTGGTCTACGCATAACGGACGTGAACTTGTAATGATCACTAACTGATCCTAAACACCTACTTACATCAATCATAACCCAACCGTGTTCTCTTTCGGATAAGAACTCATGAAAGAGACAATCACGGTTACGCACACAGTTGGTGTATGTTATTAGAGTTTACTTCAAGTTTGCTATGACTGGGTGTTAAACAAAGTATCCAAGTTTGCCACATAACCGCAGGCACGGCTCCTCGAAAAGATTTAACCCTGCAGGGGTGCTCCAACTCGTCCATCACAAATTAACCACACTCAGCGGGAATAACCTCAACCACGGATCTCGTGATCTTCCTAGGCAATTCCAAAGGAAATCTGACACCTCGAGATAACCCAAAGAAAATCAGAGTTCCTCACTCAAGACGTTCGAGAAAGGTAAAACAAGTCCAGCAAGGCCTCCCGACGTGTCGACAATCCCGATAGGAGCCGCGTATCTCGTTCTTAGGACACGGCGGATAAGCCACGCGTACGGTGGCCTGATAGAAATCTCCCAAGTTGCCCTAGGTTGGCCCCGCATAGAGCTCTATTTTGGACCAGCACCAGCAGCACTGGCCCCCCATGTATTATGTTCAATTAATCCACGAGGGGGCGACCCTCTATGCTTTAAAAGGTGATCAGAATTATTATGATGGGCAAATGTAGTACCAATGTTGGGCCTTGCCAGACAAGTTTTAATCTAACCCGAAAATCAAGGGGGTCCCCATAAAAACCCTGAGCATGTTAGGAGTGTTGGAAATATGCCCTAGAGGCAATAATAAAATGGTTTCACAAGAAGACAAGACACATCAAGCGCCGCTTCAACTCCATCCGTGATTACATTCAAGAAGGAGACATAGATATTTGTAAAGTGAATACGGATCTGAATGTCGCAGATCCGTTGACTAAACCTCTCTCACGAGCAAAACATGATCAACACCAGAATGCTATGGGTGTTCAATTCATCACAATGTAACTAGATTATTGACTCTAGTGCAAGTGGGAGACTGTTGGAAATATGCCCTAGAGGCAATAATAAAATGGTTATTATTGTATTTCCTAGTTCATGATAATTTTCTATTATTCATGCTACAATTGTGTTAACCGGAAACTGTAATACACGTGTGAATACATAGACCACAACATGTCCCTAGTAAGCCTCTAGTTGGCTAGCTCATTGATCAATAGATCGTCACGGTTTCATGACCATGGACATTGGATGTCGTTGATAACAGGATCACATCATTAGGAGAATGATGTGATGGACGAGACCCAATCCTAAGCATAGCAGAAGATCGTGTAGTTCATTTGCTAAAGCTTTTCAATGTTAAGTATCGTTTCCTTAGACCATGAGATTGTGTAACTCCCAGATACCATAGGAATGCTTTGGGTGTGCCAAACGTCACAACGTAATTGGGTGGCTATAAAGGTGCGCTACGGGTATCTCCGAAAGTGTCTGTTGGGTTGACACGAATCGAGACTGGGATTTGTCACTCTGTGTGACGGAGAGGTATCTCTGGGCCCACTCGGTAAGACATCATCATAATGAGCTCAATGTGACCAAGGAGTTAGCCACGGGATGATGTGTTACGGAACGAGTAAAGAGACTTGCCGGTAACGAGATTGAACAAGGTATAGGGATACCGACGATCGAATCTCGGGCAAGTACCATACCGATAGACAAAGGGAATTGTATACGGGATTGATTGAATCCCTGACATCGTGGTTCATCTGATGAGATCATCGTGGAGTACCTGGGAGCCAACATGGGTATCCAGATCCCTCTGTTGGTTATTGACCGGAGAGGTGTCTCGGTCATGTCTACGTGTCTCCCGAACCCGCAGGGTCTACACACTTAAGGTTCGATGACGCTAGGGTTATAGGGAAAACGTATACGTGATTACCGAAGGTTGTTCGGAGTCCCAGATGAGATCTCCGACGTCACGAGGAGCTCCGGAATGGTCCGGAGGTAAAGATTGATATATAGGAAGTCCAGTTTTGGTCACTGGAAAGTTTTCGGGCTCATCGGTAGTGTACCGGGAGTGCCGGGAGGGTGCCGGAGGACCCCGTGGGGGTGTGACGACCAGAGGACTTCATGGGTTGTTAAATAAAGTGTGTCAGCCGTTATTGGGCTGGGAAATACTTTTGCTAAAGGCCCATGTGGCTGGAGATAAGAGATAGGGCTGAAAAAGATTTAAAAGGAGGAGATCCACCTCCCTTGTGGGAGGTGGACTCTCCCCCTAGCTCGGCCGAACCTCTCCTCCTTGGAGGAGGGGTCAAGCCAGCCCTCCCTCTCCCTCCTCCTATATATACTTGAGGTTTTGGACCTTTGAGAACAGATCTGAACTCTCTCTCTCTCTCGGCGAAGCTCTACCTCTCTTCCTCCTCCTCCGCAACGCTTTGCGAAGCCCTGCCGGAATACCTTGCTACTCCACCACCACCACGCCGTCGTGCTGCTGCTGGAGCTCTTCCCCAACCTCTCCTACCTCCTTGCTGGATCAAGGCATAGGAGGCGTCACCGGGCTGCACGTGTGTTGAACGCGGAGGTGCCGTCCGTTCGGCACTTGATCGGATCTACCGTGATCTGAATCGCTGCGAGTACGACTCCATCAACCACGTTCTTGTAACGCTTCCGCTTAGCGATCTTCAAAGGTATGAAGATCCAATCTATCCCACTCGTTGCTGGTTTCTCCATGGATAGATCTTGGTGATCGTAGGAAATTTTTTATTTACTACTACGTCTCCCAGCAGTGGCATCATGAGCTAGGTCTATGCGTACAATCTATGCACGAGTAGAACACAAAGCAGTTGTGGGCGTCGATTTTGTTAATATGCTTGCCGTTACTAGTCTTATCTTTATTCGACGGTATTGTGGGATGAAGCGGCCCGGACCAACCTTACACGTACGCTTACGTGAGACCGGTTCCACCGCCTGACATGCACTAGTTGCATAAGGTGGCTAGCGGGTGTCTGTCTCTCCCACCTTAGTCGGATTGGATTCGATGAAAAGGGTCCTTATGAAGGGTAAATAGCAATTGGCATATCACGTTGTGGTTTTGACGTAGGTAAGAAACGTTCTTTCTAGAAACCTATAGCAACCACGTAAAAACTTGCAACTACAAATTAGAGGACGTCTAACTTGTTTTTGCAGCATATGCCATGTGATGTGATATGGCCAAAAGGATGTGATGTGATGCATTGTGATGTATGAGATTGATCATGTTCTTGTAATAGGGTTCACGACTTGCATGTCGATGACTATGACAACCGGCAGGAGCCATAGGAGTTGTCTTATTTATTGTATGACCTGCGAGTCAATCATAAACGCCATGTAATTACTTTACTTTATTGCTAAGCATTAGCCATAGTAGTAGAAGTAATAGTTGGCGAGACAACTTCATGAAGACACAATGACGGAGATCATGATGATGGAGATCATGGTGTCATGCCGGTGACAATGATGATCATGGTGCCCCGAAGATGGAGATCATAGGAGAAAGATGATATTAGTCATATCATGTCACTATATTGATTGCATCTGATGTTTATCATGTTTACATCTTATTTGCTTAGAACGACGGTAGTAAATAAGATGATCTCTCAATAAAATTTCAAGAGAAGTGTTCACCCTAACTGTGCACCATTGCTAAGGATCGTTGTTCCGAAGCACCACGTGATGATCGGGTGTGATAGGTTCTAACGTTCGCATACAACGGGTGTAAGCCAGATTTACACACGCGAAACACTTAGGTTGACTTGACGAGCCTAGCATGTACAGACATGGCCTCGGAACATGGAAGCCCGAAAGGTTGAACATGAGTCGTATAGAAGATACGATCAACATGAAGATGTTGACCATGGATGACTAGTCTGTCTCACGCGATGATCGGACACGGGCTAGTTGACATGGATCATGTGTCACTTAGATGACTAGAGAGATGTCTATCTGAGTGGGAGTTCACTGAATAATTTGATTATGTGAACTTAATTATCATGAACTTAGTCTAAAATTGCCTTTAATATCTATATTGTAGATCCAATGGCCAACGCACATGTCAACCTCAATTTCAACGCGTTCCTAGAGAAAACCAAGCTGAAAGATGATGGAAGCAACTATGCGGACTGGGTCCGTGGCTTGAGGATCATCCTCATAGCTTCCAAGAAACTGTATGTCCTTGATGCACCACTAGGTGACCCACCCCTTCTCCCAGCAGAACAAGACGTTGTGAACGCTTGGTATTCTCGCTGCGATGACTACTCCCTTGTTCAGTGCGGCATGCTTTACAGTTTAGAACCGGGGCTCCAAAAGCGTTTTGTGCAACACGGAGCATATGAGATGTTCCAAGAGCTGAAACTGGTCTTTCAAGATCATGCCCGGGTCGAGAGATATGAAGTCTCCGACAAGTTCTTTAGTTGTAAGATGGAGGAGAACAATTCTGTTAGTGAGCACATCCTCAAGATGTCTGGGCTTCACAACCACTTGACTCAGCTGGGAGTTAACATCCCGGATGACTCGGTCATTGACAAAATCCTCCAGTCGCTTCCACCTAGCTACAAGAGCTTTGTAATGAACTACAACATGCAGGGGATGGAGAAGTCCATTCCTGAGTTGTACTCGATGCTGAAATCAGCAGAGGTCGAGATTAGAAAGGAGCATCAAGTGTTGATGGTAAACAAGACCACTAGTTTCAAGAAAGGCAAGGGTAAGAAGAACTTCAAGAAGGACGGCAAAGTTGTTGCCACGCCCGGTAAGCAAGTTGCCGGGAAGAAGAAGAAAAATGGACCCAAGCCTGAGACTGAGTGCTTTTATTGCAAGGGTACCGGTCACTGGAAGCGGAACTGCCCCAAGTATTTAGCGGATAAGAAGGACGGCAACGTTAAAGGTATATGTGATATACTTGTTATTGATGTGTACTTGACCAGC
This sequence comes from Hordeum marinum, assembly GCA_022496015.1. Taxonomy (NCBI): domain Eukaryota; kingdom Viridiplantae; phylum Streptophyta; class Magnoliopsida; order Poales; family Poaceae; genus Hordeum; species Hordeum marinum. Next base: position 505,711,088 of record CM039678.1, on the reverse strand, counting down.
GCTCGTAGTAGCTCCTGGGTATTTGATACCGGTGCAGTTGCTCACATTTGTAACTCCAAGTAGGAGCTGCGGAATAAGCGGAGGCTGGCCAAGGACGAGGTGACAATGCGCGTCGGGAATGGTTCCAAGGTCAATGTGATCGCCGTCGGCACGCTACCTCTACATCTACCTTCGGGATTAGTTTTAAACCTTAATAATTGTTATTTAGTACCAGCTTTGAGCATGAACATTGTATCTGGATCTCGCTTGATGCGAGATGGCTACTCATTTAAATCCGAGAATAATGGTTGTTCTATTTATATGAGAGAAATGTTTTATGCTCATGCCCCGCTGGTCAATGGTTTATTTTTGATGAATCTTGAACGTGATGTTACACATGTCCATAGTGTGAGTACCAAAAAGTGTAAAGTTGATAACGGTAGTCCCACTTACATGTGGCACTGCCGTCTTGGCCATATTGGTGTCAAACGCATGAAGAAGCTCCATGCTGATGGACTTTTGGAGTCACTTGATTTCGAATCATTTGACACATGCGAACCATGCCTCATGGGCAAGATGACCAAGACTCTGTTCTCCGGAACAATGGAGCGAGCAACTGACTTGTTGGAGATAATACATACCGATGTATGCGGTCCAATGAGTGTCGAGGCTCGTGGTGGCTACCGTTATGTTCTCACCCTCACTGATGACTTGAGCAGATATGGGTATGTCTACTTAATGAAACACAAGTCTGAAACCTTTGAAAAGTTCAAGGAATTTCAGAGTGAGGTCGAGAATCAACGTGACAGGAAAATAAAATGCCTACGATCTGATCGTGGCAGAGAATATTTAAGTCACGAGTTTGGCACGCACCTTAGGAAATGTGGAATTGTTTCACAACTCACGCCGCCCAGCACACCTCAGCGAAATGGTGTGTTTGAACGTCGTAATCGCACTCTATTGGATATGGTGCGATCTATGATGTCTCTTACCGACTTACCGCTATCATTTTGGGGATATGCATTAGAGACTGCCGCATTCACTTTAAATAGGGCACCGTCTAAATCCGTTGAGACGACACCGTATGAATTATGCTTTGGAAAGAAACCTAAGCTGTCGTTTCTAAAAGTTTGGGGATGCGATGCTTATGTGATGAAACTTCAACCTGAGAAGCTCGAATCCAAAGCGGAAAAGTGCGTCTTCATAGGATATCCCAAAGAGACTATTGGGTATACCTTCTACCTACGATCCGATGGCAAAGTCTTTGTTGCCAAGAATGGATCCTTTCTCGAGAAAGAGTTTCTCTCGAAAGAAGTAAGTGGGAGGAAAATAAAACTTTATGAGGTAATTGTACCTCCACTCGAACCGCAGAGTAGCGCAGCACGGGAAGTTGTTTCTATGGAGCCTACACCAGCTAGAGAGGAAGTTAATGATGATGATCATGAAGCTTCAGATCAAGTTGCTATTCGAAGGTCCACTAGGACACGTTCCGCACCAGAGTGGTATGGCAATCCTGTTCTAGAGATCATGTTGTTGGACAACGGTGAACCTTCGAACTATGAAGAAGCGATGACGGGCCCGGATTCCGAAAAATGGCTTGAGGCCATGAAATCCGAGGTAAGATCCATGTATGAGAACAAAGTATGGACTTTGGTGGACTTGCCTGATGATAAGAGAGCCATTGAAAACAAATGGATCTTTAAGAAGAAGATTGACGCAGACGGTAATGTGACCGCCTATAAGGCTCGGCTTGTCGCTAAGGGTTATCGACAAGTTCAAGGAGTTGACTATGATGAGACTTTCTCACCCGTAGCGATGCTAAAGTCAGTCCGAATCATGTTAGCAGTTGCCGTAGTTTATGATTATGAGATCTGGCAAATGGACGTCAAATCGGCATTCCTTAATGGCTTACTCAAGGAAGAACTGTATATGATGCAGCCGGAAGGTTTTGTCGATCCTAAAGATGCTAACAAGGTATGCAAGCTCCAGCGCTTCATCTATGGGCTGGTGCAAGCATCTCGGAGTTGGAACATTCGCTTTAATGAGGTGATTAAAGCGTTTGGGTTTGTACAGGTTTATGGAGAACCCTGTATTTACAAGAAAGTGAGTGGGAGCTCTATAGCATTTCTTATACTGTATGCGGATGACATGCTGATAATGGGAAATAATATAGAACTCTTGGAAAGTATAAAGGCCTACTTGAATAAGTGTTTTTCAATGAAGGACCTTGGAGAAGCTGCTTACATATTAGGCATTAAGATCTATAGAGATAGATCGAAACGCCTCATTGGTCTTTCACAAAGCACATACCTTGAAAAGATATTGAAGAAGTTCAATATGGATCAGTCCAAGAAAGGGTTCTTGCCTATATTGCAAGGTGTGAGATTGAGTATGACTCAATGCCCGACCACGGCAAAGGATAGAGAAGAGATGAGTGTCATCCCCTATGCTTCAGCCATAGGCTCTATCATGTATGCCATGCTGTGTTCCAGACCTGATGTGAACCTTGCCATAAGTTTGGTAGGGAGGTACCAAAGTGATCCCGGAGCGGAACACTGGACAGCGGTCAAGAATATCCTGAAGTACCTGAAAAGGACAAAGGACATGTTTCTCGTTTATGAAGGTGCCGAAGAGCTCGTCGTAAAGGGTTACGTCGATGCTAGCTTCGACACAGATCCGGACGACTCCAAGTCGCAAACCGGATACGTGTATATTTTGAATGGAGGGGCAGTAAGCTGGAGCAGCAGCAAGCAAAGCGTCGTGGCGGCATCTACATGTGAAGCGGAGTACGTAGCTGTTTCGGAAGCAGCAAAGGAGGGAGTCTGGATGAAGGAGTTCATCACCGACCTAGGAGTGATTCCAAATGCGTCAGGCCCGATGACTCTACTCTGTAACAACACTGGAGCTATTGCCCTTGCGAAGGAGCCCAGGTTTCACAAGAAGACAAGACACATCAAGCGCCGCTTCAACTCCATCCGTGATTACATTCTGGAAGGAGACATAGATATTTGTAAAGTGCATACGGATCTGAATGTCACAGATCCGTTGACTAAACCTCTCTCACGAGCAAAACATGATCAACACCAGAATGCTATGGGTGTTCGATTCATCACAATGTAACTAGATTATTGACTCTAGTGTAAGTGGGAGACTATTGGAAATATGCCCTAGAGGCAATAATAAAATGGTTATTATTGTATTTCTAGTTCATGATAATTGTCTATTATTCATGCTACAATTGTGTAAACCGGAAACCGTAATACATGTGTGAATACATAGACCACAACATGTCCCTAGTAAGCCTCTAGTTGGCTAGCTCGTTGATCAATAGATGGTCATGGTTTCATGACCATGGACATTGGATGTCGTTGATAACGGGATCACATCATTAGGAGAATGATGTGATGGACGAGACCCAATCCTAAGCATAGCACAAGATCGTGTAGTTCGTTTGCTAAAGCTTTTCAATGTTAAGTATCGTTTCCTTAGACCATAAGATTTTGTAACTCCCGGATACCGTAGGAATGCTTTGGGTGTGCCAAACGTCACAACGTAATTGGGTGGCTATAAAGGTGCGCTACGGGTATCTCCGAAAGTGTCTGTTGGGTTGACACGAATCGAGGCTGGGATTTGTCACTCCGTGTGACGGAGAGGTATCTCTAGGCCCACTCGGTAAGACATCATCATAATGAGCTCAATGTGACTAAGGAGTTAGCCACGGGATGATGTGTTATGGAACGAGTAAAGAGACTTGCCGGTAACGAGATTGAACAAGGTATAGGGATACCGACGATCGAATCTCGGGCAAGTACCATACCGATAGACAAAGGGAATTGTATACAGGATTGATTGAATCCCTGACATCGTGGTTCATCCGATGAGATCATCGTGGATTACCTGGGAGCCAACATGGGTATCCAGATCCCGCTGTTGGTTATTGACCGGAGAGGTGTCTCGGTCATGTCTACATGTCTCCCAAACCCGTAGGGTCTACACACTTAAGGTTCGATGACGCTAGGGTTATAGGGAAATGGTATACGTGATTACCGAAGGTTGTTCGGAGTCCCAGATGAGATCCCGGACGTCACGAGGAGCTCCGGAATGGTCCGGAGGTAAAGATTGATATATAGGAAGTCCAATTTTGGTCACTGGAAAGTTTTCGGGCTCATCGGTAGTGTACCGGGAGTGCCGGGAGGGTGCCGGAGGACCCCGGGAGGGGTGTGACGACCAGAGGACTTCATGGGCTGTTAAATAAAGTGTGTCAGCCCTTATTGGGCTGGGAAATACTTTTGCTAAAGGCCCATGTGGCTGGAGATAAGAGATAGGGCTGAAAAAGATTTAAAAGGAGGAGATCCACCTCCCTTGTGGGAGGTGGACTCTCCCCCTAGCTCGGCCGAACCTCTCCTCCTTGGAGGAGGGGTCAAGCCAGCCCTTCCTCTCCCTCCTCCTATATATACTTGAGGTTTTGGCCCTTTGAGAACAGATCTGAACTCTCTCTCTCTCTCGGCGAAGCTCTACCTCTCTTCTTCCTCCTCCGAAGCGCTTGGTGAAGCCCTGCCGGAATACCTTGCTACTCCACCCCGACGTCGTGCTGCTGCTGGAGCTCTTACCCAACCTCTCCTACCTCCTTGCTGGATCAAGGCGTAGGAGACGTCACCGGGCTGCACGTGTGTTGAACGCGGAGGTGTCGTCCGTTCGGCACTTGATCGGATCTACCGCGATCTGAATCGCTGCGAGTACGACTCCATCAACCGCGTTCTTGTAACGCTTCTGCTTAGCGATATTCAAAGTTATGAAGATCCAATCTCTCCCACTCGTTGCTGGTTTCTCCATGGATAGATCTTGGTGATCGTAGGAAAATTTTGATTTACAACTACGTCTCCCAACAAGGAGCGCTCATTTATGGAACATAACACTGGCTCAAAAGTAACTAGGCATGGCAAGAGTGGAACAAAACACCAAGGAAAAGGCGAAGCCTTCCACCGTTACCAAGTAGATATGTGCATTAAATTAAATAGCAGCAATATTGTGATATAACAAAGAAGGTCCATGTTGGCAGATGGAAGCAATTGCACCTGCAGCTAGCAACGCTATATGAGGGGCTGAGCAAGCGGTAACATAGCCAAACAATGTTTTGCTGGGATGTGGAAGGGTTAGAGGCTTATCATGGCAATGTTGGGAGGCTTATCAAACAAGTGGTTGGTAGCGAGACATAACGATAAAAGACGAGACAACTAGCATAACAATGATAGTAATGGTATCCAGGGAAATGGGTCATCTTGCCTGAGATCCCGCTCGGAAGAAGACCGAGTCCATGAAGAAGACGAGCCAACATAGTCGAACGAATCCTCACACTCCGAACGCTTTCGGAACTCTATCAAGAAGAAGCAATCCAAAACAAACAATCAACACAAGATACACCACAACATATGCAAAACACGATGCACACCAAATATGATGCATGTCCGGTTTAATATGCAATGCATCACAATTCACATCAAACAACTTCTACACATTAAAGTGAAGCTCAATATGCAACGAGTTACTTATTGATGAAACTCCACATTCGAATTATTTAGTTCACTCCCTTTAGGTAAACGACAATATTAAATGTTGTTAAACATGGCAAGAGGTGAAGCATAAGTAAACTATACTATCTAGGCATCTTAAATGAGGTCGGAAACAACTTATAGTATTTCCGAAATGATCCCATATGTTAATTTAGAAATTGGTCCAGATCTGATCTAAACATATTTTATGTTTGTTAAACAGCATAATAAAGCATACCATGTTATTCTACACGTCGTTCTAGTCGATTTACATATATAGAACATCTCAAATGGAGCTACGGTCTAAAAGATATGAGCAATACAAGATGCACATGCCATGAATGCAAATGCATGGAAAAACCACCACAAACATTTCAAATCATGAATGCAACAAGTTATTATGAAACTACATGAGATTCTAAGCAAGTTTCATATATGGAATGACCAAAACGGAGCTACGGTTCAACCACAATCATCAAAGCAAGTTTTAGTTGAAATCTGCCAAAAACAACAACTTAGCATTTTGAACACATGATAACAACAAGTTACAATATATGATTTTATTAATTTTGATGCACGGTTAAAGATCATGACAATGCAACTAAATGCAATTATGAAAAATGACAAGTTAAATAATTTTAGGCAAGGGTGGAAATGACGTATTATTAATCTAGATATTATTCTAGCCATTTTGTATGTTTAAATTATTTTAATACGAGGTGTGGTTAATTAAATATGAGCATTATTAAATTAGGTTTTCTTTAATTCTGAAAATCCACAGGCAATTAGCAAAATCAGTCATAGAGGCGCAAGATAAAAAAAATGACGCCTGGGCGCTGCTTAGCAGGGGCTCACTAGAGGCCATGGGCTGGCAGGAGGGCGATCTGGGCCGCGGGGGGAGGTGGACTGGGCCTAGAGGGAGCCGGCCCACAGGAGCGCTGTGGTCGGTCAACATAGTAGGGAGCCTCGTCCTCCTTGATCCCGTCTAGATCGAGCAAGGCAGGCGAACTCCTGGCGACGGGATGGCCGGGACCGGATCCGGCGGGGGCTGGTGGGAGGCGGCCCGAAGCTGGCCGGAGGGAAGGTTCCGGCGGCGAGACGGACGGCAGTGGAGCTCCCATCCATGGCAGACCTGCGGCGGAGAAGGGAGAGGCCAGGGTTAGAGAGAGAGGAGGGGGGAAGGAGAAGGGAAGGGAGAGGGGGTCCGGCTGGGCGCGGCGGCACCGGCGGTTGGGCGACTCCGGCGAGGCCGGCTGGCTGCAGGCACGGAGGAGCTCGGGCACAGGAGCTTGGCAGCCATGGTAGCTCGGGCAAGCTCGGGAGAGCTCGGTTGGGCCCGGATGGGCTTTCCCGGGCCTCCGGATGGGCTTGGCGGGCCTAGAGGCTGGAGGAGGGAGAAGGTGGAGCTAGGGTTAGGGGTCCTATTTATAGGTTTAGGGGCTAGGGTTAGCGTCGCTATCCGTTTCCGGACTGCCGGGTGTCGGCTCGACATCCGGAAGCGGAGGGTCGGGGCTACAGTTGCTGTGCAGAGGGACTAGGAGGGGAAGAGAGGGAAGCGGTGCGGCGTGGCACGAAGATTTGAAACAACGATAAACGTCCGACGATAACCGATGACCTCTCTGCGACGACTGGCCGACGGGGTATCTAACGAACTCCGATCGCGATGAAATTTGACAAGCGGTCTACCTACGACATAACAAGACCGCATGCCAAGTTTCAACTTGATCCGAGAATATTTTTGCGCGCACTTAAAAATGGTTTTATTTACGATGCCGCGTGCGTGTGTGGTTGGACTCGAAACAGGCAACGGCAAGAACGGCGAGAACCGGCGACTACGAACGGATGCAAGTTTCGAAAAAGGGTGACGATGCAATGCAGATGATGCAAATGATGCGATGATGAATGCCACAACCAAACGAACATATCAAGAGAATGGAAATAAAAGGGGAATCTTATGGAATCTTCTGGAACATCGGTCTCGGGCTGTCACAACTCTCCTCCACTACACGAGGATCTCGTCCCGAGATCTAGACTGAAAAAGGGGAAGAGAAAGAGCAAAAGGTAAAACTTAGCTGCTTCTCTGACATCGAGTGAAAACAATGATCATTGAAGGTTGGAAGAGATGAAGAATGAAGAACAAGCAAGAATTCACAGAAAATTTTGACAGCACTTCGGTAGAAAAGAGAGGCAAAATTGATAAGATGGAAAGAAATTGAAAGAAAGGCACCAAACTTCGGTTGGAACATAACCAAACTTCATAAGATGGAAGGAGATGAAAAGATTTCACAGCACTCCGGTAAAATGAATAAGCAAAGAAAGAACATGACCTAAACCAAACAAGATGATGGATTGAAGAGAGCAACATCACAAGGCCTTCGAAACAAAAAATAGAAGCTAGATCCTTGAAGAGAAGAGAACTTTGAAGAAATGACCACTACTAGCACCAATGAATTTGTGAAGCATGGTTGAACAGAGTTGATGGAACACCAACAACAAGAAGAACAAGCTTGTTGTGGACTTACGAAAAACATCTCAAAACTATGTGGTGACAACCTGGCACAACGGAAACAATTGATTGCTTGAGAGCAACAAGATATGCAACTTCTTTCACCAAGAGGAGATGGAGAAAACTTGGAGTATTTATGACACCATGATAGCAACAAACCTTAAGAAATGCTTTAGGTGAAATCCAACCCAAGATAACTCCGAGAAGGAATGATGGGTTTATTTATCCCATTCTTTACAATTTTCCTTCAAGACTCCTTATAATCAAGAATTTCATAACACCATCTCAAAAGATAAGGATAAGGGATTGAACTTAGATATCCAAGATAAGAAAACTTGAGCACCTCTAACAAGAATCTTGAAGAACACTTGAAAAAAAGAAAGAATTTGATGAACCACCATGAAGAACCTCCGGAAAAGAGAGGATGACAATAGAATTGAAGGATGCAAAGCAAGATTGAGGCCTCCAATGAAAATGATTAGAAACGATCATGGAAGGGAATATGAATGATGAAAATCATTCTTACATCATATTGAAAAGAACTTGAGGGAATCTCCGGAAAGATTAGAAGAGTCAGGTAGGATCCTGGGAAAAACCTGTGGGTTATGGGCCCACTGAAAGAAACCACCGTTGAAACAATTGTTTAAAAGAGAGATTGCACCGGTACAAATTAAGAACTTGATGATAAGAGTCCCTCGAAATAATTTAAGAGGACAAGGATGAAAAAGAATGTCTTCTGAGATATCTTCAACACTCCGGATCGAAAAGAGAGAGATGACTAAACAAGAGAGGCTTGATAAAGAATTCCAACATGGGGGAGCAAATAGAGAAAGAAATGATATGAAGAACACCAAGAACTTGAATTGAATCCACCGGAAAAGAAAACAAAGATGAATACTAATAAATGATAACTTGAGCACTGAGCATCTCCATAAAGAATCACTGGAGAAGAATAACAATGAGAACAAGGAATATGATGATAGATCTTGAAATGAAACACTCGAGAATGTTCTCAAAAAATCACCGAAACAAGATAGAAGAAAAACATAGGTGAAGCATTACATGAATAGAAAAGACACTTGGATGAGAATTTAATCATTGAAGAAAAAGGGCGGGAGGGCAGGAAAAACAAAGAAGACTTGGAACAGATGAGACAAACTCTGGAAAAGAATAAGAGGATTGATCTTGAAAATATTGGAGATGATAGAATTATCTTGAAGAAAAGCACACCGGTAGGAAAAGAATTGATATGATAACTTGATTGAGCAAAAGAATTAGCAATCCCACAGAAATATGAGAACGCTACTTCCGAACGATATGAATTCACCGCTTGACAACGAAGCAACTCGAATTACCATATTCAAAACACAACAAAGGATGGGGCTTACGAAACATGCCAGAACAAATACATACCCACTATGCACTTGTTGGAAAGATGATCCTAGGTAACTACTTGAATACCCACCTAAGAACTTCCGAAAACTTTCTTGTTTATGCGATCCGTGTTGCGAAATCAAGAACCTACCCTAGGTAATCAGCTGCAACTGCATCCACAACCTTCCACACCATAATTCAAGTAATTTCCGCAAACTCGTCTAATCTCGAATCCTCGAACTCACAACGATACTAAACCATGGTCGTACCCCGGATGCCTCCCCAATACTGGGTGACTCCGACCTTATCTCACCACGATAAGTATTGAAGCAATTCCGAACATTCTCTGTCCTAAGATATCAAGGAAGCTGAATGATTACGATGTGCCAACATTCCTTGGAGCTCGACTCTCTAGAAGAAATCAAGTCAGACAGGAGGCACCAAGACAGAACCCTGTCACATCGACATCATATAGTCTCCAAAATCCCCGCGTGATCCTAATTTTTTTTGAGTGAGAAAAGGAGTAGAATCAAAATTCCTAAGTCGAATACATCACCAGAGCATAGAAGAGGAGTAAAAAGAATCCTACTCTCCGATATAACTAGACTCAAAACAGTTTTCCACTAGACACGACTCGGCCAACTTCGATCAATCAAGGGAGCTCCTAGGTCGGTACAGGCTCTGATACCAACTTATCACGCCCAAGATGCGGTCCTATCCTTATTTGGCACGAGGGCCTCGACAGGGATAGAAGCGCATCTCGGTGCGTTCACAAGAATGGATATCATTACAAGTACATGTACAGAAGAGATGAGTATATGGAATTGGCTTACACTCGCCAAAAGCTACATCAGAGTCACATCAATACAATAACATCACAAACATCATACATAAGAGCAGGGTCCGACTACTGACGAAATCAAACGATAAAATGACATCCACCCTTGCTATCCCAGGTTGCCGCCTGGAACCCATCCAAGATTGAATAAGAAGAATAAGAAGAACTCCAAGTCAAATCAAGCAACGCGCTCATGTCAAATCATCGCATTACTTGTACCTGCAACTGTTGTTGTAGTAATCTGTGAGCCACAGGGACTCGACAATCTCATTTCCAAGGGTATAAAGACTATTAAAGCTTAATAGGTGAGGTATGGTTAAGTGGTGAGGCTACAGCAAGCGACTAAGCATTTATTTGAGTGGCTAACTTACGAATACAGGAATTAAAGAATGGTGGTCTACGCATAACAGACGTGAACTAGTAATGATCACTAACTGATCCTGAACACCTACTTACGTCAATCATAACCCCACCATGTTCTCTTTCGGATAAAAACTCACGAAAGAGACAGTCACGGTTACGCACATAGTTGGTGTATTTTATTAGAGTTTACTTCAATTTTTCTATGACCGGGTGTTAAACAAAGTATCCAAGTTTGCCACATAACCGCGGGCACGACTCCTCGAAAAGATTTAACCCTACAGGGGTGCTCCAACTCGTCCATCACAAATTAACCACACTCAGCGGGAATAACCTCAACCACGGATCTCGTGATCTTCCTAGGCAATTCCAAAGGAAATCCGACACCTCGAGATAACCCGAAGAAAATCAGTGTTCCTCACTCAAGACGTTCGAGAAAGGTAAAACAAGTCCAGCAAGGCCTCCCGACGTGTCGACAATCCCGATAGGAGCCGCGTATCTCATTCTCAGGACACGGCGGATAAGCGATGCGTACGGTGGCCTGATAGAAATCTCCCAAGTTGCCCTAGGTTGGCCCCGCATAGTGCTCTATTTTGGACCAGCACCAGCAGCACTGGCCCCCCTGTATTATGTTAAATTAATCCACGAGGGGGCGACCCTCTATGCTTTAAAAGGTGATCATAATTATTATGATGGGCAAATGTAGTACCAATGTTGGGCCTTGCCAGACAAGTTTTAATCTAACCCGAAAATCAACGGGATCCCCATAACAACCCCGAGCATGTTAGGAGCGCTCATTTATGGAACATAACACCGGTTCACAAGTAACTTGGGGTGGCAAGAGTGGAACAAAACACCAAGCAAAAGGCCAAGCCTTCCACCTTTACCAAGTATATATGTGCATTAAATTAAATAGCAGCAATATTGTGATATAACAAAGAAGGTCCATGTTGGCACATGGAAGCAATTGCACCTGCAGCTAGCAATGCTATAAGAGGGGCTAAGCAAGCGGTAACATAGCCAAACAATGTTTTGCTGGGATGCGGAAGGGTTAGAGTCTTATCATGGAAATGTTGGGAGGCTTATCAAACAAGTGGTAGGTAGCGAGACATAACGATAAAAGACGAGACAACTAGCATAGCAATGATAGTAATGGTATCCAGGGAAATGGTCATCTTGCCTGAGATCCCGCTCGGAAGAAGACCGAGTCCATGAATAAGACGAGCCAATGTAGTCGAATGAATCCTCACACTCTGAACGCTTTCGGAACTCTATCGAGAAGAAGCAATCTGAAACAAACAATCAACACAAGATACACCACAACATATGCCAAACACGATGCACAACAGATATGATGCATGTCCGGTTTAATATGCAATGCATGAGAATTCACATCAAACAACTTTCACACATTAAAGTGAAGCTCAATATGCAACGAGTTACATATTGACGAAACTCGACATTCGAATTATTTAGTTCACTCCCGTTAGGTACACGACAATATTAAATGTTGTTAAACATGGCAAGAGGTGAAGCATAAGTAAACTATACTATCTAGGCATCTTAAATGAGGTCGGAAACAACTTATAGTATTTCCGAAATGACCCCATATGTTAATTTAGAAATTGGTCCAGATCTGATATAAACATATTTTATGTTTGTTAAACAGCAGAATAAGGCATACCATGTTTTTCTACACGCCGTTCTAGTCGATCTACATATATAGAACGTCTCGAACGGAGTTACGGTCTAAAAGATATGAGCAACACAACATGCATATGCCATGAATGGAAGTGCATGGAAAAAACCACCACAAACATTTCCAATAATGAATGCAACAAGTTATTATGAAACTACATGAGATTCTAAGCAATTTTCATATATGGAATGACCAAAACGGAGCTACGGTTCAACCACAATCATCAAAGCAAGTTTTAGTTGAAATCTGCCAAAAACAGCAACTTAGCATTTTGACACATGATAACAAGAAGTTATAATATTCTAAAATGCACAAACTAAGCATGGGGCAATAGCATACAACATCCACTTCATTTCATCTTCATAAATCATATACGAAACATGCATGGATCACTTGGTAGGAAGCTCACAAGAAGGCTACTTGAAAACAGTTTCAGACTTAGTGAAAATAGCAGTTTTTGACAGTGCAGTTTTTATCACGAAGGCATATTGACAGCAGTAAAACTATATGCTACAGGTCATGAAATGGCATGAAACTTAACAACATAGTAAAAGGACAATATAAACAACAAATAACTCCATTACACCTACCACAAAAGAGTTCTAGAACACTAGAAAATCACATGGCAAGGCAGCACAAAATATAATAGATTCCAGACTTAGAAATTGGACCCTCAAAATAACAGATTTTTATAGCAAGTTGACAACATCAAAATAACACATAAACATGCATAGCTATGACAAGCAAAATGTCCATGGGCTAGGACACATATCCAAGAGCAACTTTCATGTTGAAACATAATTCATATCATGCCCGGATTAAATCCTACAAAAATGACAAAAGGGCATCACGGCATAAATGACATGCACAAAAAATTCTCAAATGGCAATACTAAATGCACAGTTAAATACTAGGGATTTTTCTACCCCAAAAACATATATAATATGCATAGGTCATGTTAGAAAATTAATCACAATTAATTATGCGGGTATTATGCCTAATCACATTAACGCAAATCGATAATGCAAATAATATGCAAATGTCATGCCGATAATTTTATTCATGTCATGAAAATGCGGTGCAAACGAGATGGACATTTTTAATATATGATTTTATTAGTTTCGATGCACGGTTAAAGATCATGACAATGCAATTAAATGCAATTATGCAAAATGACAAGTTAAATAATTTTAGGCAAGGGTGGAAATGACGTATTATTAATCTAGATATTATTCTAGCCATTTTACATATTTAAATTATTTTAATACGAGGTGCGGTTAATTAAATATGAGCATTATTAAATTAGATTTTATTTATTCTGAAAATCCACAGGTAATTAGCAAAATCAGTCACAAAGGCGCAAGATAAAAAAAACGACGCCTGGGCGCTGCTTAGCAGGGGCTCACCAGAGGCCATGGGCCGGCAGGAGGGCGATCTGGGCCACGGGGGGAGGCGGACTTGGCCTGGAGGGAGCCGGCCCACAGGAGCGCTGCGGTCGGTCAACGCAGCAGGGAGCCTCGTCCTCCTCGATCCCGCCTGGATCGAGCGACGCAGGCGAGCTCCTTGCAACGGGAGGCAGGACGCCGACGCTGCCACGGCGAGGGCGGGGATGGCCGGGACCGGATCCGGCGGGGGCCGGCGGGAGGCGGCCTGGATTTGGCCGGAGGGAAGGTTCCCGACGGAGAGACGACCGGCGGTGGAGCTCCCATCCATGGCAGACCTGCGGCAGAGAAGGGAGTGGCCAGAGTTAGAGAGAGAGGAGGGAGTAAGGAGAAGGGAAGGGAGAGGGGGTCCAGCTAGGCGCGGAGGCATCGGCGGCTGGGCGACTCCGGCGAGGCCGGCTGGTGGTTTGGCATGCGGAACGAGGTGGAGCTAGGGTTAGGGGTCCTATTTATAGGTTTAGGGGCTAGGGTTAGCGTCGCTGTCCGTTTCCGGACTGTCGGGTGTCAGCTCGACGTCCGGAAGCGAAGGGTTGGGGCTATGGTGGCTGTGCAGAGGGACTAGGTGGGGAAGAGAGGGAAGCGGTACGGCGCGGCACAAAGATTTAAAACAGCGATAAACGTCCGACGATAACCGATGACCTCTCTGCTACGACTGGCCGACGGGGTATCTAACGAACTCGGATCACGACGAAATTCGACGGGCGGTCTAACTACGACATAACAAGACCGCATGCCAAGTTTCAACTTGATCCGAGAATATTTTTGCGCGCACTTAAAAACGGTTTTATTTACGATGCCGCGGGCGCGGGCGTGTGTGGTTGGACTCGAAACGGGCAACAACAAGAAAGGCGAGAACCGGCGACTATGAATGGATGCAAGTTTTAAAAACGGGTGACAATGCAATGCAGATGATGCAAATGATGTGATGATGAATGCCACAACCAAGCGAACACATGACGAGAATGGAAATAAAAGGGGAATCTTCTGGAATCTTCTGGAACTTCGGTCTCGGGCTGTCACACCCGAGCCCCGTCCCCTTCTCAGTTATGAAATGAAGTAGCTAATGTAGCTGCATCAGATGGCAGAGCTGGCCCTGAAGGACCTCTGCATTCGGCTGTGGCCTATGGAGCCACTACCGAGCAACTATTTTGGCCTGGTGCAGAAGCTTTGTGACGCCTCATCCCGAATTGAGGTCCTGGAGCGCTCCGTATGCATTGAGAGGGCTCGGATGGCCTTTGCAAGGACCATGATGCACTGGCCAGGGATGAAGCCGCTCGAGATGGCTACCACGCCCCCGCCACCTGGGAAGGAGCATAGGCGCCCCGAGCTATACTTTGCTGCTGCGATGGAGGGTGCTCGGTCAGTAGAGACCCAGTTCCCAAAGGACGTCATTTACGAGTGAACACATTATCGTATGCCCTATGAATATTTTGTTTTATAATGTGTATGCATGGTTTATCATGCTTTTGAATTTTTGATAATTTGACTCATGTGTGGCCATTTGGAACTGAAAGTTACCAGTCATCGGCTTTAGCCCCCATGTAAATAGTACAAGAGGTGTTCCAACCTCCGCAATTCTTACCCTTAGCCGAATTATCGGAGACCGGAGGCGGTGGTGTGAGAGGGAGGAACCTGGCAAGCGGACTATGTGGCTTTAGTGCTTTCACTTAGCTATAGGAGCTTGACTAGGGGGGTTGGTAACTAGCCCCTAGTGTTCTATGATATTCGGATCTACCGAGGTATAAAATCATTACCATAAGGTTTGTGAAGGCACAAACCCTTCGTATGACACGGATAAACCTCCATCGATTTTGAGTTTGACACTTGTACTCGAATCGCAGACCGGTTCTCGCTTATTATGACATTCGGTTTTTGGCTTTCTCCACTGAGGTACTTGACCCGGAGAGCTGGAAATACAATCGTAGTGGTTCTCCCTTGACCCTTTTAGCCAAACTAGTGGAACGTAAGAGGGTATACACAGGAGCCGAGCAACCCAACATTTGACCCAAGACATATTTCAGAACCAATTCATATAACGCAATATCCGAGACACCAGACGTATAGGGAGTAATGCCGAGACGATGCTTAGGGCGAGTTTTGTAGTCAAGCCCCGGTCTATTATCCGATTGCATCTAACATGTAACAAACAACTTTGTTTCCGGAGGCGGGGAGTGAGATTTTTTTAAATAAAATGCCATGAATAGACCGTAAAAGATGATCTTTATATATGAAGAATTTTTACAATTCATGCGGCGAACACAACTGTTATATGTATTTTGTTTTGAATCAAACTTCTACAAAGGGAAGGTTCACTCAGGGTCCTTGATAGATGGCTTGATGTCCCTGGCGTGTCCCGATGCGCCTCAGCTCCTTTGCTTCTCGAGGGATTGTGTTCTCCTTTAAAGGTGGTTTCTATCGGCGAACGGACCTTTGAGAGAGGTGCATGGAGAATCACTGCAACATATGTGAGCTTGACGCTTGCAAGGTCCTTGATAAACCACAAGTATAGGGGATCACAACAGTTTTCGAGGGTCGAGTATTCAACCCAAATCTATAGATTCGACACAAGGGGAGCCAAAGAATATTTGAGAGTCTTAGCAGGTGAGTTGTCAATTCAACCATACCTGGAGATTAAATATCTATAGCAGAGTGATCTTTAGCACAGTAGTATGGTGATTTTGATAGCAGTAGTAACAGTAATGGTAGCAGTAGCAGTGATAGCAATAACTTTCTAGTAAGTGTGACAGTAGCAGTAGCAATAGTAACTTAGCAAGAACAATATGTGGGAAACTCATAGGCACTGGATCGGTGAACTCGTTGGATGATATTCATCATATAACAGTCATAACCTAGGGCGACACAGAACTATCTCCAGTTCATAAATGTAATGTAGACATGTATTCCGTAAATAGTCATACGTGCTTATGGGAAAGAACTTGCATGTCATCTTTTGTCCTACCCTCCCATGGCAGAGGGGTCCATAAGACAACTAAGCGATATTAAGTCACCCTTTTACTATAGAACCGGAACAAAGCATTAACACACGATGAATACATGAACTCCTCAAACTATGGTCATCACCGGAAAGTATCCCAACTATTGTCACTCCGTTGTTTGCAGATCAGAACACGTAATAGGTGCGTATGACTAGCAAGATCGGATCAAGAACATAGATATAATGGTGATAACATATACAATTCAGATCTGTAGTCATGGCATTCGGGCCCTAGTGACAAGCATTAAGCATCGCAAAGTCATGACAACATCAATCTCAGAACATAGTGGATACTAGGGATCAAGCCCTAACAAAACTAACTCGATTACATGATGAATCTCATCCAAATCCTCAGCGACCAACAAGCCTATGTAGGAATTACTCACTCCCGATGGAGAGCATCATGGAATTGGCGATGGAGAAGGGTTGATGATGACGGAGACCGAAGATTCACCTCTCCGGAGCCCCAAACGGGCTCCAGATCTGGCCTCCCGATGAAGAACACGAGGTGGCGGATATTCCATATCGTAAAACGCAATGAAACTCTGTTGGGGCCATGAAGTGGGAACAACCCACCAAGGCGCGTCGGGGGGGGGGGGGGCTGGCGCTCCCTGTTGTCTTGTGCCCAACCAGCCAGCCCCCGCTCCAGTGGTACTTGGCTCTAGTATGTTTTATTTATTGTAAAATAAATCTCCAAAAAATTTCATACAGTTCCAATAACTTTTATTTCTGGACAAAAACAACACCATGGTAGTTCTCTTGAAAATAGTGTCAGTCCAAGTTAGTTTCATTCAAATCATGCAAATTAGAGTCCAAAACAAGTGCAAAAGTGTGAGGAAAAGTAGATACGAGGGAGACGTGTCAACTCCCCCAAGTTTAACGCATTGCTTGTCCTCAAGCCATTCAGTTGACGAACTGAAAGTGATAAAGAAATACTTTAATGAACTCTTTTGTGCTTGTTTACATATATATGCTTAAGTAGCACCCAAGTTTTCAGCAAAGATTATGACTAACTATGACAACAATAAATCTTAGAAATTATATGAACTCATAAAAATGACATAAGAAACTAGCGAGCAATAATAAAATATCTCAAGCGCCAACACTTTTTCAAAACAACCATGATATAATATGACAACAGCGGTATCTCGCTAGCCCTTTCTGAGATCGCAAAACATAAATGCAAAGCACCTCAAAGTTCAAGCAGCGACTAAACATTGTAATTCATGGTAGAAAAGATCTAGTCATGCTGCACCCAACATTTATTATACACAATGCATGAGGATGAAAATAGTGCTCTCAGGTCTGGCGCTTATTTGAGAATGTGATGACTCAACATAAAAGTAAATACATAGTCCCTTTCGTAATGGGAAGTAAATGTTTACTCCCCCTCCACCAACAATCACACTGCACGGCTAGCCGAATCCACGAGTAACATCCATACAAAAAACATTCCTAGGGGATTTTTGTTTAATTATTTGTAGTTTTTGATTTTGGAACTGGGAATCCCTATTACCGCCCCTCTCGTGTAAGGACGAGTGAATAAACACGCATTGTGAGAATAACCCACTTAGCATGGAAGATATTGACCACCCGTGTCGCTCCATGAGCGGTCCAGGCACACAAAACCGATGTTCATTTGAATTTTTAGAGGTAGCACATGTAAATTTACTTGGAACGACAGAGTAATACTGCATATAGGTAGATATGGTGGACTCATCTGGATTAACTTTGGTTAAGGATTTTGATGCACAAGCAGTATCCCCCCTTAGTACAGGTGAAGGCTAGCAAATAGATTGAGAAGAGGCCAACTAGAGAGCGAAAACGGTCATGAACATGCATTACGAATAATAAACATTGAATGCTAGCATCAGTAGGATATGGACACCATGAACATAAATATCATGAAGGGTATGTTAGTTTTGATTCAACTACATGCGTGAACATGTGCCATGTCAAGCCGCTTGAAACATTCTGAGGAGGATACCATATCATCCTACCACATCACAATCATTTTAATGCATCTTGACATCCAAGATAAATCATTACCCACTCCTAGCTACTTAAGCATGGCATGAACAACTATAATCTCAAATTTTCATTGCAAACATGTTTGATCATAATATGTTGATTCGAGGATACTAGACTAAACATATTTACAAAAACAAAAACAAGTTGAGTTCATACCCGCTTTTCTCTCCCACAGTCACTTCATCAAATATCATTATTATTTCCTTTCAATTGCACGACCGAATGATATGAAAATAATAATAGTGCAAGAGTGTTGTGGACTAAGCTGGAATCTGCAAACATTTTATTTAGGAGGACAAGACAAGGTAACATGGGCTCTTTGTCATATTAACAATAGTGCATATGAGAGCCACTCAACATTTTCATCGTGGCATTCTCTTTGGTACGACTCAAATAAAGGAAAAAGAATTTCAGAGAAACACACTGAAATATATTTTTAGTTTTTGGCTTTTCTGAAGAAAGCAAATTAAAAAGTAAAAATGCGAGAAAAACTATTTACACGGGAAAGCTCCCAACAAGTAAAAGAAATGCGAGAAATCTTTTTGGGTTTCTTTTGATACTTCAACTAAATTAAGATAGAAAGAAAATCCGAAAGAACTAGGAAATATTTTTGCATTTTCTCAAGGTTTTTCAAACACACAAGAAGAAAACGAGAAAATAAATCCACCATGGATAATACAATGAAAAAGTATGAACACCAACAACTAGAATGAAATGTGTGAACATGAATGTAATGTCGGTGGAAATACATACTCCCCCAAGCTTAGGCTTTTGGCCTAGCTTGGTAATCACCATCCGCTGCCTAGATAATAGTCGGTATGATAACCCATCGAGGCCCTGGGTGTAGACTCCTTGTTCCTCCTGGCAGCTTCAACCTCTGCATTGTACGCATGGGACTCGCTCTCAAAGACATAATATCTTCCCCTACTATGAAAATCAAAGAGAGCGGGAGTAGGCAGAGTGACAGGCACAACGTTTTTTTATTAAACCTCAAGTTATAGGTGTAGTTATTTATTGTTCCCTCAAGGAACTTATGATGCTTCATGGCCTCAAAGTTGAAGTACTAAATAGGTAAAATGGGGTCATTAGGACAAGGTGATACATTTAGGGTGTGTTTGGTAGCATTCCCAACCTAGCATGGTTGTTCTCCCCTGATGCATGCCGAGTGTAGACATGTTGAGTACATGCATTTGCTATTGTTTGGTAGCGATGTATGTGCTAAGACATGCTAAGTTGAGACTTTGTTTGGCAGCTTGCATCCGTTTAGACATGTCGTATGGTACTGTAGCAACCGGTACTTTCAAATAAATGAATAAAACATTTCAAAAATGTGAACAATTCTTTGAAACATGGAAAAATTACCTTTTTTTGAAAATTTATACATTTTTTGAAATTATGAGTTTTTTCAAAATTTAAATAAATTTTAAAGATTGCTATTTAAAATAAATATAATTCAAATCTGAACATTTTTGAAAATCAAAATTGTATAAAAATCCAAACATTTTTTGAAAGTTTTATCAAAATTTGAATTTTTGTATGTTTTTGAAAGTTTTAACATATTTTGAAAATCTAGACACTTTTTTTAAATAACTTATTTTGAAAATCTAGATTTTTTTTGAAAATTTGAACAACTTTTGGTATATTGAACATATTCTTGAAATTAAATTATTTTTTAGAAATCCTGAACATTGTTTGAAACACATTGTCGCTCGCTTCGCTCATGCATGCTAACCAGCGAACGACTGTTGGGGTGTTCTCTCTTCATGCATGCTAAGAGGGTATTTGGGCTGAGATCGTGCATGCTAAGGAGAGACCGTGCATGCTACCAAGCACCCAAAAGTGGGACGAAGAGGGAACTTTTGAGCTCATGCACCCTCCATGCACTCTACCAAACACACCCTTAGCTTCTCTGCTACACGGGAGGCATAAACTCCTGCATAAAAATTATCACTAGCAGGGTTGTATTGTAGTCTCCGTGCAACAATTGCTCCAAGATTATAACATTTATTTCTAGTTATGGCAGTATGTATGAGACTCAAATCAGGAACACACAGCGTGCTACAATCTTGTTTGCCTACAATACATTTGCCATTAAAGAGTTCTATGTAGTGTATTGACGGGAAATGGACACTTTTAATTCTTACTTGTGTCACCCCCCCTATCTTCACCGTAGCAAAGGTTAATCAAAAATGAGTCATACTTAGATTTGGGTGGTTCATCAAGGGAACCCCAATATGGAATTTTGCATGCTTCACTCAACAATTCTAAATGCATGGTGAAGGAACGGTCATAGAGGTCAAATGAAACTCTAGACTCACGTGAAAAATATTGAACTCCTTTGTGAAAGTTTTCGTGAGTTCGAGATGTTGAGGTCAATTATCTGCGATGAAGGGAGCAAGTTATGCATTGTGGATAAATTGTTCGAATTCCCCCTTGATACCCACACCTTCCATGAATTCGTCACACGACCATAAACATGATTTGGTAGCGGCATCTCGCATCGAGCTTTCACTTGGATCAACATGATATTGTCGGACCAAGCTTCCACTTGATGAGGCCTCCGAGGACCTCCTCCTTGAAGAAAATTTTATTTGTGAACAAATTTCTGAAAAAAAATTGAGACACAAAAT
Organism: Hordeum marinum; assembly: GCA_022496015.1. Taxonomy (NCBI): domain Eukaryota; kingdom Viridiplantae; phylum Streptophyta; class Magnoliopsida; order Poales; family Poaceae; genus Hordeum; species Hordeum marinum. The sequence continues at coordinate 505,689,685 of CM039678.1, read as the reverse complement.
TTTGTTAACAAAGCTTCCTGAAATTGATAGCAACTACTCCCAAGGATGCATAGAGGTCATATTAAGCATTCAAACTACTCAGAACTCTAAGAATTCAACATGCAAGATCATCTACAGCAGTACCAAGAGTAGCTAATGACTCTAAAAATAACACACTAAATCAAAAACTAATTGGAGAAATGGATGAGTCACATACCAAGTATCAATCCCTCCAAACAGTTTCAGAAACGGAGCTTCGAGCAAAGAGATCGAATTTCGTGGGTGTGAGAACAAGAACTGGGGAATGGAAGCTATGGTGATTTTTTTCTGGAGGTTGGGGATGACATTGGCTAAAGGAGTAAGTGAGGGGGGAATGTGGGGGCCACAACCGACCAGGGCACGCCCGGGGTTGCTGGCGATCCCTGGTGTCTTGTGGGCACCAGGTGCACCCCCTCTCTGATATTATTTGCAAAAGAAATTCAGAAATATTCAGAAAAAATCGTATCAAATTTTCAGAATATTCTAAGGACTTTTATTTTTGGATCATCTTTTATTGCACGGAGAAAACACAAACAGGATCAACAACGCATTTTATTTTATTTGACTAAGTAAAATGGAAAATAAAAGGTGGAAGGAAAGAATTGTGCTTACTAGATTCATCAACTTCATACCTCTCAAAAATGATCGATTAATAAGGTTGATCAAGTCTTATTAACAACCAGTTCCGATTAGCATGAAACCGAAGAACTTCTATAAAACACTACGTTACCTCAATGGGGATGTGCATATCCCCAAAAATAAGTATATCATATTTGTTTTTGGCAGTAGGTAGAGGTAATTGAAAACTTCCAATAGTGATGGCCAGAGATTTTTCAATAACATTTATACCATTCTCTTGGAATTGTTTCTTCAGAAAGTGCACCGTATTCTCATTACCATTAATATGAAAAGTGATTTTGCTTTTATTGCAATCAATAACAGCCCCTGCAGTATTAAAAAAGGTTCTACCAAGAATATTCGACATGTTGTCGTCCTCGGGCATCTCAAGAATAACAAAGTCCGTTGAGATAGTAACATTTGCAACAACAATGGGCACATCCTCACAGATACCGATAGGTATGGCAGTTGATTTGTCAGCCATTTGCAATGATATTTCAGTAGGTGTGAGTTTATTCAAATCAAGTCTTTTGTAAAAGGAGAAAGGAATACAACTAACACCAGCTCCCAAATAACATAAAGCAGTTTCGACATAATTTTTTTTAATGGAGCAAGATATAGTTGCTATTCCGAGATCTCCAAGCTTTCTAGGTACTCCATCCTTAAAAGAATAATTAGCAAGCATCATGGAGATTTTAGCTTCAGGTATCTTTCTTTTATTAGTGATGATGTCTTTCATGTACTTTGCATATGGGGCCATCTTTAGGATATCAGTTAAGCGGGTGCGCAAAAAGACTGGCCTAATCATTTCAGCAAAGCGTTCAATTTCTTCATCATCCGTTTTCTTAGATGGTTTAGGTGTAAAGGTCATGGGTTTCTGAACCCATGGCTCTTTTTCTTTACCATGTTTCCTAGCCACAAAGTCTCTTTTACCATAATGTTTATTTTTAGGTTGTGGGTTATCAAGATCAATCGCAGGCTCTATTTCAACACCATTATCTGGTTCTTTATCATTGTTAATTTAAGCATCTTCATGAACATCATCATTATCATTTACATTATCACTAGGTTAATGTTCATTACTAGACTGAGTTTCAACATCAGAAATAGAGACATCATTATTATCAGGAGGTTTTGTTCTCAGGTTCACTAGAGGTATGCAAAGTCCTATCATTTTTCTTTTTCTTTTTCTTTTTAGAAGGACTAGGTGCACCAGTGTTAATTCTCTGAGAGTCATGTTCAATTCTTTTGGGATGACCTTCAAGATAAAGTGGTTCTTGGGTCGTTCTACCTCCTCTAATTACTAATCTAGCAGCAAAATCATTTATATTATTATTCATCTCATCAAGCAATTCTTTTTAAGACTTAGCAACTTGTTCTAACTGGGTTTGAATCATAGCGGCATGCTTTCCTACACCTCTAACATCATTACTGATTCTAATATCAAGTCACTCAAGAGAGCAATCATATCAGAATTATATTTCACTTATTTCAGAACATCTGCACTAAAGTGATCTTGTTTCATAATGTAGTTGTCAAACTCATATAAGCACTAACTAGGATGTTTATTGTAAGGGATATCACTGTTGGGAGACGTAGTAGTAAATCAAAATTTTCCTACGTTCACCAAGATCTATCTATGGAGAAACCAGCAACGAGAGGGGAGAGATTGCATCTTCATACCTTTGAAGATCGCTAAGCGGAAGCGTTACAAGAACGCGGTTGATGGAGTCGTACTCGCAGCGATTCAGATCGCGGTAGATCCGATCAAGTGCCGAACGGACGGCACCTCCGCGTTCAACACACGTGCAGCCCGGTGACGTCTCCAACACCTTGATCCAGCAAGGAGGAAGGAGAGGTTGGGGAAGGGCTCCAACAGCAGCACGACGGCGTGGTGGTGGTGGAGTAGCAAGGTATTCTGACAGGGCTTCGCCTAAGCGCTGCGGAGGAGGAAGAAGAGAGGTAGGGCTTCGCCGTGAGAGAGAGAGATCAAATCCTGTCTCAAAACATCCAAAACCTCAAGTATATATAGGAGGAGGGACGTGGAGGGCTGGCTTGGCCTCTACTCCAAAGAGGAGATGGCCGGCTGAATTAAAGGGAGAGTCCACCTCCCACAAGGGAGGTGGATCTCCTCCTTTTAAATCCTTTTTGCCTTATCTCCTTATCTCCAGCCGCATGGGCCTTTAGCAAAAGTCTTGCCCAGACCAATAAGGGCTGGCACACTTTATCTAACAGCCCATGTGGTCCTTTGGTCGTCACACCCCTCCCGGGGGTCCTCCGGCACCCTCCCGGCACTCCCGGTACACTACCGATGAGCCCGAAAACTTTCCGGTGACCAAAACTGGACTTCCTATATATCAATCTTTACCTCCGGACCATTCCGGAGCTCCTCGTGATGTCCGGGATCTCATCCGGGACTCCGAACAACCTTCGGTAATCACGTATACCTTTTCCCTATAACCCTAGCGTCATCGAACCTTAAGTGTGTAGACCCTACGGGTTCGGGAGACACGTAGACATGACCGAGACACCTCTCCGGCCAATAACCAACAGCGGGATCTGGATACCCATGTTGGCTCCCACGTACTCCACGATGATCTCATCGGATGAACCACGATGTCAGGGATTCAATCAATCCCGTATACAATTCCCTTTGTCTATCGGTATGGTACTTGCCCGAGATTCGATCGTCGGTATCGCCATACCTTGTTCAATCTCGTTACCGGCAAGTCTCTTTACTCGTTCCGTAACACATCATCCCGTGGCTAACTCCTTAGTCACATTGAGCTCATTATGATGATGTCTTACCGAGTGGGCCCAGAGATACCTCTCCGTCACACGGAGTGACAAATCCCAGTCTTGATTCGTGTCAACCCAACAGACACTTTCGGAGATACCCGTAGCGTACCTTTATAGCCACCCAGTTACGTTGTGACGTTTGGCACACCCAAAGCATTCCTACGGTATCCGGGAGTTACACAATCTCATGGTCTAAGGAAATGATACTTGACATTGAAAAGCTTTAGCAAACGAACTACACGATCTTGTGCTATGCTTAGGATTGGGTCTTGTCCATCACATCATTCTCCTAATGATGTGATCCCGTTATCAACGACATCCAATGTCCATGGTCATGAAACCGTGACCATCTATTGATCAACGAGCTAGCCAACTAGAGGCTCACTAGGGACATGTGATGGCCTATGTATTCACACATGTATTACGGTTTCTGGTTAACACAATTGTAGCATGAATAATAGACAATTATCATGAACTAGGAAATACAATAATAACCATTTTATTATTGCCTCTAGGGCATATTTCCAACAGTCTCCCACTTGCACTAGAGTCAATAATCTAGTTACATTGTGATGAATCGAACACCCATAGCGTTCTGGTGTTGATCATGTTTTGCTCGTGAGAGAGGTTTAGTCAACGGATCTGCGACATTCAGATCCGTATGCACTTTACAAATATCTATGTCTCCCTCCTGAATGTAATCACGGATGGAGTTGAAGCGGCGCTTGATGTGTCTTGTCTTCTTGTGAAACCTGGGCTCCTTCGCAAGGGCAATAGCTCCAGTGTTGTCACAGAGTAGAGTCATCGGGCCCGACGCATTTGGAATCACTCCTAGGTCGGTGATGAACTCCTTCATCCAGACTCCCTCCTTTGCTGCTTCCGAAGCAGCTATGTACTCCGCTTCACATGTAGATGCCGCCACGACGCTTTGCTTGCTGCTACTCCAGCTGACTGCCCCTCCATTCAAAATATACACGTATCCGGTTTGCGACTTAGAGTCGTCCGGATCTGTGTCGAAGCTAGCGTCGACGTAACCCTTTACGATGAGCTCTTCGGCACCTCCATATATGAGAAACATGTCCTTTGTCCTTTTCAGGTACTTCAGGATATTCTTGACCGCTGTCCAGTGTTCCGCTCCGGGATCACTTTGGTACCTCCCTACCAAACTTATGGCAAGGTTCACATCAGGTCTGGTACACAGCATGGCATACATGATAGAGCCTATGGCTGAAGCATAGGGGATGACACTCATCTCTTCTCTATCCTTTGCCGTGGTCGGGCATTGAGTCGTACTCAATCTCACACCTTGCAACACAGGCAAGAACCCCTTCTTGGACTGATGCATATTGAACTTCTTCAATATCTTTTCAAGGTATGTGCTTTGTGAAAGACCAATGAGGCGTTTCGATCTATCTCTATAGATCTTAATACCTAATATGTAAGCAGCTTCTCCAAGGTCCTTCATTGAAAAACACTTATTCAAGTAGGCCTTGATACTTTCCAAGAGTTCTATATTATTTCCCATTATCAGCATGTCATCCACATACAGTATAAGAAATGCTATAGAGCTCCCACTCACTTTCTTGTAAATACAAGGTTCTCCATAAACCTGTACAAACCCAAACGCTTTAATCACCTCATTAAAGCGAATGTTCCAACTCCGAGATGCTTGCACCAGCCCATAGATGGAGCGCTGGAGCTTGCATACCTTGTTAGCATCTTTAGGATCGACAAAACCTTCCGGCTGCATCATATACAGTTCTTCCTTGAGGAAGCCATTAAGGAATGCCGTTTTGACGTCCATTTGCCAGATCTCATAATCATAAAATGCGGCAACTGCTAACATGATTCGGACTGACTTTAGCATCGCTACGGGTGAGAAAGTCTCATCGTAGTCAACTCCTTGAACTTGTCGATAACCCTTAGCGACAAGCCGAGCTTTATAGGCGGTGACATTACCGTCCGCGTCAGTCTTCTTCTTAAAGATCCATTTGTTTTCAATGGCTCGCTTATCATTAGGCAAGTCCACCAAAGTCCATACTTTGTTCTCATACATGGATCCTATCTCGGATTTCATGGCCTCAAGCCATTTGTTGGAATCCGGGCCCGCCATCGCTTCTTCATAGTTCGAAGGTTCACCGTTGTCCAACAACATGATCTCTAGGACAGGATTGCCGTACCACTCTGGTGCGGAACGTGTCCTGGTGGACCTTCGAATAGCAACTTGATCTGAAGTTTCATGATCATCATCATTAACTTCCTCTCTAGCCGGTGTAGGCTCCACAGAAACAACTTCCTGTGCTGCGCTACTCTCCGGTTCGAGTGGAGGTACAATTTCCTCATCAAGTTCTATTTTCCTCCCACTTACTTCTTTCGAGAGAAACTCTTTCTCGAGGAAGGATCCATTCTTGGCAACAAACACTTTGCCTTCGGATCGTAGGTAGAAGGTATACCCAATAGTCTCCTTGGGATATCCTATGAAGACGCACTTTTCCGCTTTGGGTTCGAGCTTCTCAGGTTGAAGTTTCTTCACATAAGCATCGCATCCCCAAACTTTTAGAAACGACAGCTTAGGTTTCTTTCCAAACCACAATTCATACGGTGTCGTCTCAACGGATTTAGACGGTGCCCTATTTAAAGTGAATGCGGCAGTCTCTAATGCATATCCCCAAAATGATAGCGGTAAGTCGGTAAGAGACATCATAGATCGCACCATATCCAATAGAGTGCGATTACGACGTTCAGACACACCATTTCGCTGGGGTGTGCCGGGCGGCGTGAGTTGTGAAACAATTCCACATTTCCTAAGGTGCGTGCCAAACTCGTGACTTAAATATTCTCCGCCACGATCAGATCGTAGGCATTTTATTTTCCTGTCACGTTGATTCTCGACCTCACTCTGAAATTCCTTGAACCTTTCAAAAGTTTCAGACTTGTGTTTCATTAAGTAGACATAACCATATCTACTCAAGTCATCAGTGAGGGTGAGAACATAACGGTAGCCACCGCGAGCCTCGACGCTCATTGGACCGCATACATCGTTATGTATTATTTCCAACAAGTCAGTTGCTCGCTCCATTGTTCCGGAGAACGGAGTCTTGGTCATCTTGCCCATGAGGCATGGTTCGCATGTGTCAAATGATTCGAAATCAAGTGACTCCAAAATTCCATCAGCATGGAGCTTCTTCATGCGTTTGACACCAATATGGCCAAGACGGCAGTGCCACATGTAAGTGGGACTATCGTTATCAACTTTACACTTTTTGGTACTCACACTATGGACATGTGTAACATCACGTTCGAGATTCATCAAAAATAAACCATTGACCAGCGGGGCATGAGCATAAAACATTTCTCTCATATAAATAGAACAACCATTATTCTCGGATTTAAATGAGTAGCCATCTCGCATCAAGCGAGATCCAGATACAATGTTCATGCTCAAAGCTGGTACTAAATAACAATTATTAAGGTTTAAAACTAATCCCGAAGGTAGATGTAGAGGTAACGTGCCGACGGCGATCACATCGACCTTGGAACCATTCCCGACACGCATCGTCACCTCATCCTTGGCCAGCCTCCGCTTATTCCGCAGCTCCTGCTTGGAGTTACAAATGTGAGCAACTGCACCGGTATCAAATACCCAGGAGCTACTACGAGCGCTGGTCAAGTACACATCAATAACAAGTATATCACATATACCTTTAATGTTGCCGTCCTTCTTATCCGCTAAATACTTGGGGCAGTTCCGCTTCCAGTGACCGGTACCCTTGCAATAAAAGCACTCAGTCTCAGGCTTGGGTCCATTTTTCTTCTTCTTCCCGGCAACTTGCTTACCGGGCGCGGCAACAGCTTTGCCGTCCTTCTTGAAGTTCTTCTTACCCTTGCCTTTCTTGAAACTAGTGGTCTTATTCACCATCAACACTTGATGCTCCTTTTTGATCTCGACCTCCGCTGATTTCAGCATCGAGTACAACTCAGGAATGGACTTCTCCATACCTTGCATGTTGTAGTTCATCACAAAGCTCTTGAAGCTAGGTGGAAGCGACTGGAGGATTCTGTCAATGACCGAGTCATCCGGGATATTAACCCCCAGCTGAGTCAAGCGGCTGTGTAGCCCAGACATCTTGAGGATGTGCTCACTGACAGAACTATGCTCCTCCATCTTACAGCTGAAGAACTTGTCGGAGACATCATATCTCTCGACCCGGGCATGAGCTTGAAAAACCAGTTTCAGCTCCTGGAACATCTCATATGCTCCGTGTTGCTCAAAACGCTTTTGGAGCCCCGGTTCTAGACTGTAAAGCATGCCGCATTGAACAAGGGAGTAATCATCGCAGCGTGATTGCCAAGTGTTCATAACATCTTGTTCCGCTGGGAGAACGGGTGCGTCACCTAGCGGTGCATCTAGGACATACAATCTCTTGGAAGCTATGAGGATGATCCTCAAGCTACGGACCCAGTCCGCATAGTTGCTTCCATCATCTTTCAGCTTGGTTTTCTCTAGGAACGCGTTGAAATTGAGGGTGACATTCGCGTTGGCCATTGGATCTACATCATAGATTGTAAAGACAATTTTAGACTAAGTTCATGATAATTAAGTTCACTTAATCAAATTAATGAACTCCCACTTAGACAGACATCTCTCTAGTCTTCCAAGTGATACATGATCCATGTCAACTAGCCCGTGTCCGATCATCACGTGAGACGGACTAGTCATCCATGGTGAACATCTTCATGTTGATCGTATCTTCTATACGACTCATGTTCGACCTTTCGGTCTTCCGTGTTCCGAGGCCATGTCTGTACATGCTAGGCTCGTCAAGTCAACCTAAGTGTTTCGCGTGTGTAAATCTGGCTTACACCCGTTGTATGCGAACGTTAGAACCTATCACACCCGATCATCACGTGGTGCTTCGGAACAACGATCCTTAGCAACGGTGCACAGTTAGGGTGAACACTTCTCTTGAAATTTTATTGAGAGATCATCTTATTTACTACCGTCGTTCTAAGCAAATAAGATGTAAACATGATAAACATCACATGCAATCAATATAGTGACATGATATGGCCAATATCATTTTGCTCCTATGATCTCCATCTTCGGGGCACCATGATCATCACTGTCACCGGCACGACACCATGATCTCCATCATCATGATCTCCATCATTGTGTCTTCATGAAGTTGTCTCGCCAACTATTACTTCTACTACTATGGCTAACGCTTAGCAATAAAGTAAAGTAATTACATGGCGTTTATGATTGACACGCAGGTCATACAATAAATAAGACAACTCCTATGGCTCCTGCCGGTTGTCATAATCATCGACATGCAAGTCGTGAATCCTATTACAAGAACATGATCAATTCATACATCACAATGCATCACATCACATCCTTTGGCCATATCACATCACAAGGCACATGCTGCAAAAACAAGTTAGACGTCCTCTAATTTGTAGTTGCAAGTTTTTACGTGGCTGCTATAGGTTACTAGCAAGAACGTTTCTTACCTACGTCAACACCACAACGTGATTTGCCAATTGCTATTTACCCTTCATAAGGACCCTTTTCATCGAATCCGATCCGACTAAGGTAGGAGAGACAGACACCCGCTAGCCACCTTATGCATCTAGTGCATGTCAGGCGGTGGAACCGGTCTCACGTAAGCGTACGTGTAAAGTTGGTCCGGGCCGCTTCATCCCACAATACCGCCGAATCAAGATAAGACTAGTAGCGGCAAGCAAATTAACAAACTCGACGCCCACAACTGCTTTGTGTTCTACTCGTGCATAGATTCTACGCATAAACCTGGCTCTGATACCACTGTTGGGAGACGTAGTAGTAAATCAAAATTTTCCTACGTTCACCAAGATCTATCTATGGAGAAACCAGCAACGAGAGGGGAGAGATTGCATCTTCATACCTTTGAAGATCGCTAAGCGGAAGCGTTACAAGAACGCGGTTGATGGAGTCGTACTCGCAGCGATTCAGATCGCGGTAGATCCGATCAAGTGCCGAACGGACGGCACCTCCGCGTTCAACACACGTGCAGCCCGGTGACGTCTCCAACACCTTGATCCAGCAAGGAGGAAGGAGAGGTTGGGGAAGGGCTCCAACAGCAGCACGACGGCGTGGTGGTGGTGGAGTAGCAAGGTATTCTGACAGGGCTTCGCCTAAGCGCTGCGGAGGAGGAAGAAGAGAGGTAGGGCTTCGCCGTGAGAGAGAGAGATCAAATCCTGTCTCAAAACATCCAAAACCTCAAGTATATATAGGAGGAGGGACGTGGAGGGCTGGCTTGGCCTCTACTCCAAAGAGGAGATGGCCGGCTGAATTAAAGGGAGAGTCCACCTCCCACAAGGGAGGTGGATCTCCTCCTTTTAAATCCTTTTTGCCTTATCTCCTTATCTCCAGCCGCATGGGCCTTTAGCAAAAGTCTTGCCCAGACCAATAAGGGCTGGCACACTTTATCTAACAGCCCATGTGGTCCTTTGGTCGTCACACCCCTCCCGGGGGTCCTCCGGCACCCTCCCGGCACTCCCGGTACACTACCGATGAGCCCGAAAACTTTCCGGTGACCAAAACTGGACTTCCTATATATCAATCTTTACCTCCGGACCATTCCGGAGCTCCTCGTGACGTCCGGGATCTCATCCGGGACTCCGAACAACCTTCGGTAATCACGTATACCTTTTCCCTATAACCCTAGCGTCATCGAACCTTAAGTGTGTAGACCCTACGGGTTCGGGAGACACGTAGACATGACCGAGACACCTCTCCGGCCAATAACCAACAGCGGGATCTGGATACCCATGTTGGCTCCCACGTACTCCACGATGATCTCATCGGATGAACCACGATGTCAGGGATTCAATCAATCCCGTATACAATTCCCTTTGTCTATCGGTATGGTACTTGCCCGAGATTCGATCGTCGGTATCGCCATACCTTGTTCAATCTCGTTACCGGCAAGTCTCTTTACTCGTTCCGTAACACATCATCCCGTGGCTAACTCCTTAGTCACATTGAGCTCATTATGATGATGTCTTACCGAGTGGGCCCAGAGATACCTCTCCGTCACACGGAGTGACAAATCCCAGTCTTGATTCGTGTCAACCCAACAGACACTTTCGGAGATACCCGTAGCGTACCTTTATAGCCACCCAGTTACGTTGTGACGTTTGGCACACCCAAAGCATTCCTACGGTATCCGGGAGTTACACAATCTCATGGTCTAAGGAAATGATACTTGACATTGAAAAGCTTTAGCAAACGAACTACACGATCTTGTGCTATGCTTACGATTGGGTCTTGTCCATCACATCATTCTCCTAATGATGTGATCCCGTTATCAACGACATCCAATGTCCATGGTCATGAAACCGTGACCATCTATTGATCAACGAGCTAGCCAACTAGAGGCTCACTAGGGACATGTGATGGCCTATGTATTCACACATGTATTACGGTTTCTGGTTAACACAATTGTAGCATGAATAATAGACAATTATCATGAACTAGGAAATACAATAATAACCATTTTATTATTGCCTCTAGGGCATATTTCCAACAATCACCTTCATCAAACTTTAATAAAGAATTTACCTCTACTACCTGTGGAGGTGGTGGTGTGTCAAGGCCATGTATTTCTTCAATAGGTGGTAAATTCTCAACATCCTCGGCTTTAATACCTTTTTCCTTCATAGATTTCTTTGCCTCTTGCATATCTTCAGGATTGAGAAATAAGATACCCCTCTTCTTCGGAGTGGGTTTAGGAGATGGTTCGGGAAGAGTCCAATCATCGCAATTCTTCAATATGTTATTCAATAATTCATCAGCTTGCTCAATAGTTCGTTCCCTGAAAACACAACCATCATAACTATATAGGAAGTCCCTAGAAGCATCAGTTAGTCCATTATAGAAGATGTCAAGTATTTCATTTTTCTTAAGAGGGTGATTAGGAAAAGCATTAAACAATTGGAGAAGCCTCCCCCAATCTTGTGGGAGACTCTCTTCTTCAGTTTGCACAAAGTTAAATATTTCCTGTAAGGCATCTTGATTCTTATGAGCAGGAAAATATTTTTCAGAGAAGTAGTAAATCATATCCTAGGGACTATGCACACAACCAGGGGCAAGAGTATTGTACCATTTATTAGCATCACCCTTTAACGAGAACGGAAATAACTTAAGGATATGGTAGTAGTGAATCTTCTCATCATGGGCAAAGAGGGTGGCTATATCATTCAGCTTAGTAAGATGTGCCATTATAGTTTTAGTTTCATAGCCATGGAAAGGATCAAATTCACCCAAAGTAATTAACTCTGGGTTGACAGAGAATTCATAATCCTTATCGATATCAAAGAAAGGTGAAGTAGCAAACTTACGATCACATTTCATTCATCAAGAAATTCACCTAGTGGCACATTATCATCCAGCATGGTACTAGCATCATCATAAGCATCATTCATAGCAGAAGTAGCATCATCAATAACTTGTGACATATGAGGATTACTAGCATGTGGTGGTGTTGCAAACTTACTCATAATAGAAGGTGAATCCAAGTGTAGAGCTAGATGGTAGTTCCTTACCTCCCCTCGTCTTAGAGGGAAAAATCATGGTTTTCGGATCCTTCTGATTATTTATAGTTATCAATTGATATAAATCCCAAGTGACACAACAAATATAGCTATGCTCCCCAACAACGGTGTCGGTGTCAAAACCAGCGGATCTTGGTAGGGGGTCCTGAACTGTGAGACTAGGATCGATGGTAACAGGAGACGAAGGGGACACAAGTTTACCCAGATTTGGGCCCTCCAATGGAGGTAATACCCTACGTCCTGCTTGATTGTATTGATGGTAAAGGGGTTACAGAGTTGATCTACATCCAGATCGTATGTCTAACCCTAGATGAGTTGTTCTGTCCCTATACCCTAAAACCCTCCGGCTTATATAGATTTCGAGGAGGCCTAGGGTTTACACATCGTCGGTTACATGCCGAAGAGATAAACATGCCTATTTACTACATCAAACATGAAGCGCAAGCCGTGCTCCTCAAAGCTTCAGTCAACATTCTTTTTATATGTGAAGTCATCACTTCCCATAAGATCATCATATGATCTTTAATGCTTTTGTTCTCTTATTATTATTTTCTTTAGATCATGGCAAGAAGCAAAGCCCTTAACTAAAACACTATTTATTATATAACTCACGAACTTGATTACGTTGGAGGTAACACAAAGCAAAACTCAAGCCTAGATCATACTAAAAACTTTATTCTACTAGATAAAGATATTACCAAAAGGATCGAACTAATATAAAGGTAAAGGCAAAAGATGTGATGGTGATACGATACCGGGGCAACTCCCCCAAGCTTGGCACAAGCCAAGGGGAGTGCCCATACCCGTGTGTTTAATTGTCTTCCTTCAGAGGTGATGGTGGTGGAGTTTTTGGAGTCTGGGGTTGATCCTCCGTATTCCAAGGCATAGGCTCTCCATCATGGAAAGATGATCGAGTCTTCGAGATCCTCAAATCTGCAGCCAACCGCATTGCTTTAAGTCTATACTCATACTCATAGTTCTGGTTTTGCAGGTCGTAGATCTGGGCTTGGAGATGATCGATTCTATTATAGAGATTGAGGAGGTGTTCCCCGATGTCCTTGGCGTCAATCTTGTGCTTGTTGGTGAACTCTGTAATCATCATGTGGTTGGTGTTGAGTCCGTGTTCCACCATCCCTTGGCACTTGAAGACTTGCTGCTCCATTGCTTCGAGCCTCATCTCCACGCTTCCGGTCTTCTTGGGCCCCTCTACGTCACGGATGTGCAGCACCCCCTCATGCATCTCAATGGTTTGAGGGTGTTGTAGCACCTCCACGAGGTAGGGGTTGATGACCTTCTCAAAGAACATGTCCTTCGAGACCTTTGTGGACGTCATAGCGATCTAAATCTGTCTACACAGCAGCTCGAAATGAAAACAGAGAATATTTGCGTGATACGAGCGTCAGACCTTTCAGGAGATTATATAATGAATTTTTACCGACCATAAGGAGTGTTCTGCCAGAAAACGGAGTCCAGGAGGCACATGAGGAGCTCACGAGCCCCCAGGCACGGCCAGGGGGTGGGGCCACGCCTAGCAGGCTCATCGCCTCCTCGTGCGCTTTCCGGACTACTTTAATTTTTTGTAATTTTCTAAATATTCCAAAACGGAGGAAAATTGCTATTGGAAAAGTTTTGGAGTCGGTTTGCTTACCGTATCACGTACCTCTTCGTTATCAGAGTCTGGAACAGGCTGATAAACATCCCTTATGTACTCCTCCGGGGTTATGGTATTAATTATATTGCTTTCAACATTTATGGGAGTACCTGAGATATAATGCTTGATCCTTTTCCCATTCACAACTCCCGGACAAGTACCTTCCGCGTTGTTGATTTTGATGGCACCGGAACGGTATACTTCCTCGACAATGTAAGAACCTTCCCATTTAGAGAGAAGTTTGCCTGCAAAAAATCTTACACGAGAATTGTATAGCAAGACATAATCACCTACATTGAACTCACATTTTTGTATCCTTTTATCATGCCACCTCTTGACTTTCTCTTAAAACAACTTGGCATTTTCGTATGCCCGGGTTCTCCATTCATCAAGTGAGCTAATATCAAATAACCTCTTCTCACCAGCAAGTTTGAAATCAAAGTTGAGCTCTTTGATTGCCCAGTAAGCCTTATGCTCTAGCTCAAGAGGTAAATGACATGCTTTACCGTAAACCATTTTATAAGGAGACATTACCATGGGATTCTTATAAGCAGTTCTATAAGCCCACAGTGCATCATCAAGTTTCTTATACCAATTCTTCCTAGACCTATTAACAGTCTTTTGCAGAATTAATTTAATTTCTCTATTACTTAACTCTACTTGACCGCTAGACTGAGGATGATAAGGAGATGCAATTCTATGGTTGACATCATACTTAGCAAGCATTTTACGGAAAGCACCATGAATAAAATGTGAACCACCATCAGTCATTAAATATCTAGGGACTCCAAATCTAGGGAAAATAACTTCTTTAAGCATCTTAATAGAGGTGTTACAACACTACTAGTTGGAATAACTTCTACCCACTTAGTAACGTAATCAACAGCAACTAAAATATGATTATACCCATTGAACTTTGGAAAAGGTCCCATATAATCAAAACCCCAAACATCAAATGGTTCAATAACAAGTGAATAATTCATAGGCATTTCCTGATGTTTACTAATATTACCTATTCTTTGACATTCATCACAAGACAAGACAAACTTACGGGCATCCTTAAAGAGAGTAGGCCAATAAAAACCGGATTGCAATACCTTGTGTGCAGTTCTATCTCTAGCATGGTGTCCTCCGTAAGCCTCGGAGTGGCACTTCTGTAAGATCTGTTCCTGTTCATGCTCAGGTACACAACGTCTAATAACACCATCTACTCCTTCTTTATATAGGTGAGGATCATCCCAAAATCAATGTCTCAAACCATGAAAGAAATTTTTCTTTTGTTGGTACATGAAACTAGGTGGTATATATTTAGCAACAATGTAATTAGCATAATCATCATACCATGGTGTACTGCGTGAAGCATTGATGACATTCAATTGTTCATCAGGAAAGCTATCATCAATAGATAGTGGGTTATCAAAAACATTCTCTAACCTAGACAAGCTATCTGCTACGGGGTTCTCAGCACCCTTCCTATCAACAATATGCAAATCAAATTCTTGTAGCAAGAGAACCCATCTAATAAGTCTAGGTTTAGCATCTTTCTTTTCCATGAGATATTTAATAGCGGCATGATCAGTATGAATAGTAACTTTAGAATCGACAATATAAGGTCTGAACTTATCACATGCAAACACAACTGCTAAAAATTCTTTTTCAGTAGTAGCATAGTTTCTTTGGGCACTGTCTAGAGTTTTACTAGCATAATGAATAACATTTAATTTCTTATCAACTCTTTGTCCTAGGACAGCACCAACAGCATAATCACTAGCATCACACATAATTTCGAAAGGTAGGTTCAATTCAGGTGGTTGAACAATAGGTGGAGTTATCAAGGCCTTCTTGAGAATTTCAAATGCTTCTTCAAAATCATCATAAAAAACAAACGGAACATCCTTTTGCAAAAGATTAGTGAGAGTCCTAGAAATCTTAGAGAAGTCTTTAATAAACCTTCTATAGAAACCAGCGTGACCAAGGAAACTTCTTATACATTTAACGTCTTTGGGGCATGGCACCTTCTCAATGGCATCCACTTTAGCCTTATCAACTTCAATACCTCTTTCGGAAATTTTATGTCCCAAGACAATGCCTTCATTAACCATAAAGTGGCACTTCTCCCAATTCAAGACAAGGTTAGTATCTTCACATCTCTGCAAAACTCGATCAGGGTTGCTCAAGCAATCATCAAAAGAAGATCCGTAAACGGAGAAATCATCCATGAAAACCTCAACAATCTTTTCACAAAAGTCAGAGAATATAGCCATCATACATCTTTGAAAGGTAGCAGGTGCATTACATAAACCAAAAGGCATACGTCTATAAGCAAAGGTACCAAAAGGGCAAGTAAAAGTGGTTTTCTCCTGATCAGATTTTGCAACAGGTATTTGGGAGAAACCTGAATAACCATCTAGAAAGCAAAAGTGTGTATGTTTAGACAATCTTTCTAGCATTTGATCAATAAAAGGAAGAGGGTAATGATCTTTCTTAGTAGCTTTATTTAATTTCCTAAAATCGATTACCATCCTATAGCCAGTAACAATTCTTTGTGGGATCAATTCGTCCTGATCATTAGGGACAACGGTAATACCTCCCTTCTTAGGGACACAATGCACCGGACTTACCCAATCACTATGAGCCACAGGGTAAATAATACCTGCTTCCGGGAGCTTTAGCATTTCTTTTCTTACTACCTCTTTCATCTTAGGATTCAGTCTTCGTTGGGGGTCGGCAACTGGTTTGGAATCAGGATCAGTTTTAATTTTATGCTGGCATAGAGTGGGACTAATGCCTTTAAGATCATCAAGAGTATATCCAATAGCAACACGGTGCTTCCTTAGAGTTTTCAATAAGATATATTTATTTTTCATCAAGATAAGCATACTTAAGAGTATCAGGTAATTGTTTAAGCTCAAACATGGGATCACCCTTTGGTGGAGGTGGATTTCCAAGTAATTCAATAGGAAAATTGTTCTTAAGGATAGGACGTTGTTCAAGGATAACTCTATCTATCTCATTCCTTTCATCCATATGCACATCATTTTCATGTTCAAGCAAGTACTGCTCTAAAGGATCAGTAGGAGGCACATCAATAGAAGTAAGAACAATAATTTCATCCTTACTACACAATTATTTTTCATGAGGTTGTCTACTAAACTTAGAAAATTTAAATTCATGCGACACACCTCCAAAGCCAATAGTAACAGTTTGTTTCTCACAATTAATTTGAGCATTAACAGTATTGAGAAAAGGTCTACCAAATATGATGGGACAAAAGCTATCTTGTGTGGTAGCAAGAATGGGAAAATCGGTAGGATACTTAGTTTTACCACACAAGACTTCAACATCTCTAACAATTCCCATAGGGCAGATAGTATCTCTATTAGCAAGTTTAATAGTAACATCAATAAATTCCATCTCGATAGGTGCAATCTCATCTTTAATTTCATTATATAAGGATTGAGGTATTGCACTAACACTAGCACCCACGTGACATAAACCATGATAACAATGATCTTCTATCTTAACGTAAACAACAGGCATGCCAACTATGGGTTTATGTTTGTCTCTAGTATGAGGTTTAGCAATTCTAGCAGAAGCTTCACATAATTGAATAACATGCCCTTCAACATTGTCGGACAAGAGATCTTTAATAATAGCAATACCGGGTTCAACTTTAATTTGCTCAGGGGGTGTAGGTGTTCTACTGTAGCCCTTACGTATCACAGTTGAAGCTTTAGCATGATCCTTTATTCTAACAGGGAAAGGTGGTTTCTCAATGTAAGCAGTAGGAACAATGGAATCATTATAAGCAATTACTTTCTCTTCAACTGGACCAAATTTAGCTACATTAACTTCTATGGGAGGATGGTATTTAAACCACTTCTCCTTAGGGAGATTGACATGAGTAGCAAATGATTCACATAAAGAAGCTACTATCTCAGAGTCAAGTCCATGTTTAGCGCTAAAATCACGAAAAGTATTTGTTTCTACGAAAGATTTAACACAGTCGAACTTAAGATTCATACCTGACTCCTTACCTCCATCAAACTCCCAATCTTCAGAATTGCATTCAATTCTTTCCAATAAATCCCATTTGAAGTCAATATCTCTCTTCATAAAAGAACCGGTACAAGAAGTGTCGAGCATGGTGCGATTGTCATGAGAAAGCCGAGCATAAAAGTTCATAATAATAATTTCTCTAGGGAGCTCATGGTTGGGGCATGAATATCACATTGACTTAAGCCTCCCCCAAGCTTGAGCGATAATTTCTCTATCACGAGGCCAAAAATTATAGATATAATTCCAATCACGATGTACTAAATGCATAGGATAAAACTTTTGATGAAATTCCAATTTCAATCGTTTGTAGTTCCATGATCCAGTATCATCACATAGCCTATACCACGTCAATGCTTTATCCCTCAAAGATAAGGGAAAGACCTTCTTCTTGACCTCATCCTCGGGCAAACCTGCAAGCTTAAATAAACCACAAACTTCATCTACATAGATTAGATGCGAGTCGGGATGTGATGTTTCATCTCGTGTAAAAGGATTAGCCAACAGTTTCTCTAGCACACCCGGAGGAATCTCATAATAAATATTCAGTAGGTGCAGTAGGTTGAGGAGCAACTCTTTGTGCTTCTGGTCGAGGTGAAGATACCCCGAACAAGCCCCTCAAAGGATTAGTTTCCATAGTGACAAGTGACAATAAATTTCAGCACACTATATAAATGTTTCCTTACCAAATTCCACTTACCAAAGGCGCTTCACTCCCTGGCAACAGCACCAGAAAAGAGTCTTGATGACCTAGAAGTATAGGGGATCTATCGTAGTCCTTTTGATAAGTAAGAGTATCGAACCCAACGAGGAGCAAAAGGAAATGACAAGCGGTTTTCAGTAAGGTATTCTCTGCAAGCGCTGAAATTGTCAGTAACAGATAGTTGTGTGGTAAGATAATTTGTAATGGGTAGCAAATAATAATAGTAACAAAGGTGCAGCAATATGGCCCAATCCCTTTCGTAGCAAGTGACAAGCCTGAACGAACTCTTATATAAAGTAAAGTGCTCCCGAGGACACATGGGAATTACTGTCAAGCTAGTTTTCATACAATTCGCGTTCGCTACTTTGATAGTTTGATATGTGGGTGGACTGGTGCTTGGGTGCTGTCCTTACTTGGACAAACATCCCACTTATGATTAACCCCTCTCGCAAGCATCCGCAACTACGAAAGAAGAATTAAGACTAAGTCTAACCATAGCATTAAACTAGTGGATCCAAATCAGCCCCTTGCGACGCAACGCATAAACTAGGGTTTAAGCTTCTGTCACTCTAGTAACCCATCATCTACTTATTACTTCCCAATGCCTTCCTCTAGTCCCAAATAATGGTGAAGTGTCATGTAGTCTACATTCACATAACACCACTAGAGGAGAGACAACATACAACGCATCAAAATATCGAACGAATACCAAATTCACATGACTACTATTAGCAGGACTTATCCTGCTCAGGAACAAAAGTAACTACTCACAAAGCATGATTATGTTCATGATCAGAGAGGTATTGAATAGCATTAAGTATCTGAACATATGATCTTTCACCAAGTAAACAAACTAGCATCAACTACAAGGAGTAATTAACACTACTACCAACCTTACAAGTACCAATTGGAGTTGCGAGACGGAGATTGGTTACAAGAGATGAACTAGGGTTTGGAGATGAGATCGTGCTGATGAAGATGTTGATGGAGATGGGTCCCCTCCGATGAGAGGAGTATTGGTGATGACGATGGCGACAATTTCCCTCTCCGGGAGAAAAGTTTCCCCGACGGGACGGCCTTGCCGGAGCTCTAGAATTGTTCTGCTCATGTTCCGCCTCGTGGTGGTGGCGTTTCTTCCTGAAAGCTCCCGATTGATTTTTTCTGCGACGAAACCCTTCATATAGGAGAAGATGGAGGTCAGAGGAGCTGCAGGGGGCTACGAGCCCCCCAGGCACGGCCAGGGGGGTAGGCCACGCCTGGCAGGCTCGTGGCCTCCTGGTGGCTCCTCTCTGGTATATCTTTGGCCCAGTATTTTTTATATATTCCAAAATAATTCCTCATTGATTTTCACGGCTTTTGGAGTTGTGCAGAATAAACATCTCAAACTTGCTCCTTTTCCAGCCTATAATTCTAGCTGTCGGCATTCTCCCTCTTCATGTAAACCTTGTAAAATAAGAGAGCAAAGGCATGAGTAATGTACCATAATGTGTAATAACAACTCATAATGCGATAAATATCAATATAAAAGTATGCTTCAAAATGGACGTATCAGCCTTTCATGCTCTCCATTTGAGTTCTTCGCCTCCTATTCCCTTGCGCCTCTAGAACACAGATCTAGGTTTCTCCTCCCTCGCTCCCGAGCTCAGCAATGTCGGGCTCCAATGGCCAGTGGGAAGCTTGCACGATCACCAATCAAGACATAATCGACCTCAAGAAGGCCGGTTACCTCCCCACAAACATCCCTCATCGCGCGGCGGAGGAGGGCCAAGTAATCCCCACCCCCCAACCAGGCGAGCGGGTGGTGTTCATCCCCCACTTCATCAGGGGGTTGAGCTTCGCCCTCCACCCCTTCATCAGGGGTTTAATGTTCTTCTACGGCCTCGACTTCCACGCCCTCCCACCGAACTCCATCATGCACCTCTCATCCTTCCTTATCTTCGAGGCTTTGCTGCACGTCATGTTGGGGACCGTTGCATGGGAAACAAAAAATTTCCTACGCACACGCAGATCTATCCATGGTGATGAGCATCTACGAGAGGGAGAGTAGATCTACATACCCATGTAGATCGCTAAGAGGGAAGCGTCAAGTAACGCGGTTGGTGTAGTCGAACATCTTTGCGATCCAAATCACCGTGCGTCCTACGATCCAATCACGATCCGTCCCGCGAACTTGATCACGATCCGTCCCACAAACTTGCTCACGATCCTTCTGATCTAGCGCCGAACGGACGGCACCTCCGCGTTCAGCACACGTACAGCTTGATGAAGATCTCTGCCGTCTTGATCCAGCAAGAAGGAGCGGAGAGGAAGAAAAGTTCTCCGGCAGCGTGACGGCGCTCCGGCAATGGTGGTGGAGCAATTCCGGCAGGGCTTCGCCTAAGCACTTCAGAAATCTGATCTAGAGGAGAAACTATGCACTGGATGAACGGGTAGCACGTGACTGAAAAAACTATTGCAAAACCCTAAAATCCACCAGTATATATAGGAGTAGAGGAGGAGAGCCTTGGCGCAAGGGCCAAGGATCCTAGGAGTCGTCCGAACCTACTAGGAGAGGAGGACTCTCCTCCAATCCAAGTAGGGCTAGGATTCACCTTTTTTTTCCCTTTTTTCCACCTTTTCCTATTGGGTTTTCTTCTCCAGCCACATGGGACTTTTGAGGGAGTCTCCACCAGCCCACTAAGGGATGATATTCACTCTCCCACAGCTCATGAAGCCTCTTGGGTCGAAATACCCCTCCCAGTGGTCTCCCGATACATTATTGACACTCTCGGTACACTACCGATGAGCCCGAAACTTTTCCAGTGACCAAAACAGTACTTCCTATATATAAATATTTACCTCCGGACCATTTCGGAGCTCCTCGTGATGTCCGGGATCTCATTCGGGACTCCAAACAACCTTCGGTCACCACCATACATAACTCTATACTACCGAAACGTCACCAAACCTTAAGTGTGCAGACCCTGCGGGTTCGAGAACTATGTAGACATGACCGGGACAACTCTACGGTCAATAACCAATAGCGGGACCAGGATGTCCATATTGGTTCCTACATATTCTACGAAGATCTTTATCGGTCGAACCTCTATGTCAAGGATTCAGTTAATCCCATATGATGTTCCCTTTGTTCTTCGGTATGTTACTTGCCCGAGATTTGATCATCGGTATCTCCATACCTAGTTGAACCTCGTTACCGGCAAGTCTCTTTACTCATTCCATAATACAATATCCCGCAACTAAAACTTAGTCACATTGATTGCAAGGCTTATTGTGATGTTGTATTATCGCTTGGGCCCTGAGATACCTCTCCGTCACACGGAGTAACAAATCCCAGTCTTGATCCATGCCAACTCAACAGACACCTTCGGAGATATCTGTAGAGCACCTTTATAGTCACCTAGTTACGTTGTAACGTTTGATACACACAAAGCACTCTTCCGATGTCCATGAGTTGCATGATCTCATGGTCATAGGAACACGTACTTGACATGCAGAAAACAGTAGCAATAAACTGACACGATCATATGCTACGTTTGTAGTTTGGGTCTTGTCCATCACATCATTTTTCTAATGATGTGATCCCGTTATCAAATGACATCACATGTTAATGGCTAGGAAACCTTGACCATCTTTGATCAACGAGCTAGTTCACTACAGGCATACTAGGGACAAAGTGTTGTCTATTTACCCACACATGTAATGTGTTTCCAATCAATCCAATTATAGCATGGATAATAAACGATTATCATGAACAAGGAAATATAATAATAAACACTTTATTTATTGCCTCTAGGGCATATTTCCAACAGTCTCCCACTTGCAGTAGAGTCAATAATCTAGGTCACATCACTATGTGATTTACATTGTAATGAATTGAACACCCATGCAGTTCTGGTGTTGATTATGTTTAGCCGTTGGAAGAGGTTTAGTCAACGGGTCTGCAACATTCAGATCCGTGTGTACTTTGCAAATATTTATGTCCTCCTTGATGTAATACCGAATGGAGTTCAAGCGTCGCTTTATGTGTCTGGTCCTCTTGTGAAACCTTGGTTCCTTGGCCAGAGCAATGGCACCAGTGTTGTCACAGAACAAGCTCATTGGATTCAGTGCACTGGGCACTACTCCAAGATCTGTCATGAACTGCTTCATCCAGACACCTTCCTTCGCCACCTCCGAGGCTGCGATGTACTCCGCTTCGCACGTAGAATCGGCTACCACGCTTTGCTTGGAACTACACCAACTTACCGCTCCCTCATTAAGAATAAATATGTATCCGGTTTGCGACTTAGAGTCATCCGGATCAGTGTCACAACTTGCATCGACATAACCCTTTACGACGAGCTCTTCATCACCTCCATAAACGAGAAACATTTCCTTAGTCCTTTTCAGGCACTTAAGGATATTCTTGACCGCTGCCTAGTGCTCCATTCCAAGATCACTTTGAAACCTTCTGGCCATACTTATGCCAAGGCTGACATTGGGTCTTGTGCACAGCATTGCATACATGATAGAGCCTATGGCTGAAGCATAGGGGATGACACTCATCTTTACTCTATCTTCTGCAGTAACTGAGCATTGAGTCTTACTCAACTTCACACCTTGTAACACAGGCAAGAACCCCTTCTTGGACTGATCCATTTTGAACTTCTTCAAAACTTTATCAAGGTATGTGCTCTGTGAAAGTGCTATTTAGCGTCTCGATCTATCTCTATAGATCTTAATGCCTAATATGTAAGCAGCTTCTCCTAGGTCCTTCATTGAAAAACTCTTGTTCAAATATTCCTTCACGCTTTCCAGCATTTCTATATTGTTTCCAATCAGCAATATGTCATCCACATATAATATTAGAAATGCCATAGAGCTCCCACTCACTTTCTTGTAAATAAAAGCTTCTCCATCAACTTGTATAAACCCAAACGCTTTGATCACCTCATCAAAGCGCTTATTCCAACTCCGAGATGCTTGCACTAGTCCATAAATGGATCGTTGGAGTTTGCAAACTTTGTCCGCATTCTCTGAATCGACAAAACCTTCGAGTTGCATCATATAATACTCTTCCTCAAGGAAACCGTTGAAGAACGTCGTTTTGACATCCATCTGCCAAATTTCATAGTCGAAATAAGCAGCTATTGCCAACATGATTCTGACAGACTTAAGCATCGGTACGGGTGAGAATGTCTCATCATAGTCAACTCCTTGAACTTGTGAAAAAACCCTTTGCACAAGTGGAACTTTATAGATAGTGATATTACCGTCCGCGTCTGTCTTCTCTTAAAGATCCATTTGTTCTGAATGGCCTTTCGCCCTTCAGGTAATACTTACAAAGTCCATAGTTTGTTTTCATACATGGATCCCATCTCGGATTTCATGGCCTCTAACCATTTCTCAGAATCCAGGCCCATCACAACTCCTCAATAGTTCGTAGGTTCATTGTTGTCCAACAACATGCCCTCTAAGACAGGGTTGCCGTACCACTCAGGAGTAGTACGCGCCCTTGTCAACCTATGAAGTTCAATAGTAGCTTGATCTAAAGCTTCATCATCATCATCATTAACTTCCTATTCTATCGTCGTAGGTTCCACAGAAACATCTTTCTGCGTTGCGCTACTTTCTGGTTGAAATAAAGGTTCAATAACCTCATCAAGCTCTATCTTCCTCCCACTCAATTCTTTTGAGAGAAACTCTTTCTTAAGAAATGTTCCGTTCTTAGCGACAAACACTTTGCCTTCGGATCTGAGATAGAAGGTATACCCGACTGTCTCTTTCCGGTATCCTATGAAGACGCATTTCTCCACTTTGGGTTCCAGCTTTTCAGGCTGAAGCTTTTCGACATAAACATCACATCCCCAAACTTTAAGAAATGACAACTTTGGCCTTTTGCCAAACCATAGTTCATATGGCGTCATCTCAACGGATTTAGATGGTGCCCTATTTAAAGTGAATGTAGCTGTCTCTAATGCATAACCCCAAAATGATAGTGGCAAATCAGCAAGAGACAGCATAGAAGGCACCATATCTAATAAGGTTCGATTACGACGTTTGGACACACCATTACGCTATGGTGTTCCGGGCGCTGTCAACTATGAAACAATTCCACACTGTCTTAAGTGGCTGCCAAACTCATAACTCAGATATTCACCTCCTCGATTAGATTGCAGGAACTTAATGTTCTTGTTACGATGATTCTCAACTTCACTTTGAAATTGCTTGAACTTTTCAAACGTTTCAGACTTGTGTTTCATTAAGTAAATATACCCATATCTACTTAAGTCATCAGTGAAGGTGAGAAAATAACGATATCCACCACGCGCTGTAACATTCATTGGACCGCACACATCAGTATGTATGATTTCCAATAAGTCACTTGCCCGTTCCATTGCTCCAGAGAACGGCGTTTTAGTCATCTTGCCCATGAGGCATGGTTCACATGTGCCAAGTGATTCAAAATCAAGTGACTCCAAAAGTCCATCAGCATGGAGCTTCCTCGTGCGTTTTACACCAATATGACCTAAACGACAGTGCCACAAGAAAGTGGTACTATCATTATCAACTCTACATCTTTTGGCATCAATGTTATGAACATGTGTGTCATCACTATTAAGATTCAATATGAATAAACCCCTAACATTGGGTACATTACCATAAAAGATATTACTCATCTAAATAGAAAAACTTTTATTCTTTGATTTAAATGAGTAACCGTGTCGCAATATACAAGATCCAGATATAATGTTCATGCTTAATGCAGGCACTAAATAACAATTATTCAGGTTCATCACTAATCTCGATGATAATCGAAGAGAGAGCGTGCCGACGGCGATCGCATCAACCTTGGAACCATTTCCCACGCGCATCGTCACTTCGTCCTTCGCCAGCCTTCGTTTATTCCGTAGTTCCTGCTTTGAGTTGCAAATGTGAGCAACCAAACCGGTATCAAATACCCAGGCACTACTACGAGAGCTAGTAAGGTAGACATCAATAACATGTATATCATATATACCTTGTTTGTCGTTGGCCGCCTTCTTGTCAGCCAGGTACTTGGGGCAGTTCCGCTTCTAGTGACCAGTTCCTTTGCAATGAAAGCACTCAGTTTTTTGCTTAGGTCCATGCTTAGGCTTCTTTGCAGGAGTAGCAACTGCTTTGCCATCCTTCTTAGTTTTACCCTTCTTGACTTTGCCCTTGCCATTTTTCTTGAAACTAGTGCTTTTATTGACCATCAACACTTGATGTTCTTTCTGGATTTCAGACTTAGCGACTTTCAGCATCGCAAATAGCTCGGCGACTAACTTGTTCATCCCGTGCATGTTATAGTTCATTATAAAGCTCTTGTAACTAGGTGGCAGTGATTGAAGAACTCTGTCAGCGATTGCCTCTAGCGGAAGGGTAATTCCCAACTCCACTAGACGATTTGAATACCCAGACATTCTGAGTATATGCTCACTGATAGACCCGTTCCCCTCCATCTTGCAAGCATAGAATTTATCGGAGGTCTCACACCTCTCGATCCGGGCATTCTTCTGAAAGATAAACTTCAACTCCTGGAACATCTCATATGCTCCATGACGTTCAGAACGTCTTTGAAGTCCCGGTTCTAAGCCATACAATATTGCACACTCAACTATTTTGTAGTCTCCAGCACGAGCCTCCCAAGCGTTCTTAACGTCTTCGGAGGTCATGTCTTCTGGTTGGTTACCAAGCGGTGCATCAATGACATATGCTTTCTGGGAAGCCGTGAGGATAATCCTTAGATTACGGGCCCCGAAAACAAAGTTACTGCCATCATCTTTCAACTTAGCTTTCTCTAGGAACGCATTAAAATTCAGGGGTGCTACTGCGCGAGGCATTGATCTACAACATAAATATGCAAAGGTTACTTAGATTATTGTTCAGGATAATGAGTTTAGTTAATCAAATTTACTAAAGCTCCCACTCAAATCGACATCCCTCAGGTCATCTGAGTGTCACATGATACAAACTCACCAACTCAAGTTCGATCATCAAGTGAGTTGAGGTGGCTTCAATGGTGAACATATCATGTTGATCATATCTACTATATGAATCATGTTCGACCTTTCAGTCTCTTGTGTTCCAAGGCCATGTATGTACATGCTAGGCTCGTCAAGTTTACCCCAAGTGTTCTGCGTGTGCAACACTGGCTTGCACCCGTTGTATATGAATGTAGAGTCTATCACACCCGATCATCACATGGTGTCTCGACACGACGAACTTTCGCAACGGTGCACACTCGGGGAGAACACAATTCATCTTGAAATTTAAGTCAGGGATCACCTTATAATGCTACCGTCGTCCTAAGAAAAACAAGGTGCATAAAAGGATTAACATCACATGCAAATCATAAGTGACATGATATGGTCATGAACTTGTGCTTTTGATCTCCATCTAGAAAGCATCGGCATGATCTCCATCGTCACCGGCACGACACCATGATCTCCATCAACGTGTCGCCATCGGGGATGTCCCACCCAACATGCTTCTACTACTATTGCTACCATAGCGATAAAGTAAAGCATTACATAGCGCTTAATGATTGACACGCAGGTCATACAATAATCAAAGACAACCCTATGGCTCCTGCCGCTTGCCGTACTCATCAACATGCAAGTCGTGATAATCTATACATCACATGATCATCTCATACATCACATATATCACATCATGTAATTGGCCATATAACATCACAACATACCCTGCAAAAACAAGTTAGACGTCCTGTAATTGTTGTTGCATGTTTTACGTGGCTGCTACTGGTATCTAGCAAGAACAATTCTCACGTACGCAAAAACCACAACGGTGATACACTAGTTGCTTTTCAACCTTCTCAAGGACCCCCTTTGTCGGATCCGATCCAACTAAAGTGAGAGAAACTGGCACCCTCAAGCCATCTATGCAACAAGTTGCGTTCGAGGGGACCATTCTCTCGTAAGCGTATGAGTAATGTTGGTCCGAGCTGCTTAAACTCACAATACCGCTGAACCAAAATCCGACCAAGGGAGGAAGCAATCTAAGCATCAACGCCCAGCTCAAGATGCTTTGTGTTCTACTCGAGATCTCATCTACACATAGACCTAGCTCAAGATGCCACTGTTGGGGAACATTGCATGCGAAATGAAAAATTTCCTACGCACACGCAGATCTATCCATGGTGATGAGCATCTATGAGAGGGAGAGTGGATCTACATACCCTTGTAGATCGCTAAGCGGGAAGCGTTAAGTAACGCGGTTGGTGTAGTCGAACGTCTTCGCGATCCAAATCGCCGTGCATCCCACGATCCAATCACGATCCGTCCCGT
Organism: Hordeum marinum; assembly: GCA_022496015.1. NCBI lineage: Eukaryota > Viridiplantae > Streptophyta > Magnoliopsida > Poales > Poaceae > Hordeum > Hordeum marinum. The sequence goes on along the minus strand of CM039678.1, from coordinate 505,661,931 downwards.
GATCCAATCATGATCCGTCCCGCGAAGTTGATCACGATCCGTCCCACGAACTTGCTCACGATCCTTCCAATCTAGCGCCGAACGGACGACACCTCCGCGTTCAGCACACGTACAGCTTGATGATGGTCTCTGCCGTCTTGATCCAGCAAGAAGGAGCGGAGAGGAAGAAGATTTCTCCGGCAGCGTGATGGCGCTCCGGCAATGGTGGTGGAGCAATTTCGGCAGGGCCTCGCCTAAGCACTGCAGAAATCTGATCTAGAGGAGAAACTATGCACTGGATGAACGGGTAGCACGTGGCTGAAAAAACTAGTGCAGAACCCTAAAATACACCAGTATATATAGGAGGAGAGGAGGAGAGCCTTGGTGCAAGGTCCAAGGCTCGTAGGAGTCGGACGAACCTACTAGGAGAGAAGGACTCTCCTCCAATCCTAGTAGGACTAGGAATTGCCCTTTTGTCCTTTTTTCCACCTTTTCCTATTGGGTTTTCTTCTGTAGTCACATGGGCCTTTTGTGGGAGTTTCCACCAGCCCACTAAGGGCTGATATTCACTCTCCCACAACCCATGAAGACTCTTGGGGCGAAATACCCCTCCCGGTGGTCTCCCCGTACACTACCGGCACTCCCGGTACACTACAGATGAGCCTGAAACTTTTCCGGGGACCAAAACAGGACTTCCTACATATGAATCTTTACCTCCGTACCATTCCGGAGCTCCTCGTGACGTCCAGGATCTCATCCGGGACTCCGAACAACCTTCGGTCACCACCATACATAATGCTATACTACCGAAACGTCACCAAACCTTAAGTGTGCAGACCCTGCGGGTTCGAGAAATATGTAGACATGACCGAGGCAACTCTATGGTAAAAAACCAATAGCGGGACCTAGATATCCATATTGGTTCGTACATATTCTACGAAGATCTTTATCGGTCGAACCTTTATGTCAAGGATTCAGTTAATCCTGTATGATGTTCCCTTTGTTCTTCGGTATGTTACTTGCCCGAGATTCGATCATCGGTATCTCCATACCTAGTTCAACCTCGTTACCTACAGGTATCTTTATTTGTTCCGTAATACAAGATCCCGCAACTAACACTTAGTCACATTGCTTGCAAGGCTTATTGTGATGTTGTATTATCGAGTGGGCCTTGAGATACCTCTCCGTCACACGGAGTAACAAATCCCAGTCTTGATCCATGCCAACTCAATAGACACCTTCGGAGATACCTATAGAGCACCGTTATAGTCACCAAGTTACATTGCGGCATTTGATACACACAAGGCACTATTCCGATGTCCGTGAGTTGCATGATCTCATGGTCATAGGAACACATACTTGACATGTAGAAAACAGTAGCAATAAACTGACATGATCATATGCTACGTTGTAGTATTGGTCTTGTCCATCACATCATTCTCCTAATGATGTGATCCCGTTATCAAATGACATCACATGTCAATGGCTAGGAAACCTGGACCATCTTTGATCAACGAGCTAGTTCACTAGAGGCATACTAGGGACAGTGTGTTGTCTATTTACCCACACATGTAATGTGTTTCCAATCAATACAATTATAGCATGGATAATAAAAGATTATCATGAACAAGGAAATATAATAATAAACACTTTATTCATTGCCTCTAGGGAATATTTCCAACATGTCAAGCCACATTTCGGGCTCTGGCTGCAGGTATTCAACGTCAAGCCGAAATGCGTCAGCGACAAGCACATCGACTATAGGGGGGCCGTTATTGGCAAACGTACCCACGTTGGGTGGCCGTCGAGCACCCTCATCGGCACCATCAAGGGGTGGGAAAAGGAGTGGTTATATATCACCGAACCACCAGAAGGAAGTCAGCATCCTGTCGCCGCATTCAGATCCGGTCCCCTGACCCGCTTAGCTTCCTGGCTCGAAAAGGGCCTCGCCTGGGGTGTAACATCCCAAAATTCCATTTTGGAATGTTATGATTATAGCTATGCATCTAGAAGCATCATTGCTTGAATGTATGTGTTTGTTGAAATGCCTCTTCTGAATTTCAGAAAGCCCTTTCTATTTTTCCCTATGTTGCTTTCACCTATTTGAAATTTTGGTTAAAAGTTCAAATAAGAGAGGAGGAACATGACACTCCACACCAGGGACTAATTGGTGATATATTTGAACAAAAATAACCAGGGGTTATTTTGAAAATATTTGCAAAAAGGGTTTAAAAAAACAATTAGGCAATTTCTGAAAATATTATTTTTTTCAAAGTGTTCAAATGACAGAATAGAAATGTTCATTAAATAGCATTTATTATTATGTTAATTTTGATATATAATACCTCTATATTTATAAATGGTTTGAATGCTTTAAAAGCTTTTGAATATCTTTGGAAAATTATTAAAAAGAAACGGTAACCGTTTCCGGTATTAAACGGGCCGGCCCACGACAGTTACTCGCGAATTGATTAGAAGCCGACCGACCGCGCGTAACGGACACGCCCTCCTCTCGCTGACGCTGGACCCCACCCGACTGACCGTTTTACCGAACGGTCATCTTCTCCCCCCCCCCCCCCCCGCGCGCGCCGGACCCGACGCCGGTCGCTTCTCCCCTTGCCGGATCTCTCTCCTCTCTTAACTCCCCGCACCCCCGAGCACCTATATAAGAGCCCCACAGCCCCACCTTTCATTTCCCCCCGAGCCCCCTCTGTCCCTCGCCGGAAGACCGTGCAATTGCTCGCCGGAGCTCCCACCCCCACCGGACCTCCCGTCGACCGTAGCCACCGATTCCGTCAACATCTCGCCCAACCGACCTCACCAATCGACTCCGGAGAACCGTCGCCGTCGCCCGGACCACTTCCCCGTCTTCCCCGACCATCGGAGCACCAACGCCATCGTCTTTGCCGTTCCGGACTCGCCGGAGATCTCCGACGCCGGCGACTTTTCCCCGTAAGCTCCCCTCGACCATCGGATCCTGAATCGACGACCGAGATTAGAACGGATTTAAATCCGAACCGGTATCCTCTACCGACCGGTTGCCCGCACTAAATCACCTACCGCACGCGCTCGCTAGCCAATAGGATCGCGCCACGTAGCCCCCTGGCCGTTGCAAAGTCAGGTTTCTTTTTCAGTTTTGTTTTAATTAACAGAATGTTTTCAAAATTTGTTTTAGCTATATCTTTTAATCTATTTAGTGTTTTGAGTTGATTCATTTTGCAATAGCTCACATTTTTCATGTAGTTTCACCCTGTACTTTTAAATTTCAAATTTGAACTATAGAATTTGAATTTAATCAAATTTTCTCAAAATCTTCAAATCTGAATAACTAGAGTTCAAAAATAGATTTTGATATGATTCTTTTTGCCACTGTTTGATATTGGTTAGGAATATCTCCATGTTTAGTTTGAGGATTTTTAGGATGATTTTGACTAGTGTTTTAGCTATAAACACAATCTGCTTAGTATTATAATATAGTTTTATAAACTCAATTTTAATTAGTTTGATTTAGAATTTGGTTTTATTTGCTTATTAGGTTCGTTAATAAACATTTAGTGTTTTCACTTAATGTTAATAAAAATATAAATTTGCTTAGTTTAATTTTATTTCACATAGGAATCACAACTTCTTTTCAAATAGGCATAATTAGATTAAAACAACTAACTAGTAATAGTTTTGTTTTCAAATAAAGTTTTGTATATTTTAATTCTGTTTTCTAAGACAGATTTAATTGTAAATTATTTTCTGTTAAGAACATGTTTTACAAATAAATAATAAGTTTAGTTTTTTTTCATTCTTTTGTTAATATAACTATAGTTGATTCATATAGTGTTTATCACAAACTTGTATAAACTTTACTAAACTTTTCCCAACAAACTTAAATTGATTATATTCTGTTTATTAATAAAATATTCTATTGTTTCCTTGCTGACAACAATTGTTTTGTTATTACAAAATAGTTTTATTATGATAGTAGTGTTTTATCAATCACCTCCTAGTAAACAAAACTTTGTGTGTTTTCTTACTTGAGATTGGTGCATTTTGTCTTGATTGTTTACTAGTTCTTGGTTGATGTTTGTGAGTTACAATATTTTGTTGTATGCTTATTGAGTGCTTGTTTGCTTCGTTAGATTATCCGGAGTGCGAAGCTTGTTACTTAGAGTCACTCACGTACGAAGATCATCAATCAGGCAAGTCACCTTGATCATGTTTTACCCATGTTTTATATGCATTAGTTCTACCATCTCCCCAATTGCATGCAAGATAGGTTAGTTGGAAACTTGGTTACATTGTAGTAGTATCATGTGGTAGGTACCCCTCTCAACCCTCCTTGACAACTTTGGCCCCGGGAAACGTTGTTTTACTTTTGCTATGCTATTAGTAGACGGGGTTGGTTGTGTGATTCATGGGAGTTGAGAGAGTTAATAATTTCAAGACCTACATAAAGATCAAGATTTACAAGACTCCGAGTTTTCAACATACCTCTGGGTGGATGATGGTTGAACGGCGCCCTGGAGAAACCAGTGGTTAGCCTAGGTGATGCTGGAGATGGCCAGTATTCACGCGGAAAGGTCCACCCAGGCACAAAGAGATGGATGGGTGCTTCAAGACTCAAGGCTTACCTGCACAACCACAAGTCATTATGGGCTCTGGCTTGGTTGGATATCGTGGTGACCCTGGACAGGCGGTGCTACGAGAGGTAGAAGAATGGTAGGAAAGGATGGGCACCGACAGAGTCGCAGGGAAACCCTTTGGAAGACCATGTTTTGGTCATCCGTTTCTCAAACACCCTGAAGTGCGAGAAATCAAACGGAGGCGACCAAATCTTGTGGGGAACGTGTGCAAAACTCTGCAGAGTACTTAAACCTAATCTATTAGCCGTGTCCACGATCATGGACGACTTGAGCCAAAGGAATTGAAACTTCCGGAACTCTCAACACAATTAATATGATGATGTGGGTATTTAATAATTTTGGGTATGAGAAATGGTTGGTGGAACCATCTCATTAATCAACCAACTTAGTAATATTTTGCTTAGCCCCTCCCTTGATATAGGAAAAACTTGGCTTTACGCAAAAACTTACCACCCCACCTGCCATATATGCATATAGACTAGATGATTATCTTTTCACCCTTCTCTTGTGACTTTGCCGGCATATTCCATATGCTGACCTACACGGCTGCAACGTATCATGTTGCAGAGTACTTTTCCGACCAGGAGTGAGGACACGTTCTATGCTCAGTGAGATGCCCTTGGAGTCAGATGGACTCACCTACCTTCGACGCTTCCGCAAGACTTAGTTATTCTCATGAGTTGGCCTTCGGCCACTTTATTGTAATCTTTATTGTAATAAAGGACTCGATATGAGATTTTGATTAATACAATGCTGTGTGATTTCCCTTTGATATATACATTGATGTACCGTGTGTGTACCAGCATGATCTTGGGATGGTACGGAAACACCGGACCCTTGACCTTTTAGGTCGGGTCGTTACAGAAATGGTATCAGAGCACACGCTGACTGTAGGACGTAACCTCTAGAATTGGAAAGCCTTAGGATTGTTTTTCTTTGTCTTTAAAATTCTTATACTCTCATCTATTCGTTTCTGACTCCTCTCCGATTATTTCAAAATTTATAGATGGCCACCTTCATCCCAGTGTTGATCACGGAGTTTTGCCAGCCTGACGTAACGATGCCTTTTGGTAAGGAGCTGATGAGGATCGTCAAGGACGTAAGGATTGCTTTGCCGAGCATCACCGGGATTCCTATCATGTCATTTCCCCAAGATGGACGCTACAGGATCGAGATGCATATTCCAGGGAAAACTTTTGGGAACCGGAAGGAACCCATCGACCTCAAGTTCGTGGCACCCAGTTGGATACTTGGGAGAGACATGGCCATTCATCGTGCCCTTGGACGTATTCAGGAGGAATACAGAGGTGGAACCATTTCACCAGGACTCAGCGTGGTTTGTCGCGGAGATGCCAATGGAAACATCATAACTCCTCCCACTTCAGACACCACTATTTCCTATATCCAGACCCTGGAGACTCACATCAGGACTCTGGAGCTTCGAGTTCGTGCTGATACAAAGACAATCAAGAATCTGATGAACCGCGAGCTGGACCTTGAAGCTGATCTGCGAGAGGCCAACTATGAACACGAGCATGAAGTGAAGGACTTCCTAGAGAGGATTGATGAGCAGAATGCACGCATCCCAACTCTGGAGGAGCAGGTAGACATGGGGGAAAACCTTCACCCCGAAGGAGACATGGCACCCTTCATCAGCGACGATGAAGACTATGAGGAAAGCACCACCGGAGGACCTACGACTATGCACTCCTGAGGAAAAACATTAGTTATGACCTCCATGTATCTTTTATTTTCGTCGTGAAAGCGTAGGTCGATGCTTAGTTGTTTGAGATTTGTATTCCCGATGTTTGACATTGATTGAATAAATGAATGAGTGTTTGGTGTGATATGTTTGTTGCATTGCATATGGGTAGTGATTATTTCTTCTAGACCCTTGTTCTATTCTAATTCTCATCCCTCTGAAAACAGCAAGATGCCTGCACGACGTGAGACCGACTTCACTTTCCCGCCGGAACTCACAGAACTTCTTCAGCAGAAAAATGCACTGATGCAGTTATTGATTCAGAATCAGACCAACAATCAGAACAACCACAACCACCATCCACCCCAGACTGACAATCTCACCCGTTTTCTGAGGTTGAACCCTCCAACTTTCTCCAGCAGCACTGAGCCCATTGTGGCAGATGACTGGCTCCGCAAGATGGAGAGAGAGCTCATCACCGCTGGATGCACTGACGCTGAGAAAGTGCGATTTGCCGCACATCAACTGGAAGGACCAGCAGCATTATGGTGGGACAATTACACCACCACTTATCCTATTGTAGATGTGACTTGGGAGAAGTTCAAGCTTGCTTTCCGCATCGCTCATGTCTCAGCTGGAGCCATGAGTCTAAAGAAGCGCGAGTTTCGCAACTTGCGCCAGGGTAATCGCTCTGTGGCCCAATATGTGGAAGAGTTCAACATGTTGGCCCGTTATGCCCCAGGAGATGTGGCCGATGATGCGGCCAAGCAAGAAAAGTTTCTGGAAGGACTCAACGACGAGTTGAGCATACAGCTAGTAGTGGCTACTTTCAACAACTACCAAGAGCTGGTGGATAAGGCCCTCATTTTGGAAGGTAAACAACAACAGATTGAAAACCGCAAGTGGAAGTACACTCAGGGGAAGTTCAACTCTGGAGCTCATCAGAAGCTTCGCTACTTCCCATACTCAGGGAATACCGGATCAGGAAACAGTAAGTTTGGAAAGCACACTCATGCTGTGCACAACCATGGAGGCCACCATCATGGAGGAAATGGGAACAACCGTTCCAACCATGGTAACTTCAAGAGTGACAATGGGAATGGGAACAACAACCAGCACCGTCACGCTCCTGCTCAGAAGGATCTGAGTCACATTACCTGTTTCAAGTGTCAGAAGACAGGGCACTATGCTACTGAGTGTCCCCAGAGCAAGCAAGGCAATGGAAACGGCAACTCTGCAGCCAAGAAGCCAAACCCTTTTCCTCGTGCCCAGGTGAACCATCTCGACGTGGAAGAAGCCTATGATCAACCCGAGACTGTGGTTGGTAAGTTTTTATTGCATTCACGTTCAGTTACAGTACTTTTTGATTCCGGTGCAACTCATTCATTCATATCAAGGGTAGTTGTGGATAAGTATGGTTTGCCCACCAAAACCCTTAGTCAACCCATTAAGGTCAGTTCCCCAGGAGGTATGATGATGGCAGGGATAGGATGCCATGCCTTGAAACTCAATATAGGAAATCATGCTTTTCCCACCGACCTCATCGTCTTAGAGTCACAAGGATTGGATGTAATCCTAGGCATGGATTGGATGACCAAGTATGAAGGAAATCTTGATTTCCCTAGCAAGTCTGTTTCACTCACCACCCCGGAGAACAAGAGGATTAAGTATGTATCCCGACGCACACGTATGAGTGCTAGGTTAAATGCCCTCACGGGAGTTGTTCAGGAGGAAGTACCTGTGGTAAAAGACTTTCCAGATGTATTTCCGGAAGAATTACTAGGAATGCCACCAGATAGGGAGATTGAGTTCTTAATAGAGCTACAGCCAGGGACAGCTCCAATTTCCAAGAGACCCTATCGGATGCCCGCAAATGATCTGTTGGAAATCAAGAAGCAAATCAAGGAGTTATTGGACAAGGGGTATATTCGCCCAAGTTCATCACCTTGGGGAGCCCCAGTACTTTTGGTGGAGAAGAAGGATAAATCTTTGAGAATGGTAGTTGACTATCGTGCCTTGAATGAGGTGACTCTCAAGAACAAGTATCCTCTGCCGATGATTAATGATTTGTTTGATCAGCTCGTAGGAGCCAAAGTATTCTCCAAGATCGATCTTCGATCAGGGTATCACCAGTTGAAAATTCGTGAACAGGATATACCCAAAACAGCTTTCACCACGAGGTATGGCTTGTATGAGTATACGGTCATGTCTTTTGGATTGACTAATGCTCCTGCCTACTTCATGAATTTGATGAACAAAGTATTCATGGAATACCTAGACAAGTTTGTTGTGGTGTTCATCGATGACATTCTGATATTCTCCAAGAACGAGGAAGAGCATAAGGAGCATTTGCGTTTAGTTCTGGAGAAGCTGAGAGAGCATCAACTATATGCCAAGTTCAGCAAATGTGAATTTTGGCTGACGGAAGTCGGATTCCTTGGACATGTTATTTCCGGAGATGGAATAGCAGTGGACCCTGCTAAGGTTGAAGCCGTCACCGAGTGGAAGTCCCCTACCTCAGTTAAGGAGATCCATAGTTTCCTCGGACTTGCCGGATATTACCGGAGGTTCATTGAGAATTTCTCAAAGATTGCCAAGCCCATGAGAGAGTTGTTGAAGAAAGAATCCAAGTATGTTTGGACTGTGGAATGTGAAGCCAGTTTTCAGGAGTTGAAGAAACGTTTGGTCACAGCTCCAGTATTGATCTTGCCCGATATTCGGAAGGATTTCCAAGTTTATTGTGATGCCTCACGTCAAGGACTCGGAGGAGTACTTATGCAGGATGGAAAAGTTGTAGCCTATGCATCCAGACAGCTACGACCTCATGAGTTGAATTATGCCACTCATGATTTGGAACTAGCAGCAGTAGTGCACGCACTCAAGACTTGGAGACATTTCCTTATCAGAAATAGTTGTGATGTTTACACCGACCATAAGAGCCTGAAGTATATCTTCACGCAGAAAGAGTTGAACCTCAGACAGAGACGATGGTTAGAGTTAATCAAGGACTATGACATGAGATTACACTACCATCCAGGTAAGGCTAATGTTGTAGCCGATGCCTTGAGTCGGAAAACTTATGTGAACACACTCACAGATGGAGGATTACCTCAAGAGTTAGTCGATGATCTCAGAGAGCTCAAGATAGAGATAGTTCCAAGAGGATATGTTGGTACACTGGAAATTCAGTCCACCTTGACCGAAAGAATTCGTGAAGCTCAGAAGACGGATAAGGAAATAGCTGAGGTTAAGAAAAAAACGAAAGATGGTAAAGCTAAAGGTTTTCGTGAGGATGAACACGGAACTTTGTGGTTTGATAACCGAATCTTTGTGCCCCATAACCCAGAGGTCAGGAAGTTGATTCTTCAGGAAGCCCACGATTCACCTTACTCGATACACCCAGGCAACACCAAGATGTATCTGGATTTAAAGGAAAGTTATTGGTGGACAGGTATGAAGAAAGATATTGCGGAACATGTTGCAATATGTGATGTTTGTCAGCGAGTAAAGGCAGAACATCAGAAACCAGCAGGGTTACTACAACCTTTGCCGATACCCAAGTGGAAATGGGAAAAACTTGGTATGGATTTCATCACAGGATTGCCCAGGACCCGTTCAGGTTATGATTCCATCTGGGTAGTGGTTGATCGCTTGACCAAGGTGGCTCACTTCATTCCAGTGAAAACCACCTATACCAGTGCTAAGCTAGCCAAGATATATATGACCAGGATCGTATGTCTGCATGGGGTTCCGAGGAGTATCGTGTCAGATAGAGGAACACAATTCACTTCAAAGTTTTGGCATCAGTTACATGAAACTTTGGGTACAAGGCTAGAGTTTAGTACAACCTTTGATCCGCAGACAGATGGACAGACTGAGAGAGTCAACCAGATTCTGGAAGACATGTTGAGAGATTGTGCGCTAGATTATGGATCTAGTTGGGACGATAACTTACCTTACGCAGAATTCTCGTACAACAACAGTTATCAGACCAGTCTAAAGATGGCCCCTTTCGAAGCTTTATACGGAAGGAGATGCAGAACACCACTGACATGGGATGGTGTTGGAGACCGACAACTTTTTGGTCCCGACCTTATCCGAGATTCTGAAGAGAAAGTCAAGTTGATTCGTGACAGACTCAAGATAGGTCAATCTCGACAGAAGAGTTATGCTGACAACAAACGTAAAGAAGTGACATATCAAGTGGGAGACATAGCATATCTTCGTGTATCCCCTCTTCGAGGAATCAAGAGATTTGGTGTTAAAGGAAAATTAGCACCCAGATTCATAGGCCCCTACAAAATTCTTGAACGTAGAGGCGAAGTTGCATACAAACTGGAATTGCCGGAAGGATTATCCGAAGTTCATGATGTGTTCCACGTGTCCCAGCTGAAGAAATGTCATGCCGAGATGGCTGATATCCCTTTGAGAGATACAGTGCCCCTAGAGGCCATACAGCTTGACAATGATCTGACTTACGAGGAGAAGCCTGTCAGAATCCTCGAGACTGCCAACAGAGTTACCCGCAACAAGATCATCAAGTTCTGCAAAGTTCTGCGGAGTCATCACACAGAGGAAGAAGCCACCTGGGAACGCGAAGAAGATCTTTGTAGAGACCACCCGCACCTATTTTCTAGCCAACCCGAATCTCGAGGGCGAGATTCATCTTAAGGTGGGTAGGTTTGTAACATCCCAAAATTCCATTTTGGAATGTTATGATTATAGCTATGCATCTAGCAGCATCATTGCTTGAATGTATGTGTTTGTTGAAATGCCTCTTCTGAATTTCAGAAAGCCCTTTCTATTTTTCCCTATGTTGCTTTCACCTATTTGAAATTTTGGGTAAAAGTTCAAATAAGAGAGGAGGGTCATCTTCTCCCCCCCCCCCCCCGCGCGCGCGCCGGACCCGACGCCGGTCGCTTCTCCCCTTGCCGGATCTCTCTCCTCTCTTAACTCCCTGCACCCCCGAGCACCTATATAAGAGCCCCACAGCCCCGCCTTTCATTTCCCCCCGAGCCCCCTCTGTCCCTCGCCGGAAGACCGCGCAATTGCTCGCCGGAGCTCCCACCCCCACCGGACCTCCCGTCGACCGTAGCCACCGATTCCGTCAACCTCTCACCCAACCGACCTCACCAATCGACTCCGGAGAACCGTCGCCGTCGCCCGGACCACTTCCCCGTCTTCCCCGACCACCGGAGCACCAACGCCGTTGTAGCGACCCGACCTGAAAGGTCAAGTCATCGGTGTTTCCATACCATCCCAAGATCATGCTGGTACACACACGGTACATCAATGTATATATCAAAGGGAAATCACACAGCATTATATTAATCGAAATCTCATATAGAGTCCTTTATTACAATAAAAATTACAATAAAGTGGCTAAAAGCCAACTCATGAGAATATCTAAATCTTGCGGAAGCGTCGAAAGAAGGTGAGTCCATCTGACTCCAAGGGCATCTCACTGAGCATAGAACGTGTCCTCACTCCTGGTCGGAAAAATACTCTGCAACATGATACGTTGCAGCCATGTAGGTCAGCATATGGAATATGCCGGCAAAGTCACAAGATAATCATCTAGTCTATATGCATATATGGCAAGTGGGGTGGTAAGTTTTTGCGTAAAGCCAAGTTTTTCCTACATCAAAAGGGGTTAAGCAAAATATTACTAAGTTGGTTGATTAATGAGATGGTTCCACCAACTAATTCTCATACCCAAAATTATTAAATACCCACATCATCATATTATTTGTGTTGAGAGTTCCGGAAGTTCCAATTCCTTTGGCTCAAGTCGTCCATGACCGTGGACACGGCTAATCGATTAGGTTTTGTACTCTGCAGAGTTTTGCACACGTTCCCCACAAGATTTGGTCGCCTTCGTTTGATTTCTCGCACTTCAGGGTGTTTGAGAAATGGATGACCAAAACATGGTCTTCCAAAGGGTTTCCTTGCGACTCTGACGGTGCCCATCCTTTCCTACCGTTCTTCTACCTCTCGTAGCACCGCCTGTCCAGGGTCACCACGATATCCAACCAAGCCAGATCCCATAATGACTTGTGGCTGTGCAGGTAAGCCTTGGGTCTTGAAGCACCCATCCATCCCTTTGTGCCTGGGTGGACCTTTCCGCGTGAATACTGGCCATCTCCAGCATCACCTAGGCTAACCACTGGTTTCTCCAGGGCGCCGTTCAACCATCATCCACCCAGAGGTATGTTGAAAACTTGGAGTCTTGAAATCTTGGTCATTATGTAGGTCTTGAAATTATTAACTCTCTCAAATCCCATGAATCACACAACCAACCCCGTCTACTAATAGCATAGCAAAAGTAAAACAACGTTTCCTGAGGCCAAAGTTGTCAAAAAGGGTTGAGGAGGGGTACCTACCACATGATACTACTACAATGTAACCAAGTTTCCAACTAATCTATCTTGCATGCAACTGGGGAGATGGTAGAACTAATGCATATAAAACATGGGTAAAACATGATCAAAGTGACTTGCCTGATTGATGATCTTCGTACGTGAGTGACTCTAAGTAACAAGCTTCGCACTCCGGATAATCTAACGAAACAAACAATGCACTCAAATAAGCATACAACCAAAATAAGCACTCATAACATTTAGTAAAGAAATACTCAACAATCAAGGCAAACAATGCACAAAAGTCTCTAGCAAGTAAAACACACAAACTTTTGTTTTCCAAAGGAGATGATGAAAACACTACTACATAATAAAACTATTTTGAAATAACAAAACAATTGTTGTCAGCAGGGAAACAATAGAATATTTTATTAATAAACAGAATAATCAATTTAAGCTTGTTGGGAAAAGTTTAGTGAAGTTTATAAAAGTTTTGATAAACACTATATGAATCAACTATAGTTATATTAACAAAAGAATGAAAAACTAACTTATTATTTATTAGTAAAACATGTTCTTGACAGAAAATAATTTACTATTAAATCTGTCTTAGAAAACAGAAACAAAATATACAAAACTTTGTTTGAAAACAAAAACTATTACTAGTTAGTTGTTTTAATCAAATTATGCCTATTTGAAAAGAAGTTGTGATTCCTATGTTAAATGAAATTAAACTAGGCAAATTTATATTTTCATTAACAGTGAGTGAAAACACTAAATGTTTACTAACAGAACCTAATAAACAAATAAAACCAATTCTAAAACAAACTAATTAAAATTGAGTTTATAAAACTATGTTATAATAATAAGCAGAATCTGTTTCTGGTTGGAACACTAATCAAATATGTCATGAAAATCCTCAGGCTATACTTGAAGATAGTCCTAACTAATACCAAACAGTAGCAAAAAGAATCATGTCAAAATCTATTTTCAAACTCTAGTTATTCAGATTTGAAGATTTTGAGCAAATTTGATTAAATTCAAGTTTTATAGTTCAAATTTGAAATTTGAAAGTACAGGGTGAAACTACATGAAATTTGTGAGCTATTGCAAAAAGAATCAACTCAAAACTCTAAACAGACTAAAAGATATAAGCAAGACAAGTTTTGAAAACATTCTGTTAATTAAAACAAAACAGAAAAAGAAAACTGACTTTGCAACGGTTAGGGGGCTACGTGGTGCGATCCGATTGGTTAAGGGGGGTGGGCGGTAGGTGAATTAGAGCGGGCGACCGATCGGAAGAAAATACCGGTTCGGGTTTAAGTCCATTCTAATCTGGACCGTGGGTTCGGGATCCGATGGTCGAGGGGGCTTACGGGGTAGAAGTCGCCGGCGTCGGGGTACTCCGGCGAGTCCGGTAGCGGTGATTGCGACGGCGAGGTGCTCCGGTGGTCGGGGAGGACGGGGAAGTGGTCCGGGCGACGGCGACGGTTCTCCGGAGTCGATTGGTGGCGACGGCGAGGCGAATGGTGGTCGGGGGTGGTGGCTACGGTCGACGGCGACGTCCGGTGGTGGTGGAACTCCGACGAGCAATCGACGGCATCTCGGCGAGAGAGAGAAGGGGGCTCGGGGGGGAAATGGATGCGGGGGCTCTTATATAGGCGCTCGGGGGTGCGGGGAGGAGAGAGGGGAGAGATCCGGTGAGGGGGGAGCGACCGGCGTCGGGTCCGGCTCGCGCGGGGGAGGGAGAAGACGACCGTTCGGAGCAACGGTCGGTCGGGGGTGGGGTCCAGCGTCAGAGAGAGAGGGGGAGCGTTACTGCGCTCGGTCGGCCGACCGGTAACGGTCTCGGCTTTTAAAGCCGGTGGGCCGGCCCGTTTAATACCGAAAACGGTTAGCGTTTCTTTTTAATAATTTTCCAAAGATATTCAAAAGCTTTTAAAGCATTCAAATCGTTTGTAAATATAGGGGTATTATATATCAAAATTAACAGAATAATAAATGCTATTTAATGAACATTTCTATTCTGTCATTTGAACATTCTGAAAAAAAATATTATTTTCAGAAATTGCCTAATTGTTTTTAGATCATTTTTTGCAAATATTTTCAAAATAACCCCTGGTTATTTTGTTCAAATAATTCACCAATTTGACCCTGGTGTGGAGTGTCATGTTCCTCCTCTCTTATTTTGAACATTTAACCAAAATTTCAAATAGGGGAAGCAACATAGGGAAAAGTAGAAGGGACTTTCAGAAAATCAGAAATGGCATTTCAACTAACACATACAATCAAGCAATGGTGATGATAGATGCATAGCTATATTCATAACATTCCAAAATGGAATTTTGGGATGTTACAAACCTACCCACCTTAAGATGAATCTCGCCCTCGAGATTCGGGTTGGCTAGAAAATAGGTGCGGATGGTCTCTACGAAGATCTTCTTCGCGTTCCGAGGTGGCTTCTTCCTCAGTATGGTGACTCCACAAAACTTTGCAGAACTTGATGATCTTGCTGCGGGTAACCCTGTTGGATGTCTCGAGGATCTTAAAAGGCTTCTCCTCGTAAGTCAGATCACTTTCAAGTTGTATGGCCTCTAGGGGCACTGTATCTCTCAGAGGGATATCAGCCATCTCTGCATGACATTTCTTCAGCTGGGAAACATGGAACACATCATGAACTTCGGATAATCCTTCCGGCAATTCCAGTTTGTATGCGACTTCGCCTCTACGTTCAAGAATGTTGTAGGGGCCTATGAATCTGGGTGCTAATTTTCCTTTAACACCAAATCTCTTGGTTCCTCGAAGCGGGGACACACGAAGATATGCTCTGTCTCCCACTTCATATGTCACTTCTTTACGTTTGCTGTCAGCATAACTCTTCTGTCGAGATTGAGCTATCTTGAGTCTGTCACGAATCAACTTGACTTATCTCGGATAAGGTCGGGACCAAAAAGTTGTCGGTCTCCAACACCATCCCATGTCAGTGGTGTTCTGCACCTCCTTCCGTATAAAGCTTCGAAAGGGGCCATCTTTAGGCTGGTCTGATAACTGTTGTTGTACGAGAATTCTGCGTAAGGTAAGTTGTCATCCCAACTAGATCCATAATCTAGCGCACAAGCTCTCAACATGTCTTCCAGAATCTGGTTGACTCTCTCAGTCTGTCCATCTGTCTGCGGATGAAAGGCTGTACTAAACTCTAGCCTTGTACCCAAAGTTTCATGTAACTGATGCCAAAACTTTGAAGTGAATTGTGTTCCTCTATCTGACACGATACTCCTCGGAACTCCATGCAGACATACGATCCTGGTCATATATATCTTGGCTAGCTTAGCACTGGTATAGGTGGTTTTCACTGGAATGAAATGAGCCACCTTGGTCAAGCGATCAACCACTACCCAGATGGAATCATAACCTGAACGGGTCCTGGGTAATCCTGTGATGAAATCCATACCAAGCTTTTCCCATTTCCACTCGGGTATCGGCAGAGGTTGAAGTAACCCTGCTGGTTTCTGATGTTCTGCCTTTACTCGCTGAAAAACATCGCATATTGCAACGTGTTCCGCAATATCCTTCTTCATACCTGTCCACCAGTAACTTTCTATCAAATCCAGATACATCTTGGTATTGCCTGGGTGTATCGAGTAAGGTGAATCGTGGGCTTCCTGAAGTATCAACTTCCTGAGCTCTGGGTCATTGGGCACATAGATTCGGTTCTCAAACCACAAAGTTCCGTGTTCATCCTTACGAAAACCTTTAGCTTTGCCATCTTTCATTCTCTGTTTAATCTCAGCTATCTCCTTGTCTGATTTCTGGGCTTCTCGAATTCTTTCGGTCAAGGTGGACTGAATTTCCAGTGTAGCAACATATCCTCTTGGAACTATCTCTAGCTTGAGCTCTCTGAGATCATCGACTAACTCTTGAGGTAATCCTCCAGCTGTGAGTGTGTTCACATAAGTTTTCTGACTCAAGGCATCGGCTACAACATTAGCCTTACCTGGATGGTAGTGTAATCTCATGTCATAGTCCTTGATTAACTCTAACCATCGTCTCTGTCTGAGGTTCAACTCTTTCTGCGTGAAGATATACTTTAGGCTCTTATGGTCGGTGTAAACATCACAACTATTTCCGATAAGGAAATGTCTCCAAGTCTTGAGTGCGTGCACTACGGCTGCTAACTCCAAGTCATGAGTGGCATAATTTAACTCATGAGGTCGTAGCTGTCTGGAAGCATAGGCTACAACTTTACCATCCTGCATAAGTACTCCTCCAAGTCCTTGACGTGAGGCATCACAGTAAACTTGGAAATCCTTCCGAATATCGGGCAAGATCAATACTGGGGCTGTGACCAAACGTTCCTTCAACTCCTGGAAACTGGCTTCACATTCCTCAGTCCAAATATACTTGGATTCTTTCTTCAACAACTCTGTCATGGGCTTGGCAATCTTGGAGAAATTCTCAATGAATCTCCGGTAATATCCGGCAAGTCCAAGGAAACTGCGGATCTCCTTAACTGAGGTGGGTGACTTCCACTCGGTGACGGCTTCAACCTTAGCGGGGTCTACGGCTATTCCTTCTCCGGAAATAACGTGTCCAAGAAATCCGACTTCCGTCAACCAAAATTCACATTTGCTAAACTTGGCATATAACTGATGCTCTCTTAGCTTCTCCAGAACTAAACGCAGATGTTGCTTATGCTCTTCCTCGTTCTTGGAGAATATCAGAATGTCATCGATGAACACCACGACAAACTTGTCCAAATATTCCATAAACACTTTGTTCATCAAATTCATGAAGTAGGCAGGAGCATTAGTCAAACCAAAGGACATGACCGTATACTCATACAAGCCATACCTCGTGGTGAAAGCTGTTTTGGGTATATCCTGTTCACGAATTTTCAACTGGTGATACCCTGATCGAAGATCGATCTTGGAGAATACTTTGGCTCCTACGAGCTGATCAAACAAATCATTAATCATCGGCAAAGGATACTTGTTCTTGATAGTCACCTCGTTCAAGGCACGATAGTCAACTACCATTCTCAAAGATTTATCCTTGTTCTCCACCAAAAGAACTGGGGCTCCCCAAGGTGAAGAACTGGGGCGTATATAACCTTTGTCCAATAACTCCTTGATTTGCTTCTTGATTTCCAACAGATCATTTGCGGGCATCCGATAGGGTCTCTTGGAAATTGGGGCTGTCCCTGGCTGTAGTTCTACTAAGAACTCAATCTCCCTATCTGGTGGCAAGCCTGGTAATTCTTCCGGAAATACATCTGGAAAGTCTTTTACCACAGGTACTTCCTCCTGAACAACTCCCGTGAGAGCATTTAACCTAGCACTCATACGTGTGCGTCGGGATACATACTTAATCCTCTTGTTCTCCAGGGTGGTGAGTGAAACAGATTTGCTAGGGCAATCAAGATTTCCTTCATACTTTGTCATCCAATCCATGCCTAGGATTACATCCAATCCTTGTGACTCTAAGACGATGAGGTCGGTGGGAAAAACATGGTTTCCTATATTGAGTTTCAAGGCATGGCATCCTATCCCTGCCATCATCATACCTCCTGGGGAACTGACCTGAATAGGCTGGCTAAGGGTTTTGGTGGGCAAACCATATTTATCCACAACTACCCTTGATATGAATGAATGAGTTGCACCAGAATCAAAAAGTACTGTAACAGGACGTGAATGCAATAAAAACTTACCAACCACAGTCTCGGGTTGATCATAGACTTCTTCCACGTCCATGTGATTCACTTGAGCACGGGGAAACGGGTTGGGCTTCTTAACTGCTGCATTGCCGTTGTTGTTGCCGTTTCCATTGCCTTGCTTGCTCTGGGGACACTCAGTAGCATAGTGCCCTGTCTTCTGACACTTGAAATAGGTAATGTGGCTCAGATCCTTCTGAACAGCAGCGTGACGGTGCTGGTTGTTGTTCCCATTCCCATTGTCAGTCTTGAAGTTACCATGGTTGGGACGGTTGTTTCCATTTCCTCCATGATAGTGGCTTCCATGATTATGCACAGCATGAGTGTGCTTTCCAAACTTACTATTTCCTGATCCGGTATTCCCTGAGTACGGGGAGTAGCGGGGCTTCTGATGAGTTCCAGTGTTGAACTTCCCGTGAGTGTACTTCCGCTTGCGGTTTTCAATCTGCTGTTGTTTACCCTGCAGAATAAGGGCCTTGTCCACCAGCTCTTGGTAGTTGTTGAAAGTAGCCACTACCAGCTGTATGCTCAACTCATCGTTGAGTCCTTCCAAAAACTTTTCTTGCTTGGCCGCATCATCGGCCACATCTCCGGGGGCATAACGGGCCAACATGCTGAACTCTTCCACATATTGGGCCACAGAGCGATTACCCTGGCGCAAATTGCGAAACTCGCGCTTCTTCAGACTCATGGCTCCAGCTGATACATGAGCGGTGCGGAAAGCAAGCTTGAATTGCTCCCAGGTTACATTAGTAATAGGATATGTGATGGTGTAATTCTCCCACCATGATGCTGCTGGTCCTTCCAGTTGATGTGCGGCAAATCGCACTTTCTCAGCGTCAGTGCATCCAGCGGTGACAAGTTCTCTCTCCATCTTACGAAGCCAGTCATCTGCCACAATGGGCTCAGTGCTGCTGGAGAAAGTTGGAGGGTTCAACCTCAGAAAACGGGTGAGATTGTCAGTCTGGGGTGGATGGTGGTGGTTATTGTTGTTCTGATTGGTGGTCTGATTCTGAATCAATAGTTGCATCAGTGCATTCTGTTGCTGAAGGAGTTGAGTGAGTTCCGGCGGGAAAGTGAAGTCGGTCTCACGTCGTGGAGGCATCTTGCTGTTTTCAGGGGGATGAGAGTTAGAATAGAACAAGGGTCTAGAAGAAATTCACTACCCATATGCAATGCAACAAACATATCGCACCAAACATTCATTCATTTATTCAATCAATGTCAAACATCGAGATACAAATCTCAGACAACTAAGCATCGACCTACGCTTTAACGACTAAAATAAAAGATACATGGAGGGCATAACTAAGGTTCTCCTCAAAAGTGCATAGTCGTAGGTCCTCCGGTGGTGCTTTCCTCATAGTCTTCATCGTCGCTGATGAAGGGTGCCATGTCTCCTTCGGGGTGAAGGTTTTCCCCCATGTCTAGCTGCTCCTCCAGAGTTGCGATGCGTGCATTCTGCTCATCAATCCTCTCTAGGAAGTCCTTCACTTCATGCTCGTGTCCATAGTTGGCCTCTCGCAGATCAGCTTCAAGGTCCAGCTCGCGATTCATCAGGTTCTTGATAGTCTTCGTGTCAGCACGAACTCGAAGCTCCAGAGTCCTGATGTGAGTCTCCAGGGTCTGGACATAGGAAATAGTGGTGTCTGAAGTGGGAGGAGTTATGATGTTTCCAGTGGTATCTCTGTGACAAACCATGCTGAGTCCTGGTGAAATGGTTCCACCTCTGTATTCCTCCTGAATACGTCCAAGGGCACGATGAATGGCCATATCTCTTCCAAGTATCCAACTGAGTGCCACGAACTTGAGGTCGATGGGTTCCTTCCGATTCCCAAAAGTCTTCCCTGGAATATGCACCTCGATCCTGTAGCGTCCATCTTGGGGAAATGACATGATAGGAATCCCGGTGATGCTCGGCAAAGCAATCCTCACGTCCTTGACGATTCTCATCAGCTCCTTACCACAGGGCATCGTTGCGTCAGGCTGGCAAAACTCCGTAATCAACACTGGGATGAAGGTGGCCATCTATAAATTTTTGAAATAATCGGAGAGGAGTCACAAACGAATAGATGAGAGTATAAGAATTTATTTTTATTTTTTTTAGAGACAAAGAGAAACAATCCTAAGGCTTTCCAATCCTAGAGGTTACGTCCTACGGTCAGCGTGTGCTCTGATTCCATTTCTGTAGCGACCCGACCTGAAAGGTCAAGTCTCCGGTGTTTCCGTACCATCCCAAGATCATGCTGGTACACACACGGTACATCAATGTATATATCAAATGGAAATCACACAGCATTATATTAATCGAAATCTCATATAGAGTCCTTTATTACAATAAAGTGGCTAAAAGCCAACTCATGAGAATATCTAAATCTTGCGGAAGCGTTGAAAGAAGGTGAGTCCATCTGACTCCAAGGGCATCTCACTGAGCATAGAACGTGTCCTCACTCCTGGTCGGAAAAATACTCTGCAACATGATACGTTGCAGCCATGTAGGTTAGCATATGGAATATGCCGGCAAAGTCACAAGAGAAGGGTGAAAAGATAATCATCTAGTCTATATGCATATATGGCAAGTGGGGTGGTAAGTTTTTGCGTAAAGCCAAGTTTTTCCTACATCAAAAGGGGTTAAGCAAAATATTACTAAGTTGGTTGATTAATGAGATGGTTCCACCAACCAATTCTCATACCCAAAATTATTAAATACCCACATCATCATATTATTTGTGTTGAGAGTTCCGGAAGTTCCAATTCCTTTGGCTCAAGTCGTCCATGACCGTGGACACGGCTAATCGATTAGGTTTTGTACTCTGCAGAGTTTTGCACACGTTCCACACAAGATTTGGTCGCCTCCGTTTGATTTCTCGCACTTCAGGGTGTTTGAGAAACGGATGACCAAAACATGGTCTTCCAAAGGGTTTCCCTGCGACTCTGACGGTGCCCATCCTTTCCTACCGTTCTTCTACCTCTCGTAGCACCGCCTGTCCAGGGTCACCACGATATCCAACCAAGCCAGAGCCCATAATGACTTGTGGCTGTGCAGGTAAGCCTTGGGTCTTGAAGCACCCATCCATCCCTTTGTGCCTGGGTGGACCTTTCCGCGTGAATACTGGCCATCTCCAGCATCACCTAGGCTAACCACTGGTTTCTCCAGGGCGCCGTTCAACCATCATCCACCCAGAGGTATGTTGAAAACTTGGAGTCTTGAAATCTTGGTCATTATGTAGGTCTTGAAATTATTAACTCTCTCAAATCCCATGAATCACACAACCAACCCCGTCTACTAATAGCATAGCAAAAGTAAAACAACGTTTCCCGAGGCCAAAGTTGTCAAAAAGGGTTGAGGAGGGGTACCTACCACATGATACTACTACAATGTAACCAAGTTTCTAACTAACCTATCTTGCATGCAACTGGGGAGATGGTAGAACTAATGCATATAAAACATGGGTAAAACATGATCAAAGTGACTTGCCTGATTGATGATCTTCGTACGTGAGTGACTCTAAGTAACAAGCTTCGCACTCTGGATAATCTAACGAAACAAACAGTGCACTCAAATAAGCATACAACCAAAATAAGCACTCATAACATTTAGTAAAGAAATACTCAACAATCAAGGCAAACAATGCACAAAAGTCTCTAGCAAGTAAAACACACAAACTTTTGTTTTCCAAAGGAGATGATGAAAACACTACTACATAATAAAACTATTTTGAAATAACAAAACAATTGTTGTCAGCAGGGAAACAATAGAATATTTTATTAATAAACAGAATAATCAATTTAAGCTTGTTGGGAAAAGTTTAGTGAAGTTTATAAAAGTTTTGATAAACACTATATGAATCAACTATAGTTATATTAACAAAAGAATGAAAAACTAACTTATTATTTATTAGTAAAACATGTTCTTGACAGAAAATAATTTACTATTAAATCTGTCTTAGAAAACAAAAACAAAATATACAAAACTTTGTTTGAAAACAAAAACTATTACTAGTTAGTTGTTTTAATCAAATTATGCCTATTTGAAAAGAAGTTGTGATTCCTATGTTAAATGAAATTAAACTAGGCAAATTTATATTTTCATTAACAGTGAGTGAAAACACTAAATGTTTACTAACAGAACCTAATAAAGAAATAAAACCAATTCTAAAACAAACTAATTAAAATTGAGTTTATAAAACTATGTTATAATAATAAGCAGAATCTGTTTCTGGTTGGAACACTAATCAAATATGTCATGAAAATCCTCAGGCTATACTTGAAGATAGTCCTAACTAATACCAAACAGTAGCAAAAAGAATCATGTCAAAATCTATTTTCAAACTCTAGTTATTCAGATTTGAAGATTTTGAGCAAATTTGATTAGATTCAAGTTTTATAGTTCAAATTTGAAATTTGAAAGTACAGGGTGAAACTACATGAAATTTTTGAGCTATTGCAAAAAGAATCAACTCAAAACTCTAAACAGACTAAAAGATATAAGCAAGACAAGTTTTGAAAACATTCTGTTAATTAAAACAAAACAGAAAAAGAAAACTGACTTTGCAACGGTTAGGGGGCTACGTGGCGCGATCCGATTGGTTAAGGGGGGTGGGCGGTAGGTGAATTAGAGCGGGCGACCGATCGGAAGAAAATACCGGTTCGGGTTTAAGTCCATTCTAATCTGGACCGTGGGTTCGGGATCCGATGGTCGAGGGGGCTTACGGGGTAGAAGTTGCCGGCGTCGGGTTACTCCGGCGAGTCCGGTAGCGGTGATTGCGACGGCGAGGTGCTCCGGTGGTCAGGGAGGACGGGGAAGTGGTCCGGGCGACGGCGACGGTTCTCCGGAGTCGATTGGTGGCGACGGCGAGGCGAATGGTGGTCGGGGGTGGTGGCTACGGTCGACGGCGACGTCAGGTGGTGGTGGAACTCCGACGAGCAATCGACGGCGTCTCGGCGAGAGAGAGAAGGGGGCTCGGGGGGGAAATGGATGCGGGGCAGTGGGGCTCTTATATAGGCGCTCGGGGGGTGCGGGGAGGAGAGAGGGGAGAGATCCGGTGAGGGGGGGAGCGACCGGCGTCGGGTCCGGCGCGCGCGGGGGAGGGAGAAGACGACCGTTCGGAGCAACGGTCGGTCGGGGGTGGGGTCCAGCGTCAGAGAGAGGGGGGGAGCGTTACTGCGCTCGGTCGGCCGACCGGTAACGGTCTCGGCTTTTAAAGCCGGTGGGCCGGCCCGTTTAATACCGGAAACGGTTACCGTTTCTTTTTAATAATTTTCCAGAGACATTCAAAAGCTTTTAAAGCATTCAAATCGTTTGTAAATATAGGGGTATTATATATCAAAATTAATAGAATAATAAATTCTATTTAATGAACATTTCTATTCTGTAATTTGAACACTTTGAGAAAAATATTATTTTCAGAAATTGCCTAATTGTTTTTAGATCCTTTTTTGCAAATATTTTCAAAATAACCCCTGGTTATTTTGTTCAAATAATTCACCAATTTGACCCTGGTGTGGAGTGTCATGTTCCTCCTCTCTTATTTTGAACATTTAACCAAAATTTCAAATAGGGGAAGCAACATAGGGAAAAGTAGAAGGGACTTTTAGAAAATCAGAAATGGCATTTCAACTAACACATACAATCAAGCAATGATGATGATAGATGCATAGCTATATTCATAACATTCCAAAATGATGTTACAGCCGTCGTCTTTGCCGTTCCGGACTCGCCGGAGATCTCCGACGCCGGCGACTTTTCCCCGTAAGCTCCCCTCGACCATCGGATCGTGAATCAACGACCGAGATTAGAACGGATTTAAATCCGAACCGGTATCCTCTACCGACCGGTCGCCCGCACTAAATCACCTACCTCACGCGCTCGCTAGCCAATAGGATCGCGCCACGTAGCCCCCTGGCCGTTTAAAAGTCAGGTTTCTTTTTCAATTTTGTTTTAATTAACAGAATGTTTTCAAAATTTGTTTTAGCTATATCTTTTAATCTATTTAGTGTTTTGAGTTGATTCATTTTGCAATAGCTCACATTTTTCATGTAGTTTCACCCTGTACTTTTAAATTTCAAATTTGAACTATAGAATTTGAATTTAATCAAATTTTCTCAAAATCTTCAAATCTGAATAACTAGAGTTCAAAAATAGATTTTGATATGATTCTTTTTGCCACTGTTTGATATTGGTTAGGACTATCTCCATGTTTAGTTTGAGGATTTTTAGGATGTTTTTGAATAGTGTTTTAGCTATAAACAGAATCTGCTTAGTATTATAATATAGTTCTATAAACTCAATTTTAATTAGTTTGATTTAGCATTTGGTTTTATTTGCTTATTAGGTTCTGTTAATAAACATTTAGTGTTTTCACTTACTGTTAATAAAAATATAAATTTGCTTAGTTTAATTTTATTTAACATAGCAAATACAACTTCTTTTCAAATAGGCATAATTAGATTAAAACAACTAACTAGTAATAGTTTTGTTTTCAAATAAAGTTTTGTATATTTTAATTCGATTTTCTAAGACAGATTTAATTGTAAATTATTTTCTGTTAAGAACATGTTTTACAAATAAATAATAAGTTTAGTTTTTTTTCATTCTTTTGTTAATATAACTATAGTTGATTCATATAGTGTTTATCACAAACTTGTATAAACTTTACTAAACTTTTCCCAACAAACTTAAATTGATTATATTCTGTTTATTAATAAAATATTCTATTGTTTCCTTGCTGACAACAATTGTTTTGTTATTACAAAATAGTTTTATTATGATAGTAGTGTTTTATCAATCACCTCCTAGTAAACAAAACTTTGTGTGTTTTCTTACTTGAGATTGGTGCATTTTGTCTTGATTGTTTACTAGTTCTTGGTTGATGTTTGTGAGTTACAATATTTTGTTGTATGCTTATTGAGTGCTTTTTTGCTTCGTTAGATTATCCGGAGTGCGAAGCTTGTTACTTAGAGTCACTCACGTACGAAGATCATCAATCAGGCAAGTCACCTTGATCATGTTTTACCCATGTTTTATATGCATTAGTTCTACCATCTCCCCAATTGCATGCAAGATAGGTTAGTTGGAAACTTGGTTACATTGTAGTAGTATCATGTGGTAGGTACCCCTCTCAACCCTCCTTGACAACTTTGGCCCCGGGAAACGTTGTTTTACTTTTGCTATGCTATTAGTAGACGGGGTTGGTTGTGTGATTCATGGGAGTTGAGAGAGTTAATAATTTCAAGACCTACATAAAGATCAAGATTTACAAGACTCCGAGTTTTCAACATACCTCTGGGTGGATGATGGTTGAACGGCGCCCTGGAGAAACCAGTGGTTAGCCTAGGTGATGCTGGAGATGGCCAGTATTCACGCGGAAAGGTCCACCCAAGCACAGAGAGATGGATGGGTGCTTCAAGACTCAAGGCTTACCTGCACAGCCACAAGTCATTATGGGCTCTGGCTTGGTTGGATATCGTGGTGACCCTGGACAGGCGGTGCTACGAGAGGTAGAAGAACGGTAGGAAAGGATGGGCACCGACAGAGTCGCAGGGAAACCCTTTGGAAGACCATGTTTTGGTCATCCGTTTCTCAAACACCCTGAAGTGCGAGAAATCAAACAGAGGCGACCAAATCTTGTGGGGAACGTGTGCAAAACTCTGCAGAGTACTTAAACCTAATCGATTAGCCGTGTCCACGGTCATGGACGACTTGAGCCAAAGGAATTGAAACTTTCGGAACTCTCAACACAATTAATATGATGATGTGGGTATTTAATAATTTTGGGTATGAGAAATGGTTGGTGGAACCATCTCATTAATCAACCAACTTAGTAATATTTTGCTTAGCCCCTCCCTTGATGTAGGAAAAACTTGGCTTTACGCAAAAACTTACCACCCCACCTGCCATATATGCATATAGACTAGATGATTATCTTTTCACCCTTCTCTTGTGACTTTGCCGGCATATTCCATATGCTGACCTACACGGCTGCAACGTATCATGTTGCAGAGTACTTTTCCGACCAGGAGTGAGGACACGTTCTATGCTCAGTGAGATGCCCTTGGAGTCAGATGGACTCACCTACCTTCGACGCTTCCGCAAGACTTAGTTATTCTCATGAGTTGGCCTTCGGCCACTTTATTGTAATCTTTATTGTAATAAAGGACTCGATATGAGATTTTGATTAATACAATGTTGTGTGATTTCCCTTTGATATATACATTGATGTACCGTGTGTGTACCAGCATGATCTTGGGATGGTACGGAAACACCGGAGACTTGACCTTTTAGGTCGGGTCGTTACATGGGGGTCGAGCAAGGAGGTGACCAATCTGCAGAAGCGCATCTGTAGCTTGGTCGAGTACGGCACCACGCTGCCCGATGTGGTCCAGGTGATGCTTCGAAGACGCATCCTCCTCTGCCTGTGCCGGGACATTCCCATGTAGGCTTGGAAAATCAAAGCCGAGCCCACAATCCGGAACCTCTTCTGCACTATGTGGGAGAATCTATGGAAGGTGTTCTTCAAATCAATGAAGAGCTGGCCAGCCAAGGAGGAGGACAAGGGCATGCATGCCACCAAGCCGGATTCTGAGGTACGATACACCATAGCTTGGTCGGCCTTATTACATAGAAGATATATAACCCTTTGTCCGATCTGTTTATGCACAGGTGGCTAAAGAAAGCCATCAACATCAGTAGTCCGGGTCCTTAGCCAGAAGATGAGAGGACAGGGCTGCTAGCTAGGATGCTTGTGGAGAATACTTACGAGGCTCCCACGAAGAAGGAGAAGAAGATGAAACCAGGTCAGGCTGGCCTTTGCATCAAGGACTAGCCTGATGTTGCATCCCAAGACACCCCCGCTCCTCAAATCAGGAGGAGGCCGAAGAGGAGGAAGAAGAGGAGGAGGAGATCGAGAGCGATGGGGGAGGCAATTTCCCCCACGCCAAAAAGAGAGCGGCATCTTCGTATGCCACAAGGCAGGCAGCATCTCCTATCCCAAAGAGGACGCGACAAGTGTGGATGATCTTGTCCGACGATAGCTCGGACTCGAGCTTCGCATCTGAAGACCCCAAGGAATTTCCGCGAAGGAGCCTAAGGGTCAAGCCCCTTCCATCCAGGTTAGGATCCAAAGACCCTCCTTCCTATAACTAGTAAATTCAAAGTTTGCTAACACGCAGGTTATTGGCCCTACAGCCCCCCGCGCGTCATCCCCGCTGATGTGGTATCGGATGGGGAGACCCTGCCTGCCGAACTAGCGGAGAGCGGGGACGCCTCTCACCCCACCACGCTAGGTGCTACAAATGACATTGTGGAGGTGTCTTCCCAGCCTACTCCAATGGAGGCGGACATAGGGGGTGAGGGAGATATCACCGTGGTCGAGGCTAACACTTCGGCCACCACAGACCAGGGGACAATCCCTCGCCCGGACACCGAGGAGGCCGGCCGGACGGGCAATCAGTCCCCTCCGAGGACATCTCCGGAGAGCATTGTGCCTCCGGAGGCACCGGTCCAATCCCCGGTGGGTGATCGAGAAATCCGATCATCCCTGGCACCGCCGACCAACAGGTGGTCAGCCAAGGAGGAGGCTCTATCGAGCTCCTCCATCCCCGAGGATCACCGCACCCTTATGGGTGCGGTACTACAAAGCGTCCAGTCCGTTGACAACGGACTGAAGGAGGCCTTCAAAGGTCTCCTTGTGGGCTTTCAAGTAAGTTGTCTAATGTTTTTGCGAAGATTTTTATTTATTCATATTGTATACATGGCAGCCCTCGAGCCCTAGGTGAGATTAACAAGCTCGCCTAGGGGTCATATCTATGATTCGTGAAGTGAGTGTCGATGTAATGTATGCATTGTGTCTGTACTGTAGGCTTCGTCATTAGCGGCGGCCAAAAACGGTGCCGAGCTGCATCGGAAGCTCAAGCGCTCCGAGGATGAGGTGGAAGCCCTCAACAAGAGGTTCTACGAGATGCAAGGTAAGTCAAACTAAATCTGGATACTTTCCCCTGAATAATGTCAATGAAGATACCTTTTAAATAAAGTTGTATTGTGTTGCAGCTTCGTCGAAAGAGATACAAAAGCTCAAGGCCGAGCTTCAACGTGCCAAATATGAAGCGGTCATGGAGAAGGTGGCAGCCAAAGAAGCGTCCACCACACTCTCCGCCCTCCGAGCCACCAGTGATAAACACCAGGCTTGTGTGGCGGACATACAGGATGAGATCAAGGACGCTAGCAACAAGTGCAAGGACTTGGAGCAACAGAATAAGGCGATCGCAGCCGAACTGTCCACCATAAAGTTCGATCTCCAGAAGGAGCGGGTGGACAGAAGGTTCTTCGAGGAATAAGTTGGCCAACCCAAGGAGATAGCCGATGGTAAGCCGTACTCCCTAAAGTGCATATTCGCGGATAGCAAATTCGAATTGCTGACCTGGGTGTGGCGATCCTCGGGCGCATCCGCCGATCTCCAGAAGAGCATGGCGGATGCCAATCAGCTGCTCGCCTCGTGGGGAGAGGAAGACCAAGCTCGGACGTTGTGGGCACAGTTCAGATCCCCCGAGCGTTCGCCTCTTCTGGTGGAGCAGCTGAAACAGCTGATGGAGATGCACCAGATGGCGTAACCGGCCATCAAGGACCTCTGCATCCGCTTATGGCCTGGCGAGGCACTCCCAGGCAGCTATTTCGGCCTTGTGTAATGACTGATTGCTACGACACCCCGCCTCGACGCCGTCAAGCGCTCCTCCTGCATCGAAGGAGTCTGTATGGCCCTTGCCAAGGCCAAAGTGCACTAGTCGGGGCTCAATCCGATGAAGGTCACCACCAACCCACTACCGCCTGGAAAGGAGCACCGACGCCCCGATCTTTACTTCGATCGAGTGATGGAGAGTGCGCAGGTGATAGCATCGCAGTGTGCGGGCGAAAAAAATATTTGAATGAGCTTGTAATGTGTCCGAAGACTTGTTATAACTTTCAATGATATTAGTATCCACTCTTATATGGTTTTGCATTCCTTTATAACTCATGTATGGTTGTTTAATACTGAAAGATGTGAGTCGTCGGCTTCAACACCCACATAGATACTACATGGGGTGTCTAAGCCAATGCACTATGTCCCTTAGCCGAATTATAGGAACCCGAAGGCGGTTTAGTACAGCAGACTAGGCAATCGGACTATTGTGCTTTATTTCTTTCACTTAATTGAAGGGGCGTGAAAAGGATTGTGGGAAGCATATGATTAGCCACCGGAGTATTTGCGATGTTCGGACGAACCGAGGCCGAAGCTGACATCATAGTAATTGCACAAAGGGATAATTCCTCATATAACACGGAATAACCGCTTAGGAGGGTTGAAGTATAATACTTCTAACTTGGGGTTCACAGATCGGATCGCGCATACTATGACAGCTCGTTTTCGGCTTTCTCCCCTGAGGTGCTTGACCGGACTATCCGAAAGCACAATCACAAGGGTGCTCCCTTTTCCCTTTTAGCCGAATGAGCGAAACATAAAGGGGCAAGCACAGGAGCCGGGCAACCCAACTTAATGACCAAAGACATAGTTCGGAACCGATGCATATAAAGCGAACACCAAGACGCTGAACACAAAATGGTTAAGGCGATTTGTGTTTGAAATCGAGCCCCCGGTCTATTAGCCGGTGACCTTAAGTCATACCAAACAGGTTCATGATAAGAGGGAAGGAAGAAAAAAGTATGTGCCAAATACAGGACAAATGAGGCATACTTGCACCATGAAATTTCGCATTTCCTCGACAACTCTTATAACTCGGATTGCCGAAGCAACTGTTTACAGGTATGCGAAAAAAATAAGAAATAAAGTCCTACAGGAGTTGTTGTACCAGGGATCTTCAATTGGTGACCAGATGTCTTCGATATGCCCTGTTGCTAGTTGACTCATGATTTTAGATGCACCTTGATGGGTGTTAGTGCGGGCGGATCTTGCGAACAAAATCTTGAGGGGCGCCAGTGTTAAAGGTGAGCTTTACGCCATGGGCAGGTTATTTTAGAACCATCGGCGTCTTGTTCGAAGACGTGTTCAGGGTAACAGTTCGGGGCAACCGAACGCCCATCGTTAGTTCCCCACCGATACCCATGGAATCTTAAGTGGGAAGTTGTGCCTTCTTAGCACGTACTTCGCTAGTCCTGAGGTTGTGTGGTGGGGGCGAGTCCCTATTGAGGGGAGGAGGGAGGGTCGGAGTTTTCAGTCTGAATCCGAACTCGCTTCCCAGCCTTTCGTGCCTTTATGGCGAATGCGGAAGCTTGACGGTCGTCTTTGTAGCTGAATTCGGCCGCCAGTGCCAGTGCATGTTCCTCTGTTCTAAGGGACCACTCCTTATTTCCATTGATAGTAATGATCCCCTTAGGGCCCAACATCTTGAGCTTGAGGTATGCGTAATGCGGGACTGCGATGAACCGAGCAAACATCGTTCATCTGAGCAGCGCACGATAGCCACTGCGGAAGGGAACAATGTCGAAGATCAAGTCCTCGCTGTGGAAGTTATCGGGCGAGCCGAACACAACCTCCAGGGTTACAAAGCCCGTACATCGGGCCTCAACACCTGGGATTACTCCCTTGAAGGTAGTGCTGCTGGGTTTGATCCTTGGCTGATCTATACCCATCCTTTTCATCGTGTCTGAGTAAATCAGATTGAGTCTACTTCCTCCATCCATTAGGATTTTAGTGAGGTGATACCCATCTATAATAGGATGTAGGATGAGGGAAGCTGAGCCCCCATGAAGGATACTGGTTGGGTGGTCACATCGGTCAAAGGTGATCAGGTATGATGACCATGGGTTATATTTCGGAGCTACAGGCTCCATAGCATAGACCTCCCAAAGAGCCCGCTTCCTCTCCTTCTTAGGTATGTGGGTGGCGTATATCATATTCACTATTTTGACTTCGGGAGGGAAATTCTTCTGACTGCCAACCATTGGACCCCGAGGCTCTTCTTCGTCCTTGATGCGTGAGCTTTTGCCCTGGTCTTCCAGTTGTATATTGTCGGCATGTTTAAAGACCCAGCAGTTGCGGTGTGTGTGATTGGCGGGCTTTTCTGAAGTTCCATGGATTTTGCAAGTCTTGTCCATGATCTTGTCAAGCTGAGTGGGTCCGTCACGATTGCTTTTAGGGGGCTTCTTCCGCTGCCCACGTCGGGAGTTATGGAATCCGGCATTAACCGCCGTGTCATCGGCATCGTTGCTATTATTCCGGCGCTTGTTCTTATTGCGCTTTGGCTTTGAGTTGCCACCTTGGCTTCAAGTACCATTGGATCTTCAAAATTGTGGCCGCGTCTTGCCATCCAGTTATCTTCGCCCGCACAAAAGAGGGTCATGGGGGAGGTAAGGGCAGACATAGTTCGAGGCTTGTCCTGACCTAGCTGGCGGGCCAGCCATTCATCCTGAATATTGTGCCGGAAGGAGGCTATGGCCTCAGCATCCGGACAGTCGACGATTTGGTTCTTCTTAGTCAAGAACCGATTCCAGAACTATCAGGCAGACACGGCAGGCTTTTGGATGACGTTGCTGAGATCGGAAGAGTCCGGCGGGCGGACATAGGTCCCCTGGAAGTTAGAGCGAAATGTGTCTTCCAAGTCTTCCCAGCATCCTATGGAGTTTTCAAGGAGTCTGTTTAACCAGTGCCGAGCTGGCCCCTTAAGCTTAAGAGGTACTCCCTCTGTTCCATAATGTAGTGCATCCTCGGTTTTCGAGCTTGAACTTTGACCATGAATTTAACAAACAAGACCGATTGTGGCGGGGGTAAAAATTATGCCACTGAATTCTTGTCGAAAATACGAATTCAGTAGTCTAGTTTTTGCTCCCGCCGCAATCGGTCTCGTTGGTCAAATTCATGGTCAAACATAGATTTGGGAAAGCGTGGGCGCACTACATTGTGGAACAGAGGGAGTAGATATTTGATGGCATGGAGATACTCTCCTTGTGCCATGTGGATATGGAGGAGGAAGTCCTCGATCCATATAGTTGGGTCAGTGGTCTCGTCAGACAGTTCTATATTCATGGGTTTAAACCCTTCGGAGAACTGATGCCGCATTACTTCATCTGTGAAGCACAGTGGGTTAGCGGTGCCTCTACGAGCTATGTCATGCCTATACTCGGCGTCTGTATGGGGCCAGTTGCGTTCCTGGACAATGTGGTTTTGGTCGAACCATGGTCTATACTCTCCTTGTCTATCCGGTGAGTAATCTCTGGATCCGTAGATGGGTCTTATACGGCCTGCTTTCTGATCCAGGTCATCGCGCAGGTCGAACCTACCATTGGGTTCGAATGACTGCTTACCCTGTCTTGGGGCATCGCTGGTATGCAACCGGTGTCATTGACCTCTCTATCACGTCCACGAGGAGGACGGTCCGGCCTATCATATGGGTTATGATGCGGAGACGAACTGGCAGTGAGCTCATCATTGAATTGTGGCAGTAGCCTTCTCTGAGGTTAGCTTTTCGGATGGTTTGACAAACCAGTGTCCTATGCTTCCTTGGCTGAGAGGACTTTCGTCCATCGATCTATGAGGTCGGCATGTTCGGCTTTGAGTTGCCGCTCTTTGTACTTTAGGCTGCGAGTCGTTGCTATGAGCCGTTGCCTGATTTCTTCCAGATCCTTGAGGTTATCAAGGATGTACAAGTCATCGGCTTCTTGTATGTCTTCCTCCTCGGCGGGGGGGTGTGGGGGGAGAGATAATCGTCGCCTTCGGGGTCATTGACGGTATCGGGGTTGTTTTGGTCCTCAGGTTCGTCTGGACCCTCAAGCGGGTGCTCAGGGACATCGTGTTGGGGAACATGGCATGGGAAACAAAAAATTTCCTATGCACATGCAAGATCCATCCATGGTGATGAGCATCTACGATAGGGAGAGTGGATCTACATACCCTTGTAGATCGCTAAGCGGGAAGCGTTAAGAAACGAGGTTGGTGTAGTCGAACGTCTTCGCGATCCAAATCGCCGAGCGTCCCGCGATCTGGTCACGATCTGTCCCGTGATCCAATCACGAACCATCCCGCGAACTCATCACTATCCATCCCGCAAACTCATCACGATCCGTCTCGCGATCTTGATCACGGTCCTTCCGATCTAGCGCCGAACGGACGGCACCTCCGTGTTCACAACACGTACAGCTTGATGACGATCTCCGCCTTCTTGATCCAGCAAGAGGGAGCGGAGAGGTAGAAGAGTTCTCCGGCAGCGTGATGGCGCTCCGGCGATGCTGGTGGAGCAATTCCGGTAGGGCTTCGCCTAAGCACTGCGGAAATCCGATCTAGAGGAGAAACTATGCACTGGAGGAACGGGTAGCACGTGGCTGAAATTCTTGTGAAAAAACCCTAAAAACCACCAGTATATATAAGAGGGAGGGAGGAGAGGCCTTGGCGCAAGGGCCAAGTCCTCCTTGGTCGTCCGAAGTGGGGAGGAGAGGAGGACTCCTCCTCCAATCCTAGTAGGACTAGGATTCCTCCTTTTTTGCCTTTTTTCCACCTTTTCCCTTTGGGATTTTCTTCCCTAGCCTCATGGGGCTTGTGTGGGAGTTCCACCTTGGGCTGGTATTCACTCTCCCATAGCCCATGTAGCCTCTTGGGTCGAAATACCCCTCCCGATGGTCTCCCGGTACACTACCAGCACTCCCGGTACACTACCGATAAACCCAAAACATTTCCGGCAACCAAACTAGGACTTACTATATATCAATCTTTACCTACGGACCATTCCGGAGCTCCTTGTGACGTACGGGATCTCATCCGGGACTCCGAACAACCTTTGGTCACCACCATGCATAACTCTATACTACCGAAATGACACCAAACCTTAAGTGTGCAGACCCTGCGGGTTTGGGAACTATGTAGACTTGACCGAGACACCTCTACAATCAGTAGCCAATAGCAGGACCTGGATGCCCATATTGGTTCTGACATATTCTACAAAGATCTTTATTGGTCGAACCTCTATCTCAAGAATTGAGTTAATCCCGTATGATGTTCCCTTTGTTCTTCGGTATGTTACTTGCCACAAATTTGATCGTCGGTATCTCCATACCTAGTTCAACCTCGTTACCGGAAAGTATCTTTACTCGTTCCGTAATACAAGATCTCGTGACTAACACTTATTCATATTGCTTGCAAGGCTTATTGTGATGTTGTATTACCGAGTGGGCCCTGAGATACGTCTCCGTCACACGGTGTAACAAATCCCAGTCTTGATCCATGCCAACCCGACAGACACCCTCGGAGATACCTATAGAGCACCTTTATAGTCACCAAGTTATGTTGCGACGTTTGATACACACAAGGTACTCCTCCGATATCAGTGAGTTGCATGATCTCATGGTCATAGGAACACATACCTGACATGCAGAAAACAGTAGCAATAAACTGACACGATCATATGCTACGTTTGTAGTTTGGCTCTTGTCCATCACATCATTCTCCTAATGATGTGATCCCGTTAATAAATGACATCTCATGTCCATGACTAGGAAACCATAGCCATCTTTGATCAACGAGCTAGTCTATTGGAGGCATACTAGGGACATGGTGTTGTTGTGTATCCACACATTCGTCTGAGTTTCCGATCAACACAATTATAGCATGGATAATAAACGATTATCATGAACAAGGAAATATGATAATAACTAATTTATTATTGCCTTTAGGGCATACTTCCAACAGTCTCCCACTTGCACTAGAGTCAATAATCTAGTTGACATCACCATGTGATTCGCATTATTATGAATCTAACACCCAATGAGTTCTGGGCCTCGATCATGCTCTGCATGTCAGAGAGGTCTTATAGTCAACGGGTCTGCGACATTCAGATCCGTGTGTATTTTGCAAATCTCTATGTCAAACTGTAAACACTGCTACCACACTCCACTTGGTACTATTCCAAATGGCTGCTCCACTATACGTATCCAGATTGCTACTATGAGTCATCCGGATTGGTGTTAAAGCTTGCATCAACGTAACTCTTTACGACAAACTCTTTTTCACCTCCATAATTGAAAAACATCTACTTAGTCTTTTAGTTACTAAGGATAATCTTGACCTCTATCCAGTGATCCACTCCTGGACCACTCTTGTACCCCTTGACAGACTCATGGCAAGGCACACACAGGTGCGGTACACGGCATGGCCTTATATAGAAAGCGTATGGCTAAGGCACAAGGGACGACATTCATCCTTTCTCTTTATTCTACCGACATTCGACATTTCTTCTCACTCAACTTCACACCTTACAAAGCAGGCTAGAACACTTCTCTCTGACTAATCCATTTTGAACTCTTTCAAAATCTTTTCAAGGTATGTACTCATTGAAAGTCTCATCAAGCATCTCGATGCTCAACAATTAGGTAGCTTTATCCAGGTCTTTCGAAAAACTCTTTTCAAACAACCGTTTATGCTTTCTAGAAATTCTACATCATTTCCGATCAACAATATGTCAACCACATATGCTTACCATAAATTCTATAGTGCTCCCACTCACTTTATTGTAAATACAAGTTTCTGTTAACTTTGTATAGACTCAAAAACTTTGATCACCTCATCAAAGTGTATATTCCAACTCCGAGATGCTTGCTTCAGTTCATAGAAGGATCACTGAAGCTTGCACACCTTTTAGCATCGTTAGGAATGAAAAAATCTTCTGGTTGTATCACATACAACCTTTCCTCAAGTAAATTGTTAAGGAAACGATGTTTTGACATCCATCTGCCAGATTTCATAATTAAAAAATGCAGCAACTGCTAACATAATTCCAACAGACTTTAGCATCGCTACGAGTGAGAAAGTCTCATCGCAGTCAACTCCTTGAACTTGTCATAAACTTGTGTGCAACATGTCGAGCTTTACAAATGGTGACATTTACCATCAGCGTCTGTCTTCATTTTAAAGATCCATTTGTACTCAACGACCTGCCGTCCAATGAGCAAGTCTACCAAAGTCTATACATGGTTTTCATACATGGATCCTATCTTGAATTTCATGGCCTCTAACCATTTGTTGGAATCCGGGCCCATCATCGCTTCTCCACAGCTCGTAGGTTCATCGTTGTCCAACAACATGACCTCCAAGACAAGGTTGTCGTACCGCTCAGGAGCAGTACACATCCTTGTCGACCTACGAGGTTTGATAGTAACTTGATCCGAAGCTTCATGATCATCATCATTAACTTCCTCTTCAACTAATGTAGGCTTCACAGAAACATATTCCTGGGCTGCGCTACTCTCTGGTTGAACAAAGGTTCAACAACCTCATCAATTTCTATCTTCCTCCTACTCAATTCTTTCGAGAGAAAATTTTTCTCGAGAAAGGACCTAGTTTTAGCAACAAACACTTTATGCTTGGGCCTGAGATAGAAGGTTCACCCAACTGCTCTTAGGGTATTCTATGAAGATGCATTTGTCCGCTTTGGGTTCGAGCTAATTAGGTGAAAACATTTTTTCACACAAGCGTCGCAGCCCCAAACATTAACAAATGACAGCTTAGGTTTCTATCAAGCCATAATTCACACGGTGCCATCTCAACGGATTTAGATGGTGCCCTATTTAAAGTGAATGTAGTTGTCTCTAATGCATAACCCCAAAACTATAGTAGCAAAACGATAAGAGACATCATAGCACACACCATATCCAATGGAGTACGACTACGACGTTCGGACACACCATCACACTATGGTGTTCCAGGTGGCGTGAGTTATGAAACAACTTTCACATTGTCTAAAGTTGTATGCCAAACTCGTAACTCATATATTCACATCCACGGTCATATCACAGAAATTTTTATCTTCTTGTCACGATGATCTTAAACTTCACTCTGAATTTGCTTGAACCTTTCAAACGATTCAGACTTGTGTTTCATTAAGTAAATATACACTATATATACTCAGATCATTAGTGAAGGTAAGAAAATAACGATATCCACCGCATGCTACAAGACTCATTGGATTGCATACATCAACATGTATCATTTCCAATAAACCACTTGCCCGCTCCATCAATACGGAAAACGGGGTCCTTAGTCATCTTGCCCAAGAGGCATGGTTCGCATGTCCCAACCGATTCAAAATCGAATGAGTCCAAAGATCCATAAGCATGGAGTTTCTTCATGCGCTTTATACCAATATGACATTTAGCGGCAATGGCACAAGTATATGGTACTATCATTATTAACTTTGTATCTTTTGGCATCAATGTTATGAACATGTGTATTACTACGATCAAGATTCAACAAACCATTCTCACTGGGTGCATGACCAATGAAGGTATTATTCATGTAAACAGAATAACCATTATTCTCTAACTTAAATGAATAACCGTGTTGCAATAAACATGATCTAATCACATTCATGCTCAACGCAAAACACCAAATAACATTTATTTAGGTTCATCACTAATGCCGAAGGTAGAGAGACCGTGCGATGTTGATCACATCAACCTTGCAGACATTTCCAACACACATCGTCACCTTGCCCTTAGCTAGTTCTCCGTTTATTCCGTAACTTTTATTTCGAGTTACTAACATTTAGCAACCGAACCGGTATCCAATACCCAGGTGCTACTAGGAGTACTAGCACGGTACACATCAATAACATGTATATCAAATATACTTCTGTTGACGTTGCCAGCCTTCTTATCTGCCAAGTATCTAGGGTTGTTTTGCTTCAGCGACCGCTCTCCTCATAATCGAAGCACTTAGTCTCCGGTTTGGGTTCAACTTTGGGTTGCTTCACTGGATGTTCACAACATCTACAAAAGACGCTAGAGGGGGTGGGGCACCGAGTGGTGCATTAAGGACATAAGCCTTCTGTGCAACAATGAGGACAATCCTCAGATCACGGACCCAGTCCGCAATATTGCTACCATCATCTTGCAACTCTATTTCTCTACGAACATATAAAAAATCAAGGGAGCTACAACGTGAGCTAGTAATCTACAACATAATTTGCAAAGACACTACTCACTATGTTCATGATAATGAGTTCAATTAATCATAGTACTGAAGAACTCCCACTCAAATTGACATCCCTCCGGTCATTCCAGTGATACATGATCCAAATTCACGAACTCAAGTCCAATCATCACATGGGTTGAGGTGGTTTCAATGGTGAACATCATCATGTTGATCATATATACTATATGACTCCTGTTCGACCTTTCGGTCTCTTGTGTTCCGAGGCCATCTCTGTACATGCTAGGCTCATCAAGTTTAACCCGAGTGTTCTGCATGTGCAACACTGGGTTGCACCCGTTGTATGTGAACGTAAAGTCTATCACACCCGATCATCACGTGGTATCTCAACACGACGAACTTTCGCAACGGTGCAAATTCGGGGAGAACACACTTTATCTTGAAATTAAGTGAGGGATCACCTTATAATGCTACCGTCGTCCTAAGCAAAACAAGGTGCATAAAAGGATTAACATCAAATGCAAATCTTAATTGACATGATATGGCCATGAACTTGTGCTTTTGATCTCCATCTTGAAAGCACCAGCATGATCTCCATCGTCACCGGCATGACACCATGATCTCCATCAACGTGTCGCCATCGGGGTTGTCGTGCCCACCATGCTTCTACTACTATTGCGACCGTTTAGCGATAAAGTAAAGCATTACATAGCGCTTAATGATGGACACGCAGGTCATACAATAATTAAAGACAACCCTATGGCTCCTGCCGGTTGCCGTACTCATCGACATGCAAGTCGTGATATTCTATCCATCACATGATCATCTCATACATCACATATATCACATCATGTAATTGGCCATACCACATCACAACATACCCTGCAAAAACAAGTTAGATGTCCTCTAATTGTTGTTGCATGTTTTATGTGGCTGCTACAGGTATCTAGCAGGAACAATTCTCATCTACGCAAAAACCACAACGGTGATACACTAGTTGCTTTTCAACCTTCTCAAGGACCGCCTTTGTCGAATCCGATCCAACTAAAGTGAGAGAAACTGGCACCCGCAAGCCATCTATGCAACAAGTTGCGGTTGAGGGAACCAATCTCTCATAAGCGTACGAGTAATGTTGGTCCGGGCCGCTTCATCTCACAATACCGCTGAACGAAAACACGACCAAGGGAGGAAGCAATCTAAGTATCAACGCCCACAAACTCTTTGTGTTCTACTCGAGATTTCATCTACACATAGACCTAGCTCATGATGCCACTGTTTGGGAACCTCGCATGGAAACAAAAAAGTTCCTATGCACATGCAAGATCTATCAATGGTGATGAGCATCTACGAGAGGGAGAGTGGATCTACATACCCTTGTAGATCACTAAGCGGGAAGCGTTAAGAAACGCAGTTGGTGTAGTCGAACATCTTTGTGATCCAAATCACCGAGCATCCCGCGATCTCATCATGATCCATCCCATGATCTAATCATGATCCGTCCCACGAACTCATCACGATCCGTCCCGCAAACTCATCACGATCCGTCTCGCGATCTTGATCACGGTCCTTCCGATCTAGCGCCGAACGGACGGCACCTCCGCGTTCAGCACACGTACAACTTGATGACGATCTCCGCCTTCTTGATCCAACAAGAGGGAGCAGAGAGGTAGAAGAGTTTTCAGGCAGCGTGACGGCGCTCCGGCGATGGTGGTGGAGCTATTCCGGCAAAGCTTCACCTAAGCACTGCAGAAATCCAATCTAGAGGAGAAAATATGCACTGGAGGAACGGGTAGCACGTGGCTGAAATTCTTGTGCAAAAACCCTAAAAACCACCATTATATATAAGAGGGAGGGAGCAGAGGCCTTGGCACAAGGGCCAAGTCCTCCTTGGTTGGCCGAACTGGGGAGGAGAGGAGGACTCCTACTCCAATCCTAGTAGGACTAGGATTCCTCCTTTTTGCCTTTTTTCCACCTTTTCCCTTTGGGCTTTTCTTCCCTAGCCGCATGGGCCTTGTGTGGGAGTTCCACCAGCCCACTAAGGGCTGGTATTCACTCTCCAACAGCCCATGTAGCCTCTTGCATCGAAATACCCCTCCCGATGGTCTCCCGGTACACTACCGGCACTCCCGGTACACTACCGATGAGCCCGAAACTTTTCCTGCGACCAAACTAGGACTTCCTATATATCAATATTTACCTCCGGAGCATTCCTGAGCTCCACGTGACGTCTGGGATCTCATCTGGGACTCCTAACAACCTTCGTTCACCACCATGCATAACTCTATACTACGAAAACGTCACCAAACCTTAAGTGTGCAGACCCTTCTGGTTCGAGAACTATATAGACATGACCGAGACACCTCTACGATCAATAACCAATAGCGGGACCTGGATGCGCATATTGGTTCCTACATATTCTATGAAGATCTTTATAGGTCGAACCTCTATGTCAAGGATTCAGTTAATCCCGTATGATGTTCCCTTTGTTCTTTGGTATGTTACTTGCCAGAGATTCGATCGTCGGTATCTCCATACCTAGTTCAACCTCGTTACTGGCAAGTCTCTTTACTTGTTCTGTAATATAAGGTCTCGTGACTAACACTTAGTCATATTGCTTGCAAGGCTTATTGTGATGTTGTATTACCGAGTGGGCCCTGAGTTACCTCTTCGTCACACGGAGTAACAAATCCCAGTCTTGATCCATGCCAACCCGACAGACACCCTTGGAGATACCTGTCGAGCACCTTTATAGTCAACCAGTTACGTTGCCATGTTTTATACACACAAGGTACTTCTCTGATGTCAGTGAGTTGCATGATCTCATGGTCATAGGAACACATACTTGACATGCAGAAAACAGTAGCAATAAACTGACACGATCATATGCTACGTTTGTAGTTTGGGTCTTGTCCATCACATCATTCTCCTAATGATGTGATCCCCTTACCAAATGACATCTCATGTCCATGACTAGGAAACCATATCCATCTTTGATCAACAAGCTAGTCTATTAGAGGCATACTAGGGACATGGTGTTGTCTATGTATCCACACATGCATCTGAGTTTCCGATCAAGACAATTATAGCATGGATAATAAATGATTATCATGAACAAGGAAATATGATAATAACTAATTTATTATTGCATCTAGCGCATATTTCCAACACATAGGGATTGTCATGATTGGCGGGGGCGTTACCGTCCCCGCTGCTGATAATAGCTCTTCTTCCCTTTTGCTTTTGGACCGCTTATGCGATTTTCGGTGCCTTGATGGCTCATCGGTCGATTTTTCACCATCGCAAGAGTATCCACCATGTAGACGTCATATGTATAAGTGGTGGTCCAATTCCTGATATCAACAGGAGTGGGAGCACGGTCCTCTTCATCCATGTATTTTGCCTCTTCGGAGACATAGTCCAGCACGTCAGTTAAGGCTTCAACGGTGGCTATCAAGTGGGTGGTGGGTGGGTCGAAAAATCCGTCCCTGCCCGAACTGTAACCGGGCCGGACGTAGATTGGGGCTGAATCGTTGGTGATCCTCATCGACGAGAGTTGCTCCAAGGCCTTGCCAACTGTTGAGGGCCCGGTCTGATCCAGGTGTTCAAAACTCGTGGGGTTCACCCCCATGAATTCCACCCATGGAGATTGTTCGGATGGAACGTATGTCTGGTCGTATGGTTTGATAGCCAGACCGGGATGAGAGATCAGACTATCGCCGAGGGTAACCCCATCGGCGTGTCCGAAGAAGGGGCTCGAGCTTAAAGCCTTAGAGTCCTTGGGGGATACGGCCAAAGTCGTGAGCCCGGTTAGTGACAAGTCGCCCCAAGAGTCGACGGAAAACTCTAGGTTTTCGAACCAGACCTCTTGATCGGGGGCGAAGTTCTCCACTCGGACTAGATGGCCAGCGGAATCAGCATGTAGCATAATGCTGCCGAAGGCGAAGATCTGCCCGGGGACGAAAATGTCCATGTTGCGGACCTCTTCATTGATGACAAGGTGAGGTGTCGATCCCATCTCGCTCACAGAGGAACTCTTAATGAAAGCACCAATGTCGGTCTCAAAACCGGTGGATCTCGGGTAGGGGGTCCCGAACTATGAGACTAGGATCGATGGTAAAAGGAGATGAAGGGGACACAAGTTTACCCAGGTTCGGGTCCTCCAATGGAGGTAATACCCTATGTCCTCCTTGATTATATTGATGGTAAAGGGGTTACAAAGTTGATCTACCTCGAGATCGTATGTCTAACCCTAGATGAGTTGTTCTGTCCCTATACCCTAAAACCCTCCGGTTTACATAGATGTCGAGGAGGCCTAGGGTTTACACATGGTCGGTTACATGCCGAAGAGATAAACATGCCTATTTACTACATCAAACGAGGAGCGCAAGCCATGCTCCTCGAAACTTCCATCCTCGAAACTAGGCCTTCAAATCATCCAGTGTTCGGCAAGTAGCCCATATAGTCCGGCCCATAAACAATAGGTCGGCTATTCGAGGACCCCCTAATCCAGGACTCCCTCAAACGGGGCCACAAAATGGTCTTGATAACCCACAAGTATAGGGGACCGTAATAGTTTTCGAGGGTAGAATATTCAACCCAAATTTATAGATTCGACACAAGGGGAGCTAAAGAATATTTGAGAGTATTAGCAGCTCAGTTGTCAATTCAACCACACCTGGAGATTAAATATCTGTAGCAGAGTGATCAGTAGAAGAGTAGTATGGTAATTTTGATAGCAGTAGTAACAGTAACGGTAGTAGTAGCAGTGATAGCAATAGTTTTGTAGCAAGTGTAACAGTAGCAGTAGAAATAGTAACTTAGCAAGAACAATATGTGGAAAACTCGTAGGCACTGGATCAGTGAACTCGTTGGATGATATTCATCATATAATAGTCATAACCTAGGGTGACACGGAACTAGCTCCAGTTTATAAATGTAATGTAGGCATGTATTCCGTAAATATTCATTCGTGCTTATGGAAAAGAACTTGCATGACATATTTTGTCCTACCCTCCTGTGGCAGTGGGGTCCATAAAGAAACTAAGGGATATTAAGGCCTCCTTTTAATAGAGAACCACAACAAAGCATTAACACACGGTGAATACATGAACTCCTCAAACTACGGTCATCACCGGAAAGTATCCCGACTATTGTCACTCCGGGGTTTGCGGATCAGAACACGTAATAGGTGCATATGACTAGCATGGTCGGATCAAGAACATAGATATAATGGTGATAACATAAACAGTTCAGATCTGAAATCATGGAACTCGGGCCCTAGTGACAAGCATTAAGCACGGCTAAGTCATAGCAACATCAATCTCAGAACATAGTGGATACTAGGGATCAAGCCCTAATAAAACTAACTCGATTACATGATGAATCTCATCCAACTCCTCACCAACCAGCAAGCCTAAGAAGGAATTACTCACACTCGGTGGGGAGCATCATGGAATTGGCGATGGAGAAGGGTTGGTCATGACGAAGACCACAGATTCGCCTCTCCGAAGCCCCA
Source organism: Hordeum marinum (assembly GCA_022496015.1). Classification (NCBI taxonomy): domain Eukaryota; kingdom Viridiplantae; phylum Streptophyta; class Magnoliopsida; order Poales; family Poaceae; genus Hordeum; species Hordeum marinum. The sequence goes on along the minus strand of CM039678.1, from coordinate 505,618,128 downwards.
AACGGGCTCTAGATCTGGCCTCCCGATGAAGAACTGGAGGTGGCGGCGGCTCCGTATCGTAAAACATGATGAAACTTTCTCTCTGATTTTTTCTCTCCAAAAATAGGATTTTATAGCTTCGGAATTAGGGTTAGTGGGGCCACGAGGTGGGCACAATCCACGAGGGCACACTGGGGGGGCTGGTGTGCCCTGGTGTCTGATACGTCTCCAACGTATCTATAATTTTGATTGTTCCATGCTATTATATTATCAACTTTGGATGTTTTATATGCATGAATATGCTATTTTATATTATTATTGGGACTAACTTATTAACTCAGTGCCCAGTGCCAGTTTCTGTTTTTCCATGTTTTTGACCTTTTTCAGATAGGAATATCAAACGCAGTACAAGCGGAATAAAAATTTTGCCTTGATTTTTTATGGAAAATATCAAAAATACTAGAAGGAAAAGACACTGGAGAGGAGGCCAGAGGGAGTCACGAGCCTGGGTGGCGAGGCCTCCCCCCTGGGCGCGCCTAGGGGGCTCATGACCTCCTTGTGGCCCCTCTTGACTTGTTCTCGACGCCATACGGTCTTATAAATAGAGAAACCACCAGAACTAAACCTAGATCAAAAGTTCTGTCGCCGCAAGCCTCTGTAGCCACCAAAAACCAATCGGGAGACTGTTCCGGCATCCTGCCGGAGGGGAATCCATCTTCGGTGGCCATCTTCATCAACACCATTGCCTCTTCGATGATGCGTGAGTAGTTCACCATAGACCTCCGGGTCCATAGCTAGTAGCTATATGGCTTCTTCTCTCTCTTTGATCTTCAATACAAAGTTCTCCATGATCTCCATGGAGATCTATCCGATGTAATTCTCTTTTGCGGTGTGTTTGTTGAGATCCGATGAATTGTGGATTTATGACCAGATTATCCATGAATATTATTTGAGTCTCCTCTGATTTCTTATATGCATGATTTCATACCCTTGTAAGTCTCTTCGAGTTATGGGTCTTGTTTGGCCAACTTGATCTATGATTCTTGCAATGGGAGAAGTGCTTGGTTTTGGGTTCACACCGTGCGGTATCCTCACCTAGTGATAGAAGGGGTAGCGAGGCACGCATCATGTTGTTGCCATCAAGGGTAAAAAGATGGTGTTTATATCATATTACATGAATATATACCTCTACATCATGTCATCTTGCTCAAGGCGTTACTCTATTTGTTATGAACTTAATACACTAGATGCATGCTGGATAGTGGTCGATGTGTGGAGTAATAGTAGTAGATGCAGAAAGTATCGGTCTACTTGTCTCGGACGTGATGCCTATATGTATGATCATTGCCTTAGACATCGTCATGACTTTGTGCGATTCTATCAATTGCTCGAAAGTAATTTGTTCACCCACCGTAATACTTGCTATCATGAGAGAAGCCTCTAGTGAACACTATGGCCCCCGGGTCTATTTTACATATTATATATTCAGATCTAAATACAAAAACACCAAAAATACCTTGCTGCACTTTTATTTACTTATTTATATTTACCTACTATCACTATCATATCTCACCTTGCAAGTAATCGTAAAGGGATTGACAACCCCTTTAACGCATTGGGTGCAAGTTTGTTTGTGTTTGTGCAGGTTCCTTGGTGCCTCATCTTGATACTCCTACTGGATTGATACCTTGGTTCTCAAACTGAGGGAAATACCTATCTCTACTTTGCTGCATCACCCTTTCCTCTTCAAGGGAAAAACCAACGCAAGCTCAAGAAGTAGCAGGAAGAATTTCTGGCACCGTTGTCGGGGAGTATTCAATTGAAGTATATCTACCAAGTACCTATCGCAAACTCATCTCTTGCATTTACATTATTTTCCATTTGCCTCTTGTTTTCCTCTCCCCCAATTCTAAAACAAAAATTTACAAAAATATTTGCCTTTCTTTATTTGCCTTTTTCGTTCGCCCTTTTCTTTCGCTTGCTTTCTGTTTGCTTGTGTGCTTGTCTGCTTGCTAAGTCACCATGTCTGAATCATTCAAACACAAGATTACTCTGCCTTGGTTTAATGTCTGGGATAGCCCCTCTGTCCTCCCTAAACACACAAATAATGAGTCAATGGGGAGACGTTCTGAGGTTGCTAGAGATACTTTCAATAATATTGATGATGGGGATCCTGTACTTTTTCACTATTCGCTTAATGAATCCTTAAAAGACACTTGGGACAGACTGCTGAGAATTCAAACTAGTCATATCCCTCCTTATCATATTGATTTATACTTAAAAAGATTTTATGCCGGATTGCCCCACTCGTTTAAAGAAATCTTGGATTCTATATTTGATAAGGGTTTCCTTGTAGGAGATGCCTTTGACACTTACGAAAAAATGAAAGCTATATTTGGGCATCCCAAGGGAGAAAATGAGACAACTGCCCTCATCTGTTTCTACCAAAATGAATCAATAAAAGAAATGAAGACTAGTTTAGACACGAACTTTCGTAATGTGCTTAATATTTCTTCTGCTATAAATGGTCATGTACTTTCACAAAATAGGAAGATAGATGCTCTCGACAAAAAGGTCTCCCCTTGTTTTCAAAGAAAGGAATATGAGAATACTTGATTCTATTGCCTTGCGCCTAGCTAAGGGCGTTAAACGATAGCGCTTGTTGGGAGGCAACCCAATGAATAGATTTATTTTTGATTTTTACTTTCTTATTTGTTGAGTCCACACCATCATGATTCTGTTATTATTGTGTTTTTTATGTTTTATAATTAGTTTTTTTACCAAGTAGAACCTTTATGATTAGTTTTGGTGATAGTTGTTTAATCACGCTGAAAAAAGACAGAAACTTTGTGGTCACGAAATTATTTTTCATTCCTGTCCAGAAAGAGATTTTGAGTTGATTCTTTTTTATGCTGATTTATATGAAAATTTCCATAATTTTCATAGTTTTTTAAGAATTTTTGAGTTAGCAGAGGTATAAGAAATATACAGATTGCTACAGACTGTTCTGTTTTTGACAGATTCTGTTTTTGTTGTGTTGATTGCTTATTTTGATGAAACTATGCTTAGTATCGGGGGGTATGATCCATGGAAAAGTGATAATACAGTAATATAAAAATCAATCTAAATGGAAATTAAGTTTACTACAGTACACAAAAAGTTAGTGGTTTGTTTTCTTATGCTAATGCTATCACGAGTTTCTGTTTAAGTTTTGTGTTGTGAAGTTTTCAAGTTTTGGGTGATGTTCTTATGGACAATGGAATAAAGAGTGGAAAGAGACTAAGCTTGAGGATGCCCAATTCATCCCAAGCAAAATTAAAGTACACCAAAAAGGCTAAGCTTGGGGATGCCCCGGGAAGGCATCCCCTCTTTCGTCTTCAATCCATCGGTAACGTTACTTGGAGCTATATTTTTATTCACCACATGATATGTGTTTTGCTTGGAGCGTGTGTGTTATAGGAGTCTTTTCTTTTTGTTTTATCACAATCATCATTTCTGCACACCTTTTGAGAGGTACATGCACTCATCGTGAATTTGTTAGAATACTCAATGAGCCTCACTTATATCTTTTGAGTTAGGCAATTTAGCTCACATGTGCTTCACTTATACCTTTTGAGCTCGGTGATTTAGCTCCCATGTGCTTCACTTATCTATTTTGAGCTTGATGATTTTGGTCCCATGTGCTTCACTTATATCTTTTGAGCTTGGTAATTTAACTCCCATGTGCTTCACTTATATCTTTTGAGCTTAGTAATTTTGCTCCCATGTGCTTCACTTATATCTTTTGATCTAGATAATTTTGCTCTAGTGCTTCACTTAAATCTTTGTAGAGCACGACGGTGTCATATTTTGTAGAAATAAAAACTCTTGAATCTTCACTTATATCATTTTGAGAGTGTTCTCTCTATGTAACTTGGTAATTGGCGTGTGCTATGAAATTAGTCCTAAATATGATAGGCATCCAAAGAGGATATAATAAAAACTTTCATATTCAAGTGCATTGATTAGTAAGAGAAGTTTGATTCCTCATTAGTAGTTTTGAGATATGGAGGTGGTAATATTAGAGTTATGATAGTAGGGTCTTGTGAATCTAGAAATACTTGTGTTGAGGTTAGTGATTCCCGTAGCATGCACGTATGGTGAACCGCTATGTTAGGAAGTCGGAGCATAATTGATTTATTGATTGTCATCCTTTGTGTGGCGGTCGGGATCGCGCGATGGTTAACTCCTACCAACCCATCCCCTAGGAGTATGCGTTTAACACTTTGTTTCGATTATTAATAAAACTTTCGCAATAAGTATATGAGTTCTTCATGACTAATGTGAGTACATGGTATAGATGCACTTTCACCTTTCCACCATTGCTACCCTCTCTAGTAGTGCGCAACTTTCGCCGTGCACAAACCCACCATATACCTTCCTCAAAACAGCCACCATACCTACCTATTATGGCATTTTCATAGCCATTATGAGATATATTGCCATGCAACTTCCACCGTTCCGTCTCATGACATGTGCCATCACTTTCATTCATATAGAGTCATTATTGTTCTAAGTATCAAGTTGTAAGTAAACAAAAGTGTGATGATCATCATTATTAGAGCATTGTCCCATGTGAGGAAATAAAAAAAGAGGACAAAGAGCCCAAACAAAAAAATAATAAAAGAGGCCAAAGATCCCAAACAAAAATGAGAGAAAAAAAGAGAAGGGACAATGCTACTATCTTTTTCCACACTTGTGCTTCAAAATAGCACCATGTTCTTCATGATAGAGAGTCTCTTGTTTTGTCACTTTCATATGCTAGTGGGAATTTTCATTATGTAACTTGGCTTGTATATTCCAATGATGGGCTTCCTCAAATTTCCCTAGGTCTTCGTGAGCAAGCAAGTTGGGTGCACACCCACTAGTTTTTATTTTTGAGCTTTCATACACTTATAGCTCTAGTGCATCCGTTCCATGGCAATCCCTACTCATTCACATTGATATCTATTGATGGGCATCTCCATAGCCCATTGATACGCTGAGTCGATGTGACCATCTCCTCCTTTTTGCCTCACAACCTCCACCACACTCTATTCCACCTATAGTGCTATATCCATGGCTCACGCTCATGTATTGCGTGAGAGTTGAAAAAGTTTGAGGAAGTAAGAGTGTGAAAACAATTACTTGGCCAATGCCGACGTTGTGCATTATTTAAATTCGTTGTGTGGGGATGATGGAGCATAGCCAGACTATATGATTTTGTAGGGATAACTTTCTTTGGCCTTGTTATTTCAAAAGTACATGATTACTCTTCTATTATATTTGAAGTATTATTGTTTTCATGTCAATATTAAACTATTGTCTTGAATCTTATGGATTTGAACATTCATGCCACAATAAAGAGATTACAAAGAAAAAATATGTTAGGTAGCATTCCACATCAAAAATTCGGTCTTTAGCACTTCCCTACTCGAGGACGAGCAGGAGTTAAGCTTGGAGATGCTTGATACGTCTCCAACGTATCTATAATTTTTGATTGTTCCATGATATTATATTATCAACTTTGGATGTTTTATATGCATGAATATGCTATTTTATATTATTTTTGGGACTAACTTATTAACTAAGTGCCCAGTGCCAGTTTCTGTTTTTTTCATGTTTTTGACCTTTTTCAGATAGGAATATCAAACAGAGTCCAAACGAAATAAAACTTCCTCCGTGATTTTGTATGGAAAATATCAAAAATACCAGAAGGAAAAGATATCGAAGAGGAGGCCCGAGGGAGTCACGAGCCTGGGAGGCGCGGCCTCCCCCTGGACGCGCCTAGGGGGCTCGTGACCTCCTCATGGCCCCTCTTGACTTGTTCTTGATGCCATATGGTGTTATAAATAGAGAAACCACCAGAACTAAACCTAGATCGAAAGTTCCGCCGCCGCAAGCCTCTGTAGCCACCAAAAACCAATTGGGAGACCGTTCCGGCATCCTGCCAGAGGGGAATCCATCTCCGGTGGACATCTTCATCAACACCATTGCCTCTCCGATGATGCGTGAGTAGTTCACCACAGACCTTCAGGTCCATAGCTAGTAGCTACATGGCTTCTTCTCTCTCTTTGATCTTCAATACAAAGTTCTCCATGATCTCCATGGAGATCTATCCGATGTAATTCTCTTTTGCGGTGTGTTTGTTGAGATCCGATGAATTGTGGATTTATGATTAGATTATCTATGAATATTATTTGAGTCTCCTCTGATTTCTTATATGCATGATTTCATACCCTTGTAAGTCTCTTCGAGTTATGGGTTTTGTTTGGCCAACTTGATCTATGATTCTTGCAATGGGAGAAGTGCTTGGTTTTGGGTTCATACCGTGCGGTGTCCTCACCTAGTGACAGAAGGGGTAGCGAGGCACGCATCGTGTTGTTGCCATCAAGGGTAAAAATATGGGGTTTATATCATATTGCATGAATCTATCCCTCTACATCATGTCATCTTGCTTAAGGTGTTACTCCGTTTGTTATGAACTTAATACACTACATGCATGCTGGATAGCGGTCGATGTGTGGATTAATAGTAGTAGATGGAGAAAGTATCGGTCTACTTGTCTCGGACGTGATGTCTATATGTATGATCACTGCCTTAGATATCATCATGACTTTGCACGATTCTATCAATTGCTCTACAGTAATTTGTTCACCCACCGTAATACTTGCTATCATGAGAGAAGCCTCTCGTGAACACTATGGCCCCCGGGTCTATTTTACATATTATATATTCAGATCTAAATACAAAAACACCAAAAATACCTTGCTGCACTTTAATTTACTTATTTATATTTACCTACTATCACTATCAGATCTCACCTTCCAAGTAATCGTAAAGGGATTGACAACCCCTTTATCGCATTCGGTGCAAGTTTGTTTGTGTTTGTGCAGGTTCGTTGGTGCCTCATATTGATACTCCTACTGGATTGATACCTTGGTTCTCAAACTGAGGGAAATACTTATCTCTACTTTGCTGCATCACCCTTTCCTCTTCAAGGGAAAAAAACGCAAACTCAAGAAGTAGCAGTGTCTTGTGACCAGCCAGGCCCCCCCTCCGGTGGTTCTTGGCTCCAATACTTTTTATTTATTGTAAAATAAATCTCTAAAAGGTTTTGTCCAGTTCTGAGAACTTTTATTTGTGCAAAAAAATAACATTGTGGTAGTTCTGCCAAAAATAGCATCAATCCGGGTTAGTTTCATTCAAATCATGCAAATTAGAGTCCAAAAGAAGAGCAAAAGTGTGAGGAAAAGTATATACGATGAAGACGTATCAATCCTTGATGTCGCCTGATGTGTTAAGAGTAGTTCAGTCGATCCTACCACTTGGTTTTGGTAGTGTATCCCCCCTAGCTGCCCATGGTATTTTAATGCCAAAATTGTGTCTTCTAGGTACGTACCTGACGGGTAGCGCTGCCATGTTGTGGGAGGCGCATCCCTATTTGTGTTGAGTAGGGAATTTCTCCAGGAGATCGAATCGAGCTCGGGCTCACTTGCTCACTTGTCGCGGGTTGATGTCTGGTTGGGGCCTCGGCGCCTCGATGCCGGACTGGAATTCAGCTGCTAATGTCTCTGTGTGTTCCTCAATCCGGAGGGAGCGTTCCGTATTGCCATTGACGGTGATGACCCCCTTTGGTCCAGGCATCTTGAGCTTCAGGTATGCATAGTGGGGAATGGCGTTGAAGCGAGAAAACGTTGTACGGCCGAGTAGTGCATGATAGCCGCAACCGACAGGGATGATATCGAAGATCAAATCTTCGCGACGAAAGTTGTCGGGCAAGCCGAACACTACTTCCAGTGTTACGATACCCGAGCAGGGCGCTTTGACACCAGGGATGACTCCCTTGAGGGTAGTGTTGTTGGGTTTAATTCTTGAAAGGTCGACACCCATCTTTTTCACCGTGTCTGAGTAAATCAAGTTAAGGCTACTTCCTCCATCCATAAGGACTCTGGTGAGGTGGTATCCATTGATGATGGGATCTAGTACAAGGGCGGCCGATCCTCCATGATGGATACTGGACGGGTGATCCCTGGTATCTACTACACAACCTTCTCCTTGTAGACGTTGTTTGGCCTCCAAGTGCAGAGGTTTGTAGGACAATAGAAATTTTCCCTTAAGTGGGTGACCTAAGGTTTATCAATCCGCGTGAGGTGTAGGATGAAGATGGTATCTCTCAAGCAACCTTGCAACCAAATAACAAAGAGTCTCTTGTGTCCCCAACATGCCCAATACAATGGTAAGTTGTATAGGTGCACTAGTTCGGCGAAGAGATGGTGATACAAGTGCAATATGGATAGTAGATATAGGTTTTTGTAATCTGAAAATATAAAATAAAGCAAGGTAACTAATAGTAAAAGTGAGCATGAACGGTATTGCAATGCGTGGAAACAAGGCCTAGGGTTCATACTTTCACTAGTGGAAGTTCTCTCAACAATGATAACATAATTGGATCATATAACTAGCCCTCAACGTGCAACAAAGAGTCACTCCAAAGTCACTAATAGTGGAGAACAAACGAAGAGATTATTGTCGGGTACGAAACCACCACAAAGTTATTCTTTCTGATCGATCTATTCAAGAGTCCGTAGTAAAATAACATGAAGCTATTCTTTCCGTTCAATCTATCCTAGAGTTTGTACTAGAATAACACCTTAAGACACACATCAACCAAAACCCTAATGTCACCTAGATACTCCATTGTCACCTCAAGTATCCGTGGGTATGACTATACGACATGCATCACACAATCTCAAAATCATCTATTCAACCAACACGTAGAACTTCAAAGAGTGCCCCGAAGTTTCTACCGGAGAGTCAAAACGTGTGCCAACCCCTATGCATAGGTTCCCGAGGTCACGAAACCCGCAAGTTGATCACCAAAACATACATCAAGTGCTCACATGAATATCCCATTGTCACCAAAGATAGACACGTGCAAGACATACATCAAGTGTTCTTAAAGATACAATCCGATAAGATAACTTCAAAGGGAAAATTCAATTCATTACAAGAAGGGAGAGGGGGAAGAATATCATAAGATCCAACTACAGTAGCAAAGCCCACGGTACATCGAGATCAAGACATCTCAAGAACACGAGAGAGAGAGAGAGATATCAAACACATAGCCACTGGTACATACCCTCAGCCCCAAGGGTGGACTACTCCCTCCTCGTCATGGAGATTGCCGGGATGATGAAGATGGCCACCGGAGATGGGTTCCTGCTCCGGCAGGGTGTCACAACGAGCTCCCGATTGGTTTTTGGTGGCTACAGAGGCTTGCGGCGGCAGAACTCCCAATCTAGGTTTAGTTCTGATGGTTTCTGTATTTATAAGACCGTATGGAATCGAGAACAAGTCGAGAGGGGCCACGAGGAGGTCACGAGCCTCCCAGGCGCGGCCAGGGGGTGGTCGCGCCTCCCAGGCTCGTGGTTTCCTCGGGACTCCTCTCCGGTATCTTTTTCTTCTGGTATTTTTGATATTTTCCATAAAAACTCACAGCGAAAGTTTTATTCCGTTTGGACTCTGTTTGATATTCCTATCTGAAAAAGGTCAAAAACACGGAAAAAAAGAAACTGGCACTGGGCTCTAGGTCAATAGGTTAGTCCCAAAAATAATATAAAATATCATATAAATGCATATAAAACATCCAAAGTTTATAATATAATAGCATGGAACAATCAAAAATTATAGATACGTTGGAGACGTATCAAGCATCCCCAAGCTTGAAGTGATAAAGACCGAATTTTTGATGTGGAATGCTACCTAACATATTTGTTCTATGTAACTTCTTTATTGTGGCATGAATGTCCAGATCCATAAGATTCAAAACAATAGTTTAATATTGACATGAAAACAATAATACTTCAAGTATAACAGCAAAGTAATCATGAACTTTTGAAATAACAAGGCCAAAGAAAGTTATCCCTACAAAATCATATAGTCTGGCTATGCTCCATCATACCCACACAACGAATTTAAATCATGCACAACCTCGGTATTGGCCAAGTAATTGTTTTCACACTCTTACTTTCTCAAACTTTTTTCAACTCTCACGCAATACATGAGCGTGAGACATGGATATAGCACTATAGTTGGAATAGAGTGTGGTGGAGGTTGTGAGGCAAAAAGGAGGAGATGGTCACATCGACTCGGCATATCAATGGGCTATGGAGATGCCCATCAAATATATATCAATGTGAATGAGTAGGGATTGCCATGAAACGGATGCACTAGAGCTATAAGTGTATGAAATCTCACAAATGAAAACTAGTGGGTGTGCACCCAACTTGCTTGCTCACGAAGACCTAGGGCAATTTGAGGAAGCCCATCATTGGAATATACAAGCCAAGTTACATAATGAAAATTCCCACTAGCATATGAAAGTGACAAAACAAGAAACTCTCTATCATGAAGAACATGGTGTTATTTTGAAGCACAAGTGTGGAAAAAGATAGTAGCATTGTCCCTTCTCTCTTTTTCTCTCATTTGGGCTCTTTCGCCTCTCTTTTTTTATTTTTTTTATTTGGGCTCTGTGGCCACTTTTTTTGTTTGGGCTCTTTGGCCTCTTTTTTTTATTTCCTCACATGGGTCAATGCTCTAATAATGATGATCATCACACTTTTATTTACTTACAACTCGATACTTGGAACAATAATGACTCTATATGAATGAAAGTGATGGCACATGTCATGAGACGGAACGGTGAAGTTGCATGGCAATATATCTTGGAATGGCTATGAAAATGCCATAATAGGTAGGTATGGTGGATGTTTTGAGGAATGTATATGGTGGGTTTGTGCACCGGCGAAAGTTGCGCGGCACTAGAGAGGGTAGCAATGGTGGAAGGTGAAAGTGCATTTATACCATGGACTCACATTAGTAATAGAGAACTCACATACTTATTGAAAAAAAATTATTAGTAATCAAAACAAAGTGCTAAACGCATACTCCTAGGGGAAGGGTTGGTAGGAGTTAACCATTGCGCGATCCTGACCGCCACACAAAGGATGACAATCAATAAAACAATCATGCTCCGACTTCCTAACATAGCGGTTCACCATACGTGCATGCTACGGGAATCACTAACCTTAACAAAAGTATTTCTAGATTCACAACACCCTACTAGAATAAATCTAATATTACCATATCAATATCTCAAAACTAATTGCGGTGAATCAAACTTCTCTTACTACTCAATGCACTTGAATATGAAAGTTCTTATTATATCCCTTTTCGATGCCTATCATATTAGGACTAGTTTCATAAAGTAAGAAAATTACCATGCTGTTTAATACTCTCATAATGATATAAGTGAAGCATGAGAGTTCATCAATTTCTCTAAAATATAATCATTGCAATGCTCTATAAGGATATAAGTGAAGCGCTAGAGCAAAAGACAAACTACTCCAAAAGATATAAGTGAAGCTCAATGAATAGTTGAATAATTATTTAGCTATGTGAAGACTCTCCCATATAATAATTTCATATCTTACATACATTATTCAAACAAAATAAAATGACACTCCAAGGATAGCACGAATCATGTGAAGAAGCAAAAACTTAGGTTCAACCGATACTAACCGATAATTGTTGAAGAAGAAAGGTGGGATGCCAACCGGGGCATCCCCAAGCTTAGACGCTTGAGACTTCTTGAAATATGGATTGGGGATGCCTTGGGCATCCCCAATCTTGAGCTTTTGTGTCTCCTTAATTCCTCTCATATGACGGTTTCCGAAATCTTAAAATTTCATCCGCACAAAACTCGACAAAAACTCGTGAGATACATTAGTATAAATCAATGCAAAACTCTATCATACTCTACTGTAGCAAATTATTAAAATTATTATTTCACATTGCATACTAAATGACTCTGCATATTTAAAAATCCCATCATCAAATGGAATCACTAAACATGCAAACATATGCAAACAATGCAAACATAACAGCAATCTTCCTAAACAGAATAGTCTATGAAGAATGCAGCAAGATCCATACTTAATTAACTCCAAAAAATATGAAAAAACTCCAAGATTTATGGAATTTATAATATCATACTGTGTCAAAATCTCAAGTTATTATTACATACATAAAATTCTAGGGAATGTTTGCACTACAAGCAAACTTTCTGTTTTGGAACAGCAACTCCTATACTTGCAAATTAAGCATGGTAAAGGCTATCCTTGACATTTTTATTGTACTAAATGATGAAAAACAATAAAAATTCATATAAATAACAGAAACTAAGTACTAATAAAAGAAAATGAATCTCCAAGCAAAACACATATCATGTGGTGAATAAAAATATAGCCCCAAGTAAAGTTACCGATGGATTGAAGACGAAAGAGGGGATTCCTTCCCGGGGCATCCCCAAGCTTAGGCTATTTGGTGTCCTTTAATATGGCTTGGGATTCTTTGGGCATCCCCAAGCTTAGGCTCTTTCCACTCCTTGTTCCGTTGTCCATCTGAACTTTACCCAAAACTTGAAAACTTCACAACACAAAACTTCACGGAACTTCGTGAGATGGGTTAGTATAATAAAGACAAATCATTCATTTTGTTACTGTCAAGACAAGATTCATAAATGTTCCCACACAATTACTACTGTATCTTACCATTTCCACAATTTATATCCCTTAATATAATCTATGGAAACACTACAACAAGCAAACTATGCATTGAAAACAGAATCTGTCAAGAACAGAACAGTCTGTAACGATCTGAATGATAACCATACTTACGCACCTCCAAAAATTATGAAAAATTATGAAAATTAAGTAAATTTGTATATAAATCAGTAGAGAAAATAATCAACTCAAAATCTCTCTCTGGATAAAAATTAAAAATAATTCCGTGACCACAAAGTTTCTGTCTTTTTCAGCATGATCAAACAACTATCACCCAAACTAATCATAAAGGCTCTACTTGGCACTTTATTGAAATAAAAGCAATAAAACATGATTAATAAAGAATATTAATCATGTTAACGCACAAAAACATTAAGGATACATATTGGGTTGTCTCTGCAACAAGCACTTTTCTTTAATGCCTTTCAAGCTAGGCATAATGATTTCAATGATGCTCACATAAAAGATAATGATTGAAACATAATGGAAGCATCATGAAGCACATGAATAGCACATTTAAGTATAAACCACTTCCTATGCATAGGTATTTTGTGAACAAACAACTTATTGGAGCAAGAATCATCTAGCATTAGAAGGCAAAGCAAGCATAGCTTCAAAAATTTCAACACATAGAGAGGAAACTTGACATTATTGCAATATGTAGAAGCATGTGATCCTCTCTCATAATAATTTTCAGTAGCATCATGAATTAATTCCACAATATAACCAGCACATAAATCATTATTTTGATGATGCACAAGCATAGAATTTTTTTCACTCTCCTCATAAGCAGTTTTCTTGTCATTCAAAATAGTGGGAGCAAACTCAACAAAATAACTATCATGACATACTTGATTGACATAACCACTTTGAATATTAAAATCATGATGAAAAGTTTCATGGTTACCATTACTCTTTATATCATATGTCTCATCACAATAATCATCATAGATAGGAGGCATGTCATAATCATAATAGTTTTGCTCATCAAAACTTGGGGGGGCTAAAAAGATAATCTTCATCAAACATAGCATCCCCAAGCTTGTGGCTTTCCATATCATTAGCGTCATGGATATGTTGGAAATATGCCCTAGAGGCAATAATAAATTGGTTATTATCATATTTCCTTGTTCATGATAATCGTTTATTATCCATGCTATAATTGTATTGATCGGAGACTTAGATGCATGTGTGGATAAATACACAAAACCATGTCCCTAGTATGCCTCTGATAGACTAGCTCATTGATCAAAAGATGGTTAAGGTTTCCTAGCCATGGACATGAGATGTCATTTGATAACAGGATCACATCATTAGGAGAATGATGTGATGGACAAGACCCAATCTACAAACGTAGCATATGATCGTGTCAGTTTATTGCTACTATTTTCTGCATGTCAAGTATGTGTTCCTATGACCATGAGATCATGCAACTCACGGACATCGGAGGAGTGCCTTCTGCGTATGAAACATCGCAACGTAACTGGGTGACTATAAAGGTGCTCTACAGGTATCTCCGAGGGTGTCTGTTGAGTTGGCATGGATCGAGACTAGGATTTGTTACTCCGTGTGACGGAGAGGTATCTCGGGGCCCACTCGGTAATACAACATCACAATGAGCCTTACAAGCAATGTGACTAATTTTTAGTTGCGGGATCTTGTATTACGGAACAAGTAAAGAGACTTTCCGATAACGAGGTTGAACAAGGTATGGAGATACCGACGATCGAATCTCGGGCAAGTAACATACCGAAGAACAAAGGGAACGTTATACGGGATTAACTGAATCCTTGACATAGAGATTCGACCGATAAAGATCTTCGTAGAATATGTAGGAACCAATGTGTACGTCCAGGTCCCGCCATTGGTTATTGACCGTAGAGGTGTCTCGGTCATGTCTACATAGTTCTCGAACCCGCAGGGTCTGCACACTTAAGGTTTGGTGACGTTTCGGTAGTGTAGAGTTATGTATGGTGGTGGCCGAAGGTTGTTCGTAGTCCCGGTTGAGATCCCGGACGTCACGAGGAGCTCCGGAATGGTCCAGAGGTAAAGATTCATATATAGGAAGTCCCAGTTTGGTCGCCGGAAAAGTTTCAGGCTCATCGGTAGTGTACCAGGAGTGCCGGTAGTGTACCGGGAGACCTCCGGGAGGGGTATTTCGACCCAAGAGGCTTCAGGGCCTGTGGGAGAGTATTAACCAGCCCTTAGTGGGTTGTGGAATAGCCACACAAGGCCCATGCGGCAGGAGAGAAAAATCCCAAAGAGAAAATTGGAGAAAAAGGCAAAAAAGGAAGAGTCCTACTCCTACTAGGAGTGGAGGAGGAGTAGGACTCCTCCACCTTGGCCGGCCAACTCCTAGAGGCCAAGAGCCTTGCGCCAAGGCCTGCCTCTCCTCTCCTCCTATATATACTGGTGGAATAGAAGGGTTTTGCACATAATTTACGGCCATGTGCTACCCGTTCCACCGGTGCTCCTCTAGATCGGTTTTCCGCAGTGCTTAGGCGAAGCCCTGCCGGAATTGCTCCACCACCATCGCCGGAGCACCGTCATGCTGCCGGTGAACTCTTCCTACTCTCTACCTCCTCTTGCTGGATCAAGACGGTGGAGATCGTCATCAAGCTGCACGTGTGCTGAACGCGGAGGTGCCGTCCGTTCGGTGCTAGATCGGAAGGACCGTGACCGAGATCGCGAGACGGTTCGTGATAAGATCGCGGAACGGATCGTGATGAGATCGCGGGACAGATCATGATCCAGATCGTGAGATGGGTCATGATGAGATTGCTGGACGGATCGTGATGAGTTCACGGGACGGATCATGATTGGATCGTGGGACGGATCGTGATGAGATCGTGGGACGCTCGGCGATTTGGATCGCAAAGAAGTTTGACTACACCAACCGCATTTCTTAATGCTTCCCGCTTAGCGATCTACAAGGGTACGTAGATCCACTCTCCCTCTCGTAGATGTTCATCACCATGGATAGGTCTGCGTGTGCGTAGGAAAATTTTTGTTTCCCATGCAACGTTCCCCAACAGTGGCATCATGAGCTAGGTCTATGTGTCGATGAGATCTCGAGTAGAACACAAAAGGTTTGTGGGCGTTGATGCTTAGATTGCTTCCTCCCTTCGTCGGATTTTGATTTGGCGGTATTGTGAGATGAAGCGGCCCGGACCAACATTACTCGTACGCTTACGAGAGACCGGTTCCCTCAACCGCAACTTGTTGCATAGATGGCTTGCGGGTGATAGTTTCTCTCACTAAAGTTGGATCGGATCCGACAAAGTGGTCCTCGAGAAGGTTGAAAAGCAACTAGTGTATCACCGTTGTGGTTTTTGCGTAGATGAGTATTGTTCTTGCTAGATACCCGTAGCAGCCACGTAAAACATGCAACAACAATTAGAGGACGTCTAACTTGTTTTTTCAGGGTATGTTGTGATATGATATGGCCAATTACACTTTGACGACTTGCATGTCAATGAATACGGCAACCGGCAAGAGCCATAGGGTTGTCTTTAATTATTGTATGACCTGCGTGTCAATCATTAAGCGCTATGTAATGCTTTACTTTATCACTAAACGGTAGCAATAGTAGTAGAAGCATGCAGGGCCTGACAACCCCGATGGCAACACGTTGATGGAGATCAAGATGATGGAGATCATGGTGTCATGCCGGTGACGATGGAGATCATGCTGGTGCTTTCTAGATGGAGATCAAAAGCACAAGTTCATGGCCATATCATGTCACTTATGATTTGCGTGTGATGTTAATCCTTTTTATGCACCTTGTTTTGCTTAGGATGACGGTAGCATTATAAGGTGATCCCTCTCTTAATTTCAAGATAAATTGTGTTCTCCCCGAGTGTGCACCGTTGCGAAAGTTCGTCGTGTTGAGAGACCATGTGATGATCGGGTGTGATAGACTCTACGTTCACATACAACGGGTGCAAGCCAGTGTTGCACATGCAGAACACTCGGGTTAAACTTGACAAGCCTAGCATGTACAAACATGGCCTCGTAACACAAGAGACCAAAAGGTCGAACATGAGTCATATAGTAGATATGATCAACATGATGATGTTCACCATTGCAGCCACCTCAACTCATGTGATGATCGGACTTGAGTTGGTGAATTTGGATCATGTATCACTCGAATGACCGGAGGGATGTCAATTTGAGTGGGAGTTCTTAGGTAATATGATTAAACTCATTATCATGAACATAGTCAAAGTGTCTTTGCAAATTATGTTGTAGATTACTAGCTCACGCTGTAGCTCCCTTGTATTTTTATATGTTCCTAGAGAAATAGAATTGAAACATGATGGTAGCAATATTGCGGACTGGGTCCGTGATCTAAGGATTGTCCTCGTTGCTGCACACAAGGCTTATGTCCTTAATGCACCGCACGGTGCGCCACCCCCTCTAGCGTCGTCTGTAGATGTTGTGAACATCTGACAGGCACGTTTCGATGACTACTTGATAGTTTAGTGCTTCATGCATTATGGCTTAGAATTGAGGCTCCTAAACATTTTGAAAGTCATGGAACATACAAGATGTTCTAAGAGCTTAGATTGTGATCTCAGGCTCGTGCCCGTGTTGCGAGATATGAGATCTCCAACAAGATTCTTTGCCTGCAAGATGAAAGAGAATAGCTCAATCGTTGAGCATGTGCTCAGATTGTCTGGGTCCTACAATCGCTTGAATCGAGTGGGAGTTGATCTTCCAGATAAGATAGTGATTGATATAGTTCTCCAAGTCACTGTCACTAAGCTACTAGAACTTGGTGATGAACTATAAAAATGCCAGGGATAGAAATATCGATCCCTGAGCTGTTCACGATGTTTGACACTGCGAAGGTAGAAATCAAGAAGGAACATCAAGTGTTGATGGTTAGTAAAACCACTAGTTTCGAGAAAGGCAAGAGCGAGGAGGGAAACTTCATGGATAGCAAGTCAGTTGCTTCTCCAGTGAAGCAACCCAAAGTTGAACTCAAACCCAAGACTAAGTGCTTCTGTTATGACGTGAGCGGTCACTGAAGCGGAACAACCCTAGATACTTGGTAGATAAGAAGGCTGGCAAACATCGACAGAAGTATATTTGATGTACGTGTTATTGATGTCTACCTTGCTAGTGCTCCTAGTAGCACCTGAGTATTGGATACTGGTTCAGTTGCTAAATGTTAGTAACTCAAAGTAAAAGCTACGGAATAAACGGAGAACTAACTAAGGGTGAGGTGACGATATGTGTTGGAAATGTTTCCAAGGTTGATGTGATCAACATCGCACGCTCTCTCTACCTTCAGGATTAGTGACGAACCTAAATAAATGTTATTTGGTGTTTTGCGTTGAGCATGAACATGATTAGATCATGTTTATTGCAATGCGGTTATTCATTTAAGTTAGAGAATAATGGTTATATTGTTTACATGAATAATGCCTTCAATGGTCATGCACCTAGTAAGAATGGTTTGTTGAAATCTTGATCGTAGTAATACACATGTTCATAACATTGATGTCAAAAGATACACAAGTTAATAATGATAGTACCACATACTTGTGGCACTGCCGCTAAATGTCGTATTGGTATAAAGTGCATGAAGAAACTCCATGCTGATGGATCTTTGGACTCATTCAATTTCGAATTAGTTGAGCCATGCGAACCATGCCTCTTGGGCAAGATGACTAAACACCCCCGTTGGATGGAGTGGGCAAGTGATTCATTGGAAATGATACATGTTGATCCAATGAGTCTTGTAGCGTGTAGTGGATATCATTATTTTCTTACCTTCACTCATGATTTAAGTAGATATAGTGTATATTTACTTAATGAAACACAAGTCTGAATCGTTTGAAAGATTCAAGCAAATTCAAAGTGAAGTTTAAGATCATCGTGACAAGAAGATAAAAATGACCGCGATATGATCGTGGAGGTGAATATCTGAGTTACGAGTTTGGCATACAACTTAAGACAAATGTGAAATTTGTTTCACAACTAACGCCACTTGGAACACCATAGTGTGATGGTGTGTCCGAACATCATAGTCATGCTCAATTGGATATGGTGCGTGCTATGATGTCTCTTATCGTTTTACTACTATAATTTTGGGGTTATGCATTAGATACAACTACATTCACTTTAAATAGGGCACCATCTAAATCCGTTGAGATGATACCGTGTGAATTATGGTTTGATAGAAACCTAAGCTGTTATTTCTTAATGTTTGGGCTGCGACACTTGTGTGGAAAATGTTTTCACCTAATGAGGTCGAACCCAAGGCGGACAAATGCATCTTCATAGAATACCCTAAGAACAGTTGGGTGAACCTTCTATCTCAGATCCAAGTGCAAAGTGTTTGTTGCTAAAACAGATCCTTTCTCGAGGAAAAGTTTCTCTCGATAGAATTGAGTGGGAGGAAGATAGAACTTGATAAGGTTGTTAAACCTTTGTTCAACCAGAGAGTAGCGTAGCGCAGAAAGATGTTTCTGTGAACCTTACGTTAGTTGAAGAGGAAGTTAATGATGATGATCATGAAGCTTCAGGATCAAGTTACTATCGGACTTCGTAGGTCGACAAGGATGCGTACTGCTCCTAAGCGGTACGACAACCCTATCTTTGAGGTCATGTTGTTGGACAACAATGAACCTACGGGCTATGGAGAAGCGATGATGGGCCCAGATTCCGACAAATGGTTGGAGGCCATAAAATCCGAGATAGGATCCATGTATGAAAACCAAGTATATACTTTGGTAGACTTTCTCATTGGACGGCAGGTCGTTGAGTACAAATGGATCTTTAAAATGAAGACAGACGTTGATGGTAATTATCACCATTTGTAAAGCTCGACTTGTTGCAAAGATGTTTGTAGCAAGTTCAAAGGAGTTGACTGCAATGAGACTTTCTCACTCATAGCGATGCTAAAGTCTGTTGGAATTATGTTAGCAGTTGCTGCATTTTCAATTATGAAATCTGGCAGATGGATGTCAAAACATCGTTTCCTTAACGGTTTACTTGAGGGAAGGTTGTATGTGATACAACCAGAAGGTTTTGTCAGTCCTAAGGATGCTAAAAGGTGTGCAAGCTTCAATGATCCTTCTATGGACTGAAGCAAGCATCTCGGAGTTGGAATGTACGCTTTGATGAGGTGATCAAAGTTTTGAAGTTTATACAAAGTTTACGAGAAACTTGTATTTACAATAAAATGAGTGGGAGCACTATAGAATTTCTGATAAGTATATGTGGATGACATATTTGTTGATCGGAAATAATGTAGGATTTCTGGAAAGCATAAACGGTTGTTTGAAAAGTGATTTTCAAAGGAAGACCTGGATAAAGCTACCTAATTGTTGAGCGTCAACATCTATAGAGATAGATCAAGATGCTTGATGAGACTTTCAATGAGTACATACCTTGACGAGATTTTGAAAGAGTTCAAAATGGATCAGTCAGAGAATTAGTTCTCGTCTGATTTGTAAGGTGTGAAATTGAGTGAGCCTCAAAGCTCGACAACGGCAGAAGAAAGAGAAAAAACGAACCCGTCCCCTATGCCTTAGCCATAGGCTCTGTGTAGTATGACATGCTGTGTACCGCACCTAAGTGTGCCTTGCCATGAGTCTGTCAAGGGGTACAAAAGTGATTCAGGAGTGGATCACTGGACAGCGGTCAAGATTATCCTTAGTAACTTACATACTAAGGAGATGTTTCTCGATTATGGAGGTGATAAAGAGTTCGTCGTAAAGAGTTACGTCAATGCAAGCTTTAAACACCAATCTGGATGGCTCGTAGTAGCAATCTGGATACGTATAGTAGAGCAGCCATTTGGAATAGTACCAAGTGGAATGTGGTAGCAGTGTTTATAGTTTGACATAGAGATTTGCAAAGTACACACGGATCTGATTGTCATAGATTCGTTGACTATAAGACCTCTCTCACATGCAAAGCATGATCGAGTCCCAGAACTCATTGGGTGTTAGATTCATAAAAATGCGTATCACATGGTGATGTGAACTAGATTATTGACTCTAGTGCAAGTGGGAGACTGTTGGAAATATTCCCTAGAGGCAATAATAAATTGGTTATTATCATATTTCCTTGTTCATGATAATCGTTTATTATCCATGCTATAATTGTATTGATCAGAGACTTAGATGCATGTGTGGATACATAGACAAAACCATGTCCCTAGTATGCCTCTGATAGACTAGCTCGTTGATCAAAAGATGGTTAAGGTTTCCTAGCCATGGACATGAGATGTCATTTGATAACAGGATCACATCATTAGGAGAATGATGTGATGGACAAGACCCAAACTACAAATGTAGCATATGATCGTGTCAGTTTATTGCTACTGTTTTCTGCATGTCAAGTATGTGTTCCTATGACCATGAGATCATGCAACTCACGGACATCGGAGGAGTGCCTTGTGTGTATCAAACGTCACAACGTAACTGGGTGACTATAAAGGTGCTCTACAGGTATCTCTAAGGGTGTCTGTTGAGTTGGCATGGATCGGGACTGGGATTTGTTACTCCGTGTGACGGAGAGGTATCTCGGGGCCCACTCGGTAATACAACATCACAATGAGCCTTGCAAGCAATGTGACTAATTGTTAGTTGCGGGATCTTGTATTATGGAATGAGTAAAGAGACTTGCCGGTAACGAGGTTGAAAAAGGTATGGAGATACCGACGATCGAATCTCGGGCAAGTAACATACCGAAGAACAAAGGGAACATCGTAGGGGATTAACTGAATCCTTGACATAGAGGTTCGACCGATAAAGATCTTCATAGAATATGTAGGAACCAATGTGGACATCCAGGTCCCTCCATTGGTTATTGACCGTAGAGGTGTCTCGGTCATGTCTACATAGTTCTCGAACCCGCAGGGTCTGCACATTTAAGGTTTGATGACGTTTCGGTAGTATAGAATTATGTATGGTGGTGACCGAAGGTTGTTCGGAGTCCCAGATGAGATCCAGGACATCACGAGGAGCTCCGGAATGGTCCGGAGGTAAAGATTCATATATAGAAAGTCCCGTTTTGGTCGCCGGAAAAGTTCCGGGCTTATCGGTAGTGTACCGGGAGTGCCGGTAGTGTACTGGGAGACCTCCGGGAGGGGTATTTCGACCCAAGAGGCTACATGGGCTGTAGGAGGGTGAATACCAGCCCTTAGTGGGCTGTTGGAAGTCCTACACAAAGCCCATGAGGCTGGGAAGAAAATACCAAAAGGAAAAAGGTGGAAAAAGGCAAAAGGGGGCTATATAAGGAAGGAGTCATAATCCTACTTGGAGTAGAAGGAGGAGGACTCCTCCCTCCTAGCGGGCCGAAGCTTGGAGGGCTTGGCCCTTGCGCCAGCCCTCTCCTCCTCCTCTCCTCTTATATATACTAGAGGGTTTCAAGGGTTTTGCACTAGTTCCTTCTTCCACGGGCAACCCTAACCTACAGTGCATAGTTTCTCCTCTAGATCGGTTTTCTGCGGTGCTTAGGCAAAGCCCTGCAGGAATAACTCCACCACCATCACCGGAGCGCCGTCACGCTGTCGGAGAACTCTTCTACCTCTCCACCCCTCTTGCTGGATCAAGATGGTGGAGATCGTCATCAAGCTGCACGTGTGCTGAACGCGGAGGTGTCGTCCGTTCGGTACTAGATCGGAAGGATCGTGATCAAGGCCACGAGACGATTCGTGATGAGATCACGGGACGGATCGTGATGTGTTCACGAGACGGATCGTGATTGGATCGCGGGACGTATCGTGATGAGATCATGGGACGCTCGGCGATTTGGATCGCGAAGATGTTCGACTACACCAACCACGTTTCTTAACGCTTCCCGCTTAGCGATCTACAAGGGTACATAGATCCACTCTCCCTCTAGTAGATGCTCATCACCATGGATAGGTTTGTGTGTGCATACAAAAATTTTTGTTTTCCATGCGACGTTCCACAACACCTTGCTCTGCTCCTCGGCAGTGAGCTTGCCAGCTTGTTTGAATACCCAACAGTTTCTGTTGGTGTGGGTTGCCGGCTTGTCTTGTGTGTCATGGATCTGGCAGGGCCTATCCATGATTTTATCCAAAGCGGTAGGTCCACACCTGTTCCCGTTAGATGGCTTCTTCTGTTGTCTGGGTTTGGAATTGCAGAAATCGGCGTTTAAGGCCGTGTCTTCTGAGTCGCCGTTGCTATGGCGGCGTTTGTTTTTATTGCGCCTTGGCTTCTCGTTACCATCCCGAACTTGAGAGGTGTCGGGTCCTTCGGGATTGTGGCTTTGATGAGCCAGCCAATTGTCCTCGCTCACTCAAAAGTGGGTCATAAGTGAGGTGAGGGCAGACATTGTTCTCGGCTTATCCTGGCCGAGCTGGCGGGCAAGCCATTCGTCCCGGACGTTGTGTCTGAACGAGGCTATTGCCTCGGCGTCTGGAAAACCAACGATCTGGTTCTTCTTAGTCAAGAACCGATTCCAGAATTGTCGGGCTGATTCGCCGGCTTTTTGGACAATGTTGCTTAAATCAGAAGAGTCCGGGGGGCGGAAATAGGTGTCTGGGGACACTCAGTAGCATAGTGCCCTGTCTTCTGACACTTGAAATAGGTAATGTGGCTCAGATCCTTCTGAACAGGAGCGTGACGGTGCTGGTTGTTGTTCCCATTCCCATTGTCAGTCTTGAAGTTACCATGGTTGGGACGGTTGTTTCCATTTCCTCCATGATAGTGGCTTCCATGGTTGTGCACAGCATGAGTGTGCTTTCCAAACTTACTGTTTCCTGATCCGGTATTCCCTGAGTACGGGGAGTAGCGAGGCTTCTGATGAGTTCCAGAGTTGAACTTCCCCTAAGTGTACTTCCGCTTGCGATTCTCAATCTGCTGTTGTTTACCCTCCAGAATAAGGGCCTTATCTACCAGCTCTTGGTAGTTGTTGAAAGTAGCCACTACCAGCTGTATGCTCAACTCGTCGTTGAGTCCTTCCAGAAACTTCTCTTGCTTGGCTGCATCATCGGCCACGTCTCCTGGTGCATAACGTGCCAATGTGTTGAAATCGTCCACGTATTGGGCCACAGAGCGATTTCCCTGGCGCAAGTTGCGAAACTCGCGCTTCTTCAGACTCATGGCTCCAGCTGAAACATGTGTGGTGCGAAAAGCAAGCTTGAATTGCTCCCAAGTCACATCTGCAATAGGATATGTGGTGGTGTAATTCTCCCACCATGAAGCTGTTGGTCCTTCCAGTTGATGTGCGGCAAATCGCACTTTCTCAGCATCAGTGCATCCAGCGGTGACAAGTTCTCTCTCCATCTTACGGAGCCAATCATCTGCCACAATGGGCTCAGTGCTGCTGGAGAAAGTTGGAGGGTTCAACCTCAGAAAACGGGTGAGATTGTCAGTCTGGGGTGGATGGTGATGATTATTGTTGTTCTGATTGTTGTTGGTCTGATTCTGAATCAATAACTGCATCAGTGCATTCTGCTGCTGAAGGAGTTGAGTGAGTTCCGGCGGGAAAGTGAAGTCGGTCTCACGTCGTGGAGGCATCTTGCTGTTTTCAGAGGGATGAGAATTAGAATAGAACAAGGCTCTAGAAGAAATTTACTACCCATATGCAATGCAACAAACATATCACACCAAACACTCATTCATTTATTCAATCAATGTCAAACATCGAGATACAAATCTCAGACAACTAAGCATCGACCTACGCTTTAACGACTAAAATAAAAGATACATGGAGGGCATAACTAAAGTTCTCCTCAAAAGTGCATAGTCGTAGGTCCTCCGGTGGTGCTTTCCTCATAGTCTTCATCGTCGCTGATGAAGGGTGCCATGTCTCCTTCGGGGTGAAGGTTTTCCCCCATGTCTAGCTGCTCCTCCAGAGTTGCGATGCGTGCATTCTGCTCATCAATCCTCTCTAGGAAGTCCTTCACTTCATGCTCGTGTTCATAGTTGGCCTCTCGCAGATCAGCTTCAAGGTCCAGCTCGCGATTCATCAGGTTCTTGATAGTCTTCGTGTCAGCACGAACTCGAAGCTCCAGAGTCCTGATGTGAGTCTCCAGGGTCTGGATATAGGAAATAGTGGTGTCTGAAGTGGGAGGAGTTATGATGTTTCCAGTGGCATCTCTGCGACAAACCATGCTGAGTCCTAGTGAAATGGTTCCACCTCTGTATTCCTCCTGAATACGTCCAAGGGCACGATGAATGGCCATGTCTCTTCCAAGTATCCAACTGGGTGCCACGAACTTGAGGTCGATGGGTTCCTTCCGGTTCCCAAAAGTTTTCCCTGGAATATGCACCTCGATCCTATAGCGTCCATCTTGGGGAAATGACATGATAGGAATCCCGGTGATGCTCGGCAAAGCAATCCTCACGTCCTTGACGATCCTCATCAGCTCCTTACCAAAGGGCATCGTTGCGTCAGGCTGGCAAAACTCCGTGATCAACACTGGGATGAAGGTGGCCATCTATAAATTTTGAAATAATCGGAGAGGAGTCAGAAATGAATAGATGAGAGTATAAGAATTTTAAAGACAAAGCGAAACAATCCTAAGGCTTTCCAATCCTAGAGGTTACATCCTACGGTCAACGTGTGCTCTGATACCATTTCTGTAGCGACCCGACCTGGAAGGTCAAGTCTCCGGTGTTTCCGTACCATCCCAAGATCATGCTGGTACACACACGGTACATCAATGTATATATCAAAGGGAAATCACATAGCATTATATTAATCGAAATCTCATATCGAGTCCTTTATTACAATAAAATTACAATAAAGTGGCCAAGGGCCAACTCATGAGAATAACTAAATCTTGCGGAAGCGTCGAAGGTAGGTGAGTCCATCTGACTCCAAGGGCATCTCACTGAGCATAGAACGTGTCCTCACTCCTGGTCGGAAAAGTACTCTGCAACATGATACGTTGCAGCCGTGTAGGTCAGCATATGGAATATGCCGGCAAAGTCACAAGAGAAGAGTGAAAAGATAATCATCTAGTCTATATGCATATATGGCAAGTGGGGTGGTAAGTTTTTGCGTAAAGCCAAGTTTTTCCTACATCAAAGGGGGTTAAGCAAAATATTACTAAGTTGGTTGATTAATGAGATGGTTCCACCAACCATTTCTCATACCCAAAATTATTAAATACCCACATCATCATATTATATGTGTTGAGAGTTCCGGAAGTTTCAATTCCTTTGGCTCAAATCGTCCATGACCGTGGACACGGCTAATCGATTAGGTTTTAGTACTCTGCAGAGTTTTGCACACGTTCCCCACAAGATTTGGTCGCCTCCGTTTGATTTCTCGCACTTCAGGTTGTTTGAGAAACGGATGACCAAAACATGGTCTTCCAAAGGGTTTCCCTACGACTCTGACGGTGCCCATCCTTTCCTACCATTCTTCTACCTCTCGTAGCACCGCCTGTCCAGGGTCACCACGATATCCAACCAAGCCAGAGCCCATAATGACTTGTGGCTGTGCAGATAAGCCTTGGGTCTTGAAGCACCCATCCATCTCTTTGTGCCTGGGTGGACCTTTCCGCGTGAATACTGGCCATCTCCAGCATCACCTAGGCTAACCACTGGTTTCTCCAGGGCGCCGTTCAACCATCATCCACCCAGAGGTATGTTGAAAACTTGGAGTCTTGAAATCTTGATCATTATGTAGGTCTTGAAATAATTAACTCTCTCAACTCCCATGAATTACACATCCAACCCCGTCTACTAATAGCATAGCAAAAGTAAAACAACGTTTCCCGGGGCCAAAGTTGTCAAAAAGGGTTGAGGAGGGGTACCTACCACATGATACTACTACAATGTAACCAAGTTTCCAACTAACCTATCTTGCATGCAACTGGGGAGATGGTAGAACTAATGCATATAAAACATGGGTAAAACATGATCAAAGTGACTTGCCTGATAGATGATCTTCGTACGTGAGTGACTCTAAGTAACAAGCTTCGCACTCCGGATAATCTAACGAAACAAACAATGCACTCAAATGAGCATACAACCAAAATAAGTACTCATAACATTCAGCAAAGAAGTACTAAACAAACAAGGCAAACAATGCACAAAAGTCTCTAGCAAGTAAAGCACACAAAGTTTTGTTTTCCAACGGGGATGATGAAAACACTTCTACATAACAAAACTATTTTGAAATAACAAGACAATTGTTGACAGCAAGGCAATAATAGAATATTTTACTATTAAAGTAAACAAAGTCAATTTAAGTTTGTTGGGAAAACTCTAGTAAAGTTTATAAAAGTTTTGATAAACACTATATGAACCAACTATAGTTGTACTAACAAAAGAATGAAAACTAAACTTATAATTTGTTAACAAAACATGTTCTTGACAGAAAATAATTTACTATTAAATCTGTCTTAGAAAACAGAAACAAAATATACAAAACTTTGTTTGAAAACAAAACTATTACTAGTTAGTTGTTTTAGTCAAATTAAACCTATTTGAAAAGAAATTGTGATTCCTATGTTAAATAAAATTAAACTAAGCAAATTTATATTTTTATTAACAGTGAGTGAAAACACTAAATGTTTACTAACAGAACCTAATAAACAATTAAAACCAAATTCTAAATCAAACTAATCAAAATTGAGTTTATAAAACAATATTATAATACTATACAGATTCTGTTTTTGGTTAAAACACTAATCAATTATATCCTGAAAATCCTCAAACTAAACATGAAGGTAGTCCTAACTAATACCAAAAAGTAGCAAAAAGATTCATATCAAAATCTATTTTCAAACTCTAGTTATTCAGATTTGAATATTTTAAGCAAATTTGATTAAATTCAAATTTTATAGTTCAAATTTGAAATTTAAAAGTACAGGGTGAAACTACATGAAAAATGTGAGCTATTGCAAAAAGAATCAACTCAAAACTCTAAACAGATTAAAAGATATAGCTAAAACAAATTTGGAATACATTCTGTTAATTAAAACAAAACAGAAAATGACAAAATGAATTGCGACGGTCGGGGGGCTACGTGGCGCGATCCGATTGGCTAAGGGGGGTGTGCGGTAGGTGAATTAGAGCGGGCGACCGATCGATATAAGAAAACGGTTCGGACTTAAGTCCGTTCTAATCTTAGCCGTTGGTTCGGGATCCGACGGTCGAGGGGGCTTACGGAGGGAGGTTGCCGGCGTCGGGGTACTCCGGCGAGTCCGGTAGCGGCGATTTGCGACGGCGAGGTGTTCCGGTGGTCGGGGAGGTCGGGGGAGTGGTCCGGGCGACGGGGACGGTTCTCCGGAGTCGATTGGTGGCGACGGCGAAGCGAATGGTGGTCGGAGGGGGTGGCTACGGTCGACGGCGACGTCCGGTGGTGGAGGAACTCCGACGAGAAATTGGGGAAGACTTCCGGCGAGAGAGAGAGAGGGCTCGGGGGGAGAAATGGATGCGGGGTTGCCGACTACTTATAGGGCGCTCGAGGGGTGCAGGGGAGTAAAGGGGAGAGAGATCCGGCGAGGGGTGGTAACGGCCGGCGTCGGATCCGGCGAGCGCGGGGAGGAAGGGGACGATGACCGTTTCGGGCAACGGTCGGTCGGCGTGGGACCCGGATGTCAGTGAGTGGGCGCGTGACCGTTACGCGCGGTCGGCTGGCTCGTAGTGAATGCGCGATTAATAGCCCGTGGGCCGGCCCGGTTTAAATGCAAACCGTTACTGGTTTTCTTTAATATTTTTACAGAGACATTCAAAAGCTTTTAAAGCATTCAAATCATCTCCAAAAATAGGGGTATTATATATCAAAATTAACAGAATAATAAATTCTATTTAATGAACATTTTTATTCTGTCATTTGAACACTTTAAAAAAATATTTTCAGAAATTGCCTAATTGTTTTTTTTAAAACCCTTTTTGCAAATATTTTCAAAATAACTCCTGGTTATTTTTGTTCATATAATTCACCAATTTGACCCTGGTGTGGAGTGTCATGTTACTCCTCTCTTATTTTGAACATTTAACCAAAATTTCAAATAGGGAAAGCAGCATAGGGAAAAGTAGAAGAGACTTTCAGAAAGTCAGAAAAGACATTTCAACTATTACATACAATCAAGCAATGATGATGATAGATGCATAGCTATATTCATAACATTCCAAAATGGAATTTTGGGATGTTACAAACTTACCCACCTTAAGATAAATCTCGCCCTCGAGATTCGGGTTGGCTAGAAAATAGGTGCGGATGGTCTCTACGAAGATCTTCTTCGCGTTCCCAGGTGGCTTCTTCCTCGGTATGGTGACTCCACAAAACTTTGCAGAACTTGATAATCTTGCTGCAGGTAACTCTGTTGGATGTCTCGAGGATTCTGACAGGCTTCTCCTCATAAGTCAGATCACTTTCAAGCTGTATGGCCTCTAGGGGCACTGTATCTCTCAGAGGGATATCAGCCATCTCTGCATGACATTTCTTCAGCTGAGACACATGGAACACATTATGAACTTCGGATAATCCTTCTGGCAATTCTAGTTTGTATGCAACTTCACCTCTACGTTCAAGAATTTTCTAGGGGCCTATGAATCTGGGTGCTAATTTTCCTTTAACACCAAATCTCTTGGTTCCTCGAAGCGGGGACATACGAAGATATGCTCGGTCTCCCACTTCATACATCACTTCTTTACGTTTGCTGTCAGCATAACTCTTCTGTTGAGATTGAGCTATCTTGAGTCTGTCACGTATCAACTTGACTTTCTCTTCAGAATCTCGGATAAGGTCGGGACCAAAAAGTTGTCGGTCTCCAACACCATCCCACGTCAGTGGTGTTCTGCACCTCCTTCCGTATAAAGCTTCGAAAGGGGCCATCTTTAGGCTGGTCTGATAACTGTTGTTGTACGAGAATTCTGCGTAAGGTAAGTTGTCATCCCAACTAGATCCATAATCTAGCGCACAAGCTCTCAACATGTCTTCCAGAATCTGGTTGACTCTCTCAGTCTGTCCATCTGTCTGCGGATGAAAAGCTGTACTAAACTCTAGCCTTGTACCCAAAGTTTCATGTAACTGATGCCAAAACTTTGAGGTAAATTGTGTTCCTCTATCTGACACGATACTCCTCGGAACTCCATGCAGACATACGATCCTGGTCATATATACCTTGGCTAGCTTAGCACTGGTATAGGAGGTTTTCACTGGAATGAAGTGAGCCACCTTGGTCAAGCGATCAACCACTACACAGATGGAATCATAACCTGAACGGGTCCTGGGTAATCCTGTGATGAAATCCATACCAGGCTTTTCCCATTTCCACTCGGGTATCGGCAGAGGTTGAAGTAACCCTGTTGGTTTCTGATGTTCTGCCTTTACTCGCTGACAAACATCGCATATTGCAACGTGTTCCGCAATATCCTTCTTCATACCTGTCCACCAGTAACTTTCTTTCAAATCCAGATACATCTTGGTATTGCCTGGGTGTATCGAGTAAGGTGAATCGTGGGCTTCCTGAAGTATCAACTTTCTGAGCTCGGGGTCATTGGGCACATAGATGCGGTTCTCAAACCACAGAGTTCCTTGCTCATCCTCACGAAAACCTTTAGCTTTACCATCTTCCATTCTCTGTTTAATCTCAGCTATCTCCTTGTCCGATTTCTGGGCTTCTCGAATTCTTTCGGTCAAGGTGGACTGAATTTCCAGTGTAGCAACATATCCTCTTGGAACTACCTCTAGCTTGAGCTCTCTGAGATCATCGACTAACTCTTGGGGTAATCCTCCCGCTGTGAGTGTGTTCACATAAGTTTTACGACTCAAGGCATCGGCTACAACATTAGCCTTACCTGGATGGTAGTGTAATCTCATGTCATAGTCCTTGATTAACTCTAACCATCTCCTCTGTCTGAGGTTCAACTCTTTCTGCGTGAAGATATACTTCAGGCTCTTATGGTCGGTGTAAACATCATAACTATTTCCGATAAGGAAATGTCTCCAAGTCTTGAGTGCGTGCACTACGGCTGCTAGTTCCAAGTCATGAGTGGCATAATTTAACTCGTGAGGTCGTAGCTGTCTGGAAGCATAGGCTACAACTTTTCCATCTTGCATAAGTACTCCTCCAAGTCCTTGACGTGAGGCATCACAGTAAACTTGGAAATCCTTCCGAATATCGGGCAAGATCAATACTGGGGCTGTGACCAAACGTTCCTTCAACTCCTGGAAACTGGCTTCACATTCCTCAGTCCAAATATACTTGGATTCTTTCTTCAACAACTCTGTCATGGGCTTGGCAATCTTTGAGAAATTCTCAATGAATCTCCGGTAATATCCGGCAAGTCCGAGGAAACTGCGGATCTCCTTAACTGAGGTGGGTGACTTCCACTCGGTGACGGCTTCAACCTTAGCGGAGTCTACGGCTATTCCTTTTCCGGAAATAACATGTCCAAGGAATCCGACTTCCGTCAACCAAAATTCACATTTGCTAAACTTGGCATATAACTGATGCTCTCTTAGCTTCTCCAGAACTAAACGCAGATGTTGCTTATGCTCTTCCTCGTTCTTGGAGAATATCAGAATGTCATCGATGAACACCACGAAAAACTTGTCCAAATATTCCATAAACACTTTGTTCATCAAATTCATGAAGTAGGCAGGAGCATTAGTCAATCCAAAAGACATGACAGTATACTCATACAAGCCATACCTCGTGGTGAAAGCTGTTTTGGGTATATCCTGTTCACGAATTTTCAACTGGTGATACCCTGATCGAAGATCGATCTTGGAGAATACTTTGGCTCCTACGAGCTGATCAAACAAATCATTAATCATCGGCAAAGGATACTTGTTCTTGATAGTCACCTCGTTCAAGGCACGATAGTCAACTACCATTCTCAAAGATTTATCCTTCTTCTCCACCAAAAGAACTGGGGCTCCCCAAGGTGAAGAACTGGGGCGTATATAACCTTTGTCCAATAACTCCTTGATTTGCTTCTTGATTTCCAACAGATCATTTGCGGGCATCCGATAGGGTATCTTGGAAATTGGGGCTGTCCCTGGCTGTAGTTCTATTAAGAACTCAATCTCCCTATCTGGTGGCATGCCTGGTAATTCTTCCGGAAATACATCTGGAAAGTCTTTTACCACAGGTACTTCCTCCTGAACAACTCCCGTGAGAGCATTTAACCTAGCACTCATACGTGTGCGTCGGGTTACATACTTAATCCTCTTGTTCTCCAGGGTGGTGAGTGAAACAGATTTGCTAGGGCAATCAAGATTTCCTTCATACTTTGTCATCCAATCCATGCCTAGGATTACATCCAATCCTTGTGACTCTAAGACGATGAGGTCGGTGGGAAAAACATGGTTTCCTATATTGAGTTTCAAGGCATGGCATCCTATCCCTGCCATCATCATACCTCCTGGGGAACTGACCTGAATAGGCTGGCTAAGGGTTTTGGTGGGCAAACCATATTTATCCACAACTACCCTTGATATGAATGAATGAGTTGCACCAGAATCAAAAAGTACTGTAACAGGACGTGAATGCAATAAAAACTTACCAACCACAGTCTCGGGTTGATCATAGACTTCTTCCACGTCCATGTGATTCACTTGAGCACGGGGAAACGGGTTGGGCTTCTTAACTGCTGCATTGCCGTTGTTGTTGCCATTTCCATTGCCTTGCTTGCTCTGGGGACACTCAGTAGCATAGTGCCCTGTCTTCTGACACTTGAAACAGGTAATGTGGCTCAGATCCTTCTGAACAGGAGCGTGACAGTGCTGGTTGTTGTTCCCATTCCCATTGTCAGTCTTGAAGTTACCATGGTTGGGACGGTTGTTTCCATTTCCTCCATGATAGTGGCTTCCATGGTTGTGCACAGCATGAGTGTGCTTTCCAAACTTACTGTTTCCTGATCCGGTATTCCCTGAGTACGGGGAGTAGCGAGGCTTCTGATGAGTTCCAGAGTTGAACTTCCCCTGAGTGTACTTCCGCTTGCGATTCTCAATCTGCTGTTGTTTACCCTCCAGAATAAGGGCCTTATCTACCAGCTCTTGGTAGTTGTTGAAAGTAGCCACTACCAGCTGTATGCTCAACTCGTCGTTGAGTCCTTCCAGAAACTTCTCTTGCTTGGCTGCATCATCGGCCACGTCTCCTGGTGCATAACGTGCCAATGTGTTGAAATCGTCCACGTATTGGGCCACAGAGCGATTTCCCTGGCGCAAGTTGCGAAACTCGCGCTTCTTCAGACTCATGGCTCCAGCTGAAACATGTGTGGTGCGAAAAGCAAGCTTGAATTGCTCCCAAGTCACATCTGCAATAGGATATGTGGTGGTGTAATTCTCCCACCATGAAGCTGTTGGTCCTTCCAGTTGATGTGCGGCAAATCGCACTTTCTCAGCGTCAGTGCATCCAGCGGTGACAAGTTCTCTCTCCATCTTACGGAGCCAATCATCTGCCACAATGGGCTCAGTGCTGCTGGAGAAAGTTGGAGGGTTCAACCTCAGAAAACGGGTGAGATTGTCAGTCTGGGGTGGATGGTGATGATTATTGTTGTTCTGATTGTTGTTGGTCTGATTCTGAATCAATAACTGCATCAGTGCATTCTGCTGCTGAAGGAGTTGAGTGAGTTCCGGCGGGAAAGTGAAGTCGGTCTCACGTCGTGGAGGCATCTTGCTGTTTTCAGAGGGATGAGAATTAGAATAGAACAAGGCTCTAGAAGAAATTTACTACCCATATGCAATGCAACAAACATATCACACCAAACACTCATTCATTTATTCAATCAATGTCAAACATCGAGATACAAATCTCAGACAACTAAGCATCGACCTACGCTTTAACGACTAAAATAAAAGATACATGGAGGGCATAACTAAAGTTCTCCTCAAAAGTGCATAGTCGTAGGTCCTCCGGTGGTGCTTTCCTCATAGTCTTCATCGTCGCTGATGAAGGGTGCCATGTCTCCTTCGGGGTGAAGGTTTTCCCCCATGTCTAGCTGCTCCTCCAGAGTTGCGATGCGTGCATTCTGCTCATCAATCCTCTCTAGGAAGTCCTTCACTTCATGCTCGTGTTCATAGTTGGCCTCTCGCAGATCAGCTTCAAGGTCCAGCTCGCGATTCATCAGGTTCTTGATAGTCTTCGTGTCAGCACGAACTCGAAGCTCCAGAGTCCTGATGTGAGTCTCCAGGGTCTGGATATAGGAAATAGTGGTGTCTGAAGTGGGAGGAGTTATGATGTTTCCAGTGGCATCTCTGCGACAAACCATGCTGAGTCCTAGTGAAATGGTTCCACCTCTGTATTCCTCCTGAATACGTCCAAGGGCACGATGAATGGCCATGTCTCTTCCAAGTATCCAACTGGGTGCCACGAACTTGAGGTCGATGGGTTCCTTCCGGTTCCCAAAAGTTTTCCCTGGAATATGCACCTCGATCCTATAGCGTCCATCTTGGGGAAATGACATGATAGGAATCCCGGTGATGCTCGGCAAAGCAATCCTCACGTCCTTGACGATCCTCATCAGCTCCTTACCAAAGGGCATTGTTGCGTCAGGCTGGCAAAACTCCGTGATCAACACTGGGATGAAGGTGGCCATCTATAAATTTTGAAATAATCGGAGAGGAGTCAGAAATGAATAGATGAGAGTATAAGAATTTTAAAGACAAAGCGAAACAATCCTAAGGCTTTCCAATCCTAGAGGTTACATCCTACGGTCAACGTGTGCTCTGATACCATTTCTGTAGCGACCCGACCTGGAAGGTCAAGTCTCCGGTGTTTCCGTACCATCCCAAGATCATGCTGGTACACACACGGTACATCAATGTATATATCAAAGGGAAATCACATAGCATTATATTAATCGAAATCTCATATCGAGTCCTTTATTACAATAAAATTACAATAAAGTGGCCAAGGGCCAACTCATGAGAATAACTAAATCTTGCGGAAGCGTCGAAGGTAGGTGAGTCCATCTGACTCCAAGGGCATCTCACTGAGCATAGAACGTGTCCTCACTCCTGGTCGGAAAAGTACTCTGCAACATGATACGTTGCAGCCGTGTAGGTCAGCATATGGAATATGCCGGCAAAGTCACAAGAGAAGAGTGAAAAGATAATCATCTAGTCTATATGCATATATGGCAAGTGGGGTGGTAAGTTTTTGCGTAAAGCCAAGTTTTTCCTACATCAAAGGGGGTTAAGCAAAATATTACTAAGTTGGTTGATTAATGAGATGGTTCCACCAACCATTTCTCATACCCAAAATTATTAAATACCCACATCATCATATTATATGTGTTGAGAGTTCCGGAAGTTTCAATTCCTTTGGCTCAAATCGTCCATGACCGTGGACACGGCTAATCGATTAGGTTTTAGTACTCTGCAGAGTTTTGCACACGTTCCCCACAAGATTTGGTCGCCTCCGTTTGATTTCTCGCACTTCAGGTTGTTTGAGAAACGGATGACCAAAACATGGTCTTCCAAAGGGTTTCCCTACGACTCTGACGGTGCCCATCCTTTCCTACCATTCTTCTACCTCTCGTAGCACCGCCTGTCCAGGGTCACCACGATATCCAACCAAGCCAGAGCCCATAATGACTTGTGGCTGTGCAGATAAGCCTTGGGTCTTGAAGCACCCATCCATCTCTTTGTGCCTGGGTGGACCTTTCCGCGTGAATACTGGCCATCTCCAGCATCACCTAGGCTAACCACTGGTTTCTCCAGGGCGCCGTTCAACCATCATCCACCCAGAGGTATGTTGAAAACTTGGAGTCTTGAAATCTTGATCATTATGTAGGTCTTGAAATAATTAACTCTCTCAACTCCCATGAATCACACATCCAACCCCGTCTACTAATAGCATAGCAAAAGTAAAACAACGTTTCCCGGGGCCAAAGTTGTCAAAAAGGGTTGAGGAGGGGTACCTACCA
Organism: Hordeum marinum; assembly: GCA_022496015.1. Taxonomy (NCBI): domain Eukaryota; kingdom Viridiplantae; phylum Streptophyta; class Magnoliopsida; order Poales; family Poaceae; genus Hordeum; species Hordeum marinum. Next base: position 505,582,670 of record CM039678.1, on the reverse strand, counting down.
CATGATACTACTACAATGTAACCAAGTTTCCAACTAACCTATCTTGCATGCAACTGGGGAGATGGTAGAACTAATGCATATAAAACATGGGTAAAACATGATCAAAGTGACTTGCCTGATAGATGATCTTCGTACGTGAGTGACTCTAAGTAACAAGCTTCGCACTCCGGATAATCTAACGAAACAAACAATGCACTCAAATGAGCATACAACCAAAATAAGTACTCATAACATTCAGCAAAGAAGTACTAAACAAACAAGGCAAACAATGCACAAAAGTCTCTAGCAAGTAAAGCACACAAAGTTTTGTTTTCCAACGGGGATGATGAAAACACTTCTACATAACAAAACTATTTTGAAATAACAAGACAATTGTTGACAGCAAGGCAATAATAGAATATTTTACTATTAAAGTAAACAAAGTCAATTTAAGTTTGTTGGGAAAACTCTAGTAAAGTTTATAAAAGTTTTGATAAACACTATATGAACCAACTATAGTTGTACTAACAAAAGAATGAAAACTAAACTTATAATTTGTTAACAAAACATGTTCTTGACAGAAAATAATTTACTATTAAATCTGTCTTAGAAAACAGAAACAAAATATACAAAACTTTGTTTGAAAACAAAACTATTACTAGTTAGTTGTTTTAGTCAAATTAAGCCTATTTGAAAAGAAATTGTGATTCCTATGTTAAATAAAATTAAACTAAGCAAATTTATATTTTTATTAACAGTGAGTGAAAACACTAAATGTTTACTAACTGAACCTAATAAACAATTAAAACCAAATTCTAAATCAAACTAATCAAAATTGAGTTTATAAAACTATATTATAATACTATACAGATTCTGTTTTTGGTTAAAACACTAACCAATTATATCCTGAAAATCCTCAAACTAAACATGAAGGTAGTCCTAACTAATACCAAAAAGTAGCAAAAAGATTCATATCAAAATCTATTTTCAAACTCTAGTTATTCAGATTTGAAGATTTTAAGCAAATTTGATTAAATTCAAATTTTATAGTTCAAATTTGAAATTTAAAAGTACAGGGTGAAACTACATGAAAAATGTGAGCTATTGCAAAAAGAATCAACTCAAAACTCTAAACAGATTAAAAGATATAGCTAAAACAAATTTGGAATACATTCTGTTAATTAAAACAAAACAGAAAATGACAAAATGAATTGCGACGGTCGGGGGGCTACGTGGCGCGATCCGATTGGCTAAGGGGGGTGTGCGGTAGGTGAATTAGAGCGGGCGACCGATCGATATAAGAAAACGGTTCGGACTTAAGTCCGTTCTAATCTTAGCCGTTGGTTCGGGATCCGACGGTCGAGGGGGCTTACGGAGGGAGGTTGCCGGCGTCGGGGTACTCCGGCGAGTCCGGTAGCGGCGATTTGCGACGGCGAGGTGTTCCGGTGGTCGGGGAGGTCGGGGGAGTGGTCCGGGCGACGGGGACGGTTCTCCGGAGTCGATTGGTGGCGACGGCGAAGCGAATGGTGGTCGGAGGGGGTGGCTACGGTCGACGGCGACGTCAGGTGGTGGAGGAACTCCGACGAGAAATTGGGGAAGACTTCCGGCGAGAGAGAGAGAGGGCTCGGGGGGAGAAATGGATGCGGGGTTGCCGACTACTTATAGGGCGCTCGAGGGGTGCAGGGGAGTAAAGGGGAGAGAGCTCCGGCGAGGGGTGGTAACGGCCGGCGTCGGATCCGGCGAGTGCGGGGAGGAAGGGGACGATGACCGTTTCGGGCAACGGTCGGTCGGCGTGGGACCCGGATGTCAGTGAGTGGGCGCGTGACCGTTACGCGCGGTCGGCCGGCTCGTAGTGAATGCGCGATTAATAGCCCGTGGGCCGGCCCGGTTTAAATGCAAACCGTTACTGGTTTTCTTTAATATTTTTACAGAGACATTCAAAAGCTTTTAAAGCATTCAAATCGTCTCCAAAAATAGGGGTATTATATATCAAAATTAACAGAATAATAAATTCTATTTAATGAACATTTCTATTCTGTCATTTTAACACTTTAAAAAAAATATTTTCAGAAATTGCCTAATTGTTTTTTTTAAACCCTTTTTGCAAATATTTTCAAAATAACTCCTGGTTATTTTTGTTCAAATAATTCACCAATTTGACCCTGGTGTGGAGTGTCATGTTACTCCTCTCTTATTTTGAACATTTAACCAAAATTTCAAATAGGGAAAGCAGCATAGGGAAAAGTAGAAGAGACTTTCAGAAAGTCAGAAAAGACATTTCAACTATTACATACAATCAAGCAATGATGATGATAGATGCATAGCTATATTCATAACATTCCAAAATGGAATTTTGGGATGTTACAGGGAGAGTATCCCTAAGATCCGTAAATGGATCTAGTGTGTCCTGCTCTATAGTCCAGGTCCTGTCGTAGATCATATCGATCCTTAGGCTGTGCTAGCCCATTTCCTCTCTTGCGAGGTGACGTGGGCTAGTATTCGACGTCTCCAGCCGCCCTGTCTAGTCCTCAAGGGGGTCAGTTCGGTTGGTCGTACTGAGCGTGCCAGGAAGGTTCGGGCTCGAAGGCCTCGTCGCTGAATTGAAGCAGTAGGCGCCAGCGCGGGACAGTCTTGTTTTGATCTGGACGCTCAATGTCGAACCCTTCTTCGTCTTCGGCTTCCAGGACTTATGTCCATCTGTTATTGATGGTGTCTTGTTTGGCTTTGAGTTGCTGTTGCTTTGCCTTTAGGCTCCGAGTGGTGGCTATGAGTTGCTGCCTAAATTGTTCTTGGTCCTCAGGGTTTTCAGGGACGGCGAAGTCTTCGGCTTCGAGGCTTTCCTCCTCCTCGGTAGGGGAGAGGTAGTTGTCATCCTAGAAATCATTGAGGTCATTGGCGTCCTGTTGATCTTCATGCCTCTCCGGGTCCTCTAGCGGCTCCTTGGGGGCTTCAAGGTCACCAAGGTCCTTCGGGGTGTCAATTTCCTCGGTACCTACGATGGCTTCCCTTCCCTTGTTTGTCTTGGATCGTTTGCGTTGTTTTCGGTGTTTTGATGCTTCGTCGGATTTGTTGTCGTTCTTCTTGGGGGTGTGGTTGTCCCTATCATTAGGGTTGTCCACCATATAGACATCGTAGGTGGATGTGGTTGTCCACCGCTCCGTAGTCACAGGGGCGGGGGCGCCAATCTCTTCATCCATGTTTTTTGCCTTCTCGGAGGCGTAGTCCAACATGTCGGTTAAATCTTCGACAGTGGCTGCTAAATGGACGGCAGGTGGGCCGTAAAATTCCTCGTAATCGGCCTCTATATCGACCGGAAAGTGGGTCGAGGTCGGATCGTCCTCGATTGTTATAGACTGTATCCGATCTAGAGCATCGTCCAACCAGGAGAGGTCGACCCGATCAGTTTCCCGGGGGGCCTTGGCGCTAAACTCTGGGGTGTCTTTGTGATGGGCGTGTTTTGCAAGGACCAAACCCTGGTACTCAGGTACTATCCGCGGATCCGAGCTCAAGGCTAGTCCTCCAGCGGGGATGGATCTGAGGGTTGAGCCAAATAGAGGACCCGAATTTAAAGCTTCAGGACTTTCGGGCCCGTCGGACAAAACCGAGGGCCCAGCAAGAAACAGATTGCCACGGGAGTTGGCGTGAACTCTAGGCCCCCGAACCTGATCTCCTGACTGTGAGCGAAATTTCCGATCTGGCCTAGATGGCCGATCGAGTTAGCATACAGTACAATGCTACCCAATGCGAAGATCTGTCCAGGAACGAAGATGTCCTCGTTACAGACCTGTTTGCTGATGATTAGGCAAGCCATCGATCCACTAGTGATCTCACAGTGGAACTCTCAATGAAATCACCAATGTCGGTGTCAAAACAGGCAGATCTCGGGTAGGGGTCCCGAACTATGAATCTAGGATTGATGGTTAACAAGAGACAAAGGAGACGGTGTTTACCCAGGTTCAGGCCCTCGTGAGGAGGTAAAACCCTACGTCATGCTTGATTGTATTCATAAGTATGATGGTTACAGAGGTGATCTACCTTGAGATCAAATGAGCTAAACCCTAGATGAGTTGACTTGTCCTTCTACGGACTAAGCCCCCTGGTTTATATAGACACCAGGGGTACCTAGGGTTACACATGGTAGGTTTCCATCCATGCGTAGATACGCCATTCTCTGTCTAGTCTTGGAGGTCACTCCAAGTCTTCGGGGCCTTTCATTCCGAACACGGGATTGTGCTGTAGTTCGGCCTTCTAGTAATTTCCGTAGAGCGGCCCATCGTGTTAGCCCAACGGAGGTGAACCAACAGCCCGAGGACCCCTTAGTCCCGGACTCCCTCAGAGACAAAGGCGACCAAATTAGAAATAGCATTGGGTGGAGATCTTGGAGTTGCGCCCCGAAAAAGTCGAGAAAGGTACGGAAGAATGGATGCGGGGGCAGACAGAAACCTCGATCGATGTGAGTCGCCAAGAGGACTCGCTCGTCCCCCCTGTGGCAAGGGTTCAAGCTTACCTGCCTCCGGCAGGCGCCAGCTCCCAACGGCCACGAGCCCTTGGCTCTCCAGCTCCCGCAGGCAGCCTTCGGTGACTTGCGACACCAACCAGTCGCCCTAGATCCGCCCCGTCGGCGTGCCAACGCTCGAGGAGGACCCATGCGACCCTTCTTTGCACACTCGTTCTTCACGGTCGTGCTCCTCGTCATCTTCTGTGGTCGGGTTGGCGCTGAGAGGCAAGCTGCTGGAGGGAGTTGGGCGAAAGGATTCGGTAGAGTGGCGGAAGGGCGGAGGAGTTGACGGGGGGAATGAGATCCGATACTCATCTCTCTCTTTGCCCGCTGCTCTTATACCCCCAAACAGGCGTATCTTCAGCCGTCAATTAGCGCACGCGGCAGATATCTGCGGGATCCCGCGGACAACGCCTCTGGACCATGTGGTGGAATGCCCGGCGCAATGATCGGGGCGCCGCACTCACTTTCCCCGCTACCGCGATGAGACCGCTCCACACACGTGCCCGCATCGCTCACGTTTCAAATCCGCAAAATTTTCGCAGCGAATTGGACCGAGTGGTCTCCGCGTCGACTTGCCTAAAATGACACATTTCGGTCCGTCGAATACTCCCCAGGAGTCTCTACACACTCGGATGCTCATGAGATTAATCAAGGGAGTTCCCCACGGACACAAGAAGGGTCACCCTGTGATCACTCGGAGTTCTCGGCAGGCTCACACGACAGTCACTGGGGTGTCTCTTCCGAGAGACAACTGAGTAGCGTCCGATTGCATAAAACTATCAAACCAATCAGATCATTCGAAAACCTACAATCCTGAATCCGTTGTGGCTTCCTCTTGGAGCCGAGTGTAAGAAGCCCTGAGCTACTTTCCAGGAACTCCGGAGGCATCGACGACACTCCGAAGTGTCGTCCACTCGACCAATTAAACCTCTACCGATTCAGGGGCTAATGATGGGTTCACCTACTAGTGGTAGGGTCATAGACTAGACATCCAGACCCACCTAGGGTCCCACATGGCCATTAAGGTATCAGAACTACATAGGCTTTCGGATGCATACACCGAGTCCACTTAGATCTATGGAGTCACTCGGACGCCTCCCAGCCAGTTGTTCAATCACCAACACTCAGACAAAGGCGTGCACGACTTGAGAGCTTCAACGGTCGAGGGACTTAACGCCACACATGAAGTGCAGTCATGCCTACCGTTACCTATAACTGTTGTAGTTAGGGTTGTCGTTTCTAGTAACTCTCGTACTTACTTGCATTATTACCCTTGTAATGACGCTCGACGGGTCCTAACGCACTCTATATAAGACACCCCCGAGTTCTATGACATGGGTTCAACATCCATTGTAATCATACACCCTCAGAGAAAACACAAGCCCCCAGGCACAAGATGTAGGGTCTTTACCTCTCCGAGAGGGGTCCGAACTCGCTAAATCCTAATGATACACCTGTGCCATAGCTATGCTTCGCCCTTATTCGTACCCGTCGGTACTATTGTCAGGCTCGTTCCCTCGACATGTGGTGAGCAATTTGGCTGGTTAAGGAGACATGAAGACTATCGAGACGTTGTATGATGAAAACCAGATACCACCATGCTTAACAGTGGCGAAGCTACGGGAAGGCCGAGTAGGCCATGGGCCAGCCATCCCATGAAGTTTTCTCTAATATATACTTATTTTTTAACCATGAAACATAAGCCCAGTACCCCTAATTATTTAGGCCAAGCTCTGCCACTGATGATTAACGTGTATGTCTAAATTAAAAGAATAATTGGGTCAATGTATCTATATTTTAATTATTTCATGGCAACACACGGACATTCGACTTCTGCCTGTAACAACGAAAATGCGTTGTTCTAGTTATTGCTAATTGCTAACCTGGTGATTGATTAGATTAATCCAGGCTATTAGACCTAATTAGGTGGGACAATCTGATGGTACTAATCAATAGGCACACCTAGCGGGTGGATTTAGGAACTAATATTTTTGCTCTTTTAATAGTAATATATATTAGTAAAGTATATAGAAGAAGCAGCCGTACAGCTAAAGAAAATATATTAACTTATTACAGCTAAAGGGGGGAACGTCGGGATTCCCACAAAGTGAAAAATGTTGAACAATGTGAAGATGGCAACTACCTTGCCTCAGGCCAACTTCAACGCATGATCCCAAATCGTCCGTCCGCGTCTGTTTGGAGGTGAACGGACAAAAATCGCAGCCCTACGCGGGAGCAAACCGACAAATGTTTGTTTTCGATCCGTTTTCGACCCGTTCCCGGCCCAAGTTTGGGTCGCGTTTGCGGCCAAACGGACAGCGCGCGGACGGGCAGGATGCGCACCTTTGTCCTCCCCTGGCCCGGCCGTCGGTGACACACCCCTCTAATTTTCCCTCCATTTCTTCCAAACCCTCCCGCGCAGTCGCTCCCCTCCCGCCTCCATGGACGGCAACCCAACAAACCCCGGTGATGCGGCCGCGCCCCCTAAGGCGAAGAAGAATGGTCCCAAGGGTCCCAGGAAGCTTCGGTCTAAGTGCACGCCGAGGAGATCGCCCGACTCGATGCCCAAGCGACGAAGAGGAAGGGCCGGCGAACAAAGGCGGCGGAGGCGAAGGCCGCTGCGGCCCACACCGCTGATGTCACCCCGCACATCATGCGCAGCATAAGGCCGACGCCGACGAGAAAGAATCCATTGTCGCCAAGGCAGATGCCCTCCTCGTGATAGGGTTGGCACGACCACCGTTGGCCATCCTCTCGGTCGCTTCCATGGCCGCGGCGAGCACGGGACCATCGGCCAATCGCGCTCCTCAGCACCGGTCGCTAAGCTCATCCACTACACCCGGCCCGCCGCCTTACGGCCATGGGCAGACACGGTTCTCCACGTCGCCGAAGGGTAGCGTGGTCTCTCCGACCATGCCCGCATGTGTCATCGACCTCAACGTGACGCTGTGGTACAGTGGCGCTCGCCACACATCTGACGGGACGCAAAGGAAGCAGCCCCGGTCGTGTCCGATGGCAGGCTTCGCTGGCGTCCGCAAGTTGTTCGATGGAATGGCATACCCAACACCCATAGCCGACGACCCTGATTGGTCGGCGTTCATGGAGAGCATCATCTTCGAGGGTCGTGGCTTGGCCTTCCAGCTCGACGGCCAAGGCCATACTTTTGATCCCAACGATACCTAGAGCCAGGACGGCCATGGCCACTATGAGGACACTGATTTCGTCGGCCATGACGAAGAGGAGGACGGCCATGGTAACTCATAGCATGCTGATGATGACTTGTATTGTCAAGATGAGGAGGAGGAGCTCGACATTTCGCAAGAGCCATTGGTGTTTATCGATGAGCTCACCCAAAGGGCCGAGGAAGAAAAGTATTTGCACGGGATCATACACCCAAAAAGAGGACAAATTGGTTTGCGAGAGTTGGATTGAGATAAGAGAAGATCCGATTAGAGGCGCCGAGCAAAAAGATCTCATCTTTTGGGCAAGGGTTCACAAAACCTTCCATGAGCGAAGGAAGTTTGCCCCCCTACAAATTTGAGAGTACTCGCAATATCAACTCAATCCAAAAGAGATGGGGGTTCATTCAACAAGAGTGCAACAAGTATTGTGCCGCACTTAAGAGCGTCCAATCCCGTTCCGTGAGTGGCCTTGGCATTGGTGACTTGGTATGAACTTCTTGCCTTTTTATTTTTTTGTCCATTTTATGTTGGCTTGCTTTTCATTTATATTGTGTCCTTCGCTATTACATAAGTGTCATCATGAATTATTGTGGTAGGCATTTTAATCTTTGGAAGCCTTCAATGTCCAACACAAGAACAAGCCATTTACTCTCACGCATTGTTGGGTGCTCATCAAAGATTGTCCTAAGTTCAAAGACCAATTTGCCGCTCGGAAGAATAAAGGAGGGAAGAAGGCCATGGATGATGAGGGAGACTTGCTCAAGAGGCCGAGGGGCAAGACAAGCTCCAAGGCCGACGAGAGGCGTGACGCGTTGGCCATTGCCTTGCAAGGCACTTTGAAAAACATGATGAGCCAGAAGGAAATGAGGGATGAGAAGTGAAGCAAAGGAAAGGAGGAGCAATTGAAGATGTATCTAGAGCTCCAAACCAATAAGCTTGCAATGGAGGAGGCCACAGAGAGGAGGAAGATTGACATGGAGGAGGCAACAAAGAAGATGAAGCTTGACATCGAACAGGCCGCTCAACTCAAGAAGCTTGAGATCGAGGCCACCATGGCAGACATCAAAGCTAAAGAGGTGGCACTCGTATTCATGAGCGCGGACAAGAACAACATGTCGCTGAAGAGGAAGGCCGCTAACTTTGTTGTCGCCATGAGACTGTAGGCCGCTGGCTGTGTTGCTAGTAGGCATGAACTAGTACGAACCGCGGCCGCGGACAACATTTTTGGTTTTCATCATTTGCATGCATAAGACAAGATAAAGTCGAAAATGCGGCCGCGTGTTAAGCGCATGACCGACGCAAACGCAAATACTGACGTGCACGAACCCGTTTTCATCCCAAAAAGACAAAAACAGGACAAAACGGACATCCGTTTGTGGTCCTGCGTTGGAGTTGGCCTCACGGACGTGCATTCCAACGTGCAGCTGCTCTTCCAGAACGGCCCACCCGAGCACGGCCACCACGAGCACGGCCACCACGACGAGCACCACGGGGCTGACCATGGAGACGGAGAGCGGGCCGCGCACATGAATGCAGCACGTCATGACTGCGAACGTGACACCCCACCCGACAATCCTCTGAATATTCATGCACATTATAATACTCCCTCCGTTTCTAAATATTTATCTTTCTAAAGATTTCACTACGAACTATATATGAATGTATATAAACATAATTTAGAATGTAGATTTACTCATTTTGTTTCGTATGTAGTTCGTAATTGAATTTTTTAAAAAATAAATATTTAGAAACGGAGGGAGTACATACGAATCATTGTATTCCGACCTCGCAAACAACAAATGTATTCCAGCAATCGGGTGTGAGAACGACGATGATGGGCTTGCTGGAAGTTACCATGTAGAGCATGGAGTACAGCCTGATGCCGAGTCCAAGGTTCAGACGGAGAGGTTCCTGACGCCCGTGCACTGCACCGACACGACACTCGTCGTCGTGCCCAGAAATCTACCGATAGATCATCATCACGTATATATATTCACGTCACGTACGGTCACCGTCGCTCATCGCGTGGGCTACTCGGTCTCGATCGTATACCTGCATCATGCATGCATGACGAGCCAGGCGGCCCAGCCGACGACGCTGAGGATGACAAGAGTCCCGAGCCGCAGCTCCTCCATTCTCGTCGCCAATAGCGAAGGTGATGGCCGGGACGATGTTGCCGACCGCGCAGGCCACGGTCGGGCCGGTGGACTCAACCTCGCGAAGAACAGAAGAGCAACATACGGCAGCTGGTCAATCATAAATTCTGCTACCAAAAACCGAACGGCCGGCCAGCAACGCAAAGTCACCCGCCCGAGTTTCTTACGGCCAGCAATGCAACACGGTCACATCCCTAGTTTGCATTGCTCTGGTTAGCATGTGTATGCATCATGTTTTGATTTTACATCAATACGAAATGAGGATCAACAAAAACCCTAACACATCACCTGAATAAAATCAATTTAAAAACTTATGAAAAATCAGCAAATCCAAAATGTCCATTAAAGATGTCTCCCATGTCTGATAAATGTTGAAATCATTATATCAGGGGACATTTTAATTTTCAGAACATATATATCATTTTAAAAATAAATAATAACGCTACTGAAAAGGCAAAATAAAGCATTATAAATATTTTAGCCATTCAAAAATGTTAAAACCTGTTGTGGAGGTTTGAAATATTCAAACTAAGCTCTCCAAACTATTTCAACAACTTTGTGCTAGGACTTGAGGCCAAACAAAAATAAAAAAAATAAAAATATCGAAAACAAAAACAGAAATGACAAAAAAAGAACGAATCAAACCTGCCTCCCCCTGGACCAGGAGGGAGAAGATCTAGCCCAGCCCACCAGGGGCAGGGAGGTCTTCTTCCACCTCCTGCCAGGAGGACCAGGCAGCTGCGTGGCGAGCTCGCCGCCGCTCCTCGCCACCTCATGCCTGCCTGCCTGTCGTGGAGGCCTCCTGAAGCGCCTCGAGGCCGCCCCGACCGCTTCCTTCTCCCTCAGTTTCCCCTCTCCCTCGCTCTCCTCTCCCCTCTGTCGCCATGGCCGCCGTAGCGCCCTCGCTCTAGCCTCTCCCCCTCGCTCCTGAGCCTCTCATTCGCTCCACCTCGACGCCCTCGTCCTCCTCGCCGAGCCAAGCGCCGTCGGGAGCCCTCCATCGCCGCCATCGACGTTGTCTTCAACCTCCGGCCGCCGGCAAGGACTCGAAGCTCGCCGCCGCTCCAGACCATCCCCGATCCCGCTTTCAATGGCTACGTGATCGCAATGAGCTCTCGGCCCCATTCCCCCTCTTCCCCTGGTCGATCCCGCGTCGTAGCCCCTGATTCCATCAGCACCTGAAGTGCTCCGCCGCACAAGCTCGACATCAGCGTCGCTCCGATGACTAGGTGGTTCCTCTGAGGCCACCATCGAGCTCGTGGGGTCGCGTAGAGGCCGTAGGAGCCCAAGGACGGTCCTTTTGCACCTTGGTTTGATGATCCCGTGCTCACCTGAGCTCCGGCAGCCACCAAGCTCATCGTCGGCGTCCACTTTGGCCATCTCAGACCCTAAGGTGTGTCGAGTTGGACGCGAGCGTGCATGTAGGCCTGTCCAGTGCCCTCCGCCGATGAGGAGGATTTCCGACCCTCTCCGTCGTCCCTGACATCGTCGGTGGCTCAACGCCGGTGAGTCAGCCTGGTTTGACCACGCGGTTGACCCCCTGGTCAATTGTCAAGTGGGGTCTAGCCCTGATCAGTTTAGGATTAGATTAAAAATTAGTTAATTAAATTAACTAACTTAATTACCCACTGACAGGTGGTCCCATCTCTATTAGTTAGTAATTAGCAAATTAGTTAATTATTGTTAGTGTCTGGCTCACTGACCAGTGAACCCTACTGGTCAGGTTTGACCTGCCAACGGCCATTTGACCCGCTGACATCATACTGATGTCATGCTGATGCAATAATGGAATTTCTAATTTAATTTAATTCTATAAAATGCTAGAAACTTAGAAAAATCATAGAAATTAATCTGTAACTCAGATTGAAATAAATTATATATGAAAATTTATCAAAAAAATCCAATGAATTCAATGGTACTGTTATCATGCATGTTAGAGAAACTTATGTAGATGAACATTGACATTTAGCAATAGGTCAATAGAATATTAAATGGAGAACGATTTTGAACCTATATTCAAATCCACTCCATCTAACTCTAATAATAGTTGCATTAGCTCAATCAACCATGTTGCATGTCATGATCATGCATCATATTATTGCACTTGCCGTGTATTGATTGTTACCTATCTCCATTGCGGTAGATCCTGCTTCCGAGGATACCTCCAAGTATCCGATCGAAGGAGAGTACCTTCCCGCTCCCCGGCAAGGCAGGAAACCCCATTAATCATGCCGATATCATCCATTCTCTCGATCCTGCTCTTGTTTATTGCATTAGGACAAACGTTCAATTATCTGTCATTTGCGATAGTTGAACCCATTCCTCTGCATGACCTGTCATTGTCATGGTAAATAGCTAAACCTTGCAACCTAGCATACATGGTAGATGCTTGAGCCATGATGTGCTTTACCTGCTTTGCTTGCTATGCTTAGAGTTATGCCAGGTCTGATTCATATGGGTGATGAACTTGAGTGAAACGGTATTGTTCTGATGTGATGAGCTAAATGATGAACCCAATTTGGTAAAGGTAGCGATGAGAGGCTATGTAGGAGTACATAGCGGGTTGTCTCATGGGGACCGTTCTTAGGAATTGAGTTCCGTGTTTGTGATCCAAGACTAGTTACTACCACACATTGGGCTCCGGTAACTCGACCCCTCTCGACTTATCAACCGCCTAGTCCTTAGTCCAGGAGTTGCAAGTAGTTTCTTGTGTTTATAGCTATGCTGGAGGCCGTGCGTAGCACTGACCCTAGTGGTGAGCTACGACGCGGTAGGCAGTAGCACGGTGTACCAAGAGTCACCCGAATGGTGGGCTTGGAAACCCTGCGCACATCATTTGGGGCCATAGCAGAAACTTCGGCCGGACTTTCGTGTGGGTTCAGTCTCAAATAGGCAATAGCCTGGACTAGAGGTCTTGTGTGATTGACGGTCGTGGTTGACTTCCTCACTGGGCTTCCGCTTGAAGGTTGCCGAGGTGCTTGGTTTTATGAGCACACAGCGATAAGTGGCGAGAGCGTGTGTGAAGGAGTACACCCCTGCAGGGTATGAATCTGTTCGAATAGCCGCATCCTCGGATATGGACTACTTGGAGAACTTATGTCGTTCATAGATAACTTGATGGTTACTCATAAAAATATCAAGACAAGTGTGAGTACCGGGGATGGCACTCTCGTAGGTGACGGAAGTGAATCCATGGTGGTGTATTGATGTGGTGTTAGTGGACTCGTGTGCGATATCTAAAATTTGAACAAAGAATTAATATGTATAGTATAGGTTAGCCAAGAGTCAAAGCTGGCATTGCTGCATAAACTCCACCACTCCCCTTGTTGATACATGAGCATAAATAGACTAGGTCTGCTTTAAAGACTTGTTGAGTATGTTCGTACTCATGTTTGCTTAATAAATGTTGCAGATGAGACTCAGGACCCACCAGGTGGGTTCTACCTAGATGTCGACAATGCCGAATAGCCGGTGTCCCAGCTACGACCCTATGCCCTATGGCGGGCTATAGATAGTCAGGCCATGTGCCTTTTTACCCTTTTCATCTGTCTGTACTCAGACCGCTTTATGCTTCCGCTTGATTTTTATAAACTTGTTTGTATGACTTGAGTGTCAGGTCATGTGACCCCTATCTGTAAGAACATATTATGCAAGGCTCCTCTGAGCCTCTTAAATAAAAGTTGTGTTGTTGTATGGTTATGTTGTGATGCCATAGTTGTATCTATGCATATCGGGCATGTTGTGCGTACGTGTGACGTGCAACGGTATGTATGGGATCCGACACCTAGTCAGGTGCCTTTAGTAGTAATCTTTACGGGGAACTGCCTCTTTATGCTTCCATCGAGCCTTGTTAGCTTGCTACTGCTCCAAACACATTGATTGACCGGCATGTATCCTTCTTTGCTGTTGTGTCTGTCCTTTCGGGGAAATGTCTCGCAATGTAATGGAGTCCCTGTAGCCTGCTACGACTCATCCACATGCGGTGATGACATTTATGTCCCACGACATAATGGAGTCCTTGTAGCTTGTTATGACTCATCTACACACGCTTGAGGCCGACACCTGCATTGCTGGGTTATGTATGCATGTTTCCGTACGGATGTGCCACTTGGGTTCTATGACTAGTCATGTCGGCCCTTGTTCTCTATCGTTTGAATGCTAGCGACATATTCACATACGTGAGACAAAAGATGCAAACGGTCCCGGCCAAGGTAAGGCTACAGCCGTGGAGTTTACCGTGCGTGAGGCCGCAAAGTGATGTGATGTGTTACAGGCTGGATTCCTATGACTTAGGATCGGGGTCCCGACAGCGTTGGTATCAGAGCCTGACTGACTGTAGGAGTACCAAGCCAAATCGATCGAAGTTGAGTCTAGAAACACTAAAAAATGTAAGGGAATTGATTGTGGACGGGAACGTAAGGCTCTTTTTACTCCTCTTCCCGAGTCATTCTATTCTGAGTCACACTCTTCTTTTCTTCGGGGTTAAGAGCTAGGCTTCTCATCTATTTCTTAGGATGACAAGTTACTAACCATGGACTAGTAGCTAGCTTGTTTGGAAGTGAACTCCAGTATTCAAGTCTTGTTTGGTGTGACAATCAATTGGATTAGAAATTTGAGACTAGAAAGTTGAGTGGTTATGCTATCCAATCTTTTGCAGATGCCTCAAAATCTTTTTTGAGCAATTACAGCCATTATGCTGTCCAATTTCTGTTAGGATCTCTAATGCCTTTGCATCATTCTCTGTTTCAGATGCCCCCTCGCCCTTCTCGTCAGGTGATCCATTTGACTAGGTCATCGATGTACCAGGTCACACGGCCATGTTGGTTAGAGTTATGTTGGTGACTGGTTACCGTTGGTACCCAGAGGATACAATGGAGGAGCAGTATCGAGACTTCAACTAGAGCCAGTACCTGTGTACTGTTAGGATATATCCATCATATCCTGGAGCTGCAGAGCCGCTCCATTGGACTTATGGATTAGGTGTCACCATAGACATGGCAGTTTAGGAGGCCGCCTACACTATGCTGACTATTATGAGATCTCGCCATGGACTGCTTTAGAATACTGAGTTCTGTTATGTTCCTACTACTCTAGGAGGAGAGGATGGTTATCTTAGTGAAGCCCATTATGATCATTCTCATGAGGACCCTAGGCTTCAGGTGACCGCTCAGATGTTGGAGAACAGGGATCATGATGCACGTGCTCTTCGCATGGAGCTTTATGCTACACGTGTACGTCTTTGGACAGCCTTGACGTAGCTAGCACTTGTCGTGCAGACAGGCTATGGAGATTTGGAGATGTTGAACCCATCATGGACTCATCTGCCAGATCGCATAGATTGGCCCGATGTTGGAGGCTTCACTCCTCTTCAAGGACCATTGTTGCCACCACCCATGGGACCTAGGCCACATCCGTGTCCCTATGGTTTCCAGGGATCGCAGGCCAGGGTGTCCCAAATCCTCAGGTTGAGCTCCCGGGTCACGGGGTAACCTATATGAGGTGTTCTATAGTGATGCTTGAGTGCATGTATGTTAGTACTAGTACTGTAGTAGTCGTATTGCCATAGTGTTGCGTGTCTTGTGGGATATGACTGAGGTGTGGGCTGAGTTCCTGAGGTGTAGATAGATAATGTATAGGAAGCTTGTAATGCCTCTGGTGAGTTGTATCATCTTTCAGTAGTTCTACTTCAGCTTGGGCTTGTACTGAACTATGTCATGGTGTGTATAAATCATGGTGTTCATATGGCAGTTTGTTTATTACCATGTTGTTCGGGTGTTTACCCATGCATGCCATGTTGTCCAGTACATTCGTCATCTCATATCTTAGAGTTGATGTCTTCCCTGTCTAAGCTGTGGATTTGTTTTCCCAGGATGGTGTCAACTAGGAATAACCCCATGCCTGCCTTCGAGCAGGGCGAGGGAAGCCAGGCCAGACAAGAGAACCCGCCGTAGCCGCCCTCTCGGGCGGAGGTGATGCTTGAAGCTAACAGGAATAAAAGGGAGACCAACAGGTTGTTGGAACGTATTGAGCAAAATACAGCGTGTCCTCCCCGCAATGAGCGCAATGATGGGGTGTCCCTCAATGACTTCGTCAAGTTGTGCCCACCTAAGTTTCATCACTCGGTCGACCCGCTCGATGTTGATGATTGGCTGACCAGCGTGTCCTGCAAAATCCGAGCTGCTAATGTATCTGAGGTTAATAAGGTGACTTTTGTTGCATACTTTCTAGAAGGACCCACCAACCTGTGGTGGGAAAATTATGAAGCCATGCATCCTGCAGGCCCCGCAGCAACCTGGGAAGATTTCAGTGAGGCGTTTACCCATCACATTCGGGAAGGGCTGATGGATCGCAAAAGAGAGGAATTTTGTGCCTTTACTCAGGGTAGGCTGATAGTGGATGCCTACAGTCGTGAGTTCGGCAACCTTGCTCGTTATGCACCAGAGGAAGTGTCGACCGACGCCAAGAAACAAGCTAGGTTCCGTAAGGGACTTAATCCTAAGCTCCGTCGAGACCTGCGTCTGCATGAGTGCACTACCTTCCAGGCCCTCGTCAACAAGGCTATCAACGCCGAAACCGTACAGACCGACTACGAGGCAACTAAGAAGCACACCCGTGACTTCAGCCCCGCATCTGGCTCACGCTCCAACAAATGCCAGATGTGGGTGCCCAACACAGCTCTGCCACCAAGGTACACCATGAGGCCATCCTACCAGGTGCCTCGTCCTGCTAAGCCCAACCCTCTAACCAGGACATTTGGAGGTCCCACTGCCAATGTTGCTCCCCGTTCCGCCACTGTTGTCTGCTAAAAATGTGGAGAACCAGGGCACTATTCCCGTGAGTGCCCTAGAAAAGTGTCAAGACGGCTGGACGTGGGAAGCCGGGAAAGACCTTCTATGTGAAGCCAACTCCTGCTCGTGGACACGCGAATCACGTCTCTGCTGAAGAAGCCCTTGAGGATCCCGATGTTATCCTAGGTACGCTCCTTGTCAATAGTCATCCAGCATCTGTTCTGTTTGATACTGGAGCATCTCATTGATTCATCTCAGAAAGTTATGCACAGTTGCATAACATGTCTTTTTGTGATATGCCTACTCCTTTAGTAGTTCAGACTCCTGGTTCAAAATGAAAAACTTCTAGAGTGAGCCATGACAATGAAATCCTTGTGGATAGGCTAGTCTTTTTAGCATATTTGATAGCTCTCAAGTCTTCGGACATCAATATCATCTTAGGCATGGACTGGATGAAGGCCCATTATGCTAAGATTGATACTCATACTAGGAATGTTTAGCTTACACATCCATTGGGTGAGATAGTCAATGTATCAACTCGAGCTGCCAAGCGTCAACTCTATTCCCTTAATGCTAGCCCTCTTCCAGAGCTAGAAGATATTCTGGTAGTCCGTGACTTTCCGGATGTCTTTCCATAAGAACTGCCAGGAATTCCACCTATCAGAGATGTAGAGTTTGTGATAGAACTCATTCGAGGGACAGTCCCAATAGCCAGAAGACCCTATAAGATGGCACCCTTAGAACTAGTCGAGCTTAATAAACAACTCAATGAGGCTTTGAAGAAAGGTTTCATCCGTCCTAGTTCTTCTCCTTGGGCTTGCCCCGTCCTCTTCGTCAAGAAGAAGGATGGATCGGACCAGGTGGTTGTAGATTATCGGCTAGTGAACCTGGTCACCATAAAGAACAAGTATCTGCTCCCCAGGATCAACGACTTGTATGATCAACTCGCTGGTTCCTTAGTCTTCCCCAAAATGGATCTGAGGTTGGCATACCATCAAATCATAATTAGAAACGAGGACATTCCAAAAACGGCTTTTGTTACTCGTTATAGACAATATGAGTACACCGTCCTGTCCTTCGGATTAACCAATGCCCCAGCCACTTTCTCTCGCTTGATGAATTCGATCTTCATGGAGAACCTGGATAAGTTCGTCGTGGTTTACCTCGACGATATACTCATCTACTCGAAGAACGAACAAGAACATGCTGAGCATCTAAGGCTGGTATTGATGAAACTTCGAGAGCATCGTCTGTCTGCCAAATTCTCCAAGTGTGAATTTTGGTTACCATAAGTGACCTATCTAGGCCACATGATCTCTAGTAAAGGTATTACTGTCAATCCCTAGAGAGTTCAGGCCGTCCTTGATTTGACTCAACCTGAATCGGTTAAGCAAGTTCGGAGTTTCCTTGGCTTAGAGAGCTATTGTCGCCGCTTTGTTGAGAACTTCTCCAAGGTTGTGAAGCCTCTAACTGAACTCCTCAAGAAAGATAAAAAGTTCGAGTGGACTCCACAATGCGAGCACAGTTTTTAGGAACTAAAAAGACACCTGACCTCTGCTCCCGTTCTGGTGCCACCAGATTTCTCAAAGGACTTCGTTATCTATTGCGACGCCTCGCGACAAGGATTAGGTTGCATTCTCATGCAAGATCGTGATGTGATTGCATACGCATCTCGACAATTGCATCCACATGAGGATAATTATCCAACACATGATCTTGAGCTTGCAGTTGTAGTCCATGCACTGAAAACCTGGCGACATTACCTTCTGGGTAATCGTTGCAAAATTTACACTGATCACCAAAGTCTAAAATATATCTTCACCCAGCCGGATTTGAATCTCAGGCAAAGACGGTGGGTCGAGTTGATTACAGATTATAACTTAGGGATAACTTACACCCCGGGGAAAGTGAATGTCATGGCTAATGCACTAAGTCGTAAGTCTTATTGTAACAACCTGATGTTACAACAAAGTCAACCACTTCTCTATGAGGAATTTCGGAAGTTGAACCTTCACATTGTTCCTCAAGGATTCCTTTCCAACTTGGTGTCGAAGCCCAATCTTACGGATCATAGAAGCTCAGAAGCATGATGCCAGGATATCCCGGATCAAGAAGAACATTAGAAGGGGTAATGTTAGATGCTTCTTAGAGGATGATCGGGGTGTTGTCTTCTTT
Organism: Hordeum marinum; assembly: GCA_022496015.1. Taxonomy (NCBI): domain Eukaryota; kingdom Viridiplantae; phylum Streptophyta; class Magnoliopsida; order Poales; family Poaceae; genus Hordeum; species Hordeum marinum. Next base: position 505,563,889 of record CM039678.1, on the reverse strand, counting down.
GAGAACCGCTTGGTGGTCCCAAAGAAGCAACATCTACGACAGCTGATCCTTAAGGAGGCTCATGACTCTCCTCTCACGATTCATCCTGATAGTACCAAGATGTATCAGGACCTACGCCAGAGGTTCTGGTGGACTAGGATGAAGATATAAATTGCTCAGTTCGTTGCTAACTGTGACGTTTGTCATTGCGTTAAGGTAGAACATCAAAGGCCTACTCGCACCCTTCAACCCTTAGCTATTTCTGAGTGGAAATGGGATAAGGTCGGTATGGATTTCATCACCGGATTTCCCAGGACCAAGAGAGGGAATAGTGCTATCTTTGTGGTCATTGACCGTCTTTCCAAAGTGGCTCATTTTCTTCCTGTCCGGGAGAGTATAACTGCTAGCCTGCTAGCGGCATTATATGTTTCTCGAATAGTTTCTCTTCATGGTGTTCCTTTGGAGATTAACTCAGACCGTGGAAGTATCTTTACTTCCCGATTCTGGGAAAGCTTCCAAAATGCTATGGGGACTCATCTATCCTTTAGCCTGCTTTCCATCCTCAGTCAAGTGGTCAAGTGGAGCGAGTCAATCAAATTCTAGAAGACATGCTCAGAGCTTGTGTTATATCTTTCGGTATGAATTGGGAGAAATGTCTTCCATTTGCCGAATTTTCTTATAACAATAGTTATTAGTCAAGCTTGGGCAAAGCCCCTTTTGAAGTTCTCTATGGACAAAGGTGTTGAACACCTCTTAACTGGTCAGAAACTGGAGAGAGGCAACTCTTTGGCCCGGATATGATCCAGGATGTAGAGAAGCAAGTTTGCATCATTTGTGAAAAGTTGAAAACAGCCCAATCTCGTAAAAAGAGCCAATATGATCGCCATCATAAGGCTGTGACCTATGAAGTTGACGAGAAGGCTTACCTTCAGGTTACACCTCTGAAGGGTACCCAACGGTTCGGTATCAAGGGCAAGTTGGCTCCTCGTTATATTGGTCCTTTTCGCATTCTTGCCAAACAAGGAGAAGTTGCCTACCAATTGGAACTTCCACCGCATCTTTCCAAGGTTCATGATGTCTTCCACATCTCAGAACTCAGGCGTTGCTTCTCGAACCCTGTCCGCGAAGTAGACCACGAAAGGCTTGATCTCCAAGGTAACCTTACATATCGAGAATACCATGTTCGTATTCTTGATCAAGCTGAGCGTACCACTCGACGTCGAAACATCAAGTTTCTCAAGGTTCAATGGTCACAACATTCCGAGAAGGAAGCCACATGGGAAAGAGAGGATCGTCTTCGACTAGAGTACCCCGCACTCTTTTCGACGACTTCCAAATCACGGGACGAGATTCTTTTGAGTGGGCGTGAGTTGTCACATCCCTAGTTTGCATTGCTCTGGTTAGCATGTGTGTGCATCATGTTTTGATTTTGCATCAATATGAAATGGGGATCAACAAAAACCCTAGCACCTCACGTGAATAAAACCACTTTAAAAGGTTGTGAAAAATCAACAAATCCAAAATGCCCATCAAAAATGCCCCCTATGTCTTATAAATATTGAAATCATTATATCAAGGGAAATTTTAATTTTCAGAACATATGTGTCATTTTAAAAATAAAAATAAAGCTACTAAAAAGTCCAAATAAAGCATTATAAATATTTTAGCCATTCAAAAATGTTGAAACCTGTTGTGGAGGTTTGAAATATTCAAACTAAGCTCTCCAAACTATCTCAACAACTTTGTGCTAGGACTTGAGGCCAAACAAAAATAAAACAAATAGAAAAAATAGAAAACAGAAACAAAAATGACAAAAAAAGAATCAAACCTGCTTCCCCCTGGCCCAGGAGGGAGAAGATCCAGCCCAGCCTACCAGGGGCAGGGAGGTCCTCTTCCACCTCCTGCCAGGAGGACCATGCAGCTGTGTGGCTAGCTTGCCGCCGCTCCTGGCCACCTCCTACCAGCATGGCTGCCATGGAGGCCTCCTGAAGTGCCTCGAGGCCGCCCCGACCGCTTCCCTCTCCCTCAGTTTCCCCTCTCCCTCGCTCTCCTCACCCATCAATCGTCATGGCCGCCGAAGCTCCACCGCCGTAGCACCGTCTCTCTAGCCTCTCGCCCTTGCTCTCGAGCCTCTCATTCGCTCCGCCTCGATGCCCTCGTCCTCATCGCCGAGCCAAGCGTCGCTGGAAGCCATCCATCGCTGCCATGGACGTCGTCTTCAACCTCCGGCCACCGGCAAGGAATCGAAGCTCGCCGCCGCTCCAGACCTTCCCCGAGCCCGCTTTCAACGGCTATGTGATTGCAATGAGCCCCCGATCCCGTTCCCCCTCTTCTATTGGTCGATCCCACGCCGTAGCCCCCGATTCCGTTAGCACCCACTAGTAGAAAACAAACCTTTCATCCCGAGCTTTAGTTCCGGTCTGGTCACGAACCAGTACTAAAGATGGTATTAGTCCCGGATCGTGCCGGCTACAACGGCTGGGAGCATGGCGACCTTTAGTACCGGTTCGTGTCACGAGCCGGTACTAAAGGGGGTGTGGCAGGGTTTTGGTCAGACATGGGCCCCGCTTGCACCTTTAGTACCGGCTGGTTACACAAACCGGTACTAAACGTCAACCTTTAGTACCGGCTGGTCATACCAGCCGGTACTAAAGACTTCCTACATATACATCCGTCCGCAGCCGATCGAAAGAGCTCTGTTTTCTCCCCTGTTCTTCTTCTTGATCGAAGCTCATCCACCATTTTGCCAAGGATTCGTCAAGATTTAAAGGCACCCCATCTATCCAAGTGTTCATAAAGGTTAGCAACTTTGCTCCTTCATCTCTTGTTAGATTAGCTTGTGGTATGCTCAAAGATATGTGATATGTGATTTGTGGGAGTTTATTTGATTTATATGCAATTTGAGCTCAAATTAACTTGTTAGGTTGCATATGTGTAGGTGTGGTTTATTTGGTGCCTTCCCATGTTCTTCTTCTTGCTCGAAGCTCATCCTCCATTTTGCCAAGGATTTGTCAAGATTTAAAGGCACCCCATCTATCCAAGTGTTCATAAAGGTTAGCAACTTTGCTCCTTCATCTCTCATTGCTAGATTAGCTTGTGGTATGCTTAAAGATATGTGATATGTGATTTGTGGGAGTTTATTTGATATATAAGCAATTTGAGCCCAAATTAACTTGTTAGGTTGCATATGTGTAGGTGTGGTTTATTTGGTGCCTTCCCATCCCCGGTCGTCCTAACCACCGTCGATCGTCCGCACCGTCTCGTCGCGGCACCGGACACCTTGGTGAGCCTCTTGTTCTTCTTAAAATCTTTTAAAAAAATTACTTGTATGATTTAGATAGTTGCGTGTATGATTTACTTACTTTATTATTGTTAGTTATTCCATAGTGTCATGGTTATGGTATCCGCCCACGTCGGCCCTCGTCCAGTCTATGATTCAGATGTGGTATGTCATTAATTATCTTTTATAACTATTTCACACATCATCTAATGTCTATGACAATTAATTATGCCACCAAATTGACGTAGATATTTTTATCTATAGGAAGTAGTTGAACCAGAAATTCCAACCGACTATGCAATTCTGCTCGAGAAATTAACACAAGCTGAAAAAGAAATTGATCATTTGAAAGAAAAATTGAAAAGAACTGAAGATGAGAAGATGGGATTGGAGTTGCATGTTGCCGATATCGTCGTTGATCACAAGAACAAGATGCCTGGAATATGCTTGAAGCTTAGAAGGATTAGAAAATATGCCATCGATAAAGAGGCTTGGTATCATTATGTTGTTGGCTCAATTGTTACTTTAGTTGCTATTATGATCGCATTTTTTGTTGTATTCACATGTTTTAGATAGTTGGTGTTGTTTTATGAGATGTATGTATGAACTATAAGTATCCATTATTTGGAGTAATAACATTTGGTCACTGCTAGCTCTACTTTTGGTTGTAATGTGATGATGAAGTTGTATTAATTTGGTCACTTCGATGTTGTGTAGTGAACATGAGCCGGCAATGGATGTATGATGACCGACTAAGTCCAGGGTTTCTTAATGGCCTGTATGATTTTATTCGTGTGGCTGAGACAAACAAGAAGAATGGTTTCATGTGTTGTCCATGTCGTGACTGTAAGAATGATAGGAATTACTCTACCTCAAAAACCCTTCACTACCACCTGCTGAAGTCCGGTTTCATGTCCGGCTATAGCTATTGGACCAAGCACGGAGAAAGAGGGGTTATAATGGAAGACAATGAAGAAGAAGAGGATGATGACAACTATCCTTTCGCTGATACAACAATTGGGGAAGCTGAAGAAGAGGCATCAATGGGGGAAGCTGAAGAAGAGGCATTAGATGAGCCCGCTGATGATTTGGGTCAGGTCATTGCTGATGCAAAGAGAAACTGCAAAAATGATAAGGAGAGGTTGAAGTTGAAACACATGTTAGAGGATCACAAGAAATTATTGTATCCAAATTGTGAAGATGACCAGAAAAAGCTGGGTACCACGCTAGAATTGCTGCAATGGAAGGCGAAGAATGGTGTAACTGACAAGGGGTTTCAAGAATTGTTGATAATGATAAAGAAGATGCTTCCAAAGGATAATGAATTGCCTGAAAGTGCGTACGAAGCAAAGAAGGTTGTCTGCCCTCTAGGATTAGAGGTGCAGAAGATACATGCATGCCCTAATGACTGCATCCTCTACCGCGGTGAGGAGTACGAGAATTTGGATGCATGCCCGGTATGCGGTGCGCTGCGCTATAAGATCCCCCGCGATGACCATGGTGATGTGGAGGGCGAACGCCACGGGAAGAGGGTTCCTGCCAAGGTGATGTGGTATGCTCCTATAATACCACGGCTGAAACGTTTGTTCCAAAACAAAGAGCATGCCAAGTTTTTGCGATGGCACAAAGAAGAACGTAAGAAAGACGGGATGTTGAGAGAACCCGCTGATGGGTCACAGTGGAGAAAAATCGAGAGGGAGTTCGAGGACTTTGCAGCTAACGCAACGAACTTATTGTTTGGTCTTAGTACAGACGGCATGAATCCTTTTGGCAAGCAGAGCTCTAGTCACAGCACCTGGCCCGTGACTCTATGTATCTACAACCTTCCTCCTTGGTTGTGCATGAAGCGGAAGTTCATTATGATGCCAATGCTAATCCAAGGCCCTAAGAAACCCGGAAACGACATTGATGTCTACCTAAGGCCACTAGTTGATGAACTTCTACAGTTGTGGAAAAAACCAGGTGTGCGTGTGTGGGATGCGCACACACAGAAGGAAATTGACCTACGAGCGTTGTTGTTTGTAACCATCAATGATTGGCCTGCTCTTAGTAACCTTTCAGGACATACAAACAAGGGATACAATGCATGCACGCATTGTTTAGATGATACTAAAAGTATATATTTGGATAAATGTAAGAAGAATGTGTACCTGGGACATCGTCGATTTCTACAGATCAAGCATATCTTAAGAAAGGCAGGCAACCATTTCAAAGGTGAGCCAGATAACCGGAAGAAGCCTGGCCTCCGTACTGGTGAATATATATTTGATATGGTTAAGGATTTACAGGTAATCTTTGGAAAGGGTCTTGGCGGACAATCTATTCCGAATGACGCCAACGGACACGCACCCATGTGGAAGAAGAAATCTATATTTTGGGAACTTGAATATTGGAAAGCCCTAGCGGTCCGCAATGCAATCGACGTGATGCATGTGACGAAGAATCTTTGTGTGAACCTGGTAGGCTTCTTGGGCGTGTATGGAAAGACAAAAGATACACCGGAGGCACGGGAGGACAAGCAAAGAATTAATGAAAAAGACGGCATGCCTCCAAAGCAGTATCAAGGTCCTGCCAGCTATGCTCTTACGAAAGAAGAGAAGGAATCTTTCATGAATGCCTGCTTAGTATGAAGGTCTCGTCTGGCTTCTCGTCGAATATAAAGGGAATAATAAATATGGCAGAGAAAAAAATTCAAAATCTAAAGTCTCATGACTGCCACGTGATTATGACGCAATTACTTCCGGTTGCACTTAGGGGGCTTCTACCGGAAAATGTTCGATTAGCCATTATGAAGCTATGCGCATTCCTCAATGCAATTTCTCAGAAGGTAATTGATCCAGAAATCCTACCAAGGTTACAGAATGACCTGGTCCAATGTCTTGTCAGTTTTGAGTTGGTGTTTCCTCCATCCTTCTTCAATATTATGGCGCACGTTCTAGTTCACCTAGTCAAAGAGATTAACATTATGGGCCCTCTTTTTCTACACAATATGTTCCCCTTCGAGAGGTTCATGGGAGTCTTAAAGAAATATGTTCATAACCGTGCTAGGCCAGAAGGAAGCATCGCCAAGGGATATGGAATAGAGGAGGTTATTGTGTTTTGTGTTGACTTTTTTCCTGACATTAAGCCGATTGGTCTTCCTGAATTGCGGCATGAGCAGAGACTGGGTGGAAAGGGCACATTAGGAAATAAAGAAGCAATAAATATGGACGGGATTCTTTCACTCAAGCACACTACACGGTTCTACAAAATTCCACCTTGGTGACTCCATATATGGAGGAACACAAGGATATTGTACGGTCCAAGAACCCGAAGCAGTCTGACCCCTGGATTGAACGTAAACACATGGAGACTTTTGCCAGTTGGTTGCAAACAAAGATCATCAATGACAATGATGTTCCATATGAACTGTACTGGTTGGCCAAGACACCAAGTTCGACTGTAACGACTTTCAAAGGGTACGAGATAAATGTGAATACATTTTACACGATCGCCCAAGATAAGAAGAGCACCAACCAAAACAATGGTGTCCGCTATGATGCAACCAACTTTGAAGACACATATTATGGTTACATAGATGAGATATGGGAACTTGACTATGGACCTGATCTTAAGGTCCCTTTGTTTCGGTGCAAATGGGTCAAATATACTGGAGGCGGGGTACAGGTAGACCCACGGTACGGAATGACAACAGTGGATCTCAACAATCTTGGATACACAGACGACTCATTCGTCCTAGCCAATGATGTGGCTCAGGTTTTCTATGTGAAGGACATGTCTAGCAAACTGAGGAGAAAAAAAGATAAGGAAGCGAATACATCATACGATGAGTCAAAGCGCCACATAGTTCTTTCAGGGAAAAGAAACATTGTGGGAGTGGAGGACAAGACAGACATGTTCGAAGATTATGAAAAGTTTCATGAAATCCCTCCCTTCAGAGTGAAGACTGACCCAAGCATCCTATTAAATGATGAAGATTATCCATGGTTACGGCGCAATCATAAGAAAGGGACAAACACGCAGAAAAAGTCTTACACCGCGAGATCCCACTCTGGGATGTGACCGGCTTCACCGTCATCACTTTCTATATATGTGAAGGACATGCATGCATTTCCTAGCATGGTATAGATGAGTTTTCGTCCGAAACCATCATACTTCTTATGAGATTGTCCAATTTGTACACGAAGTGCATCCAATTTTTGCCGTAACCCTCTCAACTCTCTAGAAGTTGCTATGTGGGTGAAATTATGATGTCATGCCAAGTTACAACCTTTTCAGACTTCATTTGTACTGCTTTTCAAATTCAGGGTCATTTAGCTCAAAATAAATCATTAAATGCCTGAAAAATATCAAACGAACTCAGAAAGGGTTGAAAATTGATGATGTGCCTTTGAATGGTGCATATTGAACACACAAAAAGTATTGAGTTAAAATAAGTTATTAAAAATGAAATCTCTTTGTAATAGATGAGTTTTCGTCTGAAACCCTCATACTTCTTATGAGATTGTCCAATTTGTACACGAAGTGCATCCAGTTTTTACCGTAACCCTCTAACTCTCTAAAAGTTGCTATGTGGGTGAAATTATGATGTCATGCCAAGTTACAACCTTTTCAGAGTTCATTTGTACTGCTTTTCAAATTCACGGTCATTTAGCTCAAAATAAATCATTAAATGCCTGAAAAATATCAAATGAAGTCAGAAAGGGTTGAAGATTGATGATGTGCCTTTGAATGGTGCATATTGAACACACAAAAAGTATGGAGTTAAAATAAGTTATTAAAAATGAAATCCCATTGTAATAGATGAGTTTTCCTCTGAAACCCTCATACTTCTTATGAGATTGTCCAATCTGTACACGAAGTGCATCCAGTTTTTGCCGTAACCCTCTCAACTCTCTAGAAGTTGCTATGTGGGTGAAATTATGATCTCATGCCAAGTTACAACCTTTTCAGAGTTCATTTGTACTGCTTTTCAAATTCACGGTCATTTAGCTCAAAATAAATCATTAAATACTTGAAAAATATCAAATGGAGTCAGAAAGGGTTGAAAATTGATGATGTGCCTTTGAATGGTGCATATTGAACACACAAAAAGTATGGATTTAAAATAAGTTATTAAAAATGAAATTCCTTTGTAATAGATGAGTTTTCGTCCGAAACCCTCATACTTCTTATGAGATTGTCCAATTTTGTACACAAAGTGCATCCACTTTTTGCCGTAACCCTCTCAACTCTCTAGAAGTTGCTATGTGGGTGAAATTATGATGTCATGCCAAGTTACAACCTTTTCAGAGTTCATTTGTACTGCTTTTCAAACTCAAGATATGACATTTCAAATGCCATTTAATCAAATTATCTTATACATCAGTTGAAGTTGTTCAAACATGCATGGAAATGCCATAAACAGATTCTTTATATTTTTCTGATATTTTTTCATATATTATTTATTTCCATTGGAGTCCTACGTTTCTTCTATGATTTTCTAAAGTTTACAGGGTTTTCTGAAAATAATAACTAATATTTAATTAAAAAACACTTTTAGTACCGGTGCGAGCCACGCACCGGTACTAAAGGTCCACCGCCCCCACGCTATTTTGGCAGGACCGTTAGTACCGGTGTGTGGCTGGCACCGGTAGTAAAGGGTCTTTAGTACCAGTGCGAGCCACGCACCGGTACTAAAGGTCCACCGCCCCTGCGCTCTGTTGGGAGGACCTTTAGTACCGGTGCGTGGCTCACACCGGTACTAAAGTCCCTTTAGTACCGGTGCGAGCCACGCACCGGTACTAAAGTGGTGCCTGGTATAAAATGAGCACTTCATCGTCCCGGGCCGAGCCACGCATCGGGAGAGCTCCAACTTGCGCCGCCATGCTGCCGAAATTTGCTCCCACGCCATTGTCGTCGCCCTCGCCGCTGTCGTCCTCGCCATCGTCGCCCTCGCATCCGTCGCACCACCACCGCGCCATTGCCGTCGCCATCACTGCTGTCGCCCTCACCACCGCCGTCGTCGCACCACCACCTTCGTTTCCCTCGCCGTCGTCGGCCTCGCCGTCGTCGGCCTCGCCGTCGTCGCCCTCACCTCCCCTGACGCCGCCCCTCGTCGTCGGCCCCGTCGCCGCCAGCCCGCTCACTCCGACCGTCGCTCCGCGAGCCCGTTGCCGCAGCCCCATGCCCGTCGCCGACGCCACCTCCGGGTCAGGAGGCTAGGTGAGATCTCCCGGCCGACCACTCTCCCCGACGATCGCCCCGATGATCGTCGGACTAGTGTGTAGATGCTAATTTTGATAAGTGTGGAGATGGATTGTTAATTAGTTAGTTATTTCTATGGTCCCTTGACGTCGAAAACCACCACAAAATGATTCTAGGGTATCTAGGGTCCCTCGATGTCATACCCCGACACCCCGACACGACACCCCCGACACCCGACCCCGACCACGACACAACACCCCTATTTAGTTAGTTAGTTAGTTAGGTTATCAGGTTACTAGGGTATGTGTTAGTTTAGGTTTAGTTTAGGTTTAATTTAGTTTATGTTTAGTTTAGTTTTAGGTTTAATTTAGTTTGGATCCTAATGCGTGTGTGTGTGACTTTCGGTCTGTCGTTGCTCCTTGTGTGACTTTCATGTGTGTTCTTGATGGAGGAATCCCGACTGTTGTCGTGGGGGCGCTTCCTCTTTCTCCTCTTCTTTGCGATATACTCATCGATATATTGTGCAAGAAGAGGAGAGGGGAAGCGTCCATCACCGACGGTCGAACCTATTACTGCGAGAGAGTGTCCACCAACATATATACACCACCGTATCAATGTGAGAGAGTGCGCACCAACACACCATGAGATATGAGAGTTATTTAAGGAAAGTCTTGACAGACCGATAGTCACACACGCATTAGGATCCAAAGCGTGCCGTAATTCTTGATTTTGCTAGATGCTAAGTGTTAATTTTGCTAAGTTTTATTTAATTTGTTTTCGTAATTAAGTGTTTCTTCTCGACGTCGACGATGCCGATCCCGCATCCTCGTCGTCGAGACGCCGGAGGAGGTCACTTGCTTGAGCCGAGGGGCCCTGTCAGGGACTGGGCTCCGCCGGGCTGGTACTGGGAGGTGCTGCCTTCCGGGCGACGCAGCTTGGTGAGGAGCCAGCCCGTCGTTGACCCGAAGGTTCTGTGGTGGCGGCCGCATGGGCCACAGAAAATCGAGAGGCTTGAGTCCCCTGCGGAGGTGGTACAGTACCATGTCACCAAGGAGAACGAGCACGTCCGACGCTACATGGCAGCTTTGGAGGCCAGGTCCGACAATACCTGGCAGATTCTTCAGGGATCTCACTGGAGCTATGTTCCTATGATGGTTCCTTCTCTTTGGGTGTCCACCGCCTGCCCCGATATCCGCCGGGCACTAGGGTTCTAGCTAGATCGATATATTAGCTTGCTACTATCATGATGTATTAGCTAGATCGATGGAGATTAGCCGATGTATTGAAAATTATCCAAGATTATGCAGATGAGATCTTTTCTAAGAACTACTATATATGTATTCGATGATGCATTATTAATTAACTATCAGTTATTTTGCTTATTGAATGCATGCTAATTAAAATACTAATTTGTTTTATCTATATTATTATGGACTAGTTATTAAGCTATGGACAATACCGGTAGAGCTCATGAAGAGGACATCTTCGACATGATACGCTCCTCCGAAAACCCAGCAGACCTTCGAGGTGAATCACATGATCATGATGATGGCTCACAATATCTGAACGATCCTGTTGATGGATGTGAGACCGGGGAAGAACAACTTATGTTCCAAAATCCGGAACAACCAACAATGTTTGGCGAGGTATATACACATATTAGCCTCTGGTGATCATTACATGTGTATTAATTGATTTGTATATATATATATATATATTAACAAATCTTTCTTATTTTAATTATCAGCCCTCCAGATCGATCCAATCTAGTAGAAATGTACGAGGCGCTGCCAAAATATTGGACGGCAACGTAAAGCTCAATCTTGATGCTTTCAAACATAATGGCGAACCGACTCACCCTGAAGCCAATGCCAAGATATTTGTGCGTCAATGCAGAGTGGTTGTTAGGGACGTAGTCCCGATCACAATGCATGAATGGATTCAGCCAAATGAACCAAAACTAGGAGTGAATTATGTCAATACAAGAATTAAAGATGCCCTTTGGCGAGAGCTCATGGAGCATTTCACCCTACCAGATTCTGTCTCGGAGCGTCAAAGGAACAAAGTCAAGGAGTTTGCTCTCCATAAGATGGCCGGCGCGTTCCAGACTTGGAAGAAAAAATTATGGACCGAGTACAACGCTAGAGGCAAGAAGGCGCCCGAATTCAAAGGAATATACGAGAAGGTAAGGGATCACTGGGACGCATTTATCGAGTACAAGATATCGATAGCTGCTATGGAGAAGTCGGCAAAGAATAAGATAAATGCTGAGAAAAAAAGGTATCACCATAAACTAGGGACAGGTGGATACAAGTCATCCCTTCCTAAGTGGGATGCATTAGAGAATAAGATGCTTGCTGAAGGGATCACTCCAGTAACCTTCAACTGGCCCAAGAGGTGCAGGAATTGGTTTTTTGCGCATGGGAGAAAGTTGGACCCAGCCACGGGGAAGATTATTGCACTGGCCAGTCTGAAGCATGCATCAGATGAGTTGATTCAAGCAATAAAAGATGCCCAAGAAGGACGGTTTCACCCCGATAGAGAGAACGACGAGCTTACATGCGCCCTAAGGAATGCCGAACACGGTGGACGAACACGAGGCATGGGCGTTGTTCCGTGGTACGAGGGGTTTGCGGGATGGCAGGACAGTTATAAAAGCCGTTCGAGAAAAAAGAAGGTGGAAGCAGACCGACTTTCGAAGTTGGAACAGAAGTACGAGCAGTAGCAGCTGCAGATACAGGTACTGACCCAGCAAAGGTAAACTCCACAGCAGGAGGCAGGGCAAGAACCCGTCCCATCTACAATGCCGAAAAGCAGCGTGGGTTCCATGGGGGCACCGTTGGGTCACACCCCCGTGGATGATATCACCGAGAAGACATCTTGTGAGCTAATCCAGAAAATGAAGAACATACCCGTGCGGGTCACGACGAGCTATGCTGTACCAAATACACCTGATGTTCTCTGGCATTGCAATCCAGTTCCAGCTGGGTATGCTTGTGTCGCGGTGGACGCAATAGAGCCAGGATATGATGAACTATTGCTTGACATCCCTGGAGGTGAGGGGGAGTCCACACTGGCAGAAGCTAGCCGTGGTCTCATTCTATGGATTAAGGACTGCATCATCTTTCCACACTCGGGGCTAAGGCCACCGGCTCCTTCGAGTATCGATGTGCAGCGCGAGGGATCCCAGCCAGAGGCATCGCAGCGCCAGCAGTCCTCCCCACCTCGCCAGCGGTCACCTCTCCAGCAGTCCTGCCCACCTTGAGCACCTCGAGCTCCCCCACAGTCGTCCCCACCTCGAGAGGCGTCCCACCTCGCTAGCAGTCCTCCCCACCTTGCCAGGAGTAGTCCTCCCAACCTCGGGACGGAGCACGAAACGAGTCCATATCATTGATATCGATCTCCGCCGCGTGAGCCGACTCCACCCCGGCAGCGGTCCCGCCAGCAGGGCGCCCAAAAGAGGAAGGCCACCAGCAGTCCTCTTCGGAAGAAAGCAAAGAAGAAACCCGAGCCTCTGGCCAAAAGGAAGCTGCCTTACGACATGACACCAGAGGAAAACAAAATTGAATGCGATCTCCAAGTGAAAGCCTTTTTTGCGAAGAAGACTGTGCCGCCAAAGGAGGTAATACCCAAGGAAGTCCAAGAGCACTTTATGGAACACTTTATTGATCGACCCCCGACATATGTCGAGCATATGCCGACAGACTATGACTGGCAGATTCAGAAGGCAAGTGAGCAGAGAAGTCGGCCCAGCCCAAGGAAGAAGTCGGGAAGTACGGCATCAACTAGCGGGAAAACAATTCCCGAGCTCGGAGAACAATCCAAGCAATCGATCTCTCCACTCAAGGTGAGTACCAATCCAAGCAAGCAACCGATCCAACCAGTCGACGTGCAAGGCAACCCAATCGACCTCGAAGTACTAAAGGCTACAGGTCTCACTCTTGAACAAATCCTTGGCACCGAGGAAAACCGTGGGTACGATGCAACTGAGTACGCAATGCAATATGCCGTCGAAAAACCACTTGTCACACCCGAGCAGTACAAGGAACTACCAACTACGATGCGACGATTGCATGATTGGTACATGCGTGAATCAAAGCGAGGGGAGACGGCGGTCATGGTCAAAGTAAGGAAAGAGCATTACATCAATGCATGTGACATATGTCTTGAATTCTCAGAACTTTTCTAGTTATACCACATGGAGTCTATCGACAAATCTCTCATCAGTTGCTATTGTCTGTAAGTGATTTATATCTTTAATAATTTAAGTCTCTAGCTAAGATATCGTTCATTGGCTTATCCTCACTATATATGTTCTTTTCTACGCTATTATGCAGATTGAAGATGTGGAAATTGAAACAAGAGGGAATCGATGACATTGGGTTCATCGACCAAAATATTGTTAATGGTAATGTGGTCAAACACTATGCCAAGGACACAGAAGAACTGTTGGAAAATTTTCTAGAGGCACTAATGAATACCAAATCTACTATAATATTTCCTTCCAACATGGGATGAGTGTTTACTCTCTTGTATACTACAAATTCTATTTTTGCTTACTAGCTCGCTATCAAGTGTAGTTGATCAGTTATATGCGCATGCCTGCTTAATTATATAAACTTCTGCGCAGAGACCACTATATCCTCCTATATATTATCCTCGCGGATGGACTTGTTCAAGTGTACGACTCACTAGATACACCAGAACAATCATACGTGGACTTGTATTTTATGATAGAACGGTAATTTCAATATTTATCGACCTCGCTTTCTTTCATTATTTCCTGATATCAAAAGTAATTATAATAACTCTTTCGTTCTTTTTCTTTGTCGGGTAGTGTTTGGAAAAAGATGATAGAAAAAAAACATCACGGTCATCAATGGAAACCAAAGCTGAAGTGGAAAAAGATGCAGGTAATTAAGTAGTACTACTATGTCCGCGCATCTCATTAATTCTATTTTCAATACCATTATCATGCTCGATTATTAATTATCTTATTCAATTCTATTCTTTTGCAAAGTGTGCGAAGCAGCCACAGGGGACAAATTTATGTGGATATTTCCTCTGCGAGAACATTCGCATCCAGACCGAAGGCCGTATACGTCGCAGAGAAGCACGTGAAAGACAACTCTAGCTTTTGCAGATGTTGTCGAAGTTCTCACTCCAGAAACGCTTCGTAGCACTTCAAGAGGAATTTGCGGCTTTTCTTCTTTGACATGTCATTGATGTAAACGGATAGCACTATTCCTTACCGCCGCCTCAATAATGCTAGCAAATCAGTAGTAGAGAACTAAGATTTCATCCGGAGCACTAGCTAGCTAGTCCTGGCCGGGTTTTGGGCCTTAAGTTAATTATAAGTCCCGAATTTATATGAATGTGTAATTCCATTTGTGTATATATATATATACTATGTATGAGATATTGTATATTATATTACATATATATATGCATGAACTTGTGTATTGTTTATAGTATGTAGCACCGTAAGATAAATTTGAAATGAATGGAAAACACAAAAAATAGAGAGGAAAATTAAAACCTAATTAAAAGCTAAAACAAAAAAACAGAAGACTTAGTACCAGTTGGTATCACCAACCGGTACTAAAGGTCTTCGAGCACCAGTCCACGCAGGCAGCCACATGGAGGGCCTTTAGTACCGGTCCGTGGTCCAACCGGTACTAAAGGTCTGGACCTTTAATCCTGACCCTTTAGTACCGGTTGGGGAACCGGTACTAAAGGACCATCCGGACCGGGACTATAGGCCTGTTCTGCACTAGTGACCCGAAGTGCTCCGCCACACGAGCTCGACGCTGGTGCCGCTCCGGTGACCAGGTGGTTCCTCCGAGGCCGCCATTGAGCTCGTGGGGTCGTGTAGAAGTTGGGTAACGTTGCATGGGAAACAAAAATCTTCCTACACATACGCAGATCTATCCATGGTGATGAGCATCTACGGGAGGGAGAGTGGATCTACGTACCCTTGTAGATCGCTAAGCGGGAAGCGTTAACAAACGCGGTTGGTGTAGTCGAACGTCTTCGCGATTCAAATCGCCGAGCATCCCGCGATCCAATCACGATCTGTCCCGTGATCTAATCACAATCCGTCCCACAAACTTGATCACGATCCATCCCACGAACTTGATCACGATCCGTCCCACGAGCTTGATCACGATCCTTCCGATCTAGCGTCGAACGGACGACACCTCCGCGTTCAGCACACGTACAGCTTGATGACGATCTCCGCCGTCTTGATCCAGCAAGAGAGAGCGGAGAGGTAGAAGAGTTCGCCGGCATCATGACGGCACTCCGGTGATGGTGGAGGAGCAATTCCGGTAGGGCTTCGCCTAAGCACTTCAGAAATCCGATCTAGAGGAGAAACTATGCACTCGAGAATAGGGTAGCACGTGGCTGAAAAAACTAGTGCAAAAACCCTAAAACCTCTAGTATATATAAGGGGAAGAGAGGAGAGGAGGCAGCCTTGAATTTACAAGCCAAGGGCCTCGGCCGAAGGAGGTGGAGGAGGTGGAGTCCACCTCCAATCCTAGTAGGACTAGGATTCACCTATTTTGCCATTTTTTCCACCTTTTCTCTTGGGCTTTTTTCTTCCAGACGCATGGGCCTCTTGTGGTTGTTCCACCAGCCCACTAAGGGATGGTTTCCACTCTCCCACATCCCATGTAGCCTCTTGGGTCGAAATACCCCTCCCGGAGGTCTCCCGGTACCCTACCGGTACTCCCAGTACACTACCGATGAGCCCGAAACTTTTCCGGCGACCAAAACAGGACTTCCTATATATGAATCTTTACCTACGGACCATTTCGGAACTCCTCGTGATGTCCGGGATCTCATCCGGGACTCCGAACAACCTTCGGTCACCACCATACCTAACTCTATACTACCAAAATGTCACCAAACCTTAAGTGTGCAGACCCTGCGGGTTCGAGAACTATGTAGACATGACCGAGACACCTCTACGGTCAATAACCAATGGCGGGACCTGGATGTCCACATTGGTTCCTACATATTCTACGAAGATATTTATCGGTTGAACCTCTATGTCAAGGATTCAGTTAATCTCGTATGATGTACTCTTTGTTCTTCGATATGTTACTTGCCCGAGATTCGATCGCCGGTATCTCCATATCTAGTTCAACCTCGTTACCGGCAAGTCTCTTTACTCGTTCCGTAATACAAGATCCCATTACTAACACTTAGACACATTGCTTGCAAGGCTCACTGTGATGTTGTATTACCGAGTGGGCCCTGAGATACCTCTCCTTCACACGGAGTAACAAATCCCAGTCTTGATCCATGCCAACTCAACAAACACCATCGGAGATACCTGTAGAGCACCTTTATAGTCACCCAGTTACGTTGCGACGTTTGATACACACAAGGCACTCCTCCGATGTCCGTGAGTTGCATGATCTCATGGTCATAGGAACACATACTTGACATGTAGAAAACAGTAGCAATAAACTAACACGATCATACGCTACGTTTGTAGTTTGGGTTGATAGACAACACTTTGTCCCTAGTGTGCCTCTACTAGAGGCACACTATCAACCCAAGAGGCTACATGGCATGTAGGAGAGTGAATACCAGCCCTTTGTGGCAACATATACAAACGTAGCATGTGATCATGTCAGTTTATTGCTACTGTTTTCTGCATGTCAAGTATATGTTCCTATGACCATGAGATCATGCAACTCACAGACATCGGAGGAGTGCCTTGTATGTATCAAATGTCGCAACGTAACTGGGTGACTACAAAGGTGCTCTACACGTATCTCCGAGGGTGTATGTTGAGTTGGCATGGATCAAGACTGGGATTTGTTACTCCGTGTGACGGAGAGGTATCTCAGGGCCCGCTCGGTAATACAACATCACAATAAGCCTTGCAAGCAATGTGTCTAAGTGTTAGTCACGGGATCTTGTATTACGGAACGAGTAAAGAGACTTGCCGGTAACGAGGTTGAACTAGGTATGGAGATACCGACGATCGAATCTTTGGCAAGTAACATACCGAAGAACAAAGGGAAAATCATACGGGATTAACTGAATCCTTGACATAGAGGTTCGACCAATAAAGATCTCCGTAGAATATGTAGGAACCAATACGGTCATCCAGGTCCCGCTATTTGTTATTGACCATAGAGGTGTCTCGGTCATGTCTACATAGTTCTCGAACCCGCAGGGTCTGCACACTTAAGGTTTGGTGACGTTTCGGTAGTATAGAGTTATGTATGATGGTGACCTAAGGTTGTTTGGAGTCCCGGATGAGATCCCGGACATCACGAGGACCTCCGAAATGGTCCGGAGGTAAATATTCATATATAGGAAGTCCTATTTTTGTCGCCGGAAAAGTTCCGGGCTCAACGGTAGTGTACCGGGAGTGCCGGTAGTGTACCGGGAGACCATCGGGAGGGGTATTTCGACCCAAGAGGCTACATGGGCTATGGGAGAGTAAATATCATCCCTTGGTGGGCTGGTGGAAGTTCCACACAAGGCCCATGAGGCTAGGAGAGAAAACCCAAAGAGAAAAAGGTGGAAAAAGGCAAAATAGGGAGGAATCCTAGTCCTACTAGGATTGGAGGAGAAGTCCTCCCCTCCTCCTTGATTTGGCCGACCCAAAGGCTGGTCCCTTCAGGGCCAAGGATCCTCTCTTCGTCTTATATATACTAGAGCTTTTAGGGTTTTTTGCACCTGATTTTCAGCCACGTGCTACCCGTTCCTCTAGTGCATAGTTTGTCCTCTAGATCGGATTTCTGCAGTGCTTAGGCGAAGCACTGCCGGAATAGCTCCACCACCATCGCCGGAGCACCATCACGCTGCCGGAGAACTCTTCTACCTCTCTGCTCCCTCTTACTAGATCAAGAAGGCAGAGATCGTCATCAAGCTGCACGTGTGCTGAACGCGGAGGTCCCGTCCGTTTGGCGCTAGATCGGAAGGATCATGATCAAGATCGTGAGACGGATCGTGATGAGATCGCGGGACGGATCGTGATGAGATCGCGGGATGGATCATGATGAGTTCATGGGACGGATCGTGATTGGATTGCGGGACGGATCGTGATGAGATCGTGGGACGCTCGGCGATTTGGATCGCGAAGACGTTCGACTACACCAACCGTGTTTCTTAACGCCTCCCGCTTAGCAATCTATAAGGGTATGTAGATCCACGCTCCCTCTCGTAGATGCTCATCACCATGGATAGATCTGCGTGTGCGTAGGAATTTTTTTGTTTCCCATGCAACATTCCCCAACATAGATCGTGTTCATTGCAACACGGTTATTCCCCAACATAGATCGTGTTCATTGCAACACGGTTCATTGCAACATGATAATACCACATACTTGTGGCACTGCCGCTAAATGTCATATTGGTATAAAGCGCATGAAGAAACTCCATGTCGATGGATCTTTGGACTCATTCGATTTCGAATCGGTTAAGACATGCGAACCATGCCTTTTGGGCAAGATGACTAAGGACCCCGTTTTCCATATGGATGGAGCGAGCAAGTGATTTATTGGAAATGATACATGTTGATGTATGCAATCCAATGAGTCTTGTAGCGTGCAGTGGATATCATTATTTTCTTACCTTCACTGATGATTTGAGTAGATATAGTGTATATTTACTTAATGAAACACAAGTCTGAATCGCTTGAAAAGTTCAAGGAAATTCAGAGTGAAGTTTAAGATCATCGTGACAAGAAGATGAAAATGTCTGCGATATGATCGTGGAGGTCAATATCTGAGTTACAAGTTTGGCATACAACTTTACACAATGTGAAAGTTGTTTCACAACTCACGCCACCTGGAACACCATAGTGTGATGGTGTGTCCGAACGTCATAGTCATGCTCTATTGGATATGGTGCGTGCTATGATGTCTCTTATCGTTTTACTACTATAATTTTGGGGTTATGCATTAGAGAAAACTACATTCACTTTAAATAGGGCACCATCTAAATCCGTTGAGATGACACCGTGTGAATTATGGTTTGATAGAAACCTAAGCTGTCATTACTTAATGTTTGGGGCTGCGACGCTTGTGTGGAAAATGTTTTCACCTAATAAGCTCGAACCCAAAGCGGACAAATGCATCTTCATAGAATACCCTAATAACAATTGGGTATACCTTCTATCTTAGATCCAAGTGCAAAGTGTTTGTTGCTAAAAACGGGTCGTTTCTCGAGAAAGAGTTTCTCTTGAAAGAATTCAGTGGGAGGAAGATAGAACTTGATGTGGTTGTTGAACCTTTGTTCAACAAGATAGTAGCGCAGTGCAGGAAGATGTTTCTGTGAAGCCTACGTTAATTGAAGAGGAAGTTAATGATGATGATCATGAAGCTTCGGATCAAGTTACCATCGAACCTCGTAGGTCGACAAGGATGCATATTGCTCCTGAGTGGTACAACAACTCTGTCTTAGAGGTCATGTTGTTGGACAACGATGAACCTACGAGCTATGGAGAAGCGATGATGGGCCCGGATTCCGACAATTGGTTAGAGGCCATGAAATCCAAGAAAGGATGCATGTATGAAAACCAAGTATAGACTTTGGTAGACTTGCTCATTGGACGGCAGGTCGTCGAGTACAAATGGACCTTTAAGATGAAGACACACGCTGATGGTAAATGTCACCATTTATAAAGCTCGACTTGTCGCAAAGAAGTTTCCGGCAAGTTCAAGGAGTTGAATACGATGAGACTTTCTCACTCGTAGCGGTGCTAAAGTCTGTTGGAATTATGTTAGCAGTTGCTGCATTTTTCAATTATGAAATTTGCCAAATGGATGTCAAAACATCATTTCCTTACCGGTTTACTTGAGCAAAGGTTGTATGTGATACAACCAGAAGGTTTTTTCTATCCTAAGGATGCTAAAAGGTGAGCAAGCTTCAGTGATCCTTCTATGGACTGAAGCAAGCATCTCGGAGTTGGAATATATGCTTTGATGAGGTGATCAAAGTATTTAAGTCTATACAAAGTTTATGAGAAACTTGTATTTGCAATAAAGTGAGTGGGAGCACTATAGAGTTTCTGATAAGTATATGTGGATGACATATTGTTGATCGGAAATAATGTAGAATTTCTAGAAGTCATAAACGGTTGTTTGAAAAGTGTTTTTCAAAGGAAGACCTGGATAAAGCTACCTAATTGTTGAGCATCAAGATCTATAGAGATAGATCAAGATGCTTGATGAGACTTTCAATGAGTACATACCTTGACAAGATTTTGAAAGAGTTCAAAATAGATCGGTTAGAGAAAGAGTTCTCACCTAATTTGTAACGTGTGAACTTGAGTGAGACTCAAAGCTCGACCACGGCAGAAGAAAGAGAAAGGACGAGCATCGTCCCCTATGCCTTAGCTATAGGCTCTGTACAGTATGCCATGCTGTGTCCCGCACCTGTGTATGCCTTGCCATGAGTCCGTCAAGGGGTACAAGAGTGATCTAGGAATGGATCACTGGACAGCGGTCAAGATTATCCTTAGTAACTAAAAGACTAACGAGAGGTTTCTCGATTATGAAGGTGATAAAGAGTTCGTCGTAAAGAGTTACGTCGATGCAAGCTTTAACACCAATCCGGATGACTCATAGTAATAATCTCGATACGTATAGTGGAGCAGCCATTTGGAATAGTACCAAGTGTTGTGTGGTAGCAGTATTTACAGTTTGACATAGAGATTTGCAAAGTACACACGGATCTGAATGCAGACCCGTTAACTATAAGACCTCTCTCACATGCAAAGCTTGATCGAGCCCCAGAGCTCATTTGGTGTTAGATTCATAACAATGCGAATCACATGGTGATATGAACTAGATTATTGACTCTAGTGCAAGTGGGAGACAGTTGGAAATATGCCCTAGAGGCAATAATAAATTAGTTATTATCATATTTCCTTGTTCATGATAATCATTTATTATCCATGCTATAATTGTGTTGATCAGAAACTCAGATACATGTGTGGATACATAGACAACACCATGTCCCTAGTATGCCTCTAGTAGACTAGCTCATTGATCAAAAGATGGTTAAGGTTTCGTAGCCATGGACATGAGATTTCATTTGATAACGGGATCACATCATTAGGAGAATGATGTGATGGACAAGACCCAAACTACAAACGTAGCATATGATCGTGTCAGTTTAGTGCTATTGTTTTCTGCATGTCAAGTATATGTTCCTATGACCATGAGATCATGCAACTCACGGACACTGGAGGAGTGCCTTGTGTGTATCAAACGTCGCAACATAACTGGGTGACTATAAAGGTGCTCTACAGGTATCTTCGAGGGTGTTTGTTGGGTTGGCATGGATCAAGACTGGGATTTGTTACTCCGTGTGACGGAGAGGTATCTCAGGGCCCACTCGGTAATACAACATCACAATAAAGCCTTACAAGCAATGTGTCTAAGTGTAAGTCATGGGATCTTGTATTACGGAACAAGTAAAGAGACTTGTCGGTTACGAGATTGAACTAGGTATGGAGATACCGACGATGCAATCTCGGGCAAGTAACATACCGAAGAACAAAGGGAACATCATACGGGATTAACTGAATCCTTGACATAGAGGTTCGACCGATAAATACCTTCATAGAATATGTAGGAACCAATATGGGCATCTAGGTCCCGCTATTGTTTATTGACCGTAGAGGTGTCTCGGTCATGTCTACATAGTTCTCGAACCCGCAAGGTCTGCACACTTAAGGTTTGGTGACGTTTCGGTAGTATAGAGTTATATATGGTGGTGACCGAAGGTTGTTCGGAGTTCCGGATGAGATCCCGGACATCACGAGGAGCTCCGGAATGGTCCGGAGGTAAAGATTCATATATCAGAAGTCCTATTTTGGTCGCCGGAAAAGTTTCGGGCTCACCGGTAGTGTACCGGGAGTACTAGTAGTGTACCGGGAGTGCCGGTAGTGTACCGGGAGACCATCGGGAGGGGTATTTTGACCCAATAGGCTACATGGGCTTTAGGAGAGTGAATACCAGCCCTTTTTGGGCTGGTGGAAGTCCCACACAAGGCCCATGAGGCTGGGAAGAGAAGCCCAAAGAGAAAAAGGTGGAAAAAGGCAAAAATATGATGAATCCTAGTCCTACTAGGATTGGAGGTGGATTCCACCTCTCCTACTTGGTTTGGCCGACCCAAGGGCTGGATCTTTGAGAGCCAAGTCTCCTCCTATCTTCCTCTTATATATACTAGAGGTTTTAGGGTTTTTTGCACCTGATTTTCAGCCACGTGCTACCCTTTCCTCTAGTGCATAGTTTCCCCTCTAGATCGGATTTCTGCAGTGCTTAGGCGAAGCCCTGCCGGAATAGCTCCACCACCATCGCTGGAGCATCGTCACGCTGTCGGAGAACTCTTTTACCTCTCCGCTCCCTCTTGCCGGATCAAGAAGGCGGAGATCGTCATCAAGCTGTAAGTGTGTTGAATGCGGAGGTGCCGTCAGTTCAGCGCTAGATCGGAAGGACCGTGATGAAGATCGCGAGATGGATCATGATGACATCACGGGACGGATCATGACGAGTTCGCGGGATGGATCGTGATCAAGATCGTGAGACGGATCGTGATGAGATTGCATGACAGATCGTGATGAGATCGCGGGACGGATCATGATGAGTTCGCGGGACGGATCGTGATTGGATCGCGGGACGAATCATGATGAGATCGCGGGACGCTCGGCAATTTGGATTGCGAAGACGTTCGACTACACCAACCGCGTTTCTTAACGCTTCCCGCTTAGCGATCTACAAGGGTATGTAGATCCACTCTCCCTCTCGTATATGCTCATCACCATGGATAGATCTTGCGTGTGCGTAGGAAAATATTTGTTTCCCATGCGATGTTCCCCAACATTCTTAATGCTTCCCGCTTAGCACTCTACAAGGGTACGTAGATCCACTCTCCCTCTCATAGATGCACATCACCTTGCATGTGCGTAGGAATTTTTTTGTTTCCCACGCAATGTTCCCCAACAAATTAATTATTGTTAGTGTCTGGCTCACTGACCAGTGGACCCCACTGGTCAGGTTTGACCTGTCAACGGCCATTTGACCTGCTGACATCATGCTGATGTCATGCTGATGCAATAATGGAAGTTCTAATTTAATTTAATTCCAGAAAATGCTAGAAACTTAGAAAAATCATAGAAATTAATCTATAACTCAGATTGAAATAAATTATATATGAAAATTTATCAGGAAAATCCAATGAATCCAATGGTGCTGTTATCATGCATGTTAGAGCACTCTATGTAGATGAACATTGACATTTAGCAATAGGTCAATATATAGAATATTAAATGGAGACCGATTTTGATGCTATATTCAAATCCACTCCATCTAACTCTAATAATAGTTGCATTAGCTCAATCAATGATGTTTCCATTTCATGATCATGCATCATATTGCTGCACTTGTCGTGTATTGATTGTTACCTTTATGCATTGCGGTAGGTCCTGCTTCCTAGGA
Source organism: Hordeum marinum (assembly GCA_022496015.1). Lineage (NCBI taxonomy): Eukaryota > Viridiplantae > Streptophyta > Magnoliopsida > Poales > Poaceae > Hordeum > Hordeum marinum. The sequence goes on along the minus strand of CM039678.1, from coordinate 505,539,970 downwards.
TACCTCCGAGTATCCGATCGAAGGAGAGCACCTTCCTGCTCCCCAGCAAGGCAAGAAACCCCATTGATCATTCCGATCTCATCCCATTCTCTCGCTCCTGCTCTTGTTTATCGCATTAGGACAAACGTTCAATTATATGTCATTTGCGGTAGTTGAACTCATTCCTCTGCATGACTTGTCATTGTCACAGTAAATAGCTAGACCTTGCAACCTAGCATACCTGGTAGATGCTTGAGCCATTATGTGCTTTACCTGCTTTGCTTGCTATGCTTAGAGTTGTGTCAGGTTTGGTTCATCTGGGTGATGAACTGGAGTAAAACAGTATTGTTCTGATGTGATGAGCTAAATGATGAATCCGATTTGGTAAAGGTAGCGATGAGAGGCTATGTAGGAGTACATAGCAGGTTGTCTCATTGGGACCGTTCTTAGGAATTGAGTTCCATGTTTGTGATCCAAGACTAGTTACTACCACACATTGGGTTCCGGTAACTCGACCCCACTCGACTTATCAACCGCCTAGTCCTTAGTCCAGGAGTGGCAAGTAGTTTCTGGTGTTTATAGCTATGCTGGAGGCCGTGCGTAGCACTGACCCTAGGGGTGGGCTACGACGCGGTTGAAAGTGGCACGGTGTACCAAGGGTCACCCGAATGGTGGGCTTGGGAACCATACGCACATCGTTTAGGGCCATAGCGGAAACTTCGGACGGACTTCCGTGCGGGTTCATTCTCAAATAGGCGATAGCCTAGACTAGAGTTCTTGTGTGATTAACGGTCGTGGCCGACTCCCTCGCTGGGCTTCCACTTGAAGGTTGTCGAGGTGCCTGGTTTTATGAGCACACAACGATAAGTGGCGAGAGCGTGTGTGAAGGAGTACACCCCTGTAGGGTATGAATCTATTCGAATAGTCGCGTCCTCGGATATGGACTACTTGGAGAACTTATGTCGTTCATAGATAACTTGATGGTTACTCATAAAAATATCAAGACAAGTGCGAGTACCGTGGATGGCACTCTCGGAGGTGACGGAAGTGAATCCATGGTGTCGTATTGATGTGGTGTTAGTGGACTCGTGTGCGATATCTAAAATTTGAACAAAGAATTAATATGTGTAGTATAGGTTAGCCAAGAGTCAAAGCTGGCATTGCTGCATAAACTCCACCACTCCCCTTGTTGATACATGAGCATAAATAGACTAGGTATATTTTAAAGACTTGCTGAGTACGTTCGTACTCATGTTTGCTTAATAAATGTTGCAGATGAGACTCGGGACCCATCAGGTGGGTTCTACCTAGATGTCGACGATGTCAAGTAGCTGGTGTCCCAGCTATGTGTTAGAAATATGACCTAGAGGCAATAATAAATTAGTTATTATCATATTTCCTTGTTCATGATAATCGTTTATTATCCATGCTATAATTGTATTGATCGGAGACTTAGATGCATGTGTGGATAAATAGACAAAACCATGTCCCTAGTATGCCTCTAATAGACCAGCTCGTTGTTCAAAACATGGTTAAGGTTTCCAAGCCATGGACATGAGATGTCATTTGATAATGGGATCACATCATTAGGAGAATGATGTGATGGACAAGACCCAAACTACAAACGTAGCATATGATCGTGTCAGTTTATTGCTATTGTTTTCTGCATGTCAAGTATATGTTCCTATGACCATGAGATCATGCAACCCACGGACACCGGAGGAGTGCCTTGTGTGTATCAAACGTCGCAACGTAACTGGATGACTATAAAGGTGCTCTACAGGTATCTTCGAGGGTGTCTGTTGGGTTGGCATGGATCAAGACTGGGATTTGTTACTCCGTATGACGGAGAGGTATCTCAGGGCCCACTCGGTAATGCAACATCACAATCAGCCTTGCAAGCAATGTGACTAAGTGTTAGTCACGAGATCTTATATTATAGAACGAGTACAGAGACTTGTCGGTAATGAGGTTAAACTAGGTATGGAGATATCGACGATCGAATCTCTAGCAAGTAACATACCGAAGAACAAAGGGAACATCATACGGGATTAACTGAATCCTTGACATAGAGGTTCGACCGATAAAGATCTTCGTACAATATGTAGGAACCAATATGGGCATCCAGGTCCCGCTATTGGTTATTGACCGTAGAGGTGTCTCGTTCATGTCTACATAGTTCTCAAACCCGCAGGGTCTGCACACTTAAGGTTTGGTGACGTTTCGATAGTATAGAGTTATGCATGGTGGTGACCGAAGGTTGTTCAGAGTCCCAGATGATATCCCTGACATCACAACGAGCTCCGGAATGGTCCGGAGGTAAAGATTGATATATAGGAAGTCCTATTTTGTTCGTCGGAAAAGTTTCGGGCTCATCGGTAGTGTACCGGGAGTGCCGGTAGTGTACCGGGAGACCATCGGGAGGGGTATTTCGACCCAAGAGGCTACATGGGATATGGGAGAGTTCATACCAGCACTTAGTGGGCTGGTGGAAGTCCCACACAAGGCCCATGAGGCTGGGAAGGAAAGCCCAAAGAGAAAAAGGTGGAAAAAGGCAAAAATAGGGAGGAATCCTAGTCCTACTAGGATTGGAGGAGGAATCCTCCTCTCCTCCTTGATTCGGCCGACCCAAGGGCTGGTTCCTTGAGGTCCAAGCATCCTCCTCTCTTCCTCTTATATATACTAGAGGTTTTACGGGTTTTGGCACTTGATTTTTAGCTACGTGCTGCCAGTTCCTCTAGTGCATGGTTTCTCCTCTAGATCGGTTTTCTGCAGTGCTTAGGCGAAGCCCTGTCGGAATAGCTCGACCACCATCGCCAGAGTGCCGTCATGCTGCCGGAGAACTCTTCTACCTCTCCGCTCCCTCTTGCTGGATCAAGAAGGCGGAGATCGTCATCGAGCTGTACGTGTGCTGAACGCGGAGGTGCCGTCCGTTCGGCGCTACATCGGAAGGACCGTGATCAAGATCACGAGACGGATCATGATGAGATCGTGGGATGGATCATGATGAGTTCGCGGGACGGATCATGATTGGATCGCGGGACGCATCGTGATGAGATCGTGGGACGCTCGGCGATTTGGATCGCGAAGACGTTCGACTACACCAACCGCGTTTCTTAACGCTTCCCGCTTAGCGATCTACAACGGTATGTAGATCCACTCTCCCTCTCGTAGATGCTCATCACCATGGATAGATCTTGCGTGTGCGTAGGAAAAAATTTGTTTCCCATGCAACGCTCCCCAACAGTGGCATCATAAGCTAGGTCTATGTGTAGAAGAGATCTCGAGTAGAACACAAAGAGTTTGTGGGCGTTTATGCTTAGATTCCTTCCTCCCTTGGTCGTGTTTTGGTTCAGCGGTATTGTAGGATGAAGCGGCCCGGACCAACCTTACTCGTACGCTAATGAGAGACCGGTTCCATCGACTGACGGGTAACTTTGTTGCACACAGATGGCTGGCGGGTGTCTGTTTCTCCTACTTTAGTTGGATCGGATTCGACTAATGCGGTCCTTGAGAATGTTGAAAAGCAACTTATGTATCACCATTCTGGTTTATGCGTAGGTGAGAATTGTTCTTGCTAGATACCCTTAGCAGCCACGTAAAACATGCAATAGCAATTAGAGGACGTCTAACTTGTTTTTGCAGGGTATGTTGTGATGTGATATGGCCAATTACATGATGAGATATATGTGATGTATGAGATGATCATGTGTTGTATAGAATATCACGACTTGCATGTTGATGAATACGGCAACCGGCAGGAGCCATAGGGTTGTCTTTAATTATTATATGACCTGCGTGTCAATCATTAAGCGCTATGTAATGCTTTACTTTATCGCTAAACGGTAGCAATAGTAGTACAAACATGGTGGGCACGACAACCCCGATGACGACACGTTGATGGAGATCATGGTGTCATGCCGGTGACGATGGAGATCATGCCGGTGCTTTCAAGATGGAGATCAAAAGCACAAGTTCATGGCCATATCATGTCACTTATGATTTGCATGTGATGTTAATCCTTTTATGCACCTTGTTTTGCTTAGGAAGACGGTAGCATTATAAGGTGATCCCTCACTTAATTTCAAGATAAATTGTGTTCTCCCCGAGTGTGCACCGTTGCGAAAGTTCGTCGTGTCGAGACACCACATGATGATCGGGTGTGATAGACTCTATTTTCACATACAAGGGGTGCAAGCCAGTGTTGCACATGCAGAACACTCAGGTTAAACTTGATGAGCCTAGCATGTATAGACATGGCCTCGGAACACAAGAGACCAAAAGGTCGAACATGAGTCATATAGTAGATATGATCAACATGATGATGTTCACCATTGAAACCACCTCAACTCACGTGATGCTCGGACTTGAGTTGGTGAATTTGGATCATGTATCACTCGAATGACCGGAGGGATGTCAATTTGAGTGGGAGTTCTTAAGTAATATGATTAATTGAACTCATTATCATGAACATAGTCAGTAGTGTCTTTGCAAAATTATGTTATAGATTACTAGCTCACGCTGTAGCTCCCTTGAATTTTTATATGTTCCTAGAGAAATAGAGTTGAAAGATGATGGTAGCAATATTGCGGACTGGGTCCGTGATCTGAGGATTGTCCTCATTGCTGCACAGAAGGCTTATGTCCTTAATTCACCACTCGGTGCGCCAACCCCTCTAACGTCATTTGTAGATGTTGTGAACATCTGACAGGCACGTTCTGATGATTACTTGATAGTTCGGTGCGTCATGCATTACGGCTTAGAATTGAGGCTCTGAAACATTTTGAACGTCATGGAACATATGAGATGTTCTAAGAGCTGAAACTAGGATCTCATGCTAGTGCCCGTGTTGTGAGATACGAGATCTCCAACAAGATTCTTTGCCTACAAGATGAAGGAGAATAGCTCAATCGTTGAGCATGTGCTCGGATTGTCTGGGTGCTACAATCGCTTGAATCGAGTGGGAGTTGATCTTCCAGATAAGATATGATTGATATAGTTCTCCAAGTCACTGTCACTAAGCTAGTAGAACTTGGTGATGAACTATCAAACGCTAGGGATAGAAATAATGATCCCTGAGCTATTCGCGATGTTTTACACCGCGAAGGTAGAAATCAAGAAGGAGCGTCAAGTGTTGATGGTTAGTAAAAACCACTAGTTTCGAGAAGGGCAGGAGCAAGGAGGGAAACTTCATGGATAGCAAGTCAGTTGCTGCTCCAGTGAAGCAACTCAAAGTTGAACCCAAACCCGACACTAAGTGCTTAGATTATGAGGAGAGTGGTCGCTGAAGCGGAACAACCCTAGATACTTGGTAGATAAGAAGGCTGGCAACGTCAACTGAAGTATATTTGATATACGTGTTATTGATATGTACCTTGCTAGTACTCCTAGTAGCACCTGGGTATTGGATACCACTTCGGTTGCTAAATGTTAGTAACTCGAAATAAAATCTACGGAATGAACGGAGAACTAGCTAAGGGTGAGGTGATGATGTGTGTTGGAAATGTTTCCAAGGTTGATGTGATCAACATCGCACGCTCTCTCTACCTTCGGGATCAGTGACGAACCTAAATAAATGTTATTTGGTGTTTTGCATTGAGCATGAACGTGATTAGATCATGTTTATTGCAACACAGTTATTCATTTAAGTTAGATAATAATGGTTATTATGTTTACATGAATAATACCTTCAATGGTCATGCACCCAGTGAGATGGTTTGTTGAATCTTGATCGTAGTAATACACATGTTCATAACATTGATGCCAAAAGATACAAAGTTAATAATGATAGTACCACATACTTGTGGCACTGGCACTAAATGTCATATTGGTATAAAGTGCATGAATAAACTCCATGCTGATGGATCTTTGGACTCATTCGATTTTGAATCGGTTGAGACATGCGAACCATGCCTCTTGGGCAAGATGACTAAGGACCCCGTTTTCCAGCTTGATGGAGCGGGCAAGTGATTTATTGGCAATGATACATGTCGATGTATGCAATCCAATGAGTCTTGTAGTGTGCGGTGGATATCGTTATTTTCTTACCTTCACTAATGATTTGAGTAGATATAGTGTATATTTACTTAATGAAACACAAGTCTGAATCGTTTGAAAGGTTCAAGCAAATTCAGAGTTTAAGATCATCGTGACAAGAAGATAAAAATGTCTGCGATATGACCGTGGATGTGAATATCTGAGTTACGAGTTTGGCATACAACTTTAGACAATGTGAAAGTTGTTTCACCACTCATGCCACCTGGAACACCATAGTATGATGGTGTGTCCGAACGTCATAGTCGTACTCCATTGGATATGGTGTGTGCTATAATCTCTATTATCGTTTTGCTACTATAATTTTAGGGTTATGCATTAGAGACAACTACATTCACTTTAAATAGGGCACCATCTAAATCCATTGAGATGACACCGTGTGAATTATGGTTTGATAGAAACCTAAGCTGACATTTCTTAATGTTTGGGGCTGCGACGCTTGTGTGGAAAATGTTTTCACCTAATGAGCTCGAACCCAAAGCGGACAAATGCATCTTCATAGAATACCCTAAGAACAGTTGGGTGAACCTTCTATCTCAGATCCAAGCATAAAATGTTTGTTACTAAAACTGGGACCTTTCTCGAGAAAAAGTTTCTCTCAAAAGAATTGAGTGGGAGGAAGATAGAACTTGATGAGGTTGTTGAACCTTTGTTTCAACCAAAGAGTAGCGCAGCGCAAAAAGATGTTTCTGTAAAACCTACGTCAGTTGAAGAGGAAGTAAATGATGATGATCATGAAGCTTCGGATCAAGTTACTATCAAACCTCGTAGGTTGACAAGGATGTGTACTTCTCCTGAGCGGTACGACAACCCTGTATTGGAGGTCATGTTGTTGGACAACGATGAACCTACGAGCTGTGGAGAAGCAATGATGGGCCCGGATTCCGACAAATGGTTAGAGGCCATGAAATCCGAGATAGGATCCATGTATGAAAACCAAGTATAGACTTTGGTAGACTTGCTCGTTAGACGGCAGGTCGTTGAGTACAAATGGATCTTTAAAATAAAGACATACGCTGATGGTAAATGTCACCATTTGTAAAGCTCGACTTGTTGCAAAGAAGTTTACGACAAGTTCAAGGAGTTGACTGCGATGAGACTTTCTCACTCGTAGTGATGCTAAAGTCTGTTGGAATTATGTTAGCAATTGCTGCATTTTTCAATTATGAAATCTGACAGATGGATGTCAAAACATCGTTTCCTTAACGGTTTACTTGAGGAAAGGTTGTATGTGATACAACCAGAAGGTTTTGTCAGTCCTAAGGATACTAAAAGGTGTGCAAGCTTCATTGATCCTTCTATGAACTGAAGCAGGCATCTCGGAGTTGGAATATACACTTTGATAAGGTGACCAAAGTTTTTGAGTCTATACAAAGTTTATGAGAAACTTGTATTTACAATAAAGTGAGTGGGAGCACTATAGAGTTTCTGATAAGCATATGTGGTTGACATATTGTTGATCGGAAATGATGTAGAATTTCTGGAAAGCATAAAGGGTTGTTCGAAAGGAGTTTTTCAAAGGAAGATCTGGATAAAGCTACCTAATTGTTGAGCATCAAGATCTATAGAGATAGATCAAGATGCTTGTTGAGACTTTCAATGAGTACATACCTTGACAAGATTTTGAAAGAGTTCAAAATGGATCAGCCAGAGAAAGAGTTCTCACCTGATTTGTAAGGTGTGAAGTTGAGTGAGACTCAAAGCTCGACAACGGAAGAAGAAAGAGAAAGGACGAATGTTGTCCCCTATGCCTTAGTCATAGGCTCTATATTATGTCATGTTGTGTACCGCACATGTGTGTGCCTTGCCATGAGTCTGTCAAGGGGTACAAGAGTGGTCCAGGAGTAGGATCACTGGACAACGGTCAAAAGTATCCTTAGTAACCAGAGGACTAACGAGAGGTTTCTCGATTATAGAGGTCATAAAGAGTTCGTCGTAAAGAGTTACATCGATGCAAGCTTTAACACCAATCCGGATGACTCATAGTAACAATCTGGATACGTATAGTGGAGCAGCTATTTGGAATAGTACCAAGTGGAGTGTGGTAGCAGTGTTTACAGTTTGACTAGGGATTTGCAAAGTGCACACGGATCTGAATGTGGCAGACCCGTTGACTATAAGACCTCTCTCACATGCAAAGCATGATCGAGGCCCAGAACTCATTGGGTGTTAGATTCATAACAATGCGAATCACATGGTGATGTGAACTAGATTATTGGCTCTAGTGCAAGTGGGAGACTGTTGGAAATATGCCCTAGAGGCAATAATAAATTAGTTATTATCATATTTCCTTGTTCATGATAATCGTTTATTATCCATGCTATAATTGTGTTGATCCGAAACTCAGATACATGTGTGGATACATAGACAACACCATGTCCCTAGTATGTCTCTAATAGACTAGCTCGTTAATCAAAAATGGCTATGGTTTCCTAGTCATGGACATGAGATGTCATTTGGTAATGGGATCACATCATTAGGAGAATGATGTGATGGACAAGACCCAAACTACAAACGTAGCATATGATCGTGTTAGTTTATTGCTACTGTTTTCTGCATGTCAAGTATGTGTTCCTATGACCATGAGATCATGCAACTCACTGACATCGGAGGAGTACCTTGTGTGTATCAAACGTTGCAACGTAACTGGGTGACTATAAAGGTGCTCTACAGGTAACTTCGAGGGTGTCTGTCGGGTTGGCATGGATCAAGACTGGGATTTGTTACTCCATGTGATGGAGAGGTATCTCAGGGCCCACTCGGTAATACAACATCACAATAAGCCTTGCAAGCAATGTGACTAAGTGTTAGCCACGGGATCTTGTATTATGAAACAAGTAAAGAGACTTGCTGGTAACGAGGTTGAACTAGGTACGGAGATACCGATGATCGAATCTCGGGCAAGTAACATACCGAAGAACAAAGGGAACATCATACGGGATTAAATGAATCCTTGACATAGAGGTTCGACCGATAAAGATCTTCGTAGAATATGTAGGAACCGATATGGGCATCTAGGTCCTGCTATTGGTTATTGACAGTAGAGATGTCTCGGTCATGTCTACATAGTACTCGAACCCGCAGGGTCTGCACACTTAAGGTTTGGTGACGTTTCGGTAGTATAGAGTTTTGCATGGTGGTGACCTAAGGTTTTTCGGAGTCTCGGATGAGATCCCGGACGTCATGGGGAGCTCCGGAATGGTCCGGAGGTAAATATTCATATATAGGAAGTCCTATTTTGGTCGCCGGAAAAGTTTAAGGCTCATCGGTAGTGTACCGGGAGTGCCGGTAGTGTACCGGCAGACCATCGGGAGGGGTATTTCGACCCAAGATGCTACATGGGTTGTGGGAGGATGAATACCAGCCCTTAGTAGGCTGATGGGAGTGCCACACAAGGCCCAAGCGGCTGGGAAGGAAAGCCCAAAAGAAAAAGGGTGGAAAAGGCAAAAAGGACTAAATAAGGAAGGAGTCCTAATCCTACTAGGAGTGGAGGAGGAGGACTCCTCCCTCCTGGTTCGGCCGACCCAAGGGATAGCTCCTTGGGAGCCAAGCCTCCTCCTCCTCTCCTCCTATATATACTAGAGGGTTTTAGGGTTTTGGCACTAGATTTTCAGCCACGTGCTACCCATTCCCCTAGTTCATAGTTTCTCCTCTAGATCGGTTTTCTGCAGTGCTTAGGCGAAGCCCTACCGGAATTACTTCACCACCATCGCCGCAGCTCCGTCACGCTGCCGGAGAACTCGTCTACCTCTCCGCTCCCTCTTGCTGGATCAAGAAGACTTAAATCGTCATCAAGCTATACGTGTGTTGAACATGGAGGTGTGGTCCGTTCGACGCTAGATCGGAAGGACCATGATCAAGATCGCGAGACGGATCGTGATGAGATCGCGGGACGGATCGTGATGAGTTCACGAAACGGATCGTGATTGGATCGCGGGACGGATCGTGATGAGATCGCGGAACGCTCGACGATTTGGATCGCGAAGACGTTCGACTACACCAATCGCGTTTCTTAACGCTTCCCGCTTAGTGATCTACAAGGGTATGTAGATCCACTCTCCCTCTCATAGATGCTCATCACCATGGATAGATCTTGCATATGCGTAGGAAAATTTTGTTTCCCATGCAACGTTTCCCAACAAAACACGCGCATGAATCTTGTCTGATGTTTGGCCATGTAGTTTGTCGGTACAAAATTTTATATTATAAGTTTTCAATTTGGTCTTCTCTTTTTAGAAGGTTAGCCGAGTGGGTGACCTTTTTAGAAAGCCAGTCGGGCAAGTGAACCACACACATGAATCTTGTCTGATGTTTGGCCATGTAGTTTGTTGTTACAAAATTTCTATATTATAAGTTTTCAAGTTGGTCTTCTCTTTTTAGAAGGTTAGCCGGGCGGGTGACCTTTTTAGAAAGCCAGCTGGGCGGATGACCTTTTTAGAATGCCAGTCATGCAGGTGAACCACACACACGAATCTTGTCTGATGTTTGGCCATGTAGTTTGTCGGTGCAAAAATTCTATATTATAAGTTTTCAATTTGATCTTCTCTTTTTAGAAGGTTAGCCGGGCGGGTGACCTTTTTAGAAAGCCAGCCGAGCGGGTGACCTTTTTAGAAAGCTAGTCGGACAAGTGAACCACACACATGAATCTTGTTTGATGTTTGCCCATGCAGTTTGTCGGTACAAAATTTCTATATTATAAGTTTTCAATTTGGTCTTCTCTTTTTAGACGGGCGAGTGAAACACACAAATGAATCTTGTCTGGTGTTTTTCTTGGTAGCTTTTCTATACAAAATTTTTAGGACTGTGATAACGTCCAAACGTTTGGATTATAAGTTGAGGTCCAAACGGATCGCTCCATTCCATACACACGCGTGTTTTTCCTTCGATCGCTAATCTCATTGCATGTAGCCCGCATCTCAACCGGCAAATAAAATGAAACACTAGATAGTTTACATGCACCTGAGGTTTAGAAGTTCCTAATTACATGCATGCAAGAAAAAACAAAACTGATGATATCAACAGATTCTTTACGAAAAGTGAGAATTCAAAATGTTTTGTAGGTCAAACCATCGGTCGGATTGAAAAACTGTCTTCACATAAAAGATTCGTCGGGACAAGACCTTCGAAACTAGATCTCATGTTGATATGTTTCGCCAACTTTTTTTTCCAAGTCAAAAGTTGCCGCCTGTGGACTACGTAAACTATCATACCTACAGTACATAATTTATCATGTTGTTTGTAGGAAGTTATCGGGTATGTTCTAACTACGTTTTTTTTGCCTGAGTCCAAAGATGCCACATTATTTATATGTAAATTTATCATGTCTGCAATACCACCACCTATCATTGATGTGATGCCTAGCCGGGTGAGGTTGACATGCTGACGTGGCATGGCCCGCTTCTAAACGAAATTTAGACGTGTGTCAGACCCTCGTGTTCCTACATGAGCTATCGGCTATATTGTGCATATATTATCATGTTATTTACATAGAAGTTATGAAGTTATCAGGTATGTTCATCGAGTCAAAAAGTTATTGTGCCTTGTATGTGAATTATCACCTTCATTGTGTGTATATTATACCATGCTACTTACACACAAGTTATTGGGATATATTTCGCAATTAATAACCTTTTTCCGTTCAAAAAAGCTATTCTGATCATCTCTGTTGTATGTATATTATCATCCTATTTATATACAAGTTATCGATGTTTGTATTTCAACAACTTGTTTCATCGGCTAAAAGTTACCGTCGTGTCCTTGCCTAGGTTATCAGGTATGTGCGGAGTATATTACCATGCGATTTACATAGAAGTTACCGTGAACTACTGTTTTCAACAAGTATTTTTCTGGATCAAAACTTACCACGATGTTTGTGCATGAGTTATCTACTCTGCAATGCATAAATTATCATCCTAGTAACACGTAATTTACTAGGGATATGTTTTCAAAACCTACCCACTTTGAAAGTTATCGCAGCGTTTATGCATAAGTTACCAGGTGTACGGTGTGGGTATTACCATGCGCTTTACACATAAGTTACCATGGGATATTATTTTTCAACACCTATTTTTTCGGGTCAAACTTATCATGGTGTTTGTACGTGAGTTATCAGCTCTGCGATGCATAAATTACCATGCTAGTATCACAAAATGTACCAGGATATGTTTTTAACAACCCCTTTAAAAAGTTACTGTGATATTTGTACGTAAGTTATCAGGTCGGCGTGCGTATATTACCCTATTCACACATAAATTATTGAGGGATATGTTTTCAACAACTTTTTTCCTAGGGAAAATTCAGCGGATAAAAGATTAGTTACGAAACATTTGATGTTTACAAATAATAAAGTAGTTAAATAATATTAAAAATAGTTTGTTTTGATATACTGGACAAAAAGTAAGGCAAGCATAACTTGGTTATTGCGCCAAAATTCCAATGCGGTAGTCTTGATCGTTGTTGTTTATTTTTATTTTAAAAAAGACTAATCTGCATCCTTACGTGAAAAAGATTGTTGAGACCATGGATTCCAATAGACTGGTTGTGGGCTCAAATCCCACTTCACCCATTATTTTTGCACGGGCTCACTGGGATTAACAAGAAAAAGATCTCCTGGCTAGGTACGGGAAATCCGGATCACGAGAGAAATTATCGCGCTGTGCAGAATCAGATCGTTCGAATCTATTCCTAAGATCCGAACGTTTGAAAAACACAAAAATTGAAATTTCTATATTAAAAAATTTCTATTTGGACTTCTCTTTTTAGAATGTTAGCCAGGCGGGTGAACCGTGCAAATGAATCTTGTATGATTTTTTGCCTGGTAGTTTGTGGTTACAATAATTTCTTCTTTTCTTAGAAGGTTAGCCGGGCGGGTGAACCGCACACATGAATCTTGTCCGATGTTTAGCCTTGTAGTTTGTCAGTACAAAATTTGTTGGATATGAGCAATTTACCGATTGATTTAAAAGTAATAAGCAGTAGATAAAACATGATCATAGTAACAGAAACAATCTTAGTCATGCAAACTAGATAAGAGTAGGTCACAATAGGAAGGCAACTGTCTTTGTGTCCATGACATATGGGCCCAACAAAATGTCAGTGACCCAAAGGCAGGTGCCTTTACGACACTGAAGCAGCGTCCGTCGCAATAATAGGAACTAGACTCATCAGGCGGACTAAAGGATAGTAGGGAAAAATATGTGAATATGTGAACTCAATCCAAACATATGTAGAGCAAAGACTAGACCAAGAAACTCTAGCAGGACATCGAACAAAAAAGAAACAAACACACACTGAGCAGTGACAGTGCCATTAGCGTTGTCACCGGCCATGTCGTCGAAGAGGTTGTTGACGTCGGGAAGAAGTCGTCACCTAGGAAGTGGTCGTCGGTGTCCATGGCGTCCATGATGAAGAAGTCAGTAGTCGCGCAAAGCGCTCCCCAAAAACCTTACTTGTATCACCGTTCTCCCGTACAAGATTCGAAGCGGGTTTTTGGAGGCCTACTGTCCCGACCTGCGGTGCACGCCGCTTAGAGTTTGGAACTCGATGGCGTGAGGAGGAGGATGTTCTGATGTGTCTCTCTTGAGAGGAGCGATCTCCCTTTTATAGGCACAGGAGAAGGAGGCGAACATGTAGCAACGGGAGGCGAAGCAAAAGAGGGAGACGAAATGAACAGGCAACCTCCAAAGGGTGCAGCGTTCGTAATTAATCTCCACTACAGCAAAACTTTTCAGCTCCCGAGTGACCATTCGTATACCAGTCATGCGTGGCAAAAAAATTGACATCGGCTCGGCTCATTCCCGCACCCCACGGCGCGGCGGGGTGGGCGATGGAGGAGCAACACGCGTGTATGTCTCTCTTGTTCTCATTCTTATACATGTGCGGAAACATTGTCCCTTATAAGGAGGTCCAACTCCTACCAAACTAGCAATGTGGGACTAAACTTTTGTCCCACCTCTTGCCTTGCACGAATGGGCTTACTGGGCCCCTAAGATTTATTAGGAATTCTGAAAATGCTATTGGGTTGGCCCATGTTTAGATCAAATTCTAGCAAAATTTATATATTAAGCAGCAAAAAACAAAGCATATGCGGCTAGTGAGGAGCAAAACAATGCATGTCCAGCTAGTGAACAACAAAACTAAGCATATCCGGCTATTGAGCAGCAAAACAATGCATGTCCGGCTAGTGAGCTGTAAAACTAAGCATATCTGGCTAGTGAGCAACAAAAGAATGCATGTCCGGCTAGTGATCAACTTACTTGTTGGGTGATTTGTGCACCACTAGGTTATCGTGCGATGAGATGCTTCAAGTGCCCACACTTCAAGTGCCTCTTGGATGGTGTACCATCAATGATTGAGGAACTTCCATTCACGGTGGCGGATGACCGCATCGCGGTGTGGCACAAAATGCTTGTGTTCATGAAACCATATGTGGATGTAGTTTCTGAAAGCTTGTGCCTTTTTGCTCCATGTCATGGAGAGGATTGAGGCTAGTGGCCAACCATGCATCACATAGCAGCCCGTCCTCTCGCATGTTGTACCTTTCTCCTCTGGCCGTTTTCTTCGGTTTGCCGGTTGTATCAGCCAGATCATTATCCTCGCCATCCTCCCCATTCCTCCTCCGCCGCCTCTCAAAGTTGTTGTCCGGAAGCCCAATGTTGTTGTTGCTGCCCGTCCACACTGGTCTAGGTGTAGGACTGATGCGTGGTCGTCTGGGTGTAGGACTGTTGCTGTCGGACTAGTGGGATCCGAGTCTTACACATGCCCGTCTTCACAGACACCTTCTCCCTCGCTCTAGGCATTGTAGCGAATAGTGTGCGGGAACACATCTACTCCTCGTCCGTTGTCTGTGCCCGTACGAGCTGCGGCGAAGAATAATCATAGAAGAGTGGCGCCGCATTTACGTCAACGATGAAAGGCACCTTACCGGCGGGGGTTCCGAGCTGCTTGGTGGTATAGTAGTACGGAGGCATGTATGGTCTTGCCACGGCGGTACTGTGGGCGTGCCCGTCCGACGACGTGTGCCACGTCCGCCATGACCGTTGCGACCTCTACGCCCGACACCACCATCATGCCCACCGACGACAAACATCTTCTTGATCTTCTCCTCCTTTGTGGCCTTTGCTTTGACGCGGCAATCCTGCCGCGTAACCGAGTTGATCTTCCAAGCGAGCGTGATGCTTGGATCCTCCGGCACCATCGCCTCCATCTCTATCAGGTTCTCCGACGGTTCCAAGCATTGGCGACAGAAGAAAGGATAGGGTGGGAGAAAAAAGCGAGAATTGGACGGAGAGCGATGAGGGACGGAAGAAGAGAGTGGGGGATTTTTGTGCGGAAACAGTGTGGGTTGCTACAAAAGCGCGGGCACCGCCTTCCTTTTGTGTGGGCTAGGGGGAGGAAAGCGGCCTTTCGCGTGTCCGGACTCCCGCAAAACTCCCCCGCGTTTGGTGTCCTTTTGCGGTAGAAAGTGCGTCCGGACTGTCCTACGAATCGATACATACCCGTGTTAGATGGCTCCCGCGGTCCGGATGGATGCGCACGGTTTGCAGGTCGTCTTTGAAGATTCCCTTGCTTCAATGCTCCTACAATACATTAAAGTTATGCTATCTTGAATATTATGAAAGATCCTCATCGACCTATGTTCTTTTCCCATGTTGGCTATGCATATCTATACATAATAATAATGAGGCTATTGGTTCTGACAGTACATCACACGAATTGCATCCAAACTTGCAAAATATTATCCATCAATGCCACTTATAAGTGATAAAAAACGTTTTACACAGGATAATTCCTGCGTGGGACGCCCCATGCAATACAAACCTTCTATATTGTGCTCTGCACACTAAGAGAAGATGCAGCGCGCCTGTGTGGGCCGACCCATGTCCGGGTGGCCTGATTTTTAAATTTCGTTTTTCTTTGCGTCTTCATTTTTTTTACTTTAAATAATTTGGGAGTTAAAGAATGTTCTGAAAATAAAACAATGAGAATTTTGAAATAACATGTTTAATCATTGATAAATATTTGTGGATTTAGAAATGTTCGTGTTTTTTCTAATATTTTAGTTTTGAAAAATCACAATTTTTAAAACAAATGTTCAGGAAATAAAAAATGTTCATGATTGTTTAAAAAGTTTACGTATTAAATATGTTAATGAAATTGACCAAAACTCAATACTTCAAAAAAATATTCCTGAATTAGAAAATATCTTAAAAATTCAAAAACTGTCCATGACATACAAATTAGTTTTTTGATTCATAAAGTGTTCAGTGATTCAAAAAATGGCTGTTAAATCAAAAAAATATTCGTGAATTTCAAATGGTGTTCCACCAATTTCCAAAAAAAAATGTTCGTCAATTCTAGAAATGTTAACCTATTCAAGAAAAATGTTTAAGAAGATGTAACAATTAAAAAAAATGTTTGCAAATAGTATGAAATGTTCATGAATACAAAAAGTGTTCATTATTTTAGAAAATGTTCGAAAATTTGTAAACATTTCACGAATTTGAAAAAGATTTTCGATTTCAAATATGTTTATGAGTTTAAAAAAATATCATAATTTCAAAACTTGTTCACAGTTTCACGAAAATGAGAGTGATAGTGTACCTTGGTGATGCAACAAAATATGGTTATAGCCATTAGAGATTATGAATTTTTTTTCTCCTGTTTAACGCACGGATTGTTTTGCTAGTTACTCTCTCCAATCCTAAATATAAGTCTTTTTAGAGATTACAGTACGGAGTACTTTAAAATATGTCTATACGGTGGCGGAGGTCTCCGGTGGGCAGGGTATGGCTCCTGCCATACCTTAATTTTGAGCAAAAATATATTTATACCTACTATTATGCATCGATGGACCAGCGCACGCAGCCAGTGCCTCATGGGCCAACCGCCAAGTCGCCAACGCACGCACGGGAGCCAGCCAAGAACGAGTTGGCCAGGTCCCAGGTTCGAACGTCCACGCACCTGACGCACTCGACGTCTCGACCGGTCGACCCACTCCACACGACGCGAGGCGAGGAACCCTAAGCTAGCGCGGTGGCGGTGGATTGTCAGGTCTCCAACCTCCAGGACCAGGCGACTGCGCGGGGTAGCCGACGGCGGGGCAGCCAACGGCGGCGGCGACTCGCCACGTCGCCGCCGCCGCCGCCGCCGGCGGCGGCGGCCAGCGGTGGGTAGCCGGCGACGGGCATGCTAGGGGCTAGAGCGCAGCGGCATCGCCGACAGGCTAACAAGCGGCGGCTCCAAACTGGGCCTAGGCGCCTAGCTGCAGCAGCAGTTCGGACTTCCGACCATTCTATCTAAATTTTCATTATCGGTATATTTAAGGTTGTTTTACTGCCTGGGTCTTCTAGACGTTATTAAAAGCTTCATTATTAATATGTTTTAGATTGTTTTTCGATTAAAACATGTCTACATTTTTATTGTAATTGGTTATTTGTTTGTAGTGTACATTGTTAGTGTGTAATGACTTTTTTATATGCATAAAGAAAATTTAGCAAGATTTTGCCCCATCTTAATTTTTTTTCATGACCCGTCTCTATGTCTATATACATCCATATGTAGTTTACAGTGCAATCTATAGAAAGACTTATATTTAAAAACGAAAAGAGCATTATACAAACATGAAGATCGTATAATTATTATACATAATAATAATTAACTGATGTGGGTATCACGGCCCAGATGCGCATCGTGTGAAAATCACACGGCAGAGCGCAGTTGAGAAGCACGTGACCCTCCTTATCCATTAGTGACGCGGCGCCTTCTGGTTCGAGTGAGCTGCCGTGACCGAGAGGAAGCAAGGAGGCAAGGAGCCACAGCAGCCATGGCTCCCGCCGCTTCCACCTCGCCGCTCTCCCGCCTCCTGCTCAGCCTCCCGAAGCCCAACGCCCAGCCGCCCCTCTGCGCCCAGGCCCCGAGCGCGGACTCCGGCGCGGGGGCCAGCAGCAAGAACCTCGTCCTCCGCCGGCGCGAGGCCGCGGCAGCCGTCCTGTCCGCCGCTCTCCTCTCACGCGTCCTCCCCGCAGCGGCCGCCGCAGATGAGTGCGCGCTCGAGGCGACACCCTCCGGCCTCGCCTTCTGCGACCGCGTCGTCGGCACCGGCGCCGAGGCCGTCAAAGGCCAGCTCATCAAGGTCAGTCGAATTCGCTTCCGACCTCCGTCACAGTGATTAATTAAGTTGTTGATGCACGCGTAGGCTTAGCGTAGCTCCGATGGTGGTCGCGGGCTCCACGCTGACCGGTGTCATCGTGGTCTGGCCATGGCACTGCAGGCGCACTACCGGGGGATGCTGGAGGACGGCACGGTGTTCGACAGCAGCTACGGCCGCGGGAGGCCGCTGACCATCATGGTGGGCGTGGGGGAGGTGATCAAGGGGTGGGACCTGTGCATCGCCGGCGGCGAAGGGATCCCGCCGATGAGAGTCGGTACGCGACGCCTCAGCCGACCTCACGTCGTCGTTCTGCTCTGAACTGAATTCCCCGGTGTGAGTCGGTGCTCTGGTGTGGTTTTTCAGGTGGGAAGCGGAGCCTGAGGCTGCCGCCGGAGCTGGCCTACGGGGAGAAGGGGGCCGGGTGCAGGGGGTGGGAGCCCACCTCCTGCGTCATCCCGCCCAACTCCACGCTCCTCTTCGACGTCGAGTACGTCGGCAGGGCATCCTCCTGATCGACATATCCTGCTATCCATCTATGTATCCATGATCAGGTCTTGCATATGTCATCTGTCTGTCGTAGAGGATTCATCCGTGGATCCACATATATATCAATATATATGTGAAGCGAGCTAAGAGGGTTCAGTGATTGATTGATTCCCATGGCACCAAAATTCATGCCGATCGACCGTGAATCTTGTGATCAATATATACAACTTGTTTATTTCTATGATTCACTAGCGTATGTACTCTCCTCTATTGAAATATAAGACGAGTTTTTGTGTCTGGATTTAGACAAAAAACATCTTATATTTTGACATAGAGGATACACTACCGGAATAGCCGACGGCTTTTTATCGAGACCGTTAACATAGCCGGAAGTATGCCGACGGCCTAATGAAAACTGTCGGCCGGAGGTATTTCCGTAGACGTATATACAAAACACTAGTGTTACCAAATTTTCACCTCATAATGCACGTGCCAGTTGCAAGGGTGTGCAGCGAGTTTTCTTGTAATATCCTGAGTTTTTTTTCATGGTAATACGTGTCTCATTTATATCAAAAGGATCATAGTACAAGCCACATACACATCGATCTGAAAAACTGAATACGTAGCAGAGCGCTAGCATTTGCACAAAGGATCATCAACCAAGAAGTAAAATTACAAACAAGACTGAAGAAACCTTTGAGCTTGACACCAACGCCCGTCACCTGCCTCTGGCACCACCACAGTAGCCATCAAAGAAAAAAGTGACGGATCACCTCCACATCCGAGCTCGACGCGGCTCCATCGCTAATATGCAGCTTTGCAGACCTTCAAGGTGGCTCGCCAAAGGCGAAACCATTACCATTGAACGAATCAGACCGGGGCAACACCTCGGACACGCCATCGGACTCCAGATCTAGCACCCCACATGACTAAGACGTCGGAGGAGGAAGCCATAGCCGCCATCCACGTACCACGAATCCAGCACACGAACCGCCATCTTCCAGATGCCGTCGATGCATACCACAATCTGCATCCGCTCCTAGACTACCTTCCAAGCTCCGTGCCGGCGCTGGAGCAAACATCATCGCAGTGACGGAGCCCGAAGACACATGTCCACCATGAGGATATTGTCGTCGCCACAACATCCTTACCTGAACAGACTGGATTCCAGATCCATCCCCAACCATAAGATCTGAAAAAACTTTATTCAGCGCCGTCATCGTCGCCGCCGAAGCCAAGACGATGAACAACCTAAAAAACTAAGCTACTTTGGCTAAAACTATCCACACGTGGATCCGGCGACCCCCCCCCTCACTACCGACAACCGAGGTCGTCGGCGGAGGAGAGCCGCCGGAGAACGGCGCTGGAAGGCTGGCATCTCTGGCGGCTAGGGTTCCAGGCACGGTTGAGAGGAAAAGAACACGCCTCTCAACGGATGGATTATTGCGCGGCCCTACGCGCACTCTCGCGACCTTGTAATCCCCGGAGTTGATCTTTCCCTTTCCCGCACATGTATCTATGTTCCGTCGAACTGATGTACTTTCATTATGATAAATACTAAAAAGTGAAAAATCATGGTTACAAAAAAGATTATACAACATCCTGAGGGACCATAATTAATCATAGGCATATCCCGTCCATTGCCTCCCCTTCTCATATTTTGTTTGAGGATGCCCCATACGAGTGGTACTTCAAGACGCCGAAAGTCGGCTCGCCAGGACGACCCGAGGCAGCCACTATATGGCCTAGACCCACGGGCCAGCCTGATAACCCTCTAGAAGGAAGGCATCAGGTACTTGGCATTCAAGACAAGGAGGCGAGATACAAGGAGGACTCTCCAGTCGCCTTAGAATCGACTAGGACTTTGTAACCCTAGGCCCTTGGCATCCCTTTATAAGCCGGGGCCGAGCTAGTCGATATGCACATTAGTCATCACGTGTAAATATGCTTCTTGACCAAATTGATGTCAATTGGCTTGAATATTTCTTGACGAAGAGGGCCAAATCTTCTTCAAAGTCATTTGTGGGGCACTCGTGTGAACATCTTTACTTTATTCCTCGTCATCTTCTTCTGTGGAAGCTCGCACCACCACTTTCTTGGCCTTCGGTTGGTTCCCATGGTCCTTGCACGAGAGGCATATGAAGTGTCGTCATCGTTGTTAAAGCATACATTACCAATGTTAGTGTGTCAACTACTTTTCATAATGGACACAAATAATAACCATGATTATCTAGGACTCCGCGTACTCCATATAAACCTCACCTCCACTTGGACAAGGGTTCACATACATTTGTAATTCACATCCTACACGTAGAAAGAGAGCTCTTGGAGCACACGAAGTAGGGCTTGTTACTCTTCCTAGAGGGGTATGCCTGCTAAAACTCTTTGTGTCACACTTGTTCCAAGCGAGATCATGCAACTTCCCTATCCAGCTCTTGTACTTTCATGATCATACCCACGACAGCTGGTGCACACCTTGGGGCAACGTCTCTCATCATCGATGGCGCAAGTGGGATATTCTTCGATTACCGGCTGGAGCTGATCACCGACAACGAGTCCTTCGGCTCAATTGGTATGGTCGCCAATGGTTCGGCGTGGCTACAGGATGCCCTTCAGGATGTCGAAGCCTTATCCCACAAGCGTGGTAGCCCACGCGCTGGCCCGTGTATATAATTGGGTCGTGTTGACATATTGCTTGCCTAGGGTGGTTCCTGGGCACGCATGCCGACAAGGCACGACACAACCTGCTTAGTTATTTCTATTTTGTTTTTATTTTTATACAACACAATAGGCTGAATATAGAGCCAAAACAGCCCGATAAAAAAAACTATGCGGGCCAGTGGGCAAAACGTGCCGGCCCGTGCCTGGGCCAAAGAGCTAGGCACGCGTCTCGGCCCGACAAAGCTGTCTGGTCTGTATAGCCCAGGCTGGGCCAGTGCATCTGGACACCTTTGGATGAAAATGTCTTCCCACACTTTCGGGGGCTGCGCCATGTCTCGCCTTACGCGAGCTAAGGGGAATACCTCGCATAAGGGGGAGCCCAGATGGGCCGGCCCAACCGCACGGCCGGCCTTGGCCTTTTTTTGTTCTTCTATTCTTGTTGTTTGCTTTATTTTTGTACTTCTTTTTATACTTTAATATATATAGGTAAATTGTTATGGTCGCGCTATTCGTCACCCTGGGTCAGGAATAATTATTTTTCACCCCCTTCTATTTTAACACCAATGCACCGTAATTTATCGTTTCATAAATTTTGTCTTATTTCATACATAAAAAGAGACTTTAAGAAAATATAAAATCATCATAAAAATATTTTATGTCACATAAATCTATAAACCTAAAAACATAATGTAAAATATACATAAAATGCAATTTTTCTGGTCTTATGACCTATATTTTTGTTTTCTTATGTCAAATATTATGTAGTGAATCAATATAAATGCAACTATTTGTATTCCAAATGTAATTTATTTGTGAAACACTCGTAAGATTACCTCAGATAAAGAATAACTCATTCTGCACCCTGAATGATGAATAGTATTACTATATATAGCACTCTTCAAAAGCACATTTGAAGAATGTTGAAAAATATTTGCCAAAATGTTGAATAAGTATTAAAATTATTGAATAAATATTAAAAAAATGTTGAACAAGTATTTGAAAGTTCGAAATAAGTATTAAAAGTGTTCAACAAGTATTTGCCAAAATGTTGAAAAAGTATTTAAAATTGTTGAACGAGTACTCAAAAAATGTTGAACAATTATTTGAAAATATTGATAAGTACTCGAAATGTTGAACAATTATTTTAAAATGTTGAATAAGTATAAAAAATATTGATTGAGTATCTGATAGTTTTTGAACACAAATTTGAAAAATGTTGAATAAGTGCTAAAATGTTGAACAAGTATTTCAAAATATTGAGTAAGTATTAAAAAAAATTTAAAAAGTATTTGAAAAATGGTGAAAAGAAATATTTGAATTTTTTAATAAGAATTAAAATGCTGAAGAAGTATTTTAAAAATGTTGAATAAGCATTCAGACAATGTTGAATGTGTATACAAAAAATGTTGATCACGTACTATTTTTGTTGACACATAAGTAAATGTACAGTGAAAACAAAAACAAGTATAAGAAAAAACAAAAGAAAAACAAAAATAGAGAAGAAAAAATAAAACGAAAAAAATTGAAAAGGAAAAAGGAAAACTAAACAATAAGTGAGGAAGAAAAAAGAAAAAGAAAAAACAGAAGAAATGCTGTAAAAACAAATGAAAAAGAGGCTTCGCTGGCCTCAGTTACGAGGTGTGTCCCAAACATATCATAACGAGGCTTCGAAATCACTAATTAATGTGTACTATTTTCAAAGATTACTTTCACCTCTCAGGTTGTGACAAGTGGCACACATGCAGTGCGTCACTTGTCGCAACCTGGGAGTGTTTTTTTTTGGTAGATATGTATGTCCAAACGTTTAATCTCTTAAACCGTGCGTTCAAATCTTGAATCGTTTTCATTGTTGGATTCCTCGCGTCGAGACCTTTCAAACTAGATCCCATGTTGATAGGTTTTGACGAATTTTTTTCACTAAAAAACCTGAACGAAAACCCCCGAAAGAAAAAACCGTGCCTCTTGTGGAAGAAAAAAAAGAAAACATATTTTGTTTCTGTTTCCGAGAAAGACCGTCATGCCTCTTGCGAAAGCAAATCCATGCCTCTCACGAAAGCAAAACCATGGTCCTCGCGAAAGAAAACAAAAAAAACACTTTTTTTTTTCGTTTCTGAGAAGCAGAGTCATGACTCTCGTGGAAGTAAAGACGTGCCTCTCGAGAAAATAAAACAGAAACCGCGTTTTTTTCGTTTCCAAGAAGCTCGGGCGTGCCATTCGTGGGCGCAAATTCATGCCTCTCGCGAAAGTAAAACCGTGCCTCACGCAAAAGAAAAAAAATCGTGTTTTTTTTCGTTTTTGAGAGGCACAACCATGCCTCTCATGGAAGCAAAACTATGCCTTTTGCGAACGAAAAAAAACAGTTTTTTTTCATTGCCGAGCCTGTCGCGAAAACAAATTCGTACCTTCCGCGAAAGCAAAACCGTGCCTCACGTGAAGGAAAAAAGAAAACACGTTTTTCTTTTGTTTCCAAGAGGCACGGACGTGCCTCTCACGAAAGCAAATCCGTATCTTTGACATAAAAAAATGTGCTATTAAGAAAAAAAGATAACACATTTTTTTATCCAAAAGCTAAAGAAGAACGATAAAAAATCAAAACGTAAAAAATCCGAAAAAAGCCACCTAAAAGCTGAAAACGCATGTGAAAAAATAAAAAAATAAAATCCGGATGAAACACTCAGAATACGACACGTGACGACGGCTAAAAACACGCCAAGTAACAACGCGTGAAAGTGATCGTCCAGAGCTTTTCGAAGAAGCTTTGGTGGCGCTGGTGAACTAGTTGCTCTCGTAAGGCTCGGGCGGAGTGGGTAGCAACGCTAGCTCTCCCTGCGGGCGGTGACCAGGGATACTTTCATTTTGCTTTTCCTGCAACACGAATATGGGCCGGCCCGATAGTTAACTCCATTGATCGAAGTTAACATAGTGCGCTTCCGGGTATTGGGCGGCCCGGGCGATTTCTCCCGACCCGTGAACTACAACCTCTCCGCCCCCCGCTCGCGAGTGACGACCTCTTCATCCCTATGCGACGGCCGGACGGGAACCCAACTCCGTCTCCCTCCTGCCGTGATCTCCTCTACGACGAGCAACGCCGCCTGCCTCATCTCCTCTCCCCTCAACGAGCAGCGACCCCGCCGCCGTCTCCGGTGAGGAGCCTCACCCCGCAATCTCCTTCCTCCCCCATCACTCTCCATCCCAATGCTCCTTGGGCCGTCCATCCCCATCCGTAGCCGGCGAGAAGTCACGACCTCACTCCCCCCCTTCCCCCCCCCCCCCCCCCCCCGTGTACAGATCTACCCGCCCCTGCCCACTGCTCCGTTCAATTTGATCCCATCGCCTCCGGGATTCGATTCGGTTGCAGCCGGCGGATCTGGGACTTCCACATAGTTAGGTCCCTACTAAGACGTTGTCCCTGCAGCGAAATGAGCCCTCAGGGTCCCTGGTCACAGCATCGTCTTCTTTTCTTGTCCATTCCGTGTGGAGATAGTCATACTTCCAGTGCGTGCTCTTTGTATCGGTCGGGGTCCGTTAGTTTTTAATCCGATGAAGGAATTGCTCCGAATTTTGCTTTGGGATTTGGGCCTGACGTCGTGAGGAAAAAACCATTTCGCAACAGATCCTTGTGAATATTGGGCTCGTACCTCGATTCCATTTCAATCCTGTCCAGTTTGATTGTCTTGCATTATGTAAATGCAATTGCGGTTATTCGATTTATCACCGGCAAGTTTCCCTCTGTTATTCTCTGCTTTTGTGCTTATCATCAAATAACTCAATTTATGACCGGCAAGTTTTCGGTGCAGAGTCCTCAATAGCTCGCTGCCGGTAGGGGGCATTAACCAGCTTCAGAGGAAAATATTCAGAGCCAGCCTCCTTCTGTAAGTGATTTCTTACAAGTCCTGCTTCTTTATGCAGTCTGTTGAAAAACTAGTCAAGTATTCAGTCCCCTTATTAGTTGTTTTATTTAGGTTCCACGGTTGTACTAGGGCGAATCTCCTTCTCCGGCGACCGGCCTCCATTCCACCCCCCTCGCTACCAGATAGACGGGACTCAGCAGATCTACACAGGCGAAGATCCCTGTTTGTCTGCGGCGCTCTCTACCTGGCTGTCCTCCATAGCCATGGTGAGTTACTTGCTGTCTCCTTAGTCCAGACCTTGTCATTCCCTGGACGCCAATGCCACCGAATTTGTGCAGCCACAGATTCTGATTAGGCGAAATTGAAAGTGAAGTATCATTTTGAAATGTTGGAGAAGTTGGTACATAAAGAGCCTGTTCGGCAACTCTCCACTCCACTGCAGGAGTGGAGCGTCGATTTCTTAACTCCGTAAAAATGCACTACGGACTGCTCCGCTCCGCTGAGCTGATCCATTCGGCGCCGCTCCGGGAACAGATTTGTAGAGCGGAGTGAATCCGAACAGCTCCAAAGATTGGTGCCATTTTGAATGCTCTGTTTTTCATTGCTGAAGGTGTGATACTTCCACTAACCAATGCAGTGCACCTCAATGCCTCATCAGTCATCACATAATTCCTGTTCATATTTTCTGGTTACTTACCAGAGCAAGTTTTGAATGTTCTGGAAGGTGATGTTAAAGTAGAACCCAACAACTAGAAAATTCTGGTTTGACGCCATCACATTTTGCCAGCCATACTACATAACTAGAAGGGGAAGCAATACGTGAGATGACAAAACTTTTCTGAAATGAAGCAAAACGTTAAGCCTAAAAAAATAAAATTTCGTTCTTGATTCTCATTCTAGTGGAAACCCTTGCTCAGTATTGAAGTACAACTACATCACTTGATTTATTTCCAAATCAAATGGCGAAGCTATATGACACTTCCATTTGCGCGTCAGACATATAAGCCATATAGTTGTATGGTTCCTTCTGCTTATACTACTAGTCAGTTGTGGTTGATCGTTGCTTTATATATAAAGCGGGACGAAAGCCTTTTTCGGTTATACTACTAGTCAAGGTAGTCCAAACAGGCAAAAGATAATAAGGTGACATAAATTTTGTGGGGTCAAAGTACTTCAATTAGGGTTACACCTTTAGGAACACTTCTCATGGGTTTAGGTGTTTGATGAAGGTAAGAAATTTGCTCATCGCGTACTTTAGTTTCTCACACTAGTTTTCTTAGTTCTAGTTTCGTCATGGTTAATGTTAACTAGCAATATGTGAGCACCATATGCATTTCCCCCTCAAGGACAGGTTTATCACTCTAGTTTCACTGATGATGACGGGATCACAAAAGCCTGTGGGTGTCCTTTGCTTCCACTAAAAACTCATATCAAGGGCCCAGCCCCAGATGCAGATTCAGGTACCGGTACAACATCGGACACACTTAATGATGTACTTCCATTTCTGCACGACCATACTGAACTGCTTACTAATGTTGATGCTATTACAGATAAAGCGGATATAGTCGATGAAGCGATAACTTTCTTCCGAGCAAATGTTTTCTTCAAAAACTTCCATGTCAAAAGCCCAGCAGACAAGTTGCTTATCTATCTGACATCTTACATCAATATTGCCTTGAAAAGACTAGAAAGCTGCCGGACACTGGCTGTTGGAACTAAGGCAATCATTAACCTGGGGTTAGAAAATGTTCCTGTGCCTGGGGAACCGGGGTTTCCTTTCCCTGGACTTTTCACTCTTCCACAATCCCAGCAGGAGGCAGGTATATACCCCCCATCAAATTCAATGCATATTTGCATATGCATGCGCTTTATTGATAGCAAGTTAGCAACTAAGCTAACTCTTCGCTGTACAAGTAATAAATTGGTATTTCACGTGATTTACTTCTTCAGAGAAACAAGCAGTAGTATTTTAATAAAGCCATAGGCTAGTTCAGCTATAAATTGGTAGACGCCAAATGTAACAGAAGAATAGTCTTACTCCTATAGATTATGATCCTCAGTTAAGCATTTCTCTGCTCTAATGCAGAATTGTTGAGGAACTATCTGAAGCAGATAAGGGAGGAAACAAGTGGGAGGCTGCTCAACTGTGCATACAGAGCTAATGGCACTCCAAACAAATGGTGGTTGGCTTTTGCAAAGAGGAAGTTTATGAACCTTGTCATCCTTTAGAGTGTAATTAAGCATTTCAGCAACAGGTTAGAGGTGTTTTTGCATATCCTTATTTCACTCACACATTTATTCATAATTTTTTCTCGAATACGCACAACTTGCGAACCATATTATATGGAAAGAAGGATAGGGAACTAGCCCCAAGTCCACTGTGCGATGTTACACTGTTTAGACCACACTCCACGACACACTATGATACAGGAAACAGATTACTCTCACCTAACCCACGCAGCTACCACCCCTAAGAATTGATCCATGTCTCCCTTGATGAGACCCGCCTCGAGCCACGCCTGCAGCAACCACAGTAACCGAGGGTGAAACTCCGTCGAACACCACAGAGTTCCTATGCGTCTAGAACACCCACAATCCTAGAAGTAGAAACCCTCGGATATCTCGTGTTTTGTGTCCCACCATAGCCTTGTTCAGGCACCATGACTGGAGTGTGTCATCGGCTCCTGGTGTCAATCTGCCCTACCTAGGTTCGTGTAGATCATCATCCATATTGTCCGAGCGCAGACATCCTAACATGATGTTGTTCATCGACTCGTCGTGTTGGGCGTAGAAGGGGGAAGAGTCTTGGTGCGGCAGCCCCCTCCTAGCCAACCTACCGGAAGTCCAACATCTGTCATTGATTGCAAGCCATTCAAAGAAACAACATTGTAGTTATGCCCTTGACCTCCGTCGTCGGAACCACCTCCTTGCCCGCAAATTTTGTGGCGTACACTGACCGTACATAGAAATCACCGCTGCCTTCCCAAGACCATCTAATCGAGTCTTCACACCCTTTTGTAAGCTGCACCTTGATGATCCTTGGCCATAGTGGCATGTATTCCCGAAGTGCTCCAGCCCCAAGTCCGGTTCAAAGTCAGTAGCCCAGGCATTGTTTACAAGTGTGTTGTGTATTGTCCGTGATAGCCGTACCCGTCAATGCACCCTCTCGTATAATGATGGCGCAACTTCCACAACTCGAAGGCCGTCCATCCATCTTCCCTCCTAGAATAAAGAATAAAGTGCCACGATCATCTCCAATTGACACACGAGATGCCTTGAATAATGCGAGGGACTCCTTCAACACATGGATGTCAAACTCTGCCCACGACCTCTCTCCATCATGCCTCTGCAGCCATGCCATCGGGCTTGCATTGCTATGTTTAGCCA
Source organism: Hordeum marinum (assembly GCA_022496015.1). NCBI lineage: Eukaryota > Viridiplantae > Streptophyta > Magnoliopsida > Poales > Poaceae > Hordeum > Hordeum marinum. The sequence continues at coordinate 505,511,401 of CM039678.1, read as the reverse complement.
CCTTAGGCTAGCCCACCAGCCCACTTTGGTGAGCACACCGACTCCCAAGCCACCGCACAATTACCACCATTGGCCTCCGCTTTACCTTACCACACCATAGGAACCCAAGTATTTTATTTATAGCCGCGAGTGTCTTTGGTGGAAGATCCAAAGCCATCATTGCATGTATCGGCATGGAACAGAGCACTGACTGCAACAACAGAATCCGTCCACTCTTAGGAAGTGATGCAACTCTTCAGGACAGTAAAAAACCCCCGATATGTTCAACCAAATTGTGAAAGTGAGTTGTCGATGTTTTCAAACACTGAGTGGCAAGCCTAGATACTTGCAAGGGATTGACCCCACGGAGCATCCAAGTAGGTTGCGTTTCCTAGTCAAACTCCTCTTAAGAATACCAAATAGGCATGGCAACACTCTTGCTTTGGTTGACTCTCAAGCCCGAGGCCATTCCAAACGTCTCCAATTTAGTTGTGCAGGCACACAACTCCCCCTCCTTAGGTTTCAAGAATATCATAACATCGAGATTGAGAGCCTTTTGTTCAAGCCTTTTGGTGCAAGTAGAAAGAAAATTCCGTTGGAAGCGGCCAGTTGAAACTTACGTTGCAAAGGCTCCATGATCAAGAGGATTCCCTTGGCGAAGACCTTGGCAGTTCAAGATTCTTTTTCCGGGTACATTGTTTACCATTATTCGTGTTGAAGAGGTAGCGAGCAAGCTACATATCCATGATCTCCATTGCCTACCAAATCCCATCCCATCGAGAACTTCCAAAAGGAACGGCCAATGCACCAAGTTGAATGCCTTAGATATATCCAACTCGAGCATCACCGCTGGTTGCTTGAGCGCATGCAATTTCCGAAGGGTGCATTGTACCAATGTGAAATTATCATGGAGATTTGTCATGCACAAAGGCGCTCTAGTGTTTCCCCACTAACTGCGGTAGCTCATGAGCATGACGGCAGGCCATGGATTACAAGTCGCTCAACTAGTCGCGACTAGTCGACGAGTCGCTGCGGCAGGGTTGACTCACCTAGTGTCGACTCAAAAAGTCAAGTCGCGACTAGTCGCAGCTCTAGGCTTGACTCTCTCCGAGTCGCTGCCCCTTGAGCGACTCACGTGAGTCGCGACTCGTAATCCATGCGGCAGGCTAGTACCTTCTCTTAGATCTTGATAGTTCCATGTACCAAACGGACTGGCCGGGATCCTTTAGGTTCAAAGCACCCTCAACTTTGGGTAACAGTGAGACCAAGGCTTTGTTGATGGCCGGCATTTCGTCTCCATCGAAGAAGGAAGCAAAGTTCCACCTTTACTATGTCCCAACACGCGGTATAAAACCTGCATGTGAATTCGTCCGTCCCTGGCGCTTTATCGCGGAGCATCTTCTTAATTACCGCAAGCACCTCGTTGGAAGTGAACGGCAGCTCCAAAAGAGCTAGGTCCCTCCAAGGCAAATTCAGCACTTCCAAATTCAACGAAAACTCCCTACTAGTGCTAGAGCTGATCCTGTAGCAATCCTCTCTTGATGATGTAAATAATCTCTCTTCTGAAGTATTGAAGTCATTGTTGAGGAAATCGTTAACTGGTAGGTGCTCGGTTGGCTGGCGAGTAGGGGATTAATAGGCTAATTGGCAAGTTAATGAGCCATTTAATCACTTAATCGGACAATTCAGCGGCGAAGCCACACATAAGCTGTGCAGTCAGTTGACTACACAACTCTTGGGGGGAAAACGTATTACAGCAAGTATAAATCATGCAGAAAATATAAAAATATGTATATTTGACTACACAAGATTTTATTTCTGGCACCGCCACTGGGACAATTGATCAGTTTATCAGCTACTTGGTAACGCTACGAGTAGGGATTAATCAACAAGTTAACTGGTCAATTGGACGAATTCTTGAACAGGGATTGAAGTATAAAAATGCCAAAAACAGTTTCTTGCAATGTACTGTTGTTACCGTGGCCTTCACTGAATTAATTCTTCATTCTCTTCCTGTGGGCCTGGCTCGAAATCAGGACTGATTAATAGTTCTCAAGATTGGTATTGAGCATCGACACTATAATTTAGATACGAAGAACTGGTATTTCTCTATGGGGCTAGGTTAACAAGTTTCTTCTTTGGGGCTAGGTTAACAATGATATATTTAAGTGAAAAACTGGTATTACACTATGTTACTGTTAACAGGAGAAACAATTGCTTAAATCTTTTGAATGGCCTGACATGTGCATTTGGACCTTCTTTTCCATGCAGCAATGCAGAAGCCATTGCAGTCCAGAGAGATCTCGAACCCTCGAGATATGTGGCGATCTTGGTCGGCTGTTTCCAGCGAGCTAATTGGATTGGTGCTATCTCCATTAAACACTGGCCCAGGGATGCAAATTGTTTGGCGCATACTTACTAATATTCTTTTGATTACAAGTCTAGTTTTATTTGCGATGGTGACCCTCCTGGCTTTATTTTGCTTTCAGTGTTGAACGATGTCTCTCTCTCTCTGATAATCAATAAAGTTCGTGATGAGGCATTCCCATAAAACAATGGATCTTGTTGATATTCTTAAACCTGTGTTGTGGAGCAGATGTTGTCCTGAATGCTCTCTGTAGAATGCATGTGTCTGATTCTTTCACCAATGACCATATATGCCGTTAATGGTTAACCGGTGAATAGATCCACTGACGGGCCATTTTTGTTAACTGGTGAATAGATCTGCTGACGGGCCATTTTTGGTGGCTCATCATTGGGGAAACTTGCTCCACTAACTAGAGGTTGGTGACAGTACAGATAACTTGAGAAGTAAAGAAATTATGTTGAGGTTCTTAAGGTGTCGATCACCTTCTTCAGTTCTTCGTCCCAAACAGGCCAATGGCACACTGCCGCAACGGAGTCAGCCACCAATCTATCCTTTGTGGGTGAGAGGAAAGGAGAGGGAGACGAAGTCTGGATATGCCTGGTATATTCTACTGAACGGGAACTATTTATTCTTGGGAAGCATCTCTTTTAACTAGGCGCTGTGCCGTGCTGCATGTACAATGTGACCTTGCTGTGTCATGTAAAAGCCAATTCACTTTCCAGTTTATAGTTATTTGTTTTTCTTGATTTGAGCCTAAATTGTTTCTCCTGTTAAAAGTATCATAGAGTAACAATTCATGTAAAAACCAATTCACTTTCCAGTGAAAAACTGTGCAACAAATAACTTGATTTGAGCCTAAATTGTTCATAAACTTCTTGCACAGTTTGGATGTCATTTACTATAGATTGAAATACACGGCATGGTCTTGATTTGGTTCAAATAATTCAAGTAAAGAAAGTTATCGAGGAGCTGCAAACTCGATTCTACAACTAAAATGAGGTCAATCTGCTATCTGATAAAGGGGGATTTTATTGACACGACTTCACATCTAGGCGATACAACCACACAGTACCAATTTCAATTTTGAATTGGGACATTGATGTTTATTTTTGTTATGAGTACGTGTAATTAGAGCGCTGGTCATTCCACGTTGGAAAAAATAGAAATACTCACAATCACATCACATTCCGTGGACCATGCATGGTCGGTCGCATCCTGCAGGTGGAGCGAGAGAAAGGTTGTGCGAGATTGATCCTCTGCCTTGGCTGGTGGCGGCAGCACATTCTCCTCTTGATCCTGGATTGATTCGCCTCTGCAATCTTTCTTGGAATCGTGAAAACGCAAGCCCCTCTGCGAGAAGAAGAGCTTTCTCCTCCTGATCCTGGATTGATTCTCCTCCCCAGGAAGAAGAGCTTTCTCACAAAGAAGGAATCGTGAAAATGCAAGCCCCAAACAGAAAGGGCATCCGATCTAATCTGATCTTGGAATAAAGCAGCAATCTGCTTCTCTTTTTCTTTGGCATTTCTTTTGGGCCAACCTTTCTTTCCTTGCCCTTTTGCCATGGCAGCGATTGCAAATGCGACGAAAGGAGGAAGAGCCGGAGGAGCATGTTCTTGATGGATATGCTGTTTTCGGTAGCGCATAAATACGCTGCGTCGCCGGTTCTCCTCCTCTCACCAAACCAACAGTGATGACAACATCAACAATGGCTAGAACAAGAAGTAACCCATGTCGGTGGCGAGTGAGATTACCCATCTGTGTCTGTATGTATGAGAGTGTGAAGGTGCATTGCAGGGCAACTGCTCCATTGGCAGAGGGATGGATGTGGATTACCCATCTTACGTTGCCCTTTTGTCTGTCTGCCAAAGGAGATTTGCCCCGCGATTCACCACCACTTGTTCGTGCCTCGCTGCGTTCTTGTTGGTCTTCCATCTCAAGGTATGCAATGCATGTGTATGATAAAACATTTGTCTGACTTGATAACTTTGGTTGTGTTCCTCCCAGAAGAAGCAAAGGGAGAACCGCATCGATTCAGCGCCCTCTTTTTATTACTAGCCTTTCTAGCCTTCTTTTTCGTCCGATTGATTGCTGCCCAATGGGGATTGAAAATTGCACTGAACCAACAGTAATGAAAATGTGCACCTGCAAACAAACGCCCTCATCGTACCAGGCTTTAAAGATCACAATAGTCACTTGCCGCTTGAAACAAGATCGACAAATCGCTGAAGAAACATCAACTAGAGCATCAATCCATGTTGTACAGACGTGCAATCCTTCACGGTCGATCCGGAGTGTTGCAGAAGCCAGACCATGCCGCCACACAACATCGAATAAGATGTCAAATCGCCACATCAATAACCAACCAATTGCAAACGCCCTCACCATACCAGGCTTTAAAGTTTTAGCGTTGGGCGTCAACCATTTAAAAAGAAAAACCTTGCATGTACATCCACTTACATGCGCAAGTCCAATTCTTTTCAGTTATGGTGTAGTCGTTCTACCTTCACCATGGCTCTTTTGGTTTTGCGACTTCATCCGGCAGTTTTGTCTCCTGATCTCGTGTGGAAGCTTGATCAGAAGTTTTCCTCCCTCCTTTACTAGCTAGACTAGATCACCGAACATGTGTTGAATGTTGTTCATGGGATGGCACTTGCCAATTTATCCTCCATGGGCGAGAGAAAAGGAGAGGGAGACGAAATTTGGATATGCGTGGTATATGCTACTGAACAGTAAGAATATATTCTTGGGTAGCTTCTCTGTTAGCTAGGGGTGCTGCGCCGCGGTGCATATACATGTATCGTTGATTCTAACCTGGATATGGAAAGTGCATGGATTGCATTGACCGGGTTGTGTCATGTAAAAGCCAAATCACTTTCCAATATTCTTTGTTTGTTGTTATCGATTTGATTCTAAATTGTTCATAAATGTTTCGTGAGGTTTGGATGCCATTTACAATAGATTGAAATACACGGCATGGTCTTGATTTGGTTTAGGATTTCAGTTAAACAAGATAGCTGCGAAGGAGATACAAACTATGACAACTAAGTTGATTCTGCCAATGAATTGAAGTCAATCTGTTTTTCGATGAAGGGGATTTTATTGACTCGAATGTCGCACCTAGGCTATATAACCATGCTTAGTACAAACTCGCCTCTGGATAGCCAGCCCATTCATCTATGTAGCTTACCAGAGGGCACTGATAGATCTGCTCACTTTAATTCCAAGGGCAGAAGCAACAATTTTCTATAGTTCAGAAAAAGAAATTAACCATCTTATTCCTTCTACAAATAATCTAATTAGGCTTACACTAAATTCACCATGTTTCAAATGTTTTTGCATATGTTTTGTAAAGGCCACAATTTTCTCACTGTATCATTGCATTTTCTTTAACAAACATGTTTTGCCTTGTCTTGCCATGCATTTGCATGCGTGTCACAAAAAATTCTCAAGCTAACATCAAACCCAAGTACAACGCCCAGTACAAATAGAGAAAAATGAGTGCCCCCTATTTTATCACTCCCACGGCCACGTGCATGCAGTTGCAAGTTAAGTTTGGATTGGAACCTCGATCTCCTCAACATGCTTAAGATCACATCATATTTCGTGGACCGTCGTCCATGGCATCATGCTAGTGGAGTGAGAGAAAGGTTGTGCGAGATTGATCCTCAGTCTAGACCCAGGTTGTGGCGGCAGCATATCCTCCTCCCGATCCTTGATTGATTCCACTCTGCAAGCTTTCTCATGTGCATCGAGAAAACTTTCTCACAAAGAAGGAATCGTGGAAATGCAAGCCCCAAACAGAAAGGGCATCCGATCTAATCTGATAGATCTCATTATAAATGAAAACAATGATATTCTTCTCCTTGTGTTTGGCATTTAGTTTCGATGAACCTTTCTTTCCATCTCCTTTTGGCATGCCCGACTTCGAAGGCATCGGTTGCGAATGTGACAAAAGGGGCATTTCTTGGTGGATTTGCAGTTTTTGGTAGCGCAAATATGCTACGCTGTCGGTTCTCCTCCTCTCGCCAACCAACACCGATGATAACATCAACAATAGCTAGAACAGATAGGAACCCATGTCGATGGCGGTGATTAGTGAGTGAGATAGGTAGGTGTATACTGCATATGTATGTGAGTGTGAAGGTGTGCATTGCAGGGATATTGCTCCATTGGTAGAGAGACAAATGTGGATGACCGCTCTTAGTATTGCTATTTTGCTTGTCTGTCAAAAGAGATTTTCCCCACAATTCACAATCACTTGTCCGTGTCTCGCTGCTCTCCATCTGCAGGTATGCAATGCATGCGTATGAAGAAGCGAAGTTGGCTGAGTTGATAACTTTGGTCGTGTTCCACCCAACAGCGAAGGGAGGACCTCATTGATTCAGCGCCTTCCTCGACGACCTAGTGCTCCTCTTGGGACTGCCTTGACGGCGCAACACGACGTCTACTCCTACTGTCGTGTGGCATCTGGGACCTCCTCCGTCCTCTGCGATGGCATGTTATCCACACTTGAAGCAGCGTTCCCTCCCGTGGCTTTCCTCCAAATCTGCGTCCCTTTCCGGCTAGGTTTTATGATTTGGTTTTAAGAAAAAATTTCATCGCAAAAATTTTATGAAATTTTGAAGAAAATAATTTACCTTATGGCCAAGTTTTAACTTTGGCACTTAAAATTTTAAAGATAAATTAATAGCATTCCTTTTAAATATAAGATCGACCTATCGCATAACTGTAGAAGTACACTGAGGGCCAATTGTCAATAATAACTTGATTTCTATTCTTTAGAATCATCATACGACATCTTTTAAAATTCAGACAAATTATTAGACCGTTGTATGGTTCGATTTGGCACACGTCTGATATGTTGTGTGTGTGTGTGTGGTGGTGGTGGTGGTGGTGTGTGTGTGTGTGTGTGGGGGGGGTTAATAGTAAGAACGTCCAATAGAAACGCCATTTATTGTGCACATGTATTGAGTATCCAAAATGTGTTTGTTTAGATTTTATTGGCCTTCAATTTGGTATAAAACTACCAATTATTCTTTTTGAGTTAATCCTATATAGAGATTAGATTGCTATTTTCTTGTTTCTACTGATGTATTGCCTTGCATTTGCCGGCAACAACTTTTTCTCATGTAATGGCTCCTATGCAGGGTTCATGCATGGCAATGAAGATTGTCTATGGACACGATTCCCACTGTTTGCGGATTCACGTTGTGCACAACAAAAAACATCAGTTTTGTCCATAATGACCAACTTCTGATAACATCATTTCCCCCCGATAAAGGGCACTTTATTACTTAAAATATTCAAACATTACATATGACTTCTGCATAACTGAGATGCACACAGTCAAATCCAAGTCCAAGTTCAAAAAAAAAACAGAAAAGGCAAAATACATTTAATCAAACGGAGTATGTATAACGCCTAAGACGTAGGAGGCCAGTCCGAAGATTATGTTGTCATTCATGTCAGGTAAAATTATCCATCGTCGTGGCCTTCAAGCCTGTACACGTCCGTAAATAGGTTTCGATTCCACACGTTGTAGAGACAACCATAAGCATAGCGTACCAGTACATCTGTAGATAACCTGCATAAGAGAAGTACTTTTATTGTTAACAACCTTATCATTTCAACGTAGCCAAAGCTACCAAATAACGACAAGCGCTCTCACCCCGAGAAGAATTCTAAACATGTATTCTATCCCCTGTAACAAGTTGCCGAATATATTTGCAACACTTCATGAAGGATACAAGCCAGAAGCTAGTTGGATGACTGACCATATAGAATGAGCCAATTTACATTGAAAAAACAAGTGTTTATCGCCTCATCGCGATGGAAAAAACATACATTGCATACTTTCATACCAATTCCTCTTAATAAGATTATCTTAGATAAGAATGACTACTCGACGATGATACCACAGAAAGAATTTATTCTTAAGTGGTATCTTCATCTTCCAGATCTTTTTGTTGTTATCATGTGACACATTTGTCTTGATTAGAGCACTATACATAGATTTGATTATTTTTTATCAACATTATGTTGGCAAGGAGATAGTGAGAAAAAGAAATATCAATTGGCCAAATGGAGTGTAGTTTGTCGTTCCAAAGACCAAGGAGGGTTGTGTATTCATGGCCTTGAGGTTAAAAATATTTCCCTCCTTGGAAAATGGTTATTTAGGCTGTTGACGGAAAATGGTATATGACAAACCCTCCTAAAGATAAAATATATGGGCTCAAAAGAAGTGTCCCAAGTATAGTGGAAGCCTGGGGACTGATAGTTTTGGGCTGTCCTAATGCCTACAAAGAATTCTTCTTCTGCCATGAGTCCTTCACTATTAAGATAGATCAGAAATTAGATTCTAGGAGGATAAGTGACTAGGTAATGCTACACTCCGAGAACAATTTCCGGCTCTATAGAACATTGTGCATCACAAGGGTGATACTATCGCCAAGGTTCTAGATTCCTTTCCGTAGAATGTGAAGTTTAGATGAGATTTAGTTGGTCCCGGACTTGAATCGTGGAACTCTCTATTAGATTATCCATGGTGCAATTATCAATGAGTTTCGTTGGAGTCTACATTTGAATGGTAAATTCATGGTCGGTAACATCATTTGGTTTAAGGATTTTGCCTAGTTTGCTGCACGACTAAACTCTGCATTGTAGTTGTTGGCTAGGAGTGTTGCATTCTTAGTTACAATCAATCTATGAAGTGGTGGAAGTAATCTTTCTCACAGGTGCTTAAAGTGATATCTACTTTAATGTTTATACACCACATGAACCAAATGGGACATCTGGATAGCTCAATCTGTTGACTTTAGAATTGTGTCGAGTTTTCTCTCTTCTCTAAAGTGGTGCACCATGTATGGTGAAAAATTATTGATTGGTATTCATTCAAGCTATTTTCCCCGTGGGAGGTCAATAGATGGTGGAAATATTTGGCCCTTGCATTTCCCTCAGTGACGACTCGGGGGGTGAACCCTATCCACCACACTTCTTCCTCTCCCCATCCTCTCTCTAACCTCACTGACGCTAAAGGTAGCCACCGGCAAACCTTGTCGGCATCAAGGAAGGTAGCAAAAATGTTTTTAGCCGCTCCCACTCCAGGCAGATGGTTTGGGGCGGCGGCCTTGGACGAAGATGGTGGCATTGTACCTGCGGTGGGAGGATGTAGGATCGAAAGTAGGTCTAGAGGGGGGAGGGGTGATTAGACTACTTGACCAAATAAAAACCTAACCTTTCCTCAAGTTAATTAGTTGGCAGATTTTAGCAACTGTTGCAAATCAAGTTCACCCTACACATGCATGTCTATGAGTATTGCAACGGAAAATAAAGACAAGCATATGTAAAGAGGATAGGGATAAGAAGATCAAATGACATTGGAGACACAAAGATTTTTCCCGTGGTTCTGATAGGTGGTGCTATTGTACATCAACGTTTATGGAGACTTCAACCCACGGAGGGTAACGGTCACGAGAGTCTACGAAGGGTCCATGAAGTAGCAAACTTGTCTATTCCATGATGGCCTACGTCCATGGAGGACTAGCGCTACTCGGGGTAGATCTTCACGAAGTAGGCGATCTCCTTGCCCTTACAAACTTCTTGGTTCAACTCCAGAATCACAAAGACGGAGTTTCTCAAGTGACACCTAACCAATCTAGGAAGCACCGCCCTCCAAAAGGTAATAGATGTGGTAGTATGATGAACTCCTTGCTCTTGTGATTCAAAAGATAGTCTCCTCAACACTCAATCACTCTCTCACGGGTTTGACATGGGTAGAAGAGATTCATTGGATGGAAACCAACTTGGGGAGGCTAGAAATGAAGAACCATATGGTTGGAGTGGATGATCTTGACCTCAACACAAGGGTAGGTGGTTCTCTCTCAGAACATTGGATATGGCAAGTGGGTGTCTGTTCCGAGTGCTTCTCTTACGAGTGAGAGGTGGTGGAGGGGTATATATAGCCATCTCAAAAAATCCAGCCGTCACAACAGTATTGCCCAACTCGGTGAAACCGGAGTAAAAACTCGGTTGTACCTACTAGCGAAAAATGTGTAAACTTTGACATTTTCGGTGAGATCGATATATAAATCTCGATGGTATAGACATGGGTGTCCTAGATAGTTACCAAGTCTCGCTGTCACCGATTCCTTAAACTCGGTGGTACCGATTTTAAGAAATTGGTTAACAAAAAGTTGATCACTGTTTTCGGTTGCATCGAAGTGAAACTTGGTAGTACCGAGATGCTAGGGTTTGGCTGGGCTTCTGTCTAGGGTAAAACTTGGTAGATCCGAATGGGAAATATTGGTGTCACCGAATTTTGACTTTTGGCTTTGGAAAGTGGGTGAGTATTTTTGGTGGCTAATCTCTAAGCCCTTGAGCAACCAGATCATCATAATTCCTCATCCCCTTTTAATAGTATTGGCTTTTCTATGCACTCAAAAGTGATTTCTCACAAAATGTAAAATGTAGAGTCCTCAATCTTGGAGCATGGCCAATCCTATTCCTTCCTTCTCTTGGGGAGGTTCTCCACATAGTCCTTTAGTCAACCCATCATTGAACTTTTTCCTGAGATACACTTGGTGGAAACATTAGTCCAATGAAATATATGTTGTTATTAATTACCAAAACCACCTAGGAAGAAGTTGTGCTTTCAGAGTTGAGCAGTGGTTGCGGGTTATTAGAAGAGTTTGCCATCGCAAGTCAAGGCGTGGGTCGATTGAGGTTGCAGTACCTTAGCTTGCGTCAACAAGGCGTCCTTAGGTGACTAAAGGCGCTACAACATAGTTTCCCCTCCTTGGAGGCGCCGTCTGTGTACCATATGGAGGTTGGGAGTGAAGATGTGGTGGGATTGGTGGCTGTTGGTGACGGCTCCGTTGACAATCCTACCACGTCCAAGAAGCATACCAGAAAATCATATGGGAATAGGTTGAGTATGCCACAAGCTCTTATCAGACACCTTACAAAAATTAACCTAGCTAGCTTAGCATCATCTGTTAACAAGGGTTTTACAAACAGAAGACACACCTTAATAAGTCCAGTTTCTTGTCAAGCTCATATTTCACCTTGCTTCCTTTGTGATCAACAACCCTCTAGGATCAACATTACCTAAAGTTTCTAGCATGATTAACAAACCAATCAACATACTTCTTTATTCCTGAAAGCAATTTTGTGTACCAGTTGACTAATTCATATTAATGTCACGCAAATATCAACTAGTCAAAAAGGAAACAAGTTTAATGAAAAAACTACGCTTAGGAAAAAATGGTTAGACTAAAAGCACCAAACTTATGCTTTCAAGGCTAGAAACTAAAACAACAACTCCTAAGTCAAAAATAATAGTACTAGTAGTATGGGGACAGCTCTGGAGATAACCACAGAGCTTAAGTTAGAGTGACAATTTTACTGGTAGAAATCATCGAAATACTACCACGGGCTCCAGAATTGCAATATTGACCGAATACCACTTATTTCAATTCAGACATAGCCCAAACCACCCTTTACCAAGCAACCTTTATAACGTCAAAAAGAACCTGTTTGGCATGTGCTTCCTACTTCCTAGTACAGAGTGCAACGATGCATCCAGATTTTGCTTCTAGACTCAACTATAATCTAGCAGATATATGAAGACAAGTCGGATGCGACAAACCAATCATAAATCTGGCAAAGCAATCTGTGCCATCAGAAAAAAATCTACCCTACACCTTAGCTAGAAATACATGCAACAACGATACGGAGCAATCAATATCATCAACAACGATCTTCTTAATTTTAAGCATTATCATGAATCCATCCTATCTATCAAGTCTCATCTACTGTTGTAGCATCTACTGTTGTAGCATCTACTGTTGTAGCATCATAAGCTACATAATATAATCTTTGCGAGTTCTTTGGAACACCCAACAAATTGTTTGTTGCTGGTTTTTCTTGTTCGCTCATTATTATTATTTTGTATAAAGCAAAACACTTTTCGGTCTCGGGTTAAAACATTAACAAAGACTCAAACAATTGCTAAGAAGACAAGTCTCGAACCGCGAAAATAGGCCAAAACAAGATCTTTATAATCTTCTACGATGGGAGGGAGGGAAGTTTAATCTATTGCGGTTTTACCAGAAAAAAGAGTCATATTCACCAAATTGAACACTAATGTAGGAAGTTTTGTAAGCTCAAACTATACTACACAAACATCGAAGAAGATTCAGTGCGAGTTGTACCCGCCCAGCTAGCATTCTAGAAAAACTAGACATATAAAAAAGGTAAACACACCTTGTCGGTGTGCTAATAGAGGTTGTGAGAGTTACAACCCAGGAATCATTAATCATTGATTGCAATTTTTGTTGATAGCTTACCAAGCCGACCACCTGGTGTCCATTGCACTAACAATCAACATTATAAACATCTGTAAAGAAGTTTGCATAAGCAGTATGGGACTAATCAGTAAGACCTAGGACAAAAATACAACAGCACCGGTACACGCTAGTAGTCTTCAGCCTTCCAGGGCGTAACCACATCATGGGAGGCGACTCGGACGGCGGAATAGGGTCAGCGACTCAGCCGCCATCGGAGGAGCCGTCATCGCCTGATCCACCGCCCTCTCGTGCGTCGCCAGGAGCGCAATCCACTGCTCTCCGATCTGGGGAGGAGAATTCTCCCGATAGACTACGAGAAGGAGAGGATGACCACCATCATCCGGATCCGAATCGTACGAAATGGGAGGCTCTCTTCTCGGAGCCAGGATCTAGGGCCGGATGGTGCAAGGGGGTGGTGCTTTCGCACTCACTGTCAAGATGGACGACAGTGCGTGATCATGACGGCGACATCCTCGCCGGACGATATCTCGATGAGGATGAGATCTTGATCGAAGGTATGTATTTAATGATTGATATTTACCATGTTCGGCTTGTTCGTTTGGTGCAGGATATGCCGAGCTTGGATGAGAGGATCGAGATCGTAGACTATCAACGACGAAGGCAGAGGGATGTGAGGTGAACCGTGAGGCCTATGGCCGGATTCAGAACGTTGCCTCTCAATCGAATTTCACAGGCAGCCGGTTCTGGGCATTGGCCACTGGTGCGTCTGATGACTCCGACAGCGAGGAACCGACTGTTGATGACACACCTGTGACACCGGAGTGCCCATCTCCTTTGGATCGCGTTGGCGAGTCGTTTCCGCAACACACGAAGGGGATTGGGAAGGTCAAGGACATAGCTCTTCGGCGACCTGATCACCGGGTGTCGCAGCCGGCTATCAGGCCATGGATCGGGCCACTCCCGAAAGTGGATCTTCCATCCCTAACGCTCGGAGACTTTATCCGTTCTTGGAAGGTGGTCGATCGTGGCCGGAAAAAGAAACTTCCGGCGGCAGCGAGTTTGCCGGTGCCGGCGTTCGATCCAGGCGTGATCCACGCTGCGAGACAAACTCGTTTGAAATCCTTGCTCGGGCTAGATGGGCCAAAGGCAGAGGAGCTGGGCCCGTACACTTCTGAAACTGGGTATGTGGCCCAGGAAGTGCTCCAGAATCAACTGACTGATCCCGAGCCCACAGCGGAGCCCGACCTGACGGCGCAGAGGGTTTTCATCCTCCCTGATCGTGGACCTGGGAACGATAGGGTTCGCACGAGAGCGAGGCCAGGTTTTCCTACGATAGGCGGTGGTCGAGCGGCACGAATACCCTCGGCGGCTCCTGCGCCAGGACGTCGCAGCGGCGCTGGGATGACAGGCCGGGGCAATGGGCCACAACCACCGCGAAAACCTCCTCTGCCTCATGCGGGAAGGCCGAACGGGGTTAACCAGGGTGATGGAAGAGATCGGGTTGCCCCTCCTGATCGGAGAGCTCCGCCTCGTGGGCAATGGGGCGACGATGGGCATGACGTCTACGGCGAGGGGCAACATTGCGGGTCCTCTTCATCAGGTGGAGGGCGAGGCTACTGTTGGCAGGGAGATGGCGGTGCTACAAGAGATTTTAGGGGACCTCCAGGTGGTTTCGTTGAAGGACCGGCTGGTCCGAACCAGTGGAAGAGATGGAATAACTTCAGGCATAACCGTGGTGGAAGAGGGGGCGGGAGAAGACCGCTACCTCCTAGGCATCATCTTGGGGCTCCTCTTGCCGAGCCGGAGCAGCCGGCGGCGACACCTAATACCGTGGCAGGGACAAAGCCGGCGTTACCAAGGGTGGCGTTGGAAGCGGTGGCGGCGCTTGCTGCTGTCATGGTACCCGCCGTGAATCAACACAATGTTCATACACGAGATGTCATCTCAGATAGAGGGTCTGAAAAATCTGATGGAGAAAAACCCACTAAGTGGGCGCGCAAAAAGGAGAAGCTCACTTGTTTCCGTTGTGGCGAACCGGGTCACTTTGTGGCGGAATGCAAGATGGAACTTTGTGAGTTTTGTTTAAAGCCACAACACCTGGCTGCTCAGTGCCCACTCTTACTAGGACCGAAGCCGGTGGTTACCATCTATGGGGTTTGTTGCTCGGAACTGATGTTCTTCAAATCTCCTAAAGTCAAGCAAACTGAACATGTCAACGATACTTCGTTCCCGGGTATTGTCAAGATTACCAATGGCGTGATGACCGAGGCTCAGATTGAGCAAATAATGAGAGAACTGGCCCCAGGGAACTTTGACTGGCATGTCGTCCGAATCGAGGGGCAAACTTATAGGCTGGAGTTCCCATCTAGGGAGGATCAAGCACGGATTCTTAAGTTTGGCATGTGCAGGGTACCCAAAACCAGTATTATTATGGAGTTCGACGAGTGGAAGCTACAAGAGCCGAAGGGTATGCCCCTAACTCAGGTGTGGGTCCGGTTCACTAGTGCACCACCTAAGCCTCTTAATAATTTTCTTGTCACATGGAGCTTGGGGTCACTCATTGGTAAGACTGAGAGGGTCGATATGCCATTTACCCATGCCAATGGAGTAGCGCGACTTCTAGTCAGCATAGCAAATCTTGAGTTCATTCCTGATATTGTTGGATGGACGTATGCGGGTGTCTCTTATGACCTCGAGGTAGAGCTGGAGGACACTCCGGTGGGACAACAAGAGGATGGCCCAAAGGACATGGACACTACTGAGAGGGATGATTCCTCCGGAGGTAAGGATTTGGATCACCAACATACTCCAAAGGAGACATCCAAAGGTCCGGAGAGGCAAACAAATATGTCCACTAGCGTCACCAAGGATGGGTCTAACGTGGTGCCATCTAACTCGCTGAGGTTTGGCTCTTTTGGGGCGATGTCAGCTCCTAGCCATCTTTGCAAACTTAAGATGGGCTTTTCGGATGCTCGCGTGGAGACTAGGTCGTCTTTGGTAGGCGGAAGCATGCTAGCGACCATGGAGGCTGCTCGGGTTCTGGATGGGCCACCGACGCCTGTCATTGACGCGGAGGTACTGCTCACGCACGACCACCAGGTGGGCGTCCAGACTGCACATACGGATCCTCGGGACCTTGCGATGGAGGGACCTTATCCCAGTGGAGACCATACGATGACGGCGCGCAGGTCTGCCTATTGGGGAACGTCGCATGGGAAACAAAAAATTTCCTACGCACACGCAAACCTATCCATGGTGATGAGCATCTACGGGAGGGAGAGTGGATCTACATACCCTTGTAGATCGCTAAGCGGGAAGCATTAAGAAACGCGGTTGGTGTAGTCGAACTTCTTCGCGATCCAAATCGCCGAGCGTCCCGCGATCTCATCACGATCTGTCCCGCGATCCAATCACGATCCGTCCCGCGAACACATCACGATCCGTCCCGCGAACTCATCACGATCCGTCTCACGATCTTGATCACGACCTGTCCCGCGAACTCATCAAGATCCGTTCCGCGATCTCATCACGGACCGTCTCGCGATCTCGATCACGGTCCTTCCGATCTAGCACCGACTGGACGGCACCTCCGCGTTCAGCACACGTGCAGCTTGATGATGATCTCCACCGTATTGATCCAGCAAGAGGAGGTGGAGAGGAGAGAGAGTTCACCGACGGCGTGATGATGCTCCGGTGATGGTGGTGTAGCAATTCCGGCAGGGCTTCGCTTAAGCACTGCAGAAAACCGATCTAGAGGAGCACCGGTGGAACGGGTAGCACGTGGCCGTAAGTTGTGTCCCGTGTGCTAGCCCTGCCCCTCTATTTATATGTTGAGCCCTGGGGTCTAAACTTGGAGCAAAAACCTCTACAAGGTCGATTTTGCCCGCACAAGGTCGGTTTGGCCCACAAGAAAAGAGTCCAACTCGGATCCCTGCAGTCCCGCGCACAAGCGGTAGTACCGCTTCACGAGCGGTAGTACCGCTTGAGCGGTAGTACCGCTTCACAAGCGGAAGTACTGCTTGAGCGGTACTACCGCTTCACAAGCGGTAGTACTACCTTACTGCTTAAGGCAGCAGCAAAAACTTCCTTTTGCTCTTTCCAATACCTCGTGGGTTTTACCCCATTGGTCCATATAAAGTGTTGCTGTACCCGAACACTTCGGTAAACATTCGGAACCCCTTCCGGTTAATTCCGGAACTCTTCCAGAGATCAAAACACTATTATCACATCTATCAATCTTTATCTCCAGACTCTTTCGGAGATCCTCGTCATGTCCTGGATCGTATCCGAGACTCCGAACATCCTTCGGTCACCACCATATATAACTCTATACTACCGAAACGTCACCAAACCTTAAGTGTGCAAACCCTGCGGGTTCGAGAACTATGTAGACATGATCGAGACACCTCCACGGCCAATAACCGATGGCGGGACCTGGACGTCCACATTTGGTTCCTACATATTCTACGAAGATCTATCGGTCGAACCTCTATGTCAAGGATTCAGTTAATCCCGTATAACGTTCCCTTTGTTCTTTGGTATGTTACTTGCCCGAGATTCGATCGTCGGTATCTCCATACCTAGTTCAATCTCGTTACCGACAAGTCTCTTTACTCGTTCCGTAATACAAGATCCCACAACTAACAATTAGTCACATTGCTTGCAAGGCTTATTGTGATGTTGCATTACCGAGTGGGCCCTGAGATACCTCTCCGTCACACGGAGTAACAAATCCCAGTCTCAATCCATGCCAACTCAACAGACACCATCGGAGATACCTGTAGAGCACCTTTATAGTCACCCAGTTACGTTGCGACTTTTGATACACACAAGGCACTCCTCCGATATCTGTGAGTTGCATGATCTCATGGTCATAGGAACACATACTTGACATGAGGAAAACAGTAGCAATAAACTGACACGATCATATGCTACGTTTGTAGTTTGGGTCTTATCCATCACATCATTCTCCTAATGATGTGACCCCGTTATCAAATGACATCTCATGTCCATGGCTAGGAAACCTTAACCATCTTTTGATCAACGAGCTAGTCTATTACAGGCATACTAGGGACATGGTTTTGTCTATGTATCCACACATGCATCTAAGTCTCCGATCAATACAATTATAGCATGGATAATAAACGATTATCATGAACAAGGAAATATGATAATAACTAATTTATTATTGCCTATAGGGCATATTTCAACAGTCTCCCACTTGCACTAGAGTCAATAATCTAGTTCACATCACCATGTGATTCGCATTGTTATGAATCTAACACCCAACGAGTTCTGGGGCTCGATCATGCTTTGCATGTGAGAGAGGTCTTTTATAGTCAAGGGTCTGCGATATTCAGATCCATGTGTACTTTGCAAATCTCTATGTCAAACCGTAAACACTGCTACCACACTCCACTTGGTACTACTTCCAAATGGCTGCTCCACTACATGTATCCAGATTGTTACTACTAGTCATCTGGATTGGTGCTAAAGCCTGCGTCGACGTAACTCTTTACGATGAACTCTTTATCACCTTCATAATCGAGAAACATCTCCTCAGTCTTTCAGTTACTAAGGATAATCTTGACCGCTGTCCAGTGATCCACTCCTGGTTCACTCTTGTACCCCCTGACGGACTCATGCCAAGGCACACGCATGTGCGGTACACAGCATGGCATACTGTACAGAGCCTATAGCTAAGGCATAGGGGACGACGTTCATCCTTTCTCTTTCTTCTGCCGTTGTCGAGCTTTGAGTCTCACTCAACTTCACACCTTACAAATCAGACGAGAACTCTTTCTCTGACTGATCCATTCTGAACTCCTTCAAAATCTTGTCAAGGTATGTACTCATTGAAAGTCTCATCAAGCATCTTGATCTATCTCTATAGATCTTGATGCTCAACAATTAGGTAGTTTTATCTAGGTCTTCCTTTGAAAATCACTTTTCAAACAACCATTTATGCTTTGTAGAAATTCTACATTATTTCCGATCAACAATATGTCATCCACATATACTTATCAGAAATTCTATAGTGCTCCCACCCACTTTATTGTAAATACAAGTTTCTCATAAACTTTGTATAAACCTCAAAACTTTGATCACCTCATCAAAGCATATATTCCGACTCCAAGATGCTTGCTTCAGCCCATAGAAGGATCACTGAAGCTTGCACACCTTTTAGCATCCTTAGGATTGACAAAACCTTCTGGTTGTATCACATACAACCTTCCCTCAAGTAAACCGTTTAAGGAAATGATGTTTTGACATCCATCTGCCAGATTCCATAATTGAATATTTAGCAACTGCTAACATAATCCAACAGACTTTAGCATCGCTACGAGTGAGAAAGTCTCATCGCAGTCAACTCCTTGAACTTGTCACAAACATCTTTCCAACAAGTCGAGCTTTAGAAATGGTGACATTTACCATCAGTGTCTGTCTTCATTTTAAAGATCCATTTGTACTCAACGACATGTCGTCCAACGAGCAATTCTACCAAAGTCTATACTTGGTTTTCATACATGGATTCTATCTCGGATTTCATGGCCTCCAACCATTTGTCAAAATCCGGGCCTATCATCGCTTCTCCATAGCTCGTAGGTTCATCGTTGTCCAACAACATGACCTCCAAGACAGGGTTGTCGTACCGCTTAGGAGTAGTACACATCCTTGTCGACCTACGAAGTTTGATAGTAACTTGATCCTGAAGCTTCATGATCATCATCATTAACTTCCTCTTCAACTAGCGTAGGCTTCATAGAAACAACATTCTGCGCTGCGCTACTCTCTGGTTGAACAAAGGTTTAACAACCTCATCAAGTTCTATCTTCCTCCCACTCAATTCTTTCGAGAGAAACTTTTCCTCGAGAAAGGATCCGTTTTAGTAACAAACACTTTGCACTTGGATGTGAGATAGAAGGTTTACCCAACTGATCTTAGGGTATTCTATGAAGATGCATTTGTCCGCCTTGGGTTCGACCTCATTAGGTGAAAACATTTTCCACACAAGTGTCGCAGCCCCAAATATTAAGAAATGATAGCTTAGGTTTCTATCAAACCATAATTCACACGGTGTCACCTCAACAGATTTAGATGGTGCCCTATTTAAAGTGAATGTAGTTGTCTCTAATGCATAACCCCAAAATTATAGTAGTAAAACGATAAGAGACATCATAGCATGCACCATGTCCAATAGAGCATGACCATGATGTTCGGACACACCATCACACTAGGGTGTTCCAGGTGGCGTTTTAGTTGTGAAACAAATTTCACATTGTCTTAAGTTGTATGCCAAACTCGTAACTCAGATATTTACCTCCACGATCATATCGCAGTCATTTTTATCTTCTTGTCACGATGATCTTAAACTTCACTCTGAATTTTCTTGAACCTTTCAAACGATTCAGACTTGTGTTTCATTAAGTAAGTATACACTATATCTACTCAAATCATCAGTGAAGGTAAGAAAATAACGATATCCACTGCACGCTACAAGACTCACTGGATTGCATACATCAACATGTATCATTTCCAATGAATCACTTGCCCACTCCATCCAACGGGTTTTTTAGTCATCTTGCCCAAGAGGCATGGTTCGCATGTCTCAACCGATTCTAAATCGAATGAGTCCAAAGATCCATCAGCATGGAGTTTCTTCATGCGCTTTATACCAATATGACATTTAGCGGCAGTGCCACAAGTATGTGGTACTATCTTTATTAACTTTGTATCTTTTGACATCCATGTTATGAACATGTGTATTACTACGATCAAGATTTCAACAAACCATTCTCACTGGGTGCATGACCATTGAAGGTATTATTCATGTAAACAGAATAACCAATATTCTCTAACTTAAATGAATAACCGTATTTGCAATAAACATGATCTAATCATGTCCATGCTCAACGCAAAACACCAAATAACATTTATTTAGGTTCGTCACTAATCCTGAAGGTAGAGAGAGCGTGCGATGTTGATCACATCAACCTTGGAAACATTTCCAACACATATCGTCACCTCACCCTTAGCTAGTTCTCCGTTTATTCCGTAGCTTTTATTTCGAGTTACTAACATTTAGCAACCAAACTGGTATCCAATACCCAGGTGCTACTAAGAGTACTAGCAAAGTACACATTAATAACTCGTATATCAAATATACTTCTATCGATGTTGCCAGCCTTTTTATCTACCAAGTATCTAGGGTTGTTCCGCTTCAGCGACCGCTCACCTCATAACAGAAGCACTTAGTCTCGGGTTTGAGTTCAACTTTGGGTTGCTTCACTGGAGCAGCAACTGACTTGCTATCCATGAAGTTTCCCTCCTTGCTCTTGCCCTTCTCGAAACTAGTGGTTTTGATTAACCATCAACACTTGACGCTCCTTCTTGATTTCTACCTTCGCGGTGTCAAACATCGCGAACAGCTCAGGAATCATTATTTCAATCCCTGGCAATTTATAGTTCATCACCAAGTTCTAGTAGCTTAGTGACAGTGACTTGGAGAACTATATCAATCACTATCTTATCTGGAAGATCAACTCCCACTTGATTTAAGCGATTGTAGTATCTAGACAATCTGAGTACATGCTCAACGATTGAGCTATTCTCCTTCATCTTACAGGCAAAGAATCTTGTTGGAAATCTCATATCTCGCAACACGGGCACGAGCCTGAGATCACAATCTTAGCTCTTAGAACATCTCATATGTTCCGTGACGTTCAAAATGTTTTGGAGCCTCAATTCTAAGCCGTATTGCATGACTCACTAAACTATCAAGTAGTCATCGAAATGTGCCTGTCAGATGTTCACAACATCTACAGACGACGCTAGATGGGGTGGCGCATCGAGCGATGCAATAAGGACATAAGCCTTCTGTGCAGCAATGAGGACAATCCTCAGATCACGGAACCAGTCCGCAATATTGCTACCATCATCTTTCAATTCTATTTCTCTAGGAACACATAAAAATACAAGGGAGCTACAGCGTGAGCTAGTAATCTATAACAGAATTTGCAAAGACACTTTGACTATGTTCATGATAATGAGTTCAATTAATCATATTACTTAAGAACTCCCACTCAAATTGACATCCCTTAGATCATTCGAGTGATACATGATCCAAATTCACCAACTCAAGTCCGATCATCACGTGAGTTGAGGTGGCTGCAATGGTGAACATCATCATGTTGATCATATCTACTATATGACTCATGTTCGACCTTTCGGTCTCTTGTGTTCCGAGGCCATGTCTGTACATGCTAGGCTCGTCAAGTTTAACCCGAGTGTTCTGCACGTGCAAATCTGGCTTGCACCCGTTGTATGTGAACGTAGAGTCTATCACACCCGATCATCACGTGGTGCGCAACACGACGAACTTTCGCAACAGTGCACACTCGAGGAGAACACAATTTATCTTGAAATTAAGTGAGGGATCACCTTATAATGCTACCGTCGTCCTAAGCAAAACAAGGTGCATAAAAGGATTAACATCACATGCAAATCGTAAGTGACATGATATGGCCATGATCTTGTGCTTTTGATCTCCATCATGAAAGCACCGGCATGATCTCCATTGTCACCGGCATGACACCATGATCTCCATCATCTTGATCTCCATCAACGTGTCGCCATCGGGGTTGTCACGCCCTGCATCCTTCTACTACTATTGCTACCGTAGCGATAAAGTAAAGCATTGCATAACGCTTAATGATTGACACACATGTCATACAATAATTAAAGACAACCCTATGGCTCCTGCCGGTTGCCGTACTCATCGACATGCAAGTCATGGTAATCTCTACATCACATGATCATCTCATACATCACATATATCACATCATGTAATTGGCCATATCACATCACAACATACCCTGCAAAAACAAGTTAGACGTCCTCTAATTGTTGTTGCATGTTTTACGTGGCTGCTACGGGTATCTAGCAAGAACAATTCTCATCTACGCAAAAACCACAACGGTGATACACTAGTTGCTTTTCAACCTTCTCAAGGACCGCCTTTGTCGAATTCGATCCAACTAAAGTGAGATATACCGTCACCCGCAAGCCATCTAGGCAACAAGTTGCGTCGAGGGAACCGGTCTCTTGTGAGCGTACGAGTAATGTTGGTCCGGGCCGCTTCATCTCACAATCCTGCTGAACCAAAATACGACCAAGGGAGGAAGCAATCTAAGCATCAACGCCCACAAACCTTTTGTGTTCTACTCGCGATCTCATCGAACCATCAACCTAGCTCATGATGCCACTGTTGTGGAACGTCGCATGGGAAACAAAAATTTTCCTACGCACACGCAAACCTATCCATGGTGATGAGCATCTACGAGAGGGAGAGTGGATCTACATACCCTTGTAGATCGCTAAGCGGGAAGCGTTAAGAAACGCGGTTGGTGTAGTCTAACTTCTTCGCGATCCAAATCGCTGAGCGTCCCGCGATCTCATCACGATCCGTCCCGCGATCCAATCACGATCCGTCCCGTGAACACATCACGATCCGTCCCGCGAACTCATCATGATCCGTCTCCCGATCTGAATCACGATCTGTCCCGCAAACTCATCACGATCCGTTCCGCGATCTCATCACAGACCGTCTCGCGATCTCGATCACGGTCCTTCCGATCTAGCACCGAACGGACGGCACCTCCGCGTTCAGCACACGTGCAGCTTGATGATGATCTCCACCGTTTTGATCCAGCAAGAGGAGGTGGAGAGGAGAGAGAGTTCACCGGCAGCGTGACGGCGCTCCGGTGATGGTGGTGTAGCAATTCCGACAGGGCTTCGCTTAAGTACTGCAGAAAAACGATCTAGAGGAGCACCGGTGGAACGGGTAGCACGTGGCCGTAAGTTGTGTCCCGTGTGCTAGCCCTGCCCCTCTATTTATATGTTGAGCCCTGGGGTCTAAACTTGGAGCAAAATCCTCTACAAGGTCGATTTTGCCCGCACAAGGTCGGTTTGGCCCGCAAGAAAAGAGTCCAACTCGGATCCCTGCAGTCCCGCGCACAAGCGGTAGTACCGCTTCACAAGCGGAAGTACTGCTTGAGCGGTAGTACCGCTTCACAAGCGGTAGTACTGCCTTACTGCTTAAGGCAGCAGCAAAAACTTCCTTTTGCCCTTTCCAATACCTCGTGGGTTTTACCCCATTGGTCCATATAAAGTGTTGATGTACCCGAACACTTCGGTAAACATCCGGAACCCCTTCCGGTTAATTCCGGAACTCTTCTAGAGATCAGAACACTATTATCACATCTATCAATCTTTATCTCCAGACTCTTTCGGAGATCCTCGTCATGTCCTGGATCGTATCCGAGACTCCGAACATCCTTCGGTCACCACCATATATAACTCTATACTACCGAAACGTCACCAAACCTTAAGTGTGCAAACCCTGCGGGTTCGAGAACTATGTAGACATGACCGAGACACCTCTACGGCCAATAACCAATGGTGGGACCTAGACGTCCACATTTGGTTCCTACATATTCTACGAAGATCTATCGGTCGAACCTCTATGTCAAGGATTCAGTTAATCCCGTATAATGTTCCCTTTGTTCTTCGGTATGTTACTTGCCCGAGATTCGATCGTCGGTATCTCCCTACCTAGTTCAATCTCGTTACCGGCAAGTCTCTTTACTCGTTCCGTAATACAAGATCCCGCAACTAACAATTAGTCACATTGCTTGCAAGGCTTATTGTGATGTTGCATTACCGAGTGGGCCCTGAGATACCTCTCCGTCACACGGAGTAACAAATCCCAGTCTCGATCCATGCCAACTCAACAGACACCATCGGAGATACCTGTAGAGCACCTTTATATTCACCCAGTTATGTTGCGACGTTTGATACACACAAGGCACTCCTCCGATATCTGTGAGTTGCATGATCTCATGGTCATAGGAACACATACTTGACATGCGGAAAACAGTAGCAATAAACTGACATGATCATATGCTACGTTTGTAGTTTGGGTCTTGTCCATCACATCATTCTCCTAATGATGTGACCCTGTTATCAAATGACATCTCATGTCCATGGCTAGGAAACCTTAACCATCTTTTGATCAACGAGCTAGTCTATTACATACATACTAGGGACATGGTTTTGTCTATGTATCCACACATGCATCTAAGTCTCCGATCAATACAATTATAGCATGGATAATAAACGATTATCATGAACAAGGAAATATGATAATAACCAATTTATTATTGCCTCTAGGGCATATTTCCAACACTGCCATCATCAAGGTATGTACTAGCGAACCTCTTATCACTTTTGTGAATCAAAGTTTGTTCATTGAGTCTAACCTGATTGGAAAGCAGTCCGTCAGGGTTCAATCTGCCGAGCAGAAGAGCCGTATGGGCGCCTCGGGAGTGCCGACGATTGCTCCGTTGACTACACAGGTGAATGAACGGCCGGTGGCTACGACAGCCATCACATCACCGGTTCATGGCACAACAACAAGTTCAGGTTCGAAGGGCCTGCTTGCGGAGTCGAGCTTGGCCGGGCGGTCGAGTAATTCAGTGGCGCCAGATGTGCCAAAAACACCTGCACCCATCGCGAAGGTATGTGGATCGGCCTTCGAGGCAAGGGGCAACACGTCGATCACTGGATCGCAGGCATGCTTACATCACGATACTTTGTCAAAGGCGAAGACATATTTTAATCTCTCACATGAACCTATGCAGGACGAGATCGTGGCCTTTGGAGGGATAACGGATCCTCGGTCTGAAGGTAGGCGGATGAGCAACCGTCTTCAAGATCAGCCAGACGCTGACGACCTATAGCTTGGGCGAGCCATGCGGGCAGCTAAGCTTCGTGACATCGAAGCCACGACAGGTATGTCGGTCAATACTTCCAACTCTATTCTACATTTTTTGGAGGTAGATATTATGCATAAGGCCAACGAGTTGGGAGTTTCACTAGGAAGTAATGAGAAAGAGATAGCAAAATCAGTGAATGACTTGCTTGATCTAGAGGCGGAACGAGCTTTGGAAGTAATTAGAAACATAGCAGCGGTTAAACCATTAAATGATACTGAAATTGAGGAGTTAGGAATCTTCAATAATTTTTGTGAAGACTTAAGATTGTCTCCCGCACGGTCCCAGGAATGTGAAAGCACTCAGTCCCCAGAAACTAAGCTGCCGGAAGATGGAGCACTCACTGAGCTTGGACGTATGGACCAAGTTGATGAGTCACACAGGGCTAAACGAAAATGGAACCAGAAAATCTATCCGGCTTCGGCTGTACGAAGGAGTATGAGAACTAGGACTGCTAATTTTTTTTATGATGATAGATGAGAGGAATTTTTTGGAATAGCAGAGGTCTGATAGACTTGGCTAAACATAGGTTCTTGGCGGATGCGTCTATTCGACATAAATTAGATTTTATAGCCCTATCTGAAACAGGTAGAGATAATTTTACTTCACAGTTTCTCAACACACTCACAGGAGGAGTTGAATTTGACTGGCATTGTTTACCACCAAGAGGAAGGTCCGGTGGGATTTTACTTGGGGTCAAATGTGAAACTTTGGAGGTTCGGAATGTTTTCCTCGGGGAATTTGCCGTCAAATTTCGGGTAAGGTCGAAGCTTGATGGGTTTCAGTGGGCACTAGTAGCAGTATATGGTGCTGCACAACCAGAGTTAAAGTCAGATTTTCTGGCTGACCTTGTGTGAATTTGTGGTGAGGAGACACTCCCAATTCTGGTTGGGGGTGATTTCAACATCATCAGAAGGCGGTATGAAAAGAACAATGATAATTTTGATGGTCGTTGGTCTTTTATGTTCAATGCCATTACAGAGAGCCTTAACTTGAGGGAGATTGAGCTCTCAGGTCGAAAATTCACTTGGGCTAACACACTTCCAACGCCTACTTTTGAGAAACTAGACCGTGTTCTCACAAGTGTTGAATGGGAGCAAAAGTTTCCCCTTGTAACGGTGAGGGCCTTGACAAGGGGAATCTCGGATCATACGCCTCTCCTAGTGGATTTAGGGGAGTCCACTTTTGTTGGGAATAAAACTCCTTTTTCTTTCGAATTGGCGCAGTTCGAGAGAGAGGGTTTTATGGATCTGATAGCACGAGAGTGGGCAACGGATTCGGGCGGTAAGTCCAGTGTTGACAGATGGCAGAATAAGATTAGACACTTACGGCAATTCCTTCGAGGATGGGCCAAACACTTGAGTGGAGTTTACAAGATTGAAAAGGGAAGACTTATTCAATTCACTGATAGTTTAGATCTCAAAGCTGAGTCTTCAATTCTAAATACTACTGAACTTGAGACTAAAGTGGTTGTCGAGCTGCGTCTTAAAGAGTTGTTGCGTGAGGAAGAATTAAAGTGGGCGTTGAGAGCCAAAGTGCTAAAAGTTGTCCAAGGGGACAATAACATGAAATTCTTTCATATAATTGCAAATGGCAAACACCGCAAGAAAAATATATTTCAGCTCGAACAAGATGAAGGAACAATAGTGGGTCAGGAAAACCAAAAACTATATCTCACAAATTATTACAAACAGTTGTTTGGGGAGCCTGACGAAAGTTATGTCTCCTTAGACGATTCAAGGATAGAAGATGTTCCACAACTTGCGACGGACGAGAATGAGATCTTGTCCGCTCCATTTACCGAGAAAGAGGTATTTCAAGCCATCTCACAAATGAAGAACAGTAAAGCGCTTGGGCCAGACGAGTTTTACAAGAGATGTTGGCACATCATTAAGGGTAACTTGTGTTGGGGAACGTCGCGTGGGAAACAAAAATTTTCCTACGCACACGCAAATCTATCCATGGTGATGAGCATCTACGAGAGGGAGAGTGGATCTACATACCCTTGTAGATCGCTAAGCGGGAAGCGTTAAGAAACGCGGTTGGTGTAGTCGAACATCTTCGCGATCCAAATCGTCGAGCGTCCCGCGATCTCATCACGATCCGTCCTGCGAACTCATCACGATCCGTCCCGCGATCTCATCATGATCCGTCTCACGATCTTGATCACGATCTGTTCCGTGAACTCATCACGATCCGTCCCGCGATCTCATCACAATTCGTCTCATGATCTTGATCACAATCCGTCCCGCGATCTTGATCACGATCTGTTCCGTGAACTCATCACGATCCGTCCCGCGATCTCATCACAATTCGTCTCATGATCTTGATCACAATCTGTCCTGCGATCTTGATCACAATCTGTCCCGCAAACTCATCACGATCTGTTCCGCGATCTCATCACGAACTGTCTCATGATCTCGATCACGGTCTTTCCGATCTAGCACCGAACGGATGGCACCTCCGCGTTCAGCACACGTGCAGCTTGATGACGATCTCCACCATCTTGATCCAGCAAGAGGAGGTGGAGAGGAGAGAGAGTTCACCGGCAGCATGACGGCGCTCCGGTGATGGTGGTGGAGCAATTCCGGCAGGGCTTCGCCTAAGCGCTGCAGAAATCCGATCTAGAGGAGCACCGGTGAAACGGGTAGCACGTTGCCGTAAAATCTGTGCAAAAACCCTCTATTCCACCAGTATAGATAGGAGGGAGGGAGAGGAGGATGCAGCCTTGGCCTCCAAGCCTTGTTGGTTCGGCCAAGCCACAAGAGGAGGAGTCCTACTCCTTCCTCCACTCCCAGTAGGAGTAGGACTCTTCCTTTTTGCCTTTTTCCCACCTTTTTCTTTAGGCAGTTTTCCTCCTGGAGCCATGGGCATTTTGTGGATGTTCCACCATCCCACTAAGGGCTGGTTATTATTCTCCCACAGCCCATGGACCCTCTGGGGTCGAAATACCCCTCCCGGAGGTCTCCCGGTACACTACCGGCACTCCCGGTACACTACCGATGAGCCCGAAACTTTTCCGGCGACCAAACTGGTACTTCCTATATATGAATCTTTACCTCCGGTCCATTCCGGAGCTCCTCGTGATGTCCGAGATCTCATCCGGGACTCTGAAAAACCTTCGGTCACCACCATACATAACTCTACACTACCGAAACGTCACCAAACCTTAAGTGTGCCGACCCTGCGGGTTCGAGAACTATGTAGACATGACCGAGACACCTCTACGGTCAATAACCAATGGCGGAACCTGGACGTCCACATTGGTTCCTACATATTCTACGAAGATCTTAATCGGTCGAACCTCTATGTCAAGGATTCTGTTAATCCCGTATAACGTTCCCTTTGTTCTTCGGTATGTTACTTGCCCGAGATTCGATCGTCGGTATCTCCATACCTAGCTCAACCTCATTACCGGCAAGTCTCTTTACTCGTTCCGTAATACAAGATCCCGCAACCAACAATTAGTCACATTGCTTGCAAGGCTCATTGTGATGTTGTATTACCGAGTGGGCCCTGAGATACCTCTCCGTCACACGGAGTAACAAATCCCAGTCTCGATCCATGCCAACTCAACAGACACCATCGGAGATACCTGTAGAGCACCTTTATAGTCACCGGTGTGTACTTTGCAAATCTCTATGTCAAACCGTAAACACTGCTACCACACTCCATTTGGTACTATTTCCAAATGGCTGCTACACTATACGTATCCAGATTGCTACTACTAGTCATCCGGATAGGTGTTAAAGCTTGCATTGACGTAACTCTTTACGACGAACTCTTTATCACCTCCATAATCAAGAAATATTTCCTTAGTCCACTGGTTACTAAGGATAATTTCGATCGCTCTCCAGTGATCCACTCCTGGACCACTCTTTTACCCCTTGACAGACTCATGGCAAGACACACACAGGTGCGGTACACAACATGGCATTATATAGAGCCTATGGCTAAGGCATAGGGGAGGACGTTCGTCCTTTCTCTTTCTTCTGCCGTTGTCGAGCTTTGAGTCTCACTCAACTTCACACCTTACAAATCAGACGAGAACTATTTCTCTGGCTGATCCATTTTGAACTCTTTCAAAATCTTGTCAAGGTATGCACTTATTGAAAGTCTCATCAAGCATCTTGACCTATCTCTATAGATTTTGATGCTCAACAATTAGGTAGCTTTATCCAGGTCTTCCTTTGAAAATCACTTTTCAAACAACCATTTATGCTTTCCAGAAATCCTACATTATTTCCGATCAACAATATGTCATCCACATATACTTATCAGAAATTATATAGTGCTCCCACTCACTTTATTGTAAATACAAGTTTCTCGTAAACTTTGTATAAACATTAAAACTTTGATCACCTCATCAAAGCATATATTCCAACTCCGAGATGCTTGCTTCAGTCCATAGAAGGATCACTAAAGCTTGCACACCTTTTAGCATCCTTAGGACTGACAAAACCATCCGGTTATATCACATACAACCTTTCCTCAAGTAAACCGTTAAGGAAACGATGTTTCGACATCCATCTGCCAGATTTCATAATTGAAAATGTAGCAACTGCTAACATAATTCCAACAGACTTTAGCATCGCTACGAGTGAGAAAGTCTCATCGCAGTCAACTCCTTGAACTTGTCACAAACATCTTTGCAACAAGTCGAGCTTTACAAATGGTGACAATTACCATCAGCGTTTGTCTTCATTTTAAAGATCCATTTGTACTCAACGACCTGCCGTCCAACGAGCAAATCTACCAAAGTCTATACTTGGTTTTCATACATGGATCCTATCTCGGATTTCATGGCCTCCAACCATTTGTCGGAATCCGGGCCCATCATCGCTTCTCCATAGCTCGTAGGTTCATCGTTGCCCAACAACATGACCTTCAAGACAGGGTTGTCGTACCACTCAGGAGCAGTACACATCCTTGTCGACCTACGAAGTTCGATAGTAACTTGATCCTGAAGCTTCATGATCATCATCATTAACTTCCTCTTCAACTAACGTAGGCTTCACAGAAACATCTTTCTGCGCTGCGCTACTCTCTGGTTGAACAACGGTTCAATAACCTCATCAAGTTCTATCTTCCTCCCACTCAATTCTTTTCGAGAGAAACCTTTTCTCGAGAAAGGACCCATTTTTAGCAACAAACACTTTGCGCTTGGATCTGAGATAGAAGGTATACCCAACAGTTCTTAGGGTATTCTATGAAGATGCATTTATCCACTTTGGGTTCGAGCTTATTAGGTGAAAACATTTTCCACACAAGCGTCGCAGCCCCAAACATTAAGAAATGATAGCTTAGGTTTCTATCAAACCATAATTCACACGGTGTCATCTTAACGGATTTAGATGGTGCCCTATTTAAAGTGAATGTAGTTGTCTCTAATGCATAACCCCAAAATTATAGTAGTAAATCGATAAGAGACATCATAGCACGCACCATATCCAATAGAGCATGACTATGACGTTTGGACACACCATCACACTATGGTGTTCTAGGTGGCGTTTAGTTGTGGAACAACTTTCACATTGTCTTAAGTTGTATGCCAAACTCGTAACTCACATATTCACCTCCACGATCATATCGCAGTCATTTTTATCTTCTTGTCACGATGATCTTAAACTTCACTCTGAATTTGCTTGAACCTTTCAAACGATCCAGACTTGTATTTCATTAAGTAAATATACACTATATCTACTCAAATCATGAGTGAAGGTAAGAAAATAACGATATCCACTGCACGCTACAAGACTCACTGGATTGCATACATCAACAAGTATCATTTCCAATGAATCACTTGCCCGCTCCATCGAACGAGGTTTTTAAGTCATCTTGCCCAAGAGGCATGGTTCGCATGTCTCAACTGATTCGAAATCGAATGAGTCCAAAGATCCATCAGCATGGAGTTTCTTCATGCGCTTTATACCAATATGACGTTTAGCGGCAGTGCCACAAGTATGTGGTACTATCATTATTAACTTTGTATCTTTTGACATCAGTGCTATGAACATGTGTATTACTACGATCAAGATTTCAACAAACCATTCTCACTGGGTGCATGACCATTGAAGGTATTATTCATGTAAACAGAATAACCATTATCCTCTAACTTAAATGAATAACCATATTGCAATAAACATGATCTAATCATGTTCATGCTCAACGCAAAACACCAAATAACATTTATTTAGGTTCGTCACTAATCCTGAAGGTAGAGAGAGCGTGCGATGTTGATCACATCAACCTTGAAACATTTCCAACACATATCGTCACCTCACCCTTAGCTAGTTCTCCGTTTATTCCGTAGCTTTTATTTCGAGTTAATAACATTTAGCAACCGAACCTGTATCCAATACCCAGGTGCTACTAGGAGTACTAGCAAGGTACACATCAATAACTTGTATATCAAATATACTTCTGTCGATGTTGCCAGCCTTCTTATCTACCAAGTATCTAGGGTTGTTCCGCTTCAGCGACCTCTCACCTCATAATAGAAGCACTTAGTCTCGGGTTTGAGCTCAACTTTGGGTTGCTTCACTGGAGCAGCAACTGACTTGCTATCCATGAAGTTTCCCTCCTTGCTCTTGCCCTTCTTGAAACTAGTGGTTTGATTAACCATCAACACTTGACGCTCCTTCTTGATTTCTACCTTCGCGGTGTCAAACATCGCGGACAGCTCAGGGATCAATAATTCTATCCGTGGTGTTTTATAGTTCATCACTAAGTTCTAGTAGCTTTAGTGACAATGACATGGAGAACTATATCAATCACTATCTTATCTGGAAGATCAACTCCCACTCGATTCAAGCGATTGTAGCACCCAGACAATTTGAGCACATGCTCAACGATTGAGCTATTCTCTTTGATCTTGCAGGCAAAGAATCTTGTTGGAGATCTCATATCTCGCAACACGGGCACGAGCCTGAGATCCTAATTTCAGCTCTTAGAAACATCTCATATGTTCCGTGACGTTCAAAACGTTTTGGAGCCTCAATTCTAAGCCGTAATGCAAGACACACTAAATTATCAAGTAGTCACCAGAACGTGCCTGTCAGATGTTCACATCTACAGACGATGCTAGAGGGTGGCGCACTGAGCAGTGTATTAAGGACATAAGCCTTCTGTGCAGCAATGATGACAATCCTCAGATCACGGACCCAGTCCGCAATATTGCTACCAACATCTTTCAAATCTATTTCTCTAGGAACATATAAAAATTAAGGGAGCTACAGCGCGAGCTAGTAATATACAACATAATGTGCAAAGACACTATTGACTATGTTCATGATAATGAGTTCAATTAATCATATTACTTAAGAACTCCCACTCAAATTGACATCCCTCCGATCATTCGAGTGACTACATGATCCAAATTCACCAACTCAAGTCCGATCATCACGTGAGTTGAGGTGGCTGCAATGGTGAACATCATCATGTTGATCATATCTACTATATGACTCATGTTCGACCTTTCGGTCTCTTGTGTTCCGAGGCCATGTCTGTACATGCTAGGTTCGTAAAGTTTAACCCGAGTGTTTTGCACATGTAAATCTGGCTTGCACCCGTTGTATGTGAACGTAGAGTCTATCACACCCGATCATCACGTGGTGTCTCAACACGACGAACTTTCGCAACGGTGCACACTCGGGGAGAACACAATTTATCTTGAAATTAAGCGAGGGATCACCTTATAATGCTACCGTCGTCCTAAGCAAAACAAGGTGCATAAAAAGGATTAACATCACATGCAAATCATAAGTGACATGATATGGCCATGAACTTGTGCTTTTGATCTCCATCTAGAAAGCACCGGCATGATCTCCATCATCACCGGCATGACACCATGATCTCCATCATCTTGATCTCCATCAATGTGTCGCCATCGGGGTTGTCACGCCCTGCATGCTTCTACTACTATTGCTACCGTTTAGCGATAAAGTAAAGCATTACATAGCGCTTAATGATTGACACGCAGGTCATACAATAATTAAAGACAACCCTATGGCTCCTGCCGGTTGCCGTACTCATCGACATGCAAGTCGTGATAATCTATACATCACATGATCATCTCATACATCACATATATCACATCATGTAATTGGCCATATCATATCACAACATACCCTGCAAAAACAAGTTAGACGTCCTCTAATTGTTGTTGCAAGTTTTACGTGTCTGCTACGGGTATCTAGCAAGAACGATTCTCACCTACGCATAAACCACAACGGTGATACATAGTTTGCTTTTCAACCTTCTCAAGGACCGCCTTTGTCGAATCCGATCCAACTAAAGTGAGAGAAACTGGCACCCACAAGCCATCTATGCAAAAAGTTGCGGTTGAGGGAACCGGTCTCTTATAAGCGTACGAGTAATGTTTGTCTATTTACCCACACATGCAATGAGTTTTCAATCAATACAATTATAGCATGGATAATAAACGATTATTATGAACAAGGAAATATAATAATAACTAATTTATTATTGCCTCTAGGGCATATTTCCAACAACTTGCTGCCAATGTTTCATGATTTGTTCGCCGGTCATTTAAAGTTATTCCACTTAAATTTTGGGATGATTACTCTTCTCCCGAAGAAGACGGAGGCTGTACGGATTGAACAGTTTCGTCCAATATGTCTCCTCAATGTGAGTTTCAAGATTTTTACCAAAGTAGGGACGAATAAGCTAACGCAAATTGCACATACTGTGGTGCAACCGTTTCAAACAGCTTTCATGTCGGACAGAAACATCCTCGAAGGGGTGGTGGTTCTACATGAAACACTTCATGAGATTCACACCAAAAAATTAGATGGAGTAATCTTCAAAGTGGATTTTAAAAAAGCTTACGATAAGGTCAAATGGCCATTCCTTCAACAAGCCCTTAGAATGAAAGGATTTGACGAGTCTTGGAGAAAGCAGGCCGAGTCCTTTTCGCAAAAAGGCAGTGTCGGAATAAAAGTGAATGATGATATAGGTCACTACTTCCAGACACACAAGGGTTTACGACAGGGGGACCCGATGTCACCCATTTTGTTCAACATCGTGGTGGACATGTTGACAATTTTAATTGCGAGAGCGAAGGAGAATGGTCAAATTGGTTGTCTAGTCCCGCATTTGGTGGATGGGGGAATATCTATTTTACAATATGCAGATGATACCATAATTTTCATGGAGCATGACCTAGATAAAGCAAAGAACATGAAGTTGCTGCTTTGCTTATTCGAACAGATGTCAGGACTCTAAATTAATTTCCACAAAAGTGAGCTCTTCTGTTTTGGTCGAGCCAAAGAAGAACAAGATGCTTACAGACAATTGTTTGGTTGTGAATTGGGCTCGATGCCATTCTCATATTTGGGAATACCGATTCACTATCGTAAGCTTTCGAATGTTGAATGGAAATGTATTGAAGACCGATTTGAAAAGAAACTCAGCTGCTGGAAGGGTAAGCTCATGTCATATGGAGGCCGGTTGATCCTCATTAACTCGGTTCTCACGAGTATGCCTATGTTTCTTTTGTCTTTCTTTGAGGTGCTAGTAGGGGTACGGAAAAGATTAGACTTCTATCGGTCGCGGTTTTTCTGGCAAAGTGATGAGTCATCACGGAAATACAGACTTACAAAATGGGACATCATTTGTACACCGAAAGAACAAGGGAGGCTTGGGATTGAGAATTTAGAGATGAAAAATAAATGCTTACTCAGTAAGTGGCTGTTTAAGTTATTTAGTGAAACTGACGCCACATGGGCACAGATTCTGCGTAGTAAGTACCTACAATCCAAAACCTTAGCACAAGTGACGCCCAGACCAACGGATTCACCTTTCTAGAAAGGATTGATGAAGGTGAAATCAATGTTTTTCCAAAGGACCAAATTTGAGGTGGGCGATGGTACTACTATGAGATTTTGGGAGGATACGTGGCTAGGGGAGATGCCTCTAGCTATCCAATACCCGGCTCTATATAATATTGTTCAACGTAGAGAGACCTATGTTGCAACGGTATTACAATCAATCCCTCTAAACATTCAGTTCAGAAGGAACCTAATAGGCGACCGATAGGAAGCTTGGTTACAACTGGTTAGAAGGCTGATGGAGGTTCAGCTAACTAACCAACACGATCGGTTGAGCTGGACACTAACAAAAAACGGAATGTTCATGGTCAAATCTATGTATTTGGATATGATCAACTCGGCCGCTATCCCGAGAACTGTGAATATCTAGAAGGTAAAAGTTCCTTTAAAAATTAAAGTGTTTATGTGGTTTGTCCATAAACAAGTTATTCTCACTAAGGACAATTTGGCCAAACGAAACTGGACTGGATCTCGAAGATGTAGCTTCCGTGATCATGATGAGTCTATCAAACACCTTTTTCTGGATTGCCCATTGGCACAGATTTTGTGGAGATCGGTTCATATAGCCTTCAATATCGCGCCACCTAATAGCATTCACACGTTATTTGGAACGTGGCTAAATGGAGTGGAAATAGAAACTGCGAAACACATTCGCATAGGCGTTTGTGCTTTACTATGGGCTATATGGAACTGCAGAAATGACTTGGTATTTAATAGGAAAACAAATTTTCATTTTTTGTAGGTTATCTTCAGAGCCACAACGTTAATCCGTATGTGGTTGCTACTCACTTCGATGGATGTCAGGAAGCGTATGATTATTGGGTCTATCCGATAGGAGATGGTGGCTCGGATATCTTCAACCGGTTTGGATGACGGTCATGTAATAGGATAGGAGAGTAGTTTCCTACACGCATTGTCGCCGGTTGTGGCTGCTTCATTCATGCTTTTTATACTTTATTTTTTATAGCTCGTGACGAGCAGCTGTAATGTCATTCAGACTATACTGGACGAGGACTTATTAATGAAGTGACCGTATGCATCTTTCAGATGCAGAGGCCGGGGATACCCTCCTTTTCTAAAAACACACACGCTAGTAGTCTTTTTTGTTTTTTGAGGGATAGAAGCTAGTAGTAGTACGCGAGCACGCTGGGCCTTAGCCCAATAACAAAACGGACACATCTTTTTTACTTCCGATGCGGGTGGTTTGGTCGTTGGATCTGCTACGATCTCTGCGTTGCTGCTGATGTATGATAAGCAGTCTGGTGTGTTGCTGCTGGGCGTCAGATGCGGTGACTTGCGTTGCTCTCCGTTCGATTTTCTGCAGCAGTGAATTTGAGGGATTAGCTAGTCCAGAACCAGAATGGATTCCAGTTTTTTGTTTTGTTTTGAGCGGTTTGATTCCAGATAATTGACCAGTTTATTGGCGGCAGCACATTCTCCTCCTGATCCTGGATTGATTCCCCTCCACAATCTTTCTTGCGTGCATCGAGACCGAGAAGAAGAGCTTTCTCACAAAGAAAGAATCGTGAAAATGCAAGCCCCAAACAGAAAGAGCATCCGATCTAATTCGATATATATCGGAATAAAGCAGCAATCTGCTTCTCTTTTTTCCATGGCATTTCTTTTGGCGCGACGTTTCTTTCGTCGTCCTTTTGCCATGGCATCGGTTGCAGATGCGACGAAAGGAGGAAGAGCCGGAGGAGCATGTTCCTGATGGATATGCCGTTTTCGGTAGCGCATAAATACGCTGCGTCGTCGGTTCTCCTCCTCTCACAAACCAACAACGACGACAGCATCAACAATAGTTAGAAGAGGAAGGAAACCATGTCAGTGGCCAATGAGATAGGTGTATACTATGCCTGTATGTGCGTGAGTGTGAAGGTGCATTGCAGGGCAACTGCTCCATTGGCAGAGGGATGGATGTGGATTACCCACATTACGTTGCTCTTTTGTCTGTCTGCCAAAGGAGATTTGCCCCGTGATTCACCACCATTTCTTCGTGCCTCTCTGCGCTCTTGTTTGTCTTCCATCTCAAGGTATGCAAATGCATGCCTATGCAAAAACATTTGGCTGACTGATAACTTTGGTTGTATTCCTCCCAGAAGCAGAGGGAGGACCGCATATATTTAGCGCCTTGTTTTTCTTACTAGCCTTCTTTTTCATCCGATTGATTGCTGCCCGCAGGGGATTGAAAACCGCATTGTACCAATGATAATGAAAATGGGCACCTGCAAATGCTCTCACCATACCAGGCTTTAAAGATCACAATAGTCACTTACCGCTTGAAACAATATCTTTAAATGGCTGGAGAAACATTGGCTAGAGCATCAACCCATGTTGTACATACTTGCAATCCTTCACCGTCGATCCAGAGTGTTGGAGAAACCAAACCATGTCGTGGAACAGCATGGAATAAGATGTCAAATCGCCACATCAATAACCAACCAAATGCAAACGCCCTCACCATACCAGGCTTTAAAGTTTTGCGTTAGGCGTCAACCGTTTAAAAAGAAAAAAAAACGTTACATGTAATTCTTTTCAGTTATGGTGTAGTTGTTCTACCTTCGCCATGTCTCCTTTGGTTTTGCGACTTCATCCGGTAGTTTTGTCTCCTGTGTGGCAGTGCCATGGGGTACGGCGGATCTCGTGTGGAGTTTGATTAGAAGTTTTCCTCCCTCCTTTACTAGCTAGACTAGATCACTGATCATGTGTTGAATGCTGTTTCTCGGATGACACCAACCAATTTATCCTCCGTGGGCGAGAGAAAATGAGAGGGAGACGAAATTTGGATATGCCTGGCATATGCTACTGAACGGGAAGTATATATTCTTGGGTAGCTTCTCTACTCCGCGCTGCATGTACATGTGTCGTTGATTCTAGCTTGGATATATATGGAAAGTGCATGGGTTGTAGTGACCGGGTTGTGTCATTGAAAAGCCAAATCGCTTTCGAATATTCTTTGTTCGTTGTTATTGATTAGAGTCACAATTATTCATAAACAGTGCTGTGCCGTGTTGGAGCTATGGTATACAAGCTTGATCTGCCAGCCAGTTCAAGAATTCATAACGTGGTTCACGTTTCACAGCTGAAGAAACAAGTGCCGCCTAAAGCCACCAGCGGCTATGGTAGCTCCTAAATCATTTTCTTCTTCTCTGCCCAGACGCAGTGGTGCAAATGAAGCTTTTCCAGCGAGGCGAAAAGCTGAAACCACATCTCAAGATACGTTGGACTGGTAGAAATACAGATCATGACTCGTGGGAGGAAGCCTTTATTCCCCGCAAGGGGTGGGGAATGCCATGTGATGAACCAACCCAGCACAAAGGCCCAAGGCCTTAAGACGCAACCGCAACCGCCAGCTCGACAAAGCTGATGAGCCCAACAATCAAAGACCACCAACAATCAAAGACCAGAAGGTTAGAGCATTTCTAGCCCAGCTCTTAAAGCCGCGACCCTTGAACCCCGGATCCTTGCCAAGAAAACCACAATTTAAAGACTGAAATCGACTGCGGCGGAACAAAGCCCGTGGGGATATTCTTTTTTACCGCTCGGGTTTGCGAGCTCTTTTTCCCCGCGGGCTCTGTTTTACCGTAATCGATTTCGATCCTTAAACCATAAAACCACACAAAGCAATTGACCATGATTTTGACCAACAAAATACAAAGTAAATCTAAATATTACAATCACGACCTCGCTTTTCATTTGTTGCCATCAACATTTTAGTGTCTTCCTCGTTCAGTGTCGGAAGAAAGACATGACCAAAGACACAGACGATCACCTTGGCCAACCTACGCACTGACTCAATTGTAGTATCTTCGCCAATGTGAAGATACTCGTCAACATAGTCAGCCGGAATGCCATATGCAATCACCCTGCATAGCCGCCGACATTTTTTGATATGCGCTAAAACC
The DNA here is from genome assembly GCA_022496015.1 of Hordeum marinum. Taxonomy (NCBI): domain Eukaryota; kingdom Viridiplantae; phylum Streptophyta; class Magnoliopsida; order Poales; family Poaceae; genus Hordeum; species Hordeum marinum. The sequence continues at coordinate 505,472,155 of CM039678.1, read as the reverse complement.
CTTCAACCCCGTGACGTTTCTTCTTTGGGTAAAAAATCGAGAATTGGCCTCGTGAGCTTGTTATGTGGAAGTTGGAGTTACCGCGGAATGTTATGTGGTGGGCCTTGGAGAAACAAAAAGTCGCAACAAAGTACATTACCCTTATCAAGGACATGTACGATAATATTATGACAAGTGTTCGAACAAGTGATGACGAGACTGACGACTTCCCAATTAAGATAGGACTGCATCAAGGGTCAGCTTTGAGCCCTTACCTTTTTTGCCTTGGTGATGGATGAGGTCACAAGGGATATACATGGAGATATCCCATGATGTATGCTCTTTGCTGACGATGTGGTGCTAGTCGATGAGAGCCGGACAGGGGTCAACCGGAAGTTGGAGTTATGGAGGCAAACCTTGGAATTGAAAGGTTTTAGACTTAGTAGGACTAAAACCGAATACATGAGGTGCGCTTTCAGTACTACTAGGCACGAGAAGGAGGAGGATGTTAGCCTTGATGGGCAAGTGGTGCCTCATAAGGACACCTTTCGATATTTGGGGTCAATGTTGCAGAATGATGGGGATATCGATGAAGATGTGAACCATCGAATTAAAGTCGGATGGATGAAGTAGCGCCAAGATTCTGGCATTCTTTGTGACAAGAGGGTGCCACAAAAGCTAAAAGGCAAGTTCTATAGGACGACAGTTCGACCCGCAATGTTGTATGGCGCTGAGTGTTGGCCGACTAAAAGACGACATGTGCAACAGTTAGGTGTAGCGGAGATGCGCATGGTGAGATAGATGTGTGGCCACACAAGAAAGGACCACATCCGGAATGATGATATACGAGATAGAGTTGGGGCAACGCCAATTGAAGAGAAGCTTGTCCATCATCATTTGAGATGGTTTGGGCATATTCAGTGCAGGCCTCCAGAAGCCTCAGTGCACAGTGAATGGCATGTTGATAATGTCAAAAGAGGTCGGGTAGACCGAACTTGACATGGAAAGAATCTGTAAAGAGAGATCTGAAGGATTGGAGCATCACCAATGAACTAGCCCTGGACAGGGGTGTGTGGAAGTTTGCTATCCATGTGCCAGAACCATGAGTTGGTCGCGAGATCTTATGGGTTTCATCTCTAGCCTACCCCAACTTGTTTGGGACTAAAGGCTTTGTTGTTGTTGTTTGGCCTCGCGAGCTTGTACTATTTTTTTGAAGAGGGATCGACGCATTCAATGTGCTATGGATACGTAGGTGAGGCCGTGAAGTAGTCTTGCATGAGCATCTCGTTCCCGAGCTAGCGGTTAAGAGGGATGCAAAGACGGCCGATGGTCGATCCTTGCCGTCTCTTTCAGTTCCTCTCCTCGAGCTTCTTCACGGCGAGAACCGCCATCACCATCAGTTGCCGGTTGTTCTCCAGCAACATATCTATGTACGAGTTGTCGGACGAGGACGAATCCTCAAGCAAAAAATTGCTCGCAAGGGCTTAAATCCATCTAAAAATCACTACGGAGCTCGTATGAACGGAAGTCTTTCGCTAAATCAAACTTGAAGAGGAAGAAAAAGACTCACCAGCGGATCCGGGGTGGGTGGTCACTTGGGGCAGGGCGATCCGGAGCGGCTGGGCGCAGCTGATATGGGACGAAAGGGACTCGGCGGCGGATCTAGGGCGGCGACGAAGCAGCGTGCCAGAATCAAAGGCGGCATGCAGGCGACGATGACAGCGGGTGGCTGTGGAAGAGGAAGGGAACGCACGTGGACTGAAATGTCCCTCCGCCAACTACTTTTGCAATATACATGGCACTGACGAGACAAATCGGAAACCTATGTTTTGGAGGCAATTTAACGCGCCCCTTAATTTTTCTTAATAGTCGAGAGCGTTGACGGGTCTGTTGGGACCGTATTTTTTTTCACTCAAAACTATGACAATTATTTTACAGTTGGGCGCGAGGTCTGACACAGAGATGCTCTTATTATGCCGTCGATGAGAACTCTGTTACCATTTTCCAGTCCTTGTTCCCCAATCCTTCCTCTTGTAATCAGGCTTGTATCAGAGAGAGATTAAGAACCCTAGCGTGGGCATAACAATCCCCAAACCGAATCCGTTGCATTCCGGTTTCACGGCCTCGTCACGGGGTCACCGAATCGGAGCCACGGCGCCTCGTCCCTGAATCGAGGAACCACGGCTTCGTTCCGATTCCCGTCGGCCATGGCGGCCTCGGCCTGCAGATCCGGCATCAGGAGTAAGGGGGCAGCTTCAGCCGGTGGCCACCGCTTCGGGCGGAGGCCGTCGGCGTCAGCGCGACGGCGTCCGAGATCGACTAACAAGGCATCCTCTTACCGTGAGGTTTCCCCTGTCGCCCTCTCCAATCTGATTCTGAACCCGTAGTAACAATTTTCCTTTGCTGGCGCAGCACGGTCAGTGCTACGCTCCAAGTCGTTGCTGTCTGCATCCACGAGTCTCGATCCAGACTTTATATTTCCCGGAGGTAAAATAGTACTCCTACATTATTTCAAGAATGGAAAACAATTTCTTTTGCAGTAGGTGGAATGACCAATTCTTGAGCTGATGCTTGTGCTTTTCATTAACCGTACCTATACTGAACCATGGATTTCTCATTAGGAAGTTTCTGCTGTAAGCTTGGAGGCCCCGGTCAGTGCTATGGTCCATGTTGTTGCTGTCTTCGTCCATGAGTCTCAGTCCAGATTCCGGACAATACAGTTCTCTTCCAGGTAAAACAGACATCAGTAGTACTCCATCATCAGTAGTAAAACAGACAATATATGTCCGGGAGTACATTATTTCAAGGTTGAAGCACAAAATTTCTTACAGTAGGTGGTCTGACAACTTATTGAACTGAAGCTTATGCTTTTCCTTAATCCTATGCTAAACAATGGGTACCTCATGACTTTCCAACCATGCTGCACGCATAAAGGAAAACCGTTACTATGGATTCAGATTGGAGCTTGATGTAAGACTTAACAGGGCGACAGGGAAACCTCACGGCAAGCTGCACTTTCGCTAGTCGATGGGAGGCTGTCAAGCTAGCCATGACGGCCTCCTCCCGTCGCCCATGCCGCCTACTGAAGCTGCCCCAGAAGTGGCCCACATTGTTTGATTTGCTAACGGATCTAACGACAAACTCCAGCGACGTTGGATTTAGGACTGGGGAGTTAGGGTGGTGCTCGCCGTAGCTTCTTGCAGGCGTATTTGCACATCAAAAATAAGAGCAACCAGGACATAAGGAAAATAATACTGATGTCCAAACCGACACATTAAAGATCCACATAGAATAGAGCACAATACACTGTACACAACTAGCTCTACTATAGCCTGGCAAACATCTAACGGCCATCTAGAGTTGTGATGCTTATCCCATTCACAGAATTTTCCATCTGTTCTTTCATTTCTCCTACTTCACAATTACCTAGAGCATAATACGCGGGTTTCTTTGGTGCTGGAACCAGTGCACTTCCGTTCTCCAACATAAATATAACGGATGACATTAGGGGGCGATCATCAGGTTGGTTTTGAACACACAAGAGTCCTACATGAATGCATTGTAAAGCTTCTTCTAGAGGACACCTCTCTATGACTGAAGATTCCACCAATTCAGAGGCCTTTCCATCTTCCCATAGTCTCCATGCCTGAACCAGCAACGATTTAAGTAATGATCAAGTTATCATTATATTTCTTGGGTCAATAAAATTTTGTGCTTCAAACATACTTACATAAGCTATAAGGTTGGAGAAGTTGGTCGTGAGTTCTGATGAGCTGATCTTGAAACCACTTACAATCTCCAAGAGAAGTACACCAAAGCTATAGGTGTCTGATTTTACAGAAAATGTACCTCCCATCACATATTCTGGTGACATGTAACCACTGTTTACATAAATTCAACACCAATAAGTGCACAGTGTGAGCAAAACAGTACACAGAAAGGATTTTTTTGTTGTAAGTTAAGGGTTGGCTAGGACACATGGTTACTTACTATGTACCAACAACTCGCGTAGTCTTTGCATGCTGCTGGTTTTCACCTAAGATCCTTGCCATACCGAAATCTGATATTTTGGCATTCATTTTTGTATCCAACAAAACGTTACTTGCTTTGAGATCTCTATGAATGATAGTTAATCGTGAATCTTGGTGGAGATAAAGAAGCCCTCTTGCTACACCTTTAATTATCTTAAACCGTGTGGGCCAATCAAGCACAGATTGTCTTGCAGCACCTTTCAATAAAAAATATCAAATGAAGTATACCATTAGTCATCTTGAAGGCACATTTTTACGCTGTAGGAACTTTTAGTGATGTGTAATCGAATAAGGACATACCAAAAAGGAAAGCATCCAAACTTTTGTTGGGCAAGTATTCATAGATCAGTAGCCTCTCATCCCCGTGAATGGAGCAGCCAAGAAGTCTGACTAAGTTTTTATGCTGCAATTTAGCAAATAGAACTATTTCATTCTTAAACTCCGCAACACCTTGCCTAGAACCCTCACTAAGCCTTTTGACAGCAACTTCCTTGCCGCCTTCCAGCAACCCCTACATGTTTGCATCATTATTAAATGTAAGATTTTGAAAGTGAGCGTTTTTCACTGGGATAATTATCCTTAAAATGAGCATACTACTGCCGTGGATGTAAAACTTTATGTTACCTTGTAAACTTTGCCGAAACCTCCCCTTCCAATTTGGTTGGAGTCGGAGAAATTATCCGTTGCTGTAGCAATGTCTTCGAAGCTAACAAAGGGAAACCCCACATATTCTCCTCCAATTTCATTTGAAGAGCTGACATATCTTAACACCCGTCTCTGTTCGATTTCCTTGTTTCGCCACTTGCCTAATAAACATCAATTTTTTTGTCAACGCTTAGACAGCAAAATTGAATTCTGTAATCTGGGGCTCATGTTTGTTCTACCTCTGTATATGCATACCGTTACAAAGGCTATGCATGCCAGTATCACCAGACTTGCAATAATCGGGGGTACAACCTTTACCAAATTGTTCTTTTGATCTGCAAAAATCACGCCATCATTTTTTCAGGGATAGATATCAAGAATTATTTGCGAGTCTACATAGTACCATGACTGATCTCTACTAACTGAGTGAACACAAGAAACATGCATGAGATTTTTAAATAGCGTCTCCCTCTCATACCGAATACTTGCACATTACTCATTCTACAAAAACCTCAAGGTTACTATTATGCTGTTAAGTTCACAAGAATTTTACATTTAGCACTTCCTGCGAAAGAATTGGTGTTAAACGATGCTAAGGCTACTTGACTAACGTAAAACCTGTGAAATGCAGTTACACAGCACTTCAAGGGCACGAAGAAAAATCACAATACCTGGAGAGTCAGCAAGCCGGAGGTACAGATTCTCGCCATTGTTGCTGAACTTTGATGTGTCAACAAGCTCCCCTGTCCAGACTAAGCACCTTGACGGGTCTTCAAAGGTGCGGCCACTGCTCAAGTCGGCATATGCATATGCACTGCTCAAGTCGGCATATGCATATGCTGTACAAGAGCAATTGCTGCTGCACTCAGCCGCGCACTGGTCGAAACTTCTGTTCTTGATGTGCAAGAAGTTGGCCGGGACCTTCATCGCAGGCAAAGTCACAAAATGATTTGGCTTTCCACATTTCAGAGGTTCCATTCTCCGACATCCTCTGGAGAAGTCAAGACCATCAAGCTCGTACCCATCAAGGCACTGGCATGTGTGGACAGTTGCAGTGAAATCACAATAGCTGAATGAGCCACACGAGGCGTAGAAGTCGCAGGCAGTGGGGACCTCGTTGATGACTGTCCATGAAGACGAGTTACTCCAAGTGAATGTCTTCATTTTTCCAGTGTAGTCAAGCATCGCACGCACATAAGGTGAGCCATCGGAGACTGTATACACAAAGTAGTACTCGTCTCCAACGTCAGTGGCTGTTTGGTACAAGATGGAGCTGATGTTGCTCCGATATGTTCCTTCACCTACAGCTATACTGTTCCGGACCATGGTGCGGCAGTACAACCTAGTTCCATGCCAAATTACTACCTGAAGTTTTGAACTGGGGTCAAGGCCAAAAGAAAAATCTCCACCGGAAGGGTCGTCAGGGCCCTTCCAAGCAACAAGACGCCCAACGACATGATCTTTATAACTCAGCACGAACCTCATGCCAGGAAGGAGGGTGTCCGTCGGGTGATCAAAGCTTTCCCATATGACTGTGCCGTTGGATGACCGGAGGACCAAGTTCCCCGTGTCGAGGATCACCGCAGCAACTCCGGTATCTCCAACCGTGATTTTGTTGTTGGTTGCCCAAACAGTTTGGCCTTGGGAGTCAGACAAGATCAGGCCAGAAGTGTTGCTGATGGCAAGCTCTGCCGAAACAGAGGAGGCGATTGGTTTGTTGCGGTTTGCAACCCACACAACTGTGAGCCTGGGGATGTTGTGGTACCATATGCCAAGGTAGAGGCTACTGTTGGAGCTGGTCGGGGAGAAGAAGCCAAGCGCAAAGTCCCCGCCCTTGGAGACGAGAGTGTCGCCTGATGCGAGTGCCTTTGCATATGTGAGCTGGTCATCAGATTTGCAGAATGAACTCAAGGATAGTAGAATCAAAATGGGGATGCAGGCCATATCAGATTTGCAGCAAGGATAGTTTCTTCTTGGTCTGCTTGTGTGTGAAGTCGACGAAATAGCACAGAGTACAGATAATCGATAAGACTGACTAGGCACGGTTTTTGGCAATAGTTGGGCTGAAGGGGGGGGGGGGTGAATGAATGTGTGGTTGGGGCACCCTCTGTCCGTCGCTGTGAGGTCGACGTCTTGAATTATCAACGAAATTATGACAAGATCTTTTTTGACGGAAACAGCAGGAGCTCTGCTTTTATCGTTATAGCAGGAGGAAAAACTGTACAATTAGTGGATTATGAGTGAGTGTGCAGGAGAAACAGTCATCCTCAGTCAATGCTACGCTCCTGACTTGGCAATATGACAGGATTTTTAACAAGCGGCAGAAACTTGTTCATGACTTGGAGTGCCCGGTCAATGCTACGCTCCAAGTCCTGGTTGTCTTCATCCGTCAGTCTCAGTCAAGGTACCAATCCAATCCAGACTAGTATATTTCGACCATTGTTTCTTGGAGGTATGACAGTTGTACATTATTGAAGAACTAAGCACTAATTTTGTACAATGCATGGATGATCTGACCACTTCTTGAGCTGCCGCTTATACTTTGGGACTACCTGTTAGTTTTTTGTTAACGTTGATCCTGCTTCTTGAGAACAAGCTTATTTCTCAGTTTTAGCTTCTTGTTTATGAATTTGGCTTGTTTTGGCTATATTACGTTGCCGTTTCAGTGCAAATGCTATTTATCGCATTAAGCGATCCCGTGGGGATGTCTCGCTGAAGGTTATACAGTAGTTGGGCCAGCCCATTTTCGCGCAGCGATCGAATGAAAAAGGGGATGGGAAATTGGGAGAAGCGGGGATCAATCTCTTGTTTCCTCGGAGAGAGCTCGCGACGCTAGCCACTGCGACCGTGTCTTTGTACGCGATAAGTTGTTGGTGCTTTCACAACGAAGCCTGTTTTTTCCATTGTTTTTCATGTTTTTTTTTTGTTTTTTGATAGGATTTTCTTCGTTTTTTATTTGGTTTCTTTTTTCTCTCCATTTTTTTGTTTGTTTTTCTCCATTTTTTGTTTGGTCTTCTTTCTTCTTCTCCATTTTTTATTTATTCTTATGTTTGTTTTCGTTTTCGCTCTACATTTTTGTATATGTTAAAAGCATTTTTTTTTAAAAAGTGATCTACATTTTTTGTACAAACATTCAGCATTGTCCGAATGCTTTTTGAACATTTTTCAATACTTATTCTACATTTTCAAATACTTGTTCAACATTTTTCATATGCTGGTTCAATATGTTTTAATAATTATTCAGCATTTTCAAAATACTTGTTCAACATTTTACAATTACTTTGTTCAAAAAAATTAATACTTATTTCAACATTTTTCGAATACCTTCACTATTTTAAATAATTATTTATTATTTTCAAATACTTGTTCAATATTTTTTGTATACTCGTTCAACATTTTTAAAACACCTGTTGAACATTTTTAGTACTTATTTAACATTTTCAAATATCTGTTCAACATTTCTCAAATTCTTGTTCAATATATTTTTAATACTTATTCAACATTTTTGAGAATTTGTTCAATATATATATATATAATATTTTGAAAATATAACGAAAAATACGAAAAGAATGCAAATAAAAAACATGCCCCGTCTTCTTGCGCGGATGGACAGGCTCATCTGGGCTCCCCCGACGCGAGAGCTACCCCTGGCTCGCTTAAAGCGAGAAATAGGGGCGGCCCTCTTTCTGTATATGGCTTGCTTAATTTATTCTTTTGAGAGATTATGGCTCGCTTAATTACTTGACTAGAGTTTCTGCTTCGGCATTTGGGCCGCAGGTTTCGATGCCAACCCCACACACAGGCAACTAAACCACCAAATCGAACACATGTTGCTCAAAAATATATATTAAAAAATAGAACACATGCATGAATGATGAAACCAACAATTCATAAACAGTCAACGAAAGTAAAGACATTAGTCCAAAAGGACATAAAACATGTATGATGACTAATGGAGGCTGAACTGGCATCATGCATGGAAGGGATCAGTATTGCAGGAATGGAGTACTGCACCTATCGTACTAGAGACTGACTGTCTCGTTGCTGCTAATATGATTTTAGTAAAGGAGGCAAACAGATCGCCATGTGCGTCCTTTGTGGAGGAGATTAAGACGTTACTCGACGGATGGAGGTCGACTATATGAAGACACCAGTGGCGGAGGGTGATCAAAATAAGCAGGCCAACTCCATATCAGAACACAAAATATGCATGAAAAAAAGGCATCAGAACACACAATATAAGCGCATGTATATCTTATTCACAGAATTGCACAAATAAAACGGATTTGACACATGTTGAGAGAAACCTGAGCATCGTGGGCAAGTAAAGTTTCGTGTTCCCACTGAAAAACTCATACCTAATGACCAATAATGCTAGATCAGATGGAGATTTAACAATCTCCTCGTCCCCGTTTCCTTTTATTAGAAATGACTGCATGTTTGTTCCCCATTGTTGCCTAAATAAAAAAAAATCATAACGCATCAAACTTCTATCAATTAATCGATAGGATGGACATTCCTGGGGTTGGACATCAAAATTTCAATCAATCAACTTGAACGCTTGCACGGATCAGAAAAATAAGACATATAGTACCTAACATCCTAATCAAAACCACGCCGTTAACCGCCAGCATGGGCGAGCTGCGTGCGGGAAGTGTGGAGAAGCCGGAGGTCTCGAGGAGGAGGTGGTCAGACGTGGGCGTACTGCGTGCATCCACTCCAACAGCCGGCCAAGAGTGTAGAAGAAGGTTAGAAGCGCGGATTGAGGTCTAGATAAGGAGGTCTGAACTGATTGCAATTCAGAATTCAGGATAAGGCACCAGCAACTGTGCTTTCTAACAGTTTGCCAGCGGCCAACGCAGAGGCTGGAGGTGGACAACCACATGGACGAGGCGACTGTGCTTTCTGAATCGCTCTATTCACAAGATGGGCTGGATCTGAGCACCGCTAATGTTTGTCTCCTTGCTTCTGTTTGCAAACGCCATGTGGCCCAAACAGGTGGGCTTGATCAGTCAATTTTGATGTTCGACGACGCTCAGTTCTGGATCAGTGTGATTTATTACTCACTTGTTACAAAAATGGTTGTTTGTCATTATTATTTTAGAAGCGGTGGCAATCCATTACCCTAGTCACATGTGCGGCTATTTACTCCAAGCAAGAATTGCACATATTTTTTTGTCCAAATCATGTGCAAAAAAGGAGCATTGCACATAGTATTTTTTTTTGTGTGTGCGATGAGTCCCTCCCATCACAGTCCATCGCAAAAGTACCATGTGCAAAGGTTGTTCTTTTTTTTTTGCATGTGCGATTTCTGCACCAATGGAAAATATGCTATCGCGACACACAAGCGCACATGAAGCATATTGAGCAATTGTTTTGCCCAGTATTGAGCAATTTTTTTACCCAAGAACCGTATTGAGCAATTTTTTTACCCAAGACCCGTATTGAGCAATTCTGGCCTGGATACTGATGTAGTAATGATGCGTTCAAATAAGATCCCTGGTATTTTCCTAACTCGACGATGTTCGGTCCATCGCGGACGAAGAGTCTGTGAGGGTAGGTGTTGACTGATTTATCTGGTCTCTTCAGACCTTGACGGTTGGAAGTGTCATTCAAGGAGAGTCGTTGGCTGACGTTTTTTTTTTGCAGTGACTTTCACTTTTTCTTTGGAGGTGTTTTGCGACAATGCTTGATTTTCCTTACCCTTTAAACTGATGGTAATGAATTGCAAACCTGCGTTGAGTCGGGTGATGCCTCAATTAATATCCTTTCACGGTTATCAGATCTTGTTTCTAGTGTTGAGTGATTTTGCAGTATTCAAAACCTATTATGACGAGAGCTTTTGTAGGCATCCTTTCCTGTGTTGTTATTTCAGTGCATTTTCAAGCTCGACAAGCGGGCGTACACTAAAAAAAAGACAACCACAAGCATATAATATTCAATGATTTTTAATTTTAGTTGGTCGTTTCGTGTGTTGTTGTCCGTCCATTATACCGTGTAGTATATTATGTATTAACATCCGAAGTATTGCCAGAAATATGTATTTATCGGTTGTACACATGGTCACGACAGAGAGCAGTAGTGAGCAATTCAGACCCCGGGTACTCACAGAATCGTGCGTCTGACAAGCAACGAGACGATGTTCACGTGCACGCGCAGTGTATTTATGCAGCAAAACTGCTAGGCCAAGCAGGATGGGGGGAGTGAGAAGAGACCTCGGGTTCAATAACTTTCCATCTTAAAGCAACCCTACCGGCCCCTCGTACACTCATCACTCGTCTGGTCATAACTCACGGCTCCGTCTAGTCACAGTCCCCTCCCCCATCTTCTGTCTTCTCCTATCTCAAGAACAGTCTTCGATCTTGGCACACCACCGTGAGGAAGATCGAAGCAGCAGGTCTTCGATGGGGTGCCGGCCGACCGTCGCCATGCTGCTGGTGCAGATCGGCTTCGCCGGCAACAACCTGCTGTCCAAGATGGCGTTGGACAGCGGCGCCAGCCCGTACGTGCTCATCTCCTGCCGGAGCCTGGTAGCCGCCGTCTTCCTCGCACCCTTCGCCGTCTACTTCGAGAGGTGTGTGCCTGCTTGTCCAACCCGTGTGATGAGAATGACCTAAATTTTTTCTACGCATGTACCATCATCACGGTTGGAAATGGTGCGCGAACACCCTTTTAAGACTCTCCTTGGCTTTTGGGTCGCAAGCTCAGAGACATCGCTCCGCTCATTTACGAGGCTTCCTCGCGGAAGCACTGGAAGGTGCGGGAGGCTCTCAAGAAGAGCGTGTGGATTCTCAAAATCAGGCCACCTACACCAGCCTCCATCGAGCATGTTTCTCAATTCTTCACCCTATGAACGCTGCTCCAAGAGGTCCACCTTGATGAGCTTGCCGACGATGACATCCTTTGGAAGCACACGGTTTCCGGGAACTACTCCGCGGCCTTTGCGTACAGGGCGCAGTTTTTGGGCTTGGTCCTTTCCCCATGGACCAAATGGTTTGGAAGGTTTGGGCCTCTCTGAAAGTCAAGTTCTTTGCTTGGCTCGCGCTTCAAGATAGGATCTAGATTGCAGACAGATTGCAGAGGCAAGGCTGGCCAAACTATGGCCCTTGTCCCTTGTGCAGAGGGGTGCAGGAATGCGATCCCCATCTATTCTTTCGTTGCCCCTTCACCCTCAGGCTCTGGAACATGGTGATTCAGAAGCTCTGCATCCATGACGTGGACACGTCCGCATGGCACTTGTACGACTCCGCCAAGGAATGATGGGCGAGCATGAGCGCCGAGGGCGCCGCCAACCGAAAAGCGAAGGCTTCGATAACCATGTTGGTTTCGTGGGTGATCTGAAATGAGCGTAACGCAAGGGTGTTTAGACACAAGAGTGCCCCTCCGCATGTTTTGCTAAACAATGTGATCGAAGAGTCTAACCTTTGGGTTAAAGCCGGGGCGAAAAAATTAGGGGCTTTCTTATTGCGAGAGTAATTGCCATGCCCTTTCTTGGCACTGTGTTGTAACAAACTCTTTCTCCTACTTATTTAATATATGAGGCAAATCTTTTGCCTCCGTTTCAAAAAAAAAAAGAATATCTACAATACGTAGTTGACAAGTAGGGAGACCATTTTCTCTTGGAAAAAATCACTCCAGGGCGCTCTGGTTTCTGGTAGACCTTGCAACAGAGCGTTCAACTTATTACAAACATCAGTTCACGGATCCGTGCTGTTTTTCATTTACTTTTGCTTGCCATAGTAGGATTTACAGCAACAAGGGCTCCAGACTAGCTAGTACTATAAAAGTATAAATGGGTGATGAACTGATGATCACCATGAAAGAAATTATGTTACTAACTGTTTTCACTTACTTTAAAAATGTGTTATTGGGTCAAGTTAGATAATGAAGGTAACTATACGTACTAACATGGGTGCAGGAATAAATGGACGCTGATCACCAAGAAAGTAATGATCCAGATACTCATTTCATCCACTCTCCGGTATGTACGTACGCGTATCATTTCAGCAAAGTAATTATTTATCCCTGCACGCCACTTGATTAGGAGCAATTAGCAGCTGCAATGACCTCTCCAAAACAAACAAAAGATAAAATAGCCGCAGTTATCTTCCACTTGATTAATACTCCTACTAATTAGCAGCTGATGCATGGGCCAGTCTAGTAAAAACGTGACACATACGTGACAGAGGGAACTCGCGTCTTTGTGTTTCGCGAAAGAAAAGGGAACGCGCGTCTTTGCGTTCTGCTCCTGCCCATGTTTTTTCTGTTGCCGGCCTACACTCGCATATGCCACCCAGCGAAATACTGCCGGGTGTGCATCATCAGTTGACGACTGATCATAGCGGGCTCTACATCCTGTAAGGAGTTGCACGGACACTTACAAACGAACGACTGGTCTAACCTAAATGGCATCTTTTGTGTCATAAACCGGGATTTATTGGTAACTCTCGAAACATGCTTTCATCTCACTTTATATATAAAGCACCAACCAAACATAGTACACGTCCGAACGATACAAGGTGGTGAGGTGACCCTCTTACAAAGTCAATCCTAGGATAGACGGTTCGCACACATAACGCTACGTCGCTATTGAAAGAGAAAACACGGAGATAAGAGAATACCGTCACACTACGCCTTACTACACCTAAGCTCCACGACAACGTCCTCAAGAGGGAGAACAACACATGCATCACTGCTGCCGAGTCCACAACGAACAAAGGTCTTCACCCGGAGCCCAGACACGAAGAGAGGCACAACGACGATGTCTTCAAGAAGAAAGCGGCGCCTATGGGCATCACAGTCGTCGATGCCAAAGCGTAAGGCTTCAGGGCCGGCGCCCCAGCATCCATGCCACGAGACATCACCAACCGCCCACTTCACCGTGCACAAGCCACGGTAGGAAAAGCCCGTCATCAGCCACCGAGCCCGGGTCAGCGCCACCACCGTGGGAGCGCTCACACCTGCAATCCCTGCGCAACCCGGTGGATCGAGGGAGATATGGCCCAGTGGCTATCGACGACCACGATTGAACCATCAGCTCAAACGATGCCAAATCCGCAGGCTTGAGCACCGATCCGATAGCTGGCAAACGCCGTCCCGACCACCATCGTCACAGGCCTACACCGGTGCCATAATGTGCAAACGTCCCCCAATCGAACCACATGCTCCTGACTTGGCCTGACTGAAAGCGGCCTAGAGTCAAGAATCGATCCAGATCCGCGGCGCACGCCAGATCCGCGGCCACAACATGCCCGCACGAACCACCACCCGCTGCGTCGCCCGAAGCACAACAGACGCGCTAGCAAAACCGAGCCTGCCACAACACCATCCCACCGCGCCCCAACCAAAGAAGACGGCCCGTGCCGCGCCACATCCCGCAAGGAACAGGTGCACCCCGCTGTCGCCGGTTTCGGTTGAGCTTTGCTCGGCCAAGCCCCCTGGCGGCAACGGGAGAGGAGAAGGGAGGAGGAGGGGGTTGGTGGTGGAGAACGGCGAGCCCTCCCCGTCGCCTCGCGGGCTGCGACGCGCGAGAGGATAGGGTTCGGGGGAAGAGGGCTTTATTCGTAACTCATAGAAGAATAAGAAAATAAGAGTAGTTTACTTTCTCTTTCTCCATAGGTCCTTCCAAACCATCTCACTTGGAGTTGACATGTTCTCTGTTAAGACTGCTACATGACCTGTAGGCATGTGTTATGGATCATTTTTCTTTCCAAAGGATGCGATGGGATGGTTTATAATATGATGGGAACGACCACGATTTACTATTCACAACAAATCCCACATTCCCACAGTTCTCAAACGTTAGATTTAGGAGACCACTGGGGGTTATAGGAATGATATGTAGGTGCAATTTTAATTTTCTACACTATATGTTTTAAGATAAACTCCGTACACTATACAGTAGTACATATTTCGGATAGGTATGCCATCAAACTGATTTTTGGATCTAAGTCATGCTGAATAAGCACATATAAAAGCCTTCCAATACAAGTCCCAGCCCACTCAGGCATCCCTGCTCTGTTTCAAACTATATTTCCCAGATCTCTCTTCTGACTATCCCTTCCTTCCCGCCTCGTGCCGTTATGAAAACGAGAAGATGATGGGCTTGGTGGACCTAAGAACAAACTTGCGGGTCCACTTCAGATACCTCGAGCTTGGTTGGTGTGCTTCGAGTCCACATCAACTCAGCCTTAGCATGCCCAGGGTCATGGTCTTGCTTGAGTTACCGTCGATTGTTTTACTGCCATGGGCCTGCTTTGGTGTTGGTGGCTCTGCCGCCATGGGCGTGCTAGGGGTCTACCCTGATGGCTTTGAGACTAAGAGCAATTTTAATGAAACGACCGTTCGTTCGGTGCGGATAAAAGTGGCGGCCCAACGCGACGCCCCAAACACAAATCACGTCCGCTTCACGTCCGCGTCGACGCATTTGCGGTTTAAATTTATGTCCTAAATGCGTCGGCGCGGACGCGGAACGGACGCCACGCGCGTCTTCTCGTTGTCCGCCACGTCCCTACCTGGTGGCCGTCCAACTACCCGCTGCCCACGCGGTCAACTTAATTTATGACCACGGGCCCACGTGTCAGCGATGATGGTCGTTCTTTTTTAAGCCGACCATGCGGCGGGGCCTTCCTCATCCAAACTTGTCGTTCACATCTAGCAAGCTCTGCTCCCCCGTCGCCGGCAAACCCTAGCCACCACCACCACAGCGAGATGGGGCTCTTCTCCGGCGCCAGCAGCAGCAAGGCCAAGGGCAAGGCCCCCACCATCCCTTTTCCCTCGCAGTTCCTCCCGCCTCCACCAACGCCGACGCCTCGCCGGCAGAGGCAGCGCGTGAACGTGCCAGTGCACCAGGCGGAATGGCACTGACAGCACCACGTGCCTCTCCCGTACCCGATGCCACCCTGTCCCACAATTGGCATCTGGATCCGGATAGGATCCCAGTGCCGGCGGCGCCGCGGTCGGCTCGGGCTCACGCGGAAGAGGTGCGGCATAGGCGGGCGCTGCTGACGCCGGAGCAGCGTCGTGATCCCGCCTACGCAACCGACTCGCCCAAGTGGGCGAGGTGGTTCACCTTCTAACACGAGGAGGTGAGGCGACTGGGCATGCGCGAGGTCGACCGCAGCGTGCCGCCGCCGCCGCTCGTCGTCGACCCAAACGAACAAAAAGCAAACAAAATTGCCGTCCGTTTAGATCGACCCCGACCCGTTAGAGTTGCTCTAACCTCTCTCATCTTCCTACACCACGGTGACCCAAAGCCAAAGACAAGACATCGATGATTACACGACCACGTAGACACGTCCCCGCAGTGACAACACGATGCGGTATGTGTTATTTAACATTTTATGAGGGACAATTTTAGGTAGTGCCGCTAACATTTTAATAAAAAATATATTTCTTTTGAAACTAATTAAGAATTAAGAGTTTAAGACTCATGTTAGGAAGTTGAATTTGTCTATACAAGATAACATTTCATATATTGTTGTAGCATGGTAAACTACACAATATAATATTCGCGAGCTGTCTGGCACAGCCAACAAATTGTTTCTTGCTAGTTTTTCTAGCATGGAGTATTATTTTGTACCATATGACAAGATGGTTTTATCTCTTTGCTTTATACAATAAAGATATAGAAAAACTGAACACACTATGTCAATGTGCGAAGAGAAGTTTCACGAGTGTCACAGAGGGGAATCATTGAGCAACGATTGCAATTTTTGATTGGTGGCTTACCATGCTGGCCGCTTGGTGTTAGTTGCATTATAAGAATAAACATTATAAGCAGCTGTGACGAGGTTTGCCTAAGCGGTATGGGACTAATCAGTCAGACCAACAGGGTAAAAAAATTGGGAATCACCGTACCACTACAGATGTTGGTTGGGTCGGCCGGGCGAGTAAGCTCGGCCTTAGAGCACCTCCAGCCTCATCCCCTCCCCATTCCCCCTCCCCAATAGCCTCCCAAGGTCCTTTTTTATCATTAGCGGATAAAAATCGGCCCAGTCGCATTCTTAGGAGTGCAAATTTCACCGGTTAGGGTTGAGTTTGACGTCGGCGTATACAGGTCGAACCCGTCGTGCTGGGCCGCCGGGCAAAACATTTTTTTGTGCGAAAACGGGTGGGTCCATCGAGTCAGCGACCGCGCAGGCTTCGTTGTCCTCATCGCCTCGGTTTTCCGCGAGGAATCAATGCAAGGCTGCCGGCCGGTCAGCCTTCCAATGATGCGGCGGGTTCATGAGGTGTCGTTCACGGGCGGTACAGTAAGTATGGACGACACACGTCCACACCTCGTCCTCCACACGGCCGCACGATGCCGCCCGCTCGCCCCCTATAAAAGCCAACCCTTCTCGCCGGTAGCCACCACTTCTCCTCGCCTCGCCACATCGCCTCTGCCCCAGTCTTGCCGCCGACGCGCCTCTGACCCTCTCTGCGGCGATCTTCTCTCGCCCTTTCTCTCCCAATAGCGGCGCGCTACCAAGGCGACGGTGCGGCCCTCAACGGCTTCGGCCATCGACACCTCCACGAGGACGTGGCCTGCCTCCTGTACAAGGCGGAGTACCCGACGCCATCGGACATGCGGGTGCCGGGCACGTGGAGGCTCAGCGCCGGTGGGGTCCCCGTGCCACCGGTGCCCACCGGAGCCGAGCGACGCGCCGAGATCGCCAGGATCCGATCATCGCTATCTGAGGAGGTGCGCCGGCAGCCGAGGTACGCCCCGGACAGCGTCACCCTGTGGACGGCCTACTTCGAGCGCTCCCAGGAGGAGCAGCTCCACTAGTAGAAAACAGGGCATTCATCACAGCTCGATCTACACATTAGTCCCGGTTGCCTTACCAACCGGGACTAATGTAAGCATTAGTTCCGGTTCGAGCAGCTAGGGCGCCGGTCGGGCATTAGTACCGGTTCGTGCGGGACCTTTAGTCCCGGTTGGAGACACCAACCGGGACTAAAGGTGGCCTTTAGTCCCGGTTGGAGACACGAACCGGGACTAAAGAGGTTGGGGCTTTAGTCCCGGTTTGTATCTCCAACCGGGACTAAAGGCAAGACCTTTAGTCCCGGTTAGAGATACCAACCGGTACTAAAGGGTTTTGAAAGTTTTTTTGTTTTTTCAATTTGTTTTCTGTTTTTAGTTTCTGTTTTAAATTGCTTATATATTTTAGGACATTTGATGTTTTTGAGTGATTCTTTTTGCATTAGATTCAAAATTTTGTCTAGTTTGTGTTTGTGCAATTAGTTTTCAAATTTGCATGGTTTAAATTTGAATTGCTTCAAACCCTAGATTGTGAATAACTTGAATTTAAAAATGGTTTTAATTTAATTCTTTTTGCTCCTAGGCACATGTTAGATGGTGCATGTTGAACACACAAAAAGTATGGAGTTGAAATAAGTTTAAAAAAATGAAATGCCTTTGTAACCGATGAGTTTTCGTCCAAAACCCTGATACTTCGAAAGGGATTGTCCAGTTTGTACACAAAGTGCATCTAGTTTTTTACCGTAAGCCTCTCAACTTTTAGCACATGCTATGTGGGTGAAATAATAATACCATGCCAAGTTTCAACCTTTTCAGAGTTCATTTGTAGTGTTTTTCAATTTCAGGGTCATTTAGCTCAAAAAAAAATTCATTAAATGCATGAAAAATAGCAAATGAAGTTAGAAATGGATTAACTCTGGCTTGGTTAACCTTAGTTGTGACTCTGGCTGGGACGATGCTAGCATATGTAGTCGACGATATGATTGGATGGACACCAACCCGGACTAAATGGGTTCTGAAATTTTCAAACTCTACCCCCCCGGTGGACCGCCTTTTTGAGTTTTCCAGAAAATAAACAAAAATGATAAAATCTTCAAAAAATAAAATCCTTTGAGATGTAGTTAGGTTTTAGTGTCTAGTTGGTATAGAAATTTTGAAATATGAATTTTGACCGTTTCTACAAAAAAATGAAAAAAATGTAAAACGGCCATAACTTTTGCATATGACGTCGAAGAAAAGTTTAATATATCAAAAAAAACTAGAGAAAAATTGGGACTCGATTTCACCTGGGTTTACCCGGTGAAGTTTTCTTAGATTCTCGAAATTCCAAAAGTAAAAAAAGTTATTTCAAAAAGAAGATTTTTTTCCTACAAAATCAAAAAAATAATTTTATTTAAAAATAAATAAATGATGTCATATTTGAATTCCTCACATTTTTCTGATAATAATGGATCTATTATTTGTTGTTCGATTTACAGATTTAAAGATATTAATTATGTCATATGAATTGAATATATGGCAAAAAAATGAATAAAATAAGAATATTACTTATTTTATTTTCATATAAATTCAATATTATTATTACTTATTTTTTTATTTTAATAATTGTTTGGAATTCAAAAAAATTAAATAATGTGACATCAAGACCTAATGGTTAATAGGATCGATAGCTTACTATTGTCAAGAAAACAACAACTGCAGACTTGGAAACAAAGGGTGATAGAACTCAAAAGTTAAGTGTGCTCGGGTTAGAGTAGTGAGAGAATGGGTGACCGGCTGGAAAGTTAGATTATTTGGAATGAGTGGTGATTAGAGATTAAATTGTCAGATAATTCACTGATTTGAAAATCAGAAAAAACAAAAATTTGAAAAACAAAAATAAAAAAAATATTTAAAAAAATACCTTTAGTCCCGGTTTGTAACACCAACCGGGACTAAAGGTCCCGCTCCAGAAAGCTGCCACGTGAAGGGTCTTTAGTCCCGGTTCGTAACACAACTGGGACTAAAGGGTGGAGGCTTTAGTCCTGACCCTTTAGTCCTGGTTCCAGAACCGGGACTAAAGGCCAGTTTTCTACTAGTGCTCGCCTCCACCAACGGTGCCCAAGTGTGTGGGCACTTCAACTCCGAGGAGCGCCGTCTGTGGTGGGGCGTGTTGGGGAACGTTGCATGGGAAACAAAAAAATTCCTACGCACACGCAGATCTATCGATGGTGATGAGCATCTACGAGAGGGAGAGTGGATCTACGTACCCTTGTAGATCGCTAAGCGGGAAGCATTAAGAAACGCGGTTGGTGTAGTCGAACGTCTTCACGATCCAAATCGCCGTGCGTCCCGCGATCCAATCACAACCCGTCCAACGAACTTGATCATGATCCATCCCACGAACTTGATCACGATCCTTCCGATCTAGCGCCGAACGGACGACACCTCCGCGTTCAGCACACGTGCAGCTTGATGACGATCTCCACCGTTTTGATCCAGCAAGAGGAGGTGGAGAGGAGGAAGAGTTCACCGGCAGCGTGACGGCGCTCCGGCGATTGTGGTGGAGCAATTCCGGCAGGGCTTCGCCTAAGCACTGCAGAAATCCGATCTAGAGGAGCACCGGTGGAACGGGTAGCACGTGGCCATAAAATCTAGTGCAAAACACCCAATACCACCAGTATATATAAGAGGGAGGAAGGAGGAGGGCTGACGCACCAGGGCTGCCCTTGCGCAAGGAGGAGAGGAGGAATCCTCCTCCAATCCTAGTAGGACTAGGATTCCTCCTTTCCTACTTGGAATCTATTTCCACCTTGCGTTTTTTCTTTCTCTTTCAACTCCAGCCGCATGGGACTCTTAGAGGACTTTCACCAGCCCACTAAGGGCTTGTTTCCACCCTCCCACAGCCATGTAGCCTCTTGGGTCGAAATACCTCTCCCGATGGTCCCCCGGTACACTACCGACACTCCCGATACCCTACCGATGAGCCCAAAACTTTTCTGGCGACCAAAATAGGACTTCCTATATATGAATCTTTACCTCCGGATCATTCTGGAGCTTCTCGTTATGTCCGTGATCTCATCCGAGACTCCGAACAACCTTCGGTCACCACCATACATAACTCTATACTACCAAAACGTCACCAAACCTTAAGCATGCAGACCCTGCGGGTTCAAGAACTATGTAGACATGACCGAGACACCTCTACGCCCAATAACCAATAGCGGGACCTAGATGACCATATTGGTTCCTACATATTCTACTAAGATCTTTATCGGTCGAACCTCTATGTCAGGGATTCAGTTAATCCCGTATAACGTTCCCTTTGTTCTTCGGTATGTTACTTGCCCGAGATTCGATCGTCGGTATCTCCATACCTAGTTCACCCTCGTTACCGGCAAGTCTCTTTACTCGTTCCGTAATACAAGATCCCATGGCTAACACTTAGTCACATTGCTTGCAAGGCTTGTTATGATGTTGCATTACCGAGTGGGCCCTGATATACCTCTCCATCACACGGAGTAACAAATCCCAGTCTTGATCCATGCCAACTCAACAGACATCCTCGGAGATACCTGTAGAGCACCTTTATAGTCATCCAGTTACATTGCGACGTTTGATACACACAAGGCACTCCTCTGGTATCCATGAGTTGCATGATCTCAATAGGAATATATACTTGACACGCAGAAAACAGTAGCAATAAACTGACACGATCATATGCTACGTTTGTAGTTTGGGTCTTGTCCATCACATCATTCTCCTAATGATGTGATCCCGTTATCAAATGACATCACATGTCAATGGCTAGGAAGCCTTGACCATCTTTGATCAACGAGCTAGTTCACTAGAGGCATACTAGGGACAAAGTGTTGTCTATTTACCCACACATGTAATGTGTTTCCAATTAATACAATTATAGCATGGACAAGAAACGATTATCATGAACAAGGAAATATAATAATAAACACTTTATTTATTGCCTCTAGGGCATATTTTCAACAGTCTCCCACTTGCACTAGAGTCAATAATCTAGGTCACATCACTATGTGATGTACATTGTAATGAATCGAACACCCATGCAGTTCTGGTGTTGATCATGTTTAGCCGTTGGAAGAGGTTTAGTCAATGGGTCTACAACATTCAGATCCGTGTGCACTTTGCAAATATTTATGTCCTTCTCCTCGATGTAATCGCGGATGGAGTTGAAGCGTCGCTTTATGTGTCTGGTCCTCTTGTGAAACCTTGGTTCCTTGGCCGGAGCAATGGCACCAGTGTTGTCACAGAACAAGTCCATTGGATTCAGTGCACTAGGCACTACTCCAAGATCTGTCATGAACTGCTTCATTCGGACACCTTCCTTCGCTGCCTCCGAGGCTGCAATGTATTCCGCTTCGCACGTAGAATCAGCTACCATGCTTTGCTTGGAACTGCACCAGCTTACCGCTCTCCCGTTAAAAATAAATACGTATCCGGTTTGCGAATTAGAGTCATCCATATCAGTGTCAAAGCTTGCATCGACGTAACCCTTTACGACGAGCTCTTCATCACCTCCATAAACGAGAAACATTTCCTTAGTCCTTTTCAGGTACTTAAGGATATTCTTGACCGCTTGCCAGTGCTCCATTCTAGGATCACTTTGAAACCTTCCGGCCATACTTATGGCAAGGCTGACATCGGGTCTTGTGCACAACATTGCATACATGATAGAGCCTATGGTTGAAGCATAGGGGATGACACTTCATCTTTTCTCTATCTTCTACAGTCACTGGGCATTGAGTCTTACTCAACTTCACACCTTAAAAATCAGGCGAGAACTCTTTCTCTGACTGATCCATTTTGAATTCTTTCAAAAACTTTGTCAAGGTATGTACTTATTAAAAAGTCTCATCAAGCTTCTTGATCTATCTCTATAGATCTTGATGCTCAACAATTAGGTAGCTTTATCCAGGTCTTCCTTTGAAAAACTCTTTTTCAAACAACCGTTTATGCTTTCCAGAAATTCTACATCATTTCCGATCAACAATATGTCAACCACATATGCTCACCAGAAACTCTATAGTGATCCCACTCACTTTATTGTAAATACAAGTTTCTCATAAACTTTGTATAGACTCAAAAACTTTGATCACCTTATCAAAGTGTATATTCCAACTCCGAGATGCTTGCTTCAGTTCATAGAAGGTTCACTGAATCTTGCACACCTTTTAGCATCCTTAGGACTGACAAAACCTTCTGGTTGTATCTCATACAACCTTTCCTTAAGTAAACCGTTAAGGAAACGATGTTTTGACATCCATCTGCCAGATTTCATAATTGAAAGTGCAGCAACTGCTAACATAGTTTCAACATACTTTAGCATCGCTACGAGTGAGAAAGTCTCATCGCAGTCAACTCCTTGAACTCGGCGGAAACTTCTTTGCGACAAGTCGAGCTTTATAAATGGTGACATTCACCATCAGCGTTTGTCTTCATCTTAAAGATCCATTTGTACTCAACGACCTGCCGTCCAACGAGCAAGTCTACCAAAGTCTATACTTGGTTTTCATACATGGATCCTTTCTCGGATCTTATGGCCTCTAACCATTTGTCAGAATCCGGGCCCATCATCGCTTCTCCACAGCCCGTAGGTGTTGGAAATATGCCCTAGAGGTAATAATAAATTAGTTATTATCATATTTCCTTGTTCATGATAATCGTTTATTATCCATGCTATAATTGTATTGATCGGAGACTTAGATGCATGTGTGGATACATAGACAAAACCATGTCCCTAGTATGCCTCTAATAGACTAGCTCGTTGATCAAAAGATGGTTAAGGTTTCCTAGCCATGGACATGAGATGTCATTTGATAACGGGGTCACATCATTAGGAGAATGATGTGATGGACAAGACCCAAACTGCAAACGTAGCATATGATCGTGTTAGTTTATTGCTACTGTTTTCCGCATGTCAAGTATGTGTTCCTATGACCATGAGATCATGCAACTCACAGATATCGGAGGAGTGCCTTGTGTGTATCAAACGTCGCAACGTAACTGGGTGACTATAAAGGTGCTCTACAGGTATCTCCGATGGTGTCTGTTGAGTTGGCATGGATCGAGACTGGGATTTGTTACTCCGTGTGACGGAGAGGTATCTCGGGGCCCACTCGGTAATGCAACATCACAATAAGCCTTGTAAGCAATGTGACTAATTGTTAGTTGCAGGATCTTGTATTACGGAACGAGTAAAGAGACTTGCCGGTAACGAGGTTGAACTAGGTATGGAGATACCGACGATCGAATCTCGGGCAAGTAACATACCGAAGAACAAAGGGAACGTTATACGGGATTAACTGAATCCTTGAGATAGAGGTTCGACCGATAAAGATCTTTGTAGAATATGTAGGAACCAATGTGGACGTCCAGGTCCCGCCATTGGTTATTGACCGTAGAGGTGTCTCGGTCATGTCTACATAGTTCTCGAACCCGCAGGGTCTGCACACTTAAGGTTCAGTGACGTTTCGGTAGTGTAGAGTTATGTATGGTGGTGACCGAAGTTTGTTCGGAGTCCCGGATGAGATCCTGGACGTCACGAGGAGCTACGGAATGGTCCGGAGGTAAAGATTCATATATAGGAAGTCCCAGTTTGGTTTCCGGAAAAGTTTCGGGCTCATCGGTAGTGTTCCGGGAGTGCCGGTAGTGTACCGGGAGGTCTCCGGGAGGGGTATTTCGACCCCAAGAGGTCCATGGGCTGTGGGAGAATAATAACCATCCCTTAGTGGTCTGGGAAAACAGCCACAAAGGCCCATGGCGCAGGAGAGAAAGTCCTAAAGCAAAAAGTGGAAAATCAGCCAATAGGAGGCAATCCTACTCCAACTAGGATTGGAGGTGAAGTAGGATTGCTTCCCACCTCCTATTTCGGCCGACCCAAAGGCCTTGGCTGCCTCTCCTCTCCTCTCCTACTATATATACTAGTGGATTGGGTGGTTTTTGGACAGAATTTCCGACCACGTGCTACCCGTTACACCGGTGCATAGTTTCTCCTCTAGATCGGTTTTCTGCAGCGCTTAGGCGAAGCCTTACCGGAATTGCTCCACCACCATCACCGGAGCGCCGTCATGCTGCCGGTGAACTCTCTCTCCTCTCCACCTCCTCTCGCTGGATCGAGACGGTGGAGATCGTCATCAAGCTGCACGTGTGCTGAACGCGGAGGTGCCGTCCGTTCGGCGCTAGATCGGAAGGACCGTGATCGAGATCGCGAGACGGTTCGTGATGTGATCACGGAACGGATCGTGATGAGTTCGCGGGACAGATCATGATCAAGATCGTGAGACGGATCGTGATGAGTTCGCGGGACGGATCATGATGTGTTCGCGGGACGGTTCGTGATTGGATCGCGGGACGCTCGGCGATTTGGATCGCGAAGAAGTTTGACTACACCAACCGCGTTTCTTAACACTTCCCGCTTAGCGATCTACAAGGGTACATAGATCCACTCTCCCTCTCGTAGATGCTCATCACCATGGATAGGTTTGCGTGTGCGTAGGAATTTTTTTGTTTCCCATGCGACATTCCCCAACAGTGGCATCATGAGCTAGATTGATGGTTCGATGAGATCTCGAGTAGAACACAAAAGGTTTGTGGGCGTTGATGCTTAGATTTCTTCCTCCCTTGGTTGGATTTTGGTTCAGCGGGATTGTGAGATGAAGCGGCCCGGACCAACTTTACTCGTACGCTTACGAGAGACCGGTTCCCTCGACGCAACTTGTTGCTTAGATGGCTTGCGGGTGACAGTTTCTCTCACTTTAGTTGGATCGGATCCGACAAAGGCGGTCCTTGAGAAGGTTGAAAAGCAATCTATGTATCACCCTTGTGGTTTATGCGTATGTGAGAATCGTTCTTGCTAGATACCCGTAGCAGCCACGTAAAACATGCAACAACAATTAGAGGACGTCTAACTTGTTTTTGTAGGGTATGTTGTGATGTGATATGGCCAATTACATGATGAGATATATGTGATGTATGAGATGATCGTGTGATGTATAGAATTTCATGACTTGCATGTCGTTGAGTACGGCAACCGGCAGGAGCCATAGGGTTGTCTTTAATTATTGTATGACCTGCGTGTCAATCATTAAGCGCTATGTAATGCTTTACTTTATCGCTAAGCGGTAGCAATAGAAGTAGAAGCAGGGCTGGCGCCACAACCCCAATGGCAACACATTGATGGAGATCAAGATGATGGAGATCAAGATGATGGAGAGCATGGTGTTGTGTCGGTGACGATGGAGATCATGCCGGTGTTTCGAAGATGGAGATCTTAAACACAAGTTCATGGCCATATCATGTCACTTATGAATTGCATGAGATGTTAATCCTTTTATGCACCTTGTTTTGCTTAATACGACGGTAGCATTATAAGGTGATCCCTCACTTGAATTTCAAGATGAATTGTGTTCTCCCCGAGTATGCACCGTTGCGAAAGTTCGTCGTGTTGAGACACCACGTGATGATCGTGTGTGATAGACTCTACGTTCACATACAACGGGTGCAAGCCAGATTTGCACGCGCAGAACACTCGGGTTAAGCTTGATGATCCTAGCATGTACAGACATGGCCTCGGAACATGAGAGACCGAAAGGTCAAACATGAGTCATATAGTAGATATGATGAACATAATGATGTTCACCATTGCAGCCACCTCAACTCATGTGATGATCGGACTTGAGTTGGTGAATTTGGATCATGTATCACTCGAATGATCGGAGGGATGTCAATTTGAGTGGGAGTTCTTAAGTAATATGATTAATTGAACTCATTATCATGAACATAGTCAAAGTGTCTTTGCAAATTATGTTGTAGATTACTAGCTCGCGTTGTAGCTCCCTTAAATTTTTATATGTTCCTAGAGAAATAGAGTTGAAAGATGTTGGTAGCAATATTGCGGACTGGGTCCATGATCTGAGGATTGTCCTCATTGCTGCACAGAAGGCTTATGTCCTTAATGCACCGCTCGGTGCGCCACCCCCTCTAGCGTCGTCTATAGATGTTGTGAACATCTGACAGGCAGGTTTCGATGACTACTTGATAGTTTAGTGCGTCATGCATTATGGCTTAGAATTGAGGCTCCGAAACGTTTTGAACGTCACGGAACATATGAGATGTTCTAGGAGCAGAGATTGTGATCTCAGGCTCGTGCCTGTGTTGCGAGATATGAGATCTCCAACAAGATTCTTTGCCTGTAAGATGAAGGAGAATAGCTCAATCGTTGAGCATGTACTCAGATTGTCTGGGTACTACAATCGCTTGAATCAAGCGGGAGTTGATCTTCCAGATAAGATAGTGATTGATATAGTTCTCCAAGTCACTGTCACTAAAGCTACTAGAACTTAGTGATGAACTATAATACACCAGGGATAGAAGTATTGATCCCTGAGCTGTTCGCGATGTTTGACACCGCGAAGGTAGAAATCAAGAAGGAGCGTCAAGTGTTGATGGTTAATCAAACCACTAGTTTCGAAAAGGGCAAGAGCAAGGAGGGAAACTTCATGGATAGCAAGTCAGTTGCTGCTCCAGTGAAGCAACCCAAAGTTTAACTCAAACCCGAGACTAAGTGCTTCTATTATGAGGTGAGAGGTCGCTGAAGCGGAACAACCCTAGATACTTGGTAGATAAGAAGGCTGGCAACATCGACAGAAGTATATTTGATATACGAGTTATTGATGTGTACCTTGCTAGTACTCCTAGTAGCACCTAGGTATTGGATACCGGTTCGGTTGCTAAATGTTAGTAACTCAAAATAAAAGATACGGAATAAATGGAGAACTAGCTAAGGGTGAGGTGACGATGTGTGTTGGAAATGTTTCCAAGGTTGATGTGATCAATATCGCACGCTCTCTCTACCTTCAGGATTAGTGACGAACCTAAATAAATGTTATTTGGTGTTTTGCGTTGAGCATGAACATGATTATATCATGTTTGTTGCAATACGGTTATTCATTTAAGTCAGAGAATAATAGTTATTCTGTTTACATGAATAATACCTTCAATGGTCATGCACCCAGTGAGAATGGTTTGTTGAAATCTTGATCGTAGTAATACACATGTTCATAACATTGATGTCAAAAGATACAAAGTTAAATAATGATAGTACCACATACTTGTGGCACTGCCGCAAAATGTCATATTGGTATAAAGCGCATGAAGAAACTCCATGGTGATGGATATTTGGACTCATTCGATTTCGAATCGGTTGAGACATGCGAACCATGGGCAAGATGACTAAAGGACCCCGTTGGATGGAGCGGGCAAGTGATTCATTGGAAATGATACATGTTGATGTATGCAATCTAGTGAGTCTTGTAGCGTGCATTGGATATCGTTATTTTCTTACCTTCACTGATGATTTGAGTAGATATAGTGTATATTTACTTAATGAAACACAAGTCTGAATCGTTTGAAAGGTTCAAGCAAATTTAGAGTGAAGTTTAAAGATCATCATGACAAGAAGATAAAAATGACTGCGATATGATCGTGGAGGTGAATATCTGAGTCACGAGTTTGGCATACAACTTAAGACAATGTGAAAGTTGTTTCACAACTAAACGCCACCTGGAACACCATAGTGTGATGGTGTGTCCGAACATCATAGTTATGCTCTATTGGACATGGTGCGTGCTATGATGTATCTTGTCATTTTACTACTATAATTTTGGGGTTATGCATTAGAGACAACTACATTCACTTTAAATAGGGCACCATCTAAATCCGTTGAGATGACACCATGTGAATTATGGTTTGATAGAAACCTAAGCTGTCATTTCTTAATACTTGGGGCTGCGACACTTGTGTGGAAAATGTTTTCACCTAATGAGGTCGAACCCAAGGCGGACAAATGCATCTTCATAGAATACCCTAAGATTAGTTGGGTGAACCTTCTATCTCAGATCCAAGTGCAAAGTGTTTGTTACTAAAACGGATCCTTTCTCGAGGAAAAGTTTGTCTCGAAAGAATTAAGTGGGAGGAAGATAGAACTTGATGAGGTTGTTTAAACTTTGTTCAACCAGAGAGTAGCGCAGCGCAGGATGTTGTTTCTCTGAAGCCTACGTTAGTTGAAGAGGAAGTTAATGATGATTATCATGAAGCTTCAGGATCAAGTTACTATCGAACTTCGTAGGTCGACAAGGATGTGTACTGCTCCTAAGCGGTATGACAACCCTGTCTTGGAGGTCATGTTGTTGGACAAACGATGAACCTACGAGCTATGGAGAAGCGATGATGGGCCCGGATTCCGACAAATGGTTGGAGGCCATGAAATCTGAGATAGGATCCATGTATGAAAACCAAGTGTAGACTTTGGTAGACTTGCTCGTTGGACGGCAGGTCGTTGAGTACAAATGGATCTTTAAAATGAAGACAGACACTGATGGTGAATGTCACTATGTGTAAAGCTCGACTTGTTGCAAAGATGTTTGTGACAAGTTCAAGGAGTTGACTACGATGAGACTTTCTCACTCGTAGTGGTGCTAAAGTCTGTTGGAATTATGTTAGCAGTTGCTGTGTTTTCAATTATGAAATCTGGCAGATGGATGTCAAAACATCGTTTCCTTAACGGTTTACTTGAGGAAAGGTTGTATGTGATACAACCAGAAGGTTTTGTCAGGCCTAAGGATGCTAAAAGGTGTGCAAGCTTCGGTGATCCTTCCATGGACTGAAGCAAGCATCTCGGAGTTGGAATATACGCTTTGATGAGGTGATCAAAGTTTTGATGTTTATATAAAGTTTATGAGAAACTTGTATTTGCAATAAAGTGAGTGGGAGCACTATAGAATTTCTGATAAGTATATGTGGATGGCATATTGTTGATCAGAAATAATGTAGAGTTTCTGGAAAGCATAAAATGGTCATTTGGAAAGTGATTTTCAAAGGAAGACCTGGATGAAGCTACCTAATTGTTGAGCATCAAAATCTATGGAGATAGATCAAGATGCTCGATGAGACTTTCAATGAGTGCATACCTTGACAAGATTTTGAAAGAGTTCAAAATGGATCAGTCAGAGAAAGAGTTCTCGCCTGATTTGTAAGGTGTGAAAGTTGAGTGAGACTCAAAGCTCGACAACAGCAGAAGAAAGAGAAAGGACGAACGTCGTCCCCTATGCCTTAGCCATGGGCTCTATATTATGCCATGCTGTGTACCGCACCTGTGTGTGCCTTGCCATGAGTCCGTCAGGGGGTACAAGAGTGAACTAGGAGTGGATCACTGGACAGCGGTCAAGATTATCCTCAGTAACTAAGAGACTGAGGAGATGTTTCTCGATTATGGAGGTGATAAAGAGTTCGTCGTAAGGAGTTACGTCGATACAAGCTTTAACACTAATCCGGATGACTCGTAGTAGCAATCTGGATACGTATAGTGGAGCAGCCATTTCGAATAGTACCAAGCGGAGTGTGGTAGCAGTGTTTACAGTTTGACATAGGTATTTGCAAAGCGCACACGGATCTGAATGTTACAGACCCGTTGACTATAAGACCTCTCTCACATGCAAAGCATGATCGAGCCCCAGAACTCATTGGGTGTTAGATTCATAACAATGCGAATCACATGGTGATGTGAACTAGATTATTGACTCTAGTGCAAGTGGGAGACTGTTGGAAATATGCCCTAGAGGCAATAATAAATTAGTTATTATCATATTTCCTTGTTCATGATAATCGTTTATTATCCATGCTATAATTGTATTGATCGGAGACTTAGATGCATGTGTGGATACATAGACAAAACCATGTCCCTAGTATGCCTCTAATAGACTAGCTTGTTGATCAAAAGATGGTTAAGGTTTCCTAGCCATGGACATGAGATGTCATTTGATAACGGGGTCACATCATTAGGAGAATGATGTGATGGACAAGACCCAAACTGCAAACGTAGCATATGATCGTGTCAGTTTATTGCTACTGTTTTCCGCATATCAAGTATGTGTTCCTATGACCATGAGATCATGCAACTCACAGATATCGGAGGAGTGCCTTGTGTGTATCAAACGTCGTAAAGTAACTGGGTGACTATAAAGGTGCTCTACAGGTATCTCCGATGGTGTCTGTTGAGTTGGCATGGATCGAGACTGGGATTTGTTACTCCGTGTGACGGAGAGGTATCTCGGGGCCCACTCGGTAATGCAACATCACAATAAGCCTTGCAAGCAATGTGACTAATTGTTAGTTACGGGATCTTGTATTACGGAACGAGTAAAGAGACTTGCCGGTAACGAGGTTGAACTAGGTATGGAGATACCGACGATCGAATCTCGGGCAAGTAACATACCGAAGAACAAAGGGAACGTTATACGGGATTAACTGAATCCTTCACATAGAGGTTCGACCGATAAAGATCTTTGTAGAATATGTAGGAACCAATGTGGACGTCCAGGTCCCGCCATTGGTTATTGACCGTAGAGGTGTCTCGGTCATGTCTACATAGTTCTCGAACCCGCAGGGTCTGCACACTTAAGGTTCGGTGACGTTTCGGTAGTGTAGAGTTATGTATGGTGGTGACCGAAGTTTGTTCGGAGTCCCGGATGAGATCCCGTACGTCACTAGGAGCTCCGGAATGGTCCGGAGGTAAAGATTCATATATAGGAAGTCCCAGTTTGGTTTCCGGAAAAGTTTCGGGCTCATCGGTAGTGTACCGGTAGTGCCGGTAGTGTACCGGGAGGCCTCCGGGAGGGGTATTTCGACCCCAAGAGGTCCATGGGCTGTGGGAGAATAATAACCAGCCCTTAGTGGGCTGGGAAAACAGCCACAAAGGCCCATGGCTCAGGAGAGAAAGTCCTAAAGCAAAAAGTGGAAAATCAGCCAATAGGAGGCAATCCTACTCCAACTAGGATTGGAGGTGAAGTAGGATTGCTTCCCACCTCCTATTTCGGCCGACCCAAAGGCCTTGTCTGCCTCTCCTTGCCTCTCCTCCTATATATACTAGTGGATTGGGTGATTTTTGGACAGAATTTCCGGCCACGTGCTACCCGTGACACTGGTGCATAGTTTCTCCTCTAGATCGGTTTTCTACAACGCTTAGGCGAAGCCCTACCGGAATTGCTCCACCACCATCACCGGAGCGCCGTCATGCTGCCAGTGAACTCTCTCTCCTCTCCACCTCCTCTCAATGGACCGAGATGGTGGAGATCGTCATCAAGATGCACGTGTGCTGAACGCGGAGGTGCCGTCCGTTCGGCGCTAGATCGGAAGGACCGTGATCGAGATCGCGAGACAGTTCGTGATGTGATCACGGAACGGATCGTGATGAGTTCGCGGGATAGATCATGATCAAGATCGTGAGACGGATCGTGATGAGTTCGTGGGACGGATCATGATGTGTTCGCGGGACGGTTCGTGATTGGATCGCGGGACGCTCGGCGATTTGGATCGCGAAGAAGTTCGACTACACCAACCGCGTTTCTTAACGCTTCCCGCTTAGCGATCTACAAGGGTACGTAGATCCACTCTCCCTCTCGTAGATGCTCATCACCATGGATAGGTTTGCGTGTGCGTAGGAATTTTTTTGTTTCCCATGCGACGTTCCCCAACAGTAGGTTCATTGTTTTCCAACAACATGACCTCCAAGACAGGGTTGTCGTACCGCTCAGGAGCAGTACACATCCTTGTCGACCTACGAGGTTCGATAGTAACTTGATCCGAAGCTTCATGATCATCATCGTTTACTTCCTCTTCAACTAACGTAGGCTTCACAGAAAACTACTTCCTGCGCTGCGCTACTCTGTGGTTAAACAAAGGTTCAACAACCTCATCAAGTTCTATCTTCCTCCCACTCAATTCTTTCGAGAGGAACTTTTTCTCGAGAAAGGACCCAGTTTTAGCAACAAACACTTTATGCTTGGATCGGAGATAGAAGGTTTACCCAAGTGTTCTTAGGGTATTCTATGAAGATGCATTTGTCCGCTTTGGGTTCGAGCTCATTAGGTGAAAACATTTTCCACACAAGCATCGCAGCCCCAAAGATTAAGAAATGACAGCTTGGGTTTCTATGAAATCCTAATTCACACGATGTCATCTCAACGGATTTAGATAGTGCCCTATTTAAAGTGAATGTAGTTGTCTCTAATGCATAACCCCAAAATTATAGTAGCAAAACGAGAAGAGACATCATAGCACACACCATATCCAATAAAGTATGACTATGACATTCGGACACACCATCACACTATGGTGTTCCAGGTGGCATGAGTTGTGAAACAACTTTCACATTGTCTAAAGTTGTATGCCAAACTCGTAACTCAGATATTCACCTCCACGATCATATCATGGACATTTTTATCTACTTGTCACGATGATCTTAAACTACACTCTGAATTTGCTTGAACCTTTCAAATGATTCAGACTTGTGTTTCATTAAGTAAATATAAACTATATCTACTCAAATCATTGGGGAAGGTAAGAAAATAACGATATCCACCGTACGCTACAAGACTCATTGGATTGCATACATCAACATGTATCATTTCCAATAAATCACTTGCCCGCTCCATCCATCTGGAAACGGGGTCCTTAGTCATCTTGCCCAAGAGGCATGGTTCACATGTCTCAACCGATTCGAAATCGAATGAGTCCAAAGATCCATCAGCATGGAGTTTCTTTATGCGCTTTATACCAATATGACATTTAGCGGCAGTGCCACAAGTATGTGGTACTATCGTTATTAACTTTGTATCTTTTTGGTGTCAATGTTATGAACATGTGTATTACTACGATCAAGACTCAAACAAACCATTCTCACTGGGTGGATGACCATTCAAGGTATTATTCATGTAAACAGAATAACTATTATTCTCTAACTTAAATGAATAACCGTGTTGCTATAAACACGATCTAATCACGTTCATGCTCAACGCAAAACACCAAATAACATTTATTTAGGTTTGTCTCTAATCACGAAGGTAGAGAGAGCGTGCGATGTTGATCACATCAACCTTGGAAACATTCCCAACACACATTGTCACCTCACCCTTAGCTAGTGCTCCGTTTGTAGGTTTTATTTCGAGTTACTAATGTTTAGCAATCGAACCGGTATCCAATACCCAGGTGCTAATAGGAGTACTCGCAAGGTACACATCATTAAAATGTATATCAAATATACTTTTGTCGACGTTGCCAACCTATCTTATCTACCAAGTATCTAGGGTTGTTCCGCTTCAGCGACCGCTCTCCTCATTATCGAAGCACGTAGTCTCGGGTTTGGATTCAACTTTGGGTTGCTTCACTCGAGCAGCAACTGACTTGCTATCCATGAATTTTCCCTCCTTGCTCTTGCCCTTCTCGAAACTAGTGGTTTGTCCAACCATCAACACTTGACGCTCCTTCTTGATTTCTACCTTCGCGGTGTCAAACATCGCAAACAGCTCAGGGATCATTATTTCTATCCCTGGCATTTTATAGTTCATCACGAAGTTCTAGTAGCTTAGTGACAGTGACTTGGAGAACTATATATATCACTATCTTATCCGGAAGATCAACTCCCACTCGATTCAAGCGATTGTAGCACCTAGACAATCTGAGCACATGCTCAACGATTGAGCTATTCTCCTTTATCTTGCAGGCAAAGAATCTTGTTGGAGATCTCATATTTCGCAACACGGGCACGAGTCTAACATCCTAATTTCAGCTCTTAGAACATCTCATATGTTCAGTGACTTTCAAAACGTTTCGGAGCCTCAATTCTAAGCCGTAATGCATGACGCACTAAACTATCAAGTAGTCATCAGAACGTGCCTGTCAGATGTTCACAACATCTACAAACTACGTTAGAGGGGTTGGCGCACCGAGCGGTGCATTAAGGACATAAGCCTTCTGTGCAGCAATGAGGACAATCCTCAGATCACGGACCCAGTCCGCAATATTGCTACCATCATCTTTCAACTCTATTTCTCTAGGAACATATAAAAATTCAAGGGAGCTACAACGTGAGCTAGTAATCTACAACATAATTTTGCAAAGACACTACTGACTATGTTCATGATAATGAGTTCAATTAATCATATTATTTAAGAACTCCCACTCAAATTGACATCCCTCCGGTCATCCGAGTGATACATGATCCAAATTCACCAACTCAAGTCCAATCATCACGTGAGTTTAGGTGGTTACAATGGTGAACATCATCATGTTGATCATATCTACTATATGACTCATGTTCGACCTTTCGGTCTCTTGTGTTCCGAGGCCATGTCTGTACATGCTAGGCTCGTCAAGTTTAATCCGAGTGTTCTGCATGTGCAACACTGGCTTGCACCCGTTGTATGTGAACGTAGAGTCTATCACACCCGATCATCACGTGGTGTCTCGACACGAAGAACTTTCGCAACGGTGCACACTCAGGGAGAACACAATTTATCTAGAAATTAAGTGAGGGATCACCTTATAATGCTACCGTCATCCTAAGCAAAACAAGGTGCATAATAGGATTAACATCACATGCAAATCATAAGTGACATGATGTGGCCATGAACTTGTGCTTTTGATCTCCATCATGAAAGCACCGGCATGATCTCCATCGTCACCGGCATGACACCATGATCTCCATCAACGTGTCGCCATCGGGGTTGTCGCGCCCACTATGCTTCTACTACTATTGCTACCGTTTAGCGATAAAGTAAAGCATTACATAGCGCTAATGATTGACACGCATGTCATACAATAATTAAAGACAACCCTATGGCTCCTGCTGGTTGCCGTACTCATCGACACGCAAGTCGTGATAATCTATACATCACATGATCATCTCATACATCACATATATCACATCATGTAATTGGCCATATCACATCACAACATACCCTGCAAAAACAAGTTAGACGTCCTCTAATTTTTGTTACATGTTTTACGTGGCTGCTACGGGTATCTAGCAAGAACAATTCTCATCTACGCAAAAACCACAACGATGATACACTAGTTGCTTTTCAACCTTCTCAAGGACATCCTTTGTCGAATCCGATCCAACTAAAGTGAGAGAAACTGGCACCCGCAAGACATCTATGCAAAAAGTTGCGGTTGAGGGAACCGGTCTCTCGTAAAAGTACGAGTAATGTTGGTCCGGGCCGCTTCATCTCACAATACCGCTGAACCAAAATCCGACCAAGGGAGGAGGCAATCTAAGCATCAACGCCCACAAACCTTTTGTGTTCTACTCGAGATCTAATAGACACATAGACCTAGCTCATGATGCCACTGTTGGGGAATGTTGCATGAGAAACAAAATTTTTCCTACGCACATGCAGATCTATCCATGGTGATGAGCATCTATGAGAGGGAGAGTGGATCTACGTACCCTTGTAGATCGCTAAGCAGGAAGCGTTAAGAAACGCGGTTGGTGTAGTCGAATGTCTTCGCGATCCAAATCGCCGTGCGTCCCGCGATCCAATCACGATCCGACCCGCGATCCAATCACAATCCGTCCCACGAACTTGATCACGATCCGTCCCACGAACTTGATCACGATCCTTCCGATCTAGCGCCAAACGGACGACACCTCCGCGTTCAGCACACGTCCAGCTTGATGACGATCTCCACCGTCTTGATCCAGCAAGAGGAAGTGAAGAGGAGGAAGAGTTCACCGGCAGCGTGACGGCGCTCCGACGATGGTGGTGGAGCAATTCCGGCAGGGCTTCGCCTAAGCACTGCGGAAATCTTATCTAGAGGAGCACCGGTGGAACGGGTAGCACGTGGCCATAAAATCTAATGCAAAACACCCAATACCACCAGTATATATAAGAGGGAAGAAGGAGGAGGGATGGCGCACCAAGTCTGCCCTTGCACAAGGAGGAGAGGAGGAATCCTCCTCCAATCCTAGTAGGACTAGGACTCCTCCTTTCCTACTTGGAATCTATTTCCACGTTGAGTTTTTTCTTTGTCTTTCAACTCCAGCCGCATGGGACTCTTAGAGGACTTCCACCAGCCCACTAAGGGCTGGTTTCCACCCTCCCACTGCCCATGTAGCCTCTTGGGTCGAAATACCTCTCCCGATGGTCCGCCGGTACACTACCGGCACTCCCGGTACACTACCGATGAGCCCGAAACTTTTCCGACGACCAAAATAGGACTTTCTATATATGAATCTTTACATCCGGACCATTCCGGAGCTCCTCGTGGCATCCGAGATCTCATCCGGGACTCCGAACAACCTTCGATCACCACCATACATAACTCTATACTACCGAAACGTCACCAAACCTTAAGCATGCAGACCCTGCGGGTTTGAGAACTATGTAGACATGACCGAGACACCTCTACGGCCAATAACCAATAGCGGGACCTAGATGACCATATTGGTTCCTACATATTCTACGAAGATCTTTATCGGTTGAACCTCTATGTCAGGGATTCAGTTAATCCCGTATAACGTTCCCTTTGTTCTTCGGTATGTTACTTGCCCGAGATTCAATCGTCGGTATCTCCATACCTAGTTCAACCTCGTTACCCACAAGTCTCTTTACTCGTTCCGTAATACAAGATCCCGTGTCTAACACTTAGTCACATTGCTTGCAAGGCTTGTTATGATGTTGCATTACCGAGTGGGCCCTGGCATACCTCTCCGTCACACGGAGTAACAAATCCCAGTCTTGATCCATGCCAACTCAACATACACCCTCGGAGATACCTGTAAAGCACCTTTATAGTCACCCAGTTACGTTGTGACGTTTGATACACACAAGGCACTCCTCCGGTATCCGTGAGTTGCATGATTTCATGGTCATAGGAACATATACTTGACATGCAGAAAATAGTAGCAATAAACTGACACGATCATATGCTATGTTTGTAGTTTGGGTCTTGTCCATCACATCATTCTCCTAATGATGTGATCCCATTATCAAATGACATCACATGTCAATGGCTAGGAAACCTTGACCATTTTTGATCAACGAGCTAGTTCACTAGAGGCATACTAGGGACAAAGTGTTGTCTACTTACCCACACATGTAATGTGTTTCCAATTAATACAATTATAGTATGGACAATAAGCGATTATCATGAATAAGGAAATATAATAATAAACACTTCATTTATTGCCTCTAGGGCATA
Organism: Hordeum marinum; assembly: GCA_022496015.1. Taxonomy (NCBI): domain Eukaryota; kingdom Viridiplantae; phylum Streptophyta; class Magnoliopsida; order Poales; family Poaceae; genus Hordeum; species Hordeum marinum. The sequence goes on along the minus strand of CM039678.1, from coordinate 505,434,703 downwards.
TTTCCAACAGGGCGCCCCCGGCCGCACGCTCAAGGCTGTCCTCGAGCACATCGAGGGCGGCAACGAGCCGCGCCTCAAGTACCCGCAGGAGCCGACGTCCATCTCCCACTGGAGGGGATCCTCGAGGCAGCCACGATGCATGGACGCGTCGTCATCGTCGTCGTCCTCCCACTCCTCCGGCACAGCGTGCACGCCCCTAGTCGCCATGAAGGCCGAGTCCGGCGAGACGCCGCTCCGACGCAGCGGTGGTGGTGGCATCACCATCAATGAGTGCTGCCGGTGCGAGCCCTCTCCTTCCTGTGGCCACCTCCGACTTGTCAGACCGAAGATGGAGCTTGGCACGACGACGACGACCAAACAGGAGCATCTCGCCATGGCCGTCGCTGACGAGACCGCCCTGAAGTGGGCGCGGGACGACTACGTCCGGGAGGAGATGGAGCGACAGTGCCGCGCCTTTGAGGAGATCGAGGCTCGTCATCGTTGCCGCCACGAGGAGCAGCTCGCCAGCCTCATCATCCTCGATGACGACAACAACGGGAAGGCGCCCGGACCCTCCACCCCCGACCTGCATCGTCTCGGTGACCCAGGGCAGGGCTGCAGCAAGACGGCGGCCGCGGTGCATAGGATGTCGACGACAGCGACGACGATGATTACAGATATGAGGGCGGCAACGTCACCGCTTTGTACAAGCTCCTCGGCATGTAGAATGCGGCGGCGGCGGCGACAAGCGTCGTAGTCTAGTTTCTTTTTCTATTTTTTGTATTATATGAATGAAATCATCTGAATTTTGCAAATTTAGTTAAGTGTTTCTCGAGTTTGCCATTTTGTGGTCATTTTTGGGCCGAATCTATGTCGATACTAGGCCGAAATCGCCAGCTTGTGAGCGACCATGGGGCGACGGCTGGGAACCTAAGCCCCTGAGTCGATTTTTGGGCTGACTACCCCAGGCTGCTTTATTTCAGGGCCAGGGGCCGAACGGTTGGAGACGCTCTTACCCCAGTAAGAAAATAGCCACGTCTTTGTACTTGTGAAGCCGGTGACTTCGTCCCTGGCCCGTTCGATTTTTTGGTGGCAGTGAATTTGAGGGATTAGTCCAGAATGGATTCAGGCTATTCATGAGCTGCCTTATGTTACTTGCGCGGGAATGTACGCGCAGCATGGTGGTGAGCGAGGTGCTCTTCTTCGTGGGGTTCCAGTCCACCGGTCCGACCGTGGCCTGCGTGATCGGCAACATTGTCCCGGCCCTCACCTTCGCCATAGCCGCCACACTAAGGATGGAGGCGGTGCGGCTAGGGACACTCGCCGGTAAGGCCAAGGTGGTCAGCACGTTCGTTTGCGTCGGCGGCTCCATGATCATGCCCTTGTACAAGGGCCCGCTCCTCATGGTCCCGGCCTCCCCTGTCCATTGGCGCTACGCGGAGCACGCCGCCATTGCCGCGGCGGCGGCGCCACAGGCCAGTACTGGCCTCGGAGACGCCCTTGTTATCCTCAGCGCCGTCGCCTGGGCCGCCTGGCTCGTCATGCTGGTACGCGTCAACATCGAGCGGCACATTCAACTCATTGTCAGTACAGTTGATCGACCGACTAATTGAATTTGCTTTGCAGAACAAGGCGTCGGAGAATTTCTCGGCGCAGTACACCAGCATGACGATCATGTCCCGCACCTGTGTGTGCCTTGCCATGAGTCCGTCAGGGGGTACAAGAGTGAACCAGGAGTGGATCACTGGACAGCAGTCAAGATTATCCTCAGTAACTAAGAGACTGAGGAGATGTTTCTCGATTATGGAGGTGATAAAGAGTTCATCGTAAGGAGTTACGTCGATACAAGCTTTAACACTAATCCGGATGACTCGTAGTAGCAATCTGGATACGTATAGTGGAGCAGCCATTTGGAATAGTACCGAGCGGAGTGTGGTAGCAGTGTTTACAGTTTGACATAGGTATTTGCAAAGTGCACACGTATCTGAATGTTACAAAACCGTTGACTATAAGACCTCTCTCACATGCAAAGCATGATCGAGCCCCAGAACTCATTGGGTGTTATATTCATAACAATGTTTGCTTAATAAATGTTGCAGATGAGACTCGGGACCCATCAGGTGGGTTCTACCTAGATGTCGACGATGTCGAGTAGCTGGTGTCCCAGCTATGTGTTGGAAATATGCCCTAGAGGCAATAATAAATTAGTTATTATCATATTTCCTTGTTCATGATAATCGTTTATTATCCATGCTATAATTGTATTGATCGGAGACTTAGATGCATGTGTGGATACATAGACAAAACCATGTCCCTAGTATGCCTCTAATAGACTAGCTCGTTGATCAAAAGATGGTTAAGGTTTCCTAGCCATGGACATGAGATGTCATTTGATAACGGGGTCACATCATTAGGAGAATGATGTGATGGACAAGACCCAAACTGCAAACGTAGCATATGATCGTGTCAATTTATTGCTACTGTTTTCCGCATGTCAAGTATGTGTTCCTATGACCATGAGATCATGCAACTCACAGATATCGGAGGAGTGCCTTGTGTGTATCAAACGTCGCAACGTAACTGGTGACTATAAAGGTGCTCTACAGGTATCTCCGATGGTGTCTGTTGAGTTGGCATGGATCGAGACTGGGATTTGTTACTCCGTGTGACGGAGAGGTATCTTGGGGCCCACTCGGTAATGCAACATCACAATAAGCCTTGCAAGCAATGTGACTAATTGTTAGTTGCGGGATCTTGTATTACGGAATGAGTAAAGAGACTTGCCGGTAACGAGGTTGAACTAGGTATGGAGATACCGACGATCGAATCTCGGGCAAGTAACATACCGAAGAACAAAGGGAACGTTATACGGGATTAACTGAATCCTTGACATAGAGGTTCGACCGATAAAGATCTTCATAGAATATGTAGGAACCAATGTGGACGTCCAGGTCCCGCCATTGGTTATTGACCGTAGAGGTGTCTCGGTCATGTCTACATAGTCCACCACCAGATCTCAAATACCAATTTAGAGATTTGAATTTTCTCACCACTTGCTTAATATACCAGTGTTTCTGCATAGACTGTTAAGTTAAACTTCTGCCTAGAACTTTGAACTTCATTCTTCAAAACTTGGCAATGGATTATGCCTTGAATTTCTAGTTTCGTGAGCTTACTAGAGAATACCCAAGTCTCATAGACTTCAACATTTACAGTCAGAGCTCATATAGGTGCATTCTTTCAAGACTTGTCTATAGTACATCATCTTTGCTATAATAGCCAATAGAAACACATTAAGGCATGTTGCCAACCTGCCTTACAACATTGAGCCTTACAACTCTGAGAGTTTTGCATCTTCACCTAGAGACGGTCAATTATTACTCTCCTCTGTTAACCTATAGCTGGTTCTTCCAGGTCCTAATTCATGGGATCTCCAATCACAAAGGTTGGGTTACTACTATGGTGTAACATATATGGGTCTCACATACCCATCTCCCTCTATGCAATATCAATCCCATTTCGTGATAGTCCCTTTCTAAAGGGATCTGCCAGGTTTTTGTCTATTTGAACATACATAACAATTATTACTCCAGAGTTTCTCAATTTCCTAACATATTTCAAACGTCTCTTCATGTGTCTTGATGACTTTGCATTACCCTTAGACTTAGTTGTTGGAAATATGCCCTAGAGGCAATAAATAATGTGTTTATTATTATATTTCCTTGTTCATGATAATTGTTTATTATCCATGCTATAATTGTATTGATTGGAAACACATTTCATGTGTGGATGAATAGACAACACTTTGTCCCTAATATGCCTCTAGTGAACTAGCTCATTGATCAAAGATGGTCAAGGTTTCCTAGCCATTGACATGTGATGTCATTTGATAACGGGATCACATCATTAGGAGAATGATGGGATGGACGAGACCCAAAATATAAACGTAGCATATGATCGTGTCAGTTTATTGCTACAATTTTCTGCATGCCAAGTATATGTTCCTATGAACATGAGATCATGCAAATCACGGACACCGGAGGAATGCCTTGTGTGTATCAAACGTCACAACGTAACTGGGTGACTATAAAGGTACTCTACAGGTATCTCTGAGGGTGTCTGTTGAGTTGGCATGGATCACCACTGGGATTTGTTACTCCGTGTGACGGAGAGGTATCTCAGGGCCCACTCGGCAATACAACATCACCATAAAGCCTTGCAAGCAATGTGACTAAGTGTTAGTCACGGGATCCTGTATTACGGAACGAGTAAAGAGACTTGCCGGTAACGAGGTTGAACTAGGTATGGAGATAACGACGATCGAATCTCGGGGAAATAACATACCGAAAAACAAAGGAAACATCATACGGGATTAACTGAATCCTTGACATAGAGGTTCGACCGATAAAGATCTTCATAGAATATGTAGGAACCAATATGGGCATCCAGGTCCCGCTATTCGTTATTGACCGTAGAGGTGTCTCGGTCATGTCTACATAGTTGTCGAACCCGCAGGGTTTGCACACTTAAGGTTCGGTGATGTTTCGATAGTATAGAGTTATATATGGTGGTGAGTGAAGGTTGTTTGGAGTCCCGGAAGAGACCCCGGACGTCACTAGGAGATCCAAAATGGTCCGGAGGTAAATATTGATATATAGGAAGTCCTGTTTTGGTTGTCGAAAAAGTTCCGGGCTCATCGGTAGTGTATCGGGAGTGCCGGGAGGGTACCGGGTGACAATCGGGAGGTGTATTTCGACCCAAGAGGCTACATGGGCTGTGGGAGGCTAAATACCAGCCCTTAGTGGGCTTGCCAAAGTCCCACACAAGGCCCATGTGGCTGGGAAGAAATTCCAAAGTGGAAAAGGTGGAAAAAAAGGCAAAAAGGTGGAAATAAGGGAGGAGTCCTAATCCTACTAGGAGTGGAGGAGGAGGACTCCCCCTCTCCACTTCGGCCGAACCAAAGAGGGGCTGGACCTTTGCGTCAAGCCTCCTCCTCCTCTCCTCCTATATATACTAGAGCTTTTAGGGTTTTTGCACTAGATTTTCAGCCATGTGCAACCCTACCGTCTAGTCCGTAGTTTCTCCTCTAGATCGGTTTCAACTGTGCTTAGGCGAAGCCCTGCTGAGATTACTCCACCACCATCGCCGCAGAACCGTCATGCTGCCGGAGAACTCGTCGACCTCTCCGCTCCCTCTTGCCTGATTAAGAAGGCGAAGATCGTCATCATGCCATACGTGTGTTGAACGCGGAGGTGCCGTCCGTTCGGTGCTAGATCGGGACGGATCGTGATTGGATCGCGGGACGCTCGACGATTTGGATTGTGAAGATGTTCGACTACATCAACCGCGTTTCAACGCTTTCCGCTTAGCGATCTACAAGGGTACGTAGATCCACTCTCCCTCTCGTAGATTCTCATCACCATGGATAGATCTTGCGTGTGCGTAGGAATTTTTTTGTTTCCCATGCAACGTTCCCAATAGTGGCATCATGAGCTAGGTCTATGTGTAGATGAGATCTTGAGTACAACACAAAGAGTTTGTGGGCGTTGATGCTTAGATTGCTTCCTCCCTTGGTCGTGTTTTGGTTTAGCAGTATTGTGGGATGAAGCATCCCGAAACAACCTTACTCGTATGCTTACGAGTGACCGGTTCCATCGACTGACGTGTAACTTCATTGCACAAAGATGGCTGGTGGGTGTCTGTTTCTCCTACTTTAGTTGGATCGGATTCGACTAAGGAGGTCCTTGAGAAGGTTGAAAAGCAACTTATGTATCACCATTGTGTTTTATGCGTAGGTAAGAATTGTTCTTGCTAGATACCCGTAGCAGCCACGTAAAACATGCAACAACAATTAGAGGACGACTAACTTGTTTTTGCAGGGTATGTTGTGATGTGATATGGCCAGTTACATGATGAGATATATGTGATGTATGAGATGATCATGTGTTGTATAGAATATCACGACTTGCATGTCGATGAGTACGGCAACCGGCAGGAGCCATAGGGTTGTCTTTGATTATTGTATGACCTGCGTGTCAATCATTAAGCGCTATGTAATGCTTTTATCGCTAAACAGTAGCAATAGTAGTAGACGCATGGTGGGTGTGACAACCCCGATGGCGACACGTTGATGGAGATCAAGATGATGGAGATCATGGTGTCGTGCCGGTGACGATGTAGATCATGCCGGTACTTTCAAGATGGAGATCAAAAGCACAAGTTCATGGACATATCATGTCACTTATGATTTGCATGTGATGTTAATCCTTTTATTCACCCTGTTTTTCTTAGGACGACGGTAGAATTATAAGGTGATCCCTCACTTAAATTTCAAGATGAATTGTGTTCTCCCCGAGTGTGCACTGTTGCGAAAGTTCGTCGTGTCGAGACACCACGTGGTAATCGAGTGTGATAGACTCTACGTTCACATACAACGGGTGCAAGCCAGTGTTGCACATGCAGAACACTTGGGTTAAACTTGATGAGCCTAGCATGTACAGACATGTCCTCCGAACACAAGAGAACGAAAGGTCAAACATGATTCATATAGTAGATATGATCAACATGATGATGTTCACCATTCGAACAACCTCAACTCACGTGATGATCAGACTTGAGTTGGTGAATTTGGATCATGTGACACTCAGATGACCGGAGGGATGTCAATTTGAGTGGAAGCTTTAGTAATTTGATTAACTAAACTCATTATCTTGAACAATAGTCTTAGTAACCTTTGCATATTTATGTTGTAGATCAATGACTCATGCAATAGCACCCCTGAATTTTAATGCGTTCCTAGAGAAAGCTAAGTTGAAAGATGATGGAAGTAACTTTGTGGCTGGGCCCGTAATCTGAGGATTATCCTCACGACTTCCCAGAAATCATATGTACTTGATGCACCTCTTGGTGACCAACCCGAATAGATGTCATCCGAAGATGTTAAGAACGCTTGGGAGGCACGTTCTGGAGATTACTCAATAGTTCAATGTGCAAAATTGTATGGCTTAGAACCGGGACTTCAAAGACGTTCTGATTGTCATGGAGAATATGAGATGTTCCAGGAGTTGAAGTTTATCTTTCAGAAGAATGCCAAGATCGAGAGGTATGAGGCCTCCGATAAGTTCTATGCTTGCAAAGTGGAGGAGAACGGGTCTATCAGTGAACATATACTTAGAATGTTTGGGTATTTGACTCGTTTGGCGGAGTTGGGAATTGCCCTTCCGCCAGAGGCGATCACTGACAGAGTTCTTCAATCACTGCCATCTAGCTACAAGAGATTTGTGATGAACTATAACATGCACGGGATGAACAAGTCAGTCGCCGAGCTGTTTGCGATGCTGAAAGTCGTTGAGTCTGAAATCTAGAAAGAACATCGAATGTTGATGGTCAATAAAACCACTAGTTTCAAGAAGAATGACAAGGGCAAGGACAAGAACGGTAAATCCAAGAAGGATGGCAAAGCAGTTGCTCCTCCTGTAAAGAAACCCAAGGCTGGACCCAAGCCAGAAACTCAGTGCTTTCATTGCAAGGGAACTGGTCATTGGAAGCGGAACTGCCCCAAGTACCTGGCTAAAAAGAAGGCAGCCAACAACAAACAAGGTATATATGATATACATGTTATTGATGTGTACCTTACTAGCTCTCATTGTAGTGCCTGGGTATTTGATACCGGTTCGGTTGCTCACATTTGCAACTCAAAGCAGGACCTACGGAATAGACGAAGGCTGGTTAAGGACGAAGTGACGATGCGCGTGGGAAATGGTTCCAAGGTTGATGTGATCGCCGTCGGCACGCTCTCTCTTCAATTACCATCGGGATTAGTGATGAACCTGAATAATTGTTATTTAGTGTCTACGTTAAGCATGAACATTATATCTAGATCTTGTTTATTGCGATACGGTTACTCATTTAAATCAGAGAATAATGGTTGTTCTATTTATATGAGTAATATCTTTTATGGTCATGCACCCAATATGAGGGGTTTATTCATATTAAATCTTGATAGTGATGATACACATGTTCATAACATTGATGCGAAAAGATGTAGAGTTGATAATGATAGTACCACTTTCTTGTGGCACTGCCGTTTGGGTCATATTGGTGTAAAACGCATGAGGAAGCTCCATGCTGATGGACTTTTGGAGTCACTTGATTTTGAATCACTTGACACATGTGAACCATGCCTCATGGCAAGATGACTAAAACGCCGTTCTCTGGAACAATGGAACGGGCAAGTGACTTGTTGGAAATCATACATACTAATGTGTGCGGTCCAATGAATGTTGCATCGCGCGGTGGATATCGTTATTTTCTCACCTTCACTAATGACTTAAGTAGATATGGGTATATTTACTTAATGAAACATAAGTCTGAAACGTTTGAAAAGTTCAAGCAATTTCAGAGTGAAGTTGAGAATCATCGTAACAAGAAAATCAAATTCCTACGATCTGATCGAGGAGGTGAATATCTGAGTTATGAGTTTGGCAGTCACTTCAGACAGTGTGGAATTGTTTCACAGTTGACATCGCCCAGAACACCACATCGTAATGGTGTGTCCGAACATCATAATTGAATCTTATTAGATATGGTGCGTTCTATGATGTCTCTTGTCAATTTGCCACTATCGTTTTGGGGTTATGGATTAGAGACAGCCGCATTCAGTTTAAATAGGGCACTAGCGAAATCCGTTGAGACGATGCCATATGAACTGTGGTTTGGCAAGAGGCCAAAGTTGCCGTTTCTTAAAGTTTGGGGATGTGAGGCTTATGTTAAAAAGCTTCAGCCTGTAAAGCTGGAACCCAAAGCGGAGAAATGCGTCTTCATAGGATACAGTTGGGTATACCTTCTATCTCAGATCCGAAGTCAAAGTGTTTGTCGCTAAGAATGGAACATTTCTTGAGAAAGAGTTTCTCTCGAAAGAATTGAGTGGAAGGAAAATAGAGCTTGATGAGGTTATTGAACCTTTACTTCAACCAGAGAGTAGCGCAGCATAGAAAGATGTTTCTATGGAGCCTACGATAGTTGAAGAGGAAGTTAATGATGATGATCATGAAGCTTTGGATCAAGTCACTATTGAACCTTGTAGGTCGACAATGGTGCGTACTGCTCCTGAGTGGTACGGCAACCCTGTCTTGGAGGTCATGTTGTTGGACAACAATGAACCTACGAGCTATGGAGGAGCGATGATGGGCCCGGATCCGAGAAATGGTTAGAGGCCATGAAATCCTAGATGGGATCCATGTATGAAAACAAAGTATGGACTTTGGAAGTATTACCTGAAGGGCAAAAGGCCATTCAGAACAAATGGATCTTTAAGAAGAAGACGAATGCGGACGGTAATATCACCGTCTATAAAGCTCGACTTGTGGCAAAGGGTTTTTCACAAGTTCAAGGAGTTGACTATGATGAGACGTTCTCACCCGTAGCGATGTGTAAGTCCGTTAGAATCATGTTAGAAATAGCTGCATATTTTTACTATGAAATTTGGCAGATGGACGTCAAAATAGCGTTCCTCAATGGGTTCCTTGAGGAAGAGTTGTATATGATGCAACCGGAAGGTTTTGTCGATCCAGGGAATGCTGACAAAGTTTGCAAACTCCAGCGATCCATTTATGGACTGGTGCAAGCATCTTGGAGTTGGAATAAGAGCTTTGATGAGGTGATCAAAGCGTTTGGGTTTATACAAGTTTATCGAGAAGCTTGTATTTACAAGAAAGTGTGTGGGAGCTCTATAGCGTTTCTAATATTATATGTAGATGACATATTGCTGATTGGAAACAATATAGAAATGCTGGAAAGCCTGAAGGAATATTTGAAGAAGAGTTTTTCAATGAAGGACCTAGGAGAGGCTGCTTTCATATTAGGCATTAAGATCTATAGAGATAGATCGGGATGCTCAATAGCACTTTCACAGAGCACATACCTTGATAATGTTTTGAAGAAGTTCAAAATGGATCGGTCCAAGAAGGGGTTCTTGCCTGTGTTACAAGGGTGAAGTTGAGTAAGACTCAATGCCCAGTGAATGTAGAAGATAAAGAGAAGATGAGTGTCATCCCCTATGCTTCAGCCATAGGCTCTATCATGTATGCAATGCTGTGCACAAGACCCGATGTCAGCCTTGCCATAAGTATGGACGGAAGGTTTCAAAGTGATCCTGGAATGGAGCACTGGACGGCGGTCAAGAATATCCTTAAGTACCTGAAAAGGACTAAGGAAATGTTTCTCGTTTATGGAGGTGATCAAGAGCTCGTCGTAAAGGGTTACGTTGATGCAAGCTTTGACACTGATCTAGATGACTCTAAGTCGCAAACCGGATACTTATTTATTCTCAATGGGGGAGCGGTAAGCTGGTGCAGTTCCAAGCAAAGTGTGGTAGCCGATTCTACATGCGAGACAGAATACATCGCAGCCTCGGAGGCAGCGAAGGAAGCTGTCTGGATGAAGCAGTTCATGACAGATCTTGGAGTAGTGCCCAGTGCACTGAATCCAATGACTCTGTTCCGTGACAACACTCGTGCCATTGCTCTGGCCAAGGAACCAAGGTTTCACAAGAGGACCAGACATATAAAGCGACGCTTCAATTCCATCCGTGATTACATCGAGGAGAAGGACATAAATATTTGCAAAGTGCACATGGATCTGAATGTTGCAGAACCGTTGACTAAATCTCTTCCAAGGGCTGAACATGATCAACACCAGAACTGCATGGGTGTTCGATTCATTACAATGTAAATCACATAGTGATGTGAACTAGATTATTGACTCTAGTACAAGTGGGAGACTGTTGGAAATATGCCCTAGAGGAAATAAATAAAGTGTTTATTATTATATTTCCTTGTTCATTATAATTATTTATTATCCATGCTATAATTGTATTGATTGGAAATACATTGCATGTGTGGATTAATAGACAACATTTTGTCCCTAGCATGCCTCTATTGAACTGCTCGTTGATCAAATATGGTCAAGGTTTCCTAGCCATTGACATGTGATGTCATTTTTGATAACGGGATCACACCATTAGTAGAATGATGAGATGGACGAGACCCAAACTATAAACGTAGCATATGATCGTGTCAGTTTATTGCTAAAGTTTTATGCATGTCAAGTATATGTTCCTATGACCATGAGATCATGCAACTCACGGACATCGTAGGAATGCCTTGTGTGTATCAAACGTCACAACATAACTGGGTGACTATAAAGGTACTCTACATGTATCTCCGAGGGTGTCTATTGCGTTGGCATGGATCAACACTTGGATTTGTTACTCCGTGTGACGGAGAGGTATCTCAGGGCCCACTCAGTAATACAACATCACCATAAAGCCTTGCAAGCAATGGGACTAAGTGTTAGTCACGGGATCCTGTATTACGGAACGAGTAAAGAGACTTGCCGGTAACGAGGTTGAACTAGGTATGGAGATAACGACGATCGAATCTCGGGCAAATAACATACCGAAAAACAAAGGGAACATCATACGGGATTAACTGAATCCTTGACATAGAGGTTCGACCGATAAAGATCTTCATAGAATATGTAGGAACCAATATGGGCATCCAGGTCCCGCTATTGGTTATTGACCGTAGAGGTGTCTCGGTCATGTCTACATAGTTGTCGAACCCGCAGGGTCTGCACACTTAAGATTCGATGACGTTTCGGTAGTATAGAATTATATATGGTGGTGACCGAAGGTTGTTTGGAGTCCCAGATGAGATCCTGGACATCACGAGGAGCTCCGAAATGGTCCGGATGTAAATATTGATATATAGGAAGTTCTGTTTTTGTCGCCGGAAAAGTTCCGGGCTCATCGGTAGTGTACCAGGAATGCCGGGAGGGTACCGGGTGACCATCAGGAGGTGTATTTTGACCCAAGAGGCTACATGGGCTGTGGGAGGATAAATACCAGCCCTTAGTGGGATGGACAAAGTCCCACAGAAGGCCCATGCGGCTAGGAAGAAATTCCAAAGTGGAAAAGGTGGAAAAAAAGCAAAAAGGTGGAAATAAGGAAGGAGTCCTAATCCTACTAGGAGTGGAGGAGGAGGACTCCTCCTCTCCACGTCGGCCGAACCAAAGAGGGGCTGGCCCTTTGCGCCAAGCCTCCTCCTCCTCTCCTTCTTTATATACTAGAGGTTTTAGGATTTTTGCACTAGATTTTTAGCCACGTGCAACCCTACCCTCTAGTTCGTAGTTTCTCCTCTAGATCGGTTTTAGTTGTGCTTAGGCAAAGCCCTGCTGAGATTACTCCATCACCATCGCCGCAGCACCGTCACGTTGCCAGAGAACTCGTCTACCTCTCCGCTCCCTCTTGTTGGATCAAAAAGGCGGAGATCGTTATCAAGCTGTACGTGTGCTGAACGCGGAGGTGCCATCCGTTCGGTGCTAGATCGGGCTGGATCGTGATTGGATCACGGGACGCTCGGCGATTTGGATCGCGAAGACGTCCGACTACATCAACCGTGTTTCTTAATGCTTTCCGCTTAGCGATCTACAAGGGTACGTAGATCCACTCTCCCTCTCGTAGATGCTCATCGCCATGGATAGATCTTGCGTGTGCGTAGGAATATTTTTGTTTCTCATGCAATGTTTCCCAACATTAGTCACTTTAGTGATAAACGTTGGGTTGTCAAAATTCATGAGAATAACGGTGCAAGTTTTTCAACCTCTGCTTCCCTCTGCGATGGGTCTATCTTCTACTTTTGTGTATTCACTTTTGTGTATTTATTTTTATGCAAGAGTCAATAATGTTCATCCCTATTACAATCTATTAATTCTTTAGTTGGCAAGCATCATATGGCGGGGGAAAACCAGACACATATATCCAGTTGAATATAGGTGATCATCGTCGCTACTAAACCACATCCGCTGCATACTGTATTGCCGATCGACCCCGCTTCAAACCATGGATGTGTTACACCGCGCATCACTCTGTGTGGCATGTCTGCTCGCATTGTTTTGTCGCCGGTCGTCTAGATTGGACTGCCGTGTCTCCCAACCAAGGTACTCCCGCTCCGTGTTGCGTTGCTCGTGTGGTTGCAGGACGCGGGATGCTGATTTCCTAATCCATCGTGTCTCATGTTATCCTTGGTCCACGTACTGCCTTTGCTCCTGGCTGGATCAAGGAGGAAATCCATCACCACGTGAACCGAGAAAATCCATGCAAGAGTAGTAGGAGCACTACTACTTGACATTGGATCTGCTACTAGTGCAGGTATTTTCTCTCTTCCCAGATGTTACAGGGTGCAACGAAAGATCATCAGATTACTTTTCTTTGCATGGGAAAGAAAGTACTAGTGTAGCGTTCACGCCGGACAAGTTGGCCGGCCCTCCTGACCTCGCATGGAGGAAATCAAGCCATCAGCTATGTACGAGCTGTATAAGAATCAATCAGACTATCTTTTATGTGCATTGCTGTCGATCCCTTGCTTCGGAAGCCCACGACGCTTGACCAGTGGCGAAGCCACGTTTTGGCAGTGTAGTCGCTTGACTACACAGGAATTTAGCAAATCAAGCGTGTCATGTATGCGTACATCACCATTGCACAAGCATACAAAGGCCCACTTGTCATCTGTTTGAGTCTTTAGGGTAACATTTGGCTGTGGCAAAAGAGACAAAGTAGCAAAGCAAGTCCTAATAACTTCGCTTATCCCTAAAATACCGTGATTTCTCCTTTCATTGTTCAAGTTCTCCACCTTTTCAGTTTTCTTCTTTCCGTGTAAAACCCTCTCAGAAATTGAAAACTTACATGCAATATTTGGTCTGGGCACGACGCACGTCGACCTCCAGGCTCCAGTGAGCCGCGAGTGATATGATGCACCATACATTGTCCGCCGACCTTTGGCGAGACGCAAGCGGCCTGACACACCGTCTATTGTCTGTCGACATCCAATCCAACACCAGGACAAGGCCCTTCTCCTTTTATTTATCACTTCTATCTTCGTTCTCCTCCAAAATTCTTCTTTCACGACAAATATTATGGAGTAAGAGGTTGTCTTTATTAAGAATTATTTCATATCTTGCTTTTCTTAGCAACAACTTGTTTTGTCTAATCTTCAGTTTGACAAATGGATATTTTTTTTGGTAATACCAGTTTCCCTTTAGTATCCATTGGTGAAGCTATCGGTGATTTTTCGGTCACAACGACGATAGTTGAGACAACATTTTATTAATTGAGTATTAAGTATGATTTGCGCAACAGAATATGTGTTCGCGAGAATATGTGTTGGCTCTTTTGAAACCATTGTAATCCAATCTATTAGCATGTGCCCTTTTTTCTTGTTAATATTTTCTAAAAGAAATGTTAGTAAAGCTTGACATCACAGGGTTATGAACGGACTAACTTGTTTGATTATTGATGAACGGACTACGTGGTGATGGATTATTGATGAACGGACTAACTTGTTTGATTGCTATTCCATTGCATGTACGTCATAACAAGGAACATACGTCTACTCCTTGGAAGAAGTTAAGGAGGACTCCAGATTAAATGTGTGGATGGAGTGCATAGAGGAAAATTGCCATGGTAAAAATATGTACAGAAAATTGTGCATAAGTGGAAAGGAATTTCAGATAAGTCTTATTGTTGAGCATCACTTGTGTATGGAGGAATATGAGAGCCACTCCAAGGACAAGAAAATTTGCTCTTCATTTGCCGGTATGTCTAATGATAATATTGGCATTGCATATATATTATTTGTGGATGCTCTTTCAAATAGTTGGATTAAGGTGTTGGTACATATACATCATTTACTGTTGGAATACCATAACTTTATTGGCATGCAACAATTTCAAAGGAAAATTGATGTGTTTTGAAATTGGAAATTATGCCCTCAAACTCCGTTCTGGAGGGAAATTATTATTGATGGATACGCTATTGTGCTAACCTTGCATGAGAAGGAATTGAAGAAGTGTCTATTATGTCAATCACTTATTTATGGAGGAAGATGGGAACCACTCTGTGGAAAATGAAGGAAAATTGCTCTCACCTGACGTACCAAAGGAAATTTTCTATATTATGTGTTTTTTCATTGCTGATAAATCTTATACACTTTGGAATTGGAAATTTTGCCACAGAACTCCCTGGTGGAGGAAAAGTATTATTTTTATAGGACACTCTATGAAACTTCAATGTGAAGGTATTTGATTTATTGTTCCATCTTTGGAATTTATTGATTATGACATACTACTTGGAAAGGGAAGAGTGGAAATATTGCTCAATGTTTAAATTAGTGTTTTATGGATTTTCACACAATGGTTTATCCTTCTTGATGTCCATTGGAAGTTGGCAAACCAATTTTTTTATTTGGAAAAGATAACTCTATATGAAGGAATACCGACAATTGGAACACATGCTTGGAATTTTATTATCTACATCATCAACGACTTGGTCACATATCTTGGAACTAGATGAATTGGCTTATTGATTCTGGAATTCTAAACTTTAGTGGGAGGACTATGGTATTTTGTGAAGCATATATACTGGACATTTTTTGCTAGCACACCTTCTATTAAGGTGGAAGGAAATAACAAAATGACACTTCACATCATTTTGTTGTTGTTAATATAGTTATGGTATTTTTTTTCACTCCCACTAGAGGCTAGATTATTTATTTTATCTCATTCATTGATAATTGCACTTGATATGATTATGTTTATACTATTATGAAATACAAGTCGGAATGTTTTATTGTGCTTGTCACATTACGTATTGAAGTGGAAAATCAGTTGATTAAAAGATATCAAAGTTTTAACAACTGATTGGTGGGGGAAAGTACACTTCAGGAATATGTCAATTGAACATGAAAAGAGCATGGACCTATTCACCATTGTAATAGACCATACACTCCGCAATTAAATGGAGGAATTGAATACTTTTACCACCATTTGTTTTTTGGCAGAAGCATTGCATATATACTGTTGGTTGTCAATATCGCACAGTCACTTCTTATGGTTTGTAGACTGGAATAGAATATATTTTATTGGCAGGGAGTTCTTAATTACTACAATGCACACACCAGGAATTTTGTAATGGTTATTCTAGTGGATCAAACTAGTGGAAAAGTAGGAAGAAAATAATTATTATGGTCAAGGGTGGATTTATTGACAAACATTTGGAATATAATCTAGACCCCAAAGGAAACTAACAGTATAACTCCCGACACTAACATGCTTAGGATAAGTGGGAGGAATTGACTTGGAATATCATATCTGGATTTTTTGGAAAGTCACTCTAAATTTTAGAGGAATAACTGAAGTTTCTTAAGAAGTCTTAAAGTTTTAATCATTGCCAACGATGGGTGGAAGAAATGCGGGAAGGAATAAACTCAATGAGGAATTATATGGTTGGAAATTTATTTTCATACCAAGAAACCGCAAGCCCATTGTTTTTAAGTTTTTTTCTTTCATTTGTGAGGAACTTTGTCTCGCTGGAATATTATAATGTCACTCTTGTTATTCAATTCTTCACACAAAGGAAAATATACTTTGTGGAAAGTCTCTCTCTCGGAATTTTGGGAAAGATGAACTAAAGGCATGGTTTGCTAATTGAATATATTAATGTATGATCTTATAATAAGCTTCACATCAATGGAATAGAAGGTCATATGATTTTCTAAATGAAGCAAGGCGGTCATATACAAATTCACATTGATGGAAGTGAAAGCTTGGTCATGTTTTAACTTTCATATGAAAGGAAAGTTTGAAGCTTCCTATGTTTTGGGGGTGGAACTACATAGGGTATGTTTTGAAATGTTTCCTATGGAATATTGCAAACTTATTAAAGTACCTGGAACCCAACTCAGCGAGGAATTATGTTTGAACTCATAAGGACAATGGGATAATGGTGTTGAAACTTACTATAGGTTCATTTTACAATCATACCTTAGCTTTCGGAATTTATGCTGCACTCAAGCAGTGGAAGGAAAGACGAGCAGCTAAGGGAATCTCACACATCATTTAAGATTGTGGAAAGTGCATCACAACTTGTCACTTGTTCTGAAATTTATATTAAAGGTTAACACATTGAGGAAGCTATTACTATATCTATGAGTTGAGAAATAAGTCCAGGTACGCATATTCATTTATTATTTTTAGTACTAATATGGTGCAATTTCACTGACTAAAGTCAAGAAATTCTTTCAAAACTTGGTTACTCATGAAACTTCATTTACTGATTGGATTTGATATTTATGTGGTTCTGAAAATTTATTCAACATGGTTATTATATATTTTTGACTCAATGTGGAATTATTCATATATTAATATATGTGGCTGAAAATACTTGATGCGGAATTTCACTTGAGGAAACAAAATACTCAAGGTGCCTGTAAAGGTGGAACTACACTCGAGGAAATAATACTCGAGACGTCGGGGACAGCTATGCTGGAAATATTAGGCGGAAACTAAGATCTTTAGTGATCTTAGGTGTCACAACAAGGAAACATATTGAGGGTAATTATCACATTTTTAATGGGTTTTCAACGTAGTGTTAATATGATTGTTGATCCCTTGACTTAGATTATTAGTCATGAGGTATTTGGTAAGCATGTTAAGGCTATGTGTTTACGAACGTTTGAATGATCGTTTTGGACAAGTGCGAGATGTTGGAATTATGTGTCCTGCAACTATATTCAAGTTTATAGGAGTTGCTAATATTTGGAATACCTCATTATGGAATTACACATGTATTTATATATGGAATTGTTTTACATGATTTATCATGGAAGTATCACTTGTTGGAACATACTTAAGTTGTATGTTTAAGGAAGCTGGTCGATTATTAGTGGAATACAAGATACTATTTATATTGGAAAGACTACCCGGGTACAGTGATAATCGAAAGGAGCTAGATCGTATAGTTAGATTATAGCCCTAATGTTGATCTACGTAACTAGAGGAATTTGCACTTTATTATGACGCGTTGCTCACAAGCATGTGCTCCGGAGACATAACGGGTAGAATCCGATAACAGACAAATATGATCCATTCCTTCTCATCTCTATGGCCGTCCAGCTCGGGCAATGGGATGTTCGGTTCAAGCGGTCATTTGATTTGTTGGAAACCGACGAGTGGAACAGAGTAAGGGCTGCCTTGCTGCCAATGCTGCCGGAATATCCACACACCGTTGCTTGGCGGCTATCACCATCAAATGAGTTTGCTGTCAGCTCGGCATATTAGGCACTCTACCGATCTCCCCCCATTCCTTTGCGATCGCTTTGTGGAAGGGTCCCCTGCCCCTGAAGATTAAGATTTTTGTGTGGCAAGTTCTCCGTTATCGCATCTCTTCGGGGACGGAGGTGCTTAAGCATCATAGACCTGGAGATGGCATGTGCCTCTTATGCTCGGTCCCGAAGACAGGGAACCCTATCATATTCACTTGCATGGCGGCCCGGGTCCGATGGACATTCATATGTGAGGCTGTTGTGCTCGATGGACATTCATACATGAAGCTCTTGGGCCCGACTGGGAGGCCCAGGACCTCGTGGAGTTTCTCCAAACGAGGGCCAATAAACACGGGCGACTTCCCCATTTGTTTTAGTTGATCTGTGTGGCGATGTCGTGGACCCTTTGAACGACATGAAATAAAATGGTTATTCAGCGGATATTCCCGAGGCAGGCGTCTGACTCCTTTTTCAAATTCCTTGCTTTCCTGCAGTATTGGCACTCACTCTCTAGGCAACGAGATCAGGATTTTCTTGGCAGCATGTTGGACGCGCTTCACACTACTTCATGTCGACTATTGTCTCTATAGGGCCGCTGTTGCCACTAAGTGGCCTTTTTCTTATTTTTTTTCTTTTCTTTGGGCACCAATGTGCTACTTCCCCAACCGTCGAGTTTGGTTTGGAAATGAATGTTGGTTCTATGGACCATTGCTTTATTTATAAAGCGGGGCGAAAGTCTATTTTGAGAGATGCAATGGAATGGTTCTAGAATAGGGTGGAGTCCACCACTGTTTAGCGAGTCCAACATTCACACTGTTCTAGGTTGTTAGATTTAGAAGACCAATGGTTAGGGAAGTCCAATTCGAAATTGGGACACTATTATTTTTAAGGTAAAATTTATACTAGTATAGCTTTCGAATTGGTCTGTCATGACAAATTATATATATTTGGCCCAAAGTTGTGTTGAATAAGAGCATATAAGAGGGTGCGGTTGTTTTGCACCCTGGGTCATCTACGCCCAGGTAGGATAATAAATAAAAAAGAGTAAAATTCAAAATAATCAGACATCTAAGCTGCTCTTGCGAGCAAGGTTCATGTAATTTTTCGTGTTGTTTGGACATCTAAGGAGCTCATGCCAAAAAATTAATGATCTGCACGAACTACGCACATGTCCTAGGATGTTTGTTTACATGAGCATCCTGGATGCCTAAATTTTACAGATTTTCTTTTTCTGTGTGCTTTTTACTTCTATTTTGAATTTATATTGTTCACCGGGTGTGGATGAGCCCTAGGCACCATTTTGAATAAGAAAATATAACGGCCTTAGAATAAAATCTCAGACTACTCAGCCATTCCAGCTTATGATTCAAAACTGACCCCTTCATCCCACCCACACCCAGTTGTTCATCCCGTCTCTCACCCCTCCCATCGCCACTCCGGCTGCAAACTATATTTTCCGGACCTCTCTCTAGACTATCCTTTTCTTCCATGGGTGGCTCATAACATGCCTAGCCATCTCGGGCAAATAATAAAAGGAGAAGATGGTGGCCCTAACATCGAGCTCGTGCATCCACTTCAGGCACCCCAAGTTTGGTTGGTGTGCATCGAGTTCGTCACATCAGCTCAACTACTGCGTCCATAAGACCATAGTCTTTCTTGAGCTCGTGTCGATTGTTCTACTACCATGAGTCCGCTTGGGTCTTGTGATTCTATTGATACGGGCGCGCTCGGGCTCTCCTTGATGTCTCTCAGGCCAAGCTGTTCCACCTTTCTATATAATAATAACAATGACCCAAAGGCAAAAACAAGACCTTTGATGATGACGTGGCCACGCGTAGACACACCCTCGCGACGGCAACTAGAGGCGGTCTGTACTAGTTTACCTTTTCTGTTGGCCACTTTTTATTAGTGCCACTAACATTAATAAAAAATATTTCTTTTGATACAAACGATTAAGACTCATCTTAGGAATTTGTATTTTTTAGCATAAACAAGATGCCATTAACAAGATAACACTTCATTTCTATTCTTGTACTTCCTCCGTTTCTAAATATAAGTCTGTGTAAAGATTTCACTACGGACTACATACGAAGCAAAATGGTTGAATTTACACTTTAAAATATGTCTATATACATCTATATGTAATTCGTAGTGAAATCTCCAAGAAGACATACATTTGGGAACAGAAGGAGCAGCATGGTAAACTACACAATACTATAAGTTTGAAGAGTTACTTAGGACACCCAACATCTTGCTCCTCGCTGTTTTTTCTTCGCTCGCTCGTAATAATATTCTGTGTAAAACAAAACACTTTTCTGTGTCGTTTTAAAACATTAACAAGGACTCAAACAACTGCAAAGAAGACAAAGACTCGAACTACCCAAAATAGACAAAAAGTAACCGTCTTCATAATGTTCTAGGGGGAGGGGGGGGGGGGGGTTTACAGTGTTGTGGTTTTTCCAGAAGAATAATAGCCACGTTTACCAAATTTAGAACTTAGCATCAAAAATTTTGTAAGCACAAACAACTCCCTTCGTTCATAAATATAAGGTGTTTTAGATATTTTATTAATATGAACTAAATATGGTCTGAAATGAGTGAACAAGTACATGACTTACCTTTTAAAATATGAAGTTATATTATAAAAAGCTGAACACATCATGTCGGTGTGTTAAGAGAGATGGCACAACCAGGCATCATTTTTGATTGATTGCAAGTTTTTGTTGGTAGCTTATCAAGCTAGCTGCTTGATGCTAATCATAATAAAAATCAACACTATAAACAGCCACGACAATGTTTGCATAAGCAGTATGGGACTAATCAGAAAGATCAGGGATCAGACCAGGGACAAACATTTACAAGCACCGCAAGACGCGTAGTCTGCTGGTTGGGTGCGCCAGGCGAGCACCCTGGGCCTTAGCCCAATAACAACATTGTTTTACTCTAAAAAAGAACGTCGTTTTACTTCCTCGTCACTTCGGCTGATAGCTCCTTAGGGTGTGTTTGGTAAAGCGTATGGAGCGTGCACGAGCTCAATAGTTTCCTTTTCGACCTATTTTTGGGTGTTTGGTAGCCTGTACGAGACTTCCTCAGCATGCATGATCTCAGCCCAAATACCCTCTTAACATGCATGAAGAGAGAACACCCCAACAACCGTTCATTGGTCAGCATGCATGAACGAAGCAAGCGACAATATGTTTCAAATAATGTTAAGGATTTTTTAAAAATAATTTAATTTTCAGAAAATGTCCAAAATACCAAAAATTGTTCAGATTTCCAAATTTGTTCAGATTTTCAAAAAATGTCGAGATATTCAAAATATGTTAAAAAATAAAAAAGTGTACATAAATTCATATTTGTTTAATTTTCAAAATACATTTAGATTTTCAAAAAATATATTCAAAAATGTGTAAATTTCCGTTTTTTCAAAAAATGTTCAGATTTTCAATTTTTTAATTTTTTTAAATACCAAAAAAATTGTTTAGTTTTTTTAGAAAAACTTCAGAATTTCAAAAAATGTTTAAATTTGGACAAAATGTTATTTTTTCATGTTTCAAAAACTGTTCACATTTTTGAAATATTTTGTTCACCTTATTTGAAAATACCGGTTGCTACAGTACCGACCGACATGTCTAAATAGCTACAAGATGCCAAACAAAGTCTCAATTAAGCATGTCTTAGCACATACATCGCTACCAAACAACATCAAATGCATGTACTCAACATGTGTAAACTCAACATGTATTAGAGAAGAACAACTATGTTAGGTTGGGAATGCTACCAAACACACCCTCAATGATCTTTACTATGCTGCGTTGCTGGAAGTCAATGGATTGCAGATGATTCATTAGCTAATTCTCTAAAGAAAATTAAAATAAAAGCTAATTCTCCAAAAAAAAACTTATATTAAAAAAGATGATTGGCCAGCTGTTGTATATTGCACAGCATGACGGTGAGCGAGCTGCTCTTCTTCGTGGGGTTCCAGTCCACCGGCCCGCCCGTGCCCTCCGCGATTGGCAACCTCGTCCCGACCCTCACCCTTGCCATAGCCACCGTGCTGAGGATAGAGACGGTGCGGCTCGGGATACTCGTTGGGAAAGGCGATGTGGCCGGCACGCTCGTCTGCGTCGGCGTCTCCATGATCATGCCCTTGTATCAGGGCCCGCTCCTCAAAGTCCCAACCTCCCTTGTCCACTAGAGCATGCCGTCATAGCCATGGCGTCGTCGTCACAGGCCAATACAGGCCTAGACGACACCCTTGTTATCCTCGGCGTTGTCGCCTGGGTCGCCTGGCTCGTCATGTTGATCGAGCGGATTAAATTGATTGTGTACAGTGGCCGTACCCTGACATGTTGATCGATCTGTAGAAAGAAGGATTGACAATACTATTGTTGATGTATTGATAGGTGCCAAGATGCACGTATATATGGAATACAAGTGGGCCTCTACCTTAATTATACACAACTAGGAGGTGGGCCAGACTATAGGTAATATACATGCAACATATATGTTCAACAGCCCCTCGCCGGAGACGCAAAGACTGGACCGAAACTCCTCAAAGACGGAAGTGGGCAATCCCTTAGTCATCACATCAGTGAATCGTTGCGACGGTGGCACGTGGAGAACTCGAACATGGCCAAGCGCAACCTGCTCACGAACAAAGTGGATGTCGAGCTCAATATGCTTCGTACGTCGATGATGCACTGGGTTGGTCGAGAGGTAGGCCACGCTGCCGTTGTTGTAGAAAACAAGGGTGGCCTCGGAAGCATCACAAAGCAGCTCCCGAAGCAGCTGACAAACCAAAGACCGCCATGGCGTTGGCGACGGCCCGATACTCTGCCTCGACGCTGGAGCGTGAGACCGTGGGCTGTCGCTTCGAAGACCAAGAGATCAACGAGGGCCAAAGGTAGACGCAATAGCCGGATGTGGAGCGATGGGTATCGGGACAACCAACGCAGTCGGCGTCCGAGTACGCGACGAGGTCGGTGGAGGCGGAGGCCGTCAGGGTGAGACCCAAAGCCATGGTGTCGCGTATGTACCAGAGAATAAGCCTCACTAGGGGCCAGTGGGAGTCACGCGGTGACTGCATGTGGAGGCACACCTGCTGAACAGCATACTGCAAGTCCGGGCGCGTCAGCGTCAGGTACTGTAGAGCACCAACGATGAAGCGGTAGAACGCTGCATCGGTCGCAAGAGATCCCTCCGTAGCGGAAACCTTCGCCTTCGTGTTGACCAGAGTGGGAGCCGGCTTGCAATTAAGCATACCAGCGTGCTCCAGAACCTCGGAAGAAGCCGTCACCCCGTCGTACCACCTCGATGCCGAGAAAATAATGGAGGGGGCCCAAGTCCTTGAGGGCGAACTCGGCGCGAAGACGAGCTGTAAGCCGCTGAAGGAGCCTTGCAGTGGAGGCCGTCAGGATGATGTCAGCGACGTAGAGGAGCAGATAAGACGTGATGTCACCCTGATGATACACGAAGAGTGAGGCATTGGAGCGGGTAGACCGAAAGCCCAACTACTGCAGGAAGGCAGCGATACGCTGGTAGTGGTGCCTGCTTCAGCCCATAAAGAGAGCGGGAGAGCAAGCATACGGAGTACGAATGCTCGGCGTCGATGAAGCCCGTGGGCTGCTTGCAGAAGACCTGTTCGGCAAGGTGGCCATGCAGAAAAGCGTTGGAGACTTCCAACTGGTGCACCGGCCAAGCGCGCGAGACCACAAACTAAAGCACAGTGCGGATCGTGCCCGA
This sequence comes from Hordeum marinum, assembly GCA_022496015.1. Lineage (NCBI taxonomy): Eukaryota > Viridiplantae > Streptophyta > Magnoliopsida > Poales > Poaceae > Hordeum > Hordeum marinum. The sequence continues at coordinate 505,410,821 of CM039678.1, read as the reverse complement.
TTTCACAACCGGAGTGAAGGTGTCAGTGAAGTCCGCACCTGCATGTTGTCGAAAGCCACGAACTACCCACCGGGCCTTATAGTGCTCGAGAGAGCCATTCGGGCGAGTCTTGTGGCGGAACACCCACTTGCCATAAATGACGTTGGCACGAGGGGGTCACGGAACAAGATGCCACGTGTGGTTCTGCTGCAAGGCGTCGAACTCCTCCCGCATCATGGGCAGCCAGTGAGGATCCCGAAGGGCGGCGCAAACGGAGACGTCCAAACATCACTATAAAGAAGCTGAAATGAAAAAGTGGAAACAGTTGTAGACGCACTAAAGGGAAGACGAACGTGCTTGCCTAAGTGGCAAGCCTCACAAGTATGCTCATCGAGCTTATTACATGAGAAAGAAAAACTCCTAAGAATTTGACGCAAAACGGTGTGGTTAGGGTGTCCCAGGCGAGCGTGCCAGAGGTCGACTCCGGCGGCCAAGGTAGCGAGTGTGGAGGAAGAAGCGCCGACATGCACGGGATAAAGGTCCTCGGGGTTGTCACATCGGTGGAGCACCATCCGCGTATGGGCGTCCTTCACAAAAAACCCAGCACCGTCAAATTCAATAGTTAGAGGATTCTCACGAGCAAGACAACAAACAGAAACTAGAAACTAGTTCGTGACAAGTTCAGGTGAAACAAGAACGTTAGACATAGTGATGGTTGTGGAATTGGAGGGAAAACTAGTGCTACCAACATGAGTGATAGGTAAGGAAGAACCGTTGCCAACGGTGATATGAGTGGGCGTATGAACGGGAGTGAAAGAGGTTAGTTTACCGGGATGAGCTATCATGTGCGCAGTAGCACCGGTGTCCATGTACCAGTCGCCTCCGCCGTCATAGTTGTTGGGTGATGACGTGGAGTGCAGAGCCGCCAGCAGGGAAGGATCCCATAGTGCGGGTGCCGGCGGTGGCAGGAGACCCCCGTAGGCGGGCACTGGTGCCGGTGGGCCATGGACGCCGAGAGGTGGCAACACGAGAGGGGCGGCGTAACCGGTGCCGACCGGCTGGTTTGGAGCTCTGAGGAAGGCCTGGTGGATGGCGGGGCCCGGAGCCAGGAGACCCGGCGCAGGGGCCATGGGACGGGCATGTGATAGGCATGCACAACACCCGTCCACGGGTTCTGGCCGGCGGTCCAGGGTGGAGTGGGCGTCTGGTGGCGTGGTGGTCCTCCGGCACCAGGACCCGGCTGCTGCTGCTGCTTCTGTTGGCGGCGACCCCTGCCGCCCCGCCGGTTGCGTCGGCCCCCTCCGCCTTGCTGTTGGGAAGGCGCAGGGGGCGCAGGTGGTGCGGGTGGCAGCAGGTAGAAACTCGCCGGCGGAGGAAGGCGCGGCTGGTTCGCGCAGCCGCTGGAGCGGGATTGCCGCGAGTGGTGTTGGCGGCAAGGGCTGTGTGGTGGACCTGCTGCTTCACCTTTGTCATGTGGCACTCCTCAAGCTTGAGGTAGGAAACGACGCGCTGGAAGGTGGGCTACGGCAGTAGGGTTAGGTTGGAGGCCGCGTTGCCGAAGTCCTTGTTGAGGCCGGCGGTGAGACTGCTCAGCATGAGTTCGTCAAAGTCTTTAGCCCCGATGTCACAAAGCTCATCGGAGAGCATCTTATGACGCATGCAATACTCATCGAGGGTGGAGGTGTCCTCGTGCCAGCCGAAGAACTCCTGTCGCAACAAAACAAGGTGTTGAAGTTTGTTGTCGGTGAAGAGCGCGATGATCTTGTTCTACACGGTGCAGCCGTCGTCGTCCTCGGTGACAACCGTGTCGAAGATGTCCTTCAAGACGGTTTGGTAAAACCATCGGATGAACGTGGCCTCAATAGCGGACCACTCCGGATCGCCTTTCATGAAGGCGGCATCCACGGAGCCATCGATGTGCTCAGTGAGATAGTACTCGCGGCAGACAAGGGTGAAGTAGGTCTTCCACGCGTAGTACGAAGTGCTGGAGCTGTCGGGGCGGATGGGAACACGGGCCTCGATGTTTATTTTGCGGATGGCGACGGCGGAGGGTTCGGGAACGGCGAAGGGGTTCCATGAGCGGGTGGTGGATGAGCTCGGGGACTCCATCGGGTGGGTAGGGTTGGGGTTGCAGCGGCGTTGTGGAGGGAGATGGTGGCTGCGGGTGGCGGCTGCGGCGTAGAGGGAGGCGGCAGCGGCGTAGAGGGAGGCGGCAGCGGCGGCGAGTGGAGAGGGAGGCGCGACGGGGCAGCGGCGGCGGCGTGGGGAAGAGGAGCGCGACAATGGTGGTGGCTGCGGGTCGGCAAGGAGGTGGGCAGTGAAAGAGGGGCGGCACGAGGCAATGGGGGCGGCGGGAGGAGAGCGCGGCAGCAGCAAGGTGCGGCGGTGGTGGGTAGCGACGGCGGCGGTGGCGGCGCGCGCGGGAGGGCACGGCGGCGGCTAAAACCCTAGGGTTAGATCGGAAGGGATGATACCATGTAGAAAGAGGGATTGACAATACTATTGTTGATGTATTGATAGGTGCCAAGGTATACGTATATATGGAGTACAGGTGGGTCTCTACTTCAACTATATACAACTAGAAGGTGGGACAAACTATACGTAATATACATGCAACACATATGTTCAACGCCATCGACAAATTAAATTTGCATTGCAGAACCAGGCGTAAGAGGATTTCTGGACGTCAGCGCCGCCATGGACCGGAGCCTTGCTGTGTGGAACCTTGGGCTCGGCATCAGGATCTACTACGTGCTCTACATGGTAATTCAGCAATCAAAGATAATGCAACAATTAGAGTACTAAGAGAAGTATATTTCAATTCATCAAAAAAGAAAAGGAGCTATACTTTACAATTTTTGGTAAAATCTTAGCTTCAAGACGTACTTGCAAGTAAGTACCAATGTAAGAACGTCTCTAGCGATCCCTCAAAAACGGTTGAGGGAGTAAAATTTCAGTTTTGAGTAGTTAAATCGGACTTAACCAAACAGCTATCCAATGTAACTTGCCAAATAATTTACTCGGCCACTGCTCAGTTTGAGGATAAAATTTCCCCTCCGCCTACGCTAACACTCCCCCTCCCACACACCATACTGATGTTGGTGTCGTCCAAATCCACCCCACATACCGGCATATATAACCGACCAATACCGTCCCCAACTCCACCGAAATGGCGGGATCTAACCGCAAGAGGTCGTCATAGCCGACACGAGCATGAGACGATGGACCACCTCCCGCTCCTCACTGACCTGCTACTGTCATCGCCAAAGTACCACGGTGTGCGGTAGTGGTGGTGGGGGCGTTGGTTTTGGAAATAAGGGACTGAGGCACTAGTAATTGGTACTAGCTTGACTCCTTCCAGTCGGCGGATCTGACAGGGAGGGTCTAAAGGTGGTGAGACTCTACGACAGCTGGACAAATATCACTTCCTCATCAGTAGCCACAAGGTGCCAGAGTTCATCATCATCGACCCCCAAGTAGTCTCCCACCATGAGGTGCTGGAGAATTAGGTGGCCTTCGAACACCTCGAGGAGGCGTGCGCTGCTGAGGATTACATGGCCGAGCTTTGCAAGAATCATTCGGAGGTCATCTTCTTGGAGCGTCAACATCTCAAGCTGTACAAGAGGGGGGCTACTAAAGAGGTCGAGCCATCCACTGTGGCAACAATTGTCCTTTGCTCCAGTGACCTCGACTCCGGGTCCAACAACAACTACTTTGACAGATCCAACCACGGCATGAATTTGACGAGCTCATGAACCAGGATGGTTATGTTTTTTTATATTTTCTTCGAATCAAGTAGTTTATGCAATGTAGTTTCATTACGTGTTATGCAATGTTGTTTGAATCGAAATGTGTGTTCGAATGGACTAATTACATTTTTTGTTTGAATGAAATTGTGTGAAAAAAAGTTGAGGAGTAAAATATAATATTTTGGCTAGGTACCACACTTTTTTAACACCTGAAAATATACGGCGTTAAAGTTTGAGGAGGCATATGAGAGCCTAAATTTAGAAATATCGGCCAGATATGCTCTAAATATTTTCACAAATGCAGATAATAATAAGTATTAGAAAAATAAAAATGTGTATGCGAATGCACTATTTTATAACATAGAGGAGAATAATAAGAATTGAAATGTACTTTACTGTCTATTCATCCCACTATAGATGTCCATCTAGACCATCTCAATTGGGTCCACATTTCCTTTGCTGAAACTACAACATGGCCGGTGAGGCATTTGTTATGGGCTAACTTTTTACAGGGAGGATGTGATTGGATGGTTCTAGAATACGATGGAAACAATCAGCGTTTACTGTTCACCGAGAATTCCACATTCCCACTATTCCCAGCCGTTAGAGTTAGGAGACCAGCGGTGGTTAAGAATGATTATAGATCCAATTCAAAACTGATACACTATTTTTATAAAGGTAGAATTCTTACACTATATAGTATTAGAGATTTTGAATAGGTATGCAATCACAAATAGTTTTTGGCCATAATCCATACTAAATAAGCACATCTAAAAGACATACAATAGGCCCAGCCCACTCAGTCATCCTTGATAGCGATTCAAAACTTACCCCTTAGGATTACCCACACTCAATCCTTCATCACCTCGCTCTCCCTTCCATCTCCACTCCTATTCCAAACTATATTTCCCGGGCTTGTTTCATGACTGTCCCTTTCTTCCTCAGCTGGCTCACAAGATGCCTAACCAGCCCCGTGACAATAAGAGAAGGAGAATATGGAGGCCCTAACATCAATCTCTTGGGTCGAATTCACGCACCTTGAGTTTGGTTGGTGTGCTTCGAGTTAACATCAGCTCAGCCTTATTGTCCCAAGGGCCATAATCTTGCTTGAGCTCCTACTGATTGCTCTAGTGCATGGGCTTGCTCGGATCTTGACGGCTTTGTCGCCATCGGCGTGCTAGGGCTCTACCTTGATGGCTCTCAGGCTAACCTCCCCCGCTTTGATTACAACCATGATTCAAAGGCAAAGACAAGACGTTGATGATGACACGACATCATACACACTTCACATGAACGACAACTAGAGGCAGTATGCATTATTTTACCTTTATGCGTGCCATTTTTTAATTCCACTAACATTTTACGATGAAAAAACATAGGCACATTCATCTAATTGAAAATTTAATGTGGGAAATTTTTTAACCACAACAAACTATATGTGCAAGACTTCAGATAAGATTCGTCTATGCGGTGCACAAACAAGCTAACGTTCTAAAAAACATATTGGAAAAAGAAACAATATATAATAATAAAAACAGGATATATATAAATAAAAAGCTGAACACACCATGTCGGTGTGGTAAGAGAGGTTGTGGAACATTTGTAACATGCAAATGTCATTACAACCCAGGCATCATTTATCATTGATTGCAATTTTTTGTAAGTAGCTTACCAAGCTGACTGCTTAGTGTCGACTACAACAGGAATCAACATTATAAACATCTGTGACGAAGTTTACATAAGCGGTATGGGACTAAATCTGTCATACCAGGATACAAAATTCAGAAGCAACGCTAGACGCTAGTAGTCGTGTTGGGTGCGTTGGCCTGGCGGGCACGTCCATGACTTCGGCTATTGGGTCTGTTATATGATCTCTACCGTGTTGTGTTGCTGGCCGTTGGATACTTGGGCTGGTGACTTGCGTTGCTGGGCGTTCGATCCATTTTTTTTTGTAGCACCGAATTTGAGGGATTAGTGCAGAACAGAATGGATTCCGTATGATTGACCAGCTACCGTGGGGAAGCACGCGCAACATGACGGTGAGCGAGGTGCTCTTCTTCGTGGGGTTACAGTCCACCGCCCCGACCATGGCCAATAGCCGTCGCGCTCTGGATGGAGGCCGCGCAACACAGGAAGGCCAAGGTGGCCGGCACGTTTGTCTGCGTTGTCCTTGTACAATGGCCCGCTCCTCAAGTCCCGTCCTCCCCTTCGTCTGATCGTCTCGGTGTTGTGGTTACATCCTCGACGGTGGTGCTTGTCGTCGTCGCCGTGCTCGGGTGGGCCATCCTCGATGAGCAGCTGCGCTCCAGAAGGTACGTTCGTAAAGCAAGATAGCTGGAACAACGATTGTGTTTTTGCATGCAGCGTATGGTTTGTCGTGTGCATGCGTGCGTGAGCTAGCAAGCTCGGGCTAGTCGAGGTGTGCCGTGCTTCCAGAGTGTGGTGTGTCGTGTGCATGCGTCCGTGGGTTTGGTCGGACCGGCTGCAGGGTCGGTCTCGCCATGGAGCAGCCCGGGAGAGTCGCAGTGAATGGATAGCTCAGGATAGATGAGGAGTTGGGAAATAAATAGGTAGTCATTAACAAGTACTCGTCCCACTCGAGAAGAAATATTTGAAGGTTGAAAAATAGCGAGGAGTCCGTCTTCATATTTTTCTGGTGATCACCTCGATATTGACTAGCAAAAAGATCCGTGTGTTGCAACGGGAGACAAAGTATCAATGGGGCTCTCCCTTCTTAGTGGAAGAGTCTTTCATGGTCAATGCAAATGTGTGTTTCATGGCGAATGCACTATGTTTAGATCATAACATGTTTAATAATGTAAAAGCAAGGTCAATGCTAGTAATTATAAACACAGGAAATAACCTTTAAAGATTTTTTTTTGTTTTCTTGTATTGGAAATATATGAACGTATAGCAATGCACGCGTAGATATCTGGAAATATATCAATATATCTCATTCGAGATAAAAATGATCATTGTTGAGAAAATGTTTGGAAATTTAAAAAAAATGATACTCATGCATATTTGCATATGTATCATACATGGATAAATGTACGACACATAAATTTATTTATCGATTATCACTTACTTAAGATGTTTATAAGCTACAGACATTTTTGCATGTACCAAAATCAAAATCTATTTCAACATTGTAAATGGTATACTTGACTCTGAACCAATATCATAACACCTATTAGCATATGACGCATAGTAAACATTGCCCGTGCGTTGCAATGTGAGGAGACCATTCATCTACCATTCTCCTACTTTACCCTGTGGTATCTAGCTCTTTAACGTACATGCGCTATATCATATGTTCATATTTATTAGCCAACCCGTTCGTTGATGCTCTCTGCAACATAAATGTTTCTTGTTCAATCGCTCGCAAATAGTTTGATCATAGGTGCTGGAAATTATGTAGATTTTCCAAACTTGGTCGAGGCACCAGTTGTACTGGACATTATATAAGTGTAATTAAAATTAAGTTGCACACATAATTGGCGACGACATGAATGCTAAATTAGGTTCTTCTGTGGAAATATTGAACTGCTCAATTATGATGTGACTATAGAAAAGTCTAGCTTTTTGTCAATATAAATTTTTGTGCTCAATAGTGTTACAGTAGCATACCTAGATTATTTAAAATTTTGGATATGATTTTCCTTGCCGAATTGAATTCTTGAAAAAAAAATTATTCTAAATTGTGCACAAACATGTGCCAACTATTTTGGTCATCTCAGTAACTCTGAATACTCCCCCAACTATATAATTAATTGAATCTATATACGTATGTAAAGACCAAATGCTAAATCAATTTCTTTCACGAAAACTAATCATGCAAAAAAAATTGGATGTCTGACTATGCCAACTATATATTTAATCAAATCGGTGGTAAAAGAATTTCTTTCACGGAAACTAATCATGAAAAAATTGCGATGTATTTTCCTATGTGACCATGATTCTAGCCATCTCTTGTTTGTGTATATGTTTATCAGCTAGCTTCTTTACACTTTTTTCCTCCTCACTTTCCCTCCGGCCATGTCCAGCTTCGCTTCGTTTACTGTGAAGCGTGTGAGTTGAGGCCTCATTCATGCCCGTATTATTTTTACTTTCAGGATCTCCCACTATCCGGTGACACCTCACCCATTGGTTGTTTATTGACGAACAGGCTTGCTGATTGTCTATTTGTTGAGGTATATAAATTGGCGAGATTTGATGTACAATGTGGGACTATTAATTTGAAAGCAAACCTTTCTATCACACACAGAATTTTGGAACGGTAGGAGAGGCACATTAGAATATTTGGCCCACTTGTGTTGGGCTAGAACTGGCCAAGGCCCAGGCATCCAATCCTGCCAGCTTGGGAGTCGCTCGAGATAAAGGATACGACCCTAGAACACTTCGTTTCGAAAAAAGATAGAACGAACGAAGGGCAAAAGCATTGATAGAGAAGAAAATTTACCAACTTGAGCAAGATGAGAGTACTATCGTTGGGCATGAGAACCTAAAGTTGTACATCTCAGAATATTATAAAAAGCTTTTTGGGGCTCCTAATGATACGAATGTGACTATGGATGAGACCAGGGACGGAGCCAGGATGAATGCATGGAGGGGGCAAGCTTGGTCATGGAGGGGGCAAAGCTTTCATGTTTAGGAAATTTTGGCTTAAGTAACTACTAAAATTGAAGAATAATCAATTCATTGAGGGGGGTCTAGCCCCCCCCCCCCCCCTCGTCCCCCCTTAGATCCGTCCCTGGATGAGACCTTGGTCAGTGATATACCTCAACTCGAAAGGAATGAGAATGAGATATTAGCTGCACCATTTACGGAGAAAGAAGTGTTTGATGCAATATCGCAAATGAAAAACAATAAAGCACCAGGGCCAAATGGGTTTCTGGCTGAATTCTACAAGCGATGTTGGCATATTATTAAGGAGATTTAATATCAATGTTTCAGGACTTGTTCGATGGGCACTTGCAGTTGTATCACCTAAACTTTGGGACAATAACTTTGTTGCCAAAGAAGGAAGGGGCAGTGTGTATTGAACAGTTCAGAACGATATGTCTACTCAACGTGTCGTTTAAAATATTTACCAAGGTTGGGACTAATAAATTGACGCAGATTGCACATGCAGTATTGCAACCTAGTCAGTCAGCCTTTATGCCTAGGAGAAATATTCTAGAGGGCGTGGTTGTACTCCACGAGACCCTATATGAAATTTATTCGAAGAAACTAGACGGGGTTATCTTCAAAGTGGATTTCGAGAAAGCATATGATAAAGTTAAATGACATTTCTTACAACAAGCTCTGGGTATGAAAGGTTTTGACGAGCTATGGAGAAGGCAAGTTGAATCCTTTGTACAACAGGAAAGTGTTGGAATCAAACTGAACGATGATATCGATCATTTTTTTCAAACTCATAAGGGTCTCCGGCAGGGTGATCCAATGTCCCCAATCCTATTCAATGTTGTTGCGGATATGCTTGCAATACTAATAGGAAGGACGAAACAGGAATGCCTGGTGGGAGGGCTAGTGCCGCATCTAGTGGATGATGGCGTGTCCATCCTGTAATATGCTGATGACACTATCCTTTTTATGGAGCATGACATGGCGAAAGCGAGAAACATGAAACTTATTCTCTGCCTGTTTGAACAACTATCGGGGTTGAAAATAAACTTCCACAAGAGCGAGTTGTTCTGCTTTGGAAGAGCCAAAGAAGCACATGAGGATTATAAACAGTTGTTCGGTTGTGAGTCGGGTAGTTTGCCATTTAGTTACTTGGGCATACCAATTCATCATCGAAAGCTAACGAACCAAGAGTGGAAGCGTATTGAGGATCGTTTTGAGAAAAAGCTAAGCTGTTGAAAAAGGAAGCTTCTGTCTTATGGAGGGAGACTTATATTGATTAACTCGGTGCTTACGAGTATGCCCATGTTTCTCCTTTCTTTCTTTAAGATACCAGTAGGGGTACGTCAAAGACTGGACTTTTATTGATCGAGGTTCTTCTGGCAGAGTGATGAGGTTAAGAGAAAGTATAGACTTACTAGATGTGACATAATTTGCAGGCCGAGAGACCAGGGAGGTTTGGGGATTAAAAACTTAGAGGTTAAGAATAAATGTCTACTTAGTAAGTGGCTATATAATTTATCAATGGAAACTGAAGAAATGTGGGCACAGATTCTACGTAATAAATATCTCCAATCGAAAACATTAGCCCAAGTTACCGTTAGACCGACGGACTCTCCTTTCTGGAAGGGCTTGATGAAGGTCAAAGCACACTTCTTTCATAGGACTCGGTTTATAATTGGGAATGGAGGTGCTACGAGATTTTGGGAGGATACGTGGTTGGGGGAGACGTCCTTAGCTTTACAATACCCTACCTTGTAGAATATTGTGTAACGCAAAGAAGTGTATGTTGTCACAGTATTTCAATCTATCCCGCTCAACATACAGTTTTGGCGATTTCTGATAGGACATCGTTGGGTAGAGTGATTGCACTTAGTTAGACGCCTTATGGAGGTATAATTATCGGATGAGCCTAATACGATTACGTGGAAGCTCACAGAGTCAGGTACATTTACAGTCAAATCTATGTACCTTAACCTCATTGACACAACGGATATACCAAAGTCCAAATACGTTTGGAAGGTGAAGGTTCCTTTGACAATCAAAGTCTTTATGTGGTTTCTCTACAAGAAGGTCATTCTTACTAAGGACAATTTAGCTAAGCGTAATTGGCCAATACAAGATGTTGCTTCTGTTGTAATCCGGAAACAATCAAACAACTTTTTCTCCAATGTCCGCTAGCAAACCTACTATGACAAACTGTTCGAATTACTTTTAACATTGATCCTCCGGATAGCATTGAAGTACTATTTGGTAAATGGCTAAACGGAGTTGATACTAACATTGCTAGACACATTTGCACCTCTTCACCGGGTTGATTTTTTTGACTGGGTTAGAGCAACTAACCCTATTTTATCCCTCCTATTTGAATGATTTTGGGTTATTTAAGCCCCAACTAATCCAAACTAGTTTTAACCTGAGATCCAAACAAGGTCATTATCTATGGAAAGAGAATCCGAGACATGTCTCTACGAGATCACGTGGTTGTCGGGGGCAATGTGCATGATGTGACCGCCTCTTGGTAGGACCATGTCTGGGACGGTGTGGGTCATTTCTGACCAGGGCATACATGATTGCGCACAAGCATGGTGACGGAGTATAAACTCAATTTTTGATATGAAGAAACCGGTTGGGTAAAGAATTTTTTGCATATATACAGAAAATGTATAGAAGCAAAATAACAACTAGAATCATGCATATGAATATTAAGACCAAATTAGAACAATCAAAGGTTAATAATTTATAATATGGAATATCAAGGTTTTAAATTTGGAGAGTTGGTGTTTATTGTTGCAAAGTTTTGAACACGAGAGTACCCATCGAGAGCCATCCCTGCTTCGCTATCACCGCAGTGCAACACCCATGTCCTTAGTCCATCGGCGGCAGCGTGTTGAGCCTTGCTCTCTCTCTCTCTCTTTGCAGGGAATTTAGGACATTATTCGATTACCTCCAGCTCCTACACGATCAGCCGTAATGCTAGTCATGAGGAAACTAGATGGGGCAACCATCCCTTGCTCTCTGCTACTATACTTCTCTTTAGGGAATCGAAGGGCCGTAGGACAAATTTTATTAGAAGGAAGGAAGCAGTACAATAAGTTTATTTTCTTATCGAGATACAATATTAGTTTGCTACCCCTTGCAAAAAAAAGATTTATTTTTACGATAACAATGACACATTAGTTTGCCATGATTGTAATCCCACGCAACACGCAAACCTATACTCCCTCTATTTCTTTTTTACTTCGCATATAAAATTTGGTCAAAGTCAAACTATATAAAATTTGATCTAATTTATATCAAAAATTATAAACATTTACAGTTCTAGAACTATATAGTATGAAAATACATTTCGTGATGCATCTAATAATATTAAATTTTTATTGTAAATTTTTATATTTTTAATATAAAATTAATCAAACGTTACAAAGCTTGCCTTTAATCAAACCTTATATGCCGACTAAAAAGAAACGGATGAAGTATCAATCGATCCTTCTTTCTTTCTTTTGTAAGTTCTGGGGTGCTCCTCTCCCTCATCTAGCTTCGTGTCACCCACAACCACTTTTTCTTACACATAATCCACCACCACTTAACCCCACGATTCCACTAAAGCCCATTTAGCTGATTTGTAACTGCTCTAATGGTGCCTCCGGCAGATTGGTGGGCCCTCTGGTTACGTGGTGCATGTGTGCATCTCTCTCTCTCGACTAACGTTTCTTCATATCAATGGAGCTACCACATGACCAGTTATTAAACAAAAGCAAAACAAAAATAAAAAAATAGTTGCAAGAAACAATATTTTGAGTGGATTTAGCCTAAAATAAACAAACATAAAATTAAAAGTAAGATAATACTTGCAAATATGTGTAACCTAACTGAACATAAAGGCTTCTGCTTTCTCGAACATTTTCATTCCCCTATACTGATATACTGAAATAAAGAAAACTATTAAAAAGGAATGAAATAGTGGTATTGGTACTACCCTAAAATATGAGAGAAGCGGAAAAAAAGATGTGCCCACAGTTTATACATATATTGTAATTTTTGATAATATGCAAGAAGAATATAATTGTCAAATTTTTACAATATTTTTTTCTAACGAGCAATGAATTACGGCATCTCCAACGTCGATCCTCACACTGTACAGAATCGCCCAGACCACGCGATCCGACGTGTTTAGCCATCCAACATTGACCTCTATCGGTCCGACGACCAGTCCAGACGTGATTTTTGCAGTAAACTGGAAAAAAAACACGGGCCTTTGCTGGCGTCCGGATCTTTGCCACGCCCGCTTCTGACTGTCCTGGAGCAGCCAAAAAAAACCATCTTCGCCCCCGTCCTTTCCCGCGGATGGATGCCGAGGAGGGGCGGCGCGCGGAGGGCACGGGATCGGTGGAGGAAGCCCTGGTTAGTGATGATGCGTCGGAAGGCCGGGCTCGCCGCGCAGGCGCGTGTGAGGTCGGTGGGTGAGTCTAGGAGGAGGAATATCTTCCTCAGGATGTCGTCGGACTCCACCGCGGGGGCTGGAGCTCGGACGCACCGTTCTGCTGGCTGCGGGGGCCAAGCCATGGATCGATCGATCACACGGGGTACGTATAACTCGGAAGAGATCGGTACGTACCGGCCGTACTTGTGTACGAGATTAGCAAAGATCAATGGCCAGCTTGTAGAAATTATGTGTCCTGCAACTATATTCAAGTTTATAAAAATTGCTAATATTTGGAATATCTCATTGTGGAATTATACATGTATTTATACATGGAATTGTTTTACATAATTTATCATAAAATTATCACTTGTTGAAACATACTTAAGTTGTATGCTTAAGGAAGCTGGTCAATTATTAGTGAAATACAATATACTATTTATATTGAAAAGACTACCCGGATACAGTGATAATCGAAAGGAGCTAGATCCTATAGTTAGATTACAGCCCTAATGTTGATCTACGTAATTAGAGGAATTTGCACTCTATTATGACGCGTTGCTCACAAGCGTGTGCTCCGAAGACCTAACGGATAGAATCCGATAACAGACAAATATGATTGTGGTTGTTAATTTGATCTGGACTCTATCCCGGAAACTAATGAAAAACAGTAGGAATCTTATATCTGTATAAGAGGTGACTTTGAAAAGACAGTATAAGAAGGTCCCTACCCCTAGCCTTAAATATGCGAATTATGAACGGCATCACGTATAAGCGCAGAGAAATAGGAAATAGACCAAAAACACTAAATTTATAACATTGGCATCTAGAGCCAGGTTCGTTCGCCGGCAACTGCGTTATCCGGATGTCGCTTGCGCAATGCTAATCCGCTTGCTATTCTGTCGGCGTGGTCGTCGCTACTAAACCACATCCGTTGCATACTGTATTGCCGATCGACCCGCTTCAAACCATGGATGTGTTACACCGCGCATCACTCTGTGTGGCATGTCTGCTCGCATTGTTTTGTCGCCGGTCGTCTAGATTGGACTGCCGTGTCTCCCAACCAAGGTACTCCCGCTCCGTGTTGCGTTGCTCGTGTGGTTGCAGGACGCGGGATGCTGATTTCCTAATCCACCGTGTCTCATGTTATCCTTGGTCCACGTACTGCCTTTGCTCCTGGATGGATCAAGGAGGAAATCCATCACCACGTGAACCGAGGAAATCCATGCAAGAGTAGTAGGAGCACTGCTACTTGACATTGGATCTGCTACTAGTGCAGGTATTTTCTCTCTGCCCAGATGTTACAGGGTGCACCGAAAGATCATCAGATTACTTTTCTTTGCATGGGAAAGAAAGTACTAGTATAGCGTTCACGCCGGACAAGTTGGCCGGCCCTCCTGACCTCGCATGGAGGAAATCAAGCCATCAGCTATGTACGAGCTGTACAAGAATCAATCAGACTATCTTTTATGTGCATTGCTGTCGATCCCTTGCTTCGGAAGCCCACGACGCTTGACCAGTGGCGAAGCCATGTTTTGGCAGTGTAGTCGCTTGACTACACAGGAATTTAGCAAATCAAGCGTGTCATGTATGCGTACATCACCGTTGCACAAGCATACAAAGGCCCACTTGTCATCTGTTTGAGTCTTTAGGGTAACATTTGGCTGTGGCAAAAGAGACAAAGTAGCAAAGCAAGTCCTAATAACTTCGCTTATCCCTAAAATCCCGTGATTTCTCCTTTCATTGTTCAACTTCTCCACCTTTTCAGTTTTCTTCTTTCTGTGTAAAACCCTCTCAGAAATTGAAAACTTACATGCAATATTTGGTCTGGGCACGACGCACGTCGACCTCCAGGCTCCAGTGAGCCGCGAGTGATATGATGCACCATACATTGTCCGCCGACCTTTGGCGAGACGCAAGCGGCCTGACACACCGTCTATTGTCTGTCGACATCCAATCCAACACCAGGACAAGGCCCTTCTCCTTTTATTTATAACTTCTATCTTCGTTCTCCTCCAAAATTCTTCTTTCACGACAAATATTATGGAGTAAGAGGTTGTCTTTATTAAGAATTATTTCATATCTTGCTTTTCTTAGCAACAACTTGTTTTGTCTAATCTTCAGTTTGACAAATGGATAATTTTTTTGGTAATACCAGTTTCCCTTTAGTATCCATTGGTGAAGCTATTGGTGAATTTTCGGTCACAACGACGATAGTTGAGACAACATTTTCCTAATTGAGTATTAAGTATGATTTGCGCAACAGAATATGTGTTCGCGAGAATATGTGTTCGCTCTTTTGAAACCAATGTAATCCAATCTATTAGCATGTGCCCTTTTTTCTTGTTAATATTTTCTAAAAGAAATGTTAGTAAAGCTTGACATCACAGGGTTATGAACGGACTACGCGGTGATGGATTATTGATGAACGGACTAACTTGTTTGATTGCTATTCCATTGCATGTATGTCATAACAAGGAAAATACGTCTACTCCTTGGAAGAAGTTAAGGAGGACTCCAGATTAAATGTGTGGATGGAGTGCATAGAGGAAAATTGCCATGGTAAAAATATTGTACAGAAAATTGTGCATAAGGGGAAAGGAATTTCAGATAAGTCTTATTGTTGAGCATCACTTGTGTATGGAGGAATATGAGAGCCACTCCAAGGACAAGAAAATTTTCTCTTCATTTGCCGGTATGTCTAATGATAATATTGGCATTGCATATATATTATTTGTGGATGCTCTTTCAAATAGTTGGATTAAGGTGTTGGTACATATACATCATTTACTGTTGGAATACCATAACTTTATTGGCATGCAACAATTTCAAAGGAAAATTGACGTGTTTTGAAATTGGAAATTATGCCCTCAAACTCCGTTCTGGAGGGAAATTATTATTGATGGATACGCTATTGTGCTAACCTTGCATGAGAAGGAATTGAAGAAGTGTCTATTATGTCAATCACTTATTTATGGAGGAAGATGGGAACCACTCCGTGGAAAATGAAGGAAAATTGCTCTCACTTGACGTACCAAAGGAAATTTTCTATATTATGTGTTTTGTCATTGCTGATAAATCTTATACACTTTGGAATTAGAAATTTTGCCACAGAACTCCCTCGTGGAGGAAAAGTATTATTTTTATAGGACACTCTATGAAACTTCAATGTGAAGGTATTTGATTTATTGTTCCATCTTTGGAATTTATTGATTATGACATACTACTTGGAAAGGGAAGAGTGGAAATATTGCTCAATGTTTAAATTAGTGTTTTATAGATTTTCACACAATGGTTTATCCTTCTTGATGTCCATTGGAAGTTGGCAAACCAATTTGTTTATTTGGAAAAGATAACTCTATATGAAGGAATACCGACAATGGGAACACATGCTTGGAATTTTATTATCTATATCATCAACGACTTGGTCACATATCTTGGAACTAGATGAATTGGCTTATTGATTCTGGAATTCTAAACTTTAGTAGGAGGACTATGGTATTTTGTGAAGCATATATACTGGACATTTTTTGCTTGCACACCTTCTATTAAGGTGGAAGGAAATAACAAAATGATACTTCACATCATTTTGTTGTTGTTAATATAGTTATGGTATTTTTTTTTCACTCCCACTAGAGGCTAGATTATTTATTTTATCTCATTCATTGATAATTGCACTTGATATGATTATGTTTATACTATTATGAAATACAAGTCGGAATGTTTTATTGTGCTTGTCACATTACGTATTGAAGTGGAAAATCAGTTGATTAAAAGATATCAAAGTTTTAACAACTGATTGGTGGGGGAAAGTACACTTCAGGAATATGTCAATTGAACATGAAAAGAGCATGGACCTATTCACCATTGTAATAGACCATACACTCCGCAATTAAATGGAGGAATTGAATACTCTTACCACCATTTGTTTTTTGGCAGAAGCATTGCATATATACTGTTGGTTGTCAATATCGCACAGTCACTTCTTATGGTTTGTAGACTGGAATAGAATATATTTTATTGGCAGGGAGTTCTTAATTACTACAATGCACACACCAGGAATTTTGTAATGGTTATTCTAGTGGATCAAACTAGTGGAAAAGTAGGAAGAAAATAATTATTATGGTCAAGGGTGGATTTATTGACAAACATTTGGAATATAATCTAGACCCCAAAGGAAACTAACAGTATAACTCCCGACACTAACATGCTTAGGATAAGTGGGAGGAATTGACTTGGAATATCATATCTGGATTTTTTGGAAAGTCACTCTAAATTTTAGAGGAATAACTGAAGTTTCTTAAGAAGTCTTAAAGTTTTAATCATTGCCAACGATGGGTGGAAGACATGCGGGAAGGAATAAACTCAATGAGGAATTATATGGTTGGAAATTTATTTTCATACCAAGAAACCGCAAGCCCATTGTTTTTAAGTTTTTTTCTTTCATTTGTGAGGAACTTTGTCTCGCTGGAATATTATAATGTCACTCTTGTTATTCAATTCTTCACACAAAGGAAAATATACTTTGTGGAAAGTCTCTCTCTCGGAATTTTGGGAAAGATGAACTAAAGGCATGGTTTGCTAATTGAATATATTAATGTATGATCTTATAATAAGCTTCACATCAATGGAATAGAAGGTCATATGATTTTCTAAATGAAGCAAGGCGGTCATCTACAAATTCACATTGATGGAAGTGAAAGCTTGGTCATGTTTTAACTTTCATATGAAAGGAAAGTTTGAAGCTTCCTATGTTTTGGGGGTGGAACTACATAGGGTATGTTTTGAAATGTTTCCTATGGAATATTGCAAACTTATTAAAGTACCTGGAACCCAACTCAGCGAGGAATTATGTTTGAACTCATAAGGACAATGGGATAATGGTGTTGAAACTTACTATAGGTTCATTTTACAATCATACCTTAGCTTTCGGAATTTATGCTGCACTCAAGCAGTGGAAGGAAAGACGAGCAGCTAAGGGAATCTCACACATCATTTAATATTGTGGAAAGTGCATCACAACTTGTCACTTGTTCTGAAATTTATATTAAAGGTTAACACATTGAGGAAGCTATTACTATATCTATGAGTTGAGAAATAAGTCCAGGTACACATATTCATTTATTATTTTTAGTACTAATATGGTGCAATTTCACTGACTAAAGTCAAGAAATTCTTTCAAACCTTGGTTACTCATGAAACTTCATTTACTGATTCGATTTGATATTTATGTGGTTCTGAAAATTTATTCAACATGGTTATTATATATTTTTGACTCAATGTGGAATTATTCATATTATTAATATATGTGGCTGAAAATACTTGATGCGGAATTTCACTTGAGGAAACAAAATACTCAAGGTGCCTGTAAAGGTGGAACTACACTCGAGGAAATAATACTCGAGACGCCGGGGACAGCTATGCTGGAAATATTAGGCGGAAACTAAGATCTTTAGTGATCTTAGGTGTCACAACAAGGAAACATATTGAGGGTAATTATCACATTTTTAATGGGTTTTCAACGTAGTGTTAATATGATTGTTGATCCCTTGACTTAGATTATTAGTCATGAGGTATTTGGTAAGCATGTTAAGGCTATGTGTTTACGAATGTTTGAATGATTGTTTTGGACAAGTGCGAGATGTTGGAATTATGTGTCCTGCAACTATATTCAAGTTTATAGGAGTTGCTAATATTTGGAATACCTCATTATGGAATTATACATGTATTTATACATGGAATTGTTTTACATGATTTATCATGGAATTATCACTTGTTGGAACATACTTAAGTTGTATGTTTAAGGAAGCTGGTCGATTATTAGTGGAATACAATATACTATTTATATTGGAAAGACTACCCGGGTACAGTGATAATCGAAAGGAGCTAGATCGTATAGTTAGATTACAGCCCTAATGTTGATCTACGTAATTAGAGGAATTTGCACTTTATTATGACGCGTTGCTCACAAGCGTGTGCTCCGGAGACATAACGGGTAGAATCCGATAACAGACAAATATGATCCATCCCTTCTCATCTCTATGGCCGTCCAGCTCGGGCAATGGGATGTTCGGTTCAAGCGATCATTTGATTTGTTGGAAACCGACGAGTGGAACAGAGTAAGGGCTGGCTTGCTGCCAGTGCTGCCGGTATATTTGGCCCAAAGTTGTGTTGAATAAGAGCATATAAGAGGGTGCGGTTGTTTTGCACCCTGGCTCATCTACGCCCAGGTAGGATAATAAATAAAAAAGAGTAAAAATTCAAAATAATCAGACATCTAAGCTTCTCTTGCGAGCAAGGTTCATGTAATTTTTCGTGTTGTTTGGACATCTAAGGAGCTCATGCCAAAAAATTAATGATCTGCACGAACTACGCACATGTCCTAGGATGTTTGTTTACATGAGCATCCTGGATGCCTAAATTTTACAGATTTTCTTTTTCTGTGTGCTTTTTTACTTCTATTTTGAATTTATATTGTTCACCGGGTGTGGATGAGCCCTAGGCACCATTTTGAATAAGAAAATATAACGGCCTTAGAATAAAATCTCAGACTACTCAGCCATTCCAGCTTATGATTCAAAACTGACCCCTTCATCCCACCCACACCCAGTTGTTCATCCCGTCTCTCACCCCTCCCATCGCCACTCCGGCTGCAACGGCAACTAGAGGCGGTCTGTACTAGTTTACCTTTTCTGTTGGCCACTTTTTATTAGTGCCACTAACATTAATAAATTTTTTTTTCTTTTGATACAAACGATTAAGACTCATCTTAGGAATTTGTATTTTTTAGCATAAACAAGATGCCATTAACAAGATAACACTTCATTTCTATTCTTGTACTTCCTCCGTTTCTAAATATAAGTCTGTGTAAAGATTTCACTACGGACTACATACGAAGCAAAATGGTTGAATTTACACTTTAAAATATGTCTATATACATCTATATGTAATTCGTAGTGAAATCTCCAAGAAGACATACATTTGGGAACAGAAGGAGCAGCATGGTAAACTACACAATACTATAAGTTTGAAGAGTTACTTAGGACACCCAACATCTTGCTCCTCGCTGTTTTTTCTTCGCTCGCTCGTAATAATATTTTGTGTAAAACAAAACACTTTTCTGTGTCGCTTTAAAACATTAACAAGGACTCAAACAACTGCAAAGAAGACAAAGACTCGAACTACCCAAAATAGACAAAAAGTAACCGTCTTCATAATGTTCTAGGGGGGAGGGGGGGGGGGGGGTTTACAGTGTTGTGGTTTTTCCAGAAGAATAATAGCCACGTTTACCAAATTTAGAACTTAGCATCAAAAATTTTGTAAGCACAAACAACTCCCTTCGTTCATAAATATAAGGTGTTTTAGATATTTTATTAATATGAACTAAATATGGTCTGAAATGAGTGAACAAGTACATGACTTACCTTTTAAAATATGAAGTTATATTATAAAAAGCTGAACACATCATGTCGGTGTGTTAAGAGAGATGGCACAACCAGGCACCATTTTTGATTGATTGCAAGTTTTTGTTGGTAGCTTATCAAGCTAGCTGCTTGATGCTAATCATAATAAAAATCAACACTATAAACAGCCACGACAATGTTTGCATAAGCAGTATGGGACTAATCAGAAAGACCAGGGATCAGACCAGGGACAAACATTTACAAGCACCGCAAGACGCGTAGTCTGCTGGTTGGGTGCGCCAGGCGAGCACCCTTGGCCTTAGCCCAATAACAGCGTCGTTTTACGCTAAAAAAGAACGTCGTTTTACTTCCTCGTCACTTCGGCTGATAGCTCCTTAGGGTGTGTTTGGTAAAGCGTATGGAGCGTGCACGAGCTCAATAGTTTCCTTTTCGACCTATTTTTGGGTGTTTGGTAGCCTGTACGGGACTTCCTCAGCATGCATGATCTCAGCCCAAATACCCTCTTAACATGCATGAAGAGAGAACACCCCAACAACCGTTCATTGGTCAGCATGCATGAACGAAGCAAGCGACAATATGTTTTAAATAATGTTAAGAATTTTTTAAAAATAATTTAATTTTCAGAAAATGTCCAAAATACCAAAAGTTGTTCAGATTTCCAAATTTGTTCAGATTTTCAAAAAATGTCGAGATATTCAAAATATGTTAAAAAATAAAAAAGTGTACATAAATTCATATTTGTTTAATTTTCAAAATACATTTAGATTTTCAAAAAATATATTCAAAAATGTGTAAATTTCCGTTTTTTCAAAAAATGTTCAGATTTTCAATTTTTTAATTTTTTTAAATACCAAAAAAATTGTTTAGTTTTTTTAGAAAAACTTCAGAATTTCAAAAAATGTTTAAATTTGGACAAAATGTTATTTTTTCATGTTTCAAAAACTGTTCACATTTTTGAAATATTTTGTTCACCTTATTTGAAAATACCGGTTGCTACAGTACCGACCGACATGTCTAAATAGCTACAAGATGCCAAACAAAGTCTCAATTAAGCATGTCTTAGCACATACATCGCTACCAAACAACATCAAATGCATGTACTCAACATGTGTAAACTCAACATGTATTAGAGAAGAACAACTATGTTAGGTTGAGAATGCTACCAAACACACCCTCAATGATCTTTACTATGCTGCGTTGCTGGAAGTCAATGGATTGCAGATGATTCATTAGCTAATTCTCTAAAGAAAATTAAAATAAAAGCTAATTCTCCAAAAAAAAACTTATATTAAAAAAGATGATTGGCCAGCTGTTGTATATTGCACAGCATGACGGTGAGCGAGCTGCTCTTCTTCGTGGGGTTCCAGTCCACCGGCCCGCCCGTGCCCTCCGCGATTGGCAACCTCGTCCCGACCCTCACCCTTGCCATAGCCACCGTGCTGAGGATAGAGACGGTGCGGCTCGGGATACTCGTTGGGAAAGGCGATGTGGCCGGCACGCTCGTCTGCGTCGGCGTCTCCATGATCATGCCCTTGTATCAGGGCCCGCTCCTCAAAGTCCCAACCTCCCTTGTCCACTAGAGCATGCCGTCATAGCCATGGCGTCGTCGTCACAGGCCAATACAGGCCTAGACGACACCCTTGTTATCCTCGGCGTTGTCGCCTGGGTCGCCTGGCTCGTCATGTTGATCGAGCGGATTAAATTGATTGTGTACAGTGGCCGTACCCTGACATGTTGATCGATCTGTAGAAAGAAGGATTGACAATACTATTGTTGATGTATTGATAGGTGCCAAGATGCACGTATATATGGAATACAAGTGGGCCTCTACGTTAATTATACACAACTAGGAGGTGGGCCAGACTATAGGTAATATACATGCAACATATATGTTCAACAGCCCCTCGCCGGAGATGCAAAGACTGGACCGAAACTCCTCAAAGACGGAAGTGGGCAATCCCTTAGTCATCACATCAGTGAACCGTTGCGACGTTGGCACATGGAGAACTCGAACACGGCCAAGCGCAACCTGCTCACGAACAAAGTGGATGTCGAGCTCAATATGCTTCGTACGTTGATGATGCACCGGGTTGGCGGAGAGGTAGGCCACGCTGACGTTGTCGTAGAAAACAAGGGTGGCCTCGGAGGCATCACAAAGCAGCTCCTGAAGCAGCTGACAAACCAAAGACCGCCATGGCGTTGGCGACGGCCCGATACTCTGCCTCGACGCTGGAGCGTGAGACCGTGGGCTGTCGCTTCGAAGCCCAAGAGATCAACGAGGGCCAAAGGTAGACGCAATAGCCGGATGTGGAGCGATGGGTATCGGGACAACCAACGCAGTCGGCGTCCGAGTACGCGACGAGGTCGGTGGAGGCGGAGGCCGTCAGGGTGAGACCCAAAGCCATGGTGTCACGTATGTACCGGAGAATAAGCCTCACTAGGGGCCAGTGGGAGTCACGCGGTGACTGCATGTGGAGGCACACCTGCTGAACAGCATACTGCAAGTCCGGGCGTGTCAGCGTCAGGTACTGTAGAGCACCAACGATGAAGCGGTAGAACGCTTCATCGGTCGCAAGAGATCCCTTCGTAGCGGAAACCTTCGCCTTCGTGTCGACCAGAGTGGGAGCCGGCTTGCAATTAAGCATACCAGCGTGCTCCAGAACCTCGGAAGAAGCCGTCACCCCGTCGTACCACCTCGATGCCGAGAAAATAATGGAGGGGGCCCAAGTCCTTGAGGGCGAACTCGGCGCGAAGACGAGCTGTAAGCCGCTGAAGGAGCCTTGCAGTGGAGGCCGTCAGGATGATGTCAGCGACGTAGAGGAGCAGATAAGACGTGACGTCACCCTGATGATACACGAAGAATGAGGCATTGGAGCGGGTAGACCGAAACCCAGCTACTGCAGGAAGGCAGCGATACGCTGGTAGTGGTGCCTGGCAGCGATACAGGGAGGGTCTGAAGGTGGTGAGACTCTACGACAGCTGGACAAATATCACTTCCTCATCAGTAGCCACAAGGTGCCAGAGTTCATCATCATCGACCCCCAAGTAGTCTCCCACCATGAGGTGCTGGAGAATTAGGTGGCCTTTGAACACCTCGAGGAGGCGTGCGCTGCTGAGGATTACATGGTCGAGCTTTGTCAGAATCATTCGGAGGTCATCTTCTTGGAGCGTCAACATCTCAAGCTATACAAGAGGGGGGCTACTAAAGAGGTCGAGCCATCCACTGTGGCAACAATTGTCCTTTGCTTCAGTGACCTCGACTCCGGGTCCAACAACAACTACTTTGACAGATCCAACCACGGCATGAATTTGACGAGCTCATGAACCAGGATGGTTATGTTTTTTTATATTTTCTTCGAATCAAGTAGTTTATGCAATGTAGTTTCATTACGTGTTATGCAATGTTGTTTGAATCGAAATGTGTGTTCGAATGGACTAATTACATTTTTTGTTTGAATGAAATTGTGTGAAAAAAAGTTGAGGAGTAAAATATAATATTTTGGCTAGGTACCACACTTTTTTAACACCTGAAAATATACGGCGTTAAAGTTTGAGGAGGCATATGAGAGCCTAAATTTAGAAATATCGGCCAGATATGCTCTAAATATTTTCACAAATGCAGATAATAATAAGTATTAGAAAAATAAAAATGTGTATGCGAATGCACTATTTTATAACATAGAGGAGAATAATAAGAATTGAAATGTACTTTACTGTCTATTCATCCCACTATAGATGTCCATCTAGACCATCTCAATTGGGTCCACATTTCCTTGGCTGAAACTACAACATGGCCGGTGAGGCATTTGTTATGGGCTAACTTTTTACAGGGAGGATGTGATTGGATGGTTCTAGAATACGATGGAAACAATCAGCATTTACTGTTCACCGCGAATTCCACATTCCCACTATTCCCAGCCGTTAGAGTTAGGAGACCAGTGGTGGTTAAGAATGATTATAGATCCAATTCAAAACTGATACACTATTTTTATAAAGGTAGAATTCTTACACTATATAGTATTAGAGATTTTGAATAGGTATGCAATCACAAATAGTTTTTGGCCATAATCCATACTAAATAAGCACATCTAAAAGACATACAATAGGCCCAGCCCACTCAGTCATCCTTGATAGCGATTCAAAACTTACCCCTTAGGATTACCCACACTCAATCCTTCATCACCTCGCTCTCCCTTCCATCTCCACTCCTATTCCAAACTATATTTCCAGGGCTTGTTTCATGACTATCCCTTTCTTCCTCAGCTGGCTCACAAGATGCCTAACCAGCCCCGTGTCAATAAGAGAAGGAGAATATGGAGGCCCTAACATCAATCTCTTGGGTCGAATTCACGCACCTTGAGTTTGGTTGGTGTGCTTCGAGTTAACATCAGCTCAGCCTTATTGTCCCAAGGGCCATAATCTTGCTTGAGCTCCTACTGATTGTTCTAGTGCATGGGCTTGCTCGGATCTTGACGGCTTTGTCGCCATCGGCGTGCTAGGGCTCTACCTTGATGGCTCTCAGGCTAACCTCCCCCGCTTTGATTACAACCATGATTCAAAGGCAAAGACAAGACGTTGATGATGACACGACAGCATACACACTTCACATGAACGACAACTAGAGGCAGTATGCATTATTTTACCTTTATGCATGCCATTTTTTAATTCCACTAACATTTTACGATGAAAAAACATAGGCACATTCATCTAATTGAAAATTTAATGTGGGAAATTTTTTAACCACAACAAACTATATGTGCAAGACTTCAGATAAGATTCGTCTATGCGGTGCACCAGCCAAGCTAACGTTCTAAAAAACATATTGAAAAAAGAAACAATATATAATAATAAAAACAGGATATATATAAATAAAAAGCTGAACACACCATGTCGGTGTGGTAAGAGAGGTTGTGGAACATTTGTAACGTGCAAATGTCATTACAACCCAGGCATCATTTATCATTGATTGCATTTTTTTGTAAGTAGCTTACCAAGCTGACTGCTTGGTGTCAACTACAACAGGAATCAACATTATAAACATCTGTGACGAAGTTTACATAAGCGGTATGGGACTAAATCTGTCATACCAGGGATACAAAATTCAGAAGCAACGCTAGACGCTAGTAGTCGTGTTGGGTGCGTCGGCCTGGCGGGCACGCTGGGCTTTAGCCCAATAACAAGAGAGCCACGTCCATGACTTCGGCTATTGGGTCTGTTATATGATCTCTACCGTGCTGTGTTGCTGGCCGTAGGATACTTGGGCTGGTGACTTGCGTTGCTGGGCGTTCGATCCATTTTTTTTTGTAGCACCGAATTTGAGGGATTTGTGCAGAACTGAATGGATTCCGTATGATTGACCAGCTACCGTGGGGAAGCACGCGCAACATGGCGATGAGCGAGGTGCTCTTCTTCGTGGGGTTACAGTCCACCGCCCCGACCATGGCCAATAGCCGTCGCGCTCTGGATGGAGGCCGCGCAACACAGGAAGGCCAAGGTGGCCGGCACGTTTGTCTGCGTTGTCCTTGTACAATGGCCCGCTCCTCAAGTCCCGTCCTCCCCTTCGTCTGATCGTCTCGGTGTTGTGGTTACATCCTCGACGGTGGTGCTTGTCATCGTCGCCGTGCTCGGGTGGGCCATCCTCGATGAGCAGCTGCGCTCCAGAAGGTACGTTCGTAACGCAAGATAGCTGGAACAACGATTGTGTTTTTGCATGCAGCGTATGGTTTGTCGTGTGCATGCGTGCGTGAGCTAGCAAGCTCGGGCTAGTCGAGGTGTGCCGTGCTTCCAGAGTGTGGTGTGTCGTGTGCATGCGTCCGTGGGTTTGGTCGGACCGGCTGCAGGGTCGGTCTCGCCATGGAGCAGCCCGGGAGAGTCGCAGTGAATGGATAGCTCAGGATAGATGAGGAGTTGGGAAATAAATAGGTAGTCATTAACAAGTACTCGTCCCACTCGAGAAGAAATATTTGAAGGTTGAAAAATAGCGAGGAGTCCGTCTTCATATTTTTCTGGTGATCACCTCGATATTGACTAGCAAAAAGATCCGTGTGTTGCAACGGGAGACAAAGTATCAATGGGGCTCTCCCTTCTTAGTGGAAGAGTCTTTCATGGTCAATGCAAATGTGTGTTTCATGGCGAATGCACTATGTTTAGATCATAACATGTTTAATAATGTAAAAGCAAGGTCAATGCTAGTAATTATAAACACAGGAAATAACCTTTAAAGATTTTTTTTGTTTTCTTGTATTGGAAATATATGAACGTATAGCAATGCACGCGTAGATATCTGGAAATATATCAATATATCTCATTCGAGATAAAAATGATCATTGTTGAGAAAATGTTTGGAAATTTAAAAAAAATGATACTCACGCATATTTGCATATGTATCATACATGGATAAATGTACGACACATAAATTTATTTATAGATTATCACTTACTTAAGATGTTTATAAGCTACAGACATTTTTGCATGTACCAAAATCAAAATCTATTTCAACATTGTAAATGGTATACTTGACTCTGAACCAATATCATAACACCTATTAGCATATGACGCATAGTAAACATTGCCCGTGCGTTGCAATGTGAGGAGACCATTCATCTACCATTCTCCTACTTTACCCTGTGGTATCTAGCTCTTTAACGTACATGCGCTATATCATATGTTCATATTTATTAGCCAACCCGTTCGTTGATGCTCTCTGCAACATAAATGTTTCTTGTTCAATCGCTCGCAAATAGTTTGATCATAGGTGCTGGAAATTATGTAGATTTTCCAAACTTTGTCGAGGCACCGGTTGTACTGGACATTATATAAGTGTAATTAAAATTAAGTTGCACACATAATTGGCGACGACATGAATGCTAAATTAGGTTCTTCTGTGGAAATATTGAACTGCTCAATTATGATGTGACTATAGAAAAGTCTAGCTTTTTGTCAATATAAATTTTTGTGCTCAATAGTGTTACAGTAGCATACCTAGATTATTTAAAATTTTGGATATGATTTTCCTTGCCGAATTGAATTCTTGAAAAAAAAATTATTCTAAATTGTGCACAAACATGTGCCAACTATTTTGGTCATCTCAGTAACTCTGAATACTCCCCCAACTATATAATTAATGGAATCTATATACGTATGTAAAGACCAAATGCTAAATCAATTTCTTTCACGAAAACTAATCATGCAAAAAAAAAATTGGATGTCTGACTATGCCAACTATATATTTAATCAAATCGGTGGTAAAAGAATTTCTTTCACGGAAACTAATCATGAAAAAAATGCGATGTATTTTCCTATGTGACCATGATTCTAGCCATCTCTTGTTTGTGTATATGTTTATCAGCTAGTTTCTTTACACTTTTTTTCCTCCTCACTTTCCCTCCGGCCATGTCCAGCTTCGCTTCGTTTACTGTGAAGCGTGTGAGTTGAGGCCTCATTCATGCCCGTATTATGTTTACTTTCAGGATCTCCCACTATCCGGTGACACCTCACCCATTGGTTGTTTATTGACGAACCGGCTTGCTGATTGTCTATTTGTTGAGGTATATAAATTGGCGAGATTTGATGTACAATGTGGGACTATTAATTTGAAAGCAAACCTTTCTATCACACACAGAATTTTGGAACGGTAGGAGAGGCACACTAGAATATTTGGCCCACTTGTGTTGGGCTAGAACTGGCCAAGGCCCAGGCATCCAATCCTGCCAGCTTGGGAGTCACTCGAGATAAAGGATACGACCCTAGAACACTTCGTTTCGAAAAAAGATAGAACGAACGAAGGGCAAAAGCATTGATAGAGAAGAAAATTTACCAACTTGAGCAAGATGAGAGTACTATCGTTGGGCATGAGAACCTAAAGTTGTACATCTCAGAATATTATAAAAAGCTTTTTGGGGTTCCTAATGATACGAATGTGACTATGGATGAGACCAGGGACGGAGCCAGGATGAATGCATGGAGGGGGCAAGCTTGGTCATGGAGGGGGCAAAGCTTTCATGTTTAGGAAATTTTGGCTTAAGTAACTACTAAAATTGAAGAATAATCAATTCATTGAGGGGGGTCTAGCCCCCCCTCACCCCCCCTTAGATCCGTCCCTAGATGAGACCTTGGTCAGTGATATACCTCAACTCGAAAGGAATGAGAATGAGATATTAGCTGCACCATTTACGGAGAAAGAAGTGTTTGATGCAATATCGCAAATGAAAAACAATAAAGCACCAGGGCCAGATGGATTTCTGGCTGAATTCTACAAGCGATGTAGGCATATTATTAAAGGAGATTTAATATCAATGTTTCGGGACTTGTTCGATGGGCACTTGCAGTTGTATCACCTAAACTTTGGGACAACAACGTTGTTGCCAAAGAAGGAAGGGGCAGTGTGTATTGAATAGTTCAGAACGATATGTCTGCTCAACGTGTCGTTTAAAATATTTACCAAGGTTGGGACTAATAAATTGACGCAGATTGCACATGCAGTGGTGCAACCTAGTCAGTCAGCCTTTATGCCTAGGAGAAATATTCTAGAGGGCGTGGTTGTACTCCACGAGACCCTATATGAAATTCATTCGAAGAAACTAGACGGGGTTATCTTCAAAGTGGATTTCGAGAAAGCATATGATAAAGTTAAATGGCATTTCTTACAACAAGCTCTGCGTATGAAAGGTTTTGACGAGCTATGGAGAAGGCAAGTTGAATCCTTTGTACAGCAGGAAAGTGTTGGAATCAAACTGAACGATGATATCGATCATTTTTTCCAAACTCATAAGGGTCTCCGGCAGGGTGATCCAATGTCCCCAATCCTATTCAATGTTGTTGCGGATATGCTTGCAATACTAATAGGAAGGACGAAACAGGAAGGCCTGGTGGGAGGGCTAGTGCCGCATCTAGTGGATGATGGCGTGTCCATCCTGTAATATGCTGATGACACTATCCTTTTTATGGAGCATGACATGGCGAAAGCGAGAAACATGAAACTTATTCTCTGCCTGTTTGAACAACTATTGGGGTTGAAAATAAACTTCCACAAGAGCGAGTTGTTCTGCTTTGGAAGAGCCAAAGAAGCACATGAGGATTATAAACAGTTGTTCGGTTGTGAGTCGGGTAGTTAGCCATTTAGTTACTTGGGCATACCAATTCATCATCGAAAGCTAACGAACCAAGAGTGGAAGCATATTGAGGATCGTTTTGAGAAAAAGCTAAGCTGTTGAAAAAGGAAGCTTCTGTCTTATGGAGGGAGACTTATATTGATTAACTCGGTGCTTACGAGTATGCCCATGTTTCTCCTTTCTTTCTTTAAGATACCAGTAGGGGTACGTCAAAGACTGGACTTTTATTGATCGAGGTTCTTCTGGCAGAGTGATGAGGTTAAGAGAAAGTATAGACTTACTAGATGTGACATAATTTGCAGGCCGAGAGACCAGGGAGGTTTGGGGATTAAAAACTTAGAGGTTAAGAATAAATGTCTACTTAGTAAGTGGCTATATAATTTATCAATGGAAACTGAAGAAATGTGGGCACAGATTCTACGTAATAAATATCTCCAATCGAAAACATTAGCCCAAGTTACCGTTAGACCGACGGACTCTCCTTTCTGGAAGGGCTTGATGAAGGTCAAAGCACACTTCTTTCATAGGACTCGGTTTATAATTGGGAATGGAGGTGCTACGAGATTTTGGGAGGATACGTGGTTGGGGGAGACGTCCTTAGCTTTACAATACCCTGCCTTGTAGAATATTGTGTAACGCAAAGAAGTGTATGTTGTCACAGTATTTCAATCTATCCCGCTCAACATACAGTTTTGGCGATTTCTGATAGGACATCGTTCGGCAGAGTGATTGCACTTAGTTAGACGCCTTATGGAGGTATAATTATCGGATGAGCCTAATACGATTACGTGGAAGCTCACAGAGTCAGGTACATTTACAGTCAAATCTATGTACCTTAACCTCATTGACACAACGGATATACCAAAGTCCAAATACGTTTGGAAGGTGAAGGTTCCTTTGAGAATCAAAGTCTTTATGTGGTTTCTCTACAAGAAGGTGATTCTTATTAAGGACAATTTAGCTAAGCGTAATTGGCCAATACAAGATGTTGCTTCTGTTGTAATCCGGAAACAATCAAACAACTTTTTCTCCAATGTCCGCTAGCAAACCTACTATGACAAACTGTTCGAATTACTTTTAACATTGATCCTCCGGATAGCATTGAAGTACTATTTGGTAAATGGCTAAACGGAGTTGATACTAACATTGCTAGACAC
This sequence comes from Hordeum marinum, assembly GCA_022496015.1. NCBI lineage: Eukaryota > Viridiplantae > Streptophyta > Magnoliopsida > Poales > Poaceae > Hordeum > Hordeum marinum. Next base: position 505,380,353 of record CM039678.1, on the reverse strand, counting down.
ATTTGCACCTCTTCACCGGGTTGATTTTTTTGACTGGGTTAGAGCAACTAACCCTATTTTATCCCTCCTATTTGAATGATTTTGGGTTATTTAAGCCCCAACTAATCCAAACTAGTTTTAACCTGAGATCCAAACAAGGTCATTATCTATGGAAAGAGAATCCGAGACATGTCTCTACGAGATCACGTGGTTGTCGGGGGCAATGTGCATGATGTGACCGCCTCTTGGTAGGACCATGTCTGGGACGGTGTGGGTCATTTCTGACCAGGGCACACATGATTGCGCACAAGCATGGTGACGGAGTATAAACTCAACTTTTGATATGAAGAAACCGGTTGGGTAAAGAATTTTTTGCATATATACAGAAAATGTATAGAAGCAAAATAACAACTAGAATCATGCATATGAATATTAAGACCAAATTAGAACAATCAAAGGTTAATAATTTATAATATGGAATATCAAGGTTTTAAATTTGGAGAGTTGGTGTTTATTGTTGCAAAGTTTTGAACACGAGAGTACCCATCGAGAGCCATCCCTGCTTCGCTATCACCGCAGTGCAACACCCATGTCCTTAGTCCATCGGCGGCAGCGTGTCGAGCCTTGCTCTCTCTCTCTCTCTCTCTCTGCAGGGAATTTAGGACATTATTCGATTACCTCTAGCTCCTAACTGAACATAAAGGCTTATGCTTTCTCGAACATTTTCATTCCCCTATACTGATATACTGAAATAAAGAAAACTATTAAAAAGGAATGAAATAGTGGTATTGGTACTACCCTAAAATATGATAGAAGTGGAAAAAAAAGATGTGCCCACAGTTTATACATATATTGTAATTTTTGATAATATGCAAGAAGAATATAATTGTCAAATTTTTACAATATTTTTTTCTAACGAGCAATGAATTACGGCATCTCCAACGTCGATCCTCACACTGTACAGAATCGCCCAGACCACGCGATCCGACGTGTTTAGCCATCCAACATTGACCTCTATCGGTCCGACGACCAGTCCAGACGTGATTTTTGCAGTAAACTAGAAAAAAAATACGGGCCTTTGCTGGCGTCCGGATCTTTGCCACGCCCGCTTCTGACTGCCCTGGAGCAGCCAAAAAAAACCATCTTCGCCCGCGTCCTTTCCCGCCCAAAGCAAGATGATTGCATTAATGCCGCTCCAAATGGACGTTGGCCCAGAACGAACGTGACCTCTCACTGGTGTCGTCATTGAAGCCACTCGCTGGCCGAGGGAGCCGCACCCTCCACATCTTTCTCCCGTGCACAACATGCGCCATGACCGCGAGTGGAATGCTCTAGGGAATAGCCTCTCGACGGAGCAGAAGCACGAGGTGGCTTCCTTTGCGACCGCTTGGCACAGTTTTCGTGACAGGTGGATCAACGCCGGCATGCCGGACAACTCAATGAAGGTCCCCAACGAAGATCCCATGATGGAGGTTGGCTCCGGTGATGACGCATGCCGGAGCCCACGCTGGTGCATGTTGGCTTGATGATGGAGTAGGTACAAATGCACTTCAATGACTCCATGGCCAAGGAGCGGCCGACGCCCGCGCCTATGTTGTTGTTCTAGCGGGCAGAGGAGGAGCACTATTAAAAAATGTTCCTCCTCGAGCACCATCGGCTGGTGGAGGGCTAGATTTACGACGAGTGCGCGAGCGAGGATGACGGGGCGACCATGGCCGCGGCGAGCCCTAACTTAATTGCGGAGTAGTAGGAGTTCTACAAGGCCGCTCGTACTCAATTTTTGCGGCTTTGGATGGCCAACTCCCACATCCATGCACGTGCACTGCACCCCCCCTCCCAACGCGTGGTTCACATGCTGATGCATTGTCTGGTTTGTGGGTCAACATTGAAGATTTACTTACGCTCAACCAAAAAAAAAATTATGAAGTTTTCTAAGAAAATAATCATTGGGCTCTAATAAGAAAGAAAATGAAAAGTAATAAACTACGTAATGAAAAAAATTCATTATCCTTTAAGAAGAAAGAAAATGAAAAGTAATAAAGGACATAATGGAAAAAGCTGCACACAATTTACATATAAAAAACTTTTGATAATCAACCAGAATAATCAAATAGTAGTGGAATTTACGAAAAAAAGAAGATTCCTAAGGATTAGTGGCATTGGTATTACCACTAAAGAAGAAGAAAAGGAAATAAAGCTGCAAACAAAATCAATACAAGAAAGTTTTACAAAGGAATGAATTAGTGCCTTTTTATTAAGAAAAAATAAAATGAAACAAAAACTAAATCAGAATCAAAACAATAATGTTTTCTAATAAAGAATGAATTAATGATCACTAGCAAGAAGTTGCAGGCAATCAAACATGACCACACAAAAGTGAGTCCAAAGAATTATCATGGTAAACTAAATGGTCACATCAAATATCTAAAATATTCTAACAACCCTTTTAGACATATAATATGATGGAGATAAGACGATCTAAATAATTTCAGTTAAACTAAGGAATTCAGATATAATAAGGTAGACATAACAAACACATACGACTTCGTAGAAAAAGGAAACGAAGAAAAACAATAACAAGCTAGGGCTCTCCGGATTATCCCTCGCAATAAACCTACACTTAGGATATCTCCAACGCCGACCCTCAAACTGCTCGCATACGTCTAGAAAGCGCAACCCGGACGTGTTCGACCATCCAACACGGTCCTATATCGGTCCATGGAACAGTCCGTACACACTTTCCCGTAAATTGGAGAAAAACTGGTGGTGAGGGGCTTTCAGGAGTCCAGACAACAGCCACATAGGACTCCAACACCCCAAGCCGACTGAATCCCCCCTTCATGTCCCATTTTCTTCCAATCCATCCCCTCTTCCCCTTGCTTTGTATCTTCAACCTCCTCCTTCGATGTGGCCATTGTTTTTCTCTAGGCGCCACACACGCGTTCCCGGACATCCGAAACCAGCACCGACGCGTCCGCGCGTCTTTTACGACGGCATTGTCCACCCAAGACCCGTCTGTATCCAACTACACTCCACCTATCGATGACGTCCAAGACGGACACCATGCCCGGCAGGTGTTCTGTCAAATGCCATTGAGCTATGACCGTCATGTTGCTTTTTTACTATACGAAGGATGATGGGTTACTCGAGCTTGAAAGATGAGTTTTTGTATGATGCGTGGTTGGTCATATCGGTTGTTTTTGTAGGCATGCACAGAAGGGACTTTTCAGGCAGCATGTACACTGTTGTGAAGTAGAAGGGGCAGTGTGTATGAGACGACATGATTCATTCATGAAAAACTTGTTGATCATCAAACTAATCTAGTTGAATTTGAACTATTATTGTCCTAGAATTATTTGCGTGTCATGTGTGAATTATTTATTCTACTTTATATCCGAACGTTGATGAATTTCGTCGAGGGTTTGCACAAATTTCGTCGTTTTATTGAAATGATGTTTGAATTGTATATGAGTAGCGTTGGAAGGCCAGCTCCCGCATCAATCTCGCAGACTGGTCCCCCTGTCTACGGATGGATGCTGCAACAAATTTGTAGGCCAGCGTTGGATATGCCATTACCCCCAAACGACTGAAAGAAACATGGTAACATGAAGCACATATCACAACGTTTGCATTGTCTGGGTGATTAAAAGGAGCTGGTTAGACACCTACAAGTCGCTGCCATATTTAAAGGATAACATACATGTTAGACGCCGGAACAACATCTCATGTGTTGTCCACGTAGTTGAAAGGCTATAAGATGGTTTGGTTGGGCTTTAACTCGGCTTTTGAAGTTTGGCTTATCAGCCAAAGAACATATATTTAGGAGCTTTCGACTTTGGTTTGACTTTGGCCAAAAGCCAAGCCAAAGTCAAAGTCAAAAGCACCTAAAAAGGTGATTTTTTGGTTTATTATAAGACAAAGTACAAAAGCCAGGTAAAATCCGAACCAAATACCCTCTATATGTCTTGAGCCCAAACATAAAGGCATTAGAATTCAGCGACGGATGTCGCCCGGCCCAAGGACAGAACTCAACCAAGGTTGTCGTTGATCCTCAAAAAGAAAAAAACAAGGTTGTCGTTGATCCTCAAAATGAAAAGAAAAGAAAAAAGGTTGTCATCACTGTAGAAACCCTACCGGTCACTTACACCAATGACTAGTACTAAGCATACCCACAAGGAGACCTTATTCATACTATAGGTAACATAACACATATCAAGACAAGATGAGTCTATAAGCTAATAAATGAAGAAAAAAGTCCACATTTCAACCATCAACTAACCACTCAGTTTGATTTACAACCATCAACTTCGAAACCGTTTGAATTACACCCTAAACTTATCACATGGTTCAAAACTCAACCCTCGACTTGGTTTAGTGCTGGTCAACCGGTCTTGACCGGAGTCAAGCTTGACTGGGTGGGCTCGGGTGAGAAAATGAATAGGGAAAGAAAGACTAGGTTAGATTTTTTTTGAACGTGTGGGTGACATTGGCTGCTGAATTGGCATGTCCAGACAGCCTTGACTCTGGTCAAAACCGGTTGACCAGCCCAAAAACAAGACCATGGTTGTGTTTTGAACCATGCGTTAAGTTTATGATGTAATTCAGACAGTTTCGGAGTTGGGGGTTGTAAATCAAACCGAGTGGTTAGTTGCAAGATGAAATATGGACTTTTCTCATAAATGAAAAACTCAATGTTACTATCCCATATGTAACCATCCACTTTAGAGATAGTAACTTAAACTAGTAACATGTGCATGCTACTACTCTATGTTACACCCCCTTTAGGTAATCAAAGCGCATGAATGCCCCAACTTCAAAACACCCTTGACACACATAATATATCTTGCAACATCCATATACGTTGATATCACGCAAAATGCACTCAGAAACTAAGGAAGACAAGAGCCCAAGGCTTCAAACAGTTGGTGACGACAAGTACGGTGGGAATCCTACATACAAACTGACATCTAAACTGAGTACTTCCTTCCACATAACCACTCGAGCTGTAGCGTGTGCAGATCCAACGAGAAGCACACCATGTTCGGCCTAGACAAACCGTAAGCCTCCTCTCTACCTTCAGGCGCCGCCTCCAGCAACAGGTACCCCCCAGCCACCCCGATGACTCGGTAGTAATGGTAATTAGGAGAACGCCCGTGCGTTGTCACGGGCCAACAAATGGATCTATTATGATATTTTTCATTTTAGCTTTTTGATCATTGTGTTATTATTTCCTGCGGACCTATTTAGTTTTCATATAAGTTTTGTCTGAAGTCAAAGTAGCTCTAATATGTCCAAACTTGTAGGACAAAGTATTGACATTCACAATACCAAATCAATATCATTAGATTCATTAATCAAATAACTTGCACGGATCAGACCAATTGCTACGAGCTCCTTTTTGTTTGGATCAGTTATACATTAGGATCCCAGCATTATAAGATGACGGGGTAAGAAAACACAGTCAACAATTTCAGATTTGATGCTGCTTGCAGGATGCACTCTTGCGTTGATATCGCTCGTTGTATCTTGCATACCTGCAATACTACGCTATTGTCAAGGAAAGCACGCTGTCATTGGCGGAGCTCCTACAGGTTAAAAGAAACTTCCTTCTCCTTGTAACAGTCTAACAACAGACCCCACAGGTCAAAGGGTTTGGCCCATTGTTCAAACATGTCAGCTTGTCCACTGCAAAACCTCATGATCTTCGAAAAAGGAAGGATAATCTGTGAAGGGTTTTACATCAATAAAACAATAAAGGATACATAACACAAATGAAAACGATACTCAAACCTGCTTTGGCTTCCTCGCCGGCGTCGTGTCCCTTGATGAGCTCAGATCTGAGTAGCCAGCATGGAGTAATAGTTCTGCTGCCCTGGTACAGAGGCACGACAATGCGACAGGGGCTTCGTCGCGGTGGCGAGGTGAGTATTCAATGGAGTACCCGCCACAGCTGCACACCTCGACCTCCTCGGTGTCAGAGGACTCTGTCCATGTCGCCCGTCAACGGCATGATGCAGGCAGCAGGTGGCCGCTACTGAACATCTCCGTAGCAGCATGCCGAGGCCACTCGTGACCACACCCCGCCCGCCTCACTACCGGCTCCACCTGAGTAACCGCATCCACGAGCAGGCTCTCTTTGTGGAGTGTGACGAGCACGGGCTTGGGCATCACCGCTGCTTGTTCCTTAATGTTGTCGTAGATCAGGCGCATGTCGCGTCCGTGATCTCTAGCCATGGTTGAACACGAGCCATCCGCATGTAGATGTGCATCTATGGTGGTGGCTGATTAGAAACCTTGGCCAGGGGGAGGAGGAATTGGCAACGACGATGTAGGTGACCTGCTTGGATGTGTCACTGGTGCTGATGGGATGGTGCTCACATCGGCGGTAGTCCTCCATGCCTCCACGTTCGGCGTGTAGTTGATGTTGCGCCCGTCCCCTCCTCCACATCCATGTGCTTCTTTGTACACCACCATCTCCTCCTCCCTACGACTCATTGTCAGTGCCTCGGGCATTGCGGCGAGCCCCGAATCTGAGCGCCGGAAGAGGCGATGACGCACGGGTCGACATTGCGGGGGCGCGTGGAGAGGCTAGGAGGAGGGCGCGACAGGTGAGGGCGAAATTGATTTAATCAAATTCTGTTATTTTGTTTTCTTAAAGTTCATTGTTTTTTTTTGATTTGTTATTTATTTCCTAAAGTAAATTATACTGATGGAAAGAATCAATTAATTTGGGTATGTTAGGAAAGTTGGATCCATAATCTTTTATACGTTAAGAAAAGTACGAGTTTGCAAGAAAAAAATGAAGAGAAAAATAAACCAGTGAATAAGAACCAACATCAAGGTGTGATGGGAGAGAAGACGCAAAAAACCATTTGGTTTGTTCGGCCATTCAGATGATGTGCCCAACTAACTACTCACACCTAGATTTTTTTACGTTTCTAGGTATTGAATTAATGTGGTGATCAATGTTAGTAATTTTGTGTTTCTTGTGCACGCATGCATACAAACGTTGTTTACCCGAACACTGTCATCTCTTCATCAGTTGACCGGTCCACTTGGGGGATGGAACCATGATGTTTTTAAAACAGACATGTACGTATACTTGCTCAGCTAACATGTTTTGTTCATCTCTCTTGCTTTTCCTTTTCCCTTTGCATGCGCCGTAAACTTTTTATTATACATGTGGCACGCATGCGTGCGTGTCAAGGCAAAACACGCGTGGCCGGCCACATGCATGCACCACGGCCGGCCGGGATAGAGGAGCCGCTAAATTCTAAACAATCCATTTCTGCAGAAATTGTTGCCAGTTTTTGGTCTTTACATCCTACCTGAAATCAAACAGTTCGGTTCTATACTTTTGCTTAGAAGCTACACATGCATGCTGTCTGATATATCCACCGTACACACAATGAAAATCAATCTTACTTAAAAGGTATATATATGCACATATTGTATTGCACGTTCAAAGTCCAACGTGCTCAACTGACACGGACATGTAAATCTCTACTGTTGCTCTTTTTTTATTACAAATCTCTGTTGCCAGCTAAAGGGTTTGGACCTACAAAATAAAACTTTTATGGCTTTAAGTGCACATGCCATTAGAAGGAGTACTTTTAAACCACATTAGAGAAAGTACTTGTAGACCAAACATTAGTGGGGTATTTGAGACATGTTTTTTTATTTGCACATTTATTTTGATGTGCCCAACGATTCGTGGGGATCTGTTGGATCCGCGTCAGCGGCGGCGGCATCCTGGGGATCCTAAAGAAAAAATCAAGGCTGGGAGGAGTGGGGGAATGTTTGTTTCCATTTATGACTATTTGTAAAGAGATAAATTAGTGAAAAGGGGTGGTGAAAGGTGGGTCAAAAAAACCGGGCAAAAATAAACCAGTGTACCAGGCTACAACTCAAAGTTTGTGTTGGAAGGTTATCAAGAAAAATCCTATATTTGTTTCTCGGAAGGTGATCTCACATATATGACATGATTTTGGAATTCTTAATTACCTACTATTAATGTGATTAAATCAAATTATCACCAGCAAAAGCAAGTACAAAACAATATCTTCCGCTTTAATGGTGGATTTGGTTTCTCAGAAGGTAATATCACATAGATGGTATGATTTTAGAATTCTTAATTATCTATTATTAATGTGATTAAATCGAATCATCACCTGTCATAGCAAGCACAAAACAAAATCTTCCACTTTAATGTGATTTGGTTTTCGAAAGGTGATCTCACATATATGGTATGCTTTTGAAATTCTTAATTACCTATTATTAATGTGATTTAATCGAATCATCACCTGCCAAAGAAAACACAAAACAAAATCTTTCGCCTTAATGATGAATTTGATTTTTTAATGAGAAAGAAAATAAACCAATGGGAGGAAACGGTGGGAGACGGGATGAAAAAACGGACGAGAATAAACAAGACGAAAATAAACCGAGAAAGGAGCTAATGGCTCTTCTTTAAGAGTAGAGATACATGGGCAGGTAGATGTCCGGATTTGGTTCCCACCGATCTCCATCATCTTCCTGCAAGACGGCATACCGGAGGTCGTACACATGGTCCTTGTCATTGCGCTTACTAATGGTCACCATCGCCAGCCGCTCTTGATCGCCAGCCGGCTTCACGAAGGTCACGGGCGAGTCGCTGTCATGAGGCGGGAAGTCTATGATGGAGAACACTGGGGTGCTCGCCCTCACGTCGATGACGAGGATCTTCTTTCTCTCTGGGTATATTGGCCAATAGAACCGTCCATGCACGAAGTTGTGTGATAGGAACGACGTGTATGGATAGGGTGGGTCGTTGCCCGAAGCACCCCAGCCGTCGAACTTGACGGCACGCCATGGTCGTTTTGCAGCGGCGCCGATGGTAGAGAACACAAAGAGGAATAAGTTGCTTGCACATTGCACCAAGTACATCACTCTAAATGATGGTGACAACAATGCATCCTCGTGATCATCTTCGTCCTTACCGCCGTCGCCGGTAGGATGAGCAGAGAAGTACGAGACATGCTCATCTCCTTGGGGTGGAGCGAGGAAGGGCTTGAAGTCGTCCAGGCGCTTTCCATGGTTGACCAACGCGGCTACGTCCTTGGGGATGGCAGGCAGCACGAGGTACCGCCGATGGAGAGGGTCGCAAACGGCGACCGGCCGGCCCAGGGAGTGATGTCTTCCGCAGCAGCTTCCCCGCCGCTGGATTTGACCGGTATATAGAGTACGACCGTCGCGGGACTCCCAGAAATCCCATGGGCCGCCGAGGGCAAGGAGGAAGGATATGCACGTGAAATTGTTGGCGCCGGCGTCCTCGACAAACTTGCGGGCCGCAGCGGCGGATGGATGCGGCGGCTCGGCAGGTAGGAAGATGTCGACGCTGATGCCGAGGAGGGGCGGCGCGTGGAGGGCACGGGATCGGTGGAGGAAGCCCTGGTCAGTGATGATGCGTCGGAAGGCCGGGCTCGCCGCGCAGGCGCGTGCGAGGTCGGTGGGTGAGTCTAGGAGGAGGAATATCTTCATCAGGATGTCGTCGGACTCCACCGCGGGGGCTGGAGCTCGGACGCGCCGTTCTGCTGGCTGCGGGGGCCAAGCCATGGATCGATCGATCACACGGGGTACGTATAACTCGAAAGAGATCGGTACGTACCGGCAGTACTTGTGTACGAGATTAGCAAAGATCAATGGCCAGCTTGTAGAAATTATGTGTCCTGCAACTATATTCAAGTTTATAAAAATTGCTAATATTTGGAATATCTCATTGTGGAATTATACATGTATTTATACATGGAATTGTTTTACATAATTTATCATAAAATTATCACTTGTTGAAACATACTTAAGTTGTATGCTTAAGGAAGCTGGTCAATTATTAATGAAATACAATATACTATTTATATTGAAAAGACTACCCGGATAGAGTGATAATCGAAAGGAGCTAGATCCTATAGTTAGATTACAGCCCTAATGTTGATCTACGTAATTAGAGGAATTTGCACTCTATTATGACGCGTTGCTCACAAGCGTGTGCTCCGAAGACCTAACGGGTAGAATCCGATAACAGACAAATATGATCGTGGTTGGTAATTTGATCTGGACTCTATCCCGGAAACTAATGAAAAACAGTAGGAATCTTATATCTGTATAAGAGGTGACTTTGAAAAGACAGTATAAGAAGGTCCCTACCCCTAGCCTTAAATATGCGAATTATGAACGGCATCACGGATAAGCGCAGAGAAATAGGAAATAGACAAAAAACACTAAATTTATAACATTGGCATCTAGAGCCAGGTTCGTTCGCCGGCAACTGCGTTATCCGGATGTCGCTTGCGCAATGCTAATCCGCTTGCTATTCTGTCGGCGTGGTCGTCGCTACTAAACCACATCCGTTGCATACTGTATTGCCGATCGACCCCGCTTCAAACCATGGATGTGTTACACCGCGCATCACTCTGTGTGGCATGTCTGCTCGCATTGTTTTGTCGCCGGTCGTCTAGATCGGAATGCCGTGTCTCCCAACCAAGGTACTCCCGCTCCGTGTTGCGTTGCTCGTGTGGTTGCAGGACGCGGGATGCTGATTTCCTAATCCACCGTGTCTCATGTTATCCTTGGTCCACGTACTGCCTTTGCTCCTGGATGGATCAAGGAGGAAATCCATCACCACGTGAACCAAGGAAATCCATGCAAGAGTAGTTGGAGCACTGCTACTTGACATTGGATCTGCTACTAGTGCAGGTATTTTCTCTCTTCCCAGATGTTACAAGGTGCACCGAAATATCATCAGATTACTTTTCTTTGCATGGGAAAGAAAGTACTAGTGTAGCGTTCACGCCGGACAAGTTGGCCGACCCTCCTGACCTCGCATGGAGGAAATCAAGCCATCAGCTATGTACGAGCTGTACAAGAATCAATCAGACTATCTTTTATGTGCATTGCTGTCGATCCCTTGCTTTGGATTATTGATGAACGGACTAACTTGTTTGATTGCTATTCCATTGCATGTACGTCATAACAAGGAAAATACGTCTACTCCTTGGAAGAAGTTAAGGAGGACTCCAGATTAAATGTGTGGATGGAGTGCATAGAGGAAAATTGCCATGGTAAAAATATTGTACAGAAAATTGTGCATAAGTGGAAAGGAACTTCAGATAAGTCTTATTGTTGAGCATCACTTGTGTATGGAGGAATATGAGAGCCACTCCGAGGACAAGAAAATTTGCTCTTCATTTGCCGGTATGTCTAATGATAATATTGGCATTGCATATATATTATTTGTGGATGCTCTTTCAAATAGTTGGATTAAGGTGTTGGTACATATACATCATTTACTGTTGGAATACCATAACTTTATTGGCATGCAACAATTTCAAAGGAAAATTGATGTGTTTTGAAATTGGAAATTATGCCCTCAAACTCCGTTCTGGAGGGAAATTATTATTGATGGATACGCTATTGTGCTAACCTTGCATGAGAAGGAATTGAAGAAGTGTCTATTATGTCAATCACTTATTTATGGAGGAAGATGGGAACCACTCCGTGGAAAATGAAGGAAAATTGCTCTCACTTGACGTACCAAAGGAAATTTTCTATATTATGTGTTTTGTCATTGCTGATAAATCTTATACACTTTGGAATTGGAAATTTTGCCACAGAACTCCCCTAGTGGAGGAAAAGTATTATTTTTATAGGACACTCTATGAAACTTCAATGTGAAGGTATTTGATTTATTGTTCCATCTTTGGAATTTATTGATTATGACATACTACTTGGAAAGGGAAGAGTGGAAATATTGCTCAATGTTTAAATTAGTGTTTTATGGATTTCACACAATGGTTTATCCTTCTTGATGTCCATTGGAAGTTGGCAAACCAATTTGTTTATTTGGAAAAGATAACTCTATATGAAGGAATACCGACAATGGCAACACATGCTTGGAATTTTATTATCTACATCATCAACGACTTGGTCACATATCTTGGAACTAGATGAATTGGCTTATTGATTCTGGAATTCTAAACTTTAGTAGGAGGACTATGGTATTTTTTGAAGCATATATACTGGACATTTTTTGCTGGCACACCTTCTATTAAGGTGGAAGGAAATAACAAAATGATACTTCACATCATTTTGTTGTTGTTAATATAGTTATGGTATTTTTTTTCACTCCCACTAGAGGCTAGATTATTTATTTTATCTCATTCATTGATAATTGCACTTGATAGGATTATGTTTATACTATTATGAAATACAAGTCGGAATGTTTTATTGTGCTTGTCACATTACGTATTGAAGTGGAAAATCAGTTGATTAAAAGATATCAAAGTTTTCACAACTGATTGGTGGGGGAAAGTACACTTCAGGAATATGTCAATTGAACATGAAAAGAGCATGGACCTATTCACCATTGTAATAGACCATACACTCCGCAATTAAATGGAGGAATTGAATACTTTTACCACCATTTGTTTTTTGGCAGAAGCATTGCATATATACTGTTGGTTGTCAATATAGCACAGTCACTTCTTATGGTTTGTAGACTGGAATAGAATATATTTTATTGGCAGGGAATTCTTAATTACTACAATGCACACACCAGGAATTTCGTAATGGTTATTCTAGTGGATCAAACTAGTGGAAAAGTAGGAAGAAAATAATTATTATGGTCAAGGGTGGATTTATTGACAAACATTTGGAATATAATCTAGACCCCAAAGGAAACTAACAGTATAACTCCCGACACTAACATGCTTAGGATAAGTGGGAGGAATTGACTTGGAATATCATATCTGGATTTTTTGGAAAGTCACTCTAAATTTTAGAGGAATAACTGAAGTTTCTTAAGAAGTCTTAAAGTTTTAATCATTGCCAACAATGGGTGGAAGAAATGCGGGAAGGAATAAACTGAACGATGAATTATATGGTTGGAAATTTATTTTCATACCAAGAAACCGCAAGCCCATTGTTTTTAAGTTTTTTTCTTTCATTTGTGAGGAACTTTGTCTCGCTGGAATATTATAATGTCACTCTTGTTATTCAATTCTTCACACAAAGGAAAATATACTTTGTGGAAAGTCTCTCTCTCGGAATTTTGGGAAAGATGAACTAAAGGCATGGTTTGCTAATTGAATATATTAATGTATGATCTTATAATAAGCTTCACATCAATGGAATAGAAGGTCATATGATTTTCTAAATGAAGCAAGGCGGTCATCTACAAATTCACATTGATGGAAGTGAAAGCTTGGTCATGTTTTAACTTTCATATGAAAGGAAAGTTTGAAGCTTCCTATGTTTTGGGGGTGGAACTACATAGGGTATGTTTTGAAATGTTTCCTATGGAATATTGCAAACTTATTAAAGTACCTGGAACCCAACTCAGCGAGGAATTATGTTTGAACTCATAAGGACAATGGGATAATGGTGTTGAAACTTACTATAGGTTCATTTTACAATCATACCTTAGCTTTCGGAATTTATGCTGCACTCAAGCAGTGGAAGGAAAGACGAGCAGCTAAGGGAATCTCACACATCATTTAAGATTGTGGAAAGTGCATCACAACTTGTCACTTGTTCTGAAATTTATATTAAAGGTTAACACATTGAGGAAGCTATTACTATATCTATGAGTTGAGAAATAAGTCCAGGTACGCATATTCATTTATTATTTTTAGTACTAATATGGTGCAATTTCACTGACTAAAGTCAAGAAATTCTTTCAAAACTTGGTTACTCATGAAACTTCATTCACTGATTGGATTTGATATTTATGTGGTTCTGGAAATTTATTCAACATGGTTATTATATATTTTTGACTCAATGTGGAATTATTCATATTATTAATATATGTGGCTGAAAATACTTGATGCGGAATTTCACTTGAGGAAACAAAATACTCAAGGTGCCTGTAAAGGTGGAACTACACTCGAGGAAATAATACTCGAGACGCCGGGGACAGCTATGCTGGAAATATTAGGCGGAAACTAAGATCTTTAGTGATCTTAGGTGTCACAACAAGGAAACATATTGAGGGTAATTATCACATTTTTAATGGGTTTTCAACGTAGTGTTAATATGATTGTTGATCCCTTGACTTAGATTATTAGTCATGAGGTATTTGGTAAGCATGTTAAGGCTATGTGTTTACGAATGTTTGAATGATCGTTTTGGACAAGTGCGAGATGTTGGAATTATGTGTCCTGCAACTATATTCAAGTTTATAGGAGTTGCTAATATTTGGAATACCTCATTATGGAATTATACATGTATTTATACATGGAATTGTTTTACATGATTTATCATGGAATTATCACTTGCTGGAACATACTTAAGTTGTATGTTTAAGGAAGCTGGTCGATTATTAGTGGAATACAATATACTATTTATATTGGAAAGACTACCCGGGTACAGTGATAATCGAAAGGAGCTAGATCGTATAGTTAGATTACAGCCCTAATGTTGATCTACGTAATTAGAGGAATTTGCACTTTATTATGACGCGTTGCTCACAAGCGTGTGCTCCGGAGACATAACGGGTAGAATCCGATAACAGACAAATATGATCCATCCCTTCTCATCTCTATGGCCGTCCAGCTCGGGCAATGGGATGTTCGTTTCAAGCGGTCATTTGATTTGTTGGAAACCGACGAGTGGAACAGAGTAAGGGCTGCCTTGCTGCCAGTGCTGCCAGAATATCCACACACCGTTGCTTGGCGGCTATCACCATCAAATGAGTTTGCTGTCAGCTCGGCATATTAGGCACTCTACCGATCTCCCCCCATTCCTTTGCGATCGCTTTGTGGAAGGGTCCCCTGCCCCTGAAGATTAAGATTTTTGTGTGGCAAGTTCTCCGTTATCGCATCTCTTCGGGGACGGAGGTGCTTAAGCATCATAGACCTGGAGATGGCATGTGCCTCTTATGCTTGGTGCCGAAGCCAGGGAACCCTATCATATTCACTTGCATGGCGGCCCGGGTCTGATGGACATTCATATGTGAGGCTCTTGTGCTCGATGGACATTCATACATGAAGGTCTTGGGCCCGACTGGGAGGCCCAGGACCTCGTGGAGTTTCTCCAGACGAGGCCAATAAACACGGGCGACTTCCCCATTTGTTTTAGTTGATCTGTGTGGCGATGTTGTGGACCCTTTGAACGACATGAAATAAAATGGTTATTCGGCGGATATTCCCGAGGCAGGCGTCTGACTCCTTTTTCAAATTCCTTGCTTTCCTGCAGTATTGGCACTCACTCTCTAGGCAACGAGATCAGGATTTTCTTGGCAGCATGTTGGACGCGCTTCACACTACTTCGTGTCGACTATTGTCTCTATAGGGCCGCTGTTGCCACTAAGTGGCCTTTTTCTTATTTTTTTTTCTTTGGGCACCAGCCGTCGAGTTTGGTTTGGAAATGAATGTTGGTTCTATGGACCATTGCTTTATTTATAAAGCGGGGCGAAAGTCTATTTTGAGAGATGCAATGGAATGGTTCTAGAATAGGGTGGAGTCCGCCACTGTTTAGCGAGTCCAACATTCACACTGTTCTAGGTTGTTAGATTTAGAAGACCAATGGTTAGGAAAGTCCAATTCGAAATTGGGACACTATTATTTTTAAGGTAAAATTTATACTAGTATAGCTTTCGAATTGGTCTGTCATGACAAATTATGTATATTTGGCCCAAAGTTGTGTTGAATAAGAGCATATAAGAGGGTGCGGTTGTTTTGCACCCTGGCTCATCTACTCCCAGGTAGGATAATAAATAAAAAAGAGTAAAAATTCAAAATAATCAGACATCTAAGCTGCTCTTGCGAGCAAGGTTCATGTAATTTTTCGTGTTGTTTGGACATCTAAGGAGCTCATGCCAAAAAATTAATGATCTGCACGAACTACGCACATGTCCTGGGATGTTTGTTTACATGAGCATCCTGGATGCCTAAATTTTACAGATTTTCTTTTTTTGTGTGCTTTTTACTTCTATTTTGAATTTATATTGTTCACCGGGTGTGGATGAGCCCTAGGCGCCATTTTGAATAAGAAAATATAACGGCCTTAGAATAAAATCTCAGACTACTCAGCCATTCCAGCTTATGATTCAAAACTGACCCCTTCATCCCACCCACACCCAGTTGTTCATCCCGTCTCTCACCCCTCCCATCGCCACTCCGGCTGCAAACTATATTTTCCGGACCTCTCTCTAGACTATCCTTTTCTTCCATGGGTGGCTCATAACATGCCTAGCCATCTCGGGCAAATAATAAAAGGAGAAGATGGTGGCCCTAACATCGAGCTCGTGCATCCACTTCAGGCACCCCAAGTTTGGTTGGTGTGCATCGAGTTCGTCACATCAGCTCAACTACTGCGTCCATAAGACCATAGTCTTTCTTGAGCTCCTGTCGATTGTTCTACTACCATGAGTCCGCTTGGGTCTTGTGATTCTATTGATACGGGCGCGCTCGGGCTCTCCTTGATGTCTCTCAGGCTAAGCTGTTCCACCTTTCTATATAATAATAACAATGACCCAAAGGCAAAAACAAGACCTTTGATGATGACGTGGCCACGCGTAGACACACCCTCGCGACTGCAACTAGAGGCGGTCTGTACTAGTTTACCTTTTCTGTTGGCCACTTTTTATTAGTGCCACTAACATTAATAAAAAATATTTCTTTTGATACAAACGATTAAGACTCATCTTAGGAATTTGTATTTTTTAGCATAAACAAGATGCCATTAACAAGATAACACTTCATTTCTATTCTTGTACTTCCTCCGTTTCTAAATATAAGTCTGTGTAAAGATTTCACTACGGACCACATACGAAGCAAAATGGTTGAATTTACACTTTAAAATATGTCTATATACATCCATATGTAATTCGTAGTGAAATCTCCAAGAAGACATACATTTGGGAACAGAAGGAGCAGCATGGTAAACTACACAATACTATAAGTTTGAAGAGTTACTTAGGACACCCAACATCTTGCTCCTCGCTGTTTTTTCTTCGCTCGCTCGTAATAATATTCTGTGTAAAACAAAACACTTTTCTGTGTCGCTTTAAAACATTAACAAGGACTCAAACAACTGCAAAGAAGACAAAGACTCGAACTACCCAAAATAGACAAAAAGTAACCGTCTTCATAATGTTCTAGGGGGAGGGGGGGTTTACAGTGTTGTGGTTTTACCAGAAGAATAATAGCCACGTTTACCAAATTTAGAACTTAGCATCAAAAATTATGTAAGCACAAACAACTCCCTTCGTTCATAAATATAAGGTGTTTTAGATATTTTATTAATATGAACTAAATATGGTCTGAAATGAGTGAACAAGTACATGACTTACCTTGTAAAAATATGAAGTTATATTATAAAAAGCTGAACACATCATGTCGGTGTGTTAAGAGAGATGGCACAACCAGGCATCATTTTTGATTGATTGCAAGTTTTTGTTGGTAGCTTATCAAGCTAGCTGCTTGATGCTAATCATAATAAAAATCAACACTATAAACAGCCACGACAATGTTTGCATAAGCGGTATGGGACTAATCAGAAAGACCAGGGATCAGACCAAGGACAAACATTTACAAGCACCGCAAGACGCGTAGTCTGCTGGTTGGGTGCGCCAGGCGAGCACCCTGGGCCTTAGCCCAATAACAGCGTCGTTTTACGCTAAAAAAGAACGTCGTTTTACTTCCTCGTCACTTCGGCTGATAGCTTCTTAGGGTGTGTTTGGTAAAGCGTATGGAGCGTGCATGAGCTCAATAGTTTTCTTTTCGACCTACTTTTGGGTGTTTGGTAGCCTGTACGGGACCTCCTCAGCATGCATGATCTCAGCCCAAATACCCTCTTAACATGCATGAAGAGAGAACACCTCAACAACCGTTCATTGGTCAGCATGCATGAACGAAGCAAGCGACAATATGTTTCAAATAATGTTAAGGATTTTTTAAAAATAATTTAATTTTCAGAAAATGTCCAAAATACCAAAAATTGTTCAGATTTCCAAATTTGTTCAGATTTTCAAAAAATGTCGAGATATTCAAAATATGTTAAAAAATAAAAAAGTATACATAAATTCATATTTGTTTAATTTTCAAAATACATTTAGATTTTCAAAAAATATATTCGAAAATGTTTAAATTTCCGTTTTTTCAAAAAATGTTCAGATTTTCAATTTTTTGATTTTTTGAAATGTTCAGATTTTTCAACTATGTTAGGTTGGGAATGCTACCAAACACACCCTCAACGATCTTTACTATGCTGCGTTGCTGGAAGTCAATGGATTGCAGATGATTCATCAGCTAATTCTCTAAAGAAAATTAAAATAAAAGCTAACTCTCCAAAAAAAAACTTATATTAAAAAAGATGATTGGCCAGCTGTCGTATATTGCACAGCATGACGGTGAGCGAGCTGCTCTTCTTCGTGGGGTTCCAGTCCACCGGCCCGCCCGTGCCCTCCGCGATTGGCAACATTGTCCCGACCCTCACCTTTGCCATAGCCGCCGTGCTGAGGATAGAGACGGTGCGGCTCGGGATACTCGTCGGGAAAGACGATGTGGCCGGTACGCTCGTCTGCGTCGGCGTCTCCATGATCATGCCCTTGTATCAGGGCCCGCTCCTCAAAGTCCCAACCTCCCTTGTCCACTAGAGCATGCCGTCATAGCCATGGCGTCGTCGGCACAGGCCAATACAGGCCTAGACGACACCCTTGTTATCCTCAGCGTTATCGCCTGGGCCGCCTGGCTCGTCATGTTGATCGAGCAGATTAAATTGATTGTGTACAGTGGCCGTACGCTGACATGTTGATCGATCTGTAGAAAGAAGGATTGACAATACTATTGTTGATGTATTGATAGGTGCCAAGATGCACGTATATATGGAATACAAGTGGGCCTCTACCTTAATTATACACAACTAGGAGGTGGGCCAGACTATACGTAATATACATGCAACATATATGTTCAACAGCCCCTTGCCGGAGACGCAAAGACTGGACTGAAACTCCTCATAGACGGAAGTGGGCAATCCCTTAGTCATCACATCAGTGAACCGTTGCGACGTTGGCACATGAAGAACTCGAACACGGCCAAGCGCAACCTGCTCACGAACAAAGTGGATGTCGAGCTCAATATGCTTCGTACGTCGATGATGCACCGGGTTGGCGGAGAGTTAGGCCACGCTGATGTTGTCGTAGAAAACAAGGGTGGCCTCGGAAGCATCACAAAGCAGCTCCTGAAGCAGCTGACAAACCAAAGACCGCCATGGCGTTGGCGACGGCCCGATACTCTGCCTCGACGCTGGAGCGTGAGACCGTGGGTTGTCGCTTCGAAGACCAAGAGATCAACGAGGGCCAAAGGTAGACGCAATAGCCGGATGTGGAGCGATGGGTATCGGGACAACCAACGCAGTCGGCGTCCGAGTACGCGACGAGGTCGGTGGAGGCGGAGGCCGTCAGGGTGAGACCCAAAGCCATGGTGTCGCGTATGTACCGGAGAATAAGCCTCACTAGGGGCCAGTGGGAGTCACGCGGTGACTACATGTGGAGGCACACCTACTGAACAGCATACTACAAGTCCGGGCGCGTCAGCGTCAGGTACTGTAGAGCACCAACGATGAAGCGGTAGAACGCTGCATCGGTCGCAAGAGATCCCTCCGTAGCGGAAACCTTCGCCTTCGTGTCGACCAGAGTGGGAGCCGGCTTGCAATTAAGCATACCAGCGTGCTCCAGAACCTCGGAAAAAGCCGTCACCCCGTCGTACCACCCCGATGCCGAGAAAATAATGGAGGGGGCCCAAGTCCTTGAGGGAGAACTCGGCGCGAAGACGAGCTGTAAGCCGCTGAAGGAGCTTTGTAGTGGAGGCCGTCAGGATGATGTCAGCGACGTAGAGGAGCAGATAAGACGTGACGTCACCCTGATGATACACGAAGAGTGAGGCATTGGAGCGGGTAGACCGAAAGCCCAGCTACTGCAGGAAGGCAGCGATACGCTGGTAGTGGTGCCTGCTTCAGCCCATAAAGATAGCGGGAGAGCAAGCATACGGAGTACGAATGCTCGGCGTCGATGAAGCCCGTGGGCTGCTTGCAGAAGACCTGTTCGGCGAGCTGGCCATGCAAAAAAGCGTTGGAGACTTCCAACTGGTGCACCGGCCAAGCGCGCGAGACCACCAACTAAAGCACAGTGCGGATCGTGCCCGGTTTCACAACCGGAGTGAAGGTGTCGGTGAAGTCCGCGCCTGCATGTTGTCGAAAGCCACGAACTACCCACCGGGCCTTATAGTGCTCGAGAGAGCCATTCGGGCGAGTCTTGTGGCAGAACACCCACTTGCCATAAATGACGTTGGCACGAGGGGGTCGCGGAACAAGATGCCACGTGTGGTTCTGCTGCAAGGCGTCAAACTCCTCCCGCATCATGGGCAGCCAGTGAGGATCCCGAAGGGCGGCGCAAACGGAGGTGGGAATAGGTGATGGCGTCGAGATCGTAGTAGCACACGCATATTCGTCGGAAGAGTAGTGCGTGATCGGGCGATGCACACCGGCCCAGGCACGGGTTGTCATGCCGTGAGGAGGACCGGCAGGGGCGATCGAGCCCACGGCGTCGGCTGGTTCGTCAGCGGGACCCACAACCGACTCGTCTGTGGTAGCGGGGCCAACAGCAGCTGTGGGGCGACAAGCGAGGAGGATGTAGAGTCCGTCGCCGTAGAGTCCGCCATGGCACTGGCGGGGAAGGCTGCCACAGCCTCCGAAGAGGAAGGCAGAGACCCAGAGGCTTGGTCCGACTCGACCTTAGGGGAGGGAGTCGGGAACCCGGGTAGTGGCGGCAGAAGGCGCCTAATCGGTCGGGCCGCCGGAGGATGTTGCCGCATGTTGTGCCATGGGAGGGGCGCGGTAGACAGCGCCGAGGGAGCCGGAGCAAGTGGTACCTGGAAGATCCTCGAGGTGTACATGCGGTGAGTGATAGGATCATAGCACCGATAACCTTTGGTGTTAGAGGGATAACCCAGAAAGACGCATGGAAGGGAACGATTTGCGAGTTTGTGGGGAGTGGTGGACGCGGTGCTAGGGTAGCAAAAACACCCAAAGATGTGAAGACCATCATAGGACGGAGGTGCACTGGAAATAAGGTGATGAGGGGCATAGTTCCACCTAGGACGACACGGACGAATGTTAATGAGAAGTGTAGCGCTGGCTGGAGTATCCGGCTAGAACCGTGTGGGAACGTTAGCATGGAAAAGTAATGTGCGAGTGCAGTCATTAAGAGTGCGAAGAATTCGCTCAGCGTGGCCGTTCTGCTGCGAGATGTACGAGCAAGTTAAGCGGAAAGTGGTGCCATGATCAGAGGCGAGAAGGGTGCGAAGGGCGAGGTTGTCAAACTCTTTTCCGTTGTCAGTTTGGAGTGCAAGTATAGGGCGGCTGAACTGTGTGGTGACATAGGATAAAAATGACGTGAGTGTGACTAAAGCGTCGGACTTGCGACGAAGAGGAAAAGTCCAAACTTAATGAGAGTAATCATCTAAACTCACCAAGTAGTATAGATAGCCTGTGTTACTTGCAATGGGAGACGTCCAAACATCACTATGAAGAAGCTGAAATGAAAAAGTGGAAACAGTTGTAGATGCACTAAAGGGAAGACAAACGTGCTTGCCTAAGTGGCAAGCCTCACAAGTATGCTCATCGAGCTTATTACATGAGAAAGAAAAACTCCTAAGAATTTGACGCAAAACGGTGTGGTTAGGGTGTCCTAGGCGAGCGTGCCAGAGGTCGACTCCGACGGCCAAGGTAGCGAGTGTGGAGGAAGAAGCGTCGACGTGCACGGGATAAAGGTCCTCGGGGTTGTCACATCGGTGGAGCACCATCCGCGTATGGGCGTCCTTCACAAAAAAGCCAGCACCGTCAAATTCAATAGTTAGAGGATTCTCACGAGCAAGACAACAAACAGAAACTAGAAACTAGTTCGTGACAAGTTCAGGTGAAACAAGAACGTTAGACATAGTGATGGTTGTGGAATTGGAGGGTTCGTGACAAGTCCTTGTTGAGGCCGGCGGTGAGACTGCTCAGCATGAGTTCGTCAAAGTCTTTAGCCCCGATGTCACAAAGCTCATTGGAGAGCATCTTATGACGCATGCAATACTCATCGATGGTGGAGGTGTCCTGGTGCCAGCCGAAGAACTCCTGCCGCAACAAAACAAGGTGTTGAAGTTTGTTGTCGGTGAAGAGCGCGATGATCTTGTTCTACACGGTGCAGGCGTCGTCGTCCTCGGTGACAACCGTGTGGAAGATTTTCTTCAAGACGGTTTGGTAAAACCATCGGATGAACGTGGCCTCAATAGCGGACCACTCCGAATCGCCTTTCATGAAGGCGGCATCCACGGAGCCATCGATGTGCTCGGTGAGATAGTACTCGCGGCAGACAAGGGTGAAGTAGGTCTTCCACGTGTAGTACGAAGTGCTGGAGCTGTCGGGGCGGATGGGAACACGGGCCTCGATGTTTATTTCGCGGATGGCGACGGCGGAGGGTTCGGGAACGGCGAAGGGGTTCCATGAGCGGGTGGTGGATGAGCTCGGGGACTCCATCGGGTGGGTAGGGTTGGGGTTGCAGCGGCGTTGTGGAGGGAGATGGTGGCTGCGGGTGGCGGCTGCGGCGTAGAGGGAGGCGGCAGCGGCGGCGAGTGGAGAGGTAGGCGCGACGGGGCAGCGGCGGCGGCGCGGGGAAGAGGAGCGCGACAACGGTGGTGGCTGCGGGTCGGCAAGGAGGTGGGCGGTGAAAGAGGGGCGGCACGAGGCAATGGGGGCGGCGGGAGGAGAGCGCGGCAGCAGCAAGGTGCGGCGGTGGTGGGTAGCGACGGCGGCGGTGGCGGCGCGCGCGGGAGGGCACGGCGGCGGCTAAAACCCTAGGGTTAGATCGGAAGGGATGATACCATGTAGAAAGAGGGATTGACAATACTATTGTTGATGTATTGATAGGTGCCAAGGTATAGTACAGGTGGGTCTCTACCTCAACTATATACAACTAGAAGGTGGGACAAACTATACGTAATATACATGCAACACATGTGTTCAACACCATCGACAAATTAAATTTGCATTGCAGAACCAGGCGTAAGAGGATTTCTGGACGTCAGTGCCGCCATGGACCGGAGCCTTGCTGTGTGGAACCTTGGGCTCGGCATCAGGATCTACTACGTGCTCTACATGGTAATTCAGCAATCAAAGATAATGCAACAATCAGAGTACTAAGAGAAGTATATTTCAATTCATCAAAAAGGAAAAGGAGCTATACTTTACAATTTCTGGTAAAATCTTAGCTTCAAGACGTACTTGCAAGTAAGTACCAATGTAAGAACGTCTCTAGCCGATCCCTCAAAAACGGTTGAGGGAGTAAAATTTCAGTTTTGAGGAGTTAAATCGGACTTAACCAAACAGCTATCCAATGTAACTTGCCAAATTATTTACTCCTCGCGTCGTCGACCACCGCTTATATTTACTCGGCTACTGCTCAGTTTGAGGATAAAATTTTCCCTCCCCCTACGCTAACACTCCCCCTCCCACACACCATACTGATGTTGGTGTCGTCCAAATCCACCCCACATACCGGCATATATAACCGACCAATACCGTCCCCAACTCCACCGAAATGGCGGGATCCAACCGCAAGAGGTCGTCATAGCCGACACGAGCACGAGACGATGGACCACCTCCCGCTCCTTCACCGACCTGCTACTGTCATCGCCGAAGTACCACGGTGTGCGGTAGTGGTGGTGGGGGCGTTGCTTTTGGAAATAAGGGACTGAGGCACTAGTAATTGGTACTAGCTTGGCTCCTCCCAGTCGGCGGATCTGACAGGGAGGGTCTAAAGGTGGTGAGACTCTACGACAGCTGGACAAATATCACTTCCTCATCAGTAGCCACAAGGTGACAGAGTTCATCATCATCGACCCCCAAGTAGTCTCCCACCATGAGGTGCTGGAGAATTAGGTGGCCTTCGAACACCTCGAGGAGGCGTGCGCTGTTGAGGATTACATGGTCGAGCTTTGTCAGAATCATTCGGAGGTCATCTTCTTGGAGCGTCAACATCTCAAGCTATACAAGAGGGGGGCTACTAAAGAGGTCGAGCCATCCACTGTGGCAACAATTGTCCTTTGCTCCAGTGACCTCGACTCTGGGTCCAACAACAACTACTTTGACAGATCCAACCACGGCATGAATTTGACGAGCTCATGAACCAGGATGGTTATGTTTTTTTATATTTTCTTCGAATCAAGTAGTTTATGCAATGTAGTTTCATTACGTGTTATGCAATGTTGTTTGAATCGAAATGTGTGTTCGAATGGACTAATTACATTTTTTGTTTGAATGAAATTGTGTGAAAAAAAGTTGAGGAGTAAAATATAATATTTTGGCTAGGTACCACACTTTTTTAACACCTGAAAATATACGGCGTTAAAGTTTGAGGAGGCATATGAGAGCCTAAATTTAGAAATATCGGCCAGATATGCTCTAAATATTTTCACAAATGCAGATAATAATAAGTATTAGAAAAATAAAAATGTGTATGCGAATGCACTATTTTATAACATAGAGGAGAATAATAAGAATTGAAATGTACTTTACTGTCTATTCATCCCACTATAGATGTCCATCTAGACCATCTCAATTGGGTCCACATTTCCTTTGCTGAAACTACAACATGGCCGGTGAGGCATTTGTTATGGGCTAACTTTTGACAGGGAGGATGTGATTGGATGGTTCTAGAATACGATGGAAACAATCAGCGTTTACTGTTCACCGCGAATTCCACATTCCCACTATTCCCAGCCGTTAGAGTTAGGAGACCAGTGGTGGTTAAGAATGATTATAGATCCAATTCAAAACTGATACACTATTTTTATAAAGGTAGAATTCTTACACTATATAGTATTAGAGATTTTGAATAGGTATGCAATCACAAATAGTTTTTGGCCATAATCCATACTAAATAAGCACATCTAAAAGACATACAATAGGCCCAGCCCACTCAGTCATCCTTGATAGCGATTCAAAACTTACCCCTTAGGATTACCCACACTCAATCCTTCATCACCTCGCTCTCCCTTCCATCTCCACTCCTATTCCAAACTATATTTCCCGGGCTTGTTTCATGAGCTCACAAGATGCCTAACCAGCCCCGTGTCAATAAGAGAAGGAGAATATGGAGGCCCTAACATCAATCTCTTGGGTCGAATTCACGCACCTTGAGTTTGGTTGGTGTGCTTCGAGTTAACATCAGCTCAGCCTTATTGTCCCAAGGGCCATAATCTTGCTTGAGCTCCTACTGATTGTTCTAGTGCATGGGCTTGCTGGGATCTTGACGGCTTTGTCGCCATCGGCGTGCTAGGGCTCTACCTTGATGGCTCTCAGGCTAACCTCCCCCGCTTTGATTACAACCATGATTCAAAGGCAAAGACAAGACGTTGATGATGACACGACAGCATACACACTTCACATGAAGGACAACTAGAGGCAGTATGCATTATTTTACCTTTATGCGTGCCATTTTTTAATTCCACTAACATTTTACGATGAAAAAACATAGGCACATTCATCTAATTGAAAATTTAATGTGGGAAATTTTTTAACCACAACAAACTATATGTGCAAGACTTCAGATAAGATTCGTCTATGCGGTGCACCAGCCAAGCTAACGTTCTAAAAAACATATTGAAAAAAGAAACAGTATATAATAATAAAAAGCTGAACACACCATGTCGGTGTGGTAAGAGAGGTTGTGGAACATTTGTAACGTGCAAATGTCATTACAACCCAGGCATCATTTATCATTGATTGCAATTTTTTGTAAGTAGCTTACCAAGCTGACTGCTTGGTGTCAACTACAACAGGAATCAACATTATAAACATCTGTGACGAAGTTTACATAAGCGGTATGGGACTAAATCTGTCATACCAGGGATACAAAATTCAGAAGCAACGCTAGACGCTAGTAGTCGGTTGGGTGCGTCGGCCTGGCGGGCACGCTGGGCTTTAGCCCAATAACAAGAGAGCCACGTCCATGACTTCGGCTATTGGGTCTGTTATATGATCTTTATCGTGCTGTGTTGCTGGCCGTTGGATACTTGGGCTGGTGACTTGCGTTGCTGGGCGTTCGATTCATTTTTTTTTTTGTAGCACCGAATTTGAGGGATTAGTGCAGAACAGAATGGATTCCGTATGATTGACCAGCTACCGTGGGGAAGCACGCGCAACATGGCGGTGAGCGAGGTGCTCTTCTTCGTGGGGTTACAGTCCACCGCCCGACCATGGCCAATAGCCGTCGCGCTTTGGATGGAGGCCGTGCAACACAGGAAGGCCAAGGTGGCCAGCACGTTTGTCTGCGTTGTCCTTGTACAATGGCCCGCTCCTCAAGTCCCATCCTCCCCTTCGTCTGATTGTCTCGGTGTTGTGGTTACATCCTCGACGGTGGTGCTTGTCGTCGTCGCCGTGCTCAGGTGGGCCATCCTCCCGCTCCTTCACCGACCTGCTACTGTCATCGCCGAAGTACCACGGTGTGCGGTAGTGGTGGTGGGGGCGTTGGTTTTGGAAATAAGGGACTGAGGCACTAGTAATTTGTACTAGCTTGACTCCTTCCAGTCGGCGGATCTGACAGGGAGGGTCTAAAGGTGGTGAGACTCTACGACAGCTGGACAAATATCACTTCCTCATCAGTAGCCACAAGGTGCCAGAGTTCATCATCATCGACCCCCAAGTAGTCTCCCACCATGAGGTGCTGGAGAATTAGGTGGCCTTCGAACACCTCGAGGAGGCGTGCGCTGCTGAGGATTACATGGCCGAGCTTTGCAAGAATCATTCGGAGGTCATCTTCTTGGAGCGTCAACATCTCAAGCTGTACAAGAGGGGGGCTACTAAAGAGGTCGAGCCATCCACTATGGCAACAATTGTCCTTTGCTCCAGTGACCTCGACTCCGGGTCCAACAACAACTACTTTGACAGATCCAACCACGGCATGAATTTGACGAGCTCATGAACCAGGATGGTTATGTTTTTTTATATTTTCTTCGAATCAAGTAGTTTATGCAATGTAGTTTCATTACGTGTTATGCAATGTTGTTTGAATCGAAATGTGTGTTCGAATGGACTAATTACATTTTTTTGTTTGAATGAAATTGTGTGAAAAAAAGTTGAGGAGTAAAATATAATATTTTGGCTAGGTACCACACTTTTTTAACACCTGAAAATATACGGCGTTAAAGTTTGAGGAGGCATATGAGAGCCTAAATTTAGAAATATACGGCGTTAAACATATTGAAAAAAGAAACAATATATAATAATAAAAACAGGATATATATAAATAAAAAGCTGAACACACCATGTCGGTGTGGTAAGAGAGGTTGTGGAACATTTGTAACGTGCAAATGTCATTACAACCCAGGCATCATTTATCATTGATTGCATTTTTTTGTAAGTAGCTTACCAAGCTGACTGCTTGGTGTCAACTACAACAGGAATCAACATTATAAACATCTGTGACGAAGTTTACATAAGCGGTATGGGACTAAATCTGTCATACCAGGGATACAAAATTCAGAAGCAACGCTAGACGCTAGTAGTCGTGTTGGGTGCGTCGGCCTGGCGGGCACGCTGGGCTTTAGCCCAATAACAAGAGAGCCACGTCCATGACTTCGGCTATTGGGTCTATTATATGATCTCTGCCGTGCTGTGTTGCTGGCCGTTGGATACTTGGGCTGGTGACTTGCGTTGCTGGGCGTTCGATCCATTTTTTTTTTGTAGCACCGAATTTGAGGGATTTGTGCAGAACTGAATGGATTCCGTATGATTGACCAGCTACCGTGGGGAAGCACGCGCAACATGGCGGTGAGGGAGGTGCTCTTCTTCGTGGGGTTACAGTCCACCGCCCCGACCATGGCCAATAGCCGTCGCGCTCTGGATGGAGGCCGCGCAACACAGGAAGGCCAAGGTGGCCGGCACGTTTGTCTGCGTTGTCCTTGTACAATGGCCCGCTCCTCAAGTCCCGTCCTCCCCTTCGTCTGATCGTCTCGGTGTTGTGGTTACATCCTCGACGGTGGTGCTTGTCGTCGTCGCCGTGCTCGGGTGGGCCATCCTCGATGAGCAGCTGCGCTCCAGAAGGTACGTTCGTAAAGCAAGATAGCTGGAACAACGATTGTGTTTTTGCATGCAGCGTATGGTTTGTCGTGTGCATGCGTGCGTGAGCTAGCAAGCTCGGGCTAGTCGAGGTGTGCCGTGCTTCCAGAGTGTGGTGTGTCGTGTGCATGCGTCCGTGGGTTTGGTCGGACCGGCTGCAGGGTCGGTCTCGCCATGGAGCAGCCCGGGAGAGTCGCAGTGAATGGATAGCTCAGGATAGATGAGGAGTTGGGAAATAAATAGGTAGTCATTAACAAGTACTCGTCCCACTCGAGAAGAAATATTTGAAGGTTGAAAAATAGCGAGGAGTCCGTCTTCATATTTTTCTGGTGATCACCTCGATATTGACTAGCAAAAAGATCCGTGTGTTGCAACGGGAGACAAAGTATCAATGGGGCTCTCCCTTCTTAGTGGAAGAGTCTTTCATGGTCAATGCAAATGTGTGTTTCATGGCGAATGCACTATGTTTAGATCATAACATGTTTAATAATGTAAAAGCAAGGTCAATGCTAGTAATTATAAACACAGGAAATAACCTTTAAAGATTTTTTTTTGTTTTCTTGTATTGGAAATATATGAACGTATAGCAATGCACGCGTAGATATCTGGAAATATATCAATATATCTCATTCGAGATAAAAATGATCATTGTTGAGAAAATGTTTGGAAATTTAAAAAAAATGATACTCATGCATATTTGCATATGTATCATACATGGATAAATGTACGACACATAAATTTATTTATCGATTATCACTTACTTAAGATGTTTATAAGCTACAGATATTTTTGCATGTACCAAAATCAAAATCTATTTCAACATTGTAAATGGTATACTTGACTCTGAACCAATATCATAACACCTATTAGCATATGACGCATAGTAAACATTGCCCGTGCGTTGCAATGTGAGGAGACCATTCATCTATCATTCTCCTACTTTACCCTGTGGTATCTAGCTCTTTAACGTACATGCGCTATATCATATGTTCATATTTATTAGCCAACCCGTTCGTTGATGCTCTCTGCAACATAAATGTTTCTTGTTCAATCGCTCGCAAATAGTTTGATCATAGGTGCTGGAAATTACGTAGAGTTTCCAAACTTGGTCGAGGCACCGGTTGTACTGGACATTATATAAGTGTAATTAAAATTAAGTTGCACACATAATTGGCGACGACATGAATGCTAAATTAGGTTCTTCTGTGGAAATATTGAACTGCTCAATTATGATGTGACTATAGAAAAGTCTAGCTTTTTGTCAATATAAATTTTTGTGCTCAATAGTGTTACAGTAGCATACCTAGATTATTTAAAATTTTGGATATGATTTTCCTTGCCGAATTGAATTCTTGAAAAAAAATTATTCTAAATTGTGCACAAACATGTGCCAACTATTTTGGTCATCTCAGTAACTCTGAATACTCCCCCAACTATATAATTAATTGAATCTATATACGTATGTAAAGACCAAATGCTAAATCAATTTCTTTCACGAAAACTAATCATGCAAAAAAAAAATTGGATGTCTGACTATGCCAACTATATATTTAATCAAATCGGTGGTAAAAGAATTTCTTTCAAGGAAACTAATCATGAAAAAAATGCGATGTATTTTCCTATGTGACCATGATTCTAGCCATCTCTTGTTTGTGTATATGTTTATCAGCTAGCTTCTTTACACTTTTTTTCCTCCTCACTTTCCCTCGGGCCATGTCCAGCTTCGTTTCGTTTACTGTGAAGCGTGTGAGTTGAGGCCTCATTCATGCCCGTATTATGTTTACTTTCAGGATCTCCCACTATCCGGTGACACCTCACCCATTGGTTGTTTATTGACGAACCGGCTTGCTGATTGTCTATTTGTTGAGGTATATAAATTGGCGAGATTTGATGTACAATGTGGGACTATTAATTTGAAAGCAAACCTTTCTATCACACACAGAATTTTGGAACGGTAGGAGAGGCACATTAGAATATTTGGCCCACTTGTGTTGGGCTAGAACTGGCCAAGGCCCAGGCATCCAATCCTGCCAGCTTGGGAGTCACTCGAGATAAAGGATACGAGCCTAGAACACTTCGTTTCGAAAAAAGATAGAACGAACGAAGGGCAAAAGCATTGATAGAGAAGAAAATTTACCAACTTGAGCAAGATGAGAGTACTATCGTTGGGCATGAGAACCTAAAGTTGTACATCTCAGAATATTATAAAAAGCTTTTTGGGGCTCCTAATGATACGAATGTGACTATGGATGAGACCAGGGACAGAGCCAGGATGAATGCATGGAGGGGGCAAGCTTGGTCATGGAGGGGGCAAAGCTTTCATGTTTAGGAAATTTTGGCTTAAGTAACTAGTAGAATTGAAGAATAATCAATTCATTGAGGGGGGTCTAGCCCCCCCTCGTCCCCCCTTAGATCCGTCCCTGGATGAGACCTTGGTAAGTGATATACCTCATCTCGAAAGGAATGAGAATGAGATATTAGCTGCACCATTTACGGAGAAAGAAGTGTTTGATGCAATATCGCAAATGAAAAACAATAAAGCACCAAGGCCAGATGGGTTTCTGGCTGAATTCTACAAGCGATGTTGGCATATTATTAAAGGAGATTTAATATCAATGTTTCAGGACTTGTTCGATGGGCACTTGCAGTTGTATCACCTAAACTTTGGGACAATAACGTTGTTGCCAAAGAAGGAAGGGGCAGTGTGTATTGAACAGTTCAGAACGATATGTCTGCTCAACGTGTCGTTTAAAATATTTACCAAGGTTGGGACTAATAAATTGACGCAGATTGCACATGCAGTGGTGCAACCTAGTCAGTCAGCCTTTATGCCTAGGAGAAATATTCTAGAGGGCGTGGTTGTACTCCATGAGACCCTATATGAAATTCATTCGAAGAAACTAACGGGGTTATCTTCAAAGTGGATTTCGAGAAAGCATATGATAAAGTTAAATGGCATTTCTTACAACAAGCTCTGCGTATGAAAGGTTTTGACGAGCTATGGAGAAGGCAAGTTGAATCCTTTGTACAGCAGGAAAGTGTTGGAATCAAACTGAACGATGATATCGATCATTTTTTCCAAACTCATAAGGGTCTCCGGCAGGGTGATCCAATGTCCCCAATCCTATTCAATGTTGTTGCGGATATGCTTGCAATACTAATAGGAAGGACGAAATAGGAAGGCCTGGTGGGAGGGCTAGTGCCGCATCTAGTGGATGATGGCGTGTCCATCCTGTAATATGCTCATGACACTATCCTTTTTATGGAGCATGACATGGCGAAAGCGAGAAACATGAAACTTATTCTCTGCCTATTTGAACAACTATCGGGGTTGAAAAGAAACTTCCACAAGAGCGAGTTGTTCTGCTTTGGAAGAGCCAAAGAAGCACATGAGGATTATAAACAGTTGTTCGGTTGTGAGTCGGGTAGTTTGCCATTTAGTTACTTGGGCATACCAATTCATCATCGAAAGCTAACGAACCAAGAGTGGAAGCGTATTGAGCATCGTTTTGAGAAAAAGAAAAGCTGTTGAAAAAGGAAGCTTCTGTCTTATGGAGGGACACTTATATTGATTAACTCGGTGCTTATGAGTACGCCCATGTTTCTCCTTTCTTTCTTTAAGATACCAGTAGGGGTACGTCAAAGACTGGACTTTTATTGATCGAGGTTCTTCTGGCAGAGTGATGAGGTTAAGAGAAAGTATAGACTTACTAGATGTGACATAATTTGCAGGCCGAGAGACCAGGGAGGTTTGGAGATTAAAAACTTAGAGGTTAAGAATAAATGTCTACTTAGTAAGTGGCTATATAATTTATCAATGGAAACTGAAGGAATGTGGGCAGAGATTCTACGTAATAAATATCTCCAATCGAAAACATTAGCCCAAGACCATTAGACCGACGGACTCTCCTTTCTGGAAGGGCTTGATGAAGGTCAAAGCACACTTCTTTCATAGGACTCGGCTTATAATTGGGAACGGAGGTGCTACGAGATTTTGGGAGGATACGTGGTTGGGGGAGTCGTCCTTGGCTTTACAATACCCTGCCTTGTAGAATATTGTATAACGCAAAGAAGTGTATGTTGCCACAGTATTTCAATCTATCCCGCTCAACATACAGTTTTGGCGATCTCTGATAGGACATCGTTGGGCAGAGTGATTGCACTTAGTTAGACGCCTTATGGAGGTATAATTATCGGATGAGCCTGATATGATTACGTGGAAGCTCACAGAGTCAGGTACATTTACAGTCAAATCTATGTACCTTAACCTCATTGACACAACGGATATACCAAAGTCCAAATACGTTTGGAAGGTGAAGGTTCCTTTGAGAATCAAAGTCTTTATGTGGTTTGTCTACAAGAAGGTGATTCTTAGTAAGGACAATTTAGCTAAGTGTAATTGGCCGATACAAGATGTTGCTTCTGTTGTAATCCGAAAACAATCAAACAACTTTTTCTCCAATGTCCGCTAGCAAACCTACTATGACAAACTGTTCGAATTACTTTTAACATTGATCCTCCGGATAGCATTGAAGTACTATTTGGTAAATGGCTAAAAGGAGTTGATACTAACATTGCTAGACACATTTGCACATCTTCACCGGGTTGATATTTTTGACTGGGTTAGAGCAACTAACCCTATTTTATCCCTCCTATTTGAATGATTTTGGGTTATTTAAGCCCCAACTAATACAAACTAGTTTTAACTTGAGATCCAAACAAGGTCATTATCTATGGAAAGAGAATCCGAGACATGTCTCTACGAGATCACGTGGTTGTCGGGGGCAATGTGCATGATGTGACCGCCTCTTGGTAGGACCATGTCTGGGACGGTGTGGGTCATTTCTGACCAGGGCACACATGATTGCGCACAAGGATGATGACGAAGCATAAACTCAATTTTTGATATGAAGAAACCGGTTGGGTAAAGAATCTTTTGCATATATACAGAAAATGTATAGAAGCAAAATAACAACTAGAATCATGCATATGAATATTAAGACCAAATTAGAACAATCAAAGGTTAATAATTTATAATATGGAATATCAAGGTTTTAAATTTGGAGAGTTGGTGTTTATTGTTGCAAAGTTTTGAACACGAGAGTACCCATCGAGAGCCATCCCTGCTTCGCTATCACCGCAGTGCAACACCCATGTCCTTAGTCCATCGGCGGCAGCGTACCGAGCCTTGCTCTCTCTCTCTTTTTGCAGGGAATTTAGGACTTTATTCGATTACCTCTAGCTCCTACACGATCAGCCGTAATGCTAGTCATGAGGAAACTAGATGGGGTAACCATCCCTTGCTCTCTGCTACTATACTTCTCTTTAGGGAATCGAAGGGCCGTAGGACAAATTTTATTAGAAGGAAGGAAGCAGTACAATAAGTTTATTTTCTTATCGAGATACAATATTAGTTTGCTACCCCTTGCAAAAAAAGATTTATTTTTACAATAAGAATGACACATTAGTTTGCCATGGTTGTAATCCCACGCAACACGCAAACCTATACTCCCTCTATTTCTTTTTTACTTCGCATATAAAATTTGGTCAAAGTCAAACTATATAAAATTTGATCTAATTTATATCAAAAATTATAAAAATTTACAGTTCTAGAACTATATAGTATGAAAATACATTTCGTGATGCATCTAATAATATTAAATTTTTATTGTAATTTGTTATATTTTTAATATAAAATTAATCAAACGTTACAAAGCTTGCCTTTAATCAAACCTTATATGCCGACTAAAAAGAAACGGATGAAGTATCAATCGATCCTTCTTTCTTTCTTTTGTAAGTTCTCGGGTGCTCCTCTCCCTCATCTAGCTTCGTGTCGCCCACAACCACTTTTTCTTACACATAAGCCACCACCACTTAACCCCACGATTCCACTAAAGCCCATTTAGCTGATTTGTAACTGCTCTAATGGTGTCTCCGGCAGATTGGTGGGCCCTCTGGTTACGTGGTGCATGTGTGGATCTCTCTCTCTCGACTAACGTTTCTTCATATCAATGGAGCTACCACATGACCAGTTATTAAACAAAAGCAAAACAAAAATAAAAAAATAGTTGCAAGAAACAATATTTTGAGTGGATTTAGCCTAAAATAAACAAACATAAAATTAAAAGTAAGATAATACTTGCAAATATGTGTAACCTAACTGAACATAAAGGCTTATGCTTTCTCGAACATTTTCATTCCCCTATACTGATATACTGAAATAAAGAAAACTATTAAAAAGGAATGAAATAGTGGTATTGGTACTACCCTAAAATATGATAGAAGTGGAAAAAAAAGATGTGCCCACAGTTTATACATATATTGTAATTTTTGATAATATGCAAGAAGAATATAATTGTCAAATTTTTACAATATTTTTTTCTAACGAGCAATGAATTACGGCATCTCCAACGTCGATTCTCACACTATACAGAATCGCCCAGACCACGCGATCCGACGTGTTTAGCCATCCAACATTGACCTCTGTCGGTCCGACGACCAGTCCAGATGTGATTTTTGCAGTAAACTGGAAAAAAAACACGGGCCTTTGCTGGCGTCCGGATCTTTGCCACGCCCGCTTCTGATTGCCCTGGAGCAGCCAAAAAAACCCATCTTCGCCCGCGTCCTTTCCCGCCCAAAGCAAGATGATTGCATTAATGCCGCTCCAAATGGACGTTGGCTCAGAACGAACGTGACCTCTCGCTGGTGTCGTCATTGAAGCGACTCGCTGGCCGAGGGAGCCGCACCCTCCACATCTTTCTCCCGTGCACAACATGCGCCATGGCCGCGAGTGGAATGCTCTAGGGAATAGCCTCTCGACGGAGCAGAAGCACGAGGTGGCTTCCTTTGCGACCGCCTGGCACAGTTTTCGTGACAGGTGGATCAACGCCGGCATGCCGGACAACTCAATGAAGGTCCCCAATGAAGATCCCATGATGGAGGTTGGCTCCGGCGATGACGCGTGCCGGAGCCCACGCTGGTGCATGTTGGCTTGATGATGGAGCAGGTACAAATGCACTTCAATGACTCCATGGCCGAGGAGCGGCCGACGCCCGCGCCTATGTTGTTGTTCTAGCGGGCAGAGGACGAGCACTATTAAAACATGTTCCTCCTCGAGCACCATCGGCTGGTGGAGGGCTAGATTTACGACGAGTGCGCGAGCGAGGATGACGGGGCGACCATGGCCGCGGCGAGCCCTAACTTAATTGCGGAGTAGTAGGAGCTCTACAAGGCCGCTCGTACTCAATGTTTGCGGCTTTGGATGGCCAACTCCCACATCCATGCACGTGCACTGCACCCCCCCCCCCCAACGCGTGGTTCACATGCTGATGCATTGTCTGGTTTGTGGGTCAACATTGAAGATGTACTTACCCTCAACCAAAAAAAAATTATGAAGTTTTCTAAGAAAATAATCATTGGGCTCTAATAGGAAAGAAAATGAAAAGTAATAAACTACGTAATGAAAAAAATTCATTATCCTTTAAGAAGAAAGAAAATGAAAAGTAATAAAGGACATAATGAAAAAAGCTGCACACAATTTACATATAAAAAACTTTTGATAATCAGCCAGAATAATCAAATAGTAGTGGAATTTACGGAAAAAAAGAAGATTCCTAAGGATTAGTGGCATTGGTATTACCACTAAAGAAGAAGAAAAGGAAATAAAGCTGCAAACAAAATCAATATAAGAAAGTTTTACAAAGGAATGAATTAGTGCCTTTTTATTACCTTTTAAGAAAAAATAAAATGAAACAAAAACTAAATCAGAATCAAAATAATAATGTTTTCTAATAAAGAATGAATTAATGATCACTAGCAAGAAGTTGCAGGCAATCAAACATGACCACAGAAAAGTGAGTCCAAAGAATTATCATGGTAAACTAAATGGTCACATCAAATATCTAAAATATTCTAACAACCCTTTTAGACATATAATATGATGGAGATAAGACGATCTAAATAATTTCAGTTAAACTAAGGAATTCAGATATAATTAGGTAGACATAACAAACACATACAACTGCGTAGAAAAAGGAAATGAAGAACAACAATAACAAGCTAGGGCTCTTTGGATTATCCCTCGCAATAAACCTACACTTAGGATATCTCCAACGCCGACCCTCAAACTGCTCGCATACGTCTCGAAAGCGCAACCCGGACGTGTTCGACCATCCAACACGGTCCTATATCGGTCCATGGAACAGTCCGTACACACTTTCCCGTAAATTGGAGAAAAACTGGTGGTGAGGGGCTTTCAGGAGTCCAGACAACAGCCACATAGGACTCCAACACCCCAAGCCGACTGAATCCCCCCTTCATGTCCCATTTTCTTCCAATCCATCCCCTCTTCCCCTTGCTTTGTATCTTCAACCTCTTCCTTCGATGCGGCCATTGTTTTTCTCTAGGCGCCACACACGCATTCCCGGACATCCGAAACCAGCACCGACGCGTCCGCGCGTCTTTTACGACGGCATTGTCCACCCAAGACCCGTCTGTATCCAACTACACTCCACCTGTCGATGACGTCCATGACGGACACCATGCCCGGCAGGTGTTCTGTCAAATGCCATTGAGCTATGACCGTCATGTTGCTTTTTTACTATACAAAGGATGATGAGCCACATTGTGAAGTAGAAGGGGCAGTGTGTATGGGACGACATGATTCATTCATGAAAAACTTGTTGATCATCAAACTAATCTAGTTGAATTTGAACTATTATTGTCCTAGAATTATTTGCGTGTCATGTGTGAATTATTTATTCTACTTTATATCCGAACGTTGATGAGTTTCGTCGAGGGTTTGCACAAATTTCGTCGTTTTATTGAAATGATGTTTGAATTGTATATGAGTAGCGTTGGAAGGCCAGCTCCCGCATCAATCTCGCAGACTGGTCCCCCTGTCTACGGATGGATGCTGCAACAAATTTGTAGGCCAGCGTTGGATATGCCATTACCCCCAAACGACTGAAAGAAACATGGTAACATGAAGCACATATCACAACGTTTGCATTGTCTGGGTGATTAAAAGGAGCTGGTTAGACACCTACAAGTCGCTGCCATATTTAAAGGATAACATACATGTTAGACGACGGAACAACATCTCATGTGTTGTCGACGTAGTTGAAAGGCTATCAGATGGTTTGGTTGGGCTTTAACTTGGCTTTTGAAGTTTGGCTTATCAGCCAAAGAACATATATTTAGGCGCTTTCGACTTTGGCTTTGACTTTGGCCAAAAGCCAAAGTCAAAGTCAAAAGCACCTAAAAAGGTGATTTTTTGGTTTATTATAAGACAAAGTACAAAAGCAAGGTAAAATCCCAACCAAATACCCTCTGTATGTCT
Source organism: Hordeum marinum (assembly GCA_022496015.1). Lineage (NCBI taxonomy): Eukaryota > Viridiplantae > Streptophyta > Magnoliopsida > Poales > Poaceae > Hordeum > Hordeum marinum. The sequence goes on along the minus strand of CM039678.1, from coordinate 505,342,900 downwards.
TGAGCCCAAACAGAAAGGCATTAGAATTCAGCGACGGATGTCGCCCGGCCCAAGGGCAGAACTCAACCAAGGTTGTCGTTGATCCTCAAAAAGAAAAAAAACAAGGTTGTCGTTGATCCTTAAAATGAAAAGAAAAGAAAAAAGGTTGTCGTTGCAGCCAAAGGCACACTAGACAAGACCACACAAGTACACGACCCTCATCATACAGTTTCACTCAACCTTGGGCAAATTCAACACGTGGAAAAAAAAGAGCCAAGACCTTCCCTAAACCACTAGGAAAAAAAATTACGGGCATCAATTGAGCAATCCAGGCGCGATGGCAACCAGCCAACATCAAGCAACAAACAAGTGACCATTGAATTAAATACAACATCCTCATTAACGGAACGAAATCGAGACAGAATCGTCGACCGATATAGAATATCATATCTGAAGCTTTTGACATGGGAGTCTAGGCTTGACAGGGCATGAAAGCTACGCGACGACGCCTCCCAAGATGGAACAATTCCTTAAGGTGGTGCCATCGGTTGTGGCAACAATAACTATCATATGACTTACACTGGTATCTTCACATCTCGTCATCACTGTAGAAACCCTACCGGTCACTTACACCAATGACTAGTACTAAGCATACCCACAACGAGAATAACATAGATGTCACATAAGCAAAACAATATGATGTGTCTATTAATTAATAAGAAAAGGGAGAATTTGAATAACTTAGCATGTTAGGCTGGCCATAGTGGGGGTAACGTAGGTGGTATCATGCACTTGGAAATAGCAAACATGCTGATGTGGCAAAGAATTAAAAAAAAAGAGGGTAAGAATAACATAGGTAGATACCGTAACATGTTAAATGTTATGCTACTTTGTATCATGCATGGCAATAAATATCATCATACATGATACTACTCTATGATACTATGTATTATAGAGGTAGTATCGTACACTAGTATCATATGTATGATACTAGTATATGATACTCCCCACTATGAGTAGCCTTATTCATACTATAGGTAACATAACACATATCAAGACAAGATGAGTCTATAAGCTAATAAATGAAGAAAAAAGTCCACATTTCAACCATCAACTAACCACTCGGTTTGATTTACAACCATCAACTTCGATACTACGCTATTGTCAAGGAAAGCACGCTGTCATTGGCGGAGCTCCTACAGGTTAAAAGAAACTTCCTTCTCCTTGTAACAGTCTAACAACAGACCCCACAGGTCAAAGGGTTTGGCCCATTGTTCAAACATGCCACCTTGTCCACTACAAAACCTCATGATCTTCGAAAAAGGAAGGATAATTTGTGAAGGGTTTGACATCGATAAAACAATAAAGGATACATAAAACAAATGAAAACGATACTCAAACCTGCTCCGGCTTCCTCGTCGGCGTCGTGTCCCTTGATGAGCTCAGATCTGAGTAGCCAGCATGGAGTAATAGTTCTGCTGCCCTGGTACAGAGGCACGGCAATGCGATAGGGGCGTCGACGCGGTGGCGAGGTGAGTATTCAATGGAGTACCCGCCACAGCTGCACACCTCGACCTCCTCGGTGTTAGAGGACTCTGTCCATGTCGCCCGTCAACGGCATGATGCAGGCAGCAGGTGGCCGCTACTGAACATCTCCGTAGCAGCATGCCGAGGCCACTCGTGACCACACCCCGCCCGCCTCACTACCGGCTCCACCTGAGTAACCGCATCCACGAGCAGGCTCTCTTTGTGGAGTGTGACGAGCACGGGCTTGGGCATCACCGCTGCTTGTTCCTTAATGTTGTCGTAGATCAGGCGCATGTCGCGTCCGTGATCGCTAGCCATGGTTGAACACGAGCCATCCGCATGTAGATGTGCATCTATGGTGGTGGCTGATTAGAAACCTTGGCCAGGGGGAGGAGGAATTGGCAACGACGATGTAGGTGACCTGCTTGGATGAGTCACCGGTGTTGATGGGATGGTGCTCACATCGGCGGTAGTCCTCCATGCCTCCACGTTCGGCGTGTAGTTGATGTTGCGCCCGTCCCCTCCTCCACCTCCATGTGCTTCTTTGTACACCACCATCTCCTCCTCCCTACGACTCATTGTCAGTGCCTCGGGCATTGCGGCGAGCCCCGAATCTGAGCGCCGGAAGAGGCGATGACGCACGGGTCGACATTGTGGGGGCGCGTGGAGAGGCTAGGAGGAGGGCGCGGCAGGTGAGGGCGAAATTGATTTAATCAAATTCTGTTATTTTGTTTTCTTAAAATTCATTGTTTTTTTTTGTTATTCATTTCCTAAAGTAAATTATACTGATGGAAAGAATCAATTAATTTGGGTATGTTAGGAAAGTTGGATCCATAATCTTTTATACGTTAAGAAAAGTACGAGTTTGCAAGAAAAAAATGAAGTGAAAAATAAACCAGCGAATAAGAACCAACATCAAGGTGTGATGGGAGAGAAGACGCAAAAAACCATTTGTTTTGTTCGGTCATTCAGATGATGTGCCCAACTAACTACTCACACCTAGATTTTTTTTACGTTTCTAGGTATTGAATTAATGTGATGATCAATGTTAGTAATTTTGTGTTTCTTATGCACGCATGCATACAAACGTTGTTTACCCAAACACTGTCATCTCTTCATCAGTTGACCGGTCCACTTGGGGGATGGAACCATGATGTTTTTAAAACAGACATGTACGTATACTTGCTCAGCTAACATCTTTTGTTCATCTCTCTTGCTTTTCCTTTTTCCTTTGCATGCGCCGTAAACTTTTTATTATACATGTTGCACGCATGCGTGCGTGTCAAGGCAAAACACGCGTGGCCGGCCACATGCATGCACCACGGCCGGCCGAGATAGAGGAGCCGCTAAATTCTAATCAATCCATTTCTGCAGAAATTGTTGTCAGTTTTTGGTCTTTACATCCTACCTGAAATCAAACAGTTCGGTTCTATACTTTTGCTTAGAAGCTACACATGCATGCTGTCTGATATATCCACCGCACACACAATGAAAATCAATCTTACTTAAAAGATATATGTATGCACATATTGTATTGCACGTTCAAAGTCCAACGTGCTCAACTGACACGGACATGTAAATCTCTACTGTTGCTTTTTTTTTATTACAAATCTCTGTTGCCAGCTAAAGGGTTTGGACCTACAAAATATAACTTTTATGGCTTTAAGTGCACATGCCATTAGAAGGAGTACTTTTAAACCACATTAGAGAAAGTACTTGTAGACCAAACATTAGTGGGGTATTTGAGACATGTTTGTTTTATTTGCACATTTATTTTGATGTGCCCAACGATTCGTGGGGATCTGTTGGATCCGCGTCAGCGGCGGCGGCATCCTGGGGATCCTAAAGAAAAAATCAAGGCTGGGAGGAGTGGGGGAATGTTTGTTTTCATTTATGGCTATTTGTAAAGAGGTAAATTAGTGAAAAGGGGTGGTGAAAGGTGGGTCAAAAAAACCGGGCAAAAATAAACCAGTGTACCAGGCTACAACTCAAATTTTGTGTTGGAAGGTTATCAAGAAAAATCCTATATTTGTTTCTCGGAAGGAGATCTCACATATATGACATGATTTTGGATTTCTTAATTACCTATTATTTATGTGATTAAATCAAATTATCACCAGCAAAAGCAAGTACAAAACAAAATCTTCCGCTTTAATGGTGGATTTGGTTTCTCGGAAGGTGATCTCACATATATGGTATGATTTTAGAATTCTTAATTATCTATTATTAATGTGATTAAATCGAATCATCACCTGTCATAGCAAGCACAAAACAAAATCTTCCACTTTAATGTGATTTGGTTTCCGGAAGGTGATCTCACATATATGGTATGCTTTTGAAATTCTTAATTACCTATTATTAATGTGATTTAATCGAATCATCACCTGCCAAAGAAAACACAAAACAAAATCTTTCGCCTTAATGATGAATTTGATTTTTTAATGAGAAAGAAAATAAACCAATGGGAGGAAACGGTGGGAGACGGGATGAAAAAACGGACGAAAATAAACAAGACGAAAATAAACCGAGAAAGGAGCTAACAGCTCTTCTTTAAGAGTAGAGATACATGGGCAGGTAGATGTCCGGATTTGGTTCCCACCGATCTCCATCATCTTCCTGCAAGACGGCATACCGGAGTTCGTACACATGGTCCTTGTCATTGCGCTTACTAATGGTCACCATCGCCAGCCGCTCTTGATCGCCAGTCGGCTTCACGAAGGTCACGAGCGAGTCGCTGTCATGAGGCGGGAAGTCTATGATGGAGAACAATGGGGTGCTCGCCCTCACGTCGATGACGAGGATCTTCTTTCTCTCAGGGTGTATTGGCCAATAGAACCGTCCATGCACGAAGTTGTGTGATAGGAACGGCGTGTATGGATAGGGTGGGTCGTTGCCCGAAGCACCCCAGCCGTCGAACTTGACGGCATGCCATGGTCGTTTTGCAGCAGCGCCGATGGTAGAGAACACAAAGAGGAATAAGTTGCCTGCACATTGCACCAAGTACATCACTCTGAATGATGGTGACAACAATGCATCCTCGTGACCATCGTAGTCCTCACCGCCGTCGCCGGTAGGATGAGCAGAGAAGTACGAGTCATGCTCATCTCCTTGGGGTGGAGCGAGGAAGGGCTTGAATTCGTCCAGGCGCTTTCCATGGTTGACCAACGCGGCTACGTCCTTGGGGATGGCAGGCAGCACGAGGTACCGCCAATGGAGAGGGTCGCAAACGGCGACCGGCCGGCCCAGGGAGTGATATCTTCCGCAACAGCTTCCCCGCCGCTGGATTTGACCGGTGTAGAGAGTACAACCGTCGTGGGACTCCCAGAAATCCCATGGGCCGCCGGGGGCAGGGAGGAAGGATATGCACGTGAAATCGATGGCGCCGGCGTCCTCGACGAACTTGCGGGCCGCAGCAGCGGATGGATGCGACGGCTCGGCAGGTAGGAAGATGTCGGCGCTGATGCCGAGGAGGGGCGGCGGGTGGAGGGCACGGGATCGGTGGAGGAAGCGCTGGTCGGTGATGATGCGTCGGAAGTCCGGGCTCGCCGCGCAGGCACGTGCGAGGTCGGTGGGTGAGTCTAGGAGGAGGAATATCTTCCTCAGGATGTCGTCGGACTCCACCGCGGGGGCTGGAGCTCGGACGCGCCGTTCTGCTAGCTGCGGGGGCCAAGCCATGGATCGATCGATCACACGGGGTACGTATAACTCGGAAGAGATCGGTACGTACCGGCCGTACTTGTGTACGAGATTAGCAAAGATCAATGGCCAGCTTGTAGAAATTATGTGTCCTGCAACTATATTCAAGTTTATAAAAATTGCTAATATTTGGAATATCTCATTGTGGAATTATACATGTATTTATACATGATTGTTTTACATAATTTATCATAAAATTATCACTTGTTGAAACATACTTAAGTTGTATGCTTAAGGAAGCTGGTCAATTATTAGTGAAATACAATATACTATTTATATTGAAAAGACTACCCGGATACAGTGATAATCGAAAGGAGGTAGATCGTATAGTTAGATTACAACCCTAATGTTGATCTACGTAATTAGAGGAATTTGCACTCTATTATGACGCGTTGCTCACAAGCGTGTGCTCCGAAGACCTAAAGGGTAGAATCCGATAACAGACAAATATGACCGTGGTTGGTAATTTGATCTGGACTCTATCCCGGAAACTAATGAAAAACAGTAGGAATCTTATATCTGTATAAGAGGTGACTTTGAAAAGACAGTATAAGAAGTTCCCTACCCCCTAGCCTTAAATATGCGAATTATGAACGGCATCACGGATAAGCGCAGAGAAATAGGAAATAGACCAAAAACACTAAATTTATAACATTGGCTTCTAGAGCCAGGTTCGTTCGCCGGCAACTGTGTTATCTGGATGTCGCTTGCACAATGCTAATCCGCTTGCTATTCTGTCGGCGTGGTCGTCGCTACTAAACCACATCCGCTGCATACTGTATTGCCGATCGACCCCGCTTCAAACCATGGATGTGTTACACCGCGCATCACTCTGTGTGGCATGTCTGCTCGCATTGTTTTGTCGCCGGTCGTCTAGATTGGACTGCCGTGTCTCCCAACGAAGGTACTCCCGCTCCGTGTTGCGTTGCTCGTGTGGTTGTAGGACGCGGGATGCTGATTTCCTAATCCACCGTGTCTCATGTTATCCTTGGTCCACGTACTGCCTTGGCTCCTGGATGGATCAAGAAGGAAATCCATCACCACGTGAACCGAGGAAATCCATGCAAGAGTAGTAGGAGCACTACTACTTGACATTGGATCTGCTACTAGTGCAGGTATTTTCTCTCTTCCCAGATGTTACAGGGTGCATCAGATTACTTTTCTTTACATGAGAAAGAAAGTACTAGTGTAGCGTTCACGCCGGACAAGTTGGCCGGCCCTCCTGACCTCGCATGGAGGAAATCAAGCCATCAGCTATGTACAAGCTGTACAAGAATCAATCAGACTATCTTTTATGTGCATTGCTGTCGAAGCCCACGACGCTTGACCAGTGGCGAAGCCACGTTTTGGCAGTGTAGTCGCAGGAATTTAGCAAATTAAGCGTGTCATGTATGCGTACATCACCGTTGCACAAGCATACAAAGGCCCACTTGTCATCTGTTTGAGTCTTTAGGGTAACATTTGGCTGTGGCAAAAGAGACAAAGTAGCAAAGCAAGTCCTAATAACTTCGCTTATCCCTAAAATCGCGTGATTTCTCCTTTCATTGTTCAACTTCTCCACCTTTTCAATTTTCTTCTTTCCGTGTAAAACCCTCTCAGAAATTGAAAAATTACATGCAATATTTGGTCTGGGCACGACGCATGTCGACCTCCAGGCTCCAGTGAGCCGCGAGTGATATGATGCACCATACATTGTCCGCCGACCTTTGGCGAGACGCAAGCGGCCTGACACACCGTCTATTGTCTGTCGACATCCAATCCAACACCAGGACAAGGCCCTTCTCCTTTTATTTATAACTTCTATCTTCCTTCTCCTCCAAAATTCTCCTTTCACGACAAATATTATGGAGTAAGAGGTTGTCTTTATTAAGAATTATTTCATATCTTGCTTTTCTTAGCAACAACTTGTTTTGTCTAATCTTCAGTTTGACAAATGGATATTTTTTTTGGTAATACCAGTTTCCCTTTAGTATCCATTGGTGAAGCTATCGGTGATTTTTCGGTCACAACGACGATAGTTGAGACAACATTTTCCTAATTGAGTATTAAGTATGATTTGCGCAACAGAATATGTGTTCGCGAGAATATGTGTTCGCTCTTTTGAAACCAATGTAATCCAATCTATTAGCATGTGCCCTTTTTTCTTGTTAACATTTTCTAAAAGAAATGTTAGTAAAGCTTGACATCACAGGGTTATGAACGGACGAACTTGTTTGATTATTGATGAACGGACTACGTGGTGATGGATTATTGATGAACGGACTAACTTGTTTGATTGCTATTCCATTGCATGTCCGTCATAACAAGGAAAATACGTCTACTCCTTGGAAGAAGTTAAGGAGGACTCCAGATTAAATGTGTGGATGGAGTGCATAGAGGAAAATTGCCATGGTAAAAATATTGTACAGAAAATTGTGCATAAGTGGAAAGGAATTTCAGATAAGTATTATTGTTGAGCATCACTTGTGTATGGAGGAATATGAGAGCCACTCCAAGGACAAGAAAATTTGCTCTTCATTTGCCGGTATGTCTAATGATAATATTGGCATTGCATATATATTATTTGTGGATGCTCTTTCAAATAGTTGGATTAAGGTGTTGGTACATATACATCATTTACTGTTGGAATACCATAACTTTATTGGCATGCAACAATTTCAAAGGAAAATTGATGTGTTTTGAAAATGAAGGAAATGAAGGAAAATTGCTCTCACTTGACATACCAAAGGAAATTTTCTATATTATGTGTTTTGTCATTGCTGATAAATCTTATACACTTTGGAATTGGAAATTTTGCCACAGAACTCCCTGGTGGAGGAAAAGTATTATTTTTATAGGACACTCTATGAAACTTCAATGTGAAGGTATTTGATTTATTGTTCCATCTTTGGAATTTATTTATTATGACATACTACTTGGAAAGGGAAGAGTGGAAATATTGCTCAATGTTTAAATTAGTGTTTTATGGATTTTCACACAATGGTTTATCCTTCTTGATGTCCATTCGAAGTTGGCAAACCAATTTGTTTATTTGGAAAAGATAACTCTATATGAAGGAATACTGACAATGGGAACACATGCTTGGAATTTTATTATTTTCATCATCAACGACTTGGTCACATATCTTGGAACTAGATGAATTGGCTTATTGATTCTGGAATTCTAAACTTTAGTGGGAGGACTATGGTATTTTGTGAAGCATATATACTGGACATTTTTTGCTGGCACACCTTCTATTAAGGTGGAAGGAAATAACAAAATGATACTTCACATCATTTTGTTGTTGTTAATATAGTTATGGTTTTTTTTTCACTCCCACTAGAGGCTAGATTATTTATTTTATCTCATTCATTGATAATTGCACTTGATATGATTATGTTTATACTATTATGAAATACAAGTCGGAATGTTTTATTGTGCTTGTCACATTACGTATTGAAGTGGAAAATCAGTTGATTAAAAGATATCAAAGTTTTAACAACTGATTGGTGGGGGAAAGTACACTTCAGGAATATGTCAATTGAACATGAAAAGAGCATGGACCTATTCACCATTGTAATAGACCATACACTCCGCAATTAAATGGAGGAATTGAATACTTTTACCACCATTTGTTTTTGGCAGAAGCATTGCATATATACTGTTGGTTGTCAATATCGCACAGTCACTTCTTATGGTTTGTAGACTGGAATAGAATATATTTTATTGGCAGGGAATTCTTAATTACTACAATGCACACACCAGGAATTGTGTAATGGTTATTCTAGTGGATCAAACTAGTGGAAAAGTAGGAAGAAAATAATTATTATGGTCAAGGGTGGATTTATTGACAAACATTTGGAATATAATCTAGACCCCAAAGGAAACTAACAGTATAACTCCCGACACTAACATGCTTAGGATAAGTGGGAGGAATTGACTTGGAATATCATATCTGGATTTTTTGGAAAGTCACTCTACATTTTAGAGGAATAACTGAAGTTTCTTAAGAAGTCTTAAAGTTTTAATCATTGCCAACGATGGGTGGAAGAAATGCGGGAAGGAATAAACTCAATGAGGAATTATATGGTTGGAAATTTATTTTCATACCAAGAAACCGCAAGCCCATTGTTTGTAAGTTTTTTTCTTTCATTTGTGAGGAACTTTGTCTCGTTGGAATATTATAATGTCACTCTTGTTATTCAATTCTTCACACAAAGGAAAATATACTTTGTGGAAAGTCTCTCTCTAGGAATTTTGGGAAAGATGAACTAAAGGCATGGTTTGCTAATTGAATATATTAATGTATGATCTTATAATAAGCTTCACATCAATGGAATAGAAGGTCATATGATTTTCTAAATGAAGCAAGGCGGTCATCTACAAATTCACATTGATGGAAGTGAAAGCTTGGTCATGTTTTAACTTTCATATGAAAGGAAAGTTTGAAGCTTCCTATGTTTTGGGGGTGGAACTACATAGGGTATGTTTTGAAATGTTTCCTATGGAATATTGCAAACTTATTAAAGTACCTGGAACCCAACTCGGCGAGGAATTATGTTTGAACTCATAAGGACAATGGGATAATGGTGTTGAAACTTACTATAGGTTCATTTTACAATCATACCTTAGCTTTCGGAATTTATGCTGCACTCAAGCAGTGGAAGGAAAGACGAGCAGCTAAGGGAATCTCACACATCATTTAAGATTGTGGAAAGTGCATCACAACTTGTCACTTGTTCTGAAATTTATATTAAAGGTTAACACATTGAGGAAGCTATTACTATATCTATGAGTTGAGAAATAAGTCCAGGTACGCATATTCATTTATTATTTTTAGTACTAATATGGTGCAATTTCACTGACTAAAGTCAAGAAATTCTTTCAAAACTTGGTTACTCATGAAACTTCATTCACTGATTGGATTTGATATTTATGTGGTTCTGAAAATTTATTCAACATGGTTATTATATATTTTTGACTCAATGTGGAATTATTCATATTATTAATATATGTGGCTGAAAATACTTGATGCGGAATTTCACTTGAGGAAACAAAATACTCAAGGTGCCTGTAAAGGTGGAACTACACTCGAGGAAATAATACTCGAGACGCCGGGGACAGCTATGCTGGAAATATTAGGCGGAAACTAAGATCTTTAGTGATCTTAGGTGTCACAACAAGGAAACATATTGAGGGTAATTATCACATTTTAATGGGTTTTCAACGTAGTGTTAATATGATTGTTGATCCCTTGACTTAGATTATTAGTCATGAGGTATTTGGTAAGCATGTTAAGGCTATGTGTTTACGAATGTTTGAATGATCGTTTTGGACAAGTGCGAGATGTTGGAATTATGTGTCCTGCAAATATATTCAAGTTTATAGGAGTTGCTAATATTTGGAATACCTCATTATGGAATTATACATGTATTTATACATGGAATTGTTTTACATGATTTATCATGGAATTATCACTTGTTGGAACATACTTAAGTTGTATGTTTAAGGAAGCTGGTCGATTATTAGTGGAATACAATATACTATTTATATTGGAAAGACTACCCGGGTACAGTGATAATCGAAAGGAGCTAGATCGTATAGTTAGATTACAGCCCTAATGTTGATCGACGTAATTAGAGGAATTTGCACTTTATTATGACGCGTTGCTCACAAGCGTGTGCTCCGGAGACATAACGGGTAGAATCCGATAACAGACAAATATGATCCATCCCTTCTCATCTCTATGGCCGTCCAGCTCGGGCAATGGGATGTTCGTTTCAAGCGGTCATTTGATTTGTTGGAAACCGACGAGTGGAACAGAGTAAGGGCTGCCTTGCTGCCAGTGCTGCCGGAATATCCACACACCGTTGCTTGGCGGCTATCACCATCAAATGAGTTTGCTGTCAGCTCGGCATATTAGGCACTCTACCGATCTCCCCCCATTCCTTTGCGATCGCTTTGTGGAAGGGTCCCCTGCCCCTGAAGATTAAGATTTTTGTGTGGCAAGTTCTCCGTTATCGCATCTCTTCGGGGACGGAGGTGCTTAAGCATCATAGACCTGGAGATGGCATGTGCCTCTTATGCTCGGTGCCGAAGACAGGGAACCCTATCATATTCACTTGCATGGCGGCCCGGGTCCGATGGACATTCATATGTGAGGCTCTTGTGCTCGATGGACATTCATACATGAAGCTCTTGGGCCCGACTGGGAGGCCCAGGACCTCGTGGAGTTTCTCCAGACGAGGGCCAATAAACACGGGCGACTTCCCCATTTGTTTTAGTTGATCTGTGTGGCGATGTCGTGGACCCTTTGAACGACATGAAATAAAATGGTTATTCGGCGGATATTCCTGAGGTAGGCGTCTGACTTCTTTTTCAAATTCCTTGCTTTCCTGCAGTATTGGCACTCACTCTCTAGGAAACGAGATCAGGATTTTCTTGGCAGCATGTTGGACGCGCTTCACACTACTTCGTGTCGACTATTGTCTCTATAGGGCCGCTGTTGCCACTAAGTGGCCTTTTTCTTATTTTTTTTCTTTTCTTTGGGCACCAATGTGCTACTTCCCCAGCCATCGAGTTTGGTTAGGAAATGAATGTTGGTTCTATGGACCATTGCTTTATTTATAAAGTGGGGCCAAAGTCTATTTTGAGAGATGCAATGGAATGGTTCTAGAATAGGGTGGAGTCCGCCACTGTATAGCGAGTCCAACATTCACACTGTTCTAGGTTGTTAGATTTAGAAGACCAATGGTTAGGAAAGTCCAATTCGAAATTGGGACACTATTATTTTTAAGGTAAAATTTATACTAGTATAGCTTTCGAATTGGTCTGTCATGACAAATTATATATATTTGGCCCAAAGTTGTGTTGCATAAGAGCATATAAGAGGGTGCGGTTGTTTTGCACCCTGGCTCATCTACTCCCAGGTAGGATAATAAATAAAAAAGAGTAAAAATTCAAAATAATCAAACATCTAAGCTGCTCTTCTGTGTGCTTTTTACTTCTATTTTGAATTTATATTGTTCACCGGGTGTGGATGAGCCCTAGGCACCATTTTGAATAAAAAAATATAACGGCCTTAGAATAAAATCTCAGACTACTCAGCCATTCCAGCTTATGATTCAAAACTGACCCCTTCATCCCACCCACACCCAGTTGTTCATCCCGTCTCTCACCCCTCCCATCGCCACTCCGGCTGCAAACTATATTTTCCGAACCTCTCTCTAGACTATCCTTTTCTTCCATGGGTGGCTCATAACATGCCTAGCCATCTCGGGCAAATAATAAAAAGAGAAGATGGTGGCCCTAACATCGAGCTCGTGCATCCACTTCAGGCACCCCAAGTTTGGTTGGTGTGCATCGAGTTCGTCACATCAGCTCAACTACTGCGTCCATAAGACCATAGTCTTTCTTGAGCTCCTGTCGATTGTTCTACTACCATGAGTCCACTTGGGTCTTGTGATTCTATTGATACGGGCGCGCTCGGGCTCTCCTTGATGGCTCTCGGGCTAAGCTCTTCCACCTTTCTATATAATAATAACAATCACCCAAAGGCAAAAACAAGACCTTTTATGATGACGTGGCCACGCGTAGACACACCCTCGCGACGACGGCAACTAGAGGCGGTCTGTACTAGTTTACCTTTTCTGTTGGCCACCTTTTATTAGTGCCACTAACATTAATAAAAAATATTTCTTTTGATACAAACGATTAAGACTCATCTTAGGAATTTGTATTTTTTAGCATAAACAAGATGCCATTAACAAGATAACACTTCATTTCTATTCTTGTACTTCCTCCGTTTCTAAATATAAGTCTGTGTAAAGATTTCACTACGGACTACATACGAAGCAAAATGGTTGAATTTACACTTTAAAATATGTCTATATACATCCATATGTAATTCGTAGTGAAATCTCCAAGAAGACATACATTTGGGAACAGAAGGAGCAGCATGGTAAACTACACAATACTATAAGTTTGAAGAGTTACTTAGGACACCCAACATCTTGCTCCTCGCTGTTTTTTCTTCGCTCGCTCGTAATAATATTCTGTGTAAAACAAAACACTTTTCTGTGTAAAAATATGAAGTTATATTATAAAAAGCTGAACACATCGTGTCGGTGTGTTAAGAGAGATGGCACAACCAGACATCATTTTTGATTGATTGCAAGTTTTTGTTGGTAGCTTATCAAGCTAGCTGCTTGATGCTAATCATAATAAAAATCAACACCATAAACAGCCACGACAATGTTTGCATAAGCGGTATGGGACTAATCAGAAAGACCAGGGATCAGACCAGGGACAAACATTTACAAGCACCGCAAGACGCGTAGTCTGCTTGTTGGGTGCGCCAGGCGAGCACCCTAGGCCTTAGCCCAATAACAGCGTCGTTTTACGCTAAAAAAGAACGTCGTTTTACTTCCTCGTCACTTCGGCTGATAGCTCCTTAGGGTGTGTTTGGTAAAGCGTATGGAGCGTGCATGAGCTCAATAGTTTCCTTTTCGACCTACTTTTGGGTGTTTGGTAGCCTGTACGGGACCTTCTCAACATGCATGATCTCAGCCCAAATACCCTCTTAACATGCATGAAGAGAGAACACCCCAACAACCGTTCATTGGTCAGCATGCATGAACGAAGCAAGCGACAATATGTTTCAAATAATGTTAAGGATTTTTTAAAAATAATTTAATTTTCAGAAAATGTCCAAAATACCAAAAATTGTTCAGATTTCCAAATTTGTTCAGATTTTCAAAAAATGTCGAGATATTCAAAATATGTTAAAAAATAAAAAAGTGTACATAAATTCATATTTGTTTAATTTTCAAAATACATTTAGATTTTCAAAAAATATATTCGAAAATGTGTAAATTTCCGTTTTTTAAAAAAATGTTCAGATTTTCAATTTTTTTAATTTTTTTAAATACCAAGAAAATTGTTTAGTTTTTTTAGAAAAACTTCAGAATTTCAAAAAATGTTTAAATTTGGACAAAATGTTATTTTTTTCATGCTTCAAAAACTGTTCACATTTTTGAAATATTTTGTTCACCTTATTTGAAAATACCGGTTGCTACAATACCGACCGACATGTCTAAATAGCTACAGGATGCCAAACAAAGTCTCAATTAAGCATGTCTTAGCACATACATCGCTACCAAACAACATCAAATGCATGTATTCAACATGTGTAAACTCAACATGTATTAGAGAAGAACAACTATGTTAGGTTGGGAATGCTACCAAACACACCCCCAATGATCTTTACTATGCTGCGTTGCTGGAAGTCAATGGATTGCAGATGATTCATCAGCTAATTCTCTAAAGAAAATTAAAATAAAAGCTTATTCTCCAAAAAACAACTTATATTAAAAAAGATGATTGGCCAGCTGTCGTATATTGCACAGCATGACGGTGAGCGAACTGCTCTTCTTCGTGGGGTTCCAGTCCACCGGCCCGCCCGTGCCCTCCGCGATTGGCAACGTCGTCCCGACCCTCACCTTTGCCATAGCCGCCGTGCTGAGGATAGAGACGGTGCGGCTCGGGATACTCGTCGAGAAAGGCGATGTGGCCGGCACGCTCGTCTGCGTCGGCGTCTCCATGATCATGCCCTTGTATCAGGGCCCGCTCCTCAAAGTCCCAACCTCCCTTGTCCACTAGAGCATGCCGTCATAGCCATGGCGTCGTCGTCATAGGCCAATACAGGCCTAGACGACACCCTTGTTATCCTCAGCGTTGTCGCCTGGGCCGCCTGGCTCGTCATGTTGATCGAGCAGATTAAATTGATTGTGTACAGTGGCCGTACGCTGACATGTTGATCGATCTGTAGAAAGAAGGATTGACAATACTATTGTTGATGTATTGATAGGTGCCAAGATGCATGTATATATGGAATACAAGTGGGCCTCTACCTTAATTATACACAACTAGGAGGTGGGCCAGACTATACGTAATATACATGCAACATATATGTTCAACAGCCCCTCGCCGGAGACGCAAAGACTGGACCGAAACTCCTCAAAGATGGAAGTGGGCAATCCCTTAGTCATCACATCAGTGAACCGTTGCGACGTTGGCACATGGAGAACTCGAACACGGCCAAGCGCAACCTGCTCACGACCAAAGTGGATGTCGAGCTCAATATGCTTCGTACGTCGATGATGCACCGGGTTGGCGGAGAGGTAGACCATGCTGACGTTGTCGTAGAAAACAAGGGTGGCCTCGGAAGCATCACAAAGCAGCTCCTGAAGCAGCTGACAAACCAAAGACCGCCATGGCGTTGGTGATGGCCCGATACTCTGCCTCGACGCTGGAGCGTGAGACCGTGGGCTGTCGCTTCGAAGACCAAGAGATCAACGAGGGCCAAAGGTAGACGCAATAGCCGGATGTGGAGCGATGGGTATCGGGACAACCAACGCAGTCGGCGTCCGAGTACGCGACGAGGTCGGTGGAGGCGGAGGCCGTCAGGGTGAGACCCAAAGCCATGGTGTCGCGTATGTACCGGAGAATAAGCCTCACTAGGGGCCAGTGGGAGTCACGCGGTGACTACATGTGGAGGCACACCTACTGAACAGCATACTGCAAGTCCGGGCGCGTCAGCGTCAGGTATTGTATAGCACCAACGATGAAGCGGTAGAACGCTGCATCGGTCGCAAGAGATCCCTCCGTAGCGGAAACCTTTGCCTTCGTGTCGACCAGAGTGGGAGCCGGCTTGCAATTAAGCATACCAGTGTGCTCCAGAACCTCGGAAGAAGCCGTCACCCCGTCGTACCACCTCGATGCCGAGAAAATAATGGAGGGGGCCCAAGTCCTTGAGGGCGAACTCGGCGCGAAGACGAGCTGTAAGCCGCTAAAGGAGCCTTGCAGTGGAGGCTGTCAGGATGATGTCAGCGACGTAGAGGAGCAGATAAGACGTGACGTCACCCTGATGATACACGAAGAATGAGGCATTGGAGCGGGTAGAACGAAACCCAGCTACTGCAGGAAGGCAGCGATACGCTGGTAGTGGTGCCTGCTTCAGCCCATAAAGAGAGCGGGAGAGCAAGCATACGGAGTACGAATGCTCGGCGTCGATGAAGCCCGTGGGCTGCTTGCAGAAGACCTGTTCGGCGAGGTGGCCATGCAGAAAAGCGTTGGAGACTTCCAACTGGTGCACCGGCCAAGCGTGCGAGACCACCAACTAAAGCACAGTGCGGATCGTGCCCGGTTTCACAACCGGGGTGAAGGTGTCGGTGAAGTCCGCGCCTGCATGTTGTCGAAAGCCACGAACTACCCACCGGGCCTTATAGTGCTCGAGAGAGCCATTCGGGCGAGTCTTGTGGCGGAACACCCACTTGCCATAAATGACGTTGGCACGAGGGGGTCGCGGAACAAGATGCCACGTGTGGTTCTGCTGCAAGGCGTCGAACTCCTCCCGCATCATGGGCAGCCACTGAGGATCCCGAAGGGCGGCGCAAACGGAGGTGGGAATAGGTGATGGCGTCGAGATCGTAGTAGCACACGCATATTCGTCGGAAGAGTAGCGCGTGCTCGGGCGATGCACACCGGCCCAGGCACGGGTTGTCATGCCGTGAGGAGGACCGGCAGGGGCGGTCGAGCCCACGGCGTCGGCTGGTTCGTCAGCGGGACCCACAACCGACTCGTCTGTGGTAGCGGGGCCAACAACAGCTGTGGGGCGATGGGCGAGGAGGATGTAGAGTCCGTCGCCGTAGAGTCCTCCATGGCACTGGCGGGGGAGGCTGCCACAGCCTCCGAAGAGGAAGGCAGAGACCTAGAGGCTTGGTCCGACTCGACCTTAGGGGAGGGAGTCGGGAACCCGAGTGGTGGCGGCAGAAGGCGCCTGATCGGTCAGGCCGCCGGAGGATGCTGCCGCATGTTGTGCCATGGGAGGGGCGCGGTAGACAGCACTGAGGGAGCCGGAGCAAGTGGTACCTGGAAGATCCTCGAGGTGTACATGCGGTGAGTGATAGGATCATAGCACCGATAACCTTTGGTGTTAGAGGGATAACCCAGAAAGACGCATGGAAGGAAACGATTTGCGAGTTTGTGGGGAGTGGTGGACGCGGTGCTAGGGTAGCAAAGACACCCAAAGATGCGAAGACCATCATAGGACGGAGGTGCACTGGAAATAAGGTGATGAGGGGCGTAGTTCCACCTAGGACGACACGGACGAATGTTAATGAGAAGTGTAGCGGTGGCTGGAGTATCCAGCTAGAACCGTGTGGGAACGTTAGCATGGAAAAGTAACGTGCGAGCGCAGTCATTAAGAGTGCGAAGAATTCGCTCAGCGCGGCCGTTCTGCTGCGAGATGTACGGGCAAGTTAAGCGGAAAGTGGTGCCATGATCAGAGGCGAGAAGGGTGCGAAGGGCGAGGTTGTCAAACTCTTTTCCGTCGTCAGTTTGGAGTGCAAGTATAGGGCGACTGAACTGTGTGGTGACATAGGATAAAAATGACGTGTGTGTGACTAAAGCGTCGGACTTGCGACGAAGAGGAAAAGTCCAAACATAATGAGAGTAATCATCTAAACTCACCAAGTAGTATAGATAGCCCGTGTTACTTGCAATGGGAGACGTCCAAACATCACTATGAAGAAGCTGAAATGAAAAAGTGGAAACAGTTGTAGACGCACTAAAGGGAAGACGAACGTGCTTGCCTAAGTGGCAAGCCTCACAAGTATGCTCATCGAGCTTATTACATGAGAAAGAAAAACTCCTAAGAATTTGACGCAAAACGGTGTGGTTAGGGTGTCCCAGGCGAGCGTGCCAGAGGTCGACTCCGGCGGCCAAGGTAGCGAGTGTGGAGGAAGAAGCGCCGACGTGCATGTGATAAAGATCCTCGGGGTTGTCACATCGGTGGAGCACCATCCGCGTATGGGCGTCCTTCACAAAAAAACCAGCACCGTCAAATTCAATAGTTAGAGGATTCTCACGAGCAAGACAACAAACAGAAACTAGAAACTAGTTCGTGACAAGTTCAGGTGAAACAAGAACGTTAGACATAGTGATGGTTGTGGAATTGGAGGGAAAACTAGTGCTACCAACATGAGTGATAGGTAAGGAAGAACCGTTGCCAACGGTGATACGAGTGGGCGTATGAACGGGAGTGAAAGAGGTTAGGTTACCGGGATGAGCTATCATGTGCGCAGTAGCACCGGTGTCCATGTACCAGTTACCTCCGCCGTCATAGTTGTTGGGTGATGGCGTGGAGTGCAGAGCCGCCAGCAGGGAAGGATCCCATAGTGCGGGTGCCGGCGGTGGCAGGAGACCCCCGTAGGCGGGCACTGGTGCCGGAGTGCCATGGACGCCGAGAGGTGGCAGCACGAGAGAGTCGGCGTAACCGGTGCCGACCGGCTGGTTTGGAGCTCCGAGGAAGGCCTGGTGGATGGCGGGGCCCGGAGCCAGGAGACCCGGCGCAGGGGGCCATGGGACGGGCATGTGATAGGCATGCACAACACCCGTCCACGGGTTCTGGCCGGCGGTCCAGGGTGGAGTGGGCGTCTGGTGGTGTGGTGGTCCTCCGGCACCAGGACCCGGTTGTTGCTGCTGCTGCTGCTGTTGGCGGCGACCCCTGCCGCCCCGCCGGTTGCGTCGGCCCCCTCCGCCTTGCTGTTGGGAAGGCGCAGGGGGCGCAGGTGGTGCGGGTGGCAGCAGGTAGAAACTCGCCGGCGGAGGAAGACGCGCCTGGTTCGGCGCAGCCGCTGGAGCGGGATTGCCGCGAGTGGTGTTGGCGGCAAGGGCGGTGTGGTGGACCTGCTGCTTCACCTTTGTCATGTGGCGCTCCTCAAGCTTGAGGTAGGAAACGACGCGCTGGAAGGTGGGCTACGGCAGCAGGGTTAGGTTGGAGGCCGCGTTGCCAAAGTCCTTGTTGAGGCCGGCGGTGAGACTGCTCAGCATGAGTTCGTCAAAGTCTTTAGCCCCGATGTCACAAAGCTCATCGGAGAGCATCTTATGACGCATGCAATACTCATCGATGGTGGAGGTGTCCTGGTGCCAGCCGAAGAACTCCTGCCGCAACAAAAGAAGGTGTTGAAGTTTGTTGTCGGTGAAGAGCGCGATGATCTTGTTCTACACGGTGCAGGCGTCGTCGTCCTCGGTGACAACCATGTGGAAGATGTCCTTCAAGACGGTTTGGTAAAACCATCGGATGAACGTGGCCTCAATAGCGGACCACTCCGGATCGCCTTTCATGAAGGCGGCATCCATGGAGCCATCGATGTGCTCGGTGAGATAGTACTCGCGGCAAACAAGGGTGAAGTAGGTCTTCCACGCGTAGTACAAAGTGCTGGAGCTGTCGGGGCGGATGGGAACACGGGCCTCGATGTTTATTTCACGGATGGCGACGGCGGAGGGTTCGGGAACGGCGAAGGGGTTCCATGAGCGGGTGGTGGATGAGCTCGGGGACTCCATCTGGTGGGTAGGGTTGGGGTTGCAGCGGCGTTGTGGAGGGAGATGGTGGCTACGGGTGGCGGCGGCGAGTGGAGAGGGAGGCGCGACGGGGCAGCGGCGGCGGCGCGGGGAAGAGGAGCGCGACAACGGTGGTGGCTGCGGGTCGGCAAGGAGGTGGGTAGTGAAAGAGGGGCGGCACGAGGCAATGGGGGCGGCGGGAGGAGAGCGCGGCAGCAGCAAGGTGCGGCGGTGGTGGGTAGCGACGGCGGCGGTGGCGGCGCGCGCGGGAGGGCACGGCGGCGGCTAAAACCCTAGGGTTAGATCGGAAGGGATGATACCATGTAGAAAGAGGGATTGACAATACTATTGTTGATGTATTGATAGGTGCCAAGGTATACGTATATATGGAATACAGGTGGGTCTCTACCTCAACTATATACAACTAGAAGGTGGGACAAACTATACGTAATATACATGCAACACATATGTTCAACACGATAGACAAATTAAATTTGCATTATAGAACCAGGCGTAAGAGGATTTCTGGACGTCGGCCACCGCTTATATTTACTCGGCCACTGCTCAGTTTGAGGATAAAATTTCCCCTCCCCCTACGCTAACACTCCCCCTCCCACACACCATACTGATGTTGGTGTCGTCCAAATCCACCCCACATACCGGCATATATAACCGACCAATACCATCCCCAACTCCACCGAAATGGCGGGATCTAACCACACGAGCACGAGACGATGGACCACCTCCCGCTCCTTCACCGACCTGCTACTGTCATCGCCGAAGTACCACAGTGTGCTGTAGTGGTGGTGGGGCGTTGGTTTTGGAAATAAGGGACTGAGGCACTAGTAATTGGCACTAGCTTGACTCCTTCCAGTCGGCGGATCTGACAGGGAGGGTCTAAAGGTGGTGAGACTCTACGACAGCTGGACAAATATCACTTCCTCATCAGTAGCCACAAGGTGCCAGAGTTCATCATCATCGACCCCCAAGTAGTCTCCCACCATGAGGTGCTGGAGAATTAGGTGGCCTTCAAACAGCTCGAGGAGGCATGCGCTGCTGAGGATTACATGGTCGAGCTTTGTCAGAATTATTCGGAGGTCATCTTCTTGGAGCGTCAACATCTCAAGCTGTACAAGAGGGGGGCTACTAAAGAGGTCGAGCCATCCACTGTGGCAACAATTGTCCTTTGCTCCAGTGACCTCGACTCCGGGTCCAACAACAACTACTTTGACAGATCCAACCACGGCATGAATTTGACGAGCTCATGAACCAGGATGGTTATGTTTTTTTATATTTTCTTCGAATCAAGTAGTTTATGCAATGTAGTTTCATTACGTGTTATGCAATGTTGTTTGAATCGAAATGTGTGTTCGAATGGACTAATTACATTTTTTGTTTGAATGAAATTGTGTGAAAAAAAGTTGAGGAGTAAAATATAATATTTTGGCTAGGTACCACACTTTTTTAACACCTGAAAATATACGGCGTTAAAGTTTGAGGAGGCATATGAGAGCCTAAATTTAGAAATATCGGCCAGATATGCTCTAAATATTTTCACAAATGCAGATAATAATAAGTATTAGAAAAATAAAAATGTGTAAGCGAATGCACTATTTTGTAACATAGAGGAGAATAATAAGAATTGAAATGTACTTTACTGTCTATTCATCCCACTATAGATGTCCATCTAGACCATCTCAATTGGGTCCACATTTCCTTTGCTGAAACTACAACATGGCCGGTGAGGCATTTGTTATGGGCTAACTTTTTACAGGGAGGATGTGATTGGATGGTTCTAGAATACGATGGAAACAATCAGCGTTTACTGTTCACCGAGAATTCCACATTCCCACTATTCCCAGCCGTTAGAGTTAGGAGACCAGTGGTGGTTAAGAATGATTATAGATCCAATTCAAAACTGATACACTATTTTTATAAAGGTAGAATTCTTACACTATATAGTATTAGAGATTTTGAATAGGTATGCAATCACAAATAGTTTTTGGCCATAATCCATACTAAATAAGCACATCTAAAAGACATACAATAGGCCCAGCCCACTCAGTCATCCTTGATAGCGATTCAAAACTTACCCCTTAGGATTACCCACACTCAATCCTTCATCACCTCGCTCTCCCTTCCATCTCCACTCCTATTCCAAACTATATTTCCCGGGCTTGTTTCATGACTGTCCCTTTCTTCCTCAGCTGGCTCACAAGATGCCTAACCAGCCTAGGTGTCAATAAGAGAAGGAGAATATGGAGGCCCTAACATCAATCTCTTGGGTCGAATTCACGCACCTTGAGTTTGGTTGGTGTGCTTCGAGTTAACATCAGCTCAGCCTTATTGTCCCAAGGGCCATAATCTTGCTTGAGCTCCTATTGATTGTTCTAGTGCATGGGCTTGCTCGGATCTTGACGGCTTTGTCGCCATCGTCGTGCTAGGGCTCTACCTTGATGGCTCTCAGGCTAACCTCCCCCGCTTTGACTACAACCATGATTCAAAGGCAAAGACAAGACGTTGATGATGACACGACAGCATACACACTTCACATGAACGACAACTAGAGGCAGTATGCATTATTTTACCTTTATGCGTGCCATTTTTTAATTCCACTAACATATTACGATGAAAAAACATAGGCACATTCATCTAATTGAAAATTTAATGTGGGAACTTTTTTAACCACAACAAACTATATGTGCAAGACTTCAGATAAGATTCGTCTATGCGGTGCACCAGCCAAGCTAACGTTCTAAAAAACATATTGAAAAAAGAAACAATATATAATAATAAAAACAGGATATATATAAATAAAAAGCTGAACACACCATGTCGGTGTGGTAAGAGAGGTTGTGGAACATTTGTAACGTGCAAATGTCATTACAACCCAGGCATCATTTATCATTGATTGCAATTTTTTGTAAGTAGCTTACCAAGCTGACTGCTTGGTGTCAACTACAACAGGAATCAACATTATAAACATCTGTGACGAAGTTTACATAAGCGGTATGGGACTAAATCTGTCATACCAGGGATACAAAATTCAGAAGCAACGCTAGACGCTAGTAGTCGGTTGGGTGCGTCGGCCTGGCGGGCACGCTGGGCTTTAGCCCAATAACAAGAGAGCCACGTCCATGACTTCGGCTATTGGGTCTGTTATATGATCTCTACCGTGCTGTGTTGCTGGCCGTTGGATACTTGGGCTGGTGACTTGCGTTGCTGGGCGTTCGATCCATTTTTTTTTGTAGCACCGAATTTGAGGGATTAGTGCAGAACAGAATGGGTTCCGTATGATTGACCAGCTACCGTGGGGAAGCACGCGCAACATGGCGGTGAGCGAGGTGCTCTTCTTCGTGGGGTTACAGTCCACCGCCCCGACCATGGCCAATAGCCGTCGCGCTTTGGATGGAGGCCGTGCAACACAGGAAGGCCAAGGTGGCCGGCACGTTTGTCTGCGTTGTCCTTGTACAATGGCCCGCTCCTCAAGTCCCGTCCTCCCCTTCGTCTGATCGTCTCGGTGTTGTGGTTACATCCTCGACGGTGGTGCTTGTCGTCGTCGCCGTGCTCGGGTGGGCCATCCTCGATGAGCAGCTGCGCTCCAGAAGGTACGTTCGTAAAGCAAGATAGCTGGAACAACGATTGTGTTTTTGCATGCAGCGTATGGTTTGTCGTGTGCATGCGTGCGTGAGCTAGCAAGCTCGGGCTAGTCGAGGTGTGCCGTGCTTCCAGAGTGTGGTGTGTCGTGTGCATGCGTCCGTGGGTTTGGTCGGACCGGCTGCAGGGTCGGTCTCGCCATGGAGCAGCCCGGGAGAGTCGCAGTGAATGGATAGCTCAGGATAGATGAGGAGTTGGGAAATAAATAGGTAGTCATTAACAAGTACTCGTCCCACTCGAGAAGAAATATTTGAAGGTTGAAAAATAGCGAGGAGTCAGTCTTCATATTTTTCTGGTGATCACCTCGATATTGACTAGCAAAAAGATCCGTGTGTTGCAACGGGAGACAAAGTATCAATGGGGCTCTCCCTTCTTAGTGGAAGAGTCTTTCATGGTCAATGCAAATGTGTGTTTCATGGCGAATGCACTATGTTTAGATCATAACATGTTTAATAATGTAAAAGCAAGGTCAATGCTAGTAATTATAAACACAGGAAATAACCTTTAAAGATTTTTTTTGTTTTCTTGTATTGGAAATATATGAACGTATAGCAATGCACGCGTAGATATCTGGAAATATATCAATATATCTCATTCGAGATAAAAATGATCATTGTTGAGAAAATGTTTGGAAATTTAAAAAAAATGATACTCATGCATATTTGCATATGTATCATACATGGATAAATGTACGACACATAAATTTATTTATGGATTATCACTTACTTAAGATGTTTATAAGCTACAGACATTTTTGCATGTACCAAAATCAAAATCTATTTCAACATTGTAAATGGTATACTTGACTCTGAACCAATATCATAACACCTATTAGCATATGACGCATAGTAAACATTGCCCGTGCGTTGCAATGTGAGGAGACCATTCATCTACCATTCTCCTACTTTACCCTGTGGTATCTAGCTCTTTAACGTACATGCGCTATATCATATGTTCATATTTATTAGCCAACCCGTTCGTTGATGCTCTCTGCAACATAAATGTTTCTTGTTCAATCGCTCGCAAATAGTTTGATCATAGGTGCTGGAAATTATGTAGATTTTCCAAACTTGGTCGAGGCACCGGTTGTACTGGACATTATATAAGTGTAATTAAAATTAAGTTGCACACATAATTGGCGACGACATGAATGCTAAATTAGGTTCTTCTGTGGAAATATTGAACTGCTCAATTATGATGTGACTATAGAAAAGTCTAGCTTTTTGTCAATATAAATTTTTGTGCTCAATAGTGTTACAGTAGCATACCTAGATTATTTAAAATTTTGGATATGATTTTCCTTGCCGAATTAAATTCTTGAATTTTTTTATTCTAAATTGTGCACAAACATGTGCCAACTATTTTGGTCATCTCAGTAACTCTGAATACTCCCCCAACTATATAATTAATTGAATCTATATATGTATGTAAAGACCAAATGCTAAATCAATTTCTTTCACGAAAACTAATCATGCAAAAAAAATTGGATGTCTGACTATGCCAACTATATATTTAATCAAATCGGTGGTAAAAGAATTTCTTTCACGGAAACTAATCATGAAAAAGATGCGATGTATTTTCCTATGTGACCATGATTCTAGCCATCTCTTGTTTGTGTATATGTTTATCAGCTAGCTTCTTTACACTTTTTTTCCTCCTCACTTTCCCTCCGGCCATGTCCAGCTTCGCTTCGTTTACTGTGAAGCGTGTGAGTTGAGGCCTCATTCATGCCCGTATTATGTTTACTTTCAGGATCTCCCACTATCCGGTGACACCTCACCCATTGGTTGTTTATTGACGAACCGGCTTGCTGATTGTCTATTTGTTGAGGTATATAAATTGGCGAGATTTGATGTACAATGTGGGACTATTAATTTGAAAGCAAACCTTTCTATCACACACAGATTTTTGGAGCGGTAGGAGAGGCACATTAGAATATTTGGCCCACTTGTGTTGGGCTAGAACTGGCCAAGGCCCAGGCATCCAATCCTGCCAGCTTGGGAGTCGCTCGAGATAAAGGATACGAGCCTAGAACACTTCGTTTCGAAAAAAGATAGAACGAACGAAGGGCAAAAGCATTGATAGAGAAGAAAATTTACCAACTTGAGCAAGATGAGAGTACTATCGTTGGGCATGAGAACCTAAAGTTGTACATCTCGGAATATTATAAAAAGCTTTTTGGGGCTCCTAATGATACGAATGTGACTATGGATGAGACCAGGGACGGAGCCAGGATGAATGCATGGAGGGGGCAAGCTTGGTCATGGAGGGGGCAAAGCTTTCATGTTTAGGAAATTTTGGCTTAAGTAACTACTAAAATTGAAGAATAATCAATTCATTGAGGGGGGTCTAGCCCCCCCTCGTCCCCCCTTAGATCCGTCCCTGGATGAGACCTTGGTCAGTGATATACCTCAACTCGAAAGGAATGAGAATGAGATATTAGCTGCACCATTTACGGAGAAAGAAGTGTTTGATGCAATATCGCAAATGAATAACAATAAAGCACCAGGGCCAGATGGGTTTCTGGCTGAATTCTACAAGCGATGTTGGCATATTATTAAAGGTGATTTAATATCAATGTTTCAGGACTTGTTCGATGGGCACTTGCAGTTGTATCACCTAAACTTTGGGACAATAACGTTGTTGCCAAAGAAGGAAGGGGCAGTGTGTATTGAACAGTTCAGAACGATATGTCTGCTCAACGTGTCGTTTAAAATATTTACCAAGGTTGGGACTAATAAATTGACGCAGATTGCACATGCAGTGGTGCAACCTAGTCAGTCAGCCTTTATGCCTAGGAGAAATATTCTAGAGGGCGTGGTTGTACTCCATGAGACCCTATATGAAATTCATTCGAAGAAACTAGACGGGGTTATCTTCAAAGTGGATTTCGAGAAAGCATATGATAAAGTTAAATGACATTTCTTACAACAAGCTCTGGGTATGAAAGGTTTTGACGAGCTATGGAGAAGGCAAGTTGAATCCTTTGTACAGCAGGAAAGTGTTGGAATCAAACTGAACGATGATATCGATCATTTTTTCGAAACTCATAAGGGTCTCCGGCAGGGTGATCCAATGTCCCCAATCCTATTCAATGTTGCTGCGGATATGCTTGCAATACTAATAGGAAGGACGAAACAGGAAGGCCTGGTGGGAGGGCTAGTGCCGCATCTAGTGGATGATGGCGTGTCCATCCTGTAATATGCTGTTGACACTATCCTTTTTATGGAGCATGACATGGCGAAAGCGAGAAACATGAAACTTATTCTCTGCCTGTTTGAACAACTATCGGGGTTGAAAATAAACTTCCACAAGAGCGAGTTGTTCTGCTTTGGAAGAGCCAAAGAAGCACATGAGGATTATAAACAGTTGTTCGGTTGTGAGTCGGGTAGTTTGCCATTTAGTTACTTGGGCATACCAATTCATCATCGAAAGCTAACGAACCAAGAGTGGAAGCGTATTGAGGATCGCTTTGAGAAAAAGCTAAGCTGTTGAAAAAGGAAGCTTCTGGCTTATGGAGGGAGACTTATATTGATTAACTCGGTGCTTACGAGTATGCCCATGTTTCTCCTTTCTTTCTTTAAGATACCAGTAGGGGTACGTCAAAGACTGAACTTTTATTGATCGAGGTTCTTCTGGCTGAGTGATGAGGTTAAGAGAAAGTATAGACTTACTAGATGTGACATAATTTGCAGGCCGAGAGACCAGGGAGGTTTGGGGATTAAAAACTTAGAGGTTAAGAATAAATGTCTACTTAGTAAGTGGCTATATAATTTATCAATGGAAACTGAAGAAATGTGGGCACAGATTCTACGTAATAAATATCTCCAATCGAAAACATTAGCCCAAGTTACCGTTAGACCGACGGACTCTCCTTTCTGGAAGGGCTTGATGAAGGTCAAAGCACACTTCTTTCATAGGACTCGGTTTATAATTGGGAATGGAGGTGCTACGAGATTTTGGGAGGATACGTGGTTGGGGGAGACGTCCTTGGCTTTACAATACTGTGCCTTGTAGAATATTGTATAACGCAAAGAAGTGTATGTTGTCACAGTATTTCAATCTATCCCGCTCAACATACAGTTTTGGCGATCTCTGATAGGACATCCTTGGGCAGAGTGATTGCACTTAGTTAGACGCCTTATGGAGGTATAATTATCGGATGAGCCTGATACGATTACGTGGAAGCTCACAGAGTCAGGTACATTTACAGTCAAATCTATGTACCTTAACCTCATTGACACAACGGATATACCAAAGTCCAAATACGTTTGGAAGGTGAAGGTTACTTTGAGAATCAAAGTCTTTATGTGGTTTCTCTACAAGAAGGTGATTCTTACTAAGGACAATTTAGCTAAGCGTAATTGGCCAATACAAGATGTTGCTTTGGTTGTAATCCGGAAACAATCAAACAACTTTTTCTCCAATGTCCGCTAGCAAACCTACTATGACAAACTGTTTGAATTACTTTTAACATTGATCCTCCGGATAGCATTGAAGTACTATTTGGTAAATGGCTAAACGGAGTTGATACTAACATTGCTAGACACATTTGCACCTCTTCACCGGGTTGATTTTTTTGACTGGGTTAGAGCAACTAACCCTATTTTATCCCTCCTATTTGAATGATTTTGGGTTATTTAAGCCCCAACTAATCCAAACTAGTTTTAACCTGAGATCCAAACAAGATCCAAACAAGGTCATTATCTATGGAAAGAGAATCCGAGACATGTCTCTACGAGATCACGTGGTTGTCGGGGGCAATGTGCATGATGTGACCGCCTCTTGGTAGGACCATGTTTGGGACGGTGTGGGTCATTTTTGACCAGGGCACACATGATTGCGCACAAGCATGGTGACGGAGCATAAACTCAATTTTTGATATGAAGAAACCGGTTGGGTAAAGAATTTTTTGCATATATACAGAAAATGTATAGAAGCAAAATAACAACTAGAATCATGCATATGAATATTAAGACCAAATTAGAACAATCAAAGGTTAATAATTTATAATATGGAATATCAAGGTTTTAAATTTGGAGAGTTGGTGTTTATTGTTGCAAAGTTTTGAACACGAGAGTACCCATCGAGAGCCATCCCTGCTTCGCTATCACCGCAGTGCAACACCCATGTCCTTAGTCCATCGGCGGCAGCGTGCCGAGCCTTGCTCTCTCTCTCTCTTTGCAGGGAATTTAGGACTTTATTCGATTACCTCTAGCTCCTACACGATCAGCCGTAATGCTAGTCATGAGGAAACTAGATGGGGTAACCATCCCTTGCTCTCTGCTACTATAGTTCTCTTTAGGGAATCGAAGGGCCGTAGGACAAATTTTATTAGAAGGAAGGAAGCAGTACAATAAGTTTATTTTCTTATCGAGATACAATATTAGTTTGCTACCCCTTGCAAAAAAAGATTTATTTTTACAATAAGAATGACACATTAGTTTGCCATGGTTGTAATCCCACGCAACACGCAAACCTATACTCCCTCTATTTCTTTTTTACTTCGCATATAAAATTTGGTCAAAGTCAAACTATATAAAATTTGATCTAATTTATATCAAAAATTATAAACATTTACAGTTCTAGAACTATATAATATGAAAATGCATTTCGTGATGCATCTAATAATATTAAATTTTTATTGTAAATTTTTATATTTTTAATATAAAATTAATCAAACGTTACAAAGCTTGCCTTTAATCAAACCTTATATGCCGACTAAAAAGAAACGGATGAAGTATCAATCGATCCTTCTTTCTTTCTTTTGTAAGTTCTCGGGTGCTCCTCTCCCTCATCTAGCTTCGTGTCGCCCACAACCACTTTTTCTTACACATAATCCACCACCACTTAACCCCACGATTCCACTAAAGCCCATTTAGCTGATTTGTAACTGCTCTAATGGTGCCTCCGGCAGATTGGTGGGCCCTCTGGTTACGTGGTGCATGTGTGCATCTCTCTCTCTCGACTAACGTTTCTTCATATCAATGGAGCTACCACATGACCAGTTATTAAACAAAAGCAAAATAAAAATAAAAAAATAGTTGCAAGAAACAATATTTTGAGTGGATTTAGCCTAAAATAAACAAACATAAAATTAAAAGTAAGATAATACTTGCAAATATGTGTAACCTAACTGAACATAAAGGCTTCTGCTTTCTCGAACATTTTCATTCCCCTATACTGATATACTGAAATAAAGAAAACTATTAAAAAGGAATGAAATAGTGGTATTGGTACTACCCTAAAATATGATAGAAGTGGAAAAAAAGATGTGCCCACAGTTTATACAAGAAAAATATGGTATTGTAATTTTTGATAATATGCAAGAAGAATATAATTGTCAAATTTTTACAATATTTTTTTCTAACGAGCAATGAATTACGGCATCTCCAACGTCGATCCTCACACTGTACAGAATCGCCCAGACCACGCGATCCGACGTGTTTAGCCATCCAACATTGACCTCTATCGGTCCGACGACCAGTCCAGACGTGATTTTTGCAGTAAACTGGAAAAAAAACACGGGCCTTTGCTGGCGTCCGGATCTTTGCCACGCCCGCTTCTGACTGTCCTGGAGCAGCCAAAAAAACCCATCTTCGCCCGCGTCCTTTCCCGCCCAAAGCAAGATGATTGCATTAATGCCGGTCCAAATGGATGTTGGCCCAGAACGAACGTGACCTCTCACTGGTGTCGTCATTGAAGCGACTCGCTGGCCGAGGGAGCCGCACCCTCCACATATTTCTCCCGTGCACAACATGCGCCATGACCGCGAGTGGAATGCTCTAGGGAATAGCCTCTCGACGGAGCAGAAGCATGAGGTGGCTTCCTTTGCGACCGCTTGGCACAGTTTTTGTGACAGGTGGATCAACGCCGGCATACCGGACAACTCAATGAAGGTCCCCAACGAAGATCCCATGATGGAGGTTGGCTCCGGCGATGACGCGTGCCGGAGCCCACGCTGGTGCATGTTGGCTTGATGATGGAGCAGGTACAAATGCACTTCAATGACTCCATGGCCGAGGAGCGGCCGACGCCCGCGCCTATGTTGTTGTTCTAGCGGGCAGAGGAGGAGCACTATTAAAACATGTTCCTCCTCGAGCACCATCGGCTGGTGGAGGGCTAGATTTACGACGAGTGCGCGAGCGAGGATGACGGGGCGACCATGGCCGCGGCGAGCCTAACTTAATTGCGGAGTAGTAGGAGTTCTACAAGGCCGCTCGTACTCAATTTTTGCGGCTTTGGATGGCCAACTCCCACATCCATGCACGTGCACTGCACCCCCCCCCCCCAACGCGTGGTTCACATGCTGATGCATTGTCTGGTTTGTGGGTCAACATTGAAGATGTACTTACGCTCAACCAAAAAAAATTATGAAGTTTTCTAAGAAAATAATCATTGGGCTCTAATAAGAAAGAAAATGAAAAGTAATAAACTACGTAATGAAAAATATTCATTATCCTTTAAGAAGAAAGAAAATGAAAAGTAATAAAGGACATAATGAAAAAAGCTGCACACAATTTACATATAAAAAACTTTTGATAATCAGCCAGAATAATCAAATAGTAGTGGAATTTACGGAAAAAAAGAAGATTCCTAAGGATTAGTGGCATTGGTATTACCACTAAAGAAGAAGAAAAGGAAATAAAGCTGCAAACAAAATCAATATAAGAAAGTTTTACAAAGGAATGAATTAGTGCCTTTTTATTACCTTTTAAGAAAAAATAAAATGAAACAAAAACTAAATCAGAATCAAAATAATAATGTTTTCTAATAAAGAATGAATTAATGATCACTAGCAAGAAGTTGCAGGCAATCAAACATGACCACAGAAAAGTGAGTCCAAAGAATTATCATGGTAAACTAAATGGTCACATCAAATATCTAAAATATTCTAACAACCCTTTTAGACATATAATATGATGGAGATAAGACGATCTAAATAATTTCAGTTAAACTAAGGAATTCAGATATAATAAGGTAGACATAACAAACACATACAACTGCGTAGAAAAAGGAAATGAAGAACAACAATAACAAGCTAGGGCTCTCCGGATTATCCCTCGCAATAAACCTACAGTTAGGATATCTCCAACGCCGACCCTCAAACTGCTCGCATACGTCTAGAAAGCGCAACCCAGACGTGTTCGACCATCCAACACGGTCCTATATCGGTCCATGGAACAGTCCGTACACACTTTCCCGTAAATTGGAGAAAAACTGGTGGTGAGGGGCTTTCAGGAGTCCAGACAACAGCCACATAGGACTCCAACACCCCAAGCCGACTGAATCCCCCCTTCATGTCCCATTTTCTTCCAATCCATCCCCTCTTCCCCTTGCTTTGTATCTTCAACCTCCTCCTTCGATGCGGCCATTGTTTTTCTCTAGGCGCCACACACGCATTCCCGGACATCCGAAACCAGCACCGACGCGTCCGCGCGTCTTTTACGACGGCATTGTCCACCCAAGACCCGTCTGTATCCAACTACACTCCACCTATCGATGACGTCCATGACGGACACCATGCCCGGCAGGTGTTCTGTCAAATGCCATTGAGCTATGACCGTCATGTTCCTTTTTTACTACACGAAGGATGATGGGTTACTCGAGCTTGAAAGATGAGTTTTTGTATGATGCGTGGTTGGTCATATCGGTTGTTTTTGTAGGCATGCACAGAAGGGACTTTTCAGGCAGCATGTACACTGTTGTGAAGTAGAAGGGGCGGTGTGTATGAGACGACATGATTCATTCATGAAAAACTTGTTGATCATCAAACTAATCTAGTTGAATTTGAACTATTATTGTCCTAGAATTATTTGCGTGTCATGTGTGAATTATTTATTCTACTTTATATCCGAACGTTGATGAATTTCGTCGAGGGTTTGCACAAATTTCGTCGTTTTATTGAAATGATGTTTGAATTGTATATGGGTAGCGTTGGAAGGCCAGCTCCCGCATCAATCTCGCAGACTGGTCCCCCTGTCTACGGATGGATGCTGCAACAAATTTGTAGGCCAGCGTTGGATATGCCATTACCCCCAAACGACTGAAAGAAACATGGTAACATGAAGCACATATCACAACGTTTGCATTGTCTGGGTGATTAAAAGGAGCTGGTTAGACACCTACAAGTCGCTGCCATATTTAAAGGATAACATACATGTTAGACGACGGAACAACATCTCATGTGTTGTCCACGTAGTTGAAAGGCTATAAGATGGTTTGGTTGGGCTTTAACTCGGCTTTTGAAGTTTGGCTTATCAGCCAAAGAACATATATTTAGGAGCTTTCGACTTTGGCTTTGACTTTGGCCAAAAGCCAAAGTCAAAGTCAAAAGCACCTAAAAAGGTGATTTTTTGGTTTATTATAAGACAAAGTACAAAAGCCAGGTAAAATCCCAACCAAATACCCTCTATATGTCTTGAGCCCAAACAGAAAGGCATTAGAATTCAGCGACGGATGTCGCCCGGCCCAAGGGCAGAACTCAACCAAGGTTGTCGTTGAGCCTGAAAAAGAAAAAAACAAGGTTGTCGTTGATCCTCAAAATGAAAAGATAAGAAAAAAGGTTGTCGTTGCAGCCAAAGGCACACTAGACAAGACCACACAAGTACACGACCCTCATCATACAGTTTCACTCAACCTGGGCCAAATTCAACACGTGGAAAAAAAAGAGCCAAGACCTTCCCTAAACCACTAGGAAAATAATTGCGGGCATCAATTGAGCAATCCAGGCGCGATGGCAACCAGACAACATCAAGCAACAAACAAGTGACCATTGAATTAAATACAACATCCTCATTAACGGAACGAAATCGAGACAGAATCGTCGACCGATATAGAATATCATATCTGAAGCATTTGACATGGGAGTCTAGGCTTGACAGGGCATGAAAGCTACGCGACGACGCCTCCCAAGATGGAACAATTCCTTAAGGTGGTGCCATCGGTTGTGGCAACAATAACTATCATAGGACTTACACTGGTATCTTCACATCTCGTCATCACTGTAGAAACCCTACCGGTCACTTACACCAATGACTAGTACTAAGCATACCCACAACGAGAATAACATAGATGTCACATAAGCAAACTAATATGATGTGTCTATTAATTAATAAGAAAAGGGAGAAATTGAATAACTTAGCATGTTATGCTGGCCATAGTGGGGGTAACATAGGTGGTATCATGCACTTGGGAATAGCAAACATGCTGATGTGGCAAAGAATTAAAAAAAAGAGGGTTAGAATAACATAGGTAGATACCGTAACATGTTAAATGTTCTGCTACTTTGTATCATGCATGGCAATAAATATCATCATACATGATACTACTCTATGATACTATGTATTATAGAGGTAGTATCGTACACTAGTATCATATGTATGATACTAGTATATGATACTCCCCACTATGAGTAGCCTTATTCATACTATAGGTAACATAACACATATCAAGACAAGATGAGTCTATAAGCTAATAAATGAAGAAAAAAGTCCACATTTCAACCATCAACTAACCACTCGGTTTGATTTACAACCATCAACTTTGAAACCGTTTGAATTACACCCTAAACTTATCACATGGTTCAAAACTCAACCCTCGACTTGGTTTAGTGCCGGTCAACCGGTCTTGACCGGAGTCAAGCTTGACTGGGTGGGCTCGGGTGAGAAAATGAATAGGGAAAGAAAGACTAGGTTAGATTTTTTTTGAACGTGTGGGTGACATTGGCTGCTGAATTGGCATGTCCAGACAGCCTT
The DNA here is from genome assembly GCA_022496015.1 of Hordeum marinum. Lineage (NCBI taxonomy): Eukaryota > Viridiplantae > Streptophyta > Magnoliopsida > Poales > Poaceae > Hordeum > Hordeum marinum. The sequence continues at coordinate 505,308,902 of CM039678.1, read as the reverse complement.
GACTCTGGTCAAAACCGGTTGACCAGCCCAAAAACAAGACCATGGTTGTGTTTTGAACCATGCGTTAAGTTTATGATGTAATTCAGAGTTTCGGAGTTGGGGGTTGTAAATCAAACCGAGTGGTTAGTTGCGGGATGAAATATGGACTTTTCTCATAAATGAAAAACTCAATGTTACTATCCCATATGTAACCATCCACTTTAGAGATAGTAACTTAAACTAGTAACATGTGCATGCTACTACTCTATGTTACACCCCCTTTAGGTAATCTAAGCGCATGAATGCCCCAACTTCAAACCACCCTTGACACACATCATATATCTTGCAACATCCATATACGTTGATATCACGCAAAATGCACTCAGAAACTAAGGAAGACAAGAGCCCAAGGCTTCAAACAGTTGGTGACGACAAGTACGGTGGGAATCCTACATACAAACTAACATCTAAACTGAGTACTTCCTTCCACATAACCGCTCGAGCTGTAGCGTGTGCAGATCCAACGAGAAGCAGACCATGTCCCGCCTAGACAAACCGTAAGCCTCCTCTCTACCTTCAGGCGCTGCCTCCAGCAACAGGTACCCCCCAGCCACCCCGATGAGTCGGTAGTAATGGTAATGAGGAGAACGCCCGTGCGTTGTCACGGGCCAACAAATGGATCTATTATGATATTTTTCATTTTAGCTTTTTGATCATTGTGTTATTATTTCCTCCGGACCTATTTAGTTTTCATATAAGTTTTGTCTGAAGTCAAAGTAGCTCTAATATGTCCAAACTTATAGGACAAAGTATTGACATTCACAATACCAAATCAATATCATTAGATTCATTAATCAAATAACTTGCACGGATCAGACCAATTGCTACGAGCCCCTTTTTGTTTGGATCAGTTATACATTAGGATTCCAGCATTATAAGATGACGGGGTAAGAAAAAACAGTCAACAATTTCAGATTTGATGCTGCTTGCAGGATGCACTCTTGCGTTGATATCGCTCGTTGTATCTTCCATACCTGCAATACTACGCTATTGTCAAGGAAAGCACGCTGTCATTGGCGGAGCTCCTACAGGTTAAAAGAAACTTCCTTCTCCTTGTAACAGTCTAACAACAGACCCCACAGGTCAAAGGGTTTGGCCCATTGTTCAAACATGTCAGCTTGTCCACTGCAAAACCTCATGATCTTCGAAAAAGGAAGGATAATCTGTGAAGGGTTTTACATCAATAAAACAATAAAGGATACATAACACAAATGAAAACGATACTCAAACCTGCTCTGACTTCCTCGCCGGCGTCGTGTCCCTTGATGAGCTCAGATCTGAGTAGCCAGCATGGAGTAATAGTTCTGCTGCCCTGGTACAGAGGCACGACAATGCGACAGGGGCGTCGTCACGGTGGCGAGGTGAGTATTCAATGGAGTACCCGCCACAGCTGCACACCTCGACCTCCTCGGTATCAGAGGACTCTGTCCATGTCGCCCGTCAACGGCATGATGCAGGCAGCAGGTGGCCACTACTGAACATCTCCGTAGCAGCATGCCGAGGCCACTCGTGACCACACCCCGCCCGCCTCACTACCGGCTCCACCTGAGTAACCGCATCCACGAGCAGGCTCTCTTTGTGGAGTGTGACGAGCACGGGCTTGGGCATCACCGCTGCTTGTTCCTTAATGTTGTCGTAGATCAGGCGCATGTCGCGTCCGTGATCGCTAGCCATGGTTGAACACGAGCCATCCGCATGTAGATGTGCATCTATGGTGGTGGCTGATTAGAAACTTTGGCCAGGGGGAGGAGGAATTGGCAACGACGATGTAGGTGACCTGCTTGGATGAGTCACCGGTGCTGATGGGATGGTGCTCACACCGGCGGTAGTCCTCCATGCCTCCACGTTCGGTGTGTAGTTGATGTTGCGCCCGTCCCCTCCTCCACCTCCATGTGCTTCTTTGTACACCACCATCTCCTCCTCCCTACGACTCATTGTCAGTGCCTCGGGCATTGCGGCGAGCCCCGAATCTGAGCACCGGAAGAGGCGATGACGCACTGGTCGACATTGCGGGGGTGCGTGGAGAGGCTAGGAGGAGGGCGCGACAGGTGAGGGCGAAATTGATTTAATCAAATTCTGTTATTTTGTTTTCTTAAAGTTCATTGTTTTTTTTATTTGTTATTTATTTCCTAAAGTAAATTATACTGATGGAAAGAATCAATTAATTTGGGTATGTTAGGAAAGTTGGATCCATAATCTTTTATACGTTAAGAAAAATACGAGTTTGCAAGAAAAAAATGAAGAGAAAAATAAACCAGTGAATAAGAACCAACGTCAAGGTGTGATGGGAGAGAAGACGCAAAAAACCATTTGTTTTGTTCGGTCATTCAGATGATGTGCCCAACTAACTACTCACACCTAGATTTTTTTTACGTTCCTAGGTATTGAATTAATGTGGTGATCAATGTTAGTAATTTTGTTTTTCTTGTGCACGCATGCATACAAACGTTGTTTACCCGAACACAGTCATCTCTTCATCAGTTGACCGGTCCACTTGGGGGATGGAACCATGATGTTTTTAAAACAGACATGTACGTACACTTGCTCAGCTAACATGTTTTGTTCATCTCTCTTGCTTTTCCTTTTCGCTTTGCATGCGCCGTAAACTTTTTATTATACATGTGGCACGCATGCGTGCCTGTCAAGGCAAAACACGCGTGGCCGGCCACATGCATGCACCACGGCCGGCCGGGATAGAGGAGTCGCTAAATTCTAAACAATCCATTTCTGCAGAAATTATTGCCAGTTTTTGGTCTTTACATCCTACCTGAAATCAAACACTTCGGTTCTATACTTTTGCTTAGAAGCTACACATGCATGCTGTCTGATATATCCACCGTACACACAATGAAAATCAATCTTACTTAAAAGGTATATATATGCACATATTGTATTGCACGTTCAAAGTCCAACGTTCTCAACTGACACGGACATGTAAATCTCTACTGTTGCTCTTTTTTTTTATTACAAATCTCTGTTGCCAGCTAAAGGGTTTGGACCTACAAAATATAACTTTTATGGCTTTAAGTGCACATGCCATTAGAAGGAGTACTTTTAAACCACATTAGAGAATGTACTTGTAGACCAAACATTAGTGGGGTATTTGAGACATGTTTGTTTTATTTGCACATTTATTTTGATGTGCCTAACGATTCGTGGGGATCTGTTGGATTCGCGTCAGCGGCGACGGCATCCTGGGGATCCTAAAGAAAAAATCAAGGCTGGGAGGAGTGGGGGAATGTTTATTTCCATTTATGGCTATTTGTAAAGAGATAAATTAGTGAAAAGGGGTGGTGAAAGGTGGGTCAAAAAAACCGGGCAAAAATAAACCAGTGTACCAGGCTACAACTCAAATTTTGTGTTGGAAGGTTATCAAGAAAAATCCTATATTTGTTTCTCGGAAGGTGATCTCACATATATGACATGATTTTGGAATTCTTAATTACCTATTATTAATGTGATTAAATCAAATTATCACCAGCAAAAGCAAGTACAAAACAAAATCTTCTGCTTTAATGGTGGATTTGGTTTCTCGGAAGGTGATCTCACATATATGGTATGATTTTAGAATTCTTAATTATCTATTATTAATGTGATTAAATCGAGTCATCACCTGTCATAGCAAGCACAAAACAAAATCTTGCACTTTAATGTGATTTGGTTTTCGGAAGGTGATCTCACATATATGGTATGCTTTTGAAATTCTTAATTACCTATTATTAATGTGATTTAATCGAATCATCACCTGCCAAAGAAAACACAAAACAAAATCTTTCGCCTTAATGATGAATTTGATTTTTTAATGAGAAAGAAAATAAACCAATGGGAGGAAACGGTGGGAGACGAGATGAAAAAACGGACAAAAATAAACAAGACGAAAATAAACCAAGAAAGGAGCTAACAACTCTTCTTTAAGAGTAGAGTTACATGGGTAGGTAGATGTCCGGATTTGGTTCCCACCGATCTCCATCATCTTCCTGCAAGACGGCATACCGGAGGTCGTACACATGGTCGTTGTCATTGCGCTTACTAATGGTCACCATCGCCAGCCGCTCTTGATCGCCAGCCAGCTTCACGAAGGTCACGGGCGAGTCGCTGTCATGAGGTGGGAAGTCTATGATGGAGAACACTAGGGTGCTCGCCCTCACGTCGATGACGAGGATCTTCTTTCTCTCAGGGTATATTGGCCAATAGAACCGTCCATGCACGAAGTTGTGTGATAGGAACGGCGTGTATGGATAGGGTGGGTCGTTGCCCGAAGCACCCCAGCCGTCGAACTTGACGGCACGCCATGGTCGTTTTGCAGCGGCGCCGATGGTAGAGAACACAAAGAGGAATAAGTTGCCTGCACATTGCACCAAGTACATCACTCTGAATGATGGTGACAACAATGCATCCTCGTGATCATCGTCGTCCTCACCGCCGTCGCCGGTAGGATGAGCAGAGAAGTACGAGTCATGCTCATCTCCTTGGGGTGGAGCGAGGAAGGGCTTGAAGTCGTCCAGGCGCTTTCCATGGTTGACCAACGTGGCTACGTCCTTGGGGATGGCAGGCAGCACGAGGTACCGCCGATGGAGAGGGTCGCAAACGGCGACTGGCCGGCCCAGAGAGTGATGTCTTCAGCAGCAGCTTCCCCGCCGCTGGATTTGACCGGTATAGAGAGTACGACCGTCGCGGGACTCCCAGAAATCCCATGGGTCGCCGGGGGCAGGGAGGAAGGATATGCACGTGAAATCGATGGCGCCGGCGTCCTCGGCGAACTTGGGGGCCGCAGCGGCGGATGGATGCGGCGGCTCGGCAGGTAGGAAGATGTCGGCACTGATGCCGAGGAGGGGCGGCGCGCGGAGGGCACGGGATCGGTGGAGGAAGCCCTGGTCAGTGATGATGCGTCGGAAGGCCGGGCTCGCCGCGCAGGCGCGTGCGAGGTCGGTGGGTGAGTCTAGGAGGAGGAATATCTTCCTCAGGATGTCGTCGGACTCCACCGCGGGGGCTGGAGCTCGGACGCGCCGTTCTGCTGGCTGCGGGGCCCAAGCCATGGATCGATCGATCACACGGGGTACGTATAACTCGGAAGAGATCGGTACGTACCGGCCGTACTTGTGTACGAGATTAGCAAAGATCAATGGCCAGCTTGTAGAAATTATGTGTCCTGCAACTATATTCAAGTTTATAAAAATTGCTAATATTTGGAATATCTCATTGTGGAATTATACATGTATTTATACATGGAATTGTTTTACATAATTTATCATAAAATTATCACTTGTTGAAACATACTTAAGTTGTATGCTTAAGGAAGCTGGTCAATTATTAGTGAAATACAATATACTATTTATATTGAAAAGACTACCTGGATACAGTGATAATCGAAAGGAGCTAGATCCTATAGTTAGATTACAGCCCTAATGTTGATCTACGTAATTAGAGGAATTTGCACTCTATTATGACGCGTTGCTCACAAGCGTGTGCTCCGAAGACCTAACGGGTAGAATTCGATAACAGACAAATATGATCGTGGTTGGTAATTTGATCTAGACTCTATCCCAGAAACTAATGAAAAACAATAGGAATCTTATATCTGTATAAGAGGTGACTTTGAAAAGACAGTATAAGAAGGTCCCTATCCCTAGCCTTAAATATGCGAATTATGAACGGCATCACGGATAAGCGCAGAGAAATAGGAAATAGACCAAAAACACTAAATTTATAACATTGGCATCTAGAGCCAGGTTCGTTCGCCGGCAACTGCGTTATCCGGATGTCGCTTGCGCAATGCTAATCCGCTTGCTATTCTGTCGGCGTGGTCGTCGCTACTAAACCACATCCGTTGCATACTGTATTGCCGATCGACCCCGCTTCAAACCATGGATGTGTTACACCGCGCATCACTCTGTGTGGCATGTCTGCTCGCATTGTTTTGTCGCCGGTCGTCTAGATTGGACTGCCGTGTCTCCCAACCAAGGTACTCCCGCTCCGTGTTGCGTTGCTCGTGTGGTTGCAGGACGCGGGATGCTGATTTCCTAATTCACCGTGTCTCATGTTATCCTTGGTCCACGTACTGCCTTTGCTCCTGGATGGATCAAGGAGGAAATCCATCACCACGTGAACCGAGGAAATTCATGCAAGAGTAGTAGGAGCACTAATGCTTGACATTGGATCTGCTACTAGTGCAGGTATTTTCTCTCTTTCCAGATGTTACAGGGTGCACCGAAAGATCATCAGATTACTTTTCTTTGCATGGGAAAGAAAGTACTAGTGTATCGTTCAAGCCGGACAAGTTGGCCGGCCCTCCTGACCTCGCATGGAGGAAATCAAGCCATCAGCTATGTACGAGCTGTACAAGAATCAATCAGACTATCTTTTATGTGCATTGCTGTCGATCCCTTGATTCGGAAGCCCACGAGGCTTGACCAGTGGCGAAGCCACGTTTTAGTCGCTTGACTACACAGGAATTTAGCAAATCAAGCATGTCATGTATGCGTACATCACCGTTGCACAAGCATACAAAGGCCCACTTGTCATCTGTTTGAGTCTTTAGGGTAACATTTGGCTGTGGCAAAAGAGACAAAGTAGCAAAGCAAGTCCTAATAACTTCACTTATCCCTAAAATCCCGTGCTTTCTCCTTTCATTGTTCAACTTCTTCACCTTTTCAGTTTTCTTCTTTCTGTGTAAAATCCTCTCAGAAATTGAAAACTTACATGCAATATTTGGTCTGGGCACGACGCACGTCGACCTCCAGGCTCCAGTGAGCCGCGAGTGATATGATGCACCATACATTGTCCGCCGACCTTTGGCGAGACGCAAGCGGCCTGACACACCGTCTATTGTCTGTCGACATCCAATCCAACACCAGGACAAGGCCCTTCTCCTTTTATTTATAACTTCTATCTTCGTTCTCGTCCAAAATTCTTCTTTCACGACAAATATTATGGAGTAAGAGGTTGTCTTTATTAAGAATTATTTCATATTTTGCTTTTCTTAGCAACAACTTGTTTTGTCTAATCTTCAGTTTGACAAATGGATAATTTTTTTGGTAATACCAGTTTCCCTTTAGTATCCATTGGTGAAGCTATCGGTGATTTTTCGGTCACAACGACGATAGTTGAGACAACATTTTCCTAATTGAGTATTAAGTATGATTTGCGCAACAGAATATGTGTTCGCGAGAATATGTGTTCGCTCTTTTGAAACAAATGTAATCCAATCTATTAGCATGTGCCCTTTTTTCTTGTTAATATTTTCTAAAAGAAATGTTAGTAAAGCTTGACATCACAGGGTTATGAACGGACGAACTTGTTTGATTATTGATGAACGGACTACGCGGTGATGGATTATTGATGAACGGACTAACTTGTTTGATTGCTATTCCATTGCATGTACGTCATAACAAGGAAAATACGTCTACTCCTTGGAAGAAGTTAAGGAGGACTCCAGATTAAATGTGTGGATGGAGTGCATAGAGGAAAATTGCCATGGTAAAAATATTGTACAGAAAATTGTGCATAAGGGGAAAGGAATTTCAGATAAGTCTTATTGTTGAGCATCACTTGTGTATGGAGGAATATGAGAGCCACTCCAAGGACAAGAAAATTTGCTCTTCATTTGCCGGTATGTCTAATGATAATATTGGCATTGCATATATATTATTTGTGGATGCTCTTTCAAATAGTTGGATTAAGGTGTTGGTACATATACATCATTTACTGTTGGAATACCATAACTTTATTGGCATGCAACAATTTCAAAGGAAAATTGATGTGTTTTGAAATTGGAAATTATGCCCTCAAACTCCGTTATGGAGGGAAATTATTATTGATGGATACGCTATTGTGCTAACCTTGCATGAGAAGGAATTGAAGAAGTGTCTATTATGTCAATCACTTATTTATGGAGGAAGATGGGAACCACTCCGTGGAAAATGAAGGAAAATTGCTCTCACTTGACGTACCAAAGGAAATTTTCTATATTATGTGTTTTGTCATTGCTGATAAATCTTATACACTTTGGAATTGGAAATTTTGCCACAGAACTCCCTGGTGGAGGAAAAGAATTATTTTTATAGGACACTCTATGAAACTTCAATGTGAAGGTATTTGATTTATTGTTCCATCTTTAGAATTTATTGATTATGACATACGACTTGGAAGGGGAAGAGTGGAAATATTGCTCAATGTTTAAATTAGTGTTTTATGGATTTTCACACAATGGTTTATCCTTCTTGATGTCCATTGAAAGTTGGCAAACCAATTTGTTTATTTGGAAAAGATAACTCTATATGAAGGAATACCGACAATGGGAACACATGCTTGGAATTTTATTATCTACATCATCAACGACTTGGTCACATATCTTGGAACTAGATGAATTGGCTTATTGATTCTGGAATTCTAAACTTTAGTAGGAGGACTATGGTATTTTGTGAAGCATATATACTGGACATTTTTTGCTGGCACACCTTCTATTAAGGTGGAAGGAAATAACAAAATGATACTTCACATCATTTTGTTGTTGTTAATATAGTTATGGTATTTTTTTTCACTCCCACTAGAGGCTAGATTATTTATTTTATCTCATTCATTGATAATTGCACTTGATATGATTATGTTTATACTATTATGAAATACAAGTCGGAATGTTTTATTGTGCTTGTCACATTACGTATTGAAGTGGAAAATCAGTTGATTAAAAGATATCAAAGTTTTAACAACTGATTGGTGGGGGAAAGTACACTTCAGGAATATGTCAATTGAACATGAAAAGAGCATGGACCTATTCACCATTGTAATAGACCATACACTCCGCAATTAAATGGAGGAATTGAATACTTTTACCACCATTTGTTTTTTGGCAGAAGCATTGCATATATACTGTTGGTTGTCAATATCGCACAGTCACTTCTTATGGTTTGTAGACTGGAATAGAATATATTTTATTGGCAGGGAATTCTTAATTATTACAATGCACACACCAGGAATTTTGTAATGGTTATTCTAGTGGATCAAACTAGTGGAAAAGTAGGAAGAAAATAATTATTATGGTCAAGGGTGGATTTATTGACAAACATTTGGAATATAATCTAGACCCCAAAGGAAACTAACAGTATAACTCCCGACACTAACATGCTTAGGATAAGTGGGAGGAATTGACTTCGAATATCATATCTGGATTTTTTGGAAAGTCACTCTAAATTTTAGAGGAATAACTGAAGTTCCTTAAGAAGTCTTAAAGCTTTAATCATTGCCAACGATGGGTGGAAGAAATGCGGGAAGGAATAAACTCAATGAGGAATTATATGGTTGGAAATTTATTTTCATACCAAGAAACCGCAAGCCCATTGTTTGTAAGTTTTTTTCTTTCATTTGTGAGGAACTTTGTCTTGCTGGAATATTATAATGTCACTCTTGTTATTCAATTCTTCACACAAAGGAAAATATACTTTGTGGAAAGTCTCTCTCTCGGAATTTTGGGAAAGATGAACTAAAGGCATGGTTTGCTAATTGAATATATTAATGTATGATCTTATAATAAGCTTCACATCAATGGAATAGAAGGTCATATGATTTTCTAAATGAAGCAAGGCGGTCATCTACAAATTCACATTGATGGAAGTGAAAGCTTGGTCATGTTTTAACTTTCATATGAAAGAAAAGTTTGACGCTTCCTATGTTTTGGGGGTGGAACTACATAGGGTATGTTTTGAAATGTTTCCTATGGAATATTGCAAACTTATTAAAGTACCTGGAACCCAACTCAGCGAGGAATTATGTTTGAACTCATAAGGACAATGGGATAATGGTGTTGAAACTTACTATAGGTTCATTTTACAATCATACCTTAGCTTTCGGAATTTATGCTGCACTCAAGCAGTGGAAGGAAAGACGAGCAGCTAAGGGAATCTCACACATCATTTAAGATTGTGGAAAGTGCATCACAACTTGTCACTTGTTCTGAAATTTATATTAAAGGTTAACACATTGAGGAAGCTATTACTATATCTATGAGTTGAGAAATAAGTCCAGGTACGCATATTCATTTATTATTTTTAGTACTAATATGGTGCAATTTCACTGACTAAAGTCAAGAAATTCTTTCAAAACTAGGTTACTCATGAAACTTCATTTACCGATTGGATTTGATATTTATGTGGTTCTAAAAATTTATTCAACATGGTTATTATATATTTTTGACTCAATGTGGAATTATTCATATTATTAATATATGTGGCTGAAAATACTTGATGCGGAATTTCACTTGAGGAAACAAAATACTCAAGGTGCCTGTAAAGGTGGAACTACACTCGAGGAAATAATACTCGAGACACCGGGGACAGCTATGCTGGAAATATTAGGCGGAAACTAAGATCTTTAGTGATCTTAGGTGTCACAACAAGGAAACATATTGAGGGTAATTATCACATTTTTAATGGGTTTTCAACGTAGTGTTAATATGATTGTTGATCCCTTGACTTAGATTATTAGTCATGAGGTATTTGGTAAGCATGTTAAGGCTATGTGTTTACGAATGTTTGAATGATCGTTTTCGACAAGTGCGAGATGTTGGAATTATGTGTCCTGCAACTATATTCAAGTTTATAGGAGTTGCTAATATTTGGAATACCTCATTATGGAATTATACATGTATTTATACATGGAATTGTTTTACATGATTTATCATGGAATTATCACTTGTTGGAACATACTTAAGTTGTATGTTTAAGGAAGCTGGTCGATTATTAGTGGAATACAATATACTATTTATATTGGAAAGACTACCCGGGTACAGTGATAATCGAAAGGAGCTAGATCGTATAGTTAGATTACAGCCCTAATGTTGATCTACGTAATTAGAGGAATTTGCACTTTATTATGACGCGTTGCTCACAAGCGTGTGCTCCGAAGACATAACGGGTAGAATCCGATAACAGACAAATATGATCCATCCCTTCTCATCTCTATGGCCGTCCAGCTCGGGCAATGGGATGTTCGGTTCAAGCGGTCATTTGATTTGTTGGAAACCGACGAGTGGAACAGAGTAAGGGCTGCCTTGCTGCCAGTGCTGCCGGAATATCCACACACCGTTGCTTGGCGGCTATCACCATCAAATGAGTTTGCTGTCAGCTCGGCATATTAGGCACTCTACCGATCTCCCCCCATTCCTTTGCGATCGCTTTGTGGAAGGGTCCCCTGCCCCTAAAGATTAAGATTTTTGTGTGGCAAGTTCTCCGTTATCGCATCTCTTCGGGGACGGAGGTGCTTAAGCATCATAGACCTGGAGATGGCATGTGCCTCTTATGCTCGGTGCCGAAGACAGGGAACCCTATCATATTCACTTGCATGGTGGCCCGGGTCCGATGGACATTCATATGTGAGGCTCTTGTGCTCGATGGACATTCATACATGAAGCTCTTGGGCCTGACTGGGAGGCCCAGGACCTCGTGGAGTTTCTCCAAACGAGGGCCAATAAACACGGGCGACTTCCCCATTTGTTTTAGTTGATCTGTGTGGCGATGTCGTGGACCCTTTGAATGACATGAAATAAAATGGTTATTCGGTAGATATTCCCGAGGCAGGCGTCTGACTCCTTTTTCAAATTCCTTGCTTTCCTGTAGTATTGGCACTCACTCTCTAGGCAACGAGATCAGGATTTTCTTGGCAGCATGTTGGACGCGCTTCACACTACTTCGTGTCGACTATTGTCTCTATAGGGCCGCTGTTGCCACTAAGTGGCCTTTTTCTTATTTATTTTCTTTTCTTTGGGCACCAATGTGCTACTTCCCCCGCCGTCGAGTTTGGTTTGGAAATGAATGTTGGTCCTATGGACCATTGCTTTATTTATAAAGCGGGGCGAAGTCTATTTTGAGAGATGCAATGGAATGGTTCTAGAATAGTGTGGAGTCCGCCACTGTTTAGCGAGTCCAACATTCACACTGTTCTGGGTTGTTAGATTTAGAAGACCAATGGTTAGGAAAGTCCAATTCGAAATTGGGACAGTATTATTTTTAAGGTAAAATTTATACTAGTATAGCTTTCGAATTGGTCTGTCATGACATATTTTATATATTTGGCCCAAAGTTGTGTTGAATAAGAGCATATAAGAGGGTGCGGTTGTTTTGCACCCTGGCTCATCTACGCCCAGGTAGGATAATAAATAAAAAAGAGTAAAATTCAAAATAATCAGACATCTAAGCTGCTCTTGCGAGCAAGGTTCATGTAATTTTTCGTGTTGTTTGGACATCTAAGGAGCTCATGCCAAAAAATTAATGATCTGCACGAACTACGCACATGTCCTAGGATGTTTGTTTACATGAGCATCCTGGATGCCTAAATTTTACAGATTTTCTTTTTCTGTGTGCTTTTTACTTCTATTTTGAATTTATATTGTTCACCGGGTGTGGATGAGCCCTAGGCACCATTTTGAATAAGAAAATATAACGGCCTTAGAATAAAATCTCAGACTACTCAGCCATTCCAGCTTATGATTCAAAACTGACCCCTTCATCCCACCCACACCCAGTTGTTCATCCCGTCTCTCACCCCTCCCATCGCCACTCCGGCTGCAAACTATATTTTCCGGACCTCTCTCTAGACTATCCTTTTCTTCCATGGGTGGCTCATAACATGCCTAGCCATCTCGGGCAAATAATAAAAGGAGAAGATGGTGGCCCTAACATCGAGCTCGTGCATCCACTTCAGGCACCCCAAGTTTGGTTGGTGTGCATCGAGTTCGTCACATCAGCTCAACTACTGCGTCCATAAGACCATAGTCTTTCTTGAGCTCCTGTCGATGGTTCTACTACCATGAGTCCGCTTGGGTCTTGTGATTCTATTGATACGGGCGCGCTCGGGCTCTCCTTGATGTCTCTCAGGCTAAGCTGTTCCACCTTTCTATATAATAATAACAATGACCCAAAGGCAAAAACAAGACCTTTGATGATGACGTGGCCACGCGTAGACACACCCTCGCGACGGCAACTAGAGGCGGTCTGTACTAGTTTACCTTTTCTGTTGGCCACTTTTTATTAGTGCCACTAACATTAATAAAAAATATTTCTTTTGATACAAACGATTAAGACTCATCTTAGGAATTTGTATTTTTTAGCATAAACAAGATGCCATTAACAAGATAACACTTCATTTCTATTCTTGTACTTCCTCCGTTTCTAAATATAAGTCTGTGTAAAGATTTCACTACGGACTACATACGAAGCAAAATGGTTGAATTTACACTTTAAAATATGTCTATATACATTATATGTAATTCGTAGTGAAATCTCCAAGAAGACATACATTTGGGAACAGAAGGAGCAGCATGGTAAACTACACAATACTATAAGTTTGAAGAGTTACTTAGGACACCCAACATCTTGCTCCTCGCTGTTTTTTCTTCGCTCGCTCGTAATAATATTCTGTGTAAAACAAAACACTTTTCTGTGTCGCTTTAAAACATTAACAAGGACTCAAACAACTGCAAAGAAGACAAAGACTCGAACTACCCAAAATAGACAAAAAGTAACCGTCTTCATAATGTTCTAGGGGGGAGGGGGTGTTTACAGTGTTGTGGTTTTACCAGAAGAATAATAGCCACGTTTACCAAATTTAGAACTTAGCATCAAAAATTATGTAAGCACAAACAACTCCCTTCGTTCATAAATATAAGGTGTTTTAGATATTTTATTAATATGAACTAAATATGGTCTGAAATCAGTGAACAAGTACATGACTTACCTTTTAAAATATGAAGTTATATTATAAAAAGCTGGACACATCATGTCGGTGTGTAAGAGAGATGGCACAACCAGGCATCATTTTTGATTGATTGCAAGTTTTTGTTGGTAGCTTATCAAGCTAGCTGCTTGATGCTAATCATAATAAAAATCAACACTATAAACAGCCACAACAATGTTTGCACAAGCAGTATGGGACTAATCAGAAAGACCAGGGATCAGACCAGGGGCAAACATTTACAAGCACCGCAAGACGCGTAGTCTGCTGGTTGGGTGCGCCAGGCGAGCACCCTGGGCCTTAGCCCAATAACAGCGTCGTTTTACGCTAAAAAAGAACGTCATTTTACTTCCTCGTCACTTCGGCTGATAGCTCCTTAGGGTGTCTTTGGTAAAGCGTATGGAGCGTGCATGAGCTCAATAGTTTCCTTTTCGACCTATTTTTGGGTGTTTGGTAGCCTGTACGGGACCTCCTCAGCATGCATGATCTCAGCCCAAATACCCTCTTAACATGCATGAAAAGAGAACACCCCAACAACCGTTCATTGGTCAGCATGCATGACCGAAGCAAGCGATAATATGTTTCAAACAATGTTAAGAATTTTTTAAAAATAATTTAATTTTCAGAAAATGTCCAAAATACCAAAAATTGTTCAGATTTCCAAATTTGTTCAGATTTTCAAAAAATGTCGAGATATTCAAAATATGTTAAAAAATAAAAAGTGTACATAAATTCATATTTGTTTAATTTTCAAAGTACATTTAGATTTTCAGAAAATATATTCGAAAATGTGTAAATTTCCGTTTTTTCAAAAAATGTTCAGATTTTCAATTTTTTATTTTTTTTAAATACCAAAAAAATTGTTTAGTTTTTTTAGAAAAACTTCAGAATTTCAAAAAATGTTTAAATTTGGACAAAATGTTATTTTTATCATGTTTCAAAAACTGTTCACATTTTTGAAATATTTTGTTCACCTTATTTGAAAATACCGGTTGCTACAGTACCGACCGACATGTCTAAATAGCTACAAGATGCCAAACAAAGTCTCAATTAAGCATGTCTTACCACATACATCGCTACCAAACAACATCAAATGCATGTACTCAACATGTGTAAACTCAACATGTATTAGAGAATAACAACTATGTTAGGTTGGGAATGCTACCAAACACACCCTCAATGATCTTTACTATGCTGCGTTGCTGGAAGTCAATGGATTGCAGATGATTCATCGGCTAATTCTCTAAAGAAAATTAAAATAAAAGCCACCGGCCCGCCCGTGCCCTCCGCGATTGGCAACATCGTCCCGCCCGTCACCTTTGCCATAGCCGCCGTGCTGAGGATAGAGACGGTGCGGCTCGGGATACTCGTCGGGAAAGGCGATGTGGCCGGTACGCTCGTCTGCGTCGGCGTCTCCATGATCATGCCCTTGTATCAGGGCCCGCTCCTCAAAGTCCCAACCTCCCTTGTCCACTAGAGCATGCCGTCATAGCCATGGCGTCGTCGTCACAGGCCAATACAGGCCTAGACGACACCCTTGTTATCCTCAGCGTTGTCGCCTGGCTCGTCATGTTGATCGAGCAGATTAAATTGATTGTGTACAGTGGCCGTACGCTGACATGTTGATCGATCTGTAGAAAGAAGGATTGACAATACTATTGTTGATGTATTGATAGGTGCCAAGATGCACGTATATATGGAATACAAGTGGGCCTCTACCTTAATTATACACAACTAGGAGGTGGGCCAGACTATACGGTAATATACATGCAACATATATGTTCAACGGCCCCTCGCCGGAGACGCAAAGACTGGACCGAAACTCCTCAAGGACGGAAGTGGGCAATCCCTTAGTCATCACATCAGTGAACCGTTGCGAGGTTGGCACATGGAGAACTCGAACACGGCCAAGCGCAACCTGCTCACGAACAAAGTGGATGTCGAGCTCAATATGCTTCGTACGTCGATGATGCACCGGGTTGGCGGAAAGGTAGGCCACGCTGACGTTGTCATAGAAAACAAGGGTGGCCTCGGAAGCATCACAAAGCAGCTCCTGAAGCAGCTGACAAACCAAAGACCACCATGGCGTTGGCGACGGTCCGATACTCTGCCTCGACGCTGGAGCGTGAGACCGTGGGCTGTCGCTTCGAAGACCAAGATATCAACGAGGGCCAAAGGTAGACGCAATAGCCGGATGTGGAGCGATAGGTATCGGGACAACCAACGCCGTCGGCGTCCGAGTACGCGACGAGGTCGGTGGAGGCGGAGGCCGTCAGGGTGAGACCCAAAGCCATGGTGTCGCGTATGTACCGGAGAATAAGCCTCACTAGGGGCCAGTGGGAGTCACGCGGTGACTGCATGTGGAGGCACACCTGCTGAACAGCATACTGCAAGTCCGGGCGCGTCAGCGTCAGGTACTGTAGAGCACCAACTGATGAAGCGGTAGAACGCTGCATCGGTTCGCAAGAGATCCCTCGTAGCGGAAACCTTCGCCTTCGTGTCGACCAGAGTGGGAGCCGGCTTGCAATTAAGCATACCAACGTGCTCCAGAACCTCGGAAGAAGCCGTCACCCCGTCGTACCACCTCGATGCCGAGAAAATAATGGAGGGGGCCCAAGTCCTTGAGGGCGAACTCGGCGCGAAGACGAGCTGTAAGCCGCTGAAGGAGCCTTGCAGTGGAGGCCGTCAGGATGATGTCAAGCGACGTAGAGGAGCAGATAAGACGTGACGTCACCCTGATGATACACGAAGAGTGAGGCATTGGAGCGGGTAGACCGAAAGCCCAGCTACTGCAGGAAGGCAGCGATACGCTGGTAGTGGTGCCTGCTTCAGCCCATAAAGAGAGCGGGAGAGAAAGCATACGGAGTACGAATGCTCGGCGTCGATGAAGCCCGTGGGCTGCTTGCAGAAGACCTGTTCGGCGAGGTGGCCATGCAGAAAAGCGCTGGAGACTTCCAACTGGTGCACCGGCCAAGCGCGCGAGACCACCAACTAAAGCACAGTGCGGATCGTGCCCGGTTTCACAACCGGAGTGAAGGTGTCGGTGAAGTCCGCGCCTGCATGTTGTCGAAAGCCACGAACTACCCACCGGGCCTTATAGTGCTCGAGAGAGCCATTCGGGCGAGTCTTGTGGCGGAACACCCACTTGCCATAAATGACGTTGGCACGAGGGGGTCACGGAACAAGATGCCACGTGTGGTTCTGCTGCAAGGCGTCGAACTCCTCCCGCATCATGGGCAGCCAATGAGGATCCCGAAGGGCGGCGCAAACGGAGGTGGGAATAGGTGATGGCGTCGAGATCGTAGTAGCACACGCATATTCGTCGGAAGAGTAGCGCGTGCTCGGGCGATGCACACTGGCCCAGGCACGGGTTGTCATGCCGTGAGGAGGACCGGCAGGGGCGATCGAGCCCACGGCGTCGGCTGGTTCGTCAGCGGGACCCACAACCGACTCGTCTGTGGTAGCGGGGCCAACAGCAGCTATGAGGCGATGGGCGAGGAGGATGTAGAGTCCGTCGCCGTAGAGTCCGCCATGGCACTAGCGGGGGAGGCTGCCACAGCCTCCGAAGAGGAAGGCAGAGACCCAGAGGCTTGGTCCGACTCGACCTTAGGGGAGGGAGTCGGGAACCCGGGTGGTGGCGGCAGAAGGCGCCTGATCGGTCAGGCCGCCGGAGGATGCTGCCGCATGTTGTGCCATGGGAGGGGCGCGGTAGACAGCACTGAGGGAGCCGGAGCAAGTGGTACCAGGAAGATCCTCGAGGTGTACATGCGGTGAGTGATAGGATCATAGCACCGATAACCTTTGGTGTTAGAGGGATAACCCAGAAAGACGCATGGAAGGGAACGATTTGCGAGTTTGTGGGGAGTGGTGGACGCGGTGCTAGGGTAGCAAAGACACCCAAAGATGCGAAGACCATCATAGGACGAAGGTGCACTGGAAATAAGGTGATGAGGGGCGTAGTTCCACCTAGGACGACACGGACGAATGTTAATGAGAAGTGTAGCGGTGGCTGAAGTATCCGGCTAGAACCGTGTGGGAACGTTAGCATGGAAAAGTAACGTGCGAGCGCAGTCATTAAGAGTGCGAAGAATTCGCTCAGCGCGGCCGTTCTGCTGCGAGATGTACGGGCAAGTTAAGCGGAAAGTGGTGCCATGATCAGAGGCGAGAAGGGTGCGAAGGGCGAGGTTGTCAAACTCTTTTCCGTTGTCAGTTTGGAGTGCAAGTATAGGGCGACTGAACTGTGTAGGTGACATAGGATAAAATGACGTGAGTGTGACTAAAGCGTGGGACTTGCGACGAAGAGGAAAAGTCCAAACGTAATGAGAGTAATCATCTAAACTCACCAAGTAGTATAGATAGCCCGTGTTACTTGCAATGGGAGACGTCCAACCATCACTATGAAGAAGCTGAAATGAAAAAGTGGAAACAGTTGTAGACGCACTAAAGGGAAGACGAACGTGCTTGCCTAAGTGGCAAGCCTCACAAGTATGCTCATCGAGCTTATTACATGAGAAAGAAAAACTCCTAAGAATTTGACGCAAAACGGTGTGGTTAGGGTGTCCCAGGCGAGCGTGCCAGAGGTCGACTCCGGCGGCCAAGGTAGCGAGTGTGGAGGAAGAAGCGCCGATGAGCACGGGATAAAGATCCTCGGGGTTGTCACATCGGTGGAGCACCATCCGCGTATGGGCGTCCTTCACAAAAAAACCAGCACCGTCAAATTCAATAGTTAGAGGATTCTCACGAGCAAGACAACAAACAGAAACTAGAAACTAGTTCGTGACAAGTTCAGGTGAAACAAGAACGTTAGACATAGTGATGGTTGTGGAATTGGAGGGAAAACTAGTGCTACCAACATGAGTGATAGGTAAGGAAGAACCGTTGCCAACGGTGATACGAGTGGGCGTATGAATGGGAGTGAAAGAGGTTAGGTTACCGGGATGAGCTATCATGTGCGCAGTAGCACCGGTGTCCATGTACCAGTCACCTCCGCCGTCATAGTTGTTGGGTGATGGCGTGGAGTGCAGAGCCGCCAGCAGGGAAGGATCCCATAGTGCGGGTGCCGGCGGTGGCAGGAGACCCCGTAGGCGGGCACTGGTGCCGGTGTGCCATGGACGCCGAGAGGGTCGGCGTAACCGGTGCCGACCGGCTAGTTTGGAGCTCCGAGGAAGGCCTGGTGGATGGCGGGGCCCGGAGCCAGGAGACCCGGCGCAGGGGGCCATGGGACGGGCATGTGATAGGCATGCACAACACCCGTCCACGGGTTCTGGCCGGCAGTCCAGGGTGGAGTGGGCGTCTGGTGGCGTGATGGTCCTCCGGCACCAGGACCCGGTTGCTGTTGCTGCTGCTGCTGTTGGCGGCGACCCTTGCCGCCCCGCCGGTTGCGTCGGCCCCCTCCGCCTTGCCGTTGGGAAGGCACAGGGGGCGCAGGTGGTGCGGGTGGCAGCAGGTAGAAACTCGCCGGCGGAGGAAGACGCGCCTGGTTCGGCGCAGCCGCTGGAGCGGGATTGCCGCGAGTGGTGTTGGCGGCAAGGGCGGTGTGGTGGACCTGCTGCTTCACCTTTGTCATGTGGCGCTCCTCAAGCTTGAGGTAGGAAACGACGCGCTGGAAGGTGGGCTACGGCAGCAGGGTTAGGTTGGAGGCCACGTTGCCAAAGTCCTTGTTGAGGCCGGCGGTGAGACTGCTCAGCATGAGTTCGTCAAAGTCTTTAGCTCCGATGTCACAAAGCTCATCGGAGAGCATCTTATGACGCATGCAATACTCATCGATGGTGGAGGTGTCTTGGTGCCAGCCGAAGAACTCCTGCCGCAACAAAACAAGGTGTTGAAGTTTGTTGTCGGTGAAGAGCGTGATGATCTTGTTCTACACGGCCCAGGCGTCGTCGTCCTCGGTGACAACCGTGTGGAAGATGTCCTTCAAGACGGTTTGGTAAAACCATCGGATGAACGTGGCCTCAATAGCGGACCACTCCGGATCGCCTTTCATGAAGGCGGCATCCACGGAGCCATCGATGTGCTCGGTGAGATAGTACTCGCGGCAGAAAAGGGTGAAGTAGGTCTTCCACGCGTAGTACGAAGTGCTAGAGCTGTCGGAGCGGATGGGAACACGGGCCTCGATGTTTATTTCACGGATGGCGACGGCGGAGGGTTCGGGAACGGCGAAGGGGTTCCATGAGCGGGTGGTGGATGAGCTCGGGGACTCCATCGGGTGGGTAGGGTTGGGGTTGCAGTGGCGTTGTGGAGGGAGATGGTGGCTGCGGGTGGCGGCGGCGAGTGGAGAGGGAGGCGCGACGGGGCAGCGGCGGCGGCGCGGGGAAGAGGAGCGCGACAACGGTGGTGGCTGCGGGTCGGCAAGGAGGTGGGCAGTGAAAGAGGGGCGGCACGAGGCAATGGGGGCGGCGGGAGGAGAGCGCGGCAGCAGCAAGGTGCGGCGGTGGTGGGTAGCGACGGCGGCGGTGGCGGCGCGCGCGGGAGGGCACGGTGGCGGCTAAAACCCTAGGGTTAGATCGGAAGGGATGATACCATGTAGAAAGAGGGATTGACAATACTATTGTTGATGTATTGATAGGTGCCAAGGTATACGTATATATGGAGTACAGGTGGGTCTCTACCTCAACTATATACAACTAGAAGGTGGGACAAACTATACGTAATATACATGCAACACATATGTTCAACACGATCGACAAATTAAATTTGCATTGCAGAACCAGGCGTAAGAGGATTTCTGGACGTCAGTGCCGCCATGGACCGGAGCCTTGCTGTGTGGAACCTTGGGCTCGGCATCAGGATCTACTACGTGCTCTACATGGTAATTCAGCAATCAAAGATAATGCAACAATCAGAGTACTAAGAGAAGTATATTTCAATTCATCAAAAAAGAAAAGGAGCTATACTTTACAATTTTTGGTAAAATCTTAGCTTCAAGACGTACTTGCAAGTAAGTACCAATGTAAGAACGTCTCTAGCCGATCCCTCAAAAACGGTTGAGGGAGTAAAATTTCAGTTTTGAGTTAAATCGGACTTAACCAAACAGCTATCCAATGTAACTTGCCAAATAATTTACTCCTCGCGTCGGCCACCGCTTATATTTACTCGGCCACTGTGAGGATAAAATTTCCCCTCCCCCTACGCTAACACTCCCCCTCCCACACACCATACTGATGTTGGTGTCGTCCAAATCCACCCCACATACCGGCATATATAACCGACCAATACCATCCCCAACTCCACCGAAATGGCGGGATCTAACCACACGAGCACGAGACGATGGACCACCTCCCGCTCCTTCACCGACCTGCTACTGTCATCGCCGAAGTACCACGGTGTGCGGTAGTGGTGGTGGGGGCGTTGGTTTTGGAAATAAGGGACTGAGGCACTAGTAATTGGTACTAGCTTGACTCCTTCCAGTCGGCGGATCTGACAGGGAGGGTCTAAAGGTGGTGAGACTCTACGACAGCTGGACAAATATCACTTCCTCATCAGTAGCCACAAGGTGCCAGAGTTCATCATCATCGACCCCCAAGTAGTCTCCCACCATGAGGTGCTGGAGAATTAGGTGGCCTTCGAACACCTCGAGGAGGCGTGCGCTGCTGAGGATTACATGGTCGAGCTTTGTCAGAATCATTCGGAGGTCATCTTCTTGGAGCGTCAACATCTCAAGCTGTACAAGAGGGGGGCTACTAAAGAGGTCGAGTCATCCACTGTGGCAACAATTGTCCTTTGCTCCAGTGACCTCGACTCCGGGTCCAACAACAACTACTTTGACAGATCCAACCACAACATGAATTTGACGAGCTCATGAACCAGGATGGTTATGTTTTTTTATATTTTCTTCGAATCAAGTAGTTTATGCAATGTAGTTTCATTACGTGTTATGCAATGTTGTTTGAATCGAAATGTGTGTTCGAATGGACTAATTACATTTTTTGTTTGAATGAAATTGTGTGAAAAAAAGTTGAGGAGTAAAATATAATATTTTGGCTAGGTACCACACTTTTTTAACACCCGGCATTAAAGTTTGAGGAGGCATATGAGAGCCTAAATTATAAAATATCGGCCAGATATGCTCTAAATATTTTCGCAAATGCAGATAATAATAAGTATTAGAAAAATAAAAATGTGTATGCGAATGCACTATTTTATAACATAGAGGAGAATAATAAGAATTGAAATGTACTTTACTGTCTATTCATCCCACTATAGATGTCCATCTAGACCATCTCAATTGGGTCCACATTTCCTTTGCTGAAACTACAACATGGCCGGTGAGGCATTTGTTATGGGCTAACTTTTTACAGGGAGGATGTGATTGGATGGTTCTAGAATACGATGGAAACAATCAGCGTTTACTGTTCACCGCGAATTCCACATTCCCACTATTCCCAGCCGTTAGAGTTAGGAGACCAGTGGTGGTTAAGAATGATTATTGATTCAATTCAAAACTGATACACTATTTTTATAAAGGTAGAATTCTTACACTATATAGTATTAGAGATTTTGAATAGGTATGCAATCACAAATAGTTTTTGGCCATAATCCATACTAAATAAGCACATCTAAAAGACATACAATAGGCCCAGCCCACTCAGTCATCCTTGATAGCCATTCAAAACTTACCCCTTAGGATTACCCACACTCAATCCTTCATCACCTCGCTCTCCCTTCCATCTCCACTCCTATTCCAAACTATATTTCCCGGGCTTGTTTCATGACTGTCCCTTTCTTCCTCAGCTGGCTCACAAGATGCCTAACCAGCCCCGTGTCAATAAGAGAAGGAGAATATGGAGGCCCTAACGTCAATCTCTTGGGTCGAATTCACGCACCTTGAGTTTGGTTGGTGTGCTTCGAGTTAACATCAGCTCAGCCTTATTGTCCCAAGGGCCATAATCTTGCTTGAGCTCCTATTGATTGTTCTAGTGCATGGGCTTGCTCGGATCTTGACGGCTTTGTCGCCATCGGCGTGCTAGGGCTCTACCTTGATGGCTCTCAGGCTAACCTCCCCCGCTTTGACTACAACCATGATTCAAAGGCAAAGACAAGACGTTGATGATGACACGACAGCATACACACTTCACATGAACGACAACTAGAGGCAGTATGCATTATTTTACCTTTATGCGTGCCATTTTTTAATTCCACTAACATTTTACGATGAAAAAACATAGGCACATTCATCTAATTGAAAATTTAATGTGGGAACTTTTTTAACCACAACAAACTATATGTGCAAGACTTCAGATAAGATTCGTCTATGCGGTGCACCAACAAGCTAACGTTCTAAAAAACATATTGAAAAAAGAAACAACATATAATAATAAAAACAGGATATATATAAATAAAAAGCTGAACACACCATGTCGGTGTGGTAAGAGAGGTTGTGGAACATTTGTAACGTGCAAATGTGTCATTACAACCCAGTCATCATTTATCATTGATTGCAATTTTTTGTAAGTAGCTTGGTGTCAACTACAACAGGAATCAACATTATAAACATCTGTGACGAAGTTTACATAAGCGGTATGGGACTAAATCTGTCATACCAGGGATACAAAATTCAGAAGCAACGCTAGACGCTAGTAGTCGTGTTGGGTGCGTCGGCCTGGCGGGCACGCTGGGCTTTAGCCCAATAACAAGAGAGCCACGTCCATGACTTCGGCTATTGGGTCTGTTATATGATCTCTACCGTGCTGTGTTGCTGGCCGTTGGATACTTGGGCTGGTGACTTGCGTTGCTGGGCGTTCGATCCATTTTTTTTTGTAGCACCGAATTTGAGGGATTAGTGCAGAACAGAATGGATTCCGTATGATTGACCAGCTACCGTGGGGAAGCACGCGCAACATGACGGTGAGCGAGGTGCTCTTCTTCGTGGGGTTACAGTCCACCGCCCCGACCATGGCCAATAGCCGTCGCGCTCTGGATGGAGGCCACGCAACACAGGAAGGCCAAGGTGGCCGGCACGTTTGTCTGCGTTGTCCTTGTACAATGGCCCGCTCCTCAAGTCCCGTCCTCCCCTTCGTCTGATCGTCTCGGTGTTGTGGTTACATCCTCGACGGTGGTGCTTGTCGTCGTCGCCGTGCTCGGGTGGGCCATCCTCGATGAGGAGCTGCGCTCCAGAAGGTACGTTCGTAAAGCAAGATAGCTGGAACAACGATTGTGTTTTTGCATGCAGCGTATGGTTTGTCGTGTGCATGCGTGCGTGAGCTAGCAAGCTCGGGCTAGTCGAGGTGTGCCGTGCTTCCAGAGTGTGGTGTGTCGTGTGCATGCGTCCGTGGGTTTGGTCCGTGGGTCTGTGGAAGAGTCTTTCATGGTCAATGCAAATGTGTGTTTCATGACGAATGCACTATGTTTAGATCATAACATGTTTAATAATGTAAAAGCAAGGTCAATGCTAGTAATTATAAACACAGGAAATAACCTTTAAAGATTTTTTTTGTTTTCTTGTATTGGAAATATATGAACGTATAGCAATGCACACGTAGATATCTGGAAATATATCAATATATCTCATTCGAGATAAAAATGATCATTGTTGAGAAAATGTTTGGAAATTTAAAAAAAATGATACTCATGCATATTTGCATATGTATCATACATGGATAAATGTACGACACATAAATTTATTTATCGATTATCACTTACTTAAGATGTTTATAAGCTACAGACATTTTTGCATGTACCAAAATCAAAATCTATTTCAACATTGTAAATGGTATACTTGACTCTGAACCAATATCATAACACCTATTAGCATATGACGCATAGTAAACATTGCCCGTGCGTTGCAATGTGAGGAGACCATTCATCTATCATTCTCCTACTTTACCCTGTGGTATCTAGCTCTTTAACGTACATGCGCTATATCATATGTTCATATTTATTAGCCAACCCGTTCGTTGATGCTCTCTGCAACATAAATGTTTCTTGTTCAATCGCTCGCAAATAGTTTGATCATAGGTGCTGGAAATTATGTAGATTTTCCAAACTTGGTCGAGGCACCGGTTGTACTGGGCATTATATAAGTGTAATTAAAATTAAGTTGCACACATAATTGGCGACGACATGAATGCTAAATTAGGTTCTTCTGTGGAAATATTGAACTGCTCAATTATGATGTGACTATAGAAAAGTCTAGCTTTTTGTCAATATAAATTTTTGTGCTCAATAGTGTTACAGTAGCATACCTAGATTCTTTAAAATTTTGGATATGATTTTCCTTACCGAATTGAATTCTTGAAAAAAAAATATTCTAAATTGTGCACAAACATGTGCCAACTATTTTGGTCATCTCAGTAACTCTGAATACTCCCCCAACTATATAATTAATTGAATCTATATACGTATGTAAATACCAAATGCTAAATCAATTTCTTTCACGAAAACTAATCATGCAAAAAAAAAATTGGATGTCTGACTATGCCAACTATATATTTAATCAAATCGGTGGTAAAAGAATTTCTTTCACGGAAACTAATCATGAAAAAAATGCGATGTATTTTCCTATGTGACCATGATTCTAGCCATCTCTTGTTTGTGTATATGTTTATCAGCTAGCTTCTTTACACCTTTTTTTCCTCCTCACTTTCCCTCCGGCCATGTCCAGCTTCACTTCGTTTACTGTGAAGCGTGTGAGTTGAGGCCTCATTCATGCCCGTATTATGTTTACTTTCAGGATCTCCCACTATCCGGTGACACCTCACCCATTGGTTGTTTATTGACGAACCGGCTTGCTGATTGTCTATTTGTTGAGGTATATAAATTGGCGAGATTTGATGTACAATGTGGGACTATTAATTTGAAAGCAAACCTTTCTATCACACACAGATTTTTGGAACGGTAGGAGAGGCACATTAAAATATTTGGCCCACTTGTGTTGGGCTAGAACTGGCCAAGGCCCAGGCATCCAATCCTGCCAGCTTGGGAGTCGCTCGAGATAAAGGATACGAGCCTAGAACACTTCGTTTCAA
This sequence comes from Hordeum marinum, assembly GCA_022496015.1. Taxonomy (NCBI): domain Eukaryota; kingdom Viridiplantae; phylum Streptophyta; class Magnoliopsida; order Poales; family Poaceae; genus Hordeum; species Hordeum marinum. The sequence continues at coordinate 505,283,178 of CM039678.1, read as the reverse complement.
AAAAAAGATAGAACGAACGAAGGGCAAAAGCATTGATAGAGAAGAAAATTTACCAACTTGAGCAAGATGAGAGTACTATCGTTGGGCATGAGAACCTAAAGTTGTACACTCAGAATATTATAAAAAGCTTTTTGGGGCTCCTAATGATACGAAGGTGACTATGGATGAGACCAGGGACGGAGCCAGGATGAATGCATGGAGGGGGCAAGCTTGGTCATGGAGGGGGCAAAGCTTTCATGTTTAGGAAATTTTGGCTTAAGTAACTACTAAAATTGAAGAATAATCAATTCATTGAGGGGGGTCTAGCCCCCCCTCGTCCCCCCTTAGATCCGTCCCTGGATGAGACCTTGGTCAGTGATATACCTCAACTCGAAAGGAATGAGAATGAGATATTAGCTGCACCATTTACGGAGAAAGAAGTGTTTGATGCAATATCGCAAATGAAAAACAATAAAGCACCAGGGCCAGATGGGTTTCTGGCTGAATTCTACAAGCGATGTTGGCATATTATTAAAGGAGATTTAATATCAATGTTTCAGGACTTGTTCGATGGGCACTTGCAGTTGTATCACCTAAACTTTGGGACAATAACGTTGTTGCCAAAGAAGGAAGGGGCAGTGTGTATTGAACAGTTCACAACGATATGTCTGCTCAACGTGTCGTTTAAAATATTTACCAAGGTTGGGACTAATAAATTGACGCAGATTGCGTGCAACCTAGTCCGTCAGCCTTTATGCCTAGGAGAAATATTCTAGAGGGTGTGGTTGTACTCCACGAGACCCTATATGAAATTCATTCGAAGAAACTAGACGGGGTTATCTTCAAAGTGGATTTCGAGAAAGCATATGATAAAGTTAAATGGCATTTCTTACAACAAGCTCTGCGTATGAAAGGTTTTGACGAGCTATGGAGAAGGCAAGTTGAATCCTTTGTACAGCAGGAAAGTGTTGGAATCAAACTAAACGATGATATCGATCATTTTTTCCAAACTCATAAGGGTCTCCGGCAGGGTGATCCAATGTCCCCAATCCTATTCAATGTTGTTGCAGATATGCTTGCAATACTAATAGGAAGGACGAAACAGGAAGGCCTGGTGGGAGGGCTAGTGCCGCATCTAGTGGATGATGGCGTGTCCATCCTGTAATATGCTGATGACACTATCCTTTTTATGGAGCATGACATGGCGAAAGCGAGAAACATGAAACTTATTCTCTGCCTGTTTGAACAACTATCGGGGTTGAAAATAAACTTCCACAAGAGCGAGTTGTTCTGCTTTGGAAGAGCCAAAGAAGCACATGAGGATTATAAACAGTTGTTCGGTTGTGAGTCGGGTAGTTTGCCATTTAGTTACTTGGGCATACCAATTCATCATCGAAAGCTAACGAACCAAGAGTGGAAGCATATTGAGGATCCTTTTGAGAAAAAGCTAAGCTGTTGAAAAAGGAAGCTTCTGTCTTATGGAGGGAGACTTATATTGATTAACTCGGTGCTGTTTCTCCTTTCTTTCTTTAAGATACCAGTAGGGGTACGTCAAAGACTGGACTTTTATTGATCGAGGTTCTTCTGGCAGAGTGATGAGGTTAAGAGAAAGTATAGACTTACTAGAAGTGACATAATTTGCAGGCCGAGAGACCAGGGAGGTTTGGGGATTAAAAACTTAGAGGTTAAGAATAAATGTCTACTTGGTAAGTGGCTATATAATTTATCAATGGAAACTGAAGGAATGTGGGCACAGATTCTACGTAATAAATATCTCCAATCGAAAACATTAGCCCAAATTACCGTTAGACCGACGGACTCTCCTTTCTGGAAGGGCTTGATGAAGGTCAAAGCACACTTCTTTCATAGGACTCGGTTTATAATTGGGAATGGAGGTGCTACGAGATTTTGTGAGGATACCTGGTTGGGGGAGACGTCCTTGGCTTTACAATACCCTGTCTTGTAGAATATTGTATAACGCAAGGAAGTGTATGTTGCCACAGTATTTCAATCTATCCCGCTCAACATACAGTTTTGGCGATCTCTGATAGGACATCGTTGGGCAGAGTGATTGCACTTAGTTAGACGCCTTATGGAGGTATAATTATCGGATGAGCCTGATACGATTACGTGGAAGCTCACAGAGTCAGGTACATTTACAGTCAAATCTATGTACCTTAACCTCATTGACACAACGGATATACCAAAGTCCAAATACGTTTGGAAGGTGAAGGTTCCTTTGAGAATCAAAGTCTGTATGTGGTTTCTCTACAAGAAGGTAATTCTTACTAAGGACAATTTAGCTAAGCGTAATTGGCCAATACAAGATGTTGCTTCTGTTGTAATCCGGAAACAATCAAACAACTTTTTCTCCAATGTACGCTAGCAAACCTACTATGACAAACTGTTCGAATTACTTTTAACATTGATCCTCCGGATAGCATTGAAGTACTATTTGGTAAATGGCTAAACGGAGTTGATACTAACATTGCTAGACACATTTGCACATCTTCACCGGGTTGTTTTTTTGACTGGGTTAGAGCAACTAACCCTATTTTATCCCTCCTATTTGAATGATTTGGGGTTATTTAAGCCCCAACTAATCCAAACTAGTTTTAACCTGAGATCCAAACAAGGTCATTATCTATGGAAAGAGAATCCGAGACATGTCTCTACGAGATCACGTGGTTGTCGGGGGCAATGTGCATGATGTGACCGCCTCTTGGTAGGACCATGTCTGGGACGGTGTGGGTCATTTCTGACCAGGGCACACATGATTGCGCACAAGCATGGTGACGGAGCATAAACTCAATTTTTGATATGAAGAAACCGGTTGGGTAAAGAATTTTTTGCATATATACAGAAAATGTATAGAAGCAAAATAACAACTAGAATCATGCATATGAATATGAAGACCAAATTAGCACAATCAAAGGTTAATAATTTATAATATGGAATATCAAGGTTTTAACTTTGGAGAGTTGGTGTTTATTGTTGCAAAGTTTTGAACACGAGAGTACCCATCGAGAGCCATCCCTGCTTCGCTATCACCGCAGTGCAACACCCATGTCCTTAGTCCATCGGCGGCAGCGTGCCGAGCCTTGCTCTCTCTCTCTCTCTTTTTGCAGGGAATTTAGGACTTTATTCGATTACCTCTAGCTCCTACACGATCAGCCGTAATGCTAGTCATGAGGAAACTAGATGGGGTAACCATCCCTTGCTCTCTGCTACTATACTTCTCTTTAGGGAATCGAAGGGCCGTAGGACAAAGTTTATTAGAAGGAAGGAAGCAGTACAATAAGTTTATTTTCTTATCGAGATACAATATTAGTTTGCTACCCCTTGCAAAAAAAGATTTATTTTTACAATAAGAATGACACATTGGTTTGCCATGGTTGTAATCCCACGCAACACGCAAACCAATACTCCCTCTATTTCTTTTTTACTTCGCATATAAAATTTGGTCAAAGTCAAACTATATAAAATTTGATCTAATTTATATCAAAAATTATAAACATTTACAGTTCTAAAACTATATAGTATGAAAATACATTTTGTGATGCATCTAATAATATTAAATTTTTATTGTAAATTTTTATATTTTTTAATATAAAATTAATCAAACGTTACAAAGCTTGCCTTTAATCAAACCTTATATGCCGACTAAAAAGAAACGGATGAAGTATCAATCGATCCTTCTTTCTTTCTTTTGTAAGTTCTGGGGTGCTCCTCTCCCTCATCTAGCTTCGTGTCGCCCACAACCACTTTTTCTTACACATAATACACCACCACTTAACCCCACGATTCCACTAAAGCCCATTTAGCTGATTTGTAACTGCTCTAATGGTGCCTCCGGCAGATTGGTGGGCCCTTTGGTTACGTGGTGCATGTGTGCATCTCTCTCTCTCAACTAACGTTTCTTCATATCAATGGAGCTACCACATGACCAGTTATTAAACAAAAGCAAAACAATAATAAAAAAATAGTTGCAAGAAACAATATTTTGAGTGGATTTAGCCTAAAATAAACAAACATAAAATTAAAAGTAAGATAATACTTGCAAATATGTGTAACCTAACTGAACATAAAGGCTTATGCTTTCTCGAACATTTTCATTCCCCTATACTGATATACTGAAATAAAGAAAACTATTAAAAAGGAATGAAATAGTGGTATTGGTACTACCCTAAAATGTGATAGAAGTGGAAAAAAAAGATGTGCCCACAGTTTATACATATATTGTAATTTTTGATAATATGCAAGAAGAATATAATTTTCAATTTTTTACAATATTTTTTTCTAACGAGCAATGAATTACGGCATCTCCAACGTCGATCCTCACACTGTACAGAATCGCCCAGACCACGCGATCCGACGTGTTTAGCCATCCAACATTGACCTCTATCGGTCCGACGACCAGTCCAGACGTGATTTTTGCAGTAAACTGGAAAAAAAACACGGGCCTTTGCTGGCATCCGGATCTTTGCCACGCCCGCTTCTGACTGCCCTGGAGCGGTCAAAAAAACCCATCTTCGCCCGCGTCCTTTCCCGCCCAAAGCAAGATGATTGCATTAATGCTGCTCCAAATGGACGTTGGCCCAGAACGAACGTGACCTCTCACTGATGTCGTCATTGAAGCGACTCGCTGGCTGAGGGAGCCGCACCCTCCACATCTTTCTCCCGTGGACAACATGCGCCATGACCGCGAGTGGAATGCTCTAGGGAATAGCCTCTCGACGGAGCAGAAGCACGAGGTGGCTTCCTTTGCGACCGCCTGGCACAGTTTTCGTGACAGGTGGATCAACGCCGGCATGCCGGACAACTCAATGAAGGTCCCCAACGAAGATCCCATGATGGAGGTTGGCTCCGGCGATGACGCGTGCCGGAGCCCACGCTGGTGCATGTTGGCTTGATGATGGAGAATTGCGGAGTAGTAGGAGCTCTACAAGGCCGCTCGTACTCAATGTTTTGTTTTCTAATAAAGAATGAATTAATGATCACTAGCAAGAAGTTGCAGGCAATCAAACATGACCACAGAAAAGTGAGTCCAAAGAATTATCATGGTAAACTAAATGGTCACATCAAATATCTAAAATATTCTAACAACCCTTTTAGACATATAATATGATGGAGATAAGACGATCTAAATAATTTCAGTTAAACTAAGGAATTCAGATATGATAAGGTAGACATAACAAACACATGCAACTGCGTAGAAAAAGGAAATGAAGAACAACAATAACAAGCTAGGGCTCTTCGGATTATCCCTCGCAATAAACCTACACTTAGGATATCTCCAACGCCGACCCTCAAACTGCTCGCATACGTCTAGAAAGCGCAACCTGGACATGTTCGACCATCCAACACGGTCCTATATCGGTCCATGGAACAGTCCCTACACACTTTCCCGTAAATTGGAGAAAAACTGGTGGTGAGGGGCTTTCAGGAGTCCAGACAACAGCCACATAGGACTCCAACAACCCAAGCCGACTGAATCCCCCCTCATGTCCCATTTTCTTCCAATCCATCCCCTCTTCCCCTTGCTTTGTATCTTCAACCTCCTCCTTCGATGCGGCCATTGTTTTTCTCTAGGCGCCACACACGCATTCCCGGACATCCGAAACCAGCACCGACGCGTCCGCGCGTCTTTTACGACGGCATTGTCCACCCAAGACCCGTCTGTATCCAACTACACTCCACCTGTCGATGACGTCCATGTCGGACACCATGCCCGGCAGGTGTTCTATCAAATGCCATTGAGCTATGACCGTCATGTTGCTTTTTTACTATACGAAGGATGATGGGTTACTCGAGCTTGAAAGATGAGTTTTTGTATGATGCGTGGTTGGTCATATCGGTGGTTTTTGTAGGCATGCACAGAAGGGACTTTTCAGGCAGCATGTACACTGTTGTGAAGTAGAAGGGGCAGTGTGTATGGGACGACATGATTCATTCGTGAAAAACTTGTTGATCATCAAACTAATCTAGTTGAATTTGAACTATTACTGTCCTAGAATTATTTGCGTGTCATGTGTGAATTATTTATTCTACTTTATATCCGAACGTTGATGAATTTCGTCGAGGGTTTGCACAAATTTCGTCGTTTTATTGAAATGATGTTTGAATTGTATATGAGTAGCGTTGGAAGGCCAGCTCCCGCATCAATCTCGCAGACTGGTCCCCTGTCTACGGATGGATGCTGCAACAAATTTGTAGGCCAGCGTTGGATATGCCATTACCCCCAAACGACTGAAAGAAACATGGTAACATGAAGCACATATCACAACGTTTGCATTGTCTGGGTGATTAAAAGGAGCTGGTTAGACACCTACATGTCGCTGCCATATTTAAAGGATAACATACATGTTAGACGACGGACCAACATCTCATGTGTTGTCATGTGTTGTCGACGTAGTTGAAAGGCTATAAGATGGTTTGGTTGGGCTTTAACTCGGCTTTTGAAGTTTGGCTTATCAGCCAAAGAACATATATTTAGGAGCTTTCGACTTTGGCTTTGACTTTGGCCAAAAGCCAAAGTCAAAGTCAAAAGCACCTAAAAAGGTGATTTTTTGGTTTACTATAAGACAAAGTACAAAAGCCAGGTAAAATCCCAACCAAATACCCTCTATATGTCTTGAGCCCAAACAGAAAGGCATTAGAATTCAGCGACGGATGTCGCCCGGCCCAAGGGCAGAACTCAACCAAGGTTGTCGTTGATCCTCAAAAAGAAAAAAACAAGGTTCTAGTTGATCCTCAAAATGAAAAGAAAAGAAAAAAGGTTGTCGTTGCAGCCAAAGGCACACTAGACAAGACCACACAAGTACACGACCCTCATCATACAGTTTCACTCAACCTTGGCCAAATTCAACACGTGGAAAAAAAAAGAGCCAAGACCTTCCCTAAACCACTAGGAAAAAAAATTGCGGGCATCAATTGAGCAATCCAGGCGCGATGGCAACCAGCCAACATCAAGCAACAAACAAGTGACCATTGAATTAAATACAACATCCTCATTAACGGAACGAAATCGAGACAGAATCGTCGACCGATATAGAATATCATATCTGAAGCTTTTGACATGGGAGTCTAGGCTTGACAGGGCATGAAAGCTACGCGACGACACCTCCCAAGATGGAACAATTCCTTAAGGTGGTGCCATGGGTTGTGGCAACAATGACTATCATAGGACTTACACTGGTATCTTCACATCTTGTCATCACTGTAGAAACCCTACCGGTCACTTACACCAATGACTAGTACTAAACATAGATGTCACATAAGCAAAACAATATGATGTGTCTATTAATTAATAAAAAAAGGGAGAAATTGAATAACTTAGCATGTTAAGCTGGCCATAGTGGGGGTAACATAGGTGGTATCATGCACTTGGGAATAGCAAACATGCTGATGTGGCAAAGAATTAAAAAAAAGAGGGTTAGAATAACATAGGTAGATACCGTAACATGTTAAATGTTATGCTACTTTGTATCATGCATGGCAATAAATATCATCATACATGATACTACTCTATGATACTATGTATTATAGAGGTAGTATCGTACACTAGTATCATATGTATGATACTAGTATATGATACTCCCCACTATGAGTAGCCTTATTCATACTATAGGTAACATAACACATATCAAGACAAGATGAGTCTATAAGCTAATAAATGAAGAAAAAAGTCCACATTTCAACCATCAACTAACCACTCGGTTTGATTTACAACCATCAACTTCGAAACAGTTTGAATTACACCCTACACTTATCACATGGTTCAAAACTCAACCCTCGACTTGGTTTAGGGCTGGTCAACCGGTCTTGACCGGAGTCAAGCTTGACTGGGTGGGCTCGGGTGAGAAAATGAATAGGGAAAGAAAGACTAGGTTAGGTTTTTTTTGAACGTGTGGGTGACATTGGCTGCTGAATTGGCATGTCCAGACAGCCTTGACTCTGGTCAAAACCGGTTGACCAGCCCAAAAACAAGACCATGGTTGTGTTTTGAACCATGCGTTAAGTTTATGATGTAATTCAGACAGTTTCGGAGTTGGGGGTTGTAAATCAAACCGAGTGGTTAGTTGGAGGATGAAATATGGACTTTTCTCATAAATGAAAAACTCAATGTTACTATCCCATATGTAACCATCCACTTTAGAGATAGTAACTTAAACTAGTAACATGTGCATGCTACTACTCTATGTTACACCCCTTGTAGGTAATCTAAGCGCATGAATGCCCCAACTTCAAACCACCCTTGACACACATCATATATCTTGCAACATCCATATACGTTGATATCACGCAAAATGCACTCAGAAACTAAGGAAGACAACAGTCCAAGGCTTCAAACAGTTGGTGACGACAAGTACGGTGGGAATCCTACATACAAACTGACATCTAAACTGAGTACTTCCTTCCACATAACCGCTCGAGCTGTAGCGTGTGCAGATCCAACAAGAAGCACACCATGTCCGGCCTAGACAAACCGTAAGCCTCCTCTCTACCTTCAGGCGCCGCCTCCAGCAACAGGTACCCCCCCCCCCCAGCCACCCCGATGACTCGGTAGTAATGGTAATTAGGAGAACGCCCATGCGTTGTCACGGGCCAACAAATGGATCTATTATGATATTTTTCATTTTAGCTTTTTGATCATTGTGTTATTATTTCCTCTGGTCCTATTTAGTTTTCATATAAGTTTGTCTGAAGTCAAAGTAGCTCTAATATGTCCAAACTTATAGGACAAAGTATTGACATTCACAATACCAAATCAATATCATTAGATTCATTAATCAAATAACTTGCACGGATCAGACCAATTGCTACGAGCCCCTTTTTGTTTGGATCAGTTATACATTAGGATCCCAGCATTATAAGATGACGGGGTAAGAAAAAAGAGTCAACAATTTCAGATTTGATGCTGCTTGCAGGATGCACTCTTGTGTTGATATCGCTCGTTGTATCTTGCATACGTGCAATACTACGCTATTGTCAAGGAAAGCACGCTGTCATTGGCGGAGCTCCTACAGGTTAAAAGAAACTTCCTTCTCCTTGTAACAGTCTAACAACAGACCCCACAGGTCAAAGGGTTTGGCCCATTGTTCAAACATGTCAGCTTGTCCACTACAAAACCTCATGATCTTCGAAAAAGGAAGGATAATCTGTGAAGGGTTTTACATCGATAAAACAATAAAGGATACATAACACAAATGAAAACGATACTCAAACCTGCTCCGGCTTCCTCGCCGGCATCGTGTCCCTTGATGAGCTCAGATCTGAGTAGCCAGCATGGAGTAATAGTTCTGCTGCCCTGGTACAGAGGCACGGCAATGCGACAGGGGCGTCGTCGCGGTGGCGAGGTGAGTATTCAATGGAGTACCCGCCACAGCTGCACACCTTGACCTCCTCGGTGTCAGAGGACTCTGTCCATGTCGCCCGTCAACGGCATGATGCAGGCAGCAGGTGGCCGCTACTGAACATATCCGTAGCAGCATGCCGAGGCCACTCCTGAACACACCCCGCCCGCCTCACTACCGGCTCCACCTGAGTAACCGCATCCGCGAGCAGGCTCTCTTTGTGGAGTGTGACGAGCACGGGCTTGGGCATCACCGCTGCTTGTTCCTTAATGTTGTCGTAGATCAGGCGCATGTCGCGTCCGTGATCGCTAGCCATGGTTGAACACGAGCCATCCGCATGTAGATGTGCATCTATGGTGGTGGCTGATTAGAAACCTTGGCCAGGGGGAGGAGGAATTGGCAACGACGATGTAGGTGACCTGCTTGGATGAGTCACCGGTGCTGATGGGATGGTGCTCACACCGGCGGTAGTCCTCCATGCCTCCACGTTCGGCGTGTAGTTGATGTTGCGCCCGTCCCCTCCTCCACCTCCATATGCTTCTTTGTACACCACCATCTCCTCCTCCCTACGACTCATTGTCAGTGCCTCGGGCATTGCGGCGAGCCCCGAATCTGAGCGCCGGAAGAGGCGATGACGCACGGGTCGACATTGCGGGGCCGCGTGGAGAGTCTAGGAGGAGGGCGCGGCAGGTGAGGGCAAATTGATTTAATCAAATTCTATTATTTTGTTTTCTTAAAATTCATTGTTTATTTTTTTTGATTTGTTATTTATTTCCTAAAGTAAATTATACTGATGGAAAGAATCAATTAATTTGGGTATGTTAGGAAAGTTGGATCCATAATCTTTTATACGTTAAGAAAAGTACGAGTTTGCAAGAAAAAAATGAAGAGAAAAATAAACCAGTGAATAAGAACCAACATCAAGGTGTGATGGGAGAGAAGACGCAAAAAACCATTTGTTTTGTTCGGTCATTCAGATGATGTGTCCAACTAACTACTCACACCTAGATTTTTTTTTTACGTTTCTAGGTATTGAATTAATGTGGTGATCAATGTTAGTAATTTTGTGTTTCTTGTGCACGCATACATACAAACGTTGTTTACCCGAACACTGTCATCTCTTCATCAGTTGACCGGTCCACTTGGGGGATGGAACCATGATGTTTTTAAAACAGACATGTACGTATACTTGCTCAGCTAACATGTTTTGTTCATCTCTCTTGCTTTTCCTTTTCCCTTTGCATGTGCCGTAAACTTTTTATTATACATGTGGCACGCATGCGTGCATGTCAAGGCAAAACACGCGTGGCCGGCCACATGCATGCACCACGGCCGGCCGGGATAGAGGAGCCGCTAAATTCTAAACAATCCATTTCTACAGAAATTGTTGCCAGTTTTTGGTCTTTACATCCTAGTTGAAATCAAACAGTTCGGTTCTATACTTTTGCTTAGAAGCTACGCATGCATGTTGTCTGATATATCCACCGTACACACAATGAAAATCAATCTTACTTAAAAGGTATATGTATGCACATATTGTATTGCACGTTCAAAGTCCAACGTGCTCAACTGACACGGACATGTAAATCTCTACTGTTGCTCTTTTTTTTATTACAAATCTCTGTTGCCAGCTAAAGGGTTTGGACCTACAAAATATAACTTTTATGGCTTTAAGTGCACATGCCATTAGAAGGAGTACGTTTAAACCACATTAGAGAAAATACTTGTAGACCAAACATTAGTGGGGTATTTGAGACATGTTTGTTTTATTTGCACATTTATTTTGATGTGCCCAACCATTCGTGGGGATCTGTTGGATCCGCGTCGGCGGCGGCGGCATCCTGGGATCCTAAAGAAAAAATCAAGGCTGGGAGGAGTGGGGCAATGTTTGTTTCCATTTATGGCTATTTGTAAAGAGATAAATTAGTCAAAAAGGGTGGTGAAAGGTGGGTCAAAAAAACCAGACAAAAATAAACCAGTGTACCAGGCTACAACTCAAATTTTGTGTTGGAAGGTTATCAAGAAAAATCCTATATTTGTTTCACGGAAGGTGATCTCACATATATGACATGATTTTGGAATTCTTAATTACCTATTATTAATGTGATTAAATCAAATTATCACCAGCAAAAGCAAGTACAAAACAAAATCTTCCGCTTTAATGGTGGATTTGGTTTCTCGGAAGGTGATCTCACATGTATGGTATGATTTTAGAATTCTTAATTATCTATTATTAATGTGATTAAATCGAATCATCACCTGTCATAGCAAGCACAAAACAAAATCTTCCACTTTAATGTGATTTGGTTTTCGGAAGGTGATCTCACATATATGATATGCTTTTGAAATTCTTAATTACCTATTATTAATGTAATTTAATCGAATCATCACCTGCCAAAGAAAACACAAAACAAAATCTTTCGCCTTAATGATGAATTTGATTTTTTAATGAGAATGAAAATAAACCAGTGGGAGGAAACGGTGGAAGACGGGATGAAAAAACGGACGAAAATAAACAAGACGAAAATAAACCGAGAAAGGAGCTAACAACTCTTCTTTAAGAGTAGAGATACATGGGTCCAGATTTGGTTCCCACCGATCTCCATCATCTTCCTGCAAGACGGCATACCGGAGGTCGTACAGATGGTCCTTGTCATTGCGCTTACTAATGGTCACCATCGCCAGCCGCTCTTGATCGCCAGCCGGCTTCACGAAGGTCACGGGCGAGTCGCTGTCATGAGGCGGGAAGTCTATGATGGAGAACACTGGGGTGCTCGCCCTCACGTCGCTGACAAGGATCTTCTTTCTCTCAGGGTATATTGGCCAATAGAACCGTCCATGGACGAAGTTGTGTGATAGGAACGGCGTGTATGGATAGGGTGGGTCGTTGCCCGAAGCACCCCAGCCGTCGAACTTGACGGCACGCCATGGTCGTTTTGCAGCGGCGCCGATGGTAGAGAACACAAAGAGGAATAAGTTGCCTGCACATTGCACCAAGTACATCACTCTGAATGATGGTGACAACAATGCATCCTTGTGACCATCGTCGTCCTCACCGCCGTCGTCGGTAGGATGAGCAGAGAAGTACGAGTCATGCTCATCTCCTTGGGGTGGAGCGAGGAAGGGCTTGAAGTCGTCCAGGCGCTTTCCATGGTTGACCAACGCGGCTACGTCCTTGGGGATGGCAGGCAGCACGAGGTACCGCCGATGGAGAGGGTCGCAAACGGCGACCGGCCGGCCCAGGGAGTGATGTCTTCCGCAGCAGCTTCCCTGCCGCTGGATTTGACCGGTATAGAGAGTACGACCGTCGCGGGACTCCCAGAAATCCCATGGGCCGCCGGGGGCAGGGAGGAAGGATATGCACGTGAAATCGATGGCGTCGGCGTCCTCGACGAACTTGCGGGCCGCAGCGGCGGATGGATGCGGCGGCTCGGCAGTTAGGAAGATGTCGGCGCTGATGCCGAGGAGGGGCGGCGGGTGGAGGGCACGGGATCGGTGGAGGAAGCCCTGGTCGGTGATGATGCGTCGGAAGGCCGGGCTCGCCGCGCAGGCGCGTGCGAGGTCGGTGGGTGAGTCTAGGAGGAGGAATATCTTCCTCAGGATGTCGTCGGACTCCACCGCGGGGGCTGGAGCTCGGACGCGCCGTTCTGCTGGCTGCGGGGGCCAAGCCATGGACCGATCGATCACACGGGGTACGTATAACTCGGAAGAGATCGGTACGTACCGGCCATACTTGTGTACGAGATTAGCAAAGATCAATGGCCAGCTTGTAGAAATTATGTGTCCTGCAACTATATTCAAGTTTATAAAAATTGCTAATATTTGGAATATCTCATTGTGGAATTATACATGTATTTATACATGGAATTGTTTTACATAATTTATCATAAAATTATCACTTGTTAAAACATACTTAAGTTGTATGCTTAAGGAAGCTGGTCAATTATTAGTGAAATACAATATACTATTTATATTTTAAAACACTACCCGCATACAGTGATAATCGAAAGGAGCTAGATCGTATAGCTAGATTACAGCCCTAATGTTCATCTACGTAATTAGAGGAATTTGCACTCTATTATGACGCGTTGCTCACAAGCGTGTGCTCCGAAGACCTAACGGGTAGAATCCGATAACACACAAATATGATCGTGGTTGGTAATTTGATCTGGACTCTATCCCGAAAACTAATGAAAAACAGTAGGAATCTTATATCTGTATAAGAGGTGACTTTGAAAAGACAGTATAAGAAGGTCCCTACCCCTAGCCTTAAATATGCGAATTATGAACGGCATCACGGATAAGCGCAGAGAAATAGGAAATAGACCAAAAACACTAAATTTATAACATTGGCATCTAGAGCCAGGTTAATATTTCCAATCTATTAGCATGTGCCCTTTTTTCTTGTTAATATTTTCTAAAAGAAATGTTAGTAAAGCTTGACATCACAGGGTTATGAACGGACGAACTTGTTTGATTATTGATGAACGGACTACGCGGTGATGGATTATTGATGAACGGACTAACTTGTTTGATTGCTATTCCATTGCATGTACGTCATAACAAGGAAAATACGTCTACTCCTTGGAAGAAGTTAAGGAGGACTCCAGATTAAATGTGTGGATGGAGTGCATAGAGGAAAATTGCCATGGTAAAAATATTGTACAGAAAATTGTGCATAAGTGGAAAGGAATTTCAGATAAGTCTTATTGTTGAGCATCACTTGTGTATGGAGGAATATGAGAGCCACTCCAAGGACAAGAAAATTTGCTCTTCATTTGCCGGTATGTCTAATGATAATATTGGCATTGCATATATATTGTTTGTGGATGCTCTTTCAAATAGTTGGATTAAGGTGTTGGTACATATACATCATTTACTGTTGGAATACCATAACTTTATTGGCATGCAACAATTTCAAAGGAAAATTGATGTGTTTTGAAATTGGAAATTATGCCCTCAAACTCCTTTCTGGAGGGAAATTATTATTGATGGATACGCTATTGTGCTAACCTTGCATGATAAGGAATTGAAGAAGTGTCTATTATGTCAATCACTTATTTATGGAGGAAGACGGGAACCACTCCGTGGAAAATGAAGGAAAATTGCTCTCACTTGACGTACCAAAGGAAATTTTCTATATTATGTGTTTTGTCATTGCTGATAAATCTTATACACTTTGGAATTGGAAATTTTGCCACAGAACTCCCTAGTGGAGGAAAAGTATTATTTTTATAGGACACTCTATGAAACTTCAATGTGAAGGTATTTGATTTATTGTTCCATCTTTGGAATTTATTGATTATGACATACTACTTGGAAAGGGAAGAGTGGAAATATTGCTGAATGTTTAAATTAGTGTTTTATGGATTTTCACACAATGGTTTATCCTTCTTGATGTCCATTGGAAGTTGGCAAACCAATTTGTTTATTTGGAAAAGATAACTCTATATGAAGGAATACCGATAATGGGAACACATGCTTGGAATTTTATTATCTACATCATCAATGACTTGATCACATATCTTGGAACTAGATGAATTGGCTTATTGATTCTGGAATTCTAAACTTTAGTGGGAGGACTATGGTATTTTGTGAAGCATATATACTGGACATTTTTTGCTGGCACACCTTCTATTAAGGTGGAAGGAAATAACAAAATGATACTTCACATCATTTTGTTGTTGATAATATAGTTATGGTATTTTTTTTCACTCCCACTAGAGGCTAGATTATTTATTTTATCTCATTCATTGATAATTGCACTTGATATGATTATCTTTATACTATTATGAAATACAAGTCAGAATGTTTTATTGTGCTTGTCACATTACGTACTGAAGTGGAAAATCAGTTGATTAAAAGATATCAAAGTTTTAGCAACTGATTGGTGGGGGAAAGTACACTTCAGGAATATGTCAATTGAACATGAAAAGAGCATGGACCTATTCACCATTGTAATAGACCATACACTCCGCAATTAAATGGAGGAATTGAATACTTTTACTACCATTTGTTTTTTGGCAGAAGCATTGCATATATACTGTTGGTTGTCAATATCGCACAGTCACTTCTTATGGTTTGTAGACTGGAATAGAATATATTTTATTGGCAGGGAATTCTTAGTTACTACAATGCACACACCAGGAATTTTGTAATGGTTATTCTAGTGGATCAAACTAGTGGAAAAGTAGGAAGAAAATAATTATTATGGTCAAGGGTGGATTTATTGACAAACATTTGGAATATAATCTAGACCCCAAAGGAAACTAACAGTATAACTCCCGACACTAACATGCGGGAAGGAATAAACTCAATGAGGAATTATATGGTTGGAAATTTATTTTCATACCAAGAAACCGCAAGCCCATTGTTTGTAAGTTTTTTTCTTTCATTTGTGAGGAACTTTGTCTTGCTGGAATATTATAATGTCACTCTTGTTATTCAATTCTTCACACAAAGGAAAATATACTTTGTGGAAAGTCTCTCTCTCGGAATTTTGGGAAAGAAACTAAAGGCATGGTTTGCTAATTGAATATATTAATGTATGATCTTATAATAAGCTTCACATCAATGGAATAGAAGGTCATATGATTTTCTAAATGAAGCAAGGCGGTCATCTACAAATTCACATTGATGGAAGTGAAAGCTTGGTCATGTTTTAACTTCCATATGAAAGAAAAGTTTGAAGCTTCCTATGTTTTGGGGGTGGAACTACATAGGGTATGTTTTGAAATGTTTCCTATGGAATATTGCAAACTTATTAAAGTACCTGGAACCCAACTCAGCGAGGAATTATGTTTGAACTCATAAGGACAATGGGATAATGGTGTTGAAACTTACTATAGGTTCATTTTACAATCATACCTTAGCTTTCGGAATTTATGCTGCACTCAAGCAGTGGAAGGAAAGACGAGCAGCTAAGGGAATCTCACACATCATTTAAGATTGTGGAAAGTGCATCACAACTTGTCACTTGTTCTGAAATTTATATTAAAGGTTAACACATTGAGGAAGCTATTACTATATCTATGAGTTGAGAAATAAGTCCAGGTACGCATATTCATTTATTATTTTTAGTACTAATATGGTGCAATTTCACTGACTAAAGTCAAGAAATTCTTTCAAAACTAGGTTACTCATGAAACTTCATTTACTGATTGGATTTGATATTTATGTGATTCTAAAAATTTATTCAACATGGTTATTATATATTTTTGACTCAATGTGGAATTATTCATATTATTAATATATGTGGCTGAAAATACTTGATGCGGAATTTCACTTGAGGAAACAAAATACTCAAGGTGCCTGTAAAGGTGGAACTACACTCGAGGAAATAATACTCGAGACGCCGGGGACAGCTATGCTGGAAATATTAGGCGGAAACTAAGATCTTTAGTGATCTTAGGTGTCACAACAAGGAAACATATTGAGGGTAATTATCACATTTTTAATGGGTTTTCAACGTAGTGTTAATATGATTGTTGATCCCTTGACTTAGATTATTAGTCATGAGGTATTTGGTAAGCATGTTAAGGCTATGTGTTTACGAATGTTTGAATGATCGTTTTGGACAAGTGCGAGATGTTGGAATTATGTGTCCTGCAACTATATTCAAGTTTATAGGAGTTGCTAATATTTGGAATACCTTATTACGGAATTATACATGTATTTATACATGGAATTGTTTTACATGATTTATCATGGAATTATCACTTGTTGGAACATACTTAAGTTGTATGTTTATGGAAGCTGGTCGATTATTAGTGGAATACAATATACTATTTATATTGGAAAGACTACCCGGGTACAGTGATAATCGAAAGGAGCTAGATCGTATAGTTAGATTACAGCCCTAATGTTGATCTACGTAATTAGAGGAATTTGCACTTTATTATGACGCATTGCTCACAAGCGTGTGCTCCGGAGACATAACGAGTAGAATCCGATAACAGACAAATATGATCGTGGTTGGTAATTTGATCTGGACTCTATCCTGGAAACTAGTGGAAAACACTAGGAATCTTATATCTGTATAAGAGGTAGACTCTTTGGAAAGACAGTATAAGAAGGTCCCTATCCCCTAGCCTCAGATATGCGAATTGTGAGCGGCACCACGGATAAGCGCAAAAAAATAGGGGTAGACCAAAAACCCTAAATTTATAACACAGTAGGAGAGATCAAACACGACTAGGAATAAAATCCAGGCTACTTATCCGGATGTGACCATCCAAATATTTCCAAAGCCGCACGCAAAATTTAGAATGTTTTTTTCTTTTGAAATTCTGCAAGGTTAACTAAGGTTTTGGTGAAAAAATGAACTTATCAAACACAATAAGCTGCGCGACAATGGCGCATGCTCGCTATGTCCACGTCGGCAGCAAGAGACAATTGATACACTGTGCAGTCGGATGATGTTGGCCAGGAAAAACCGAAGGGTGACCCACCGCTACTCGTTTGCAGAGAGGGAGTCGCCTCGAGCCCCACCCCTTCTCCTTTCTTTGCCACGCAAACTCCCCTTTTCTCATGGGCACTAATAGGCGTCGGCGCACCGACCGGACAGTTGGGCCGGTCTAGCCTCAGCCACCCGATACATCCTTTTTCAACCGTGTGATTACTTCGTTTTAAAAGTCAAACATGTAGAGGAAACACACACAAAAATACAGCATGCGCACATGCCAGATTCTGTATGTTCACCGGCTGCCCACGCTTGTCCTCGTCTTCTTGAGCATGCTTGCCACGGCACCACCGTGCCCGTCACTGGAGCTTGGCTTTCGCTCGTCTGCCTCTCATGCTCCACACTTGCATCGGCTGCCTCCGCTCGCCATGGTTGCAGCTCGACGGGAGGGTTCCAGCAAGCTGTCATCATGGTTGCGGCATCCTCGGCATCCCTGTCTTCTGCTCGCCGCTGTTGTCGACTTGCACCGCCATGTCTAGCAAATAAAAGCAAGAGAAACCTTTAATGATGGGTTGAAGAAAAAAGATACTGGTTAAAGCAAAAAATAATGACGTTCCAGCAAAAGTTTCAGCAATAGAAAACTTCGATAGTCGATTTGTAGAAAACAAATTAGCTAGTTCCAACAAAAAGAAATGCTGGTTCCAACAAAAAAGCATGTCGCTTCGAGCAATTTTGTGTTGGTTCCAGCAAATTATATGACGTTGTGATGCACATCACGTAATGGGTGTAGCAATTGAGAACATTGGTTGTAGCAAAAACTCAAACGATGGTAGCAAAAAAGTGATACACCGATTCCACCAAAAAAACATGGTAGCAAAAAAGTTGATTGGTTCTAGCAAAAACCGAAGATGGTGGTAGCAAAATTATACACTGGTTGTACCAAAAGCAAATGACATGGTAGCAAAAAATTTGTTTGGCTCCATCAAAAAACGAACATGGTGGGAGAAAAAAATGATTGGTTGCAGCAAAAACTGAATATAGTGATAGCGAAATTGTACATTGGTTGTGCCGAAAAGTAAATGACATGATATCAAAAATTTAGGTTGATTGCATAAAAAAAACGAACATGGTGGTTGCAAAATCTTACACTGGTTCCAGCAAAAAGCAAAGGCGTTGGCAGCAAAACCGGGGCTACTTCCTAGAAAAGAAAAGGTCGGATCTCCATCACCTGTCACCATGGTTGCAACACCCCCAACGCCGGCCGTCGCGGCTCTCCATCACTTGTTGCCGCCACCGGCACCATCGGTGGGTGTTGGTTTGCAGCACTGGTCAGCGGTGGGGATGCGCGGGGAGGGGGAGGGGGGTGTTGTTCAGCCCTGGTCCCGCCGCCACCCATTGAATACACAGGTAGTCTCCGCTCAAAAACTGTTGGTGCTTTCCTTGGGCGCTGGAGGTCACCACCACCGGTAGCCACACCAACAACGGTTGAGCGCGGTGAACTCGAAAAGATGTGGATGGGGAGGAAGACGCGAGAGAGATACGTCGTGGGCAAAGAATGGATGAGAAGGTCCATGAAGAGATAATGTAGATGCGGGCGTGCAGCAAAGCGGTAAGTGGGCCAGCTATGTCATGGAGTAACCGGGGGCGATAGATATTGCCTCAGCTGACAACGCGAGCGCGATCGGCCAAGGTACGGCCGATCCGCCGTTCCTAAACGTTTACCTTTTCTCATTGTCCCTTCCCAGGGTGGCCGACTAGGATTGCCGCCACCACTCCCTTCCCCGCCCCATCGGTCCATTCCAGTTTCTTCGACGCCGGCCACGAGAGAAGGCGCCTTACTCAGATCCGCTTCTCCCCTAAAACTTCTCCTCTTCGTGTTGAGATGGTCTGGCCGGAGGCCGAAGGCAGAGCAGGGTGCTACCAGCGGGGAAGGCACCCCTCCCTGCTTGTCAGCGAAAATCACCACTTCTTCGAGGCTCGCTACTTCGTCGAGGACGAGGAGATCAACCTTCTCCAGGTACGTGGTCGACGCAAACGCACAAATCCCACCCTTTTAGATTTCTCTGGTTTGCTTCAGATTTATTGCATGCGTTTTGATTTTTTTTTCATCTCATGTGGTGATTCTTTAATGGGTTCAACCTTCAAAGTTGATTGGCCCGCAGAAGAAGGGCATGGAGAACATCGTCTCCTTTACATCTCATTCGAATTTATAGGTGATCAATCCATGGAGTTCAAGTATTTGTCAAATTGCTTGCAAGGCTGACAATTTTATTGATATGACTCATATGCAAGCTCCTAACCCACTGTAGAAGTTGTCTGTTGTGGCAAAAAAAAATGAATGCCAATTTGCCTATATGAAAAAATGATCTTGTGCAGCATATGCTCATTCACTATCTGATGTTTTCAGCTTAAGACATGCTAACAAATTCGCATGATGGAGTTGAAACTCTTCATCGTTGGGTAGCAGCATCAGAATTACAGTCTAGCAGTATCTCGGGAAAGAAACATATTGCATGATAAAGCACTAATGCCACTCGGGAGACAGTATGTGAAGATTGGGTTATTGCAAGAAGACCACTAGTAGAAAACAAACCTTTCGTCTGCCTCATTAGTCGTGGTTAGCTTTTGAACCGGCACCTCGGTTCATGAGAGGGATCATTAGTGTCGGTTCGTTACGGACCTTTAGTCCCAGTTCATGCCACGAACTGGCACTAAAGGTGTGGTGGCAAGCTAGCGTTAGCCTGGGCCCCATGGCAGCCTATAGTCGCGGTTGGAGCCACCAACCAGGACTAAAGGGTTGGTCATGGCTGTGGTGGGAGTTTAGTCCCACCTCGCCAAGCGAGGGGTGCCCGCACCGGTTTATAAGCCCACCCCTCTCTGCCTTGTTGATTTCCTCTCAAATTGAAAATAGATGCCCTTATATGGGAAATTTGACCTCAAATCAAACTGAATTTCAGTCTGATTTCAGGTCGAATTTTCCCTATATAAGCGCATCTATGTTCATTTTTGCTATTTTTTATGTTATTTAAATTTTTAAACATATTTTAAATCAAGACTTTTTCTGCATTCAATATGCACCATTCAAAGCCACATCATCACTTTTCAACCCTTTTCTGACCTCATTTATTATTTTTCATGCATTTCATGGTTTATTTTGAGCTAAAATGACCCTCAATTGAGAAGCACTGCAAATAAACTCTGAAAATGTTGAAAGTTGGCATGGTGTCATCATTTCACGCACATAGCATGTGCTGAAAAGTTAAGAGGGTTACGGCAAAAATTGGATGCACTTCGTATACAAAATGAACAATCTCTTTCGAAGTGTGAGGGTTTTGCACGAAAACTCATCAGTTACAAAAGGATTTCAAATTTTTAAACATATTTCAACTCAAGACTTTTTATGCATCCAATATGCACCATTCAAAGCCACATCATCGCTTTTCAAACCTTTTCTGACTTCATTTGCTATTTTTCATGTATTTCATGATTTATTTTGAGCTAAGATGACCCTGAATTGAAAAGCATTACAAATAAACTCTGAAATGGTTGAAACTTGGCATGGTATCATCATTTCATCCACATGGCATGTATTAATTTGGTCTTTTCGGTGTCGTGTAATGAAGATGAGCCGGCAATGGATGTACGAGGACCGATGCTCTCCCACTTCATTAATGGCGTGCATACTTTTCTGGTTGCGGCTGAGGCAAACAAGTTGCCGGATGGTTTTATGTATTGTCCATGTGCTGGCTGTAAGAATGATTGAAATTACTATAACTCAAGAACCATTCACGTCCACCTGTTTGAGTCGGGTTTCATGTCCGACTATAATTGTTGGACCAAGCACGAAGAAAGAGGGGTCCTAATGGAAGAGAATGAAGAAGAAGAGGATGACGACAACTATCCTGGCCATGGGTTCCATGAATACGATGGTACAATATGTTCATAATCGTGCTAGGCTAGAAGGAAGCATCTTCAAGGGCCATAATAGTAGTGTGCATATGTGTTTTGTGCGTTCAGTATGCACCATTCAAAGGAATGCCATCAATTTTCAACCCTTTATGACTTCATTTACTATTTTTCATGCATTTACTGATTTTTTGAGCTAAATGACCCTGAAATTGATAAGCACTACAAATGAACTCTGAAAAGGTAGAAATTTGGCATGGTATCATCATTTCACCCACATAGCACGTGCTAAAAAGTTGAGAGGGTTACGGCAATAACTGGATGCATTTCGTGTACAAAACGGACAATCTCTTTCAAAGTATCAGGGTTTCAAACGAAAACTCGCTTGTTACAAAGGCATTTCATTTTTTTAACTTATTTCAACTCTAGACTTTTTGTGCGTTCAGTATGCACCGTTGGAAGGGAGGCCATCAATATTCAACCCTTTCTCACTTCATTTGCTATTTTTCATGCGTTTACTGATTTTTTTTTGAGCTAAATGACCCTGAAATTGATAAGCACTACAAATGAACTCTGAAAAGGTAGAAAGTTGGCATGGTATCATCATTTCACCCACATAGCATGTGCTAAAAAGTTGAGAGGGTTACGGCAAAAACTGGATGCACTTCGTGTACAAAATGGACAATCTCTTTCGAAGTATTAGGGTTTCAAACGAAAACTCGTCTGTTACAAAGGCATTTCATTTTTTAACTTATTTCAACTCCAGACCTTTTGTGCGTTCAGTATGCACCATTCGAAGGGAGGCCGTCAATTTTCAACCCTTTCTAACTTCATTTGCTATTTTTCATGCATTTACTGATTTTTTTTTGAGCTAAATGACCCTGAAATTGATAAGCACTACAAATGAACTCTGAAAAGGTAGAAAGTTGGCATGGTATCATCATTTCACCCAAATAGCATGTGCTAAAAAGTTGAGAGGGTTACGGCAAAAACTGGATGCATTTCGTGTACAAAATGGACAATCTCTTTCGAAGTAACAGGGTTTCAGACGAAAACTCGTCTATTAAAAAGGCATTTCATTTTTTAAATAACCTAAGAATTACCAAATTGGATATAATGATAAAACAAGATAATATTAAACAGTAGAGATAAGAATCACTGGAAAATCTATTTTTAAAGTAAATTTATTCACAAACTAGTGATTCACACAAATTTCAAATAATTCACATTTAAACTATTCAAATTTGAAAACTACTGCCACTAACAGAAAGTTTATAATTTTTTTGACCTAACGCAAAAATATTCACTCATTAACTCTCAATAAAGCACAAAAAAACTCAGAAACAAAAGAAAATAAATAAAGCAAAAAATGAAAAGTAAATTAAAAAAATCCCGCCTACTAGGCCACCACGGCCTGCATACGACTAGAAACCCAACCTGGGCCAGGATGCACGCCCGCAAGGCCTAGTAGGCCCATAGGGAATCGCAGCAGAGGTAGGCCCAGAAGGCCTGCATTAGAGAGGAGCTCAATGCAGTACCCGCGACCGGGCTTATAAATTGGTCGCGACGCCCCTCGACTAGCGAGGTGGGACTAAACTTCCATCGTGGTGCGTCGTGCCAGGAACACACCTTTAGGTGCAGTTGAAGGCTCGAACCGCGACTAAAGACACCCTTTAGTCGCGGTTGGAGCCACCAACCGCGACTAAAGGGTTTCGCTTCCCGCCGCCCGCGCCCGTTGAAATTCACCTTTAGTCGCGGTTGGTGCCACCAACCGCGACTAAAGACCCCCCTTTAGTCACGGTTGGAGCCACCAACCGCGACTAAAGGCATCCTTATATATACAACACTTCAAAAATTTCACAGTTACTCTGCATTCTTCTCCTCTTCGCGACATCGCCGCGTTGTCGCCGTCTCGCCTCCCCGACACCGCCCGCGCCATCGCCGTCTAGCCGCGTCGTTGCCGTCTCGCCTCCTCGTGCCGATCTCCAATGCCGCCCGCGCCCATTCCTTCCCGAGCCCGGCCTGACGCCGCCCAGACGCCGCCCGTGCCCGCTCCTCCGGCCCCGAGCTCCTCACCGTCGCCGCCCCCGACTTGCCTCGCCTTGCTGTCGCCCCGCTGTGAGCCCCCCCCTGCCTCTCCCTCGCCCCCTGTGCCGCCATGGCGGCCGTCGGCCCCTCCCCGGCTCGAACCCCCCCCCCCAATTTTGATGAACACACACACACATACACACACAATTTTCATAATTAGATGATTAATTAGATGTATAGATGATTAGATGATTAGATGCAAGAATTTTGATGTATACAAAAAATTTAAGGAATTTTGACATACACTACAGGAATCAGCTACTTTGTCGTCCGCCATAGCGGACGGCAAAGGCATGCATGTCGGATGGCAAAGGCTTTGTCGTCTGCCAGCAGATGGCCAACTGTCCGGCTGAATAAGCTACGGTAAAAGGCGCTTTGTCGTCCGCTGGCAGACGACAAAGAGGCTTAGGTCTTTGTTGTCTGCCAGCAAACGACAAAGACCGTGGACTGCATACGTGGCAGCTTACGGTCGTTAATGGGTTAACGGCGTGCTTTGCCCTCGGCTGGCAGCCAGCAAAGATGCTTAGGACTTTGTAGTCTGCCAGCAGACGGCAAAGCAACGGTTTCTTTGCCGGCCTATGTGGTTTCTTTGCCGGCCGCTGGCAGACGGCAAAGATGCAAAGTTCTTTGTCGTCTGCCAGTGGACGGCAAAGAAACCACATAGGCCAGCCTAGTGCCACCCCAGGTTGCATAGGTAGCTTCCACGTGGCAGCTTTGCTGTCTGCTGGCTGACGGCAAAGCTCTTTGTCGTCCGCCAGTATACGGCAAAGAGCCTGTACAGTCCCTGGTTTTTCTATTTTTTCTTAAATTCATTCAAGTTCACAGAATTTCACATATATACACATTTGAAAATACTTTCAACAAGCATAACAACACATATACATACCAAATCATATCCCTGCCATATGGATATGATCATCCAACACATATATATACATACCAAATGAAAAGTCCATATGCAACATATATAGCTAGCCAACATATCCCACAACAAGCATACAATGGTTTCATCCATACATACATATATAGGAAGCAAGTTTCACATTGTTCATCCTACAAAATCAAAACAAAAAGGAAGCACAAGAAGAAGAGTAGACTCCATCAATGCAAGCTTCCTCGTCGAAAGCAAATCTGCAAATTCGGAAAGAAGAAAGTTAGAAGAAGAAGAAGAAGAAGAAGAAGAAGAAGACTATAAGAAGAAGACTAGCTAGAAGAAGAATAAGAAGAAGAAGAAGAGGAAGAAGACTAGAAGAAGAAGACTAGCTAGAAGAAGAAGAAGAAGAAGAATTTTTCTTCTCTTTCTTTTTCTCCTCTCCTCTTCTTTATCTTCTTCTTCTAACTAAGGTAGGTAAAATGCCATTTTAGCGAAGCTATGTAAAAATGCTAAGTGTAGGTCATTTTAGAGCTAAGCTAGGTAAATAGGTCATTTTGGAGGTTAGTAAGGTTATTATGTCATTTTTTACCTAAGTAAGCTAATTATGTCATTTTTGAGCTATCCTAGTTAAAATCGGTCATTTTGGAGCTAGGTAAGCTTATTTTGTCATTTTGGAGGAAAATAAACTAATGATATGACAGTTTGGAGCTAAACCAAGGTTATTGTGCCATTTTTTTTACCTAAGTAAGCTAATTATGTCATAAATGAACTTGCTAAGCTAAGTATAGATCATTATTGAGCTATCCTAGGTAGTTAGGCCATTTTTGAGCTAACTAAGCATATTTATTCATTTTAGAGGACAAAATGGTAAGTGTAGGTCATTTTTGAGCTATCCTAGTTAAAATCTATCATTTTGGAGCTATGTAAGGTTATTTTATCATTTTGGAGGAAAACAAACTAATGATATGACAATTTGGTGCTAAACCAAGGTTATCATGCCATTTTTACCTAAGTATACTAAGTATGTCATAAATGAACTGAAGAAGCTAAGTATAGGTCAGTTTTGAGCTAACCTAGGTAGTTATGCCATTTTTGAGCTAACTAGTCATATTTACTCATTTTGGAGGACAAAATGGCAAGTGTAGGTCATTTTAGAGCTATCCTAGTTATAATCGGTCATTTTGGAGGTAGGTAAGGTTATTTTGTCATTTTGGAGGAAAATAAGCTAAGTCTATGTCATTTTGGAGCTAAACCAAGGTTATCATGCCATTTTTTACCTAAGTATGCTTAGTATGTCATAAATGAACTAAAGAAGCTAAGTATAGGTCATTTTGGTGCTAAATTGGTCATTTCTTAAGCTAAGTATGCATTTGTTAAGCAAAACATTTGGGAAAACTTACCATCATCATGGAGGTGAAGGACCGATCGGGTTTGCGCCAGGGTGAGATGGAGAATGACCGGTCGGGGTTGCGACAGACGCAGAAGGATCGGTCGATGCTTGTCGGGAGGCACGCTTCACTAAAGATCATTTGCAATGTCTCCTTAGCATGATGTAACTCAAATGTGAATACTAGTAACTAATGACCATTCAAATGAAACTCATCGTGGGTGCTATAGCAATTTCGGGCATCGATGGAGGGGTTTGACCATTGTTCCGGCACATGGTCTGCACATTTTGTTTTCACGAGTCAGTCATATTAGTTAGTGATGAAACGAACATTACTTGCATGATTTGGCTAATATGCAGGAGAAACTTACCACGAGGAGCTCGTATAGGGCCCAGTGAGAGGCGTCGTTCCGGTTCCTCTCCTCCTCCAACAGCCTAGCCATCCTCTCCTCCATGTCCCTCTCCCTCTGTGTCGCCTGCTTGTTTGCCTCCGCTAGAAGCTCCTGGGCTCTAGCCTCGATGGCAAGCTCCAATGGCCGTGGACGAGGCCTTATCTCAGCATCGGATCTCGTCTGGCGCTTCTTGATCTCCGGGAGAGTTCTAGGACAATGTATCAGTCCATCCCCAATGGCTATCGAGCCATGGGGCCTCCCGCCACCAGATATCATCACGAGCTCTGGATCAAAAAGACTCTCTCTCGGGTTAATGTCATCCCCTTTCCCCGCCCTCCCCTCATCTCTGTACCTCACGAGCTTGTTGTTGGAGGAGATGTTGCTGAAGCTCTCTGGATGATCGAGGTCATCCTTAGAGAATGCCTTGGCCTTCTTGTACGAGGTAGTATGGGCCATGGCATAGAGGTCGAACAGCGGTGGCACCTCCTTCTTGTTTTGTCGCGCCTAAAAGAGAGGAAAAAAATATTAGTTAAGGGCTCAAGCTAGCATGAAGAATGAAATTGCATGAATCATGAAGCAAACCACATACCAAGTGATCCCTGTACTCAAACAGGTTGGAGCTCCCTTGATGGTGTGGCACACTTTTCATTTGGGCACACTTATCCTTGGCCTTGTAGTGGTTGGCTAGCCATTTGGGAGAGCACCACTCATCCACCAATGCCTCCCAACAGTCCATCCTATCCGCACACCATCTCGGGGGCACCTAAGTTAGACAAGAGAAATTTCAGCGCTATGCCTATGAATCAAATCAAGGAAACTAAGTACAAGGCCTTAAGAATAGATAATTACCTTCATTAACTTCTCCTTACTCAGATAATTTTTGCGGCACTTCTTCTTGGCCCTCTTAATGTTAGTCGAGGCATAGTAGTCTCGAATAGCCTACACCTGAGCCTCATGCCGTAAGTTCTGAAGTAGGCGCTTGCACTCCGCTACGAGAATAATAGCCGCATTCGCCTCGTGTTCCTCAAGACACCTGTAGAAGGTCTGCAATCACACAAGACAACACTGATTAGTACAATCACTAGGTGTTGTTGATTTTCAGTTCTGTAAAGCAGAAATTACCCAAAACTGACAGATCACAATGTCAGCCACCGTCTCGCACAAGACACCGACGACCCTCTCTTTCGGTGGGGCTGGGGCAGCCATGTAAAGCTCCCAGGTCAGTTCTACTTGTGGAACCTCACCCTCACTGGGCAACTGGACCTTCCCCGGGAAGTGGTGCCGGAGAAGCACACCAAGGACCTGGTTGGGCCTGCGGACACCACGCTCGTGTTTCCAACCCCTGCAGTATGACAAGGCCAACACATTAGATATTAATTTGAAGAAACATGAAGGCGAAAGGTTAAAAAAGAGTAAATGCACTTACTTCTCCGCATTAGGCTCAATCAACCACCTCTGATCGCGGGTCATCGGCACGGGCGGGAGCTTTGTACAACCACGCTGGTAGACCTTCTTGCCCTCCTCAACCAGCTCGCCCTCGCTATAGGTGTCCTCGGACAAGTTGTCCTAACCAACATCAGCATGGCCACTAGCCTCCGGAGTCACGTGGGACGAAGACTCTGGGACCGGAGTCTCCTGGGACGAAGACTCTGGGACCAGAGTCTCCTGGGACTAAGGCTTGGTGACCCGAGGCTCGTCGGCCCGAGGCTCGGTAACCGGAGTCCGAGACGAGTCCAAGTCAGACTGGTCCACTTGAGACGGAGCACTCCTGAGGTCGGGAGAATCAGCTGGGGGTGGCGGCAAGGAAGGCGCAACAGCCTTCCTACCTCTAGCACCTCCCTTCGTCTTCCCCCGACCTCTCCCGGTCGAAGAAGAAGCGCCCGTCGATGTCTGCATACAATGTACCAGCACTCTCCGGAGTTGCTGGGGTGGAATAATAGCCCTCCCAGCACGCGTCGAGGAAGGAGGCTCAGAGCGCTCTCGACCCGCGTCCACCATCTGTCAACACCTGCAATGACAAAGAGTGAACAAAATTAGTTCAACATAAAAAAATTGAATACCTAATAACATGAACTAATTAATAATATATATGTACATAATAATAATTGAATACCTGACATTACTAATATTAATCTGCATCGTCTATATATGCTCCGGGATCAATAAATGCATAATCATCATCACTATTAGCAATGACGTGCTCATCACCATCATCAATAAATGCATCAACATGTGGAAGGCCTCCTTTATGTAATCGTTCAAGCATTGACAGGTCATCTGCAGCAGTAACCTCTTCTTCTTCCGTCTCTTCTTGTTCCAGATCAGGGGTGAAGTCGGATTCACTGTCGCTGTCTACCTCAATGTTCTGGGGTGAAGTAGAGCGGTTCTTGAAAAGTTTTTTGGAAACACTTGTTTCTTGGAAGAATTACCCTTCATATGTGTCTGGGTTAATGTGAGGTTCATAATCATCTTCATTGAGGGGAGGTGGTCTAAAATGTGGCGGCACATCATAAACGACATCCCAACCATTCAGATTTGGATCCGTTTGGCAAGCCCACGGTAGATAGAAAACTTGGGTCGCCAGTTGAGCCGTAATATAGACATCAGGAACATCTAAATGGGTGTTTTGTTTGTTTTTGACTAGCCCTATATGTTCATGAGTCCTTTTAGTCTCCTTCGGCTGGAACCAATAACATTTGAAGACTACGACGTTTGGTGGGTTTTCACTAAAGAATGTAAATTCATAAATTGCTTCAACTCTTCCATAATACTCGACCCCTCCTTCGCCAATAGCGGAGACACAACAATTTGTAGACTTTCGGTCGGCCATAGATAGCTCTTTGCCAAAAGTATGAAAGCGATACCCGTTGATGTCGTATTTGTAAAATGAGCGGACCTTATAGTCAAAACCATTAGCGACTTGTCTCAGTTCGGAGTCCATAGACTCTGCATCAGCCTACAAGTTTAATAACAAAGGATTGTTGCATTAGCCGCAAACTAGACAAAGAAATGAAATCGTCTAACGGAAATTACCGTTTGCATTAACCAAGAGATGAAACCGGGATAGCCGCCTCCATGCTTTGCTAGAAGCTCATACTCTTCGATGGAATCCTTTTGGATCACCGCTCCATCCGAGAATTTGGTGACGTATCGACTATATCACATATCCGGGAAGAAGAGCATTTCAAAGGAATTAGAAGTTGCGAAACAATGTACCGAGAACTTACTCGATGTACGGCCGCACTTTTATTAGGTTGTTGAAGATATACAATGAAATGGTCCGCCATTCTTTGACATCCAACGCTATTGCTTTCGACGCACCGGCTGGTGCGAGCTTCCCTTTGAACAGGCTGAGGTTGGATCGACCTTTTTCACGGTCGCCATCATTGTACCGAGGCTTCATATTATGCAAATGACGATTCTTAGCTTTGTAGTGTGCTGTCACAAAGTTTGTCGCCTCCTCGGTAATGAATGCCTCGACCATCGATGCTTCAACTCTACGTTTATTTTTACATTTTGCTCGAAGCATCTTCTGTATCCTCTCAGTTGTGAAGCACCAATGATTTTGCATGCCCCCCCCCCCAATCTTGCCTCGGTCGAGAGATGCAAAATCAAATGTTGCATTGGATTAAAGAAGCCCGATCGAAAGATCTTTTCTAACTTGCAGATCAACTCCGACACCAACTCTTCCAGTTCGTTTAGCATGTCAGGCGATAGTTCTTTCGCATAAAGAGCATAGAATAAATAGCTCAGATCTGCCAGTACTAGCCATTCATCCTCAGGTATAAAGCCACGCAACATCACCGGCATTACCCGCTCAAGCCATATGTGCCAATCATGACTCTTGAGACCAAATATTTTCAATTTGTCAAGACTCGCTCCCCTCTTTAGATTCGCTGCATACCCATCGGGGAAGATCAACTGCATTTTTCACCCACAAGATCATTTCCCTCATAGCTGGCCTTCCAAGATTGAACCATGCCTTTGGCTTCCTCTAGTTCTTCTTCCCTTTCGGTTGTCGAATGTTTTGTAACGGTCTATCACATAGAGCCTCCTGATCGACTCTAGCCTTAGGATTATCCTTCGACTTCCCCTCTATGCCGAACAATGTACCAAAAAGGGCCTCCACGATATTCTTTTCAGTGTGCATCATGTTGATGTTGTGTGGGCAAAGGAGGTCTTTAAAGTAAGGCAGATCCCACAAATATATCTTGTGAGTCCAGGCGTGTTCCGTATTATACCCTTTGAAATACCCTAGACGATTTGGATCCGGCTCGAGAGCATTTATCTGATCCAGGATCTGTTGACCTGTCAACGTAGATGGTGCAGTGTTTTTGACAACTCTACCTTTGATGAAATTCTTCTTGTCTTTTCTGAACTTATGGTCAGGATCCAAGAACTGTCTATGCATGTCAAAGCAAGAAAACTTGCAACCCGCCTACAGCCAACGGAACTCAAGAGCTGATTTGCATGTGGGGCACGAAAACCTTCCATGCACACACCAGCCAACGAATAGCGCATACGTCGGCAAGTCATGTGACGAGTACATGTACCACACATGCATTTTGAAGTTCTTTTTGGTAGCGACGTCGTATGTCTTCATCCCATTATCCCAGGCTTCTTGCAATTCATCCTTAAGCGGCTGCATGTACACATTCATATTCTTTCCCGCATATTTCGGCCTTGGAATTATCAACGTCAGTAAAATGTTCTTTCTTTTCATAATCTCTCCGAGGGGAGATTGAGTGGAATGACAAATACAGGCCAACAATTGTATTGTGTTGCCGTCATACCATACACACTGAACCCATCCATGCTGATGGCAACTCGAGGATGCCTTGGATCTGCCGCTTTATCCTTATGTAATGCATCGAAGTGCTTCCATGCAAAAGCGTCTGAAGTGTATCCCAACATCGGATTCCCATCTGCATATAGTTCTGTTCTATTGCCCAATTTATGCCACATCATGTGTCTGGCCGTCTCTTCGACCATGAAAAGATGTTGAAGTCTTGGTATGATTGGCAGATACCAAAGAACATTAATGGGGATTTTGGTTTGACTCTTCTCACCCATACCGCTGTCTACCAGAACATACCTGGAAGCATTGCAAATGGGGCAATAGTTCAAGCTCGCATACTCAAGGCTAAATAAGGCACATCCGTTCTCACAGGCATCTATCTTCTCATAGGGCATCTTAAGCACACGTAGGATTTTGTCCGACCGGTACAGTTTTGCTAGCAATACATGGCCTTTGGGTAGAAAGCGTCCAAATATCATCATCATCGCGTCGTAGCATTCTCTGCGCAGGTTGAACTGAGCCTTTAGAGCCATTACTTGCACAATGGCATCTATCTGACAAAGCTCAGTGTGCTCGTGGAGACGATGTTTTGAAGACTCCAACATTTCATAAAAGGCCTTTGTAGATTCCTCCATCTCATCGTCCGAATCCCGAGCATCATCAAAGTGTGGCACCATGTCTTCGATCCCGGTACCATGCTCGTCGGTGCGACGACGAACCACCTCAGCTCTGACACGTTGGGCAGACTCACTATGAAATGTCCAGACCGTATAATTAGGCATAAAATCCCACTTCTGCAGGTGTTTGATCATTTCAAACTCTGACTTCTTCTTAAAGTTGTCGCAATCGGCACAAAGGGACCGGGTTATTTTCTGTCCATTTACAAATGCAACTCTCACAAACTCCTTGGTTTTTGTTATCTATTCATGGGTCATGTCTTTCTAACTAGTGTGACCGGTGTACATCCACCCACGACCACTCATCTTGCCTAGATACTGGACACACACAAAATATATACATAATTCAGCAAACCATATTCATCAGTTAATAGAGTTTGTCAGTTTTATTACGTTGATGCAACCTAGACGCTAGTAGGTAAAGATAGGTCCTAATCCCACCCGAGTATGTGTAGGTT
The DNA here is from genome assembly GCA_022496015.1 of Hordeum marinum. Taxonomy (NCBI): domain Eukaryota; kingdom Viridiplantae; phylum Streptophyta; class Magnoliopsida; order Poales; family Poaceae; genus Hordeum; species Hordeum marinum. The sequence continues at coordinate 505,250,862 of CM039678.1, read as the reverse complement.
GGGTTCGTTTTCCCATGCTCCTCTCCGGATCCGACGCACAATTTCGGCAGCACCTCCCCGTTGTTCTCCCGATACACGTCTTGGCAATAATCAGAGAGGATGTGTACCCGAAGAACAACAGGGAGGCACTAACAAAATTCTGCATCAGATCCGGAGCAGAGCATATGGGAAAACGAACCCAATCTACATATACTCGGGCTATCCATGGATAACGTTGGACAATTCAAAAGAATCATGGTTATAAATATCCTAATGAATGCATATTTATAGATGTAACCCTTTCGAACGGGAGACACATAGTGGTCACGCATACTGATGATTGAAGACACCTATAGCTAGCAAGTTTCATCGGCACGAAGACCGGAACAGAGGAAATGAAGGGGGGAGGAGGAGATGTCATTTGTGCTCACCCACGAACGCAGGGGCGGAGCTCGTCGAACGCACGGGAAGGTCATCGAACACCAGACCCTCGCAGCGATGAAACAACTGCACATTTAAATCCACCTGATCAACATAAATATGATGTTTGTATAACAAAATCGATAAATATATGAGCTAACTTATAATTCACAAATATATGACCCGTCGGCCTCTGGAAGGCCGAAGAGCACCTTTTTTCGGGATCGGGGTGTCGGGGGTGTCGTGTCGGGGTCGGGGTGTCGGGGGTGTCGTGTCGGGGTAGGGGTGTTGTGTCGGGGTCGGGGTGCCGTGTCGGGGTGTCGGGGTGTTGTGTCGGGGGTCGGGGTGTCGGGGGTGTCGTGTTGGCATCGAGGTGCTATGTCGGGGTTCGGGGGTGCCGTGTCGGGGTCGGGGTGTCGTATCGGGATCGGGGTGTCAGGGTGTCGTGTCGGGGTCAGAGTGTCAGGGTTAGGGGGTCGGGGTGTCGGGGTCGGCATGGAAAATCCTCGACCCCTCGACCCCTCGGCGACCCTCGACCCCTCGACCCCTTTTCCCCTCAACCCTTGACCCCTCGACACCTCGATGCTTGACCCCTAGACCCTCGACTCCTTTTCCCCTCGATCATCTACCCCTCGACCACTCGGCAACCCTCTTTTCCCTCGGCGACCCTCTTTTTCTACTTTTCCTACTTCTTTTTTTCATCTTTTACTTCTACTTCTTTTTTTCATCTTCTTCGTCTTTCTTGTAGGAAATATGCCCTAGAGGCAATAAAGTATTTATTATTATATTTCCTTGTTCATGATAATCGTTTATTATCCATGCTATAATTGTATTGATTGGAAACACATTACATGTGTGGGTAAATAGACAACACACTGTTCCTAGTATGCCTCTAGTGAACTAGCTCGTTGATCAAAGATGGTCAAGGTTTCCTAGCCATTGACATGAGATGTCATTTGATAACGGGATCACATCATTAGGAGAATGATGTGATGGACAAGACCCGAACTACAAACGTAGCATATGATCGTGTCAGTTTATTGCTAATGTTTTCTGCATGTCAAGTATGTGTTCCTATGACCATGAGATCATGCAACTCACGAACATCGGAGGAGTGCCTTGTGTGTATCAAACGTCGCAACTTAACTGGGTGACTATAAAGATGCTCTACACGTATCTCCGAGGGTGTCTGTTGAGTTGGCATGGATCAAGACTGGGATTTGTTACTCTGTGTGACGGAGAGGTATCTCAGGGCCCACTCGATAATACAACATCACAATAAGCCTTGCAAGCAATGTGACTAAGTGTTAGTTGTGGGATCTTATATTACGGAACGAGTAAAGAGACTTGCTAGTAACGAGGTTGAACTAGGTATGGAGATACCGACGATCGAATCTCGGGCAAGTAACATACCGAAGAACAAAGGGAACATCATACGGGATTAACTGAATCCTTGACATAGAGGTTCAACGGATAAAGATCTTTGTAGAATATGTAGGAACCAATATGGGCATCTAGGTCCCGCTATTGGTTATTGACCTTAGAGGTGTCTCGGTCATGTCTACATAGTTCTCGAACCCGCAGGGTATGCACACTTAAGGTTTGGTGACGTTTCGGTAGTATAGAGTTATGTTTGGTGGTGACCGAAGGTTGTTCGGAGCCTCGGATGAGATCCCGGATGTCACGAGGAGCTTCGGAATGGTCCGGAGGTAAAGATTGACATATAGGAAGTCCTGTTTTGGTCGCCGGAAAAGTTTCGGGCTAATCGGTAATGTACCGGGAGTGTTGGTAGTGTACCGGGAGACCATCGGGAGGGGTATTTCGACCCAAGAGGCAACATGGGCTGTGGGATAGTAAATACCAGCCCTTAGTGGGCTGGTGGAAGTCCCACAGAAAGCCCATGCGGCTAGGGAGAAAAAACCCAAAGAGAAAAAGTGGAAAAAGGCAAAAATATGGTGAATCCTAGTCCTACTAGGATTGGAGGTGGATTCCACCTCTCCCACCTAGTTCGGCCCACTCCTAGAGGCTTGGCCCTCCTCCTCTCTTCCTCTTATATATACTGGAGGTTTTAGGGTTTTTGCACAGAATTTTCAGCCTCGTGCTGCCCGTTCCTCCAGTGCATAGTTTCTCGTCTAGATCGGTTTTCTGCGGCGCTTAGGCGAAGCCCTGCCGGAATAGCTCCACCACCATCGCCGGAGCGCCGTCACGCTGCCGGAGAACTCTTCTTCCTCTCCGCTCCTTCTTGCTGGATCAACACGGCGGAGATCGTCATCAAGCTGTATGTGTGCTGAATGCGGAGGTGTCGTCCGTTTGGCGCTAGATCGGAAGGATCGTGATCAAGTTCGTGGGACAGATCGTGATCAAGTTCGCAGGACGGATCGTGATTGGATCGTGGGACGGATCATGATTGGATCGCGGGACGCATGGCGATTTGGATCGCAAAGACGTTCGACTACACCAACCGCGTTTCTTAACGCTTCCCGCTTAGCGATCTACAAGGGTACGTAGGTCCACTCTTCCTCTCGTAGATACTCATCACCATGGATAGATATGCGTGTGCGTAGGAAATTTTTTGTTTCCCATGCAACGTTCCACAACATTTGTTCTTCTTCTTCTTCTAATCTTCTCCTCCTCCTCCTCCTCTTCTTCTTCTTCTTTATTTTCCTTTTTCCTCTCCATCTTTTTCTTCTTCTTCCTTCTTTTCCTTCTTCCTCTTGTATTCTTTTTCTTCTTCATTTTCCTTATTTTCCTTTTTCCTCTGCACTTCTACTTTTTCTTCTTTTCTTATTTTTTTTCATCTCACAAAATGTACTAATAACCTAAAATATGACTAACCTAAAATCTACTAACCTAAAATATGACTAAATATAAAAAAACTAACCTACAATCTACTAACCTAAAAAAAGCAACTAACCTAAATTACTAACAGTACAACCTAAATCAACTAACCTAAATTACTAACAGTACAACCTAAATCAAAAAACAGCAAGAAAAAAAGAAAGAAAAAAGGGGAAGAACCTCACCAGGGTGTGGCTAGACGGAGCGGCGCCGGGTGGCAGGGGGCGGCTGGACGGAGAGGGGCCGGGCGGCGGGGGGTGGAGCGGCGCCGGGTGCCGGGCCGCCGGGGCGGCGGGGCGACTGCAAGGCCTGGGCGGGGCGCCGAGGTGGCGGGCGGCCTTGAGGGTCATTGGTGGTGGGGTTGGGGGCGGCGAGGGCGGCTCGGCCACGGGGACGGCACGGGTGAGGTGAGGGCAGAGAGACAGAGGGGAGAGAGAGAGAGGGGTGGGGCGTGGGCACTCACCAGTTTTTGTTAGGTCAAAGCTCTTTGTCGTCTGCTAGCAGACGACAAAGAGCCTAGCTAGTGGGAGGGAATGGCCATTAGGTTGGCCACTTTCTTTGCCGTCTGCTAGTAGACGGCAAAGAAAGTGGCTGTTAGGTTGTTCTCATTAGTGGGCCACCCTCCCTCTTTGCTGTCTCCTAGCTAACGACAAAGCTTCTATGTCGTCCGCTAGCAGACGGCAAAGAGCTGGCTGACAGTAAACATGATCTTTTCCGTCAGCTCTTTCTTTGCCGTCAGTTTTCTATAAGCTGATGGCAAAGACCTTCTTTGCCGTCAGCTAGCTGACGACAAAGAGCTAGCTAACGGCTAAGATCCTGATTCTAGTAGTGATAAATGCATGACTTTTGACATTTTCTTCACTAGATGATTAGTTAGACGTGTACAAAAAGTAAAGGAATTTTGACATTTGAGGAATTTTTACATTTTGATCCAATATATGTATAGGAAAAAGTTGATGAATTTTGACATTTGACCCAATGTACATCAATTAGTATTTGCAAAAGTTGCATATTTTAATGTTTTCCATTTTGTGCTTTCCATATTTTAATGTTTTTGGGTTATATGTATGATACTATTCGAGATGTATTAGTGATACTATTCGACGATGTACGGACGCAAGAGATGATTTAGTTTTGCTTATTGAATGCATGCTAATATGAATACTAAATTGTTTTATGATTTAGTTTTGCTTATTGTATGCACGTCTGTTTCAACTATGAACATAGGAAATGTATTGTGCTACAATGTAGGATATATCAAGTGCTTGTGATTTGCCAGTCATTCCGGCAAAACATAGGGCATTTTTTCTATGTCATTGCTCGATATATGGAACGGGTTGACTTTACGTCTGTTTCGGCTCTTTGTATGTCTCCACCATATATATATATATGAGAGAGGAAGAATCCCGACTATTGTCGTGGGGGTCGCTTATCCTTCGTTCCCGTGTGCTAGACATTTTGGTGTAATGCACTCGGGGACGAATGGAGGAGCCACCATCACCGACGGTCGCAATATCAGAATGAGTGCCACCATATACGTGAGACGAGAGTTTAGGAAGGAAAGACTCGACAGACCTAATGTCAACCTGTTGCATATTGGGTGCCTTGTGTGTATCGAACGTCGCAACGTAACTGGGTGACTATAAAGGTGCTCTACAGGTATCTCCGAGGGTGTCTGTCGGGTTGGCATGGATCAAGACTGGGATTTGTTACTCCGTGTGACGGAGAGGTGTCTCAGGGCCCACTCATTAATACAACATCACAATAAGCCTTGCAAGCAATGTGACTAAGTGTTAGCCACGGGATCTTGTATTACGGAACGAGTAAAGAGACTTGCTGGTAACAAGATTGAACTAGGTATGGAGATGCCGACGATCGAATCTCGGGCAAGTAACATACCGAAGAACAAAGGGAACATCATACGGGATTAACTGAATCCTTGACATAGAGGTTCGACCGATAAAGTTCTTCATAGAATATTTAGGAACCAATATGGGCATCCAGGTCCCGCTATTGGTTATTGACCGTAGAGGTGTCTCGGTCATGTCTACATAGTTCTCGAACCCGCGGAGTCTGCACACTTAAGGTTCAGTGACGTTTCGGTAGTATAGAGTTATGTATGGTGGTGACCGAAGGTTGTTTGGAGTCCCGGATGAGATCCCGGACATCACGAGGAGCTCCGGAATGGTCTGGAGGTAAATATTGATATATAGGAAGTCCTGTTTTGGTCGCCGGAAAAGTTTCGGCTCCTCGGTAGTGTACCGGGGGACCATCGGGAGAGGTATTTAGACCCAAGAGCCTACATGGGCTGTGGGAGGAGGTAAACCAGACCCTGGTGGGCTGGCCAAAGCCTCCTCTAAGGGCCCATGCGGCTAGAGTGGTTTGAGAAGGAAAAAATCCAAAGGTGGAGAGGTGGAAAGAGTTTCCAAGTGGGAAGGAGGAATCCTACTCCTAATAGGATTGGAGTAGGACTCCTCCACCTCCAATTTCGACCAAACCTTGAGGGTTTGAGGCTGCCTCCTCCCCTCCCTCCCTCCTATATATACTAGAGGATTTAGAGGAAAAAGCTAACCCTAATAGCCACGTGCTACCTCTCCTCTAGATCGTAGTTTCTCCTCTAGATCGGTTTTCAACGGTGCTTAGGCGAAGCCCTGCTGGAATTCCTCCACCACCATCGCCGCAACGTTGTCGCGCTGCCAGAGAACTCGTCTACCTTTTCGCTTCCTCTTGCTGGATCAAGAAGGCGGAGATCGTCATCGAGTTGTACGTGTGTTGAACGCGGAGGTGTCGTCTGTTCGGCGCTAGATCGGAAGGACCGTGATCAAGATCGCGAGACGGATCATGATGAGATCGCGGGACGGATCATGATGAGTTCGTCGGACGGATCGTGATTGGATCGCGGGACGGATCGTGATGAGATCGCGGGATGCTCGGTGATTTGGATCGCGAAGACGTTCGACTACACCAACCGCGTTTCTTAACGCTTCCCGCTTAGCGATCTACAAGGGTATGTAGATCCACTCTCCCTCTCGTAGATGCTCATCACCATGGATAGATCTTGAGTGTGTGTAGGAAAAATTTTGTTTCCCATGCAACGTTCCCCAACAGTGGCATCATGAGCTAGGTCTATGTGTAGATGAGATCTCGAGTAGAACACAAAAAGTTTGTGGGCGTTGATGCTTAGATTGCTTCCTCCCTTGTTCGTGTTTTGGTTCAACGGTATTGTGGGATGAAACGGCCCGGACCAACCTTACTCGTACGCTTACGAGAGACCGGTTCCATCGACTGACGTGTAACCTCGTTGCACAAAGATGGCTGGCGGGTGTCTGTTTCTCCTACTTTAGTTGGATCGGATTCGACAAAGGCGGTCCTTGAGAAGGTTGAAAAGCAACTTATGTATCACCGTTGTGGTTTTTACCTAGGTGAGAATTGTCCTTGCTAGATACCCGTAGCAGCCACGTAAAACATGCAACAACAATTAGAGGACGTCTAACTTGTTTTTGCAGGGTATGTTATGATGTGATATGGCCAATTACATGATGAGATATATGTGATGTATGGGATGATCATGTTTTGAATAGAATATACGACTTGCATGTCGATGAGTACGACAACCGGCAGGAGCCATAAGGTTGTCTTTAATTATTGTATGACCTGTGTGTCAATCATTAAGCGTTATGTAATGCTTTACTTTATCGCTAAACGGTAGCAATGGTAGTAGAAGCATGGTGGATGCGACAACCCCGATGGCGACATGTTGATGGAGATCAAGATGATGGAGATCATGGTGTCATACCGGTGATGATGGAGATCATGTCGGTGCTTTCAAGATGGAAATCAAAAGCACAAGTTCATGGCCATATCATGTCACTTATGATTTGCATGTGATGTTAATACTTTTATGCACCTTGTTTTGCTTAGGACAACGGTAGAATTATCAGGTGATCCCTCACTTAATTTCAAGATAAATTGTGTTCTCCCCGAGTATGCACCGTTGCGAAAGTTCGTCGTGTCGAGACACCACGTGATGATCGGGTGTGATAGACTCTACATTCACATACAACGGGTGCAAGCCAGTGTTGCACATGCAGAACACTCAGGTTAGACTTGACGAGCCTAGCATGTACAGACATGGCCTCAGAACACAAAAGACTGAAAGGTCGAACATGAGTCATATAGTAGATATGATCAACATGATGATGTTCACCATTGAAACCACCTCAACTCACGTGATGATCGGACTTGAGTTGGTGAATTTGGATCATGTATCACTCGAATGACCGTAGGAATGTCAATTTGAGTGGGAGTTCTTCAGTAATATGATTAATTGAACTCATTATCATGAACATAGTCAGTAGTATCTTTGCAAATTATGTTGTAGATTACTTGCTCGCGCTGTAGCTCCCTTGAATTTTTATACGTTTCTAGAGAAATAGAGTTGAAAGATGATGGTAGCAATATTGCGGATTGGGTCCATGATCTGAGGGTTGTCCTCATTGCTGCACAGAAGGCTTATGTCCTTAATGCACCGCTCGGTGCGCCAACCCCTCTAGCATCGTCTGTAGATGATTTGAACATCTGACAGGCACGTTCTGATGACTACTTGATAGTTTAGTGTGTCATGCATTACAGCTTAGAATTGAGACTCCGAAATGTTTTGAACGTCACGGAACATATGAGATGTTCTAAGAGCTGAAATTAGGATCTCAGGCTCGTGCCCGTGTTGCGAGATATGAGATCTCCAACAAGATACTTTGCCTGCAAGATGAAAGAGAATAGCTCAATCATTGAGCATGTGCTCTGATTGTTTGGGTGCTACAATCGCTTGAATCGAGTGGGAGTTGATCTTCCAGATAAGATAGTGATTGATATAGTTCTCCAAGTCACTGTCACTAAGCTACTAGAACTTGGTGATGAACTATAAAATGCCAGGGATAGAAATAATGATCCCTGAGTTGTTCGCGATGTTTGACACCGCGAAGGTAGAAATCAAGAAGGAGCGTCAAGTGTTGATGGTTATTTAAACCACTAGTTTCGAGAAGGGAAAGAGCAAGGAGGGAAAGTTCATGGATAGCAAGTCAGTTGCTGCTCCAGTGAAGCAACCCAAAGTTGAACCCAAACCCGAGACTAAGTGCTTCGATTATGAGGAGAGCGGTCGCTAAAGCGGAACAACCCTAGATACTTGGTAGATAAGAAGGCTGGCAACGTCGACAGAAGTATATTTGATATACATGTTAATGATGTGTACCTTGTGAGTACTCCTAGTAGCACCTGGGTATTGGATACCGGTTCGGTTGCTAAATGTTAGTAACTCGAAATAAAAGCTACGGAATAAACGGAGAACTAGCTAAGGGTGAGGTGACGATGTGTGTTGGAAATGTTTCCAAGGTTGATGTGATCAACATCGCACACTCTCTCTACCTTCGGGATTAGTGACAAACATAAATAAATGTTATTTGGTGTTTTGCGTTGAGCATGAATGTGATTAGATCGTGTTTATTGCAACACGGTTATTCCTTTAAGTTAGAGAATAATGGTTATTTTGTTTACATGAATGATACCTTCAATGGTCATGCACCCAGTGAGAATGGTTTGTTGAATCTTGATCGTAGTAATACACATGTTCATAACATTGATGCCAAAAGATACAAAGTTAATAATTATAGTACCACATACTTGTGGCACTGCCGCTAAATGTCATATTGGTATAAAGCGCATGAAGAAACTCCATGCTTATGGATCTTTGGACTCATTCAATTTCGAAACGGTTGAGACATGCGAACCATGCCTCTTGGGCAAGATGACTAAGGACCCCGTTTTCAAAATGGATGGAGTGGGCAAGTGATTTATTGGAAATGATACATGTTGATGTATGCAATCCAATGAGTTGTAGCGTGCGGTGGATATCGTTATTTTCTTACCTTCACTAATGATTTGAGTAGATATAGTGTATATTTACTTAATGAAACACAAGTCTGAATCGTTTGAAAGGTTCAAGCAAATTCAGAGTGAAGTTTAAGATCATTGTGATAAGAAGATAAAAATGTCTGTGATATGATCGTGGAGGTGAATATCTGAGTTACGAGTTTGGCATACAACTTTAGACAATGTAAAAGTTGTTTCACAACTCACGCCACCTGGAACACCATAGTGTGATGGTGTGTCTGAATGTCATAGTCGTACTCTATTGGATATGGTGTGTGCTATGATGTCTCTTATTGTTTTGCTACTATAATTTTGGGGTTATGCATTAGAGACAACTACATTCACTTTAAATAGGGCACCATCTAAATCCGTTGAGATGACATCGTGTGAATTAGGGTTTGATAGAAACCCAAGCTGTCATTTCTTAATGTTTGGGGCTGCGACGCTTGTGTGGAAATGTTTTCACCGAATGAGCTCAAACCCAAAGCGGACAAATGCATCTTCATAGAATACCCTAAGAATAGTTGGGTGAACCTTCTATCTCAGATCCAAGCATAAAATGTTTGTTGCTAAAACTGGGTCCTTTCTCGAGAAAGAGTTTCTCTCGAAAGAATTGAGTGGGAGGAAGATAGAACTTGATGAGGTTGTTGAACCTTTGTTCAACCAGAGAGTAGCGCAGCACAAGAAGATGTTTCTATGAAGCCTACGTTAGTTGAAGAGGTTAACGATGATGATCATGAAGCTTTGGATAAAGTTACTATCAAACCTCGTAGGTCGACAAGGATGTGTACTGCTCTTGAGCGGTACGACAACCCTGTCTTGGAGGTCATGTTGTTGGACAACAATGAACCTACGAGCTGTGAAGAAGCGATGATGGGCCCGGATCCAACAAATGGTTAGAGGCCATGAAATCCGAGAAAGGATCCATGTATGAAAACCAAGTATAGACTTTGGTAGACTTGATCGTTGGACGGCAGGTCATCGAGTACAAATGGACCTTTGAGATGATGACAAACGTTGATGGTAAATGTCACCATTTATAGAGCTCGACTTGTCGCAAAGAAGTTTCCGACAAGTTCAAGGAGTTGACTGCGATGAGACTTTCTCACTCGGCGATGCTAAAGTCTTTTGGAATTATGTTAGCAGTTGCTGCATTTTATCAATTATGAAATCTGGCAGATGGATGTCAAAACATCATTTCCTTCCTTCAGGAAAGGTTGTATGAGATACAACCAAAAGATTTTTTCAGTCCTAAGCATGCTAAAAGGTGTGCAAGCTTCAGTGATCCTTCTATGAACTGAAGCAAGCATCTCGGAGTTGGAATATACACTTTGATGAGGTGATCAAAGTTTTTGAGTCTATACAAAGTTTATGAGAAACTTGTATTTACAATAAAGTGAGTGGGAGCACTATAGAGTTTCTAGTAAGCATATGTGGTTGACATATTGTTGATCGGAAATGATGTAGAATTTCTGGAAAGCATAAACGGTTGTTTGAAAAAGAGTTTTTCAAAGGAAGACCTGGATAAAGCTACCTAATTGTTGAGCATCAAGATCTATAGAGATAGATCAAGATGCTTGATGAGACTTTCAATGAGTACATACCTTGACAAGATTTTGAAAGGGTTCAAAATGGATCAGTCAGAGAAAGACTTCTCGCCTGATTTGTAAGGTGTGAAGTTGAGTGAAACTCAAAGCTCGACAACGGCACAAGAAAGAGAAAGGACGAACGTCGTCCCCTATGCCTTAGTCATAGGCTCTATATTATGCCATGCATTGTACCGCACCTGGTGTGTGCCTTGCCATGAGTCTGTCAAGGGGTACAAAAGTGATCCAGGAGTGGATCACTGGACAGCGGTCAGGATTATCCTTAATAACTAGAGGACTAAGGAAATATTTCTCGATTATGGAGGTGATAAAGAGTTCGTCGTAAAGGGTTACGTCGATGCAAACTTTAACACCAATCCGGATGACTCTGAGTAACAATCCGGATACGTATAGTGGAGCAGCCATTTGGAATAGCTCCAAGTGGAGTGTGGTAGCAGTGTCTACAGTATGACATAAAGATTTGCAAAGTACACACGGATCTGAATGTCGCAGACCCGTTGAATAAAAGACCTCTCTCACATGCAAAGCATGATCGAGCCTCAGAACTCCTTTGGTGTTAGATTCATAACAATGCGAATCACATGGTGATGTGAACTAGATTACTGACTCTAGTGCAAGTGGGAGATTGTTGGAAATATGCCCTAGAGGCAATAATAAATTGGTTATTATCATATTTGCTTGTTCATGATAATCGTTTATTATCCATGCTATAAGTGTATTAATCGGAAACTCAGATACATGTGTGGATACATAGACAACACCATGTCCCTAGTATGCCTCTAATAGACTAGCTCGTTGATCAAAGATGGCTATGGTTTCCTAGTCATGCACATGAGATGTCATTTGATAACGGGATCACATGGACAAGACCCAAACTACAACCATAGCATATGATCATGTCAGTTTATTGCTACTGTTTTCTGCATGTCAAGTATTTGTTCCTATGACCATGAGATCATGCAACTCACTAATACCGGAGGAGTGCCTTATGTGTATCAAATGTCGCAACGTAACTGGGTGACTATAAAGGTGCTCCATAGGTATCTCTGAGGGTGTCTATCGGGTTGGCATGGATCAAGATTGGAATTTGTTACTCCGTGTGACGGAGAGGTATCTCAGGGCCCACTCAGTAATACAACATCACAATAAGCCTTGCAAGCAATGTGAATAAGTGTTAGCCACGGGATCTTGTATTACAAAACGAGTAAAGAGACTTGCTGGTAACGAGATTGAACTAGGTATGGAGATGCCGACGATCGAATCTCGGGCAAGTAACATACCAAAGAACAAAGGGGACATCATACGAGATTAACTGAATCCTTGACATAGAGGTTCAACCGATAAAGATCTTCGTAGAATATGTAGGAACCAATATGGGTATCCGGGTCCCGCTATTGGTTATTGACCGTAGAGGTGTCTCGGTCATGTCTACATAGTTCTCGAACCCGCAGGGTCTGCACACTTAAGGTTCGGTGACGTTTTGGTAGTATAGAGTTATGTATGGTGATGACCTAAGGTTGTTCGGAGTCCCGTATGAGATCCCGGACGTCACGAGGAGCTCCGGAATGGTCCGGAGGTAAAGATTGATATATAGGAAGTCCTGTTTTGGTCGCCGAAAAAGTTTCGGGCTCCTAGGTAGTGTACCGGGAGTGCCGGTAGTGTACCGGGGGACCATCGGGAGAGGTATTTCGACCCAAGAGGCTACATGGGTTGTGGGAGGAGGTAAACCAGCCC